>JAKSZU010000002.1:21599486-22996986 GCA_026018925.1 Tupaia tana
GAATGCACCCCCTAATGTGACATAGGCCGCAATCCTTTATTCTCCATTTTCTTATCCCATGAGGATTTGGGGCATGCACATACACACCCAGCAGGTTTCTGAGGTGCCAGGGCCAGTACTCAAACTGTATTTGGCCATGTGTGATCTGGATCACTATGCACAGCACTTAACCTCTGTGCTACCAGGCTGATGCAGTTGTTTATAACTCTAGAATTGGGGGATTACATCTGTATTTGCCAGGCATGAAAACACACAGCTTGCAATCATTCAAAACTTAAAAACAGGGCTGACTCCATCGTGTAGCAGTAAAACTTGGTGATCCCACATGGTGACCACAGTGAGAAGCCCCAGCCCTATGGTCCCCCAGAATGCCAGGCACATGCAAGTGCCCAAATTCCAACAGGCTGGAGGCCTAGAAAAAGTGAGTGCACCATGACAAGACCTTGTGGAGTGTGCTATCCCTTTATCTCTCTCCTACTCTCACAAATACACACACACTCTCTCTTTCTCTCTCTCTCATCATGAATAGAGGGAAAAATGTTTTAAAACAGAACAACTAATGTCTATATTAAGGAACTGCATAACAAAAGCAACAATCTTTCCTTTTTTTTGGAGAGGTTTTTGTTATAGGGCACATGCGCTTGCCAGAGAGACAAAAAGCAAGAAATCACCCCCCAGGGGGGATGGCCACACTGCAATCCCTTCTCCTCCATTCTCCTCTCCGGATCTAGGGCACGCACGCACACGTGCCCGCTGTGAGTTTAAGCCACAGGGTCCGTGACTCGAACCACAGTGGACTACGTGGGAGTCCAGCGACATAGCCATTACGCTAACTGCTGGTCCCAAGCAATAATCTTTCCTTAAACTCTAAGTCATTAATATCTCTAAAGTAGTGGTTCATAATCCTTAAAGCTTTTGAAGGTGTGGTAAAAGCAATAGCTCTTTTTTGTGTAGATAAGCATAACAGTAGAAAGATCAGATTTCTGGAGATTGCAGTATTTTGGGTAGGGGTGTGGGAAGGGGGTGGAATCTTTGTGAATAAAGTACCTCTACTTTAGTGTAGTTTATCTAATACCTATGACTGGGATAGTGGCTTTCAGTAAAGGAAGAAATTAAGCTATCTATGAGTTAAATGTTTCATAATACCCTGAAAAGGGGAGTGATTTCAGAAGATTCATAAGACATAAAACTAAAGTGTAGGATTTAAAGGTGATCCAAATATTAATGATCAGGAGCAGAGATGTATGAAAATTTAAAATCCAAATCTAGCTCAAGTAATATGATTCATCCTCAATTTGTATTAATGACATGATTAGGAAATTTATGGTAAAAAATAAAATCAGCAAATGGAAAAACATTTCCAGATTTTATCATCCATTATCCCACATCCTTCCTTTCATCAAAATACACAAATATTTTTAAGTTCCTATTCTTTGATGGAAAGCACATCATCATAAATAATATATGAGGCCCTGCTGAGATTAAATACAAGAGAGAAAGTACCAGAAACGCATCCATTAAAATAATAAAATAACTAACATTTACAAATTTCTTAGTTCTATACTCATTTATTTACATGCATTGTGCAAATCCATGAAGTAAACTTAAGAGATTCCCTGCCGCTTGTTATAGACAAGATATGAGAACAGAGAGGCTAGTTTGCCACAAATACTTAATGATAGACTTTGGACAATATCTATGCAGTCCAAATAGAGTAGGGGGATTTATGGTAGGTTCTGAAAAGTTAACATCCTAACAACAAAAAAATGGAAGAAAATGTAACATGAGTGCGAACTTGGACCAAGGAAGGTTATTTTAAGAATGAATAAACAAAAGAGTCCAGAGGCCAGGAGAAACGTGGCACATTTGGAAATGTTAAAGTGGTCCAGGCTAGCGACAGCAAGGAGAAAATGTGTAAGAACTAAGAAGGCATCATGAAAGACATTCTGAGCCTTGATAACGGAGTTACTTTAAATGCAACAAACAATTACAGTTTTTACGTCGGGGAATGATATAATCAGTGTGTGCAACAGATCAGAGGAAAATTGGATCGATTTGGATGTCCTTGCAGTAGCTGAAGTGAGAAAGCATATTGATTTAACTTAGGGTAGTCACTGTGATGATTGAAATGCTGGACAGCTTGGAAACTCAAGAACATAAGTCAAGGCCAGAGAGTGGGGCAATAGAAATGCAACTGGAACAACAATGGAAGGTCCCAGGTTTGCATCCTGGAGCCTCCCTGTACACGCCAGGTGCCCGTGTATGTGTGGATGATCTGGGCTGTGTGAGGCTCATGACGCAGAGTGAGACTCTGCTGTAGGTATTTTGTTTATCTCACTTTCTCTCTGTCTTGAATGACCAGGAGAATAGCGGTATCATTAACGACAATCTACAACAAGAACAGAGATGTATCTATGAGGAATATATTATTACTTATGTTACACATATGCTGCTTTAAGTGCTTAGTCCATGCAGAGAGAGAGAGAGAGAGCTGTTGCAGTGGGGAGTCTTATATTAAAGCCTGAATTTTACTGCAGAGATTGGAATCTGAGATATTGATGGAGAACTCAGCAAACCAGGAAGCAAAGTGAGTGAGATCCTAAAGAAGCGGGTTGAAATGAGTTGCAAATTATGCCCAAGACCTGGAAAAAAAAAAATGCCCTAAAGGAAAAAAAGAAGAAGAACTTGGAAGAGAAACAGAAAACTAATGTCAAATTTGTTACTAGAATTGTAACAAATGCAGCAATTAAAATGAACAAACTTAGAAAAATTATAACTTTAATTTTACTTTCCCTTTTTGAAATTTATTATAAAAACCAGCAGGTTATTGAATGTAGCTCCAAACTTCAAAATAAGATTTGAACATGCTACCTAAATTGCTACCAGCAGAGGCAAGCTCAGGGAATATGATAAACCAACTAATGCAGTGCTTTCTTTGTGTGAAAAAAATTCTTCACAGAAAAGAGAGAACAGAAACCAGCAAGTGGAATGCCTGAGAGAAATAAACTATATTCACCACTTAAAAAAATAGGAAGCAGATATAAGGATCTCTTTCACAGCCATCACTGTGAGAGTAATCCAGAGTAATCCAAATGAAAGAGCAAATATGGGAAAGGCAGAAGTACTGCCCCAACATACAAGGAAAAGCCTCAGAGCATTAACAATAGGTGCTTTTTTTTTTTTTTTTTTTTTTTTTTTTTTTTTTGAGTCTTTTGCTACAGGTAGTGTGTGCTGGCCAGAAAGACAGACAGACAGAATGCGAGAAATCACCCCTGGGAGGATGGCCACACCGCAAGAAGTCATCTCCCTCCGGAGGGATGGCCATGCTACAATCCCTTCTCCTCCATTCTCCTCTCGGGATCTTGGGCATGCACGCACATGCGCCTGGCGTGAGTTTAAGCCACCGGGTCCGGAACTCGGACGGTGGTCGACTACATGGGTGTCCAGCAACATAGCCATTACACTAACTGCTGGTCTTGAGAATAGGTGCTCTTGCTTCGACTTAAAATATCAAAAGAAGAGATGCCTTACTTTGGTCACTATTTACTAATGGTCAGTTAACATAGCCATACATTTCTATTTATTATAACTGTCTTTCATTTAAATTGTTTTTTCTTTTCATTCATGAAAAAGTGCTTACATGCACATGTGAAAAATAGGAAGAGAGAGAGAATGATGAGCACCCTTGAGAGTCTGGTCACGTGGTAAATCCCGTCCTCGTCATTTAGCCTGTCAGATCCTGAGTACTCACATGTGTGCTCAACAGCCACTGGATTCGAACTATGGCTGTCATGTGGGATTTGGATTCTCTTGAGCACACTTTACTGCTGCGCCACAGAGCTGGCCATAGAGTGCTTATATTTTTTAGAAGATGATATTGAAAAGCAACTATCTGATGTTTCCCTGAAAAGATAAATCAGAGTTTTCTAGTTCCTCTCACAACCTCATTCATTGTTTTTCCACATGATTACACCTTTGTTTCACCATGTTTATACCTTTTTCCTTACGTTGCCAAAATAAGGAGCCAATTTATTAATTTGGGCTTTCAGTATTTTAATATTGAAGGTTTGACAAAAGCGTTTTAACAACATAATCACTAATGTAGTAAGTTATCACTGAAAAATTTAAGAATCAATAATTTACTAAAACTAATATATTCAATTAAATAATACTTTTTTCCCAATTTTTTTTTAAATTTTATTTTTAGTTTTTGCCATGGGCACATGCACTTACTGGAAAAAAACAGAGAGACAGAAACTGAGAAATCACTCAAGAGGGATGGCCACACCCTGATCTCTTTTCCCCCATTCTCTTCTCGGGATTTTGAGGATGCACACGTATACAACCAGATGTGATTTTCAAGCTGCCAGGTCTGGGACTCATACTGTGCTCAGCCATGTGGGAGTCCAGCACCTTGACCACCATACCGCCTACTGGTCTCTAGTAATCCCAATTTAAAAAAAAAAGGTAGAGGGGCCAGCAGGTGGTAAATGATTGTGGGCACTCCACTCCCACAAGTTGACCCTGGTTGTGTCCAAAATCCCATGAGAATGGAGGAGAAGGGATTGTAGCATGGCCATCACCCTGGTGGGAAATGACTTCTCGCTTTCTCTCTCTCTGTCTCTCTCTGGTAAGCACATGTATCCTCTAGCAACTATCTCTCTTAGAAAAAGAAAAGAGAGAGAGGTAGAATTGGCCTAGTTAATAATTATTAATTAATTTGTTAATATAAAGGTGCAAATTTCTAGATTTGGCAAAGTATATAGCAAAGTGAAGAAAAACTTGTCTTATATGAAAAGAAAATCTATGATGGATGCATTCAAATGAATAAGTAATAAAATAATCAAATAGATCAGTTGAATAGAATAGAAAAATTTGAAAGAGATAAGAGTAGATATAAAAATTTAATATTTAATGAAATAATAATTCAAATCAATGCAAAAATTAATAAATAAATGCCAACTAACAAAAAAATGGGAAACTCCTGTTTTCAAATAAATAAGTAAATATATCCCTACTAGATTAAAGGACATTTAGAAGAAAAATAGAGAGGCAAAGCATTAATGGGACAAAGAAATGTGGAATTCTTTGTAGAAGATAATTTTATAGTTTTATCAACTGGACTAGGGAGAAATGTTCACATGTTGAAATATTCACTTTGTAAGCTAAATAATGTGATTGAATGTATAAAAGAAAATGAAATTAAAAAAAATATAAAAGCCAAGGGGGGAAAATTTAACATGAAAGTAAGACTAATATTTTAAATGATCAAATGTATATTTTGTAGTAGTAGGAAAGAACCTCTTAAACAAGACAGAAAGTCTTGAATACAAAAGAAAATATATTTGGCTATGTGAAAATTAAAAAAAAAAGAGAATTCAAATGTGCACAACATAATGTAATGTTAAATGTTGAAGATGCTAAATATTTTTATACCCTTGATTTGATTATTACACTCTGTATGCATGGTTTTTTTTTTGTTTGTTTTTAAGAGGTTTTTGCTATAGGGCACGTGCTCTAGCCAGAAAAACAGAGAGACAAAGAGACAGAAAGTGAGAAATCACCTCCTGGGGGGATGGTCACGCTGTAATCCCTTCTCCTCCATTCTCCTCTTGAGATCTTGGGCACACACGCACACGCGCCCAGCATGAGTTTAAGCCACCAGGTCCAGGACTCGAACCATAGTTGACTACATGGGAGTCCAGTGACATAGCCATTACTCTCACTGCTGGTCCCAAGTAGGCATGCTTTTAAAAACCATGGGACCAGTAGTGGTATAGTGGTTAAGGCACTGGACTCCCACATAGTTGACTACAGTTTGAATCCCAGACCTGATAGCTTGAAACTTATGTCACGTGCGTGTGCAATCATACACAAAATTCTGAGGAGAATGGAGGAGAAGGGAATGCAGCGTGGCCATCCCTCCTGGGAGGTGATTTCTCACTTTCTGTCTCTCCAGCGAGCACATGTGCCCTACAGCAAAAATCTCTAAAAAATCCATAGTGTGCTCCACAAAAATGTACAATGATTATATGTAGATAAGTAATTACAATTAAACAATTTAAAAAGAAAACAATTGTAAATGAAGATACAAAATATGACCAAAAAGATACATAGAAAAATTATTTAGAACAATTTCAATGTAGATGGTTTACTAACACCTGATATTATCCACAGGTTCAACAGAAAAGGACCGAAGCCATAATAAAGTAGAATAAAAAAACTAAATCAGCATGTCACAGGAGAGCAAATCCAACTGAACAACAAACACAAAGATATTCAGATTCATTGGTAGTAATAAAAATGTAAATTGAGGTAACATGAGTAATCTCATTGCTCCCATCAGACTACCAAAATGTACATATAAATATCACCTATAAATATCACCTGGTAGGATAAGAAAAACACATTCCTATGAAGATTAAATATTTCACTACGTTTTGAAAAGGCAATTTGACGACATCCATCAAAATTAAAAATATGTGTTATAATCACCCAGTATTTTCAATCCTGGAGTTAAGTCACAAAGAAAAAAATTAACAACAAATAACACATGTTTACTAGTATGTTTAGTATAGTATTGTTTAAAGTGAGGTGAAAAAACTGCAAGACAATCAATGAGCATCAAGAGGACAATGAAATCAATAAATTAAATGATCTTTGCTTCATGGAAGGTCACAGTCATTTCTAAAATAAATTACAGATATCCCAGTTATTCTAGGAAGTACTAATGAATGAGAAAAGTCAAAATTTAGATTTTTGACTCAGTTTTTAAAAAGTAACATAAAGATGGCATACACTTATCTGTGTATATGAGCCTAAATGTGTGTTATTAATGTCGATATTAGTGGTTAAGTGAGAAAAGTTAAGTAAGTTGCTAATGTGAGTATTTTTCAGGGAAGTAGGGTGAGTGGCAAGAGACTTCTTGAGTAAAGAGTACGGCAAGTTGAAAATATTGCTTACAAAATCATCATATTATTAAACAATAGAGAACCACTTATAATATATATATACCATATATCACACAAATGAGATTTCAGCAAGTATAAGAAAAACTGAAATAATCTATATCTAGTGACTAATTCTCAAATTTTAAAAAGTTGAAGAATAATGAATATAGTATAGTTCTATACTGATAAAAAGAAAAGAAAACAAAACAAAACATAAAAAGCAGAAACAATTTTGTCTTCAGGGTCCCACTGACCAGCAGGAGTCATCAGACTAGCTGCAAGCTGATTCTTAGATTTCTCCTACCCTCCCTTACCTCACAAATGGGAACAGTGAGACCCTGTCCCTGAGTTCTGGATGTGCATTCTACTTTCTGCTTGCGTTAAGCCTGCACTGCTCAGTCTGCAGCTTCAAGAACAAAAATTTGAGAAAGGATATACCCATGGCTGGAGTTGCAATACTGATATCCAATAAAATAGACCTTAAGACAAAACTGTAAGAATAGATAAAGAAGAACACAGTATAGCTAAAAGGGTTAATTTACCGAGAAAATATAATGTTGTTGTCTTCTTGATTCCCAATCCTCAACAAGAAACTAGTACATCATTGGGACCAGCAGTTAGCGTAATGGCTATGTTGCTGGACTCCCAAGTAGTCGACCGCGGTTCGCGTCCCAGACCCGGTGGCTTAAACTCACGCTGGGTGCATGTGCGTGCGTGCCCAAGATCCCAAGAGGAGAATGAAGGAGAAGGGATTGCAGTGTGGCCAATCCCCCTGGGGGGTGATTTCTCGCTTTCTATCTCTCTGTCTCTCTCTGCCTGTCTGGCGAGCGCAGGCACCCTATAGCAAAAACCTCTCCAATAAAAAGAAAAAAAAAGATACTAGTAAATCATACCCAACAACACATTGAAAAGATTATACGCTATGACCAGATAGGCTTTATTCCAGAGATGTAAGAAAGGTTCAATATACACAAAACAATAAATGCAATATGTCACATTAACAGAAGGAAAGAAACAAAATCATATGATCATAGCAATCAATGTGCAAAAAGCATTTGATAAAAGACAACATCCATTCATGATTAAGACTCTCAGCAGGAGCCAGCAGTTGATGTGGGGGTTGGATCACTGGACTCCCACATGGCCAACTGTGGTTCGAGTCCTGCACCTGGCAACTTGCTCTCTCACTTTCTCTCTCTCTCTCCTTCTCTCTCTCTGGTGAGTGTATATGCCCTATAGGAAATTAATATTACTAAAAAACAAATTAAATAACTAATTCTTTTAAAAAAAGACTCTCACCAAAATTAGCATAGAAGTAGGGACCAGCAGTTAGTGTAATGGCTATGTCGCTGGACTCCCACGTAGTCGACCGCGGTTCGAGTCCCGGATCCGGCGGCTTAAACTCACGCCGGGCGCGTGTGCGTGCGTGCCCAAGATCCCGAGAGGAGAATGGAGGAGAAGGGATTGCGGCGTGGCCATCCCTCCTGGGGGGTGATTTCTCGCTTTCTATCTCTCTGTCTCTCTCTGTCTGTCTGGCGAGCGCACGCGTCCTATAGCAAAAAACCTCTCAAAAAAAAAAAATTAGCATAGAAGGGACACTTCTTAATACAAGAAAAGCCATATATGACAGACACGTAGGTACCATCATAATGAACAGAGGAAAGCTGAAACATTTTCCATTAAAAATGGGAAGAAGACAAGGCTGCCTGCTTTCTGGATTTTGTTTGTTTTTGTTTGTTTGTTTCTTTTAGAGAGAGTTTTGCTTTAGGGCATGAGTGCTTGCCAGCAAGACAGAGATAGAAAGAGAAATCATCCTGGGTGGAGGTGATCACCCCACTATCCCTTCTCCTCTATCCTCCTCTCCAGATTTTTTTCATTTTTCTATACTTTTAAAATTATTACATATTTTTATATTAAATTTAATCACATATAGTTTTACAGTGTATAATATTTCCTTTTCCAGCATCATTACCATGCATATCAGTCAAAACAAAGATTACTATTCACATCATCAAATAGCTTTTCATTTTTTTCAAATTATTATTATTATTTTTTCTCATTATTATTTTTTAAAACAATCACTATATATCATTTGGCTTGTAAAGAGAATTTACCTAACATGAAATACTACTCAGATCAATCCTTATCTTGGGATTTTGAGCATGCACACTCATGCACCTGACATGAGTTTTAAGCTACTGGATCCAGGACTCAAACTGCAGTCAACTACATGGGAGTCCAGCATTGCAAGCATTATGCCATCTGATGGTCCTAAGGCTTCCCACTTTCTCCATTCCTTTTTAACATAATACTGGAAGTCCTAGCCAGTGCAATCAAACAAGAGAATAAAACAAAAGCATTCAACTACAAAAAAAATAAGTGGAATTATCTCTGTTCGCAAATGATAGGAGTACATACACAGAGAATCCAAAGAATTCACAAAAAATGAATTCAGTGAAGAAGCAGGATACAAAATTAACATACAAAAATCTATAACATTTATATACAGCGTCACTGAGCAGATTGAGGTACAACTGAAAAAAGAAATCCCATTTACAATAGACCCACACACACACACACATGAGAAAAAAATAAGAGATCTAAGAAAAAAGCTAACCAAAGAAGTGAAAAAACTCTACAAGGAAAGCTATGAAATACTAAAAAAAGAAATTGAAAATGATACGCAAAAGGAGAAAGACATCCCATATTTCTCGGTTGGAAGAATTAATATAATCACAATGTCAATTCTACCCAAGTTAATGGACAGATTTAACGCAATTCTAATCAGATTACCAGAGACATTCTTCACCAAATTAAAAAAAAATCATAATTTTTTTATGATAAGGCTCTATATCACCAAAGCAATACTGTGCAAAAGAATAAAGGAGGAGGGATCTCATTTCCTGATCTCAGAATGTATTACAAAGTGTGACAATCAAAAAACCATTGTACTGGCACAAAAACAGGCATGTATATCCATGGAACAGAATAGAGAATCCAGAAATAAACTCCCAAACTTACAGACAAGTGATTTTGATAAAAGGCACAAGAAAATGGCGTGGGGAAAAGAAAATCTCTTTGAATGGTGCTGGAAAAACTGGATATCCACCTGCAGAAAAGTGAAATTGGATGCTTACCCCTCATCGTTAACAAAAATCAACTCAAAATGGGTCAAAAATCTAAACATAAGGCCTCAAACTATAAAACTACTTGTGGAAAATACTGAGGAAACTCTTGGAGACATTGTAGTAGGCAAAGACTTCTTTAGATTCCCAAATCACAGATAATACTCCCCAAAATAGACAAATGGGACTACATCAGGCTAAAAAGCTTTGCACAGCAAAAGAAACAATAGAGTGAAGTGACAACCCTCAGAATGAAGGTTGCAAATTATTAATCAGATAAAAGACTGATAACCAGAATATACATAACTCAGACAGCTTAATTGAAAAACAAAACAAAACAAAACAAAAAAACAACCAATTAAAAGGTGGGCAAATGAGCTAAATAGACAACTCTCAAGGAAGACAGATGAATGCCCACAAAGCGTATGAAAAGTGCCCAACACTTCTTATCATAAGGGAAATGCAATTCAAAACCACACTGAGGTAACACTTAACCTAAGTCAGAACTGAAAAAAAAAATAAATAAAGAATAAGTGCTGGCAAGTCTGTTGTGATAAGGGAACTCTCCTACTGATAGTGAGAATGTAAATTAGTACAGCCACTGTGGAGACAATTTGGAGGTTCCTCAAAAACCTACGAATAGAACTACCATATGACACAGCAGTTCCACTCCAGGGTTTGTACCTGAAGGATAAGAAAACAGTCCAAAAAACACTTGCACATCTATGTTTATTGCAGCATTATTTACAATTGCTAAGACCTGGAATCAACCCAAATGTCCAAGAATAGATGAGTGTTTTGAAAATAAATGTAGCACCTATATGATATGGAATACTATTTAGCCTAAAAAAAAAAAAAATGAGACCCTGATATTTGATACAAGGTGGAGGAATATAGATGATTTAATGCTAAAGTGAGCCAAGCCAGACTTTGAAAGAGAGGTATTATATGTCCCTCCTTAATATGTACCAAATTATCAGCACTCTATGGCAGAAGCTGAAAGACTGGAAGATATAAAAGTAGGGAGGGCAACGATAACTAGAGGCAGTAAAGATGGGGGGTGAGAGGTGGGAGGGAAGGAGGGAGTAAACCGGGGAGAAACACATTCAACGGACACAAAAATGAAAATTTCTCTGTTGACGGTAATTCATAAAGGTAGTATCTTTTCCTGAACTAACATACTCTGTATTTATGCTTGAAAAAACTATTTTACATTCTACAACGATGTACAGTGATTAAATGTAAATTTTAAAAATGGACACCTGTATTCATTAAATGCCTTTGTAATATGTATTAACTAAAAGAAAGATGGGAGAAAATTTAAAACATTAACATTAGTTATTGTGGGGTGATGGAAATAGATGAAAGTGATATGGTTTGGAAGAGAAATTAACTTTGTTTTCATAAGGCTTTCTAGTTTATTGCCTAACTTTTTACAGCAAGCATGTGCTGTTATGATCATTTAAAAATAAATAAAAATATTTTAAAGAATTATTTTATTTAACTTTATTTATTTATTTATTTAAATTTGATCAGAGAGGGACAGAGTGAGAGAGTAAGAGAGCAAGAATGAGAGCAAGAGAGAGAGAGAGAGAAATAAAAAGAGAAAGAGAGAGAGAAAGTGAGAAAGCAAGCTGCCAGGTCTGGGACTCAAACCACAGTTGACTATGTGGGAGTTCAGCGCCCTTAACCACCACATCATCTGCCAGCCCCTAAAATAAATAAAATTTAACAGTTGAATTTTGATTCATATTTTCTTATTATTTTTTTAATTTCAGCCTACTCTTCTATTAAGGCTTGTATGTATTATCTTTTTTTTTTTTTTTTTTTGGAGAGGTTTTTCGCTATAGGGCGCGTGCGCTCGCCAGACAGAGAGAGAGAGAGACATAGAGACAGAAAGCGAGAGATCATCCCCCAGGGGGGATGGTCACGCCGCAATACCTTCTCCTCCATTCTCCTCTTGGGATCTTGGGCACGCACGCACACGCGCCCGGTGTGAGTTTTAAGCCACCGGGTCCAGGACGCGAACCGCGGTCGACTACATGGGAGTCCAGCGACATAGCCATTACGCTAACTGCTGGTTCCCTGTATTATCTTTATTAAGGATATTAAGCTAATTTATTTTTCTTAAAGGTTTATGGAAAATTACTGTATAAAGGTATTTTCCCCCTAAAACTTCATTCTCTTAGCTATTCCTTACTTTTTTAACAAATTTTACTAAAGGCTGGCTGTGTGTCAGACTCTGTACTAGTTATTGGTTATGCAATGGTGTGAAATATAGTATTGATCTTTAGAGACTATATTCCAGGGACAGTCAACAAATTTTATAAAAAATACATACATATATAAGAGCCAGCATTTGGCATAGTGGTTAAGGCACCGGATTCCCACATAGCTGATCACTGTTCGAATTTCAGTCCTGGCTGCTTGAAAATCAGGTCAGGTATATGCATGCATGTCTAAGTTCCAAAGAGGATAACAGAGGAGAAGGGATTGATCGAGGCATGGACATTCCTCGTGGGGGATGATTTCTCACTTTTCTTCTCTCTGTGTCTTTCTCTGTCTCTCTCGTAAGCACGTGTGTCCTTTCCCAAAAAATAATTTTAAAAAATACATACATAAATAAATGAAGCAAAACTCTGTTTAGGAAATAAATAGAAGGTGGTGAAAGAAAAATAACAAATTGGAGACCAGTAGACGACATAGCGGTTATGTTGCTGGACTCACATGTAATCAACTGAAATTCAAGTTCTGGACCTGGTGTGTGCGTGTGCGCCAAAAATCCTGAGAGGAGAATGAAAGAGAAGATACTATGGCATGGCCATCCTTCCTGGGCATGTTTTCTCATTTACTGTCTCTTTGTCTCTCCAGTGAGCACACGCACCTCATAGCAAAAATCTCTCTCTGAAAAAAAATAAAAAAGGAAAGAAAATAACAAATTGATAAAGGAAACCACTTGAGCTATATGGAAAACTTCTTTGAACAAATATCATTTTAAGCTGAGACTAAAAAAGGAAATAATATTCCAAGCAAAAGAAACAAAATATGTGCAGATTCTAAGATGGAAGTAAGTGTATTTGGAAAACATGTCAACAAGATCAGTGTGCCTTCAGTCAGTCAGTCAAGTAGCTCAAGATGAATTTGGAGTCATAAGCGGGGACAGATCATATGGTGATAAGCAAATTTCTCAGTAGAAACCCTGTAAGCCTGGAAAGAGTGAGATGATATAAAGTGTATAAGAGAAAAATAAACTGACAACAAAAAATAAATCACTTGGGAGAGCTATCTTTAGAAATGAGGAGAAATTAAAACTTTTTCCAGGCAAATGAAAGCTAAGAGAGTCCTTCTAGGACTCACTTAAAGGTATTGCTACTGGTATTTCTTTAAGTTGAAACAAAAAGCAATTAATTAATAACACAACATTTGAAAATACAGAACTCAATGGTAGAAGTGTCATAGAACTCTATTCAGAACAGGACTGTAACAATGGTATGTAAGTAATTTTAACTAGGATTTACTAGGGGGAAAAAAAAAAAAAACAACTATTACAGCTAAAATAAACTGTCAAGTTGGACCAGCGTGTGGTGTGGTAGTTAAGGTGACGGGATCCCATATGACTGACTGCTATTCAAGTCCCAGACCTGATAAACTGAGGAACATGCTGGGTACATGTGTGTACATGTCCAAAATTTGAAAGTAGGGAAAAAGAGAGAAGAAGGGATTGTGGTGTGACCATTCCTCCTGGGAGAGAGGTGATTTCTCACTCTCTCTCTCTCTCACACACACTCTCTCCCTAGTGAGCATTGGGGCCCCCTGGCAAAATTTAAAAATTAATAAATAGTCAAGTAATACAAACTTGTGTACAATACGATGTACATTTTGACATTAAAACCTTAAAATCAAAGCGTAGAGATTTTGTGTGTGATCAAACTTGTTAGCAGCCTGAAATATATAGCATATTATAAGATGTATTATATAAACCTCCTAGTAACCACAAGTAAAATCTGTAGTATGCACGAAACATAAATAGATTCAAAGCATACCACTACAGGAAACCATTAAACAACAAAGGCAGACAGTAAGAGGCAATAAAAAGTAACAAAGTACATCCCAAACAACCAGAAAACAAATGAACAATTCTTATCCATCAATAATTACTTTAAATAGAAATAAATAAATTCTCAAATGAAAAGACTGAATAGCTGAATTTTTTTTTAAAGGCCCAACTGTGTGATGCTTGTAAGAGACTCATCTCACCTTTAAGGATGAATAACATCAGCCTAATCTCTCCCATTCTTGATTAGAACAGTCAGAATTCATATCATACATATTCCGCAGTTTTAAAAAATATATAATTTAGCAAAATGTTTAATTACCAGTAAAGAAAATAAAATTATGACAATATAAATGGCTGAAATTGCTAAATTAAGACAATGAAAGACAAATAGAAAGCCTTTTCTTTTTTTCTTTTTTTTTTTTTTTTTTTGGAGAGGTTTTTTGCTATAGGGCGCGTGCGCTCGCCAGACAGACAGAGAGAGACAGAGAGATAGAAAGCAGGAAATCACCCCCCAGGGGGGATGGCCACGCCGCAATCCCTTCTCCTCCATTCTCCTCTCGGGATCTTGGGCACGCACGCACACGCGCCCGGCGTGAGTTTAAGCCGCCGGGTCCGGGACTCGAACCGCGGTCGACTACATGGGAGTCCAGCGACATAGCCATTACGCTAACTGCTGGTCCCAAATAGAAAGCCTTTTCTTAATCCTCATGGCACTTTTCTTTCCCATGGTGGTGTCGAAAAGTAGATGGAAGCATTTAAAAAAAGGCAAAAAAAAAAAAAAAAAAAAAAAAAAAAGAATAAATACAAGGGACCCAAAGATGAAGCTCTAGAAAATGGTATAGCTACAAGTCATTGTTTAAAAGAAAAATAGAAAAATATCCCATATTTACCTAAAAAAAAAAATCTTTCTATTCCATTTGGCATTTTTCAGATCTCATCAAGAGTATTATATTCAGATTATATTGTGTCATTGCAATAGAAAAACAATTTTAGTATGATTAATAAAATGAAAAGTTTCATTAGATAAAATGTTTGAAGAAAGGTCCATGGAACCAGAATGTTCAGTCTACTGGAAAGATAATGTAAAGCATAGTTCTCTAATTATAAATAGAAGGCCATTTTCAAGGTGATTTGGGTCACTTCCTCCTAGTTGATAAAGAGATAATTGTAAACACAGGCAAGACAGAGTCAAATTAATTATAAGGGATTGAATGGGGTAGCTACACATAAAATTTTATCTACTGTGTTTTTCAGGCTAGATTATTGGACTAGTTAACATTCCTCTTGGATCTAGCCCAAATTAACCACTGGCCTAAGGCCATCCCTTTACTTCACTCTAGCAAAAACAGCACTTCAAAATACATCTACAAAGATGTTGTCTTAGTCCATTTTCTGATGTTAGAAGAAATGAGACTGAGTAATTTATAATGAATAGAAATTTATTTCTTATAGTGCCAGAGACTGGGAAGTCCATGGATGAAGAGCTTGCATGTGGAAGGGCTTTTTTGCTGCATTCTATAGCAGGAAGCAGAAGGGCCAGAGAGACTGAATGAGAGAGCAAAGGAGGATCCACTCTTTTTTAAATCTCTTAAAGGCCCCATATCCCAATCCTTTACATTGGAAATCAAATTTTAGCATGACTTTTGGTTAAAGAGGACAGATCTTCAAACCACAACACAACAAGTGTATATAAAAAGCACTGGTAAGGGTAATTTTGGAGGAAAATTACTACTGTCACAGTCCCATAACCCTTATCTGTTTAACATTTTTACCAATAACTTCGTTATAGTTGCCTCATGCTTCCTGTAATTGCTAATATTATTACCTGTGTTCTCTTACAAACTTCTAATTTCTAGGAGGCAGAGAGTATGTTTTATGAGATTTTTCATTCTTATGTGTAAAATGAGGTCTTATATGTTTTAATACTCAATATTTAGTATAAGATAAAACCATGCTATAAAATAATAATACTACTCTGGAGAAAGTGTTTCAAAAAGAATTTCAGTAGCAGTAAGATTTCACACATGGTTACAAAAGTCCAAATTCATGACTATGTAATGGAGCTTATGGCCTGGCAAAGTGCATGCATTACAAAGAAGAAAAGTTTGTTTTGTTTTGTTTTGTTTTTTTGGAGAGGTTTTCGCTATAGGGTACGTGCTCTCGCCAGACAGACAGAGAGAGACATAGAGACAGAAAGCGAGAAATCACCCTCCAGGAGGGATGGTCACGCTGCAATCCCTTCTCCTCCATTCTCCTCTTGGGATCTTGGGCACGCACGCACATGCGCCCGGCGTGAGTTTTAAGCCACCGGGTCCGGGACGTGAACCGTGGTCGACTATGTGGGAGTCCAGCGACATAGCCATTAAGCTAACTGCTGGTTCCCAAAGAAGAAAAAGTTTAAGGCGACAATAAAATCTTTAAAATATCAGTGGTATTACATCATTGCCCAAGAAAATACTAATTGGAATATAATGTCTACAGTGAAATTATGTTGAATTGTTGAATGTTTGTTACAGCATACATGAACCAAGGGATTCATTTCAGTATGGTATTCTTTAAAAGTTACAAAATAATGTAATCATTGAGATAAAAGAGGTTAGGAGGTAAGGGACCAATGAACTAGTGACATAGGAACAAGAATTGAAGATTTAGACTGCTTATTAGATGATTTTAAAGAAGAAAATACACATGGGTAAGCAATGGTAGTGACTATTTGAGGAGTTGCTATATGGCAAAAGAATTAGATATTTTTCTCCTGTGACCCTTTCAGATAACACTAGGATAATAAGTACAGTCTATTCTTTTTTTCAGATCAATAGAAATACCTCACACACCAGTCAGGTTTGTAATGAGAGACTGAACTTAATTCCCTTCCAAAGGAACTGCCACGTTAAGCAGAAGATGTACAATCACTTGGTGACAAAGATATCACCATTCCAAAAAAAAAAAAAAAAAAAAAAAAAAAGAACAGATGATACAAAGGACCTTAAATTTCCTTCAAATCTTAAAATTTCATAATTCTATATGCTTTTCATCAGTCCAGTGTTTAACCTTGAAACAATAATAACAAAAACATACCAAGCACTTGGTTCATAAGGCTATATTTCTTGGCAGTATTTTATTTGTTCTCTTGCAAATCTTTTATCATACCAGGCAAGTATCCATGAGACCGTTTTTAACCAAAATGACTAACTATAAGCCTTCAGAGAGAAACTGCCACACAATGTTGCAGTACCTATGATTTGCGGGCTTATAATATAATAAAGAAAAAGAAAAGAATACTTTCTTAAAATTTGTTTCTTTGTTTCTAAAAACTGCTGTTCATGCAGTATTATGAGAGGGTCTTCAAAAAGTTCATAGAAAGTATATATTATAAAAATGTATGAATTTCAATTTTTTTTCAAGAAAATAAACTTGTATTTTAATTGCATTTCTCCAAAAACTTTTTGAAGTACCCTCATATCAGAAAATGCCAATTTCCCAAGGCAGAAATTTTGAAGAAATTCTTTATTTGAAGTAACATTTATTCAACAAAACACTTAATGAATATCTACTATGTGCTGTACCTGGTAATATAAATGCAGTATAACATGACAGGATTCTGTGTTTAAGGAACTCATCTAGGGTGGGGGTTGAACAGGCTTGTAATAAAACAGATGTCAAAATAACTAGATGGCACTGAAATAGAGCTGCATACAGGAGGTGTAAAGGTGATTGCCTTAGTGAATACGGTACTTGGAAGAAATTACAGGAATCTGTGCTTAGAATGGATTGGTTTGAGAACAATGTGACTGATGTGCTTGGTGACTGGATCTTGAATGTCCTCAGATACAATAAAAAGATTCTGGACTTTATAGGGACATATCTCACTGTGTCTTTTGGTATACCAGATCCTCCATGGTCTTAATATGTGTAGCATGGGAAGATATCTTACAATGAAAACCAAGTTTTATATTTGAATTGCAACTCTAAAAAATTCCTTCTCTCATTTATGACTTCTCTCCATATTGAAGTCCCTTTTGTGATGCTGAATGTTTTCTATTTTGTTTACCCAAGCAAATTACAAAACGGAATGCCTTTTAATATCTCTTAGAAATAGCCACAGAAAAAAAATGAATGAAGTGCTCTTCCATAGGCAACAAGGGGTTGGGAGAATCATTGAAGAGCAAAAGTTAGAACACCCATGAAACAACTTTTATTATTTTTAGCAGAAAAGTCATGTTAGTTACAAAGTGGATGAAGAGATAAAATGAGGCAAACCAGCTCCTCTCAAGCAATCCAAGTAGGAAAAGACCAAACGTAATGGCCAGATTCTTTTTACTTTCCATTTATTTATGTATTGTTTTTCCATGAGCAAGAAATACAGAGACAGACAGAGACATAGAAAGAAAGACAGTACCTCAACAAGGTCTTGTCGTCATGATTCATTCCCAGCTTCAGTCAGTCTTAGGTCATGGGCATGTACATGCCCAGTGTACTCAGGGAGAGCTCCAGACACAAATCTTCAACTTTCCCATATGGGTCAGCCTTGCAGAGAGTGGAGTTTTACTGCTGCACTACCATCCCATCCCTGATTAGCTCTTTAATGCCAGAAACTAAAGATTTCATTTCTGAAGGTCAGACACCCATGTCAAAAGACTTCATATACCATTTCAGCTCTCAATAAATATCCTCTTTTTTGTTTTGTTTTTGAAGTTTTTTTTTCTTTTTTTTATTTTTCAAGGCTTTGGAAAAATAGTCTTGTGAAAATAATGTGTATCAACTTCACTAGTTCTATGGGAACATCTTTCATGGTTTTCTGCCTATGTGTTTTCTGTTAAACTTACAGATATTTATGTACTTTCAGATTCTTTCTTTGCTTATTTTCTTTCTTTTTTTTTTTTTTTTTTTTGGAGAGGTTTTTTGCTATAGGGCGCGTGCGCTCGCCAGACAGACAGAGAGAGACAGAGAGACAGAAAGCGAGAAATCACCCCCCAGAGGGGATGGTCACGCCGCAATCCCTTCTCCTCCATTCTCCTCTCGGGATCTTGGGCACACACGCACACGCGCCCGGCGTGAGCTGTAAGCCACCGGGTCCGAGACGCGAACCGGTGGGAGTCCAGCGACATAGCCATTACACTAACTGCTGGTTCCCTTTCTTTGCTTATTTTGAGTCCAGTGACTGAAGACAGGGCCAGTTTTAGTACATGGAACTCACCTCTGAAACACACTGGGAGGAGAAAGTTCCCCAGTTCAGTGTGCTCAGCAAATGAGGTCTCTTCTTAGACCCTGTTTCACAGCACCTCATTCCTATGTCTTGTTTCCACCCATTTCTGGGCCCTGCTCTCCGCACAGGGACTTGATATCCACTCCTGTAGTCCTAACCTTTAACCCAATTAGCTCCCATTTTTGCAGTGATCATCACTTCCATGCTCTTGTCTTGCTCAGTGCATTGGTGTCTTTCTTCTCCGTGGTAGAGCCAGCTGGAAGATTCAGTTTGTTCCTAATCCACAGCAACTAAATCCTCCCAGGTCAGATTGTTGCAGACAAGGGTCTCTAGAGCACCATTCCAGAGACCCAAAGGAGGTCTGACCCTTCTTCACTCAACCAAACATGGTGAGGAAAAACTGCAAGAAAGGAAAGTGGCCATATTAGGAAGACATGTAAGAATATCTTCAACTAGTCAGCCAATTTACAGCTGTTTATATAAAGGAAGAGGGAGGCTATGTGGTTTATAGCTATGCATAGAAAAGTGTAGAAAAGCAAAAATAGGATTATCTTTTAGCTGGGGACATAATCAAATGATGTATCTTTGAGACGGGTTTCAGTCTTAGCTAAGGGGTACATCAAATGATTCAAGTTCCAGCTTCTTGCTAGGGTAGAGCATCCATCATTGTTCCAAGCTCCGGGATGGTCATTTGTCTCGTTGGAGTTCTTGTGATAAACCTCAAAGAATATCAGGCTGAGAGAAAAACAGTTTTGGATTTTAACTGTTGGAGTCAGCCTGACTAAGTAGGCCTTGTTTATAAGATAAGGCTTGTGTCCCTCAACTGGGGGAAAAAAAAAAATACACAGTCAGAGAAACTATCCAGAGTATATCTTTAGTACTTAAGAAGAAAGATAAATCACTCTTGTGATAACTGGGAGTAGGAAATAGAAGTGCTATAGAAATAAAATTGGCTAAGAAATGTCTTTTTTTAATTTTAATTTCCGAAAGTTATTTCCCAGGAATTTTTCTAAAACATTTTCTCCCATTTCTATTTTATTAAGAGGGTTTTTTAAATTTCTTTTTATTTCAATTTTTTTTTATATATTCAATCTCACGTTATTTAGGTTACAAAGTGAATATTCCAACATGTGTACATTTCTCACCAGTCCAATTGACCTCTGGAAAAATTCAGCTAAAGCTCTTAGACACGCATTTCAAATTGTGAATAGAAATGGTGGTAATGGGGACCAGCAGTTAGCGTAATGGCTATGTCGCTGGACTCCCATGTAGTCGACCGCAGTTTGCGTCCCGGACCCGGTGCCTTACAACTCACGCCGGGCGCGTGTGCATGCGTGCCCAAGATTCCCGAGAGGAGAATGGAGGAGAAACAATTGCGGCGTGGCCATCACCCCTGGGGGGTGATTTCTTGCTTTCTGTCTCTCTATCTCTCTCTGTATCTCTCTGTCTGGCGGACACACACGCCCTATAGCTAAAACCTCTAAAAAAAAGAAAAAAAAATGGTGGTAATGCCTTAGAAAATGACATTGGCAATGAAAAATAAAAACAGGGCAACTCATGGTATCTAGAGCTGATCTGATGCACACAGCTAGTTGTGTTATTTCCAGGTTGGACTTTGAGATTATGATAAAATGAGTCAAAACAATATCTGTTTGTGCATGTGTAAGCAGCAAAATATGAATGACTGCCATTTCTTTAGAAATTACAGCTACTATGAGTGACTGCTATTTCTTTAGAAATTATCTCTTCCCAAAGATAAGTTTTCTTGAGATACCTGATTATAGAATTAGCTTTGCTTCCTGATAACATACAAGCTAGAACAAAGGTCCAGTCCCCTAGATGCCCTCCAAATTACCCTACCTTTAAAGGCCAAATCCTACAGTGATCCTTTCTAAACATTTATTGATGTGCTTTTTGATTTTTCCAGGGCTCATGCTTCCTCACTGCACTGAATAATAAACTCAACTTGTTCAACTACAGATATACTCAAGGATCTTTGAAGGGTGTTGACACCATGGAACAGAAAAGATTTCCTAAAATTCATGATGTCAGTTGATTTTATACACACACACACACACACACACACACACATAAGATATTATGATGGTTATTAACTATGTTTTTAAAAGAAGTTATATAGATATTATTAATTTGCCTTATTTTTTTTTTTTCCTGAAACACAGTAATATATATCGGGTTATCAGAAAAGTCACAATGTTGGGACCATCAATTAGCATAATGGCTATGTCACTGAACTCCCATGTAGTCGATCGCAGTTCGAGTCCTGGACCCGGTGGCTAAACTCACACTGGACGCATGTGCGTGCATGCCCAAGATCCTGAGAGAAGAGTGGAGGAGAAGGGATTGTGGTGTGGCCATCCCCCCTGGGGGGTGATTTCTAGCTTTCTACCTCTCTGTCTTCTGTCTTTCTCTGTCTTTGTGGCAAGTGCATGTGCCCTATAGCAAAAACCTCTAAAAAAAAAAAAAAAAAGATGTCCTCTTATCCGGCTGGAACCATGGAAGGTGTGGAAGAAAAGAAAAATTAGGTTCCTAATGTGGCAGAAACCAAGAAAAAGGTTTCTGTTGTAGCAGAAGTCACTGAGAAGGTTCCTGTTACAGCAGAAACTCTTAAGAAAAAGCGAAGGAATTTTGGGGAGCTGAAGATCAAGTGCCTGAGAAAGGAGTTTGCTCAAAAGATGCTTCGAAAAGGCAAGGAAAAAGCTTATGTACGAGAAAGCTAAGCACTTTCATAAGGAATATAGACAGATGTACAGAACTGAGATTTGCATGGCCAGGATGGCAAGAAAAGCTAGTAACTTCTATGTACCTGCAGAACCCAAAGGGGTGTTTGTCATCAGGATCAGAGGATCAACGGAGTGAGCCAAAGGTTCGAAAAGTGTTGCAGGTTCTTGTCTTCGCCAGATCTTCGCTGCACTTTTGTGAAGCACAACAAAGCCTCAATGAACTTGCTGAGAATTGTGGAACCATATATTGCATGGGGGTAGCCGAACCTGAAGTCAGTAAATGAACTAATCTACAAAAGCAGTTATGACAAAATCAGTAAGAAGTGAGTTGTTTTGACAGATAACTCGATCTCTTGGTAAATTTGGCATCACCTGCATGGAGGATCTGATTCATGAAATCTATACTGTTGGAAAACGCTTCAAAGAAGCAAATCACTTCCCGTGGCCCTTCCAATTATCTTCTCCATGATGTAGAATAAAGGAAAAGACCACACACTTTGTAGAAGGTAGAGATGCTGGCAGCAGGGAAGACCAGATCAACAAACTTATTAGAAGGAGGAACTTAGGTATCCACCATGATTATTTGTAATCTGCTCAGTAAATAAACAGAGTGGCTGTTTTAAACTGCAATATATTGTTGTATTAGTAACTTTTTTGTTATCTTGCCTCTGCCTTCCCTTAACTATTGTGGCACATCTTGGTGCTTGGTAAAATTAAGCTAAAACTTCTGCAAGACTAGGATCCATTTTATTAATTGCAAGAAATGAGTCTCTCTAATTTTTTGATTACACAAAGACACTAAGTGTAGATTTTTGTCACTTATAGGTATTTCTAAAATATCTTATTTCCTTTGGGAAATCTCTACTGCTAGTCATTTATCACTCTTTCTTGGTCTAGCACCAAAGACACTCATGGCCTGAGAATCTGCTTCATTCCTGTTCTTCCCCAGATGTACAGTGAGATGGGATTCTCTTTGCTTCTCTTTTAGTGGAAAGACTAATTTCCCAATTGTATTTCAAGGGGAACTGAATTTCTGCTTCGTGCATTAACATGAACAGTAAGATATTCTGTGGTGATAACAGTAAGCTCACTCTGACCACAGTATATTAGGCATTTACTACCAAGCTATTTCATTCCAACTCACTAACTGAAGAGGAATTTTAGTAAAAATTTAATTCTGTATTCTCTTGCTCTCTTAACAGTATAACATAAACATTTTTTATGTTTATATACATACTCACAAATATAAGATTAGTAGGGTTCTTACAATATTATATCTAATTAATGTATGAGGGGCTCTAAAAATGTTTATAAAAAACTATGCATGTATTTACATTTTTTACACCAGAATAAACACATAATTTACATTTTTTAATGATCTTTCTGAAAAATTTAGTAGAATAGTCTTCTGTTACTATACAGGTCAGTTTTGCTACAAAGTTTTTTGCACATGTGTGCTATGAGAAGACATAGTATATATCAATTTTCATCACATGTGTGATTAAACTAATGAGAAGGTAAACATAGTTATCATGGTGTTAAAATGCTCTTTTAGTTAAAATAAATTTAACAATTCTTTTAAATATTGGGACAAAGTTTAAAACCATAGTATTATAGAGAATTAGCCCTCTATTCCTGTTTTCATAAGCCAGGCAATACTTGACTGACTCATATATTGACTAGTAAGAAGCGACTTGACCAAAGATGAGAACTTCCATAGGAAGGGAAAGACAGGAGCAGGGATAAAAACAAGAAAAGAGAAGAGAAGAGAAGAGATGAAGTATGGAGAAAAAAAGAAGAGAGCTCCATCTATTTTCAATAGTAGAAATTCTTCACTGTTTTCCTCTATAGCTTTGTGTTTAAATTTCAAAACTACTTCACAGATATGTCTACAGTTTTTCTTTATCTTTACATATATTATTCTAAAAGCCATCTGGTCACATATATATACCATACTCACTTAATTTTTCCTATAAATTTAAGACTCTTAAAGTTCCATGCAATTTTTTAACTCTGTTCAACTCATGACATTTAGTAAATGAATATTCTATAAACTACCCTATAAACTCTCCTTTAGTCAAAGTGGAACAAGATTTTCCAAATGAAAACTGTGAGCCCAACCGTATATTTGTAAGGCTCCAATAGGGCTATTTGAAATCATCTTCTTGCTTTGAACATGTTCCAGATTCCCTGCTCCTGTTTACTTACATTCACTGTGGCTCTCAGCGTCATTCATTTTTCTTTCAAAATTCAAGATCGAGAGATCTTCTTAGTGCAAGTGAGAATACTCATGTAATTATGTGGGGCCAAATCACCATTTAGAGAGTGATTAACACTTTCTAGTCTTCTGTACACCAGCAGGCTTTATTCCAAGTTGTTGCCAGTTACCAGAGCAGTGGCATTGTTCTGTTATTTTTTTTTTTTAATTAATTACATTTCTCAATCATTCTGAGAGTATAGCAGAAAATTCAGTTGGCAAGTTTGGATAAATCTTGACATTGATTAAAAGTTATGCACTTGGAACTTTCTTATATAAATCTCTTGAAAAGTGGAATGCCAATCTTTTCAGTTAACTTTGTCGCATTGTTAACAATAAGTCACACTTGTAATTGACTTTTGCATTTATAACAATTGTAATACTCATATGACTTTAAGGATGATGGAGCCTACTTTTGTTCTAGCTTTCCCATTGAATATTAGATAACCTAGAAAGATTATCAGTCATAATTTTAAAAACCTTCAAATAAAAGTCTCTTTAAACTAAAACATTAAAATTTACCCAGTCAAGAAAGCTTTGTCATAATAAAAAGAACTTAAATGCTCTCAAAATACATACCATATTCACAAATCACATTTTCAAAAGCCTATGCTTTTAGTAAATATATATCTATACACAAATAAATATATATTTTTCTAATATATCAGTACCTGCCTCTAATAGCTGCTGACTTTGAAAAATAATATTAATTAGCAAGTGCTAAATAAATCATTTGAGAATGGCAGAGTTCTACGCATCATCTTTGCAAAAATAAAAACCTTATTTTGCAGCAACTGCCACTTCTGCCTTTTGCAGAATATTAATGTTTTTAGTGACTTTTCATAAACAATGAGAAACAAATAATTTTATCATTATTTTTAAAAAATCTAATTTTAAATTATAAAAAAGAGTACAATTAAATGTCTAAGAAATCTGATACTTTTTGTAGACTTGGTGCTTATTATAAATCATTAAGACTTTTAAAAATATCTTAACTATGAATAAGTGGTGAATTTGTGGGAATGCCAAGTTTAAATAATTTGGGGAAAGGAAATAAAAGTACCTGCATGTTAATATGTGAAGGAAATAAAATTAATCAATATTGTTTATCTTCAGAAAAATATTATAGTAGTTGGGAAAATAAGTTACCTCAATATTTTATTCCATTTATTTCCTAAATCTGCATGGTAGAAATATATCCAAGATCTGGTAATATATGAATTTCTTGAATCATATTTATAATTCACAGTTGAAATTCAACTTTATACATTTCTCTAAATGCATAACTATTTATATAATCATAAACTTCTTTTATCTCAATAGGAAATTAATGCTTTATAAACTGAGGTTCTACCTCAAAATTCATCCATGGGTATAGATATACTTTAGTTTGGCAACTATATGGCAATCTCAAAGTTCAGAGGCATGTAAAATTACTCCCACTACCCTCACCAAAATTTACCTAGAAGAAATATAGGTGAAAAGTTTAAGAATAGCAAGGAGGATAAGAAAGGAAATGAATGATAGAATTGTTATGTGGAAATATTTGTACCACTCTCTGTAGAAAAATTATTTTGGTAATTGATAAAAGTTATTGCCTGCTAAATCTTTGACCTCAGATTTGCAGCATTTCCTCTTATCTCAGCTAGCCTCAGCTGAGTCAAATAGAAAGCTCTCTTCCCATGGACTTGAAGAGATTTCACAACTTCCCAAGATACTCCAAACATTGAAGAAACAGAGCTAGAGGAAAGGTCATAACTTCTTCAGATACTCCAAAATACAATTGGCTACTTCAAAGATTGATTTATATATAGCCACATCTTGTGTTATTGTGCTTCACAGATATTTTATTCTTCCTCTTTTTTTTTAACAGTTTTAAAGTTTGTGGCAATTCTGTGTCAAACATGCCCATTGGTGCCATTTTCAAACAGCATATGTTTTCTTCATGTTTCTGTATCACATTTTGGTAATTCTCACACTAGTTCAGACATTTTCACTATTATTGTAGGTATTATGGTGATCTGTGATGAGCGATCATTGATGTTACTATTGATATTATTTGGAACGCCAAGAACTGTACCCATATAAGACCAAGAAATTGATAAATGTGTTTGTTCTGACTTCTCCATCAACAAGTCTTTTACACATCTGTTATTCTCCCTTCAGGCCTCTGTATTTTCTGAGACACAAAACTATTAAAATTGGGCTAATTAGTAACTACACAATAACCTCTAAGATTTCAAATGAAAGGAAGAGTCTCATGTCTCTTTAAATCAAAAGCTAGAAATAGTCTTTGTGAAGAAGGCATGTCAAAAGCCTTGATAGGCCTCTTGTGCCAGTTAGCCGTAATGTTAATGCAAAGGAAAATTTCTTGAAGGGAAGCAAAAGGGCTTTTTTAGTAAGTACAGCCTTATTGCCGATGTGAAGAAAGCTTCAGTGGTCTGGATAGAAGATCTAACTGGCCGCAATAATCCCTTAAGCCAAAGCCTAATACCAATTAAGGCCCTAAATCAAATTCTATGAAGACTGAGAAAAGTAAGGAAGCTATAGAAGAAAAGTTTAAAGCTAACAGAAGTCGGTTCATGAGGTTTAAAGAAAGTATCTCTTTAACATAAAAGTTCAAGATGAGGGGCCAGCAGGTGGCATGGTGATTAAGGCACTAGTCTACCTCATTGCTGATGCCATTATTCAAGTCCTAGACCCAGCAGTTTGAAAAACACTCCAGGCATATGTGCATGTGTGCCCAAAATCCCAAGAAGAGAATTGAGGAGAAAGGATTGCTATCCCCTATGTGGGCATGATTTCTCACTTTCCCTCTCTCTGTGTCGCTGTCTGTCTCTTGCTAGCAAATATATGTGCCCTATAGCAAAAAAATAAAAACAAGACAAAAAAAATGCAAGGTGATGTAGCAAGTACTGACATAAAAGCTAACGAGTTACCCAGATCTAACCAAGATCATTGATGAAGGTGGGTACAGTAAACAATAAAGTTACATGTATGCAAAACAGTTTTATATTGAAAGAAGATGCCACTCTGGGTTTTAGTAGCTAGAGAGACATCAATGTCTGGCTTCAAAACTTCAAAGGACAGAGTGACCCTTGTTAAGAATTATCGCAACTGACAACTTCAATTTGAAGACAATGAAGATGTGATGGAAACAGTAAGAGAACTAGAATTAAAAGTGGTGTCTGAAGATGTCCGAATTGGTGCAATCGAATGATACAACTTTGAAGAAAAAGTGGTTTCTTAAGATGAAATTTACGTCTGGTAAAGATGCTGTGAACATTGTTCAAATGACAACAAAGGATTTAGAATGTTACATAAACTTCGTTGATAAAGCATGAGCAGGATTTGACGGGTTGTATCCAAGTTCGAAAGAAGTTCTATTGGGGTTAAAATGCTATCAAACAGCATTGTATGCTACAGAGAAATCTTTTGGGAAGGAGTCAACTGCTGCTGTACAGGTCATTTGTTGTCTTATTTTAAGAAACTCAATAGCCACCTCAGCTTTCGGTAATCACCACCCTGGTCAGTCAGCTGCCATCAACGTTAAGGCAAGGCTCTCCACCAGCTAAAAATATTACAACTTAGTGAAGTCCCTGCTGACCATTAGCATTTTTTAGCAATTAAATATTTTAAATTAAGTTATGCATTTTTATATCTAATGTGGTTAGGCTCTTAATAGATTATAATTATGTTGATAGCATAAATATAACTTTCAAAGTACTAGGACATTCACTCAAAACATGTGGTTTGCTTTATTGCAATATTTACTTTATTGCGATGTTCCAGAACTGAATCAACAATATTTCCAAAATATGCCTGTGTTCTCTTAAATATTTTTAAGGATATTATTTATTTTCCCTCGACTTATTTTAAATCACAGTATTCTACCCAAAGTATATGTCAGAAACTTACTTCTCTAAAGTCTTTTGCCATTTTGAATTTACGTTGGAATAATGAAATATTTGATTATTGTTTCCAATATGTTTCCAGCTAATTGCTGTAGCATTTTAGTCCATTGCCCTATTTCATTCTTCCTTATTTGACAAAAACTGATTAAGATTTTTTATAATAAAAATTTGTCCCTATTTCAAATGACCTCTTAACTATTTTCATATAAATGCAAGGCAATGAATCTATTAATGACATAGTTTTGAACTCCTGTGTGTCAAGCACTTTGTTATAAACATAATTTTCTGAAAATTGAAATTAAAATCTGGAAAGGCATACCATTCACTAAAATTACTAGATATAAATTTAAAAACGTAATACATATTAATAAAACTAGTAAAATTCAAAAAATAATTAAAGAATGATACATTTTAATCTTAATTGTTATAGCCACGCTTGTTGGAAATGGAGATATTTATAACAAATTATGGGAGCTAATCTCAGTGAAGGATTTCTAGTGATAGTAAGACAATTATTAAAGCAAACTTTGTATTTTTTTTTTTTATAGGTTTTTGCCATAGGGCGTGTGCGCTCACCAGACAGACAGAGACAGAGAGAAAGAAAGTGAGAAATCACCCCCCCCCAGGGGGGATGGCCACACTGCAATCCCTTCTCCTCCATTCTCCTCTCGGTATCTTGGGCACGCACGCACACGTGCCCGGCGTGAGTTTAAAGCCACCGGGTCCGGGACGCAAACCGCGGTCGACTACATGGGAGTCCAGCGACATAGCCATTACACTAACTGCTGGTCCCAAAGCAAACTTTGTATTTTATGCCTTAAAGCAAGACAAACTCTAAAACCTCTTCCCGCCCACAGTAACAGAAAGTATTTGCAGTATTTTTTTTTTTTTGGCAAAACTTTTCAGCAGTGCCATACCTTCAAATTTTTAATATTTTTATGAAATAGAACAGAACAGTAAACATACAGTTGGGATATGTAAAGAACAACTCTAACACCATTGCAAATATAGAAACTAACTTCTTTGCAATTAGTATATTATTCACTGCTGAATAAAGATACTGGCTGATCCAGAATAAACTGATGTCTTAGTCAGTTTGGGTTGCTATAACAAAATACTACGGAGTGGACAGTTTATAAACATAGAAATTTATTTCTCATAATTCTGGGGAAATTTAAGATAGAGTTGCCAGTAGATACAATGTCAGGTATGATTTGCTTTCACATAGACAGCCATCTTCTCACTATACTCTCACATGAAAAAGCAGGGCAGTGGTGCTGGGTATTTCTTATAGAAACACTAATCTATTAATGAGGATTCTCAACCCATGACCTAATCACCTTGCAAAGGTCCTATATCCTAATATCATCACTTTGGAAGTTACAATCTTTCTTTTGTTTATGGAGAGGTTTTTGGTATAAGGCGCATCCACTCGCTAGAAAGACAGAGAGAGACAGAAAGCAAGAAATCACCCCCCAGGGGGGTTGGCCACACCACAATCCCTTCATCTTCCATTTTCCTCTCAGGATCTTGGGCACGCATGCACATGCGCCCAGTGTGAGTTTAAGCCACGGGGTCTGGGACTCGAATTGTGGTCAACTAAATGGGAGTCCAGAGACATAGCTATTACGCCATCTGTTGACCCTGAAAGCTAGGATCTTTCTACAGTACGTTATTTTTGAAAAAAATCTTTTTGTTGATATTTGACATTTTTTGAAGTTGATAGAATACTACAAATAGTAGTTAATTAGCATACTTTAACTAGGTAAATTTAACCAACATCTGTGGTCAATGCTCTTTTCGAGAAAATGTACTAACTAGGCAATGCTACCCTATGACTAAGGTAGATAGATTCCCCCACTCTAGCCCTAGGCTCTAGAAAATCTCACTAAGGCCTCCTAGTGTCCCTATAAAAAGAGAAATGAGAAAGACCTTTGCCCCTTCTTCCACATGAGATTACAGTGAGAAGATGTTCTTTCGGACTTTGCAACTTCCATAGAACTTTCCATCACACACAGAGAAACACACACACACACACACACACACACACTCACACATGTTCATATCCTATTCAAATATATAGGACCAGCTCAGTAGAGTGGCTGTTGTGTGCTATGCAGAGGAAGTCAGATCCCACATGACCCATCAGGGTTTGAGTCAAAGTTCCAGTTGTTTGCATACACGTACCGCCTGGATTCTGAAAGGGTGAAGGAAAACGGAATGCACTGTGACCAAGGCAGTGCTTCCTCACTCCTTATCACCTGCACATATGCTCTCTGGCATAGAATAAAAGAAAAATAATACATATACCTTTCTACCATAGTCTTTTGCATTCAGTATAGCGGACTCCTTGAATCCAAACGTTCCTTCCCCTAAATAACACTCTTCGTAACATAATGCAACATTTTCCCATATCCTTTACACTGTGACTTCAAAACAAAAGGCTCTCAAATGTCATAAATATTTATGGATAGTGCTCTTTCAGAGTGCCAGGAGGAGCTGAGCAGCAGGGTGTTTAGGTAAATGGAAAGAAAATACTTAGCTCACATAACATGAATTCAACAGTTTCTTGCACAACTCATTTCCCAGTTGTGCTAAGTTATTTTCTTGTTTCTTTTTCTGTTCCAGTGTATAGTTCTGGAGGTACTCGTAAATTAACATGGTACTTGAAATATTGCATGCAGTATTTGGGGGATATTCTGTTCTCCTAAATAATTCAAATTCTCTTAGATTTATGTAAGTATAGGTCTAGACAAACAAGTGTCTTGATTCCTGTGGTTGGCAGAGAAATGGATATTGAGAACTAGAGTAGAAAACATTTTATGATATAAAACTATTTAGTAATATTTAAATAAGTTGTTAAACTCTTATATTTATTGAAATAATTTTAAATTTCAATGTTTATTAAAGCTTAATTTTATTATATAATGGCAATTAAGTTATTTCTTTCATGCAAGTAAGAAAGAAAGAAAGAAAGAGCAAAAAAGAGACAAGCAACCTCGAAGAGGTCTCATGCTATAATTTCCACCAGCCCCATCCTCCCCAGCGAGCCAGGATCAAGAACACACTAACCAGTCTGTACCAGAGAACTAAAGCCATGGTCCTTCATATAGATGTGGCATTGCTTTAGTACTACAATACAGGTACACCACCAAGCCAGCCCAGTAAGCTTTTGAAAAATAATTTGTCAGAGGGCCAGTAAGCTTTTGAAAAATAATTTGTCAGAGGGGTCATGTGTTAACCGGAGAGAGAGAGAGAGAGAGAGAGAGAGAGAGAGAGAGACAGAGCATTCCCGTCCCCCATGGAACTTATTCAGGCTGCAATCCCTTCTCCTCTAGCTCTCTCTTCTTTCAGGATTTTGGAAACACACACATGTGCCTGGCATGCTTTTCAAGTCTCCAGGTGTGAGAATCAAACCATGTGAAACAGTTTTAACTTCTGAATTTTCACATACACTTTAATTCATAGTATTGATAAAATTTTTAAGTTGCTACACACTAAGTCAACTTCATTTCTTTTATTACGATACAAGATGCAAACATTTTGATTATAACATAAGGAAGAAAACTATTCTTTCCTACTCTATCATTTTCATGTAGTTAATTAGTGAGGTATTTTGGCTTGCAATATCAAGACTCTGTTGGGGCCTGTCTTTTTCTCTCGCTCTTGAAAGGAATAAATAGGTAATATTAAGAAAAAGAAAAAAACTATTTAAATATAAATATATGCAAATGTATAACATATTTATTCTAATATGACTTACCAAAATGGTTTTAAAAAATTATAAGCAGTCTACACTTCTTACTTACTAGGACCAAGATTTTGTATCAACTTAAATCACTTTCATTTCTGAGTTCCAAACATCCTTTATAGATTTTATAATTCAGGACACATAAATAACGGTGTTAGGTTACCTAGATTTGAAGTTAAATTTAGGATCATCAGTACTGTGATAATCTTAATGCTTTGCCCTTTTCCTCTCCTATTATTTCAAAAATCAACCTTTGATTCATATTGGGAATATCACACATAGAATCAAATACACTCACACACCCACATTGTGTTTGCTGATTCTGTCCTTTCTTCTGACTTTGTAGATACTTTTTCCATTTAGGCCTCTATTGTTGATCCTCCTAATTAGATTAGTTCCTTCTTTCTGTATGTACATATACATATAAATCCATCTATGTCCAAATCCCAGTAGCCCCTGGACTTCTCTTTGAGCACTATCAAAATCGGAATCAAGTAATCATTTATGTAATTACTTTTTGAATCTCATTTTCTTCATACAATTTCATCTCTAAAAATTAGGGCTGGGACCACGTTTCTCTTAAGCTGTATCTTTGCATCCAGCACAGAACCAAAGTGTGTGATTGCCTTTTTGAATTCCCAGTACCAGAAAAGAATGCCGAATCTACCAACCACAGCATCTGCTCCACTCTTCCAGATATTGCTGTAATTGCTGATGTTTCTTTACCACCTGGCACTTTGCCACCACCCTAGAGAACTCTATTACTGATACCTGGAGGCCTTCACAGTGCCAAATTGATGCTTTGATCTCAGGAATCCTCTAGGCTCTGAAGCAATTAATTCTGCTTTCCTCACAGAACTGAAAAGAATGCCTCTCAACTCCTTTTAAATTACACTTTGTACCTGAATGTCTGTTAGTGAAAATATCTCCTTCAGCTCTTGTAACAAAGTTCTACCTAAGACTAAAATCTGAATTCTTAAGAAAGTGTGTGTATGTGTGTATGTGTACATGCACACAAGCGAGTGTCCTCCAGGTAAGAGAAGTGCTGGCTATCAGAACAAATCTAAGTGACAGAGACATACTGTTTTTTAAAAATTGCCTCTGCTGGCTAGCTTTGCAGTCCAGTGGTTAAGGGAGCTGGATCCCAGAAGGTCTACTATAGTTTGAATTCTAGACCCTATGGCTAAAAAACTCACTGGACATGTGTGCATGAATGTCCTAAATCATAATGGATGAAGAAAAAGAAAAGGGATTGCAGCATGACTATGCCCTATGGGAGTGGGTCACATTCTCCCTCTTCCTCACTTTCTCTCTGTCTCCTTCTAGCAAGCACATATATTCTCTGGCAAAAATTTTTAAAAAGAATAGATTATTCATAACATGGTTAATATCTTAGTTTTTTTTCATTTTAAGTTTAAAATCAATAAAAGTTACATATACATATATACACATATGTGTTACTAGTATCTATCATATAATAATAGTAATAATCGTAGGTAACAGCAGTCCACATATATACAGATCTTCCTATGTGCCAGGCTCTGTGCTAATGGACTATTTTATTTGATTCACACTATAGTTTTTTGACATAGGTATTACTAATATTTTGATTTTGTAAATGAAAAAATCTCTATTTCCAGTAATTTCCAGAAACTCACAGAATTAGTAAGTTTTGAGTTGTGAATCCAGGGGGTTATCTACCAGAGCTTAGGCTTTTAAAACTATCTTATAGTGTCTGCATCAAGTTTTGCATGCTAATTTCCTTAGAACCAATTCTTAGAAGTAGAATTACTGGGTTGAAAGTTAGGAAGGGAACAAGTAAAAGGAACATTTAGCAGGCATGAGAATGGAAAGGTATCTTTGACTTGCTTGACATGCAATGCTTCTGCACTCTTAGAATCCATATCGTATGTTATAAAAATGTACAATGATTAAATGGAAATTTTAAAAATTTATGAAGGAAAATCATTGTTTTCTATTTGGGATATATTCCAGAAAGCAGAGTTCAGACTATGTAGGCACCAGGTTTAAACGTTAACGCCTTAGGAAGCCAAATGACACTTCGTTTGGTTTTTTGTTTTGTTTTGTTTTTAAAGAGAGACTTTTGCTCTTGGGCATGTGCACTTACCAGAGAGACAAAGAGACAGAAAGTGAGAAATCACCTCGAAGGAGAATTTTTGCCACAGCACAATCCTTTCTCTTCCCTTCTCCTCTTGGGATTTTGGGCACGCACATACACATGTCCAGTGTGTTTTAAGCTATTGACTGGGGAGACCCACTATGTGGGAGTCCAGAGACATAACCATTATGCCATCTGCCAATCATAACACTTAGATTTTAAACAAGTGTTCCCTTGAAAGATATAGAGATGAATAAAGAAATGAAGAATGAGAAAAAATTTAAACACACACACACACACACACACACACACAATGAAAGACAAGATTTATGACATGAACAAATATCCTAGAAAATAAGAAATGTCAAGTTTTGAGTATCTAAAAATTTTTCTGAAGATCAACTTTCTAATTTTCTTCTTTCCTTACTATGTTGTGTCAACATGGTTTAAGTAAATGTCAATTTTGGAACCCTTTTCTTACGTATTAGAAACTAAGGAAAAAAATAGAAAGTTCAGTAGAACATAAGAGAAAAACAAAATAAAAAGATTAAAATTAGTGGGCCAGTTTTGTAACCTAGCGATTAAGGACGCCAGATCCCACTTGGTTGGTTTGACTGTAGTCCAGAAGGCTTGGAAAACATGTTCAAGGATACCTCTAATCCAGACATGATGAAGAAATGGAAAAGAATGGATTGCGGCATGACCATGCCCTACTGGGGGGTGCTTTCTCCCTCCCTCTTTGTCTCTGTCTCTTTTTCTCTGGCAAGTGTGTACACCCTCTGACAATTAAAGAAAAATATTAAAATAAGGAGTATCTAATAACCAAACAAAAAACACCTAATAAAATTATCATTGTCATTTTGAATGAAGATCATATTATTTTTCTCTTTTTTTAAAAAAAACTTTATTTATTCATTGATTTTTATTTTATTTATTTATTTATTTTAACTTGACCAGAGAGAGACACACACAGAGAGAGAGAGAGAGAGAGGGAAAGTGAGAAAGCAAGCCACCAGGTCCAGGACTCAAACCGTGGTCGGCCATCTGGGAGTGTCCAGCACCTTAACCACCATGCCACCTGCTGGTTCCCATTTTTCTCTTTTTTAATAATCACACATTTCCTTCAATAATATTTACCTCATTTCTTCATAGTAAAACACAGACACACAATCTTTCTTTTTTTGTAGAGGTTTTTGCTATAGGGTATGTGTGCTTGCCAGAAAGACAGAGAGACAGAAAGTGAGAAATCACCCCCCAGGGGGGATGGCCATGCCACAATCCCTTCTCCTCCATTCTCCTCTCGGGATCTTGGGCACCCACGCACACACGCCTGGCATGAATTTAAGCCACTGGGTCCGGGGCTTGAACCGCAGTCGACTACATGAGAGTTCAGCGACATAGCCATTATGCTAACTGCTGGTCCCCAGAAATACAGTGTTTAAGAGAAGTAAACATCATGAAAGTGGGAATAAAATATATTCCAGAAGTGTCTAAGAGATAATTTGTCTTTTTGAAGAGACAATTTGTATAAAACTCAAATGTAAAATGTGTAGATTATAATTAGAAGTGATACTTAACTCTAGATTGTTCTCACAAACAGGCCCTGAACTAACTCATTCCACACCTTGGTGGAAAGCCCTTTCACGGCAACTGTGAATAAAAATGGTTGTATTCATTTGTTGAGTTTTATTTGAAACAAAGCCCAGTTTCTTATTAAGTGTTTAAAATGTTAGCAATTTAAAACAAACTATTAAGCCAGTACACTGTCACAGGGTAATTTTATTATATTAGCAGTAGATTGTTCTTTCTGTATCTAGAACAGGCATTAGGGAGAGTAATAAGGCCTTAAATAATGAGCCCGAGGAATTTGGAGCTTGAGGAATTTGGGTGGTTTCACGGGTGGGTGGCTACCCCTGAGCTTTTGTTCAAAATTGTGAACAGAAGAATAGAACCAGCAAAGAGTTTTAGAAAGCTTTGGTTTCAGGAGAGAGAGAAGAAATGAGGTGACTGGTCAGAGAATAGTACTTTTCTGGGAAACAATGGAGATATTTAAAAGGAGATTTTATATGATCTGCTGTGAGATATGTAATGAGAGCCCTTTTCCTTGAGCCCTTGTAGAATATCTGGGAAAATAACTACCTACCATATTGAGTAGAGAAAGGAGAAGAGGTGCCAGGGCCAGTCATATCTGGTGACACCAATCTCATAGAATTTAATTTATGTCTTTGTTATCAAAGAACAGATTGTTCTTGTTAGACATAGTAGAAATTAAAAATTATGACTTTGGAGAGTTTGCTTGGCTAGATTTGCAATAATAAGAACTAATTTGAGGTGCCTTTTGGGTTTACTTCATTGTCAATAATAATTTTGATTTCTTGAATTCATTAATTTTAATTTTGTAATTCAATCAACTTTTCAAGAAATAGTTTTCCTATGATATATATATTTTTTTCACTAAGCTTACAGTAACTTTTTGTATTATGGCCATAATATGTAAAATGTTGAAATATTTCCCTTTTATGAAAAATACTTTACTATATCCTAAATTCAGTTATGGAAGATTCACTCCATATATTGCTCTTTTTGAGACATACTTAAACATTTATTTTCATCAGACTAGACAATCAGATATTTCATGAGTCTCCAAACATAAGGGTAAACATCCTTCTGTTTATGTATATACTCTCAGTCCTACAGCAATATTTCTGGATATATTTTATTTGCTTCAATAATGGAAACCATACATTTGTTCCCTAACCAACAAACATTTATAAAAAAATTATTTAATGGCTTAAAGTTTTGTAGTCTTCTAATATTTACTCCTAATCTTTGAGTCGGTAGCACCAATCATTTTACAAAATAGTGAGTATGGCATACCAATTGAAATTTTACGTAAGTTCAAGCATATCAGTAACATCCTGATTTTATTATTCAGGTTTTTCAAGGCAGAGAAAGTAATCTCAAGTGCTGCTGAGGTGTGAAGACTGAAAACTGAGCCCCCATCTGGCAGTAATAAGAATATTAGTGACTTTGATGAAAATATTCCAATGGAGTGGGAAAGCAAAAGCTCTATGAAAGGAAGTATAAAATGAACTAGGTGAAGAGATGGTCAGCAGAGACAATGCTATGAGGAATTCTGTAATAAAAAAGAGCAGATAAGGAGAATGGTAACCAGAGGGCTCTACAAGATAAAGTTAAGGTACAGTGGCACATGCTACCAAGACACTACACTTTGCAGGCTGGAACCACATGAGAGACCCAGTTCAATTTCTGTTCCAACCTGAATGTCAGTGTAGTACACACTTGTAGTCTCAACAACTGAGACTGAGCTAGGAGGATTGCAAGCTCAACATTGGCCTGGATAATACAAAGAAATCCTGTCTAAGGACCAGCAGTTAGCATAATGGCTCTGTCACTGCACTCCCATGTAGTCGACCGTGGTTCAAGTCCCGGACCTGGTGGCTTAAACTTACGCTGGGTGCGTGTGCATGTGTGCCCAAGATCCTAAGAGGAGAATGGAGGAGAAGGGATTGGGGCGTGGCCATCCCCCCTGGGGGGTGATTGCTCGCTTTCTGTCTCTCTGTCTCTCTCTGTCTTTCTGGCGAGCACACATGCCCTATAGCAAAAAGCTCTCCCCCCCCAAAAATTTAGGATATTCATGATGAGTAAACTAACAGAGATGGAAGAGAAGAGAGACAATGAACTGCAGAAAAAGCAGGAGAAAGAAGCCGATGAGTTCCAGGAGGTGAGGAAATTCTTGCATGATCTATAAGAGGAATTACAGACTTAAAAAAAAATCAAATGGATCTGTTAGAGATGAAGGCAAAATACAGGAAGTAAAAATCTCCCTTGAAAGTATTAAAAGCAGACTAAATCATACAGAAAATTCAATTTGACATAGAAGAGAAAATTGCTGGCCTGGAAAAATATACCTTTATATTATTTCTCTTTGTGAGAAAAATAAAATTTTTCTTACAAAGATTGAGAAAATTGCCCCCCACCAAAAAATGAGAATAATATATGAGAAATACTAGATACCATCGAACATCCAAACATCCATATGGTATTCCAGAAGGTGAAGAGACTCATAAGGGCATTGATAATATATTCCATAAAATCCTGCAAGAAAACTTTCCAAACCTAGAGAGGCACTCAAAAATCCAGTCCCAAGAAATAAAAAGGACTCCAAATAGAATCAACCCAAGAAGATCTTCTCCAAGACACATTATAGCCAGATTGATCAAAACCACAGACAAAAGACAAGATACTAAGATTGGCAAGAGAGAAACATCAGGTTACCTATAAAGGATATCCCATCAGGATAACAGCAGATCTCTGATCAGAAACAATGTGAGCGAGGAGAGAATGGGAAAATATATTCAAAGTGTTAAAGAAAAAAACAGTTTCAACCAAGAATACTATACCTGGCAAGATTATCCTTTATGTGGAAAGAAAAGACAAGAACATTCTCAGATAAACAAAACCTGAAAGAATTTACCACACCAGAACAGATCTCCAAGAAATTCTCAAGGGAGTGCTATATCAGGAAAATTAAATACAGACACACAGAAATAAGAGTTCAAAAACTAAGAAAATGGCCAACTTAATCATAGGGACAAGTCTGGAGTTGAATATACCCCAGAATTTAACTGGAAAGATCAAACCACAACAGATGATAGATTAAGTACATGAGACTGAACTGGTGAAATAGCATTTTATGACTTTTGACTAAAACATTGCTGATTTTATTCTAGGCTTTGTTTTCCGGTTTTAAGGATTTTTGCCTCGAGCTGCTGATAGGTTTATGGAGCTACTATTTCAACAGAATCTTAATCTTTTTCCTGACTTTAAGTTTTAAGCAAAGTTCCTTAGCTTTTCTTTGATTTATTAAAGTTAAAGCTGCTTTTCTTGAAATTACCAGCTAAACTTACTATTGAAGGTAGTTAGATTATATAAGAAATTGTGTGGTCAATATAATGTGGGAGAAAAGGAATGGAAAATAACTGTAGACATCAGAGATAGTGTGGGAGGAGGGTGGGAAAGAGCAGAGGGTCAGAAATAGGGGTTAAAATACATATATATACACACACACACACACACACATATGAAACTGGAAATGGAAAATTATTCACGATAACATGCATGATTAAGCCACTCTGCAGTATATTCTGGATGGGAAATCACATTTTGTATACTTTGATGATGCTTAAGGAATTATTGTAAATTAATTAATTTTAAAAAGTTTCAGAAAAAAAAGCTCATGGTAATACGTGTAATGGGAAAACTATGTATGAATTTCAAAAAGTTTTTGTACCAAAATAAATTCATACTTTAATTGTAAAATAAATAAATAAAATAAAATAAAATTAGGTCTATCCCAAACCTTCTCATTGGACCCTCATCAATCCCTCTTGCAATCGGATATTCATCAACTTCAGTAGTGAAATGGTACAGAAACAACAGTTCAAAAGTTTGCCAAAACAGACAACCAAGAGGGTAGAAATTAGATGCTTGGGTTTCCACAGCATCTGTGCAGAATTTCTAGAAGTTAAAGTGTCGAGGTCAGCAGGTAGTGTGGTGGTTAAGGGTGCTGGCCCCTCATATGGCCAACCATGGTTCGAGTTCTGGACTTGGCAGCTTGCTTTCTCACTTTCTCTCTCTCTCACTCTTTCCCTCTCTGGTCAAATTAAAATAAATTAATTCATTAATTCATTTTAAAAAAAGAAGCTAAAGTATTTTTTTCATTATTGTTGAGGTTTAGCTTTACATTTTGAGAAAAGCTAGCCTCTTTTAACATCTTTCTTCCCTTCTTCCTTTGCTTCTCTCCTGTCTCCTTTCTTTTCAGTCTTTCCTTCTCTCCTTTCTTTCTTGTCTCCTTTTGTCCATCTGCTCCCAGATAATTCATTCTAGGAGAGAGGTGAGTGCACCAGAACTGCAGTTAGGTACAAACCTTTGTATGGCCTCCAACTGCTAGAGAGTCCCTCTTCTAGACTAACCTCTGTGAGAACATAGATTTCACTTTGATCTTCTTTATTTTCTTCTGGAACACAGCCCTGACATGTAGAGTCTATTTAATATAAAAATTAGCCCAATGAAAAAGGGAATAAATGCCTACCTCTGACTTGTTTTTTCAGAAAGGACAGTGATGTTATCCCACAGCCAAACCAGTTTTATTTATAATAAAATTTTTAACTTTGATGTTACTTTCATTTCAAACTTTTGAAAGTACTCTGCAATATAGACTTACTGCCTCCAGATAATATGGAGTTAACTCCATCCCTCCTGCATTAACTTTCATAAAAATGAAGCCCTATTGTGCTCACTGGCAGCCCTCGCACTTAAAACAAATTAATGCTCCTTTTAAGAGGAAGAGCAATATTTTTCACTGATAGTCAGACACATGCATCGCTGGGCTGAACATTCTTCTGTGTCGAGGTTGGTTATAAATGATGACAATTTCTTGCAGATGTAAAACGAAGCAAGCAATATGTGATGAGGGTTTTGATTTTGCAGCAATCTTCACAGGGATATTTCTTCACCATTCCAACACCAGGTCAACCTCCTTCCCAAGTGCCTGCATTTAAAATGGTTGAAAATCAAGGTAAAAAGAGACAAATCTTCTCTGGACACTGCTTAACTCTTCTGGGTGGATAATAGCTAAATGCAAAGCTCAAGCACAGAGATAGTGGAAGAAGTTGGTGAGGTCCCTGCCATTGATTCCAGGCTGGGCTTTTGTTTTAATTTTGAGCCCAAGTCCCTTCGGATTTGTGGACACAGCCAAGGTGTAATATAGAATATTTCTATATTTAGAATGCCCCATGCAGAAAACTGCCTGAGAATAAAATCCCCCATGTCACAGTTAAGCAAAAATGAATCTCTCATCTGTCCTTGAAATACATTATGATAGCATAAACTTAGGGAACAAGGAAGAGTCACTTTGATTATGCACCCAAGAGAATTTCAACAAGGCTTTCACTGTAGTAATAGGATTTATTTTACTGAGCCAGAATGAATATAATGAAAAAAATTATACCTTTTTTGGCAATGAAGGAAGCATTTAAGGATCAAAAGTAGTATAACCATATTCCTTTTGTCTAAAATTTTATTATTGATGAGTGAGGATTGAAATCTTAATGCTCTGCAATCAATTTACAAAGTCACAAAATAATTGCTTTGAATAAACTTTCTTTTTTTTTTTTTGAAGAGGTTTTCGCTATAGGGCACGTGCGCTCGCCAGACAGAGAGAGACAGAGAGACAGACAGAAAGTGAGAAATCATCCCCCCAGGAGGGATGGCCATGCCGCAATCCCTTCTCCTCCATTCTCCTCTCGGGATCTTGGGCATGCACGCACACGCGCCCTGCGTGAGTTTAAGCCACTGGGTCCAGGACTCGAACCACAGTCGACTACATGGGAGTCCAGCGACATAGCCATTATGCCAACTGCTGGTCCCATGAATAAACTTTCATAATTGAGAATTGTAACAGGAATGGACAAAGCTTTGAAAGCCAAACATTACATGAGTTTTAAAAGTTAATTTATGCCTACTTCATTCTTTGTCTAATTTTAAGATATTCCAACTTATGTACAAGGAAATTTGAACAAATCAGTACCACCGGTGTTTAATGTTTAGAAGAATGCTTCTTACCTGTATATTTCATTCCGTTTACATCCTCAAAGAGTATTCACAATGAAATTTTGCTTTAATATGTGCACCTGTGGTAGCTCACACATTTATACATGGTAATAACATTTAGCATTTAAGTGAAGCTTCTCATCGTCAAAGTACTTTATACACATTGGGGAGTTTATCATGTTAGCGCCTTTATAAGGAAGGTAAATATTGTTATCTCCATTTTACAGATAAAGAAATTGAAAGACACAAGTCGTCCATAGGCATAATTAGGAGGGGACTTTAACTTCATGTGTGTGGTAGGGTTATGCAATATTTATACCTTATTTTCAAATTTATAAAACTTAAAGAGCACCAAACTATTTTCTTAAGATTTTTACATGTCTGAATTCCTGCACTTGCCCTGAATACACACATTTATTCTCAAAATACGATGTGAAGTTCTGTTTTTTTTTTTTTTTAATACATTCAATCACTGCATATCATTACAGGATGCAAAATGAATTTTCCCACCATTAATACACTGTATATTAGTCTAGTTAAAGATATTATCATACATATTATCATCAACAGATAATTTTTCATTTTGTGTCCCTTAAATGTTCTGCTTCTTTTTTCTTTTCCCCTGATTCTCTTTCATGCACCCTCCCCATTTCCTGCCCTCTTTCCAAACTATCTCTAGTATCCACAATTATTCTCCATGCTTTTATATCTTCTGATCTTTTAGTCTCTGCCATAGAGTGCAGTCATTCAGTATATCCTTAGTGGGGACATACAATTCCTCTTTCATAGTCTGACTTGCTTCACTTAACAATAATTCTTCCATATTGGACCAGTAGGTGGTGTGATGATTAAGGTACTGGATTCCCACTTAGTCAGAGGCAGTTTAAGTCCTGAACTTGGTGCCTTGAAAATCACACCAGGTACATGTGCATATGTGCCCCAAATCCCAAGAGGGCAATAGAGAAGAAGAGATTGCAGCATGGCCCTCCCCCTTTGGGAAGGACGCTTTCTTACTCTCCTCTCTTTGTTTCTCTCTGGCAAGTGTAGTGCCCTATGACAAAAAGCAAAAAAATAATAGCAGTAATAAGTCAAAAGTAATTTAGCTATATCTCTACTTAATTTTATCATAGTTTTAAAGCACTCTCTAAACTACAAAAATAAAAGTTTACTCACTAAGTAGTAAGAGGTCTGACTTGTCTCTTGTCTCTTGCATTTACTTATGAAATTGTTAAACAATTTATTATTAACATGTTTTTGTGGAAAACAGTATTCTTTATGTTTTAAGAGGTTGTCTATTGAGATCTATTTACATATAATAATTTATTTGAGTAACTTCAACGTAGAAGACACTACAACTACTTAAATGCAACTACTTAAATGCAACTACTTAAATATTCTGATATAGCCTTACTATTATTTGAAATATGTAAACACAGCTGTTTTCCAGTCATGTTTGTTTATCAAAGTGTGGTGTTTGTATTTGCGATAATGCTTAATTGTTTGACATTGATATATAAATTTACTTAAGATGCTACAACCTGTTGCATAGTGGTTTTTAGAGACATGACCTGGGAGCCTAAATTAGCATTAAATTGCACACCATGTGCCAGATGGCAGCAGAGTAGTAAACTAGATGCTCTGTGAGGCAGTCTCACATGGGAAGGCTCCCATTTAAGCGTAGAGACCTCTCTGAGTATAGTGGACACATGCTTGCCCATGATCTAGGACTGGACGAAGGCTGTGGGCTGGCCATGGCTTCAAGACCCTATTGGGGGTGCTATCACTCTCTCTTGCTCATGAAAGGAACAAATAAATAAACTTTAAAAATTGAAATGCTGGGGACAGGAACATAAATATATAGATTTAAGAGATAAAGATAATTTTTAAAAATGAACTAGAATGAGTTGGTCAGAAAAAGCAATGAGACTAGAAAATGCTGTGAATTATATTTAAGTGTCTTTTAAGCTATCTTATTGAATATTGTGCATAAATTGTGGTAAAGAAAAGTAAGGGGACCAGCTGATGGTGTGGTGATTAGGGAGGCTGGATCTCACAAGACCAACAGTGCAGCTTAAGTCTTGGACTCAGTTAATTGAAAAACACACCAAGCATGTGTGTGAGCAGGCCCAAAACTCCAAGAGAAGAAGTAGGAAAGGGGATTGTAGTGTGGCCATCTCCTCTGGGTGTGTCTGTTTGTGTGTGTGTGTGTGGGGGGGGGTGCTTTCTTGCTTTCCTTTTCTCTCTCTCTAGCAAACACATGTACCTATAGAAAAAACAATTTTTAAAGTTACACACACACACACACACACACACACGCGGGATGAATTCTTAGGGGAAAGGAATTCTACATCTAAAAGAAGGCCTTTACTTGCTTTACCCTTAAGCTTCATTCAGCAATACACAAGGTCTGAACAAGAAGGGCAACTTCTAATATGTTAACTAAAGGGCTATAAGGGAGGGAATTAAGATTAAAAATCATCTTGTAGTTTTCATGGCATTTTCTTTTTTGTCAATAGGTAATACACAAATGGGATCTGGGTGCTTGGATAAAATAAGGTCAAAGAGCTTTGATTCTTAATCTCCTAAAGAGGCAGAATACTTACATCCCATTGATAAGCCTTCTGCCATTTTCAAGCAGAGTATTGACCATGAGATAAGCAGAGCATTTGATTTTCTACAAAAATGTTAAACCTTTTAAATTTCTTTGATAGAGTGTATGCTGTGAAGCTTAGTATAATGAAAGCAATTGCTCAAAGAAGTCTTAAACTAAAGGATCAGTTACAAAGAGTGTGTAAATCAGCTTTTGAGGGTTTAAAAAGGTCATTCCATTGGACCTGTTACAAGCTCTTATAGGATCCAGAGAATTTGCTAAAATGGGAAAGTATTTCAATCACTAGTTCTCATTAAATTGATAACTGTTTTATTCAGTGCATCTGACCTCTGACAATGACTGTAAGTAGAAGCTTAAAATGCCATTTGTAACATAAAATATAAGGTATGTGGGTGTTACAAAAGCATTCTATCTGTGTGATGAGATGACTCTGGGGAGAGTTCACTACCCACAGGATCTTTTATCTGTGAGTCATAGTTCCAGGCAAGGGTAATTTCAGAGTGACCCTCATTTTTCATGGGCTGTGAAGTCAGTGTGTGCTCTTTGTCGAGACATTAGTGGACAAGTACTGTTGTGGTCAAAGTTCCTGGCAGTTTGCTAACACAGAAATGAATAAAAGGTATTAATATGATTCCAGTCTAGTTTTTTCAGTTTTCTTCTCCTATGCGAAGAGTTTAGGTGGTAAGTAAACAACAGCCATCCATACCTTCTTCATCAAGGGCTGAGGAAAAAGAAACATCTCAGAACAGGAGAGATCTGGAGAGCAGGGTTCTAAATGGAACTCTTCCATTAGCAAAAATTCACATAGCAAATAATACTGGGCCCAACAGGTGGCATAGTGATTAAGACCCTGAACTCCCACGTGACTGACCATGATTCAAGTCTCAGACTCAGCAGCTTGAAAATCATGCCAGGCACATGTGTGTGTATGCCCAACATCCCAGGATGAGAATGCAAGAGAAGGGATTGCGGTGCGACTGTACTCCCTTGGAGGGAGTAATTTCTCACTTTCTCACTATCTCTCTCTATCTCTCGCTGGTAAGCCCACATGCCCTGTGGCAATAAATAAATAAATAAATAAATAAATAATGATAATAACATTGCATTCTTATACATCATTTGACCATACATTTTGACATCCACTGTATTACTTTTTGTGTAAGTGACAATGGACATTATCACTGTGTTTTGCAAAATCACTAGGACCTCTCCAGGGATGGGTTTAAGTTGTTATTTTAGAATATATAAACTTTGTAGCTAGTAAAAAGCTAGATTTTGTTTTTGTTTTTAATTCAAAAGACATAGAACTTAATTCACACTGGCTTAAACAGAAACAAACTTCACTTATTTATGTTACTAAACTGCTTAAGGGTTGAGTTAACTCTAGGTGTATCTGTTTTCAGGGGTTTAGATTATGCCATCATGATCCTGTCTTTCTCTAGCTTCTCTCCTTCATGTGACTTTGGTAACAATATGAGTATAAAGAACTTCAGGTCTATATCCTTTCAGGTTCAGAAAACCAAGAAAGACAGAAAACTATTCTTTCAACACTTCTGACAAAAATCTCTTTGCATCATGCCTTTCATTTCATCACTTCCCCAGTCCTGCACCATTCAGTGTGGCTAAAGAATGTGATGCTCAGATTGGCCCAACTTGAGTTCCACCCTCCCCTCTGGGAAAAATGTGAACCCTTACCTGCAGCACATAGACTGAAAGTCAGCACAAGGATAATTCTACAGTGTTAAATGAGAGTACTGCTAGCAGAACATGGGAGACCAAATCAAGGGTTGTGAAACAAGGTATATCTACTAAATTATGAACCTACTATATTATCAAATTGTGACTGTTTTACATGTTTATGTAAAATTTAGCATTATTTTGTCTCCAACTGTTATAAGTCCAACCAAGTAGCAAAAGTTGGCTGCCATACAATATGTACTAACCTGCATTGATATCACAATGAGTTATGTATGAACACAACATGATATATCAATATAATGGTTTTTAGAACTAAGTAATTTTGCTTAAGACTTGAGCAAAAGTTGAGTGAAACTCAAACTGATAATAATTGAGCTTTATGGATAATGTAGGGACAAACAGTGATCACCTATCTGTTTTCTTGTCAGACTATCCTTTAAGAAACTTTAAATAAACCTCCAGTTTTCACAGTAGCATGGTAAGAGTAGAGCAGGTGGTCTTGTTTGAGCTTTAGGGTGCTGTTCTTTTTCCTCTCTGGGGCAATGTAATGGAGTTCACGGGAGAATTAAGTGATAAATCTGAAAGAAAACACAGAACACAATAATTTTGAAAGCACTCTATAATCTCTAAGAGGACATTCTGGTTGAAAACTGGATTGGAGGGACCACTAGACTCCCATGTAGTCAGTGGCACCCCACGTTGGGCGCCACTTGCTCCAACCTGCAGGACAGTCGAACGGGTACCTGGGTAAGGATGGTATAAAAGGGGACCCACACATACACAAGCTCACAGAACTCCCACAGACATACACAGAGTGGAGACCAGATGAGGTGCTGATCAAGTCTTCCTTTATTGCAGAGCAAACTGTGCTTTATATACAGGCTGGTGGGCACTGATTGGTTGCCCGAAAAGAGATACAACAGTATGAGCCAACCATTGATGTGGGTAGATCTCCCATTGCCTAGGAACAGTTGGTCACATGATTTCTGAGAAATGGTTTGCTCAATGAGGAAGTGAAGCCTAAGGTTTCTAAGACGGCAGATATCTCTAAAGATGGCTTCCATATGCAATGCCCTCCACAGTAGTCAACCGCGGTTTGAGTCCCAGACCTGGCAGCTTAAAACTCACAATGGGTGTATGTGCGTGCGTGCCCAAGATCCCAAGAGGAGAATGGAGGAGAAGAGATTGCGGTGTGGCCATCCCCTTTGGGGGGTGATTTCCAGCTTTCTGTCTCTCTGTCTCTCTCTGTATTTCTGGCGAGCACATGTGCTGGCGCCCTATAGCAAAAACCTGTTCAAAAAGAAAAAAAAAAAAGGGATTGGAGTCTATCATTTAGACCGAGCACAAAGTGTGACCCTTTGTTCCTCTCACTTAAGAGAAGTAATGAGGGTGGGGGGAGGCAACCATCAGGTGCTATGGCAATTAAGCACTGGACTCCCACTAGGTCAACCAGGGTTTGAATCCTGGACCTGGTGACTTGAAACTCACGCCAGGAGCGTGTGTTTGTATGTCCAAAATCCCAAAAGGAGTATGGAGGAGAGGGGATTTCAGTGTGGTCATCCCCTCTGAGGAATAATTTCTTACAATTCCTCTCTCTGTCTCTGCCTAATGAGTGCATGCACCCTATGACCAAAAATAAAAAATAAATAAATAAATAAATAAATAAATAAATAAATAAATAAATGACATAGAGTCATAGAGTGTAGAGGATAGATCTAACATTACTTACTCAATACTCATAGTGAAGAAGGTCAAAGGGGCCACTCATGTTGGATGCAAATAGTAAAATGTAAGATGGGCAAGAGATGTTTCCACTGGAGAAAAGGTCACCAATCTCGCTACTGATCAATGAGACACCAAGGGAAAAAATTAATATGAGGTCTGGTTCCTTGACACTGTAATTCCAGGTTGCCCTAACCTGGCCAAATGAAAGTGTAGATTTGACAATTTGGATCAATAAATTCTGCTATCACAAAGAAGAATGAGGAAGAATGTGTCCCCATGTGGAAAAGTAGGCAAACGAATATCTCACTACACTCTACTGTGTAAGGAAGAAGTAGGAGTTTTTGCCTTTGTAGAAAGAGTAAAAATATGAGGAAAGGGAGAAAACTTTCTCCAAGGGTTTGGCCATTGGTCTTAAGTGAGAGGATGGGTATGTGCTGAAAGACAGAATCACTTTTGCTCTTGATTAAGGTGACAGGCAGATCTTTTGATTCCCAGAGATCTACATGTCCTAATCCCCAAACCTGTCAACATGTTATATTACATGATAAAAGGGAATTAGCTTATGATTTTCAAGTGGACCAAATGTAATCATCTGAGCTCACAAAAACAGAAAACAAGTCCCAGTCCTAGTGGTGGCATAGGCAGCTGGAATACTGCTGTGCAATGCTGGCGACCATGTGACCTTGTGGTACCCGTTCCAAACCATGCTAGGCCCCTGTGAGTATGTCCACGATCCTAGTTCACTGCAAGGCTGGGTTCATGGAATGAAAACCCTACTGAAGGTGACTTTCTCTCTCTCTTTCATTCCCAATTAAAAACAAAAAAAGTGGGAAAGTGGGATAGAGAGATTCAAAGTGAGAAGGATTCAACCTGACTCTGATAATTTTGAAGATGGGAGAAGAGGGCCATTTAGTAAACAATAATGATGAACTCTAGAAGCTGAGAATAGCCCTTAGCATATAGAAAGAAAAATAAAAGTAATTTTGGTCTTACAACTGCCAGAAGCTGAAGTCTGCCCATAGTCTACATGGGTAAAATTCACCCCTACATGGGTAAGATTCAGCCCTACAGTTCCCATAAAGGAATACAGCCTGCAGACTCTGATTTTAGTACAATGAGATCTACACTAGAATTCTGATCTAAAGAAGACTGATATTTTTAAGTCCTTATATTTGTGGTAATTTGTCATGGATGCATTAAAAAGGACAGTGTATTCAGTTAAATAAAAGGCTGTAAAATCATATCTTTAGAGATTTCAAAGGCATGACTCAGAGATTCTCTCATTCAAACTAACAAGTATGTCTCAACATTTAAGATTGTTGTCCAGTAATTTCAGCAAATGCCAAAACTGTAAATGAAATAATTAGTAATAGTATTTGGAAAACCTTATATATGATTTAATAAATCCCAGGAAATACAGGGGAGACCCATGAGGTGCTTAAGAATTTCAGAAAAGTGGAAATACTGCTAGTATGAACTGAAAATGGCAGAGCTGTTTTTTTTAAAAAAGGAGGCTGTTAGACACTCGAGATTCCATAGATACATCTCAGGCTGACCAAACTACTCTGCTGTCAACACATGCTACTCTTCATGAAAAAAAGAAGGAAGACCCGAAGACCCAAACTATAAACCTAGAAAGTGAAACCAGGAACTAAAGAAGATTATTTTGATTCCTTGAAATGTAATGGAGTTTGGTTGTATTAAAATCTGTGTGTGCCCCAGCCATGGATCATGTGCTGAACACTCCTGTTGCACAGACTGAGACCACATGGGAGGACCAGGTTCGATTTCTGACTTCCTCTAAAAGGTTGGGAATGGTGGCCTGCATGCTTATAGTCCCTTTTACTCAGGGGACATGTGGGAGGATCATGAGAAGCTTACAGCCTGCAGGGACAACACAGCAAGAACTCATCTGAGGGTACTGGACATAGAGGCACACAGCTGTGATCTTGGCTGCTCAGAAGGCCAAAGCAGGAGGATTATGACAAAAGGAACCTTGTCTAATAAATAACACACACATACACATGAGTGTGTAAATACATACGTAAACACACACACATTGTTTGGGACTGGTGACCTTTTTCTTCTCTTTTCATCTCTCTTAAATTATAATGTCACTATTATCTTATGGCCATTCCCCATTCCGTTCAGTAGTTAAGAATGTCACAGGGACACAGATGGAGAATAAATGCAATTTAGGATGTATTATACCCAAAGGCTCACCCACAGCTGGTTTATACTATTCAGGTAGTAGGACTGGAGATTTTTAGAGTTCATGAGGTTTACATGAGATTTGGGACTTTGAGTCAACATGTAACGGGGAGATTTGTCATAACCTTAGATTGAGGTGAATGTGTTTTGTATGTGAGACAGATCCAGAAGGTAGATTATGGTAAGTAAAATGATAACCCTCCAAAAATGTCTATATCATAATGTTTTGGATGCACCAGACAATTAATGGACAGAGATCTTCGTCACTGTGAGTTAATGTGATATAGAAATCCAGGGTCTTAGAACAGGGAGCACCTTAAGCAGCATCTAGTTTATGCTCATTATTGTTCAGATCCTGATACTGTGGCCAAGACTTGATGAAAGATTTACTTCCTGTAAAATAGCTTATTCTGTCTGAGGCAGTGATTAAATGTCTGTCTCCCTATAGAACAAGCAAAGTCCATATTGCCCTTTGTTTTCAGCACCTTATCTCTGAACTTGGCTCCATTCTCCTTCTCCTTCACCTTGTTTCCCCAAGTGCTTTGTACTCCCCACAGAGGCCGTTAGTACAACACCCAGTAAGGTCCAGCACTGTCTCAGTTCTTTATCCTTCTGTCCAAACTGATCATCTCATTTCCAATTTAAACGTCTCTCAGCTGGATGCCCATATTTTTGGCTTTCATTAAAATTGTTTTTAAAAAGGCAATAATGTGTTACTTCTGAACAGTTTACTTTTCTGAACAATAATTGAAAAGAAATAAGATAAAATTGGGAGAATTCCAAAGACGACACCAACAAAAGCTTTAATTTCATCACCCAGAGGAAGCCACCATTCAATTTTTCCAAAATGTTTTTAATGAATGAATATGCAATTTTTTCTTAATTGACTCTTTTTAGAGCATTTTTAGGTTTATAGGAAAACTGAGTAGAAACTATATAGAGTTCCATATACTCTCTCTTACCCCACCACCACGTTTTCCCTATTATTAATATCTTGCATTATTGTGGAACACTTGTCACAACTGCAGAACCAATACTGGTACATTACCATGAACTAAAATCCATAGCTTACATTTGAGTATATGCTTTGTGTTGTATAGTCATATGGCTTTTAGTAGATGCATAATGTTATGTACCTGCGATTAAAATATCATATGAAATACTTTGACTGCCCTAAAGATGTCCTGTGATCCATTTATTTATTCATCCTTCCCCCCCGAACACCTGACAACCACAGATCTTTTAAATGTCTCTATATTTTGCCTTTTCCAGAATGTCATTTGATTGAAATTATAAAACAGATAATCCTTCAATTGTCTTTTTTGCTCAGTAATGTACACCCATTCTTTTCCTATTCTCCCTGATTTTAATTGAGCATCTTATATGATGCCATTATTTCTCTATTAGCATATCAGTTATAGTTACTTTTTGTTGATTTTGTATTGATTGCTCTAGAATTTGAAATACACATTTACAGTTATTCTAAGGCCACTTTCAAAATATTATAGTGATTCATGGATGGTGAAGGTACCTTATATCAAAATATTTCTGGTTCTTCCCTTTAGACTTTTATAACATTACTGTCCTTCATTTCACTTACCAAAAAACTATTGGGTTGTCAGAAAAGTCACGACATATTTTTTTCTATCTTTTTCTATGTAAAAAGGTATCATGACTTTTCTGACAACCCAATATAATCACTGAATGCATTGATGCTATTACTATTTTTCTTATTTTTATTGCTAGAGGGCATGTGCATGCACCAAAGTGAGAGAGAAAGCGGGAACATCCCACAAAGGGGTGTGGTCATGTTGCAGTCCCATCTTCATTTTTCAGTCCTGTCAGAATTTTGGGTGCATGTGCCTGGCATATTTTACAGGCCTCTGTATCTGGGATTTAAACTGTGTCATTGTCCATGTGGGATCCAGCTCCGTTAACCACCAGGAAACAGGGCCAGCCCATTACTATTACTTTGAATGACCTGTTCTCTGGGTTTATCCTTAATGTTCCTCATGGTAGGCTTTCTTTCTTTTACAATGCCGAATAATTGTTGATTGTTATATACTCCATCTTTTTTATTCACTTATCTGTTGATGGTTGTTTTAGTTGTTTTCATACCTTAAAGATTGTGAGTAATGTAGCAACGGACATGGAAGTGCAGATATTTCTTCTAGATTCCGATTTTAATCATTTTGGATATATACTCAGCAGTGAGGGTGTTAGATTATATGGTTCTATTTTTGAAGAATCCCCATATTGTTTCCATAATGGCGCTATTGATTCGCATTCCCATTATGCCCTGCATCTTTTTACTCTATGCCATCACCACTGCTTTCAATCTCTTGGCATGTGTATAATGGCCTTTCCAACATGGGTGAGGTAATAGCTCACTGTGGTTTTCATTTGCATTTCCCTCATGATTGGTGATGATGAAGATCTTTTTATTTGTCTATTGACTATTTGTATGTATTTTTTGGGGAAAATGTCTATTTAGGTCCTTTGCATATTTTTAAATTTTTTTTTCTGTTGAGTCAAGTTTCTTACGTATTAATATTTTGAATATTAACCTAACAAGATATGTGATGGGCAAAGATTTTCTCTGCAGGAAACCTTTTCATTTGGTTGGATCTGTCCTTTGTTTTACAGAAACTTTCTGGTGTTATATAGTCCTACTCTATTTTTGCTTTCTTGTCTGTGTGTGTGGTGTCATATTAAAAAAATCATTACAAAGATAAATATTAAGAAGTTATTTTCTTCTATGTTTTCTTCTAGGAATTTTAGGGTTTCAGGTTTTAATTCTGCAACTCATTTCCAGTTAACTGTTGTATGTGATACAAGACACAGGTCCAATTCATTCTTTCCCATATCTAGTTTTTCCAGCACCATTTGATGAAGAGATTATCTTTTTCTCCTTGTATATTCATGGCACCCTTGTCAAAGATGAATTGACGATGTATGGCTTTATATGGGGGGCTTTCTATTCTGTCCCACTATTCTGGGTGTCTGGTTTTATGTCTGTATGCTATTATTCTAATTACTGCAATTTCGTAGTGAATTTCTTTTAAAACAAGAAAGTAGGATATCTCTAGCTTCATTCTCAATATTACTTTGACTATTTGGGGGTTGTGATTCCATATCAATGATAGAATTGCCTTTTTTTTTTTTTTTTTTTTTTGATGAGATTTTTGCTATAGAGAGCATGCACTCACCAGAAAGACAGAGAGGCAAAAAGAAATAAATCATTCCTCAGTGGGGTGACCAAGCCACAATCCCTTCTCCTCCATTTCCCCCGGGATTTGGGGCACTCAACGCACACATGCTAGCCTGAGTTTCAAGCCTTCTGGTGCAGGACTTGAATTTTGGTCATCAATATAACCATTACGCCGTCTTCTGGTCCCAGAATTGCTTTTTTATTTCATTTCATTTTATTTTTGCTATATTTATTTGTAAAAATGCTATTGGGATTTTGATGGAGATTGCTTTGGTTATGTAGAGCACTTTGAATGATATGAATGTTTTAATGATATTAGATATTCTAATTATAAGCAGAGGATTTCTATTTTTGACTGTTACAAAAACTTGGGAATGAAGTGAGGTTATTTTGTAACTGTGTGAATATCTATGATGATTTCCTTAGAGTACTTTCAAATATTTTTATAAAAAAATCAGATTTAGTATGCACGAAGATTTAATGGAAAATGGGTAGAGATGGACCATAATACTTACCCGTCAGTGCTGTCCCTCTCTGCCTAACTTCCCTGTAGTTGATTCTACTAGCTTTCCCCTCACTTCCCAGGACCCAGTGCCTTCCACCTCCTTCGCTGGAGCTCAGAGAGCTATACCCTTTACTGCATCCTGTGCCGGGGTGAGAATTTCTGGCAATTATGTGGAGGCTGCTTACTCTTCCCTCCCTTCTTCTTCCTCTACATCATTCAGTAGCAGAATAAGGAATGAGTACAGGAAACACCCTTGTGGGGAACAGGTCACAGAAGCATCGATATTAGCATTCAAGCTCACGGAAGTTTCAAAATAATCCAAAATCAGAAGTCCGAGTGGAGGAAGAAAACTGGCATTATTTTCTTTTCACACCTCAGTTGTGTGATGTTTATGAAATAAAACACTTGCACTTCTGTATTTTCACTACTATTAAGAATAAGCTGAGCTACACACTTTAAAAAGTGGGAGAGTGTCATAATGATATTACTTGGAAATCATTATTTTTTCTTTTCATGTACATTGTTTATTTAAGCTGCTTATTTCTTTAAATAGCAAATAATCATTTAACAAGACCCAGGATGAATGTCATTTTTATAATTAAGTAAAAATAGAGTACTAAAAATATAGGCCTGACTCTAGTCACAGGAAAGATAATTGAGATTTTGCTATGTGACAAGAATATAAAGTATTTGCATATATATAATTAAATACATAACAAACAGCAAAGATTTATCTCTGGAAGTTAAGATCAGACAAATAACCTTAAATAATTTAAAATATTATGCATTGATCAGTCTGGCTATGTGAATCAACACCATTTTCTTGGATTATTAGAAAATAGAACATTTTAAATTTGAGAGGAAAACATGAGAGATATCCTGTTTAGAACTGAATATACTTCTGAGAGGAAATAGCAGCTAGACGTCAGGGATGAAAGTGGTCCTTCCCAACTGTCTTTGAACTTTGCACTTGGGAAATCTCCAGGTTTGTGTGAGTAGCCATTTTTAATGATCTTCTGGTTATTTTTATATGTGAAACTAAGACTTTGGCAGTATCAATCAGACAAATGACTATAAACAGCATTTCTCTGTATGTAGAATGTATGCTTTCATTGTTCATCGGTATATCAATTAACATCAGGGTGCCAGACCTTGGAAAGTGAATCTGGAAGGGCTCTGTGACCCCTGAGGTGCCCCCTTTTCTTATAAGAAGCACTTAATCCTCGTAAACATGCATGAAACAGTCAAGCACATGGACTTACTTCTGAAGGTCAAGATCACTCTGAATATAATCCTCACATTTTATGTTAGAGCACTTTCACAATATTTTTTTTTTTTACTTACTCATGTTGTTTATTTTAATACTGAGCCATTTTATTTAACCAACAGTTTTCCCTACCACCAGAAAATGCTCAACATTCCTAGTTTTAAGTACTTGCTGAGAGAGATGTCAACTTGACATTTCTTTAATTCTTCTCAAAGAGGCTCAACAAGCAAACATTTTTTTTTTTTTTTTTTTTTTTGGAGAGGTTTTCGCTATAGGGCACATGAGCTCGCCAAACAGAGACAGAGACAGAGAGACAGAAAGCGAGAAATCACCCTCCAGGGGGGATGGTCATGCCGCAATCCCTTCACCTCCATTCTCCTCTTGGGATATTGGATACGCACACACACGCGCCCTGTGTGAGTTTTATGCCACGGGTCCGGGACGCGAACCGCGGTCGACTACGTGGGAGTCCAGCGACATAGCCATTACGCTAACTGCTGGTCCCCAACAAGCAAACATTTTATTGTATGAACTAAGTAATACAACAAAGTGTGTGTGTGTGTGTGTGTGTGTGTGTGTGTGTATATATATATATATATATATATATATCAGAAGCATCACAACCATCTTGCATAGTAGATATTACCATTATCCTAAGGCTACAGCTTCAATAAAGTCCAAAGTTTTAATTATCTCTCTTTATTTAGAGAAGTAAATCCTATAGGATCTGGTACCTTCAACAACAATGCTCAAATTCCATCTCCAAAAGAAAAACTATTCTGTAAGATGACAAATAACTTAAATATCACAACCCAAGCTCTTTAGAGTTTACGTAATAAAATGTTATGCTTTACTTCTGTTCATTGACATATTGGAGACATAGCCTGGCCCAAGACACAGAAGCAGTGTCCACTTCACTTACTGAATAATTTTAAATTAAAATATAATAGCTGCACATATTTATGGGCTACGGTGTGATTTTTTTCAATATATGCATAAAGGTATAATAATAAAATCAAGGCAGTAAACATATCCACCACTTCTAATATGTATCACTACTTTATGTTGTGAACATTTGAGACCTTTTCTTCTAGCTACTAAGAATTATACGCTAAATTGTTATTATGTATTGTTACTCTGCTGTGCTGTAGAACTCATTTCTCTTTTCTAACTACAATTCTACACCTGTTAGCCAAGTCCTTCCTATCCTCCTATTCCTCTACTATCTTCTTCTCCCCTCCCTTTATCAGCTTCTGATATCCTCCGTTCTGCTCTCCATTTCTATACAGTAAAATCATTTTAGTTCCACGAATGAGTAAGAACATGTAATATTTGTCTTTCTTTGCTTGGCTTAGTTTACTTAGCATAATTTTCTCCAGGGTCATGCATGTTGCTGTAAATGACAAGATTTCATCCTTTTTAACGGCCACATAATATTCTATTATGAATATGCACCACACTTTCTTTATTCATTTATCAGCTGATAAACCATTAAATTAACTCCATGTATTAGCTTTTTTGAATAGTGGTGTAATAAATATGAAAGTACAGATAGCTCAACATACTGATTATCTTTCCTTTGGATATATACTAAGTAGTGGAGTTGCTGGATAAAGTTGTTCTTATTTTAGTTTTTTCAGGAACTGCCATACTGTTCTTTTTGGTGACTTAACTAATTTACGCTCCTGCTAACAATGCATTAGAGTTGCCCTTTTCCTCCTTCCCCACCCCCAAATCCTCATTATCACTTGCTATTCTTTGTTTTTGTTATTTGATAGTATTTTAACTGGGATGAGATAATACTTTATTGTGGTTTTGGTTTGCCTTTTCTTTACCAGTCAAATGATGTTTGACAAAGATACCAAAAACATTACTTGGAGAAAGGACATTCTCTTCAATAAATATGCTTGGAAAACTGGCTAATTATATGTAGAAGAAAGAAACTAGACCTCTTAAAAATTTATTTCAAAAATGGGTTAAAAACTTAAACAAAAATCTGAAACTATAAAAATGAAACATAGAAAAATGCTCCAGAACACTGGCATAGGCAAATATTTTTTAGATAAGGCCTCAAAAAACACAGGCAACGCAGGCAAAGATAGACAATAGGATTTCATTAAACCAAAAAGCTATTGCCTGGGAACCAGCAGTTAGCGTAATGGCTGTCACTGAACTCCCACGTAGTTGACCGCGGTTCGTGTCCCGGACCCAGTGGCTTAAAACTCATGCCGGGCGCATGTGTGTGAGTGCCCAAGATCCTGAGAGGAGAATGGAGGAGAAGGGATTGCAGCGTGACCATCCCCTCTGGGGGCTGATTTCTCACTTTCTATCTCTATGTCTCTCTCTGTCTGTCTGGCGAGCGCACGCGCCCTATAGCAAAAACCTCTCCAAAAAAAAAAAAGCTATTGCCCAACCAAAATCAACACATTGAAAAGACAACCTAAAAATGGAAGAAAATGTTTGCAAGCTATACATTTGGGGAAGGATTAATAACTAGAATGTACAATGAATGCAAATGACTCACTAACATGAAAACAAACAATTAGATTTAATAATGAGCAATTGATCTGAACAGAATTTATGAAAGACATAAAAATGATCAACAAATATATGGAAAAAATGTTCAGTATCATTATGCACTTCACATCTAATTCATCTTGTCCTGAAACATCGAGTCTTCTCTCCCAGTCTCATCCCCATTTCATTATTTTCTGTAATCCTGTGCATGGACTATTTGCCTCTGATCACACTCTAGGGTTTGAATGGACTCTTTCCTTATATTACCTTTTTGGAAGGGTAATTTTTTCCTCTCATAGATAATGATAGTAATTAGTATCTCTGAGATTCTTATTATAAACTGATGCTGTCTTAAGTGCTCTACATATATTAATACAGTAAATCTTCACAATAATTCTATGAGGAGGGTGACCCCTTTTGTGAGATGAGGAAACTGCAGGGACAGAGGTGTCACACAGCATGCCCAACAGTTCATAGTGGGAGAAGAAGGAGACAAAGGAAAGCAGCTGGATTTTAGAATTTCCATTCTTAATCCAACAGTCTGTTGTCCCACTATATCCACCTCACTACTCTCCTTCGAAAACCTCCCTTCCCTTCCACCCTCAATGTTTCACATCCCTTTTTTTGAGAGACATATCTCTTACCTTCTTCTTTGTTGAAGACAGCTGATGGCTTTAAACAGTTACTGAAATATTTTATTATCTTTCATCAAGGATTTGACATTGTCAAAGATGGGATATGAGTTAGGATTACAAACGTAGACATCTATAACCCTCATCCTGAATTTGGAGGCCTTGGCTGGGCAGGATTTGTATAGCAATGTCATGATGCAACCGTCTCCTATATATGGATGCCAAACTTTTTATACCATTTTAGAGCTCTCGAGGTGTGAAGTGCTTGTGTTTGTTCCAGTTTAACTACTCACTTTCTTCAAGTTTGTCCATAGATAGGTGTGATTATTTTTTACACATCTCTATTCAAAAGCTGGAAAGGTTGGACTCCTCAGTACACTAATATGCACAAATGGTACTTGTGTGCTCAAACTGGGGACTTGACAAGTCAACTTGATGGGAGTATCAACATGATAGCTTTCTTTTTTCCAAGTGGTGCTTTTTATCCTAGATCAAACCACTCATTTCATATCTGATTTAAATATTTTAGGTTTCTAGGGTATTGGGGTGGAGAAAGGGTATGTTCAGTTCTTTTCCCTTTTCTCACTTCAAAATCTTACAGGATGTGGGAGAGGTATCTGACTTCTGGGATCTTCCTTTCCAATTCCTCACTTCTCTCAAGTTAGGAAAAGGAATAGGGAAATAGGGGGCATCTTTTATACCTGAATACCTGACAATGGTAGACATTATTTCATGGCCACTTCCAGCTTGGTGGGGTTCTCTCTGTTGCTGTTGTGGAGTTTTGCATGGGTCGTATGTGTAGTTTAGCTTCTTGGTAGCACTTTTTGTCAGTAGTATTCCTTCAGAGGAGAGCAGTATGAACTTTCTTTAACCTTACATATAAAATAACCCCCTTTCTAGCCCATTAGGCTTGCTTGGCCTCTTAGAGTATCCTTAAACAAAGTTTAAAAAAGTCCTTATTTGTTTACTTGTTAATGTGCTGTTTAATACTAGGTTTATTTAAAATAGAACACACCTGTACTTTTCCTGAAACTGTAACCAGTTTGCTAGCAAATTCAGTTTTATTAATTCTTAAAGCTATAAAATCTGTTTGTATTTAATGAATGTTAAACATAGCAGAATCTCTATTACTATTCAGAGCAAAATATTGTTTCATTTAGCTGGCTGCAGGGCTGTGCATTGTAGCATATGCAATGAAAAGCAGTCAGTAGTTTATACTGTATTCCTCTTCTGTGACTAACGTGGATATCTCATTACTTGCAGACTCACGTTCAATTAACCTTTCAATTTGAGGGTGGAAGAAATAAGATATAAAGATGATCTACCTGCAAGTATATGTCAACGCTATTACATACTGGTAAAATATGCTTGAATAAGTATATAGAAGGTCACTTAAAAACCTTCTATATCAAGTGGAGATTCATAAACTTGCCTTTTAAAGCAAATTCTGCTGTACTCAGCTCACTGTGCCAGGTGGATTTGGGAGTATGTCCTAGTTATCTACTGGTTCGGACGTCTCCCTATCCCATGTCTTTTTTGCATGTTCAGTTCACACTGATCTGGTATTCTCCTTCCTCAGTGCACAATTTATCATTTTGCCCAATTTTGCCCACCCTTACCGTTCCTCCTACATTCCCTCCTACAGATGTGAGGCTGATCTCTCTTGCCCTCTTGCATTCCTCAAACACAAGTGAAATTTTGATTAAAGTCAAAACGTAATGCACAGCATTTCACGACAAAATCCGTTTCTTTCTTTGAAATGACTGAAGTAAATAATCTGCAAGAATATGCTGCCTAAGAATATAAAATTTAATTTGTACATGAAGTGAGATGTATATAGGCAATATTAAACAAAGATTCTACTTACCAATGTGAGGAAATGGAATTCATCTAAATGCATATTATGTTTGTGGCTAAAACACGAGGTACTGTGGAGATTCCACACAAATAAACCTAGAAACGGAAATTGTTTGTTTTGGGTTTTGCATAGTATTCAGTCAAAATTTTCAAAAGCAAAACTAAAAAATAATTGAACCAAAAATAATTTACAAAATTGAACCTAGAATCAAAGTGTGTCAGAGTTTAAAGCACACCAATCTTTTTTTCCTAAGAATTATTTTATTTAACTTATTTTATTTAACATTACTTATTTATTTTAATTTGACCAGAGAGGGACAGAGAGAGAGAGAGAGAGAGAGAGAGAGAGAGAGAGAGAGGGAAAGTGAGAAAGCAAGCCACCAGGTCCAGGACTCAAATCACATTTGGCCCACGTGGGAGTCTAACACCCTTAACCAACACGCCACCTGCAGGCCCCAAAGCATCTGGCCCTATTTCCTCCTATTCCACAGGGAAATACTAATGCAGAGTTTCTTAGGGCCATCTGGTCAATTTGTGTTAGATGTCTCAGAGGTATCTGTTACCTTTTCTACACTTAATCTTACTTCTTTCACTGTTGTAACACACAACGCTGATAGGAAATGCTCATTTCTCCCAGCTTCTTGGGGCTTTTCTTATTCCCTACCTTACTTTGTGAAAAATAGCAAGAAGAGAGACTATGACACATAACTCTTGGATGTTTTTCCAGATGCCTTGGGATTCACTGATGACAGCTGGAAGCCTGCCAGGGTAGAAAATATACAATATGTCATGTGGTTTTCCAGATCCCAGTGTGAAATCAGTTACCATTTCAAAGTCATTTCCTTGATTACTCATTTCTCTTTATCAATTCCCAGGTTTCTGTCTTCCAAGACGTTTTTTCTAATGCCTTTTTAGAGACCACTGTACTATTTATAACATTTCCATCTTACCTTTTGAACTCTTTGCCTTTCAGACATGTCCTGCCCTAAGTGTGACCTTGAAGTATAACTATCTTGTTCAATCAAAACACTTACTGTGTATTCATCTCTGTGCCAAGCACTATAGAATACAAAGAAGAACAAGAAAGGCATTTACAGAACTTTCTGTTTATTTTAGGTAGATAAAATGAAAACTTATGAGCTGATTAGAGAACCATTAAGATTGAACTATAAGAATAAAGGCAGCAAAACATAACCAAGGAATTGAAAGGTATTAGTTTACTGGGACACCTTTGAGAAAATTTATAGTGGAGGGAAGACCTGGATAGGGGCTTAAAACAATACATAGAATGTGGCAAGTGAGAAAATAAAAATGAGTATTTCAGAGAGGGAGATAGGCATGGACAAAGGTTCAGCAGTGAAGGTAATTATTGCATTTAAGGAGCTCCAGATATGCATATCTGTAAACAGGAAGACAGTATGGCTGACAGAGTGTCCTCAATCAGGAACAGTGTATACTGCAGTGGCATTTGGAATTGGCACAATAATAATAAATAAAGTACTATAAAAAATAGTGTTCAAAGTGTGGCCTGCAGACCACCCACCTCAGAATATGGGCTGTGCTCCTTAAATAGCATACTTAATCAACACTACCACAATCAAGATAAAGATAGCTCCTTCAGCTCAAACCACCCCCAATGCTACCCTCTTAAGGTTTCACCGTTCTTCCATTCTTATATGTGTATTAGAACTCACAAAACTATACGTCAAAAAGTCAGATTAACTTTATGCTAATTTAAACCACACATGCACACACACACACACACACACAAATTGAAGGTCATCCTCAACTACAAAAAAAGAAAAAGACATGTTTCTGAGTTCTACATTGTACATACTAAAACGAGAACTTATGGCACTCTTTTGGCATTGAGCTAAAACATCTATGTTTTGTTTTGTTTACTTTTAATTTGCTATAGGGCACATATACTTGATGGAGAAAGACTATGAGGGAAAGTAAGAAAGCACCCCCCGTGATGGACAGACACTTACCAATCCCTTCTCCTCCATTCTCCTCTCAGGATTTTGGACACACACACACACACACACACACACACACATACACACACAACTGGCATGTTCCTCCAGCCGATAGGTCTGGGACTCGAAATGTGTAGTCAGTTACGTGGGATTCAGCCATCTTAGCCATCACACCACAGGCTAGCCCATATAGCTGCTTTTTTTTTTTTTTTTTTTTTTTTTTTTTTTCTTTTTGAGAGGTTTTTGCTATAGGGCGCGTGCACTCACCAGAAAGACAGAGAGACAGAAAGCAAGAAATCACCCCCAAGTGGGGGGATGGCCACGCCACAATCCCTTCTCCTCCATTTTCCTCTTGGGGTCTTGAGCACGTACACATGCGCCTGGCATGAGTTTAAGCCATCAGTTCTGGGACTCGAACTGCGATCAACTACATGAGTCCAGCGACATAGCTATTATGTCAACTGCTGGTGCTAAAATATGTGTATTTTTTAAAAAGCACTTTTACAATGATAGAGGGAGATTTAAACTTCTTGAATAGTCTCTACCTTTCCGGCCTTGCCTCCTACAAATATAATTACATCAATATTTTCAGATTTGGGGTTTTTTTTTGTTTTTTTTTTGTTTTTTTGGTCAATTCTTCAACTTCATATGTCATACTTACATTACTTCTTCTTGCTGCATCATCAGTAAGTTGCATTTTTGACTGCACATTTTTATGATGAGAAAATTGTACTCTCACGTTCTCCTAAACTTCTGTCCAACCCTTTCTCCCTTAGACACTGGACCTATCTTAACATCGTCAAAGTTGAAGACATCAGCATTTTTTTCTTTAATCATGCTTGTTTTGCACATAATTTTACCCCAAAAGTTAAAATTTATAAACCACATTTTTATCATAATATGTAATTACTGTTTACTAGAGGAGCAAGGAGGTTGCTAGAATTATATGATCTCTGCACCCTACATTGGAGAATATTTCTCATTTATACCCTACTTCCTTTTGTCATAGCCTCACATTACCCAACCCCTATTTAGTTTTTAATGTATGCCATTTAGAACTCTTGAAGATGGAATTTAGGGATAAACAACAACAACAATAACAACAAATCTCTGCCCTGATGGAGCTTACATCCTAATGGAGAGATGAAAAATACACAAAATCTAATGAATATAGGTGTTAGTTGCAGGTAGTGATAAAAGTCATTAAAAAACGAAAGATCAAGTTAGATAAGATTGTAACAGGGCAATGGGGATTGACATTCTAGAGAGAGTGGCCAGAGAAAATCCCCTGTAGACCCTGGGACAGAGTCCCGAAGAAGTGAGGACTAACCATGTTATAACTAGAATAAATAAAAAGCAAAGACAAAAAATACTCTGAAATTTGAGGTGCTTGTTATGTTTGATAAATTCTACAAAAGACACTGTGGTTGAAAAGAAGTAGAAAAGGGAAGAATGTTGACAAATTAAGTTGACGTGTGTGTCAATCAGTAGCCAAACTATTTAGGTACCTATGGACCATGAAAGGGAATTTTGCTCCAACTATGATGAGAAGCCATTGTGTTTTGATCAAACAAGTAACAAGTTCAAGTGTTAAAAGGATAGCTCAGGATGCTATATTTAGGATAGATGGGTGGGGTGAGAAACAGGGAGAATTTAGGATGACCTAGTTCAGTTATGAAATGACAATGCCTTAGGAGGTGGACAATGGAGGTGAAAGGAAATGATTGAATTTGGAATCTAATTCCTTCTTCTCCAAGGGCCTACCTTTGGGAGACCTCCACCCAGATGAGGCTGGGCCAGTGATTCTGCTACTCAGCCAGCCTGTGGCTGAGCTGTCATTCAAGGACTGCCATTTCTTTGAGTTGTTGCCACCGTCCTGGATCCTCTGTATTTTTATTTACTGCTCCATTTTCCTGGATATTCTAAAAAAATGTTCATAAGAAATACTGTCAATATTTTTAGCCTCTGGGGTTTATTTGAGCCACCACACTTGTCACATAACTTGGTCTTAGTACAAAATTCAATACTGAAAGTAATTTCCCTCAAAACTTTTAGTGGATCTCTCCATTTTCCTTCAATATTTGGTGTTGCTATCTGTGACAACCTTTTTTCTCTACTTTAAAGGCCATTTACTTTATTCTGTAAGGTGATTAGCATAATTTCACAGTGATATATCTCATAAAAGGCCTTTGTTAATTCATTGTGTTAAGCAATTGGGAGAACCCATTAATCTGAAGACTTGTATTCTCATTCGGTTCTAGGAACTTATTTTATATTATTCTCTCAATAATTTCTGTTTCATGTTATGTACATTCTCTTTGTTGGAACTCTGTTTAGTTCAGATTGTACTATTTTATTAACCATCTAAAGCTTAACCCCCTCCTCACATTTTCCCCTATTGTCCACTGTTCCGCTCTGGCAAATGATGGGTTGCAAAATTCTTTGTTCTACTTCACCAACCAACATCCGTCATGTGTTTTCTATTGCTGTTGTAGCAAAGTACCCAAAACATAGTAGCTTAAAACAACACATATTTATTATTTTATAGGTCTAGAGGTCAAAAGTCAACATAGATCTCATCAGATTAAAATCAAGATATTGTTTGGACTCTCTTCCTTTTGGTAGGCTGTAGGGGAGAATAAGTTTCCTTGCTTTTTTCTGCTTTAAGAGTCTGTTTACATTTGTTGGCTTGTGATCTCCTTCTTACATTTTTTTTTCTTGGAGAGGTTTTTGCTATAGGACGCGTGTGCTTGCCGGAAAGGCAAGGGGAGACAGAGACAGGGAAAATCACCCCACAGGGAGGATGGCCATGTCACAATCCCTTCTCCTCCATTCTCCTCTCGGGATCTTGGGCACGCACACACATGCGCCTGGAGTGAGCTTAAGCCACTGGGCCCAGGACTCTAACCACGGTTAAATACATGGGAGTCCAGTGACATAGCCTTTATACCAACTGCTGGTCCATGATCTCCTTCTTACATTTTCAAAGCCAGCAATGTTGCCTCTCTCTCTGCCCAAAGTCAGGAAATGTTTCCTTGCTTTTAAGGACTCACGTGATTAGATTATGTCTACCTGGAGAATAAGAATAGTCTCCCCATCTCAAGATCTATAACTTTAATTATGTCTGTCAAGTATCTTTTGCCATGTAAGGTAACATAGCCATAGGTTCTAAAGACTAAGGTGTGGACAACACTGTGGGTCATTATTCTGCCCTGCACAAACTTTTAACTAGAAATGTCTGCATTTTGTTGAATTTTCCCTCCTCTTTATGCTATTGGCTTATATACCATTATATATTATTTTATGATAATTTTACTGTGCTTCTGTGAGGAAGAGTAGTAAAAAAAATGAACTTTGACATTTTGAATTAGAAGTTTTATCTGGGAGTTTTTTATGGTCATAATTACTTTAAAGCCAATATCATATACAATTTTGAATAGTAGAATGATACAATAAAACTTTATTTTTAATTTTTAAGATGTACTTTGTATTTTCGAAACTATCTGCCATTTACATTAGTATTTTTACTATTTTCTGAATTTAAACTTATTATACAAGGAATTTGTCTATTTAAGCTACTTACCTATAGTTATTGCTATCTCTTGAGCCTGAGTTTTGCTATCAAGTCTTGTATATCTTTAGCATTTTGAAGTATTCCATACATGTTTAAATGCTGACACACGCTTTTGTAAATGTCTTGTGTGTGTGTATGTATGCATGTGTGTTTATATGTATGTGTCTACATTTTTGTGCGTGACTAAGGAGAAATTGCATATTATCTTGCTATAGATAAAGATACTTCTATCAATTAACTCTTAAATTTAGGAAAAATATTGTTGTAAAATATTTAATTTAACATTACAGCTTAGTCATTTTAAATTTTTATAAAGTTTTTATTGCATTTTAAATTTCTTGTTAGAAACAATACATTTTATGTAGCTCATTAAAACTGGAAGAACTCTACTATTCTTACAAGAAACCATTATTTTCTAAACTGTATACCACAGAATCCTAGACTTATGAGTGTCGTTTGTGCATCTTAAGAAAAAAGTACATTCTATGAGAAATGATTTGGGATAATGATTTGGACAGATTATTTATTTTACTCTATTTCCCACCTGAATATATTTAAATTGTATTAAGATGAATCATACAGCACAACAAACCAAATATTTTTAAACCTTTAGTCAACCAAAAATATTCTAAATACGTCTGATCATGAAATATTTTTTCTAATATTAGGATTATCCTGTAACAGCTCATGTGAAACTATCAATAAATCTCAGAATAGTTTGAAAATGTTGCCATAGCCTATACATCTAATCATCTCATGCTATACATTTTGATCTTATTACATACAATTCAAGAAACAATTACCCAGACACAGTACTATAATTGGAACGAATAAAAACTTGTACTGAGAGGCATGTGATCAGACTCTCTGGTGCTCCTCTGGTTCTTCCACAAGCTGCAACTTCCGTCAGACAGCGTCAGCTTCTATAGTTGAGTATCTGAGAGCTCAGCATGGACTCCCACAAGTTTTCTGAGGTTGCTCTGTGGCTGTCAGTACATTTTCCTTATTTATCCTTCTCTCCTCTTCTAACAAATGCTAGTATAGTCATTCTAAAGAATGCCACTGTAGTCACGGTATAGAGTTATAATGAAGAGCAGAAAAGGGAATGTGATTGGGCACAAAACATTTTCATCAGTCTGGCTCTCAGCTGTAGACATCGTTGAACTTATCTCAGTAAGTGTGCCAACCAGCCTCTCTTCAGGGATGACCTTGTGAATCAGTTCATTAGGTACTTCTTTGCACCTCTCCTTGTTCTAGAAAATATTAGAGAGGATTCTTTTTTTTTTTTTTTTTTTTTTTTTGTGGAGAGGTTTTTGCTATAGGGCGTGTGCGCTTGCCAGACAGACAGAGAGAGACAGAGAGACAGAAAGCGAGAAATCACCCCCCAGGGGGGATGGCCACGCCGCAATCCCTTCTCCTCCATTCTCCTCTCGGGATCTTGGGCACGCACGCACACGCGCCCGGCGTGAGTTTAAGCCGCCGGGTCCGGGACTCGAACCGCGGTCGACTACGTGGGAGTCCAGCGACATAGCCATTACGCTAACTGCTGGTCCCGAGAGGATTCTTTAAAGTGAGTAAGTTATAACAGGATATTAAAATAGGTATTATTGTGACTTCCTTACTTATCATTATTAGGCCATAAATTTCATACCCAGAAACAAGGTGCTAACAAGGAACCCTTTTAGTTAACAAGAGTCACAATATCTATTGGCTAAAAACAAATCAACTGCTTAAAAGAATTACACCTATTCTTTGTATTAGAGTCAGAAAGAATTGTATCCTGGGAGATTTGTAAAGAGAACACTTGGAGGTTTAGTCAACAACATTTTCACAGTTCAACACATTTCATAGGGTTGTTTCATTTTTATGATGGAGAATGTGTACGCACATATGAGAGAGAAAGACCATCCACAGTGTCTCCTCACACCATGATTCCCATTTCACAGCCCTAGGGCTCTTCAGGATTTTGAACGCTCTCAGGCTGGCCCCCCGTATTTTCAGGCTGGCCCAGGGATCTAAACCTACAGTTGCCGTGTGGCTTCTAGCACTGCAATTCACTATGCTATGGATTGTGTCACTAGGCTAAGGCTAAATTACATAGAGATCTTTCTTAATAACACTCTTGATAAAAGTTGATATCATTGTACCTAAGCAAAATATAAAACAATAATGGTATTGGCTGGAGGGGCACGGTTTTAATTCAATACTAACCTTCAAGAGATTTTAATTTCCAACATCTAACCCATTGTCCTGCATGTATTAAATGTGTCAACATAACACTGTTGAAGGTGATAAGTATTCTTCATTGGCAACATACATTAAGGAGTATGTCTAAATGATTTTTCTATAGAGCTCACACTAGTATCTCATTACACAGCCCACTTCAAATCTACTATCCTAGATCCTATATCTTAAGAATGGAACAAATGGATGTCTTCTAGCCAAGTCACGGGCTGAAAGATTACATCTCAGTTTGGGCAAGCATAAAATTGACTTTTTAAATATGCCTTTAAAATGTTTATTGATTTAACACCACTCTCCCCCCTAAGGCTTCGTTCTGTCTATTGACCATAAATAAAATATTCTTGTAGGATGGGAAATTATAAATATAGAAATTGAAATATAAAATGATTGAGTATATTGATCCAGTTCAAAGAACTAACAAGAGGCAGAGCTGGGACTTGAACTTATATTTGTCTGACTTCACATTTCATTATCTTAACTACTGCACTGTGCTGAAAGATCCCATAGTGCTTGAACTGTAAGCTTTCCCTCACAAGAAAGGGCAAAAAGGGACACTACAAACAGAAGGAGCCATTATAACTTCACAGTGAATATTTCTGGAAATTCAGATATTTAAAAAATTCTCTAATGCTCTGGAGTCCCAAACCATATTTCTGCTGTCATGCGTGCTGGCCTTTCTCAGTGCCAGCTTTTGTGTCGTGCTTCAAGGACAGCATGTCTGATGTACCTTTTGAATCTCAGGGACACTGACTTTCACAGGAGGGACTACATTCTTTCATTTATTTTGTGTGCTCTCAGATGGTATTTAAGTTGACAGTCAGGTCCTCAGTCTTCTTCTCAAGGGATTAGAGGTGTTGAACTACTTTCATCTTTCTTTGTCTGTGTATTTTTGTTAGTGATAAAGGATCAAGAAGGCTCTGCATCCTCCTCTCTCCCCAGTCATCCCCTGACATTCTCAGTGAAATGTTAGTTGGAAAATCACACTCCTGCAGTGGTGGTTAGATAATTGAAATTCATTGCAGCAGGGAGGAAATCAGCCCTTGAAACTTATTTCTCTGCAGATTCTTTATTAGTATTTTGATCCTGGATCTGCACTACTCAAGATGGGAGGGGGGAATCAGAGGGGGGAGAGGAGGGTCTCCTGGAATGCTCTGAATTGAAATGATTACATCCCAACTTTGTGCTCCTGAAATGGCCTGCTTGCCTACATACCTCCCTCTGGTTTGATTTCCTTTAGATGTTCTTTTTGATGTCAAGCCCTCCTATGAAGCATCATGAACAAATGCCATTTAGGTATAGACATGCATGTTGCTATTAATGTGAGGGCTTATCAAACATCTTATTTATTTATTTATTTTGCTCTGAGCAGGCTGACAATCCCACCAACCTCATATTCACTCTTTCCTACATGATTTCCTCAGGCATGCATGTTACTAGGGTGCATTTGTCAATGAAGATCATCTATCCCTTTTAGTGCAAGGGATGTGGCTTTAAAGAGTATGTTCTTTTCTGACAAGTATGAGACTGACATTAGCTAGAAAGAGAAATTCTAATTTTAAAGTCTAATTTTCTGATTCATTGAATATAGTAGACATAGAATGAAGCTTAAATTCACAATGTTATAAGATTTTGAGGGACACGAAAGATAAAATGACAGTGTTAATATAATTTGTATCTGTATATGATGGCCCTGGGAAATTAATAGAATCATAAAAAGGAAATAGGTAAAAGAGATCTACAATATGAACTGAAGTCCACAAAATCTATGAGATATAAGTTAAATATCCAAATTTAATTTTTCAGGGTTTCAATTAAGATTCCTAAAGAAAATGATAAATGACATTAGAAGAGGGTTTTTAATAAAGGAAAAATGCTTGTGTTACCAGTATCAGAAATTAAATTAATATAGGAAAATAAAGTGTGTGTGTGTGTGTGTGTGTATATATATATATATATATATATATATATATATATATATATATAAAATATGTAATATGTAATGGAAAAGCATTAAGATATAAAAAACTTTCTGACATTTCTATTACTTTATAGAATTATGTTTGCAAAGTTAAGAAGCAAGAATATTACTGTTTCAAATATGTTAAAGTAATATTTCAAAATTATCTAGAAAAAGGAAATTTATCCCCAATCCTCATTAATGTTTTATCATTGACTTTTATATCTTATACTGTTAGCTAGATTGTTAAAATTTTTTGAAATCACTCAATAGGGGTTGAGGCAACTAGGACTATTTAAAAGAACATGTCTCACATCCAATAAAAAATTAACAGATATATCAAGGCATAGAGTAGAAAGGCGAGCTGTATAATAGAAATAGAAATGAATTTGGATAAACCAGATATCATGGACTTTGACATAGCTTTGTTATAATTTACTAGAGAACTAGAATATATAAAGCAGAGTAAAATAGAAACTTAAGAGGCCAGCAAGTGGTGTGGTGGTGAAGGCCCCGGATTCACACATGGCTTACCACAGTTCAAGGCCAACACCTCGTGGCTTAAAGGACACACGAAGCATGTGCACACACACTTGTTTGTGAGTATCTTTGTATGCCAAAATTCCCAAGAAGGAAATGAAGAAGAAGGGATTGTGGCATGGTTATCCCCACTGAGGGGTGATTTCTCACTTTCCCTCTCTCTCTCTCTCTGCCTCTCTCTCTCACTGTCTCTAATAAATACATGCAACCATGGTAAACATCTGAAAAAAAAAAGAATAGGAAAGATCAGATCACATTAACTCTGCAAATTCAAAAGAAGAGAGATTACATGAGACTGAACTGGTGAAACAGAATTGTATGACTTTTGCCTAAAACATTACTGATTCTCTTATGTGCTTTGTTTTCCAGATTTAAGAATTTAGCTTTCTTTTGAGTTATTGATAGGTTCAGCAATTTGTTAAAATGCTTTTTTGTATATTTGTTTTTCTAAATTGAAACATAAACTTTTTCTCTCTTCCTTACCCCTCTGTAATTGGAAAATATTTGTGAGTATTCTCATTTTGTGGCAGAATGGTTATTTGCATAAACTCAATTATACCTGTTGCCTTGTTTCAGAAATTGGAAATACCCACTATTGCTGGGGCTTTAACTGGAATGTCATATCTGAAGATATGACCAGAAAGCTATGGAACTAAGGTAGATCTTGAGAAAGCCAACAGAAGCTCTTAGAAAGATCTCCTGGCACCATAAATGGTTCTGCCTGGCAGAGAGAATTAGAGAAGCCATACAAAATAATTCATACCATAAAATAACCTGGACTTTTCTAGCCCAGCAACATAATCAGTAGAGGTTGCAACAGAGCAGCCACAACCAGAGGATTACCTTGAGGAAGACTTTGAAGGAAGGAAAAGAGACTGATCTTTGCTAGCAGAACACTTGGTAGACAGAAATGAGTTGGGAAGGTTGAAGTGTGAATTGTGTGCTGGGTGTTTGCTTATCAACAGTTTGAGTAGTTGACATGTAAGTATTTTCTCAAAAATATTTAAAACTGGGCTGTCAGGTGGCATGGTAGTTAGGGGCACTAGATCCACACTGGCCAACTGCAGTTCGAGTACCAGACCTGGTGGCTTGCTTTCTCACTTTCCCTCCTTCTCTCTCACTCAGTCCTTCTCTGGTCAAATTAAAATAAATTAATAAATAAATAAATAAATTTAAATAAAATAATTATTTTTAAAAAATTCAGACCATTCTGTCTCTGCTATTATAGAGAATCACAGACAAAATTACAACAAATTTTTTTTTTTTTGAGAGGTTTTCGCTATAGGGTGCGTGCGCTCGCCAGACAGACAGAGAGAGACAGAGAGACATAGAGACAGAAAGCGAGAAATCACCCCCCAGGGGGGATGGTCATGCCGCAATCCCTTCTCCTCCATTATCCTCTCGGGATCTTGGGCACGCATGCACACGCGCCCGGCGTGAGTTTTAAGTCACCGGGTCCGGGACGCGAACCGCGGTCAACTACGTGGGAGTCCAGCGACATAGCCATTACGCTAACTGCTGGTTCCCAACAAATATTTTGAAAGTTATCTTTAAAATTCTATTATTTAATTTTTGAAAGCTGTTTATTAACTGTCAAGGACTATGGAGTAGGAGCAAAAATTTTTGATATGGAAATGTTTGTAAGAAAATATTTAAAAATTAATTAATTCATTAAATTTAAAGAAGATAAAAGGATGAACTATAAAGAAGGAAATAAAAACTAAAAATGAAATAAAATCAGGCACTACTTAAATAAAAAGAAACTTAAAAATATATTGACAGAAAGTTAAAACTCAATGCATAGATTTATCACAGTTTATTAGAAACAACTACAACAATTTGAAACCTACAAAATATGTTAATAGAAAATATTCAGATTTAAATGAAAAATGGAAACTTATAAAAGGGAATAATGCATATCTGGGTCATAGTGAAAAAGTCTGACACAAATGCAGTTGAAGTCAGGATACAGAGAGAGAGAATTTGAGCAAAAACACATATGAAGAGGAGAGGAGTAGAGGTTCTTTAAATGGACAAACTGAATTAAGCCAGAGATATAAGAAGATCCAGGAACCCAAGAAGGGTAAAGATTAAAAATATTAAAAATTAGAAACAAAGATAAAATCTTATGAATCTTGACTAATATGCATTCTATTCATGTGGGAAAAACAATTTTGTATGCTATAAAGATGTATAGTGATTAAATGTAAATAAAATTGTGGCTATAAAAATATTAATATAATCTCATCTAAAATTTATCTTTCTAGTTGAATTGTACTTAGAAACTTTTATATAAATTATGAGATGAGTTTTTTTATTTGGACGAGTTTAGAGATCTGATACTGATATGTCACTTGTGAATATTCCAATATTGATAATAAGAGAAGACATAAGAATAAATCTATGTGGTGGTTATTAGATTGGACAAAAAAATACAGCATTAATAATTTTTTTGAAGATTTATGTGGGTTTGGTAGCACCTGCCCTATGGCAGAAACTAATGAAGGCTGTAGGATTGTGGCATTGATTCCATCTCTCTCTGGCACCAGCAGGTGGCATGGTGATTATGGGTGCTAGACTCCATGGCCAACTATGGTTCAAATCCTGGACCTGGCAGCTTGCTTTCTCACTTTCCCTCTCTCTCTCTCTTTCTCTCTCTCACTCTGTCCCTCTCTGGTCAAATTTAAATAAATAAATTTATATCAAATAATTCTTTTAAAAAAATCTTATGAATCACATTTAATTACCACAAATCACCAAAACAAGATGGGAAACCAGTAAACAACAGAATCACACCTTTAACATACTGTTAAAGTATATTGAGGGTCTCATACTCCTGCGTTGGTTTTACCATAAACAAACTGAGACCTCATTTTACAGACTGCCTTTTGGTCGGTTGCTAAGTTACAGCCAATCACAGCAGCTAAGGTTCAGTCAATCACAGGCATTGCACCTTTAAAATTGTATTAATACAAAGTTCAAGAAGTAACCAATCTAATTGTTTACATACCTCATTCCTTATTTTAATTTTTGTATGTCACTTTCTTTTTCCAGAACTTACATACCGCTGACTAGGAGGCTCCTGGGAAAGGGAAGCCATTCGGGAACCTGCCCAAATTTAGCCATGTTGATTTTTGTTCAATTAAACTCCACTAAATTAAATTGCCTGAAGTGTTTTCTTTAATGATACCAAAACAAAATCACTGTCAACTTAAAATGCTATACCTTGTATTCTTCAAAAACAAGGCAATCGAAAATTGATTGGAATTAAAGCAATGCCAGAGGGAATATTTTCAGAAGAAAGAAAATAATCTTAAATTGAAACTCAGAATTGCAGGAATAAATAAAGAGTACTAGAAAGTGTATACATGAGTAAAATAAGATATCATTCACTGTTTGCAGAATAATAATAAAACCTTGTAAAGTTAAAAATATATGTAGAATTAAAATGTATGGCAACACTAACATAAAAGAAGAGGGGGAATAAATGGGGTTTAAAGTTCAAAGTTCTGAGTACTATATGAAAGTGAAAAAATATTAATTTATGTTTAATATTAGTAATTTAAGAATTAATGTTATCATCTTAAGGATGACACCAAGAGAACATATAACTGAAAAAAAAGTAGAATAAAAACAAACAAACAAACTTGGAGACCACTATTTCCAGCAATAATGGAGTACCTATTGGGTTATCAGAAAAGTCATGAAGCATTTTTACATAGAAAAAAATATGTCATGACTTTTCTGACAACCCAGTGTATCAGACTTACCCCTCTACCTTAAACTACTTTACAGCCATAGAAAAATATACAAAATAACTGTTTCCAGGTAATGGATCACAAACAACATGGGACCATACATCTTGAAAGGTGGAAAACACACAAAATGAGCCCATATTTACCTAGAATTTCTCCCTGAAAATATTTCCAAATATAGTCCAGAAAAATATAGCCCCAGGGATGAGTGGTAGTATCACTGATAGAAAAACAGAAATCTGACTTGGTACTGCTTAAATAAGTGCAATTTGGAAAACAAGGTGATTCAGAGGAAAGAGCCATGTAGAAGAAATCTCAAAGTTTTCCATAAAAATTTCCCTTGCATTCTTTTTTCTCCTAACCTACAGAAATGTAAGGCAAAAGACTTGTACAAGAACTTTACAAGATAATGTACTCAACGGTACATTTTGGACATTTTCAGTCTCATCAGTCATAAAGGAAATGCACATCAAAACCGCAATGAAATATTATATACTGCCACCAGGCTCTCTAACCTTATAAGAGACTGATAAGACAGAGTACTGGCAAGGAAATGAAACACCTGGAACCTCATACTATGGAGGTGATAAGGAAAATGGTACAGCCAATTTTTAAAACTATTTAACAGTACCTACGAAATTTCAACATATGCACATACAAGGTATGTATGACCCAGAAATTCTACATCTATTATATACTCAACAGGAAAACATACATGCCAGAAGTGTAGAAGTACTGCATATTCACACAAACATTAACTAAAGCAACCCAAACTGGAGACAACCCAAATATCCATCAATGATAATATGGATATACAAGTGGTTGCTTAATCCTGCAATAGAATAATATTCGACAATGTACGGTGCTACAAGTCAGGTTGTTCTGGCTTGCTTTAGAATGCTATAGAAATGGGATCATGCAATACGTATTCTATATGTCCATCTCTTTAACTTGACACTGATGTGGGTGTGTTGGAGTGTTCAGACCCAGCACGCATGCTGATTCCTTTCTGGCATTCAAGAATAATTAGGAACATGGATAAATGAAGAAGATAGCAAGGAGGAAAAGCTTCCAAATGGGTTGCTGTAGATGAGCAGAAGCGGTCTAGGTAAATAGGATTCTGGCAAGGAAGAAAAACCTATTTTTCTTTGAAATGTGTTATCAGCCCAAGTCATGGAACTGAAGACATCTGCAAATCTTGAGTTAATTGTAGTCCCTGGAGAGGGCCAGATGGCTCTTTGTTTTAGATAATGACTGAGATTTCCTTATTTTATTTAATTTTATTTTTAAAAGATTTTTGCTGTAGGGGCACAGGCTTGTCAGTGAGACAGAGATGGTGAGAGAGAAAGTGAGAAATCACCTCTTGTGGGGGATGGCCACCCGCAATCCCTTCTCCTCCATTCTCCTCTTGGGATTTTGGGCATGTACACACACACACACAAACCTGGTGTGAATTTCAAGACATCAGATCCAGGACTCCAACTGTGATCAGCCATATAGGAGTCCAGGGCCTTAACCACCACACCACCCACTAGCCCTGAAATTTACTTATTCTTGTGCTTCAGACAGCAACTGTTTCAGTCTAATTTTAGCATAGCAACAGAGGGTTATAAATTTCTCTGGGACCTGTAATGGTGGCATAATGAACATTTACCAGACCAAAGAAAGCAAAACCATAGGAACTCCATGACAGAGAGCCCCTCCCCTATCTACCTACGCATGGGGTCTCCTAACTCAGTACTACACCTGAGAATCTCATTCGTGTTTTTACATACAGAAACAATATTTTCTCATTGCTGAGTAGTATACTTTTTGTGTACATTTCTATATGCATTCATATATATATATATAGATATATACACACATATATATATATATATATATATATATATATATATACCATCAGGTGTCATTTAACCATGAGGATGTATTCTGAAATGGGTAGTTAGGCAATTTTTTCATTTTATTGTGAACTTACTCAAACCTAGATATTATACCTGACTATACATCTAGGCTGTATAGTATACCTTGTCATAATCTTTTTGGACCATAGATGTATAGTGATCTGTCATTGACCAAAACATTTTTATGTAACACATGACTATACACACACACATACACATACACACACGCACACATGATACACACAAACACACACACATGGTATACATGTTCTATATGCAGATACATATAGAAAAATCTGATATATGTATTTGTATGCTTTTTATATTATATATATTGTATGTATATAAAACTATAATGTACATGTATATACATAATGTGTATAACATAATAAAATGTATAAAATATAAAACATGGCAAAATTTATTTAAAAATGTTATTGTATTGATCCAGTTGCAGTGATGTACCAGGAGAGTACCGCTCCATGATAGCTGATACCACACGGGAAACCGGGATTCAGTTCCTGGACCAACAAAAAGACCATTAGCATTAGACATGGTTCTAGCTAAAGGGGAGGCTGAGGCAGGAGAATTGTGACCTGATTAGATTCAAAAATACCTATCCCTTTCTCTCTCTCTTCTTCCATCCCACAGTCTCTCTCTCCCATAAAAAAAAAAAAAAAAGTTATCGTATTGGTAATGTGGGGTTCACATTTAATAAAACACCAGCCCAGAAGAGTTTTGACTAGGAAGCTAAGAGTTTATTACATAGCACAAGGAAATAGAGAAATCAGTGAAATCTGCCTAGGCTTGCTTTCATGTAAGTTATTTCCTTACCAAATGCTGAAACACACATACTTTCCTTCTTTCAGAGTAACGAGAATGAAATTATGATACATAAACTTTCTTTTGCCCTTGTTTTTTAACTTTCTTTTTTATTCTTTTTTTTTTCTGCATAGCTCACCTCCAATTTCTCAGAAATTTTGTCAATTGTACTTTAACATCATATCTTGAGCACAATAACTTCTCACTAGCTCCACAATGACAACCTAGTCCAGTAATGGACCAAAAGATTAAAAAATATAAGAAAACACAAGGGATAGAAAGATAATACCAGAAAGATGACAAAAACAGGGCTCAACACTGACTGCTAGACCTGACAGAGCAAGGCGGGGGTGGGGAGTGGTATAGAGAGGAGGTGTCTGATTAGTATGAACTTTAGTTGAAGAATTCATCCAGCTTAAGGTAGTCACTACTAAATGGGAAAATTTAGAAATACATATCCTGAGCTTCCTGACTTTTCTACCTCAGTTCTTTGTTCATTCTCCCTATTGCTAATACCCCGCCTGGAACTAGCTATCAGAGGAGTTTATTGATGTGGCCTTACAGATCCTATAGGCATAAACTAAGGTAGAGGAGAGCAGAGACCAATTCTGAGGTAGAGAATGAGGCCATTCAATTCTACTACTGCTCCTTTTTATTCTATTTTCTGCAACTAAAGCAACTCTAAATCTCAAGGTAGGTCATGTCACTGCTTTCCTGGAAACCTTCCAGTGTCTTCTGGTCTCAGCTATAGTAAAATATAAAGTCCTTCCAATGGACTAGAAGGTCCTAGTCCCCATCAATACTTCTTTGGTTTTATCTTTAATCTTACTCCTCTTGGGTTTGATTCTTCACTCACATAACTTTTTTTTTTTCCTAAATCTAAACACATCAAGTTTACTTCCAATTCAGCAAAACTCTAAATTCTATTCTGTTCCTGGAATTCACTGTTTCCCCTTCTCAAATATATGTATGATTTATCCCTTCACTTACTTCAGTCTTCTGCTCATATGTCCATTTAAAGAGACTTTACTTGACTAACTGTTTAAAAGTGTGTCTCATCATCACTTTCCAAATTCTAACTCAGTTTTTTTTTGTTTTTTGTTTTTTTCCTTTCTAAAATGTAACTGCTTTTTGCACCAACAGATGGCTTGATTGGAGCACTGGAGCACATGGCCAACTCTGTGGTTTGGTCCTGGACACCGCCGCTTGGGAGGCTCACTGGGAATATGTGTGAGCAAGCCCAAAATCCCAAGAGGGGAATGGAAGAGAAGGGATTGACATATGGCTGTCACTCCTGGTGGGTGATTTCTCACTTTCCCTTTCTCTTTGTCTCTCTCTGTCTCTTTCTAGTGAGCGCACATGCCCTCTGGCAGAAATTTAACAAAACAAAATAAAACAAAAAACAAAAACTTAACTGCTTCTGATTTTTTAATATAGATTATTTTTTTCCTCCTCCATCCCTAGGTCCTATATCAGTGCCTCAAGTGTAGACATTTGTATTAGTATAGAGAGGATACTGATATAATAAATAACTATGAATTACACAATAAAACTTATTTCTTGGTCATGTCACAGTCCACTGCAGGTTGTTGTGTGGTGACACTGTGGTCTATTTTGCACTGTCATAATAGAATACCTAAGACTGGATAATTTATAAAGAGCAGAAACTTATTTTCTCACAATTCTGGGACTTTGGAAGTCTCACACAAGATACCAATATTTGCTATCTACTGAGGGACCTCCTTGCTGCATAGTAGAATTCACAAGGACAAGAGAGCAAACTGACCCACACTGTATGAAGTCTCTTTTATAAAGGCTTTAATCCCATTAACAAGGGAGGAGCCCTTATCACCTAATCACTTTGTAAAGTCCCAGCTCTTAATACTATCACATTGCTAAAAGCCAGATTTTTCGAGGGATGACATTTAAATCATAGCAGGTGATCATTATGGCATTTTGACTGAAAAGTGACAAATAATCTATTTATATAGCTATATAGGTAGGCCACGAGATGCTCTTATCACTGTCTCTAAGGAAATTCTAGTATGCAATACCCTGGATCTCTTCCATCTTATTTGTAACTAATTGAAAAGGGCCAAATTTCTTATACCAGAACACAAAAGCGAGAAAGAGAAGGCTATTTTATAACAAATTTACCTTAGTATATCCATTTTTACTTCTTCCAATATAACTATGCTGATATAAGATAGATAAAGGAAAGTTACTTTCAAATATTCATTTCTCTACATCTCTTTGGAAACAAATAGATCACTGCTTTTGCCAAAGCTTTTTTAGTATGTGTTACCAAGTGTCTCTTGGAGTTTATTTTACACATAATATATTCTAGTCAGTGCAATGACTAATAGTTGAATCTTATATTTTGTTTTTTTCATTGATCTAAAGGCTTTTTCTGCATTGTCATTTGTCAATCAATATCTATTTCTAGGATCCGTCAACAAAATTCATTTAACTTTTGCAGTACAAGCAATGTTTCAATGAGAATAATCAATTTTCTGCCCCACATACTAGAACAAATAAGTTGATATACTTAAAAGAATAATGGCCTTGAGGAAGAATAGAAATCACCACTTTAATTTTTCTAAGAGGTGTAATGAAAATAGTCTTAAATCAGTAAGTATTCAAATACACCTATAATAGTAAGTGTAGATACAGGTACAAGAAAGGTATCAGAATGCACAAGACAAAAATTCTGTTCAAAAGAAACTCAACTTCATGAGCATTAAACAGTAAAAAGAGTAACTATTTTTTAAACAAATAAACAGTGGAACCAGGTTTTGTGTTTTTGAACACAGCAAGTATATGGTAGACACTTATTCCTGCCATAATATCCTGGAAGGCTTTATTTCTCTTCTTTTTAACTATAAATCTCAAAACAATAAAACAAATGCATATCTTGAGAACAGAAACAAATAGTTGCAAGTATTGATGTTTGCAGCTGTTTTTGTCTGTTCTTAAAATATGTATTTGTTTTATACTTTGGGAATTTATATTTAACTCTTTAATACATTTTGAATTAATTTTTGTAAATGGTGAGAGAGGAATGTCTAGTTTCATTCCTCTGCAAGTAGATTCCTTTTCCTACCACCATTTATTGAAAAGACTGTCTTTTCTCCATTGTCATGTGACATTTGTGAAAAACAAATCGTCTGAATATCATTGGCTTTTTATTTTTCTTTTTTGGAATCCCTATTTTGTTTCATTTGTTTATGTCTTCATTTTTGTGCCAACGACCTGCCAATAACCTATTTCGGTTATTACATTTCAGTAATATATTTTGAGGTTAGGTAGTGAGATTCCTCCAACTTTATTCTTTCTGCACAGTATTCTCTTGGTAATGTGGGATCTTTTGTGATTCTACAGAAATTTCATTTTTTTTTTCTATTTCTGTGAAGAATGTCATTCTTATTTTGACAGGAACTGCATTGAATTTATAGACCGCTTTGGGGAATATCATCGTTTTAAATATGGTGATTCTTCCTAATCATGAACAAAGGATATATTTCTATTTTTTTGTATCTTTTTAAACATATTCATTTAGGTTTTTATAATTTTCAAATTAGAGATTTGTCACTTTTATGGTTAGATTTATTCCTAGGAATTTTTTGTAGCTGTTGTAAAGAAGATTATTTTCTTTTATCTGTCTGTTCAATGTTAGTGTCCAAAAACACCACAGTTTTTTGTATGTCTATTATTAATTTTGTATCCTGTGAATTTACTGAATTTACTAATGCAATCTAAGAGGTTTTTTTTTTTTTTTTGTATGTTCTTTAGGTTTGTCTATGTATATACTCATGTCATCTACAAAAAGGGACAATTTAATTTCTTCCTTTCCAATAAGGATATCTTTTATTTCTTTCTCCTGTCTGATTGCATTGGTTTAGATTTCCAGTGCTATGTAAAACAGAAGTGGAGAAAGTGGGCAGTCCTCTTTTTGTTTGTTTGTTTGTTTGTTTGTTTGTTTGTTTTAAAGTGGAAGAGCTTCTAACTTGTCCCCATTCAGTATTATATTAGCTGTGGGTTTGTCATGTATGGCCTCTACTGTATTAATAAATATACTTTCTAATCCTATTTTGTTGATAATCTTAATCAAATACTATATGTCCCCCCCAAGCATATACCAAATATCCACACTCTATTATAGAAACTGCAGGATTCAATAGCATAGAAATAGAGAAGGTAAAGACAGATAACATAAGGTACCCAGGTGGTTAGAGGTCAGGGCTAGGGATCTAGAATAAAATGATTAACAGACACAAGAATGCATATAAAAAAGGTGGAATAAATTGTGGAACAGTGAACCACAGCAGAGTAAAACATGTCATTGAGAACTCAATGTATACTTCCAAAAACATTTAGTGGAATGAATATCAAATGTGTATAAAAATATATACTATTCAATATTGAATAAGAAGAATATGTCTGTATCTTGATTTGATTATTAACACTACTTTAAAAAACCATACTGTACCCTGCAAAGATGTATAATAGTTATATGTGAATCAAAAATCACAATAAAAAATTTAAAAGGTATGTTTTTATGTTTTTAATGAACAAAATCATTGTATCTCCATCATAGCTGATTGCTTTAAAGACAAGAAAAACTTTGTAAGCATTACATTCCCATATCTTATGGAGCCCTCAAATGGCAAATATTGAAGCATACAAGTCTCAAAGATAATGTAGTAAATAATCTCCAGACTCATAATGATTTTTTAAGCATAACATTAAACTTTTATGTAAAATTAGAGCAAATTTTATTCCTAGAATAAAAGTTATTATTTACACATTTTTAGATAACATTAAACATAAATTAATCTGCAGTGGAACTCAGCTGTTGTCAGGTTGTTATAGGATTTCTGTGTATGAGACAAGAGAACAACTTGCCATGCTTAAGGATAGATGTTAGGGAACTCACTAATTTTCCACTTTACTTAAATGATGCCTTCTTACAACCCAGCCTCAGAGCAACGCACAGGACAGAAGTACAGGACAGAAAGCTTATACCCAGCTTTCAGTAGAATCAAGTGGCTAGAAAAAGTTACCTAAACATTTCCTGCAACCCTTTCCTCTTAAGCTCCAGAATATTCCCTCTAGGGTAGAAGCAAAGAACATTTTTTTTCCTAGCTCAATATTATACAGTTTTTATTAAAAGAGAATTACAGCTGAGCAGTCAATTTTTCATATAGCAGGCTTATCTTCCATTTCTATGGGGACTTTTCAATGGAATAGAGAAAAAGTGAGGATTGCTTTGTCTCACTTTCTAAATAAGATGACTTCTTAAACTGAGCAAATTAAGGACTGTGGTGTCTCTTGTTGCCAAGCTCATGGGGGGCTTGACATTGTTGCATGTCATAATATTTCTTATCTTAGAGTTTAGTGATGTATCCAGTGTTTCTTTGATCCCAGAGAAGGATCATGAGAGTTGGTAAATAACACCAAAATGTTTTGTAGGTGAAATATACTTTGTTCATGATGCCTTACTAAAAAACTGAGTTTATCTAACAACAGCCACAGTAAACAGTCACTGAGTTATGTACTAGACACGCCTGGGAATATTACTACAAAGGCCAGGCAAAAACCTGGATCTGAAGTTCTCAGGCAACTGCTATCCTGTACAATCATTTAATGAGTTTATCACATCCTGAATGTCTGCCTCATGCTTTGCCCATCAGTCCTCCAAAATGGAAATGCATAAATATCTCAAGTGGTAGTGCTTTCACACTACCAAAACACTTAGATTTTCTGGTTTCCTTGAATCTGCTATCTATCTTCTCTTTTCTTTCCCTATTATTCTCAAGTTGGGGGATTCATCCACCACCAACTTGACTAGATCAGTTCCACATAGTTGTGCATCCTTTCCCATTGTACTTGTTGTTAGATAACAGAATTTCCCCAACAATACGTCCACTTCTTGGAGTCAAGCCTAAACAAAATTGCATAGTGAAATTTATCTCCAATGCCCTCCAGTTCTATTTTAATCGTTCTGGCTATCTAAGACCAGCAGATAGCATAATGGTTACATCGCTAGACTCCCATGTAGTTGACCGCAGTTCGAGTCCTGGACCCAGAGGCTTAAAATTCATGGGACCAGCAGTTAGTTTAATGACTATGTTGCTGGACTCCCATGTAGTCAACAGCGGTTCGGGTCCCAGACCTGGTGGCTTAAACTGACGCTGGGTATGTGTGCGTGCATGCCCAAGATCCCAAGAGGAGAATGGAGGAGAAGGGATTGAGGTGTGGTCATCCCCCCTGGGGGTTGATTTCTTACTTTCTGTCTCTCTGTCTCTCTCTGTCTTTCTGACAAGCACGTGCCCTATAGCAAAAACCTCTCTGAAAAGAAAAAATCAAATCTTTCTGGCTCTCTTTTGGATAATAGTTATAATAGATGTTAACTTTCACAATGTTTTATCTTCTGTCTTCTCAATAGAACCTTATTGAACTGCTACAATGATTTTTCCCATTTGATTTATTTATTAGAAAGCAAGTAAGTAATAGCCCAAGGATATACTTCCTGAATCCAAAATTCTATCCTCATTGTGGTCTGAAACTAGACTTTGCTGAAGTGACTTCTCTTTTATGTATTCTCTCTTTTAAGTGTTTCTCTGTAATGTCATCCCTTGCCTTTGCCTAAGAGATTATATGTCACAAAAAATACACACACACACACACACACACACATATATATTTAATATATATTTAGAGATTTTTGTCATAAGGAGAGTGTGCTCACCAGAGAGACAGAGAGGCAGAGAGGCAGAGAGAGAGAAATCAAGAAATCATCCCCTTAGGGGATGGCCACACTGCAACTCCTTCTCCTTTATTCTCCTCTGGGGATTTTGAGCACACAGGCACACATGCCTAGTGTGAGAGTTTTAAACCACCATGTCTGAGACTCAAACTGCAGTAGACTATGTGGGAGCCCAGTGACATAACCATTATGCCAACTGCTGGTCCTGATGTCATCAATTTTACATGTGTGTGTGTGTGTGTGTGTGTGTATTTTTCCACTCTGATCTCTGCACAAAGATACAAATTTACCTAACCTGATATATACCAGGTAATTTGCACCATATTAAGTAATCCAAGACAGAATTATAAGCAAATAAATTAATCACCAATAACTATTCATTGAACTTATTGGGGGAATAAGAACTCTCTAAGACAAATCAGGGTTTTAGATTTGTGGTATAGATATCATATTCTCCAAATTTACTGTATAATTTGATACTGTTTCAAGATTAATTAGCTGTGCACACAAAAACCCCACATTTGTTTTCAATTCATCTCCCTCCTGTATCATAGATTCCTTCACACACATAAGCTACTGATATTTTGAAGATCATCAAACACATTCTAGATTCCTCAGCAATACTTTTCAAGCATCGCAATTCTTCCGATCGCTACTGGAGTCTTACGGCATTTTATTTTTAGTTGAAGACTTGGACCTTTAGATCACAAACTGTGCTCAGGGGTGTGTGACTGCCATCCCAATACTTCCCTTTATCAACACAATCTGCTTACAGAGCTTCCTCAAGTTTTCACCAAGACGCTGAGAATTTTAAATCATCTAGCTCCAGGTTTTAAGATATTTAAGGCATGTCACCATACAATGTATGTAACGCAAAAACAGGATGACAAGAAGAAATGAAACAATTAATAGACTAGAGAATTTTAAACACACTTCTCTCAGAAGGTAATAGATTAAGCTGGCTAAAAGAAAAAAATTAGGCCAATGTCATGGCCCACTGGTAGGGATGCCAGATCCTAACCTAGTGGCATAAGAGAAACACAGAACACGCATGTGTACTCGAAATCCCACAGAGCAGAGAGATGGAGGAGAAGGGATTACATGGTGCCAGGGCTCACTGGTGGGTGCTCTCTCTCGCTTTGTCTTTCCGTCTGTTTCTGCTGAGTGGATGTGCCCTCTGGCAAATATTTTTACAAAGAAAGAAAGAAAAAATTACTAAGCATATTTAAAAAAAATTACACAGCAAATATAATAAGCAGTATCTCCTGGATATACATAAAACCAAAACCAGTAAGTATAGAATATAAATTTTAAATTTACATGTAATGAATTTATTAAATGGTCATAAAATAAGTTTTAAAAGCCAACCTCATAGATTAGTGGTTAAGGGAGCCATATCCCATATATAATAGTTGATCATGGTAGAAATTCCATTGCTGTGGATGGAAAAACATGCCAAGCATGCGTGCATACTACCTAGAATCCTGACAAAATGGGAGATGGAGGAGAAAGGATTGCACTGTGACCACACCACATCGAGGGATGCATTCTTGCTCTCTTTGTCTTTGCTGAGTGCACATGCCTTCTGGCATTATATATTTAAAATGTTTTAGGGTCAGAAGGTAACTGGTGGTTAAGGTGGCTGGATCTCACATGGCCAGGAGGCTTCAGTGGCAGACCTGGCAGCTTGAAAAACATGACCAGTGTGGATGTGTGAGCATCCAAAATTCTAAAGGAAAAACAGAGAAGGTACTGCGGTGTAGCCATCCCTGATTGGGAGGGTGCTTTCTCATTATCCCTTTCTGTCTGTCTGTCTGTCTGTCTATCTTTCTCCAGTGAGTACACCGTGCCTGCCAGCAAATTATTTTTTAAGTTTTGAATAGCAAAGAATTTTATGTAGAAGCCTATAAACTAACCCCATAAACCCCACTTACCAGTCATATTGTTAAAAAAAGAAAAACTAAGAGGAAAGTTGAAGTCATATATTTATTAAATAAATATCAAATTACTTCTTTGGTCAGAAAACACATTTTAATTAAAGTTTAGAAAATGTTTTAAACTTAACTACACTGAAAAAGTTAAATTACAAAATGTAATTTGTCAAGTACTTTGCTAAGAAATTTACAACCTACACTGTAAAATTTTAGAAATAAAAATGACTCTCAACAAATAATCTGGTCATCTCAAAAGTTAGAAATAGAAAACTAAACAAATCAATAAAACTAGAAAGAATAATACTATTTATAGAAAAAAAAATTAATGACCAAAATTAACTTAGTACAAAAGGAATACAAACATCTCTATCGGAATTAAATAAGTCAACCTTCAAAATGTACTCACACATGGGGAACCAGCAGTTAGCACAATGGCTATGTCACTGGATTCCCACGTAGTCGACCGCGGTTCGTGTCCCGGACCCAGTGACTTAAAACTCACGCCGGGCGCGTGTGCGTGCGTGCCCAAGACTCAGAGAGGAGAATGGAGGAGAAGGGATTGCGGCATGACCATCCCCCCTGGGGGGTGATTTCTCGCTTTCTGTCTCTATGTCTCTCTCTGTCTGTCTGGCGAGTGCATGTGCCCTATAGCGAAAATCTCTCCCAAAAAAAAAAAAAATTGTACTCACACACACACAATAGAAATACCAAGCTTAGAAACAAAACCCCAAATTGTCACTATTTGCATTCAGTATTATGATTATACAGAAAATTAATGAACCTGTACTTGAAACTATTAGAACTCATATTTTTCAGCAAAATTATTGAGTATAAAGTCATTATAAAAAATCCAATAGCATACACCAGCACAATATTTACATAAATGTTATAAATGCATGAATCCAATATATTTGGATTCACATGCAAATACTGAAAAAGATGGCCTGATGGAAATACAGAGTAGAATGGTGATCGCCAGAGGGAAACGGTGGTGAGAAGGAATGAATAACTATGAATGAATAGATATAAAATTGCAAATAGGTAACAAAAGCAAGCCCTAGTGTTATATAGTACAGTAGGGTGAAGATAGCTAATGATAATTTCTTGAACTGGGATTAGAGGACTTTCAGTGTTCCCAAGACAAATAAATGACAAAGTTTGAGACGATGTGGATATGCTAATTACCTGATGTAATTATTACACATCATATTTTTATACTGAAAAATCACACTGTACCCCATAAATATGTACAATTACGTGTCAATGTAATAATAAGATTTAAGTGGCCAGATGGCACAGCAGTGTAATGTGATAGTCTGCTAAATGACCCTATGGAAAGGTGCCAAATTTGCATCCAGAGACTTCCTTGAGTACACGGGAACACTCATGTACATGATCTGCCTGACTGAGGGTGGAGCTGGATTGCCACATCCGGTCTCTGTTGAGGGTACTGTCTCAATGCCTCTTTCTCTTGCTTGCTCTCATTCATGAGATAAATAAATAAATAAACTTTTTAAAAATGTATGAAACAACAAAAATGAAAAATAGCTTTAATTCTTGCTATGTGGTGATTGTTACATTATAACACATTTTGGTTGTTTTAAAAATAACCAATTAAAAATGGAGTTTAAAAAATCTTACCTAGAGATTGAGAATGGGTGACCCCGAGCAGGAAGAACTCTTCTAAGGAGTTTTGTGTCAATGGAACAGTAGTTAGAATGTGGCATAAAGTCAAGGAAGAAAGTAAGCCTCCAGGTCTGGGACTTGAATCGCAGTTGTCCAGTGCCCCAACCACCACACCATCTGCTGGCCTCCACCTCCAGTTTTTCTATTTGGGCTGGATTTTGGGGAAAATTTGAAAGAACACTGAATATAGGGAGATTCAGACTTTTATTAGAGAAAATAGAAGGGAGGTTCCATCTAGAGAAATATTTGAGGATCCGAGGCAGCAAATGGCCCAGTGGAAATTTTCAGGAGTGGAGTAAGGATTAGTGGAGGGAGAAAAACTGGTGAGGACTTTTATCATGGGTCCTAATCAAGATGAGGATAGATTGGATATATCGTGTGCTTATCTCACTACTAGATTATGAGATAAGTGAAAAAAGGGAATTGATTGATACTGTTAGGTTCCCAGGAGATCCTCCAGAAATTTGAAAAAGATAATCTGTAATTACTTCTCAGGAACATGGTTCCTAGTCCTTGCACATGGTCCAAGGTTTTTTTTTTTTTTTTCCTTCTCTACTGATAAGACAAATTTACTCCTTCATACTGTAAGTGTTCCATATGCTGGGGAGGCTGTTATGATTTAATGTAAGATCTTAACTTTTCTTCTTGATCTCTGAAAGAGATAAGAATATAATTGTGAAATATCTTTTTCATGATCCAAACAGAAAGATACAAAATAAATTGGAGTAATGCCACTTACAGAGGGAACCCTATAATTGTTCTTCTTTAGTGAGGAAAGGCATTTTCCATACATCTACCTTTTAAGAAAACTAAAAGTTAACTTTAAATCCTACTACAGTCAGGCAGAGGACCCAAATCATTCTGCCTTTCATTCTTGACTATAAAATGAACATTTTGGATGAAATGATATCTACACACACTGTCAACTCTGAAATCCTATAATTCACAGATTTTCTGTTGACTATTTGTCCCAGTAAAATGAAAACAAACATTTAATACCATCTTAAGAGAGAAGCTTTTTTTTTAAATGTTTATTATAAGATGTGTGAACTAGTCAGAGAGAGACAGACAGAGAGAGCAAGTGAGAAAGCACCCCAAGGGAGGGCACCCATGCTGCAATCCCTTTTCCTCCACTCTCCTCTCAGGATTTTGGGCATGCACGCACACACACCCTACATGTTTTTCAAGTCAATGGGTCTGGGACTCAAGCCATGCCGTCAGCCATATGGGATCTAGCTGTTTCAGTCACCGCATCACATGGCTGGCCTAAGACATTCTTCTTAAGAGGGAAGCTTTACAAACTGTTGAGCTGCTTTCTCCAGTGCTAGCTGCTGACTAGATATGAGAAAAGGCTTTAAACTAATTTGTAACCTTTAGAGCTACAGAGGAACACTACTAACTTGCAACATCCTCCTTTCTGGTGAGAACATTATACTCCAATACTGAATTAATAGCATTCTAAGGGGACACAGCTGAAGAATAGCCCAATTCAGTTGTTCTCTTATGGGCTGTGGCATGTACAACTTCCTTCCAATATACATATTGTTGAATTAAATGACACTGTTTTCTAAATAGCTTGTACACTTTTTATATCACTTCTATTACTTAAGGATTTAAATAGAAAATTTAACAAAATCTTTAATACGAGACATAAAGGGGTTTCATCGCAATAGTAGTACATTTTGCATGCATAATTATATTCAACCACAAGCAGTTTTTTTTTTTTTTTTTCCACTTTTTGTTTCCTACCACAGGATTTTGTAGGTGTGGATGAAAAATAACTGTCTACTTCCACTTCAGATTTTATAGTGGTAGAAGATACCTCATTGAGATAAACCTTCAGGCCAATTCTGTATATACCTTAGAGAAACTGAGTATGTTCAAAGGGTCTTCTAATTTACAGATACACTTACAAATTATAAGTTTCTGATAAGAATGCTGAAAATGTCTCAGAATAGATAATAGAATAACATAGTAACAGTTCTTGTTTCTTTTTAACTTGAAAGTAGTGATTAAGGTACTATTTTGATTTTATAATATTCTAAAATCTTTAGATTTCTGTGACTGAGAAATGGTTTTTAGGTATGTATTTTATTTAAAAAATGTGTAAAATGAAGAACCAGTCTCGAAATGTGATCCCATCCAGAAAGGACCTCCTGTGTTTATGCCTTGGGAAATTTTTGTGTGTTTGTTCTCTGTAGTATTTTAACTTTATTTTGGTCTTACAGACTGCTCTACCTAGGACATTGTTTGCAATGTAAGAATATCAAATTTTAATTTTGTTCATGACAAAAAGGCATTTGACTGAGGCTCTTGACAATCAAGGTAGAAGAGAGTGGCCACACTGAACAGAAAAACACAAATCAATTCATATTACAAAAAAAAAAAGTCTCAAAGCAACACTATAACAAGACAGAAAATGAGTATGAGAGTATGAGTATAAATCAATCAAATATTGTGTGAAGTTTGGCTTTCAGGGAAGAGAAAATAGGTAATTCCCACTGTCCACTGTTCTATAGGTTTTACAGTACCCAATGACAGCGCACCTAAGAAGGCAACACTTCTATTAATTGTCTCCATTTGCTGCCATGTTCTTGATAGGGCAGTAACTATCTTTGGGAAAGGACCTTTTTTAGTTAATCTAAAAACAGTCATATAGATTAGTACTAGTTTGAGAGTCTTACACCATTTCTAACAATTGATTTCAATTTCTGTGTGTATAGTCTAATAATCTACTTCCTCAAGAGAATTTTTAAAATAAGAAAGTTAAATAACATAAGAGTGAGGCTAGTTAATCAATCATTAATTAGGAGAAACAGTAATATTTGTCACAAGCATATCTTAAAAGAACTAAAACAGCTCCCAGAGATAAGCAATATAGAGTTATTGGAATGAGAACCTATACATCTAAAGTACATAAAACATTTTACATCCTTATTTTAACTTTTATCATATAGAAATTGGCATATTAATAAATTTAATTTTTTTTCACAGAGTATTGGGGGTCAGCAGGTGGCATGACAGTTAAGGTGCTGGACTCCCACATGGGTGACCACAGTTTGAGTCCCAGACCTGGTGGCTTGCTTTTTCACTTTCCCTTTCTCTTTCTTTCTGTCTCTCTCTGGTCAAATTAAAAGTAATAATAACAAATAAAGAAAAATAAATGATTCTTTTAAAAAAGAGTAAAGAATTGTTCACGTGATAACAGCATTTTTCAAACAAAAAAAAGAGGTGAATCTAAACACTGTCATTTTGACAAAAAAAAATAGATCTCTTGTTGAAGTCCACAGTGAATTGAAGAAGTAGAACTTATTTGTGGCTAATATTCAAAATTCTATTTGAAAAAAAAATACTTTGCCTCAATACATCTTTAACTTTGAAGTTCATTTTGTACAGTTTTACAATAATTTAATGAACTCTAATGATGTATTTGAGAGGGAAGAAAAGGCAAAATATCCTCTTTTGTTTTCTGATTTACCTTTAAAATTATTAGTATACTATCAAGCTCTTCAAAGCTAAATTGGATCTCTAACGGACATTTTCTTTGGCTAACAAAAGCAATGGCTTAGTGCTTCCATTTATATGTGAAACAAATCAGTGATATCATATAAGCAAAAATGAAGAGCATACTAACAAGGACTTGAGACTTTAAATAACCAAGGGATGGGGAAGTCATACACTCTGGTTTCTGCAATGTCAAGAGTCTATGGTTATAGTTTGCAGATTGTGACCATGTTCTTGTACTTCCTACTAGATCAATATCTGAGATTTCCGGCTCCAGAAGTATCACATGTGTCTGAATCCAGAGTTGTACCCATTCCTTATCCTTACTCACTTAATATTAATCAAGCTACCCAGTTCCCTTGAGATCCTCTATAAAAATTGGAAGTAAGTAAAACTCTCATAAAAGATTTTCCCAAAGTGTGTTCCACCGAATATGAACTCTTTATAGTATAAATATATAATAAGTGAACAAGCCTTATATTGAGTATAATAAATACCAGGTTAAATAAGTTTTATCTTATTATGTTTATTTGCTTGTCTCTTCCATGAGCAAGAGAGAGAGACAACACCACTAACATGATCCTTATACTGTAATCAATCTCCAGCCCAACCAAACAGATCACTGGCATGCACACAGGCATTTCATGTGTACAGGGAGGCTACAGGATGTGAACACAGAACTTTTCCATGTGAGTCCAGTTGCATTATTGCTGTACTTCTGTCTGGACCCTAAGTACATTTCCTTCTCCCTGGACTTCTCAAAGATTTCAATATTTTTATTTTCATTTATTAGGATGTGTGCACTTACCAGAGAGACACAGAGAGAAGAAAAAGGAGAAAGAAACCCCAACAGGGCATAGTCACTTCACAATCTCCTGTCCTCCATCCCTCTATTCCTCCATCCACTGGTACCCTGGGCATGCATACACATGTGCCCAGTGTGTTTCCCATGCTGTTTAAACCACAAATTTGACCATATGGGATCTGGCTCCCCCAACCACCAGGTCACAGAGGCAGCTCAGCTTCAATATTCTAATACATGCCTTTAAAGTCCAAGAGCAAAATATGATGTGCACCATTTCCCAAACATTTTTGCATATGAAAATTTTATTTTAATGGAGTTCTTCCTGAGCAAATTTCATAAAATGCTACTCTTAACCACTTTCACAGACTTTAGAAGAGAAAAATCTCTGTAATCAGTTCAGAAAACTGATTATTTTCTATCATCCATGATTTAATTTGTGTTCTGCAGCAGAAGTCTTAAAACACACACACACACACACACACACACGTACACATGTTAGAAGACTTCATTTCAGTTGGATTATATTTGAGGAACAAAGGGACATAACAAGTGTTGAATTTGCTATTCTAGAATAATATTGTGCCCAAAACCCAAGTGACTTCAGGTTATGATTATTATTGTGATTTATTAGACAAAAGCATAAGTGATATTCAAATGTATATCTCCTGGAGATATGACTAAACTCTAATGACATCAACTGAGAATGTAATCTAAAATCATGCTAAAACTCAGTTTATGAGGTTAAAACATACATAGTTTGATTGTCAATCTACAGAGAGCAAAGTTTGGGTTAAATTTATGTAGAAGTAAGCATCACAAAGGTGCAACTATTGATACTGATGGCATGAAGAGGCTAACAATTTCTTTCTCTCAGAAAAAAATATAAAACTATAAAAAATTATCAAAATAATTTCAGGGATCTAGAAATTGATTGAGGGCAAATAATTTTAATAGGTATTTAAATAGTGGCCCAGGTGCCGTGGTAGGTAGTAGGGTGCCACTGCATGATACTGCAGTCATATGGAATACTGAGATTCAAAGCTCTGGCCAACATGACACACTGAGTGTACACATGCACATTAATGAACCTTGTTGTCTGGGAGGCTGGGGAAAGGCCTGCAGCATGCACAACCCTTTGGAGGGTGCCTCTCTCTTGCTCTCTCTCTCTCTCATTAAATAAATAAATTAAACAGACTTTAAGTAAAGAAACAGTGAGCCAGCTTATCAGGTAGTGGTTAAGGTGGCTAGATACTACATGGCCAACCACACAATTTGGTCCAAGACCCAGCAGTTTGGAAAACATTCCAGACACATGTGCACATGTGCCCAAAAACCTCAAAAGAAGGGATAAATGGAGGAGAAGAGATTGTGATGTGACCATTCTCTATGGCAGGGTTGCTTTCTCACTTTCTTGTTTTTGTGCTCTCTCTCTCTCTCTCTCTGTCTCTCTCTCATCTCTCTCTCTTTCTCCAGTGAGCACACATGTCCTCTAGAAAGAAAATTAATTAAAATTAAACTGGATTGAATTACAAAAAAGGAGAAATATTTATATAGAAAATGTTAAGGAAACTCCAAGTAAAAACAATGGTAGTTTGCAGCTTTTTTGACTGGAGACTACATCATAGTCTAGATTATAATATACATTTCCATAAATTTAAAAGGATTAAAACTACAATGTATATTCTCCAGTCATAATGGAATATATTTAGAAATCAAAAATAGAAACAAAAAGAAAATATACCAATAATTGGAAATTAAATAATGTACTTCTAAATAACCATGAATAAAATGAAATTAAAAATATTTTTAATTAATGAAAACAAAACTTTAATATATCAAAATGTATAAGATGTAGCAAAATCACACTTACAGAAAGAATTAGGGCTTTAAACATTTCTATTAGAAATAGCTAAAATCGATTATCAAAAGTTTTACTTAGCGACACTAGAAAAAGCAAATCAAATAAAACAAAATAAAGAGAAGATAATAAAAGTTACAGAAGTAAAATAATAAAACAGGGAATAAATGAAATTAAATCTTCATGAAAAGGCAAAACAGAATATGATATTGAAAACAAAGTATGAGATGAGAGAATTGAAAATGAAAAGAACAATGCGATATCACTACACACTATTATTATAGAACGGCTAAAACACAAAACACTGACAGCACCTAATGCTAGAAAGGATGCGGAGCAATAAAATCTCTCAGTTGTTGCTGGAAGAAATGTAAAATGTTACAGCTACTTTGGAAGACAGTTTGACAATTTCTTACAAAACTAAGAGTATTCATATTGCATAATCTAGCAGTTTTGTTTGCAGGTATTTTTTCCAATTGGTTGAAAATGTAAAACTTTCAAATTAATGTTTATAATAGCTTTAGTCATAACTGCCCCAAACTGGAAGTGACCAAGATATTATTCAATAGGTGAATGGATAAGCAGCCATACAATGGAATCTTACTAAGTGATTAAAAAGTAATAAGCTATTAAACCACAAAAAGATATGGAAGATCTTCACATACATATTGACAACTGAAAAAAGATAGTCTTAAAAGGCTACATACTGTACGATTCCAACTCTATGACATTCCACAATAGAAAAGACAAAACTCTGAAACCATTGTGTATAATGCATGACATTATGCATTGTTAAAATTTAGAAAACAGGGACCAGCAGATGGTGTAATTGTTACATTGCTGGACTCCCACATAGTTGATCGAGTTTCAGTCCCGGACCTGGTGGCTTAAAACTCATGCCAGGCATGTGTGTATGTGCACCAAAACCTTGAGAAGAGAATAGAGGAAAACAGATTGAGGCATGGCCATCCCCTGGGGAATGATTTCTTACTTTCTGTCTTTCTGTTACTCTCTGTCTTTCTGGTGAGTGCACATTCCCAATAACAAAAATATCTCCTGAAAAATGTTCAGAAAACTGTGCAACACAGAGTGAACCTTAATGAAAACTATGGATTTGAGTTAATTATAATGCAGCAACACTGACTTATAAATTATAAGAAATGTACCACACTACTGCTAGGTTTTAATAATAAAAGATTTCCACTTTCACTTAATAAACTAACCTTTACTTTCAAAATAAATAAATAATAGAGGAAACTATGAGGTAAAAATGGCAAGTCTCCAAACTAGCTATTCAATTGTTCTTTAACCTAACATTTCTAAAGCACACAGTCTCTTCAATTTAAAAAGAAAATTAGAAAAATAAAGATTATAGCTATGTCTAAATGAGTTTAATCCCTGGGGTTCAAAGTTCATTGAAAAGATTTGAACAATGAGATGAGTAAAAATATTAAGATTTATAGAACTCATACTCTTCATGTTATGACCCTACTTCCAATGTCCTGACCTGCCAATTTCAGCAAACTTATCAGGTTCAAATTATGATCTTTCTTTTTTTTTTTTCTTCAGTTTTTTTTTTTTTTTTTTTTTTTGAGAGGATTTTGCTATAGGGCGCGTGCGCTCGCCAGACAGACAGAGAGAGAAAGAGAGAGAGAAAGCAAGAAATCACCCCCCAGGGGGGATGGTCACGCCGCAATCCCTTCTCCTCCATTCTCCTCTCGGGATCTTGAGCACGCACGCACATGCGCCCGGCGTGAGTTTAAGCCACCGGGTCCGTGATTCGAACCGCGGTCGACTACATGGGAGTCCAGCGACATAGCCATTACGCTAACTGCTGGTCCCCTTTTTTTTTTTTTTTTTTTTAAGTTTTGCTAGAGGGTGCACACAAACAGAGAGAGATATAGACAGAAGAAAAGTGATAAATAATGCCCTCCTCTCAAAGGGGGATGGCCATGCCACAATCCCTTCCTCGCCATTGTCCTCTTGGGATTTTGGTACACACACACACACACACACACACACACGCCTGGCATGCTTTTTGAGTCTCTGGGTCCAGAACTCAAACTGTCCAGTTGGCCACATGGGATCAAGCTACCTTAATATCTGTGCCATCAGCTGGCTCATGATCTATCTTTTTACCACCCAGATTCAGTTCTTTCACCCGCTGAGATATTTGCTGGGCTTCACCTTTACTTCTAAATAAGGCTATGCTGTAATTCACACTGTAGTTTGAATGCCACCTCCAGGAAAGAAGTGAGCTCCATTTGTTTGTTTTATCTTTTGCACATTTCTGATGTATGCTGTATGCTGGATTCTTCAATCCCTTTCATTCATCAGTTCTTAACTATTTTTTAAGTCTCTGTGGGCTATTTATTTACTTATTATTTTACAGCTTTTATTTCTTCCATAAGCAAGAGAGAGAGAGAGAGAGAGAGAGAGGGAGAGAGAGAAAACACTCCCAACAGAGTCTCAATGCCATTACCCACCCAGCCACAGCTAGCCCCAGATCACAGGTGCACACATGTGCCTGGCATACTCAGGGTCTCTGTAAGTGAACCTAAAACTTTCCTGTGTGGGTCAGCTTTCCAAAGCATCACATTTTACCCTATGACACCAAGTAGCCCCTTAAATTCTGAATAATTGTATAGTTGTTTAGATGAGAGGGCAATTCTGATACTAGCCATTCCATCATGAACCAGAACCAGATGCTCCTGTAGATGCATTTTTATGAATCACTCTAACAAGTTAATAGCAGATTGAATTGAATTTACTGAATGCTGAATTATAAATAAAAGTACATTGCAATTGCTCATGCTAGAGGAAATGAGAGCTTTGTCTAACCTTGCAATGATAGTGCAAAATGAGAAAAAGAGATATTTGTGAAAAATGTGGGATATAATATTGATACCATCTTGGCATATGACAGTAAAAGTGAGGAGGTTTACAAAATGACATTTTCTAGTTTAGACTACATGATGAACAAGCATAGCCATTTTGAGAATCTCATGAGATAACACAGGAGAAATAAAGGAAAACACGGCACATTTATAATGATGATAATGTTAAGAACGCCCTACCTTTTGCTCGAAGTATTTCACTTTCAGTCATTTGATTTTTTTTCTGCATTTTTGTGATCTATGGAACATGACAGTGTTCCATAAATAAGGTCAAGTCTAATTTTTCTTTTTATTAGCAATATGTGGCACAGATGGAGCTAAGGTAAGAAAAGCAGAAACAGTAAAGAATGTGTTGATTCAGGAGAGATTAAAAAGTCAGATTCAACTAGAATTAGCAATTGATCATATAGAAAATAAGGACAAGGTAAGGAGAGTCAAATGACTCCCCAGTTTATAGCACGGACATGACATCTGGATAAAACCACTAACGGTAAGACCATTGATCAAAATACTGACTGTGTGAGGACAAGCAGTCTTAGCATGTGTAGTGGGTTTTGGTTACAGAAGTTGAGTGTTTAGGATGTCCAGGTAAGAAGGATAATCACTCAGAAATAGTGAACTGAAGTTTGTAAAGGAAAAGCAGAAATGGGTATCATGTTAATAATTGATTTCAAATTTTGAAATTTAAGTTTTTTCTTTTATTCTTCATTTTCTGCTATAGGAACAGTAAGTTTGGGGGTTGTACCTTTTGTGGAGAAAGAAAAAAATTTATGTGAGTCAAATTCCTCTATTTTCATTTTATCTTATTCTTAAAGTAAAATCATTTAAAATCAGGAAATACAATATTTACAACAGTATTTAAACATCTTCCTGTTGTTTCTGCATCACTAAAAGATGAAAACTACTTGGCTGATTTTTTTTTTTTTTGGGGGGGAGAAGTTTTTGCTATAGGGCGCGTGCGCTCTCCAGACAGACAGAGAGAGACATAGAGACAGAAAGAGAGAAATCACCCCCCAGAGGGGATGGTCACGCCGCAATCCCTTCTCCTCCATTCTCCTCTTGGGATCTTGGGCACACACGCACTTGTGCCTGGCGTGAGTTTTAAGCCACCAGATCCGGGACGCGAACCGCGGTGGACTACATGGGAGTCCAGCGACGCAGCCATTAGGCTAACTGCTGGTTCCCTTGGCTGAAATTTCAGAAGCTACAGTAAACCTATATATTATAAATATTAAATTTTTGAATGTCTTTACTTTTTGAATTGTAAAATTCAGCTTTTCATAGTATACCTTTTGATCGCATATTTTTCAGCAAAATATGTTCCCATTGCTAATGAAATCAGCAATTGAGTTAACCCAATCAACACCAAATTTCAAAGTACTATTTGGACTATATATTTTCCTGAGCTGTTTATCTCTAGGAGCTATGTTTTACTTCGAATAAAGTCTTCTATAATTTTTCTAAAACCATTTTGAATTGACCCCTAACCCATTTCCTTAACCTCAATAACACGCACATGCACACAAACTCACATATATATATATATATATATATATATATATATATATATATGCATCCCACTTTTTAGCTATGGTATTAGAGACCAGACACCAGTGTTTTGGGTATGAAAGAAGCTGTGTAATCCTTTACTTTGGCTCCTTTGTTTTAATAGCCATTTTTCCATTCCTTCTTTGCCCATAATCATTCACAGATGTCCACTAGGAAAATCCACATTTTTTTCTTTTTTCTTTTTTTTGGAGAGGTTTTTGGTATAAGGTGCGTGTGCTCTCCAGAAAGACAGAGAGAGCCAGAGAGACAGAAAGCGAGAAATCACCCCTAGGAGGGATGGCCATGCTGCAATCCCTTTTCGTCCATTCTCCTCTTGGGATCTTGGGCACGCCCGCACACGTGCCCAGCGTTAGTTTAAGCCACCAGGTCCAGGACTTGAACCACGGTCAACCACATGGGAGTACAGCGACATAGCCGTTACACTAATTGCTGGTTTCAAGAAAATCCACTTCTCATCTCCCATAATCGGCCAAACTGTAAGTGTCATGGCCAGGATAAGTGCAAGATTGCTTTAACAGAAGGAATATATTAAGAAGATTCTTTCTGGAATTTTCCAAAATTAGGCAGTTTATCACTCATTGAACTAGTGGCATTTATTTGTTCCTATTATTCTGTTCTATACTTTATTTTTATACTTAGTTGTTGCACCCATTGAATAAAGGCATTCTGCCTGCCCTACCGGCCCCCAATACTTGGCCCTTGGCCGTTTGTTTCTGCTTGCTCTTGGCTCCTGTGACCCTTCAGCCAGACACCAACTTCTTTAACTTTGGACTCCAGGCATGTACTAGCAGCTACCCAAGGGTGCTTGGTCCTACAGCCTCCCAAAGGCCCTCTCCAGACCTCAGGTTGGAACTGCGTCTTTCCCCGATTTCCGGGTGTTTCTTCAACTTGCAGACAGCCTACTGTGAAACTTCTCCACCTTGTGATCATGTGAAATAATTCTTATAATAAATATCTTCCTTTATATGTATATTTATCTTTTTGGTTCTGTTTCCCTGGAGAACCTATGTTGTGAATTTTTGATATACTGATGAATTATACCTACTGACTGTAAATGGTGTTTACCCACAGGGAAGTCATATAAATGGAGAGTGTGAAAATTGCCGAAGAAACCCAAAAGAAATCATTTCATTTGGAAGGTGTACTTCTACTTTATAAAACTAGGTCCTGTTCTTTACTTTATTTAACCATGGAGATTGATCTTTTAACTTAATTTTAACTTTAACTTAAATCAATTTCTTTTAATAATATGCAAAACTCAATATATTCTTCCACAAACCCTTCTCAGAGTTGCACTGATGACAAAAAAGAATAATAAAATAAAATAAAATTCCCACTGTCCTGATATGTGGCCATCCTGCTGATCTAAGAGTCACTCATATCCAGGGAATTTTTATTTATTTATCTTAGGTTTTAGGGTATGTGCACTTGTCAGACAAAGACAGAAAGTGAGAAAGCACTCCCTGGGGGAATGGCCATGTCACAATCCCTTCTCCTCCATTCTCCTCTCTGGATTTTGGGTATGCACACACATACACACTCACGCAGCATTATTTTCAAGCCCCTGCGTCCAGGACTTGACCCACAGTGGGCCATATGAGAATCCAGCACCTTAAACTCCACACCACCTGCTGGCCCCAAGAAGCAGCTTCTTAAAGAGCAAACATGGCTAGTCCTAAAAAGATTATATTTTCCTGCCCACCAGGTGTTTAGTGAAATGAAACTCTACAAACCGGCTACATAGATTTCTAAAAGAAATTTCGTCTCTTTACATAAAGAAAACTTTCTAACCTCCAATCAGATCTGGCCAGAGTTTGCTCAAGAGAAGAGCAAAGGTGGTAGGTATTTAATATCATATTGTAACATTCAAACATGGAGATGTGATCAAGCCTGAAGCTTCTCTTCTCCCATCTGTGTCTTTTACTGCAATTCTAATAAAACTGGTTTTGTTTCCAAAGAGTTTCTAGAGATTTCCATGACTGAAATCATCTAGGAGCTAGGCTAAATGAAAATGGAGAATTTCTCTGTCAGTTAAGTCTATGGATCACCTAGGACAAAAATGGACAATGTCCTGTGAATTACAGTAGAAGTATGCTAACCCGAGTTTTCTCTTTTGACTGAGCCAAGTCAGTGAATGATCCCAGTCGCATACTTTACCTTCTTTCTACTTCACTACCTCTAAATAAGTTTCACCATTTTATTTTCTGAATAAGTCGTCTCTAACATACATCCCATGAGATACCAGGTGATCCATTGAGAGTCTGAAAAAAAATAAAAGTAGAACTTTTTTAAATTTAGTTTTTTTATCTCCTTTTATAATTCTGTTGTGAATGATTTTACACTATACATAAAAAGTCAGCAAAAACGTATATGTATACAGATACTTAGATTGAGAAGGGGGAGTACTTTCACAAAGAAACTAGAAATGCTTCTTTCTGATAGGAGGACACACTTAAGAAAGTTTGAGAATTACTATTGCTGCATTTTGAATGTGTTCCCAAAAGATTCATGTGTTCACATTTTGTTCCATTGTGACAGAATTAAGAAGGTAAAAATATAATCTTGCTTTGACACTGAAAAGTGGGGCCTTAAGCAAGTGATTTTGATTAAATGAGGGAAGGGCCCCATTATTGAATCCTGGTATGTTTATGAAGAGAAAAAAGTTTATGCTTGCTATTTTTCATCACCTGATGTCCTCCGTCATGTTATCCACCAACAAGAAGACTCTTGCCTTCTCGCAGGATGCCGGCAACATGGTGTTCAGGCGCTTTGTGGTGGTTGGACGGATGGCCTACGTCTCCTTTGGCCCGCATGCTGGAAAGCTGGTTGCAATTGTAGATGTTATTGATCAGAACAGGTCTTTGGTTGATGGACCTTGGACTAGGGTGAGGAGACAGGCCATGCCCTTCAAATGCATGCAGCTCACCGACTTCATCATCAAGCTCCCACATAGTGCACGCCAGAAGTAAGTGCACAAAGCCTGGCAGAGGGCAGATATCAGCCCAAAGTGGGCAGCCATGAGATGCGCCAGGAAGATTGAAGCCAGGGAAAGGAAAGCCAAGATGACAGATGTTGATCATTTTAAAGTCATGAAGGCAAAGAAAATGAGAAACAGAATGCTCAAGAATGAAGTTAAGAAGCTTCAAAAGGCAGCTCTCCTGAAAGCTTCTCCCAAAAAAAGCACCCACTGCTAAGGGTGCAGGTGCCTCTGCAGCTGGAGCTGCTGCTGCCGTTGCTGCCAAAGTGCCAGCGAAGAAGATAACGATGCAGGCAAGAAGGCCCCAGCCCAGAAGGCTCTTGCTCAGAAAGCTACAGGCCAGAAGGCCATGCCACCTCCCAAAGCGCAGAAGGGTCAAAAAGCTGCAGCCCAGAGATCACCTGCACCAAAAGCATCAGGCAAAAAAGCATAAGAGGCTGTGATCGAAATAATAAAAATTTTTTTTGACGTAGCAAATCTGTTCTAAGTCTGAATTTAAATCCTGTTTTCTCATGCTGTGGTTAGGCAGATTGGCAGGATAATAAATTATGTAGAAAAATAAAAATAAATAAATAAATGAAAGAAGACTCTTACCAGGGGACCACCAGATGGTATAGTAGTTACCTCACTGGACTCCACACAGTCTACTATAGTTTGAGTCCTGGATCTGGCAGCTTAAGAACTCATGCCAGGCACATGTGTGTGCGTGCCCCAAATCACAAGAGGAGACTAGAGGAGAAGGGATTGTGGCAAAGCCGTCTCCCCAGGGCGGGGGGTGATTTCTCATTTTCTTTCTTTCTGTTTTTCTGTGTCTCTCTGGCAAGCACATGCGCCCTAGCAAAAATATCTTAGGGAAAAAAAAAGAAAAAAAATTTAAAAAAGGAAAAAAAAAGAGAACCAGCAGTTGGCATAATGGCTATGTCGCTGGACTCCCATGTAGTCGACCGCGGTTCAAGTCCCAGACCTGGTGGCTTAAACTCATGCCAGGCCTGTATGTGTGCATCCCCAAGATGCCGAGAGGAGAATGGAGGAAATGGGATTGTGGCATGGCCATCCCCTCTGGGGGGTGATTTCTTACTTTCTATCTCTCTGCCTCTCACTGTTTTTCTGGAAAGCACACACGCCCTATAGCACAAACCTCTCCAAAAAAAAAAAAAAAAAAGAAAGAAAGAAGACTCTTACCAGGTATAGTCTCTTGAGTATAGACCTCTAAACTGTGATCTAAGTAAATCTCTCTTTTCTATAGATTACCCAGACTCAAGCATCTTGTTATTGAGCAACAAAGAATGAACTAAAACAACTATCCTAGGAATATTACAATAATCCCCCAAGTCTGCCTATAAAATACACGTTTAGCTCAACCAATCTCCACAGTATAACTGAAGAAGCTTTCTTTTGAATGTCTATTCATGCTAGTTCTCTATACAGCTGATTTTGATTAGTCACTACAGTTTGGAATTCAAGGCCCTTTTCATTCCGGCCCACCTTACATTCCTGCCTTAGCTCCAGTGACATTTTTGAAGCTTTCTCCTTAGGGATCTCGTGCTTTTGCTCTAGTGTTGTTTTCACTATTTTTTTTTTTTAATATACCCTGATGCTCTTCTGTCTTTGTTGAAAAAATATTCTCTCTGCCTTATGTGTTCTCTGCTAAAAATTTCCTATAAATATAGCCCTGCCAGATCCCAATGGACCGAATTGAAATTGTTTTTTACCATGTAATTTCAAAGCACATTTAACTTTGTACACATTTACTCCTGTGCAATGTATTTGTGTTTATGTCTTTCTCTCACTTCAGCCGCAAACCCAGAGAAGTATGAGCCTATTTTCAATTTTATTTGTATTTCCCAAGTACCTTGCTTAATGCCAATTCACCTGCTTGTTTTTTTAAAAGTATTTGTTGAATTATTTCAAATTGAATTAAAGAGAATATCAATAACTTATTCTTAGTAATAAAAGATAAGAAATGTATCTTGTTCATTATTTACTTCTAAAATTGTGCCCTGTACGCACTAACTGTGAATTTATATTGCTATTTACAACCCTTCCAATGCTTCCAGCTTTAGAAGCAAGATCCTGTTTGAAAAGATTTCATGGATGCTTAGGGCCATTTTCATAGAAAAATGATCTTTGTAATGACCTTAGGAGGTATTATTTGAAAATACTTACATTTTTTATGTCTCAATTATTTTATTTTATTTTAACTCAGATGTAAAGCCCTTATGGAAGTAATTGAATCACATTGTGTGACTTATGAGGCTCAACGGACACCTCTGGAAACTCACATACAAATATATCAACATCATCGTAGTTGCCCTGGAAGAATGTGTTATGTTTAAATTAGAACACAGAGAGATCTTGTTATTTACAACTATAATTTTAGGAAGTTTATCCTTTATTTTGGTTTTTTATAGTATAGAGTTTCACACCACACAACTCTCTTACCTAAATGTCCACAGTAAAGCAGTACAGAGATCAAACTCCCCAGAGACTTTATTGACAGGATATACTTGAAGGGTGGAGCTCTTTTAATTTGTTCAGATAACAAATTAAACAGTGGTTGGACAAATATTAATCAGTCCATCTTTACAAAATAGTAAGAAGGATTATGCATTCCTCTAAAGAATAGAACAACAGAATAGTTTCTCTATAACTTTTATTTGTTCATTGAATTACATGTGCCTATTTAAGTACTAATAAATAGCATATAAATATCTTACTTTGCACCCCCAAAATTGAAGACTTTTATGTATAGTGTGTCTAGTTTCATTCTCACTGGAGTTGTGCTCTCAGGTTCATGACAAATCTAAAATGTGTTGGTTCAACTATCCCTTTTGGAAGGCAAAAAAAAAAAAAAAAAAATTCTTAAGAGATTAGGAAAGAAAAAAAAAAAGGAAATAATATATCACATGCTTACTCTGCCTCAGGCTTGCTGCTAGGTACTTTACACACACTGTCTTATTTGATCCTCACAAGACTCTGTTGTCAGAAGGTATAAAGAGTGAGAAGAACATTTAAACAATGCCTGACTTCAAAACACAAGTTTTTGTTTTTGTTTGGTTTGGTTCTTGGTTGTCATTTACTTTTCCTTCCTTTCTTTCTTTCTTTCTTTCTTTCTTTCTTTCTTTCTTTCTTTCTTTTTTTTTTGTATATATTTAGCTGCCTTTTTATACCACAGGTTACCACAGTCCAACAGTTAATATCATGAGAAAACTGAATTCAGAAGAGTTTTGAAGTTCAGTGAAGGGGACAAGATAAATACAATACCATATGATACAGCAATCCCAATCCTCAGTACCTACCCAAAGGACAGAAGAGTTCTTCATTGGAAAAGTGCTTGCACATCAATTTTCATTGCAGCACTGTTCACGATTGCTAAGACATGGAACCAACCCAAATGCCCCCCATACGGATGAATGGATTGAAAAACTGTGGCACATATACTCTATGGAATACTATTCAGCCATAAAAACCAACAAAACCCTGGCTTTTGACAGAAAGTGGAAGAATATGGAAGATTTACTGCTCAGTGAAGCAAGCCAGGCTATGAAGGAGAGACATTGTATGTCCCCACTTAATATATACCGAGTGTCTACACTCTATGACTGAAACTGATTGACTAGAAGATATACAAACACAGGAGATGGGTTTGAATACCAGATGTGGTGTGTGTGGAGGAGTGGGACCTAGAGAAGGACATTTGGAGGAGAGATACAGAGGCAGAGCATTGATAGGATGGGGAGGTGTGGTGCTATCTATTGAAGATATTTCGACCAACTGGACTGGGGAAAAATGTTCACATATTGAAATGTTCACTTTGTAAGCAAAACAATGTGATTGAATGTATATAAAAAAATAAATAAAAATTTTAAAAAAGAAGAAAATTATAAAGAAAAAAAGATAAATACAATAGCCAATCAAAAGAAGTGCAGTGGGTTATACTGATCCTTAAGAGATGTAGGAACTGGGAACCAGCAGTTAGCATAATGGCTATGTCACTGGACTCCCACGTAGTCAACCACGGTTTGCGTCCTGGGCCCGGTGGCTTAAAACTCACGCCGGGTGCGTGTGCGTGCGTGTCCAAGATCCCGAGAGGAGAATGGAGGAGAAGGGATTGCGGCGTGACCATCCCCTCTGGGGGGGTGATTTCTTGCTTTCTGTCTCTATGTCTCTCTCTGTCTGGTGAGCGCATGCGCCCTATAGTGAAAACCTCTCCAAAAAAAAAAAAAAAAAAAAGATGTAGGAACCACTCAGTTGTAATAAGCTGAGGTCTTGGTGTGTTCAATAAACAATATATTTTATTCCTTTTTGAGGTTTTCATCCCATTTAGAACAAAACCATTGGTTTCAGGTAAAAATTAAAAGATCAAATTTGTCAATGATGACCTAATAAGAAAATACGGACTTGACTCTGTCATATCATGAGCTAGTTAATACTATCTGGGATTTAAAATGCATTCTACCCAAAGTATTAAAGTGGTTGGCCCAAGAACCTGGCTTACTAATAGTACTTAGTAATGAACAGAATTACCTCTTGCATACATTAGAGTTATACAGCCAATACAGATTTCACTAAACCTTCCCTAGGCAAAGAGCATATGATATAAAAAATGTCATTAGGACATTCTGTTTTTCAAAGCCAATCTTTGACGAGACAAGTGTGGCTTTTTATACTTTCTTGTATTCACTAAAGTTATCTCCCAAATGCATTCTGCCATTAACATCATCTTACAACTACTGTCAGCATGGTAATTTTTAAATAAAAAGTCTTCCTGTCCTTTGAGTTCAATTTAATAATCTATAATTTTTATACATATACTTAGGGCTTAATATTTCATCTAAGGCAAAAAATTTCCTACAAGTAATTTCAGCATTCTGTATCCTGTCATATCAGGAATTTATTAAAAATCAGAAAACTACTTTGAGGGAAAAAAATTTTGTTCCGCAGTAGTAGAAAGTATGTGGAAAAAGTACTCATTTCATATTTTATGGATGCATAGATTATTATCCACATCTAATATTTACCTAGTATTTCTTAGACCATCAGAACCAAGGAGGAATTTTAAGAGTTGTCTGAGTTCTAATAGTAACAGAACTCATACTTCTAACCTATGTTGAAACCTAATGACTTAACTCCAATAAGCCCTTACTTAATTTTTGAAGCATGGTGATGATACCACTGGTCTTGACGGCAAGTTTAGATTCAGGATTTGAATCCTGGTCCTGCCATATATAGCTGTGACCATTTGGTCAGGAAATTTAACATCTCTAAGATAGATTCTCTCTTTGAAAAAATAGGGATACTGTCTTTATACTGTCCAATATTTATACTTTATTCTGTCCAATATTTCAGTTTCTGCCATATAGTGCAAACATTTGGTATAATTTTAAGTGGGTACATGCAATGCCTCTCTTTCATAGTCTGGCTTGTTTCACTTAAGAGTAAATCTTTCATATTTATTCACTTTCCATCAAATGCTAGGATCTCACTCTTTTTTATGGATGAGTAGTATTCTGCAATGTATATGTGCCACACTTTTTCAATTCATTCATCCGTTTGTGGACGAAAGGGTTGGTTCTATGTCTTAGCAATTGTGAATAATGCCACAATTAGCCTGAATGGTGTAAGTATTTTTCTGACTGAGTGTATTCCTATCCTTTGCGTAGATACTCAAAAGTGTAATTGCTGAATCATATGGTAGTTCTATTTGTAGGTCTTTGAGGAATCTCCATATTGTTCTCTACAGTGGCTATACTAATTTACATTCCCATCCATACTGTAGGAGAGTTCCTTTTCCTCTATAGCCTCACCAGCATTTATCATTCTTTATTTTTTTAATCTTAGCCATTCAGACTGGGGCGAAGTGGTATCTCATTGTGGTTTTATTTTTTGAGAGGTTTTCACTATAGGGCGCGTGCGCTTGCCAGACAGACAGAGAGAGACAGAGAGACAGAAAGCAAGAAATCACCCCCAAGGGGGATGGTCATGCCACAATCCCTTCTCCTCCATTCTCCTCTCGGGATCTTGGGCACGTACGCACACACGTCCGGCGTCAGTTTTAAGCCACCGGGTCCAGGACGCAAACCGTGGTTGACTACGTGGGAGTCCAGCGACATAGCCATTACGCTAACTGCTGGTCCCTCATTGTGGTTTTGATTTGCATCTCATTTATGATAAGGTAGGTTGAGCATATTTTCTTTTTTTTTGGCCATTCATACGTCTTCCTTGGAGAGTTGTCTGTTCAGCTCATTTTACTACCTTTTAATTGGGTTGGTCATTTTTGGGAGAGTTAACTGCTTGAAGTCTCTGTAAATTCTAGTTATCAGTCCCTTATCTGAAGCATAATTTCCAAATATATTCTCCAGTTCTAGGGATTGTCGATTCACTCTAATTATTGTTTCTATTGCTGTGCAGAAGCTTTTTAACCAGATGTGATCCCACTTGTTTATTTTTGGGATTATTGCCTGTTTTCGGGGGGGTCCTATTTAAGAAGTCTGTGGACACCAGAGACAGTATGGGAGAAGGGTGAAAAATGGCATAGGGTAAGAAGAAGGGAATTACAGGGATTTAAAAAAAGAAAGTGAAAGTTAGCACAATGGCTATGTCATTGGACTCCCACGTAGTCGACCATGGTTTGCGTCCCAGACTCGGTGGCTTAAAACTCATGCCGGGCGTGTGTGTGTGACTGCCCAGGATCCCAAGAAGAGAATGGAAGAGAAGGGATCGCGGAGTGGCCAACCCCCCCCCAGGGGGTAATTTCTCACTTTCTGTCTCTCTGTCTCTCTCTGTCTATCTGGCGAGCGCACGTACCCTATAGTGAAAATGTCTCAAAAAAAAAAAAAAAAAAAAAAAAAAAAGAAACTTAAAAAAAAAAAAAAGAAGTGAAACAGTTATGAAACACAAAATGGAAAATTATCTGTTTAAAATAGTAGGTATGGTAATATCTTTAACTGGGCCAATATTCATTGTGTTCTGGGTAAGAAAACTCATTTTGTATGTTGTAGTAATATAGTTAATGAATGTAAAATTTATTTTTACAAAGAGATAATATTATCTATCTTTGATGATTTTTTTTTAAAGATACAAAGTGCTTTGCAAATATTATAATGCTTTTTTTTCCAATGGGGATCTTCAACTCTTTTCTTTTTAATTCTGCACATAAGCGGGACCAGCTGTTGGCATAATGGCAATGTTGCTGGACCTCCAGGTAGTCGACTACGGTTCGAGTCTAGTACCCAGTGGCTTAAACTCACACCGGGCATGTGTGCATGCTTGCCCAAGATCCCAAGAAGATAATGGAGGAGAAGGGATTACAGTATGGTCATCCCCCTTGGAGGTGATTTCTCACTTTCTGTCTCTCTCTCTCTTTTTGGCAAGCACATGTGCCCTATAGCAAAAAATCTCCAAAAAAAAAAAAAAAAGACAGTAAGCAACTATATTATATTATATATACTTTAATAGTATTTAGCATAGGTCTTGTAGATAATAAATGTTTTTAGAAATTGATTGATCTCAAATCTGCCTTTTAAAAAAATCATGTCTGCATTTTGGAATGCATTGAAGTACCACATGCATTGGGTTAGATATGACAATTAATATTTGGGAACAGCAGATGATATAATGGTTATTTTGCTGGACTCCCACGTAGTTGACCACAGTTCAGTTCCCAGACTTGGTGGTTTAAAACTCATGCCAGGTGCTTGAGCATGTGTGCCTAAAATCCTGAGAGGAGAATGAAGGAGAAGGGTCTCTTGGGGGTTGTTTTCTCACTTTCTGTCTTTCTGTCTCTGTCTCACAGCATAAAAAGTTTCTCAAAAGAATTAAAGCTCACCTTGTATGTAGTAAAAATGTCCATAAATATCTCCATAATATTTTTTGTAATAACTTACTTTTCCTAAGTTCTCAATACCTTACATTTTTATAAACAATATAAAACGTTTCTATTTAAGGGACCAGCACATGACGTAATGGCTATGTCCCTGGACTCCCATGTAGTCAACCACAGTTCGAGTCCCAGAACTGGTGGCTTAAATTTATGCCGAACATGTGTGCGTGTGTGCCCAAGATCCCAAGAGAAGAATGGAGGAGAAGGGATTGCGGTGTGGCCATCCCCCAAGGGAGTGATTTCTTGCTTTCTGTCTCTTTGTCTTTCTGGCAAGCTCATGTGCCCTATAGGAAAAACCTCGAAAAAAAACCTTTCTATTTACATTATATTTCCAGCTACTGATAGATGAACTATTTTGTAATTTTGTAATTCCTTATAACTCATACTATTGCCTACTTTTTAAAGAATGACACATTTTACCTGATGGTCATAATATTTAAACATAGAAGATATAAAATAATATTTGCTTTATTAATAATGATTATAGGACTAGTAATGATGTGATGATGTGGATATGATGATAATAATAATGATGGTAGTGAGTGGTGGCAATGATAATGCCAGTTGATATTAATTTTTCACAGGTTAAGTGCCAAAGAACTAAATACTTTTGTAAATTAGTTTGTTTAATTGTATCAGTCATTCCATGTGGTAACTAAGATGATCTCATACTAAAAATTTAGAAAGATTCAGATGTGTTGAGGAATTTTCCCAGAAAAGCTTATAGCATACAGAGCTTTGATTTCAGTTGAGACCACCTGACTTCAGGACTTCAGAACCAAGTAGGCTAATGACGGCATGTTTGGTTTATTCTTTTTTATTTTTTCAAATGTCAAAAAATTTGTTTAATTAATTTGAGTTAATCAAGCAGAATTCTCTGTGAAATTCTTCCTTTGGTTTGCATATGTTTAAAAATACACATGCTCTCTCTCTCTCTCTCTCTCTCTCTCTCTCTCTCTATATATATATATATATATATATATATATATATTTATACATATATATGGTACCATATGTGACACACACATTTATACATTTTTTAATATTTTGTCAGAGGGTGCATGCACTCCAGAGAGAGACAGAGAGATATGGAGATGAGGAGAGAAAGAGAAAGCAAGGAAGCATCCCCATGGGGAATGGTAATACTGCCATCTCTTCTCCAACTCTCCTTCCTTCTGGGATTTTAGGCACACATGCACACATACCCAGTGTATCTCATAAGCCACCAGGTTCAGGACTCAGACTCTGCAGTCAGCCATGTAGGAACCAGCCACTTCAATTACCATGCCACTGGCTGGCCCAAGATAAAGTTTGCAACATATTTTGCTTTTTTTCTGAAGAATCTATCCTTAGAACACATAACACTTAAAAAAGATTTTATTGTTATATTATTTCTTTTATGTCATTTATCACACTATTATCTTACTTCTCATTTTCTTTTTGAAATTTAAAATTTATTTTTATTAATAAAAATAATTCAAAACTAATCACTCAGACTATCCATTGCGGTAAAAAGTGACAGTGACAGAAAGAAGGATAAGAATAAGCATCAAAGAAAACAAAACAAAACATGGTTGATAACAGAATCAAAGGAAAGATGTCTGACTAAAAACACCAAGACATCCAGTGCAACTTTTCTCCATGGATGGAGTTAAAAACAGCTGATAAATAAATAAATACACTTCAAATAGGATCCAGGAAGGGATACTAGACTACAGTAAGGAAGTAAGGAAAACCCTCCAAAGTACAGGGATTTGATGAAAGAGTAGAGGAAAAAAGAGAAGCAATGGATCAGGACTGACTTGGTGGTGAAGGGAGCTCCCAATATAGGGGAAAATACCCAGACTGTACCTGGAAGCCCCTAGTGTCACATCAGATGCCTGGAGTACTTGCTGCAGGAGAGCCACACAGTCACCACAGATCTCAAATCCAGTACAGGGAATCGCAGAGTCCCAGGAAAAGCACTACCTCAGAAAATGAACACATGGAGATTCCCCCCCCCCCCCACCTTTGCACCCAGGTTCCACCAACACTACACCATTTGGGAAGCATAACCACAATTGTAAATCCTGCCCTGGGAGTCAATGAACCTACATATTCCCAAGACCCCACAGATGCTTCACCACACCCATGCAAAAAATTGCAGAGCCAGGACAGCAGTTGAACCCAGTGATACAGTGGTGAATCTGGTGCCCCCTGAGCCAACAGTCCAGGGTACAAGCAGTGTACCATTGTGTGAAGGATCTCCCTGAGATGTGGAAACTTGATCCAGGTATCTCCCAGAGATAGTACTCCAGGTCTCCTACTCAGAAACTGAGGCCTCAATACACACACCCTGTGGACTCCCTTTCCTGCAGAGACTAAGATCTCTAAAACACCGCTCCCTGAGACTAAGGACTCCAGACACAGACACCCACCCACCTCAAGACTGGGGAATCCTACTTATTCTTGCTAATGATTGAAGACTAAAAATTCTTGTTCTCCAGAGATTAAAGATTCAAGATCTAAACCCACCCCTTCTCTTAGCTACCAGTGATGGCCACCCCTTACCAGGTGTCACCTCTGCATGCTGCCTTGGTCCATAGTAACTGTTTCAGCAACCACCGCCCCTGTGGGTCCTAGTGACCATGACCCCATTGCTTGGCATAGTCTCCATGTAATGTCCAGGGACAAGAGTCACCAATTTAGGTGCAACCAAACTTACAGGACTTCTTGGCCACACCCACCAAGCCTGGCATCACCATCACTCCCAAGCATGACTCACCTGGCTTAAGTACCTGCTTAGACACACATGTTATTGCAAACCCAGATGCTTCAATTAGAGTGGTCTCCACGTGCCCCACCTAGGGCCTAAAATACTGGTGAACCTCTGCATACATTTGGTGCCACCATTGATCCTATAACCTCTATTGGCAAAAACACTGAGAACCATTTGTGTGTCACTCAGAGTATGAAAGCAAAGCTTCAACTGGTCCTACTGCCAACACTAGTGACTCTACTGCTTCAATCAGTGGGAACTCATAAAGGGTGTGAAAACAACATCCCAAGGGACCAGCAGTTAGCATAATGGCTATGTCGCTGGACTCCCACGTAGTCAACCGCGGTTTGAGTCCCGGACCCTGGTGGCTTAAACTCAAACTGGGTGCATGTGCGTGCATGCCCAAGATCCCAAGAGGAGAATGGAGGAGAAGGGATTGCAGCATGGCCATTCCCCCTGGGGGGTGATTTCTTGTTTTCTGTCTCTCTGTCTCTCTCTGTCTGTCTGGGGAACGCACGTGCCCTATAGCTAAAACCTCTAAAAAAAAAAAAACAACAACCCAAGTGCTACAGTTGCACTAGCTATGACCTTACTTCCTCAACTAACAAGAGACACAAACCCCACCCAAAGATTGAAGTCAACAGCACCCCCATACCTAACACCTGTAACCTCGTGGAGCACATCTTCCTCTATGGATAGGCCCTCTATATACAGTATTCTTTTTTTTTTTTTTTTTTTTTTTTTTTTTTTTTCAAGCTGAACACAAGATTTATTGAGTGGGAGATATCTCCCATAGACCATACACTCCATAGACAGAACAGGTCAGTACCAAGGGAGGCAATCTGGCCTTGTCCTTTTTTCAGGATCTCCTTTTATCCTGTCTTAGATCCTTTGTTCATCTAAAGTATGTGTCCTTAGACCTCTTCTGGCTTGTTGGTTTTCTTTGGGCTTGAACCTCATTCTTGTAGGGCTCATGCTGCTGGGAATTATTTTGAGTCAAAATCCCAAGAGGAGAATGGAGTAAAAAGGATTGCACCATGGCCATCCCCCTCCAAAGGGTGATTTCTCACTTTCCTTCTCTCTGCCTCTCTCCAGCAAGTGTACATGCCCTATAGCAAAAGCTTAAAATAAATTAATTAAATAAAGGAGAAATTTAAAACTTTCCAAATATGGAAAACAGAGAATTCATCACTATTAGATGAGTTTTCCAAGCAATACTTAAAGAAATCCCATATAAGGAAGCAAAAGGAAAGTAAATATCATTTTACAAGCATGAGAAGATATACAACTTACTCACAGAGCAGTCATACAAGTAAGAAAGATAACAGAATTAACTTTTATTACTAAAAACTACCAAAACATAAATATAAACAGTAATAGACAAAAAAAAAAAAAAAAGGAAAAAAGAACAGAGGCAACCAGTAGATGGCATAGCTGTTATGTCGCTGGACTGCTACATGGCCAACAGAGGTTTGAGTTCTGGACTCAGTGGCTTGAAAATCACACCAGGCATATGTGCATGCATGTCCAAGATCCTGGGAGGAGAATGGAGAAGAGATTGTAGTGTGGCCATCCACCTGAGTGGGTAATAGCTCAATTTTTCTCTTTCTGTCTCTGTCTCTCCTCATTGAGCACACCTGTCCTATAGCAAAAACGTTTTTAAAAAAAAGAAAGAAGAAAAGAAAGAAAGAAAGAAAGAAAGAAGAAAGAAAATACAGAGAAAACACAACCAGAAAATTAAATTTTCTAATAAAGAGATATAGACTAGCTGACTGAATAAAAAAAAAAAAAAAACCAAGATTTTACTACATGCTTCCTATAAATCACCTTATTTGTAAAGCACTATTTCTATTTAGAGCAAAGGGAGGAAAAAAGATATTCCATGTATATGAACCCATAGCAAAAAGATTAGTTATACTAGGGACCAGCAGTAAGCGTCATGGCTATGTTGCTGGACTCCCACATAGTCAACCGCGGTTCGCGTCCTGGACCCCGTGGCTTAAGAAAAAAAAAAAGATTAGTTATACTGAACTCAAATAAAGTAAACTTCAGGTTGTAATCCGTAAAATGAGACTGAGACAACCACTGTCTAGTGATAAAGGGATCGGTTTAGTGAGAGGATATAACAATTATAAATATATATGCATCTAATACTAGAACAGCCAAATATATAAAACAAATATTATTAGACCCAAAAAAGAGGTAGACTCTAATACAATAATACTTGGGGATTTCAACACCCCGCTCTCAGCACTAGACAGATTAGCTAGTGGAAATCAACAGAGAAACATGGGCATTAATCTACACCATAGACCAAATAAACCTGGCTGACATTTACAGAGCATTTAATCTGAAGGCTAAAGAATACTGATTAAAAATAAAATAAAATAATAAAATACTGATTCCTATTATTAGCATATGAGATATTCTTCATATTAGAACACATATTAAGCCATAAAACAAGTTAAATATATGTTTAAAAATAGAAATTATATAAAGTTTATTTTCTGACCTCAATGGGATAAAACTAAAAATTACTAAAAACAGGTACTGTAAAAAATATACAAGTGTATGGAAAATAAACAATATGCTTCTGAATGATTACTGCATTAATGAAGAAATTAAGAACATTATTTTTAAAAATTTTGATCCAAATTAAGGTGAAAATTCATATATGATAACTTACAGAATACAGAAAAAGCAGCACTAAAGGGAAGTTTATAGCAATAAATGTACACATCAAAAGAATAGAAAAATCCAAATAAATAAATAAATAATGAGTGTCTCAAAGAACTAAAAAAGCAAGAACAATCTATACCCAAAAATAGAGCAAGAAAAGAAATAACAAAGTTCTAAATAGAAAAAAATGAAATAGAGACCAAAAGATTAATACAAAAGATCAAAGAAATAAGAAATTGATTTACTAAATAAATAAATGAAATCAAAAAACCGTTAGACTAAGATGGAAAAAAAAGACCAAAATAAATTAAAATCAGAAACAAAAAATGTGACTTTACAACTGATAACACAGAAATACAAAAGATCATTAGAAACTATTATGAAAAACTATATTCTAATAAGATAGAAAGCTTAAAAGAGATGAATAAATTCCTGAACATACATATCTACAAAGATTGAACCAGGGGGATATAGAAAACCTGACTACACCAGTTACAAGTAATAAGATTGAATCAGTAATAAAAAGTCTCACCACAAAGAAAAGTCCAGGACCAGACAGCTTCACTACTAAACTCTACAAAACCATTAAAGAGCTAAGACCAGTCTTAAGCTATTCCAAAAGATTCTAACTGAAGAAACACTCACTAACTCATTTTATAAGACCAGCTTTATTCTCACACCAAAATTGACAAAGACAATAAAAAGAGAAAACTATAGATCAATGTTCCTAATGAGCATAGATGCAAAAATCCTCTACAAAATACTTTAAAAACTGAGTTCAACAACATATCAAAAAAATTATAATGTAGTTTTATCATAAAGTAAAATAATAAAGTAGGTTTTATCCCAGTGATGTAATGATGGTTTGCAATACAAAAATCAGTAAAAGTGATATATCACATAAACAGAATGAAAGGTGGAAACCATATAATCATCTCAATTGACTTGGACAAAGCATTTCACAACATACATCACTTTAAGATTAAAAAAAATTTAAAAAACTCAAAAGTTAGGTATAGAGGAACGTATTTCAACATAATGGAAGTTATGTATGACAAACCCACAGTAAGCATTATTCTGAATGAGGGACAGTTGGAAGCTTCTTCTCTAAGCTTCTTCTCTAAGCTGTCCACTTTCTCCACTCTTACTGAACACAGTACTGAAAGTCTCAGGTAAAGCAATTAGGCAAGAGGAAGATGTGAAAAGTACTCAAACTGGAAAGGGCAGTTGCATCATCCCAGTTTAGAGATAACATGATCATATGTAGAGAAGACCGTTAACGACTCCAGATAAATTGTGCTATTATTTACAAGTCAGGTTCAAGGGATTTACTAACCAGTACTCTTAGAAAAACTAAGTTAGAGTATGGGGGAAGCTGAAAAAGAAAGGGCAAGAAGCCCAGAAATGCATAAAAGATGCCTTTTTGGTGACATCTCAGAATATATGATCACTTGAAGAACTCTGGCACACACACCATATTGTGTCCTGACTTAAAGCAAAGGAGCTGTTCTGTACTTCAGTAACAGTTGGGCACGAGGTACATGCATCCCTGGACAGAACATAATAACCATGCATTCCTGATTCTTTGAAGTTAATATGCAATTGACTGAAAAAGGCAGGTGTGAGGCATTGCAGCAAATCATACAGAGGTTGAGAAATTGGTTATCGCTACAACACAGAGTAGTGGCCAAAATGAGGTACTGATCTATCAATACTAATAATTTTTTACCTTAAATTCTATTTTATTAGCTTTTGTTTTAGTTTCTAGTTGGGGCTAAGCTTTTAGGTCGATTATTTCCAGCTTTTATGTACATTTGTTTTAGAATGTTGTTTACTTCCTCCGATCTCATAATCTCTATTACATAGTAGTTAAGTATAATGTAATACATTGATTTCGATGATTTGATATATTTAGCTTATTTTTACCATTTGAATTTAATGTTACTGTTTACCATATTTTTTTCCATGATTAGAATAGATAAGGAATTAAGAAGGAAAATAGTTTGGCAATCTGGTTCCTACCCTGCTACCATAAAAGCCAAATACGCAAGAGAGCACCATGTAACTATCTATCATTTGTAGTATGCTCTTGGCTTATTCCTCTTTACTTTAAAATCTGTATTGCCTTTGCAAGTAAAACTCAATTACAAGTGTATAGTCATACACTAATCAGTGATATCCAGTTTCAATGATGAATATTGTTTTTAAAACTCAAAATTATCATTCAGGAGGCAGAGCCTGGATTACAAAGTGAACTTTCTTCAACTAATCTTTTTTTTTATAGCTCCCCTTCATTTTTATATTGCTCGAGTTATTTCTCTTGATAGATTCTGCACCATAAAATACAGTGTTCAGTTAATAAAATATATAGGATTCAGGCAATAGGATATGTTCATCTGTTCTAACCTTAGATTCCTTAATTGTCGTAACCAGATTTAATTTATGGTATGAATTATCGTTGGTCAGTTACTCATAACCAGTAGAGATATTGGGTATATCTAACATATGGCACTTTCATGGTTGCTGTAGTTCTTTCAAAAGTGATTTACCAAAATTGAAGTTAATGACAAGTACAATGTAAAAGCATGACTGTGAGGTATCTTTGTGTTCTTCAGCTACCTTGTAATATCTGCTATTGAAATCTTTTTTTTTAAGCGATTTTTGCTATAGGGCGCGTGTGCTCGCCAGACAGACAGAGAGAGACAGAGAGACAGAAAGTGAGAAATCACTCCCCAGGGGGGATGGCCATGCCGCAATCCCTTCTCCTCCATTCTCCTCTTGGGATCTTGGGCACGCACACACATGCGCCCGGCATGAGTTTTAAGCCACCGGGTCTGGGACGTGAACCGCGGTCGACTACATGGGAGTCCAGCGACATAGCCATTACACTAACTGCTGGTCCCTGCTATTGAAATCTTGACAACGAATTATACTATAGCTGAAAATTTGTATCCACAAATTTGTACTTGTTTGTCTGGTTTCTTTGCTTGAGTTTTCTCATTAAATTATAATTAATTTTTAAAAAAACAGTTATTTTAAGAAGTCTGTTCCTATCATGTATTTTCTTTACATCATTTTGGAAAATGACATATGAGTCATGATATTAAGATTGTAAACTTAGGTGTGTGACTCCAGAGCCCTTCCTCCTAACTATTCTCTAATGCTGTCTCTGATGATATTTTCTAGGTAGTCTAACTCTGCCATGGATTGAATGGCCCTGAAAAAGCCACTTAACTTTTGTGATTCATAGGTTCAGCATGGAAAATGGAGATAATAGAGAGTTCACCTCACAGAATTGTGAGAATGAAATGAGTTCGTAGTTGAAAACATTTACAACAGACTTTGAGCCACTGCAAGCACTAAAAAGGACTTAGCTGAAGTTCACCTTAAACACTGCCTTAGAGGTATCATATTGGTAGCAGTCAGCATTTTAAATAACTTAAAATGTTAGTACAATTTGCAATTAAATAAAAAAATAATCATTAGTTTGTGACTAGAATAAGTTAGAACAATGACAACAAAACTCCCTTCAAAGTTCTATGATTACTTGACAGATTATAATGAGTGACTATACAGCTAATCAAATCCTTGGGAGAGGAAAACATACTCATAATTCAATGGCATTAATTATAATAGCTAGCATTTACTAGACATTTACCATGGTTCCAGGCATTATTCTAGATACTAATGTATTAATTCTTTTTTTTTTTTTTTTTTTTTTTTTTTTTTTTTTTTTTTTTTTTTAGATTTTTGCTATAGGGTGCATGTGTTCAACAGAGAGACAGAAAGAGAGAAATCACCTCCCAGGGAGATGGCCTTGCTACAATCCCAGCTTGTCCCATTCTCTTCTTGGAACTTTGGGCATGCATGTACACATACCCAGAGTTTCAAATCTCTGGGTCTGAGACTTAAGCTATGGTCAACCATGTGGGAATCCAGCACCTTAACCACTACATCACCTGCTGGCCTCAGTAATATATTAATTCTAATGGTCAGATAACCCTATGTAATGAGAGCTATCCTTTTCTCTATTTTACTGCTGAAGACACTGAGACAGAAAGAAGTAGCCTGCCATTTTGCATAGTTAAGAACTGATAGAGATGAGATAGACATGCATATATATACACCAGATGTGTTTTCCAAGCTGCTGGGGATTCAAACCATTGGTAGTCACATGGAATCTTGGTTGCTCCCTACAAGTTTATGGGACCAACTCTAGAGCTGTCTTTACCTAGGAAAATAATAAATCAGAATTACAACCCTAAAGGGATCAGAGAGATTAGTGCCACCATCAAAGACAAAAGATTCAGGTATGGTGATTCCCCATCAAATCCTCTTTTAACTTTTCTATTTGGCCTGTGCAAAAGACAAGTGCTTCTTAGAGAATAATAGTGGATTATTGTAAGTTTAACTAAAAGGTGACTTCAATCACAGCTGCTATATCAGATGTCGTTTTGTTGCTTGAACAAATTCATGTTATCACTTGGTACCTGGATATATCTATTGATCTGGCAAATGTCTCTTTCTCCATACATGTTCAAAAGACCCATCACAAGCAATTTGCTTTCACTTGGCAAAACCAGCAATATAACCTCACATTTTTATCTCAGGAGTATTATCCACTCCCAGCCCTAAATTCTAACTTAGTTTGCAGATACCTTGATTGCATTTTCCCCAAAAACATCACAATGGTCCAATTCATTGATGACATTATGCTAATTGAGCCCAGTGAGTAAGAAGTAGTAACTATGCTGGATTTACTGGTAAGACATTTACATGTAAGAGGACAGACATAAATCTAAAATTCCAGGCCTTTCTACCTCAGTGAAATTTCTAGAGATCCAGAGTTATACAGCATGCCAAGATACATCCCCTCTAAGATGAAAGCAAATGTGTTGCATCTGGCTCTTCCCAAAACCAGTAAGTAGGCTCTATACCTAATGGGTCTATTAGGAATTTGTAGGCAACCCATTCCATGTTTGGTTACTCTGGCCCATTTACTTAGTAACCTGAGGGTTGTCATTCTTGAATAAGACCTAGAACAGGAGAAGGTCTTGCAATAGTTCCAAGCTGTCTTGCAAGCCATCTTGCCACTTGGACCATACAATCCAGCAGATCCAATGGTACTTAAAGTATCAGTGGCATATAGGGATGTAGTTTAGGGTCTTTGGCAGGCCCTAAAGGTGAATTACAGCAGAGACCCTTAAGATTTTGGAGTAAGGCCCTGTCATCATTGATGGATAACTACTCACATTATGAGAGCCCGGCTCTTAGCCTGTTATTAAGGATTAGTAGAAACTGAATATTTGACCATAGGCCACCAAGTTATCATACAATCTTAGCTGTCTGTTATGAACTGGATATTATCTGACCCACTAAATCATAAAGTTGGGCATTCATAGCTGCACTCCATTATCACATGGATGTGGTATATACATGACAGAGCCCAAGCAATTCCTGAAGGATGAAGAAGCTAAACAAAGAAGTGGCCCCACTGCCACAGCTTTTTCCTCCTGCTACATTGCCTTAAAGGACTAGCCTGAACTTATGGCCTCATGGGAGTATCCTATGATCAACTGACAGAGGCAAAGAAAAACTCACCTGGTTCAGTTGGATCTACACAAAATGTAGACGGCACTTGGAAGTGAACAACGGAAGCACTACAGCCCTTCTCTGAAACATTCCTGAAGGACAGCAGTGAACGAAATCTTACTGGTTAGAAGGAATTTTATCAGTGCACCTGATTGTGCATTTTTCTTGGAATAAGAAATGGCTGGATGTGTGATTATATAAGGATTCATGTACTATGGCCATTGGTTTGACTGGATGGCCAGGGACTTGGAATAAACACGATTGGAAACTTGGTAACAGAGAAATTTGGGAAAAGACCTCTCTGAGTGGGCAGAAGACATAAGAATTCTTGTCCTTGTATAAGTGCTCACCAAAGGGTGACTGACAGAGAAGGATTTTAATAATCAGATGGATACGATGACCCATTCTGTGGATTTCAGTCATCCTCAGTCAGACTGATTTTAGTCAGTCCCCAACCATAGTAGTAATCAGACAGAACTACAAAAATCACAGGCCATTCAGGAATGAATATTTGGTCTACCCAACCAGGTAAAGAACTGTGACCACTGAGGTGTTTGTTGAAGGCAAAGGAAATCCACAACCATGTGACCAGTTACACAAAACAAGACCAGTTACAGAAGCAAGGGCCGTAATTGTCATGAGTATTTCCTCTAAGAATACACTTGTGTACATAAACACATATATTAAGCAAATATTTTTTCTTTCTTTCTTCTTTTAGTTCTTTATCATGTAACATAAGATTTATTGACTTTATATCAGTATGGCTAATTTTGCATCATAATATTTAAGTTATAAGATTAGTGCATTTTCAGTTGTATGCAAGACAGCTAAATCATGTAAGACAGACAAGATGTGTTATTGTCTTTATTTGTATATTAAGCGTGGTTTAAGAACATGCTTATTGGTGACAGGTTGACAAGGAGTGGACTTGTGTAATTGTTAATTTGAGTGTCAGCTTGAGTAGATTCAAGGACTCCTTGATGACTGATGCAACATTCCAGGGCATGTCTATAAGCATATTGACAGACAAGATTAGCTATGTGAGTCAGTGGACTAAGCGAGGCAGATACAACTTTAGAGTGAGTGGGCACTGTCCAGTTGGTTGGAGGACCAAAAAATCAAACAGAGGAAATGGGAATTATGTTTTCTCTCTCAATTCTCCCTTCCAGAACATTCTGGCAGTTCTTTTCCTATTGCCTTCAGTTATGCCTGCTCCATTTCTGTTTGTAAATTGGCTTTTGGCTGTGTTCAGTTCTCATTGATACATTGCCCCTGAACTCCAAGTTCTTAAACTCTGAACAATGGACTCATTTCAGTGGCCTTCCTCAGATCCTTGGGCCTTTAGTCTCAGACTGGAAGCTGCACCGCTGGCTTCCATGCTTCCGAGTCTTCCTGCTGTTTCTCCAAATTGCAGATGGTTTATCATGAACTTCTTTACCTTGTGATTGTGTGTGAGATAATTCCTATAATATATCTTCCCTTTTTATATATATTTATATCATTGGATATGTTTCTCTGGAGAATTCTGACCAATACAGATGCCCAGATAGGCTGACTTGGATATACCGCTGGTCAGCAGGCCTTAGGAAGCCCTCTCCGCAATGAGAAGAGAAACATATTTGAGACAGAGGCTTGTATGCTTACTGCAAGTGAGAAAAAGAGGAATTTCTTCAGCTGGTTTCTAGAAAAGATGAAACGAGAGCATATGAGATACAAGTAGAAATCAGACACTTAAGTGATAATCCCACTCTATAACCTTTGAATGAACAAATGAAAAACAGAAGCCTTGACATTGTCCTTTTAAGTACACTCCCTCAACAAATATTTATTGCCATCTCCTAACTTGTTAGGCATTACTCATACTCTGGTCAACTAGAAAGATAGTTTCCTTCCTCCTGGAGCTGATTGGATAGAAGGAAATAATTGCACAATTAATTACAATTGTGAAGAATGCCACAAAGTAGTAATGAACAATACGGGCGCCTGTATGGGAAAACTAACCCCGCCTAATCAAACAAAACAGAGAAGAATTTAAGCTGTGATCTTAAGGGTGAGTACGCTTTAGCCTTTCTGTATGGAAATGGAGAAAAAAAAGCTGATACAGAGAATTTCAGGCAGATGAAAAACAATTGCAACCTTGATGGCTCACTCACAAGGCCAAATTTATGGCTTAAAATAAAATACCAGATATAATGTGTGTAGAAGAGTAGGGCCCGAGGAAGGAGATTTAGAAGAAAAATACGAAGGCAAAGCTTTAATGGGACAGAGGAATGTGGTATTATCTGGTGAAGATATTTTATAGTTTAATCAACTCGACTAAGAAGAAATGTTTACATATTGAAATATTCACTTTGTAGGCTAAAAAAGGTAAGCGAATGTATAAAAAAGAAAAAATACAAATTTAAAAAACAAAAAAATAATTAAAAATGGTAATTTACCATCTCTCATCCAGAACCAGATAAGGATTGAGGAAGGAAGGATTATATTAGTGAATACATATTATATCCTTTTTATGTGTCTTTAAAATGCTAAACTCTTTATATTATACTTCATGCTTTATTAAATCCAAGCAAGAGCCCAGGAGAAATTCGCTATCATTCTTTCCATTTTACACAAAACTAAAAGCTAAAAGACACTAAAGAGCAAAAAGTTTACATTCTATAAATTATGAAGCCAGAAATTAAAACATAGGTCTCCCTAAGCACATATCCCAAACTCTTTGCACAACACCTTTCCATATCTATTAGAAGAAAACAGAAAAAAAAAAAAATGTAGTACTCGGTAAAAGCAGAATAAGTTACTATGGGGAAGAGAAGTTGAGACAGAAAGGCTTATCTCTGCTTCTTTATAATCATTCTTACTGGGAACCAGCATTTAGCGTAATGGCTATGCCGCTGGACTCCCACGTAGTCGACCGTGGTTCATGTCCCAGACCGGTGGCTTAAAACTCACGCCGGGCTCGTGTGCGTGTGTGCCCAAGATCCCGAGAGGAGAATGGAGGAGAAGGAATTGTGGCGTGGCCATCCCCCCTGGGGGGTGATTTCTCGCTTTCTATCTCTATATCTCTCTCTGTCTGTCTGGTGAGCACGCTCCCTATAGTGAAAACCTCTCCAAAAAAAAGATAATAATAATCATTCTTACTCCTCAAAATATTCAAAAAGGCTGCCTATTTAAAGAAAATTGTGTGAGGATGATTAAAGAATTCACACATGATTAAAGAACCATACCACATCATTCAATACTTGCCTCAGTCTTGAGTCTTCTCCAGCACAAGGGTCCATCATCTCAAAGCCCATTTTACTTTATTTCCAACAGAAAGGACTTTTCTCCAAAGTGAAGTTAAATGTGATTCTTCTCCAAGTACAAATCGTTTACATAGGAAATTTCTAGCTTTTTCTCCAGGTGCAATATACCAATGCCTGGGCAACCATATTGTGCAAGGTAATTCTCTTTGGGTGTAAAGTTCTTTTTATATTTACACACAAATAGGAATATTGTAGAAGAAAATACAGTTTCACAAAGATCAAAATAATTCAAATAGAATATACCAAAGCATTTCAGAGGAAAAGCAGCTTAAAAATTTACTCAAAAGCTCACTGTCAGAAGACTGAACTTCTCTCATATCACCAAAAGAGACAGAAGTGATCATTCCCACAGTGTACTTTTTGAAGGAAAAAAGCCTACAAATTCATTCATTTTGTTAAGAGTTGTCAACTTAGTGTTTTAAGTTTCATTTCAGTCACACAAGAATAGGCATTTTCTGCATCTCTTCATGAAACAAATGAAGATGTTTGACATAAACAAATATTTATGTCTCCATTCTTAAGAGAAGTCAAAAATGCAGTTCTCTTAACAGCAATAGTGGCATTAAACTGTAACACCTTTTTTTTAACCATTAATTGGTATTTTTTCTTATGCAGCATATACAATATAATTTTTAGTTTGTTTTTCCTTTTACTAAGACTTCATAATCATCTCCTTAGGACTGAATTCCAAGCACTTTGAAATTACCGATGTGTTAATTGGTCTTTAAAATTGTTTTAAACATATAAATTTTAGTTTATTGCCACATATGGCCTTTCTTAGAGAGGCATGACATTGGTGGGACACAGAAATGGTTTATTACCTGTTGATGATAACATGTATAGTATTCTCAACTGGACCGGTCTGAGAAGTACTTCATGTTGAGAAAACTCTCTTTTCAAGCAAAATTATATATAGTGATTGAATGTTTAAAAAATAATGAGAATAAATAATAATAATCTGAAAAAATGATGAAAAATTATTTGGTGATGACGTGTATAGTATTGTCTTTGTTTTACTGATACATGTGGTAATCATGCTGGAAAAAGAAATGTAATACACTGTAAATATATATGTGATTCAATATAATATAAAAAAGATTATAATAATAAATTAAATTAAAACGAAACAAAAATAAATAAATATTAATAACTCTTCGGCAATTAATATCTCTTCAGCAACTAATATCTGTGTATAAAATCAGAATTGGAAAGCTCTCTATTGAAAGGGAATAGAAGAACTGGTGAATTTACCTTAACTACCATAACTAAAAATCATCGTAGAGTTGAGGAAATGTCATTTTGTTTTGAAGAGTGTAGATACATGAAACATAAAGTGTGAACGTGCTTTAATAGTCACTGCTAAGGAATCATAGAAAAAACAGGAGAAACAAGGATGGATAATCCTGGCTCGGTTTGGAAACTTGGAGAAGACCCTTCGTAGTAGTTCTCCAGACTGTTCTAGGAATTGAGGAAGTGGCAACTACAAGGTCTAACACAAAGCTTTGTTTAAAGTGTAGTTGCATAAAGAATGGAAGGTCCAGTTTACACAACTGGCCAGATCAATATGAACATCCAGCATTTTAACTCTTCACAAATCTTTTATGTGCTATCTTATTGTTAGCATTATCTTAAATTTATTAATAAAACTAAAACAAGGATACCAAATGACTTCACCAAGACCTCACAAGGAAATCAATGGTGTAAGAGATATTAAGACTTGGGATCATGCTGTAAACATCAGTGTACCTGGACAGTCTTCCATAATATGACTCACATTTCTACAACACTATTTATTAACAGAACACTCTGTATGAGTGTTTAGGTTGAGAGATAAGACGTACCATTTACTCTTTTAGGGGACTTGAATCCTAAAGAAGACTGATCTTTAATTAACCAGGTGGCCAAAGTTATCTCCAGGGGTCAGAAAGTCATCAATTATTCAACATCCAAATGTGGGGAAAAAAGTCATAATCTAAGTCTCTAGAATATAATATCTTCAGAAACTAATTGGAAAGCTTTGAACTTTTTAGCAAGAACAATTTAGTAAAAGCAGATATATAAATGATAATTACAAAAATTCTGACTAAAAATAAGTATGCCATTGCTTAATCTATAAATTGCCTTACGTTTCTATAATACAAAACAAAACAAAGCTGTTCACCTGGACGGGGAGGGGACACTTCAAAATAAGTCCGATTTAGTCTTGTCTGTTTTAAGATGGTCAATCTGACTCTACTATTAGTTTCAAGTCTTTTCATTATTGTTTTCCTGCTCATTTACTGTGAGATATCATCTCAGGCTACTATATAATTCATCTGCACAAATCACAAAACCTAAGTAAGCATGAGTGTGTTTCTCTCATATCTTCCACTTAAGCAAATCCTATATCTTTCAACTCACCTTAACCACCAGGCCATGGGCTGGTTCACAATAGTCATACTTTTCTATAAATGTATTCCTTAGAAGAGTTTATACAGCTACTAAAAAAACAAACAAACAAACAAAACCCCAAGATTAGTTTTAGGTTTAAAAAAAAAAATGTTTTTCAGAATAACTGCGAAACAAATTGTCTAGAAAAACAAACTAAATTTTTTCTGTTAGAGTAAGATGGTTAAGATAGAGGAGTTTTGTTTTATTTCACATTCCTGAAACTTAGTTCAAAATATGAAGTACTAAAAGTTCTCGAGCCGAAGGTTTCTCTATACACAGATGTATTAGTTTTAGCTGCTATAATAAACTGCAAGCCCATGTGATTAAACGGGTGAAAGTTTTCTTCTTTGTTGTATAAAAAACAATGTAGGTGTTGACTGATGGAGTGGCAAGGGGACATCTCTGCTCCCCTAGCTATGTGTGGAAGCTGGGCTAATCGTGGATTTGCATTTTAGGAGACCATCTGAAAGCAGTTTGTCCTGTCCCGTATTGGTTCAAGTTAGCCTTGAGAGGCCTCCCAATTGTAAAAAGGCACACAGGGGAGCAGTTCGTGGCTCAGCGGAATGAGCTGGATCCCACATGGCCAACCAAGTGGCTTGAGTTCTGAACCCCTGGTGTCTTGAAAAACATGCTAGGCAGGACCAGCGGGTTGTGTAAATGGTTACATCACTAGACTCCCACGTAGTCAACCATGGTTCGAGTCCCAGACCTGGTAGCTTAAAACGAATGTCGGTTATGTGTGTGTGCGTGCCCAAAATCCTAGGAGAAGAATGGAAGAGAAGAGATTGAGGCATAGCCATCCCACCTGAGGGGTGATTTCTCACTTTCTGTCTCTAGCAATAGAACACATCTAATAGCAAAAATTTCTCTATAAAAAGAAAAAGAAAAAAAAAAATACTTGCTGGGCACTTGTGTGTGCATACCCAAAATCCAAAAAGGAGGGAAGAAATAGAGAAGAAGAGATTGAGGCATGATCATTCTCCAGGGGAGATGTTTTTCACTCTCCCTCTCTTTCTGTCTGTGAATGCACACAACTTCTGACTAATTTAAAAAATGTGAAACATTTTGGAAGTACACAAAGTAAAAGCCTGGCCTAGTGACTGGGGAACAAGTGGCAGCATAGACATCAGGCTTCCGTAGGATGGAATGCTGACAGCCAAAGGCATTGTTGACATTTCTCATATTTTTCCCCTAAGAAAAGATCTCAGTTAAACAGAGATATAGAGAAATGAATAAAGATATTTGTTCAACTGAATTTGATGTTTTGAAATACATGCCTGTTGCAGTTGGATTCTGAGTATTGCTATATTAATAACCATCTCAGAAACTGAGATTTAAATATTTTTTCTTTCCATCAAGACTTAAAAGTTAGGAAAGCATATGGCTTTAGATTGACCTTTCCATTTCAGAACTTTATTAAGTGAGACATTTAGTCATTAAATCAATATAATTTGAACTTTTCATCATTCTTTACTCAAAAAAAGACATTTACAACCACAATTTACCTTTACGTTTAGACCATTTACAATAACTTACGCAGAATGGTCATGCTGCAATCCCTTCTCCTCCTTTCTCCCTCCTTTTGGATTTTCGACATGCACACATATGTGCCCTTAGTGTTTTTCATTCCACCAGTTCCAAGACTGGAACCACGCTGTTGAACATGTGAGATCCAGCTGCTTTAAACACCAGGTATTGGACTGTTCCCTGCCCATTTTTGCAACGGAATAAAAAATAAAGCAAAGCGTATACTGATATGTGTCTTCAAAAAAAAAAAAAAAGTCTGTCCTGACATATAAGACCATTCTCCTGTAATGAAATAAAACATTCTGATAGAATATTTGAGACTACAAATAATTAATAATAGACTAGAAATAATTAGTAAAATTTTAATTTCAATAGCAAGATCTCATAAAAAGATCAGTCACATAAATTACAGTTGAGGGTTGTCACAGGAATTACATATACACTCAAATAGTGTTTTAGCTAAACAAAGTGCAGTGCTTATGCTGAGAAAATGATGAGAAGAATTTTAACTGCATCATTAGGTTTTTTTTTTTACTACTTTACAAATGTTTTCCATTAAGAAATAAAACATGATAAATATTATGCCCTCCATCTTATTGTTCTGATAACCATTTTCCCATCAAACTGAGAAATAAAACAGAATAATGTATATTTATAAAAATTTACTAAAACGTTTTAAGCGTTCTTATAAACTTTAGCAGTGATGAATGCCAAGTCCAACATGGAAAGCTAAAAGTTATCCAAATATTGTTTGAACGAGAATGGTTTTCTCATTTGTAAAGTGGAGTAATAGAAAGCATCAGTCTGAAAAGATTATAATGAGATTTAAATGATGTAGTTATGTAAAAAGTGCAACAACACATCTGGCATACATTTGTCTATAAAATATTATTATTGATAAAATTCAAAGCTTTAGAAAGATGATAGACACAATTATTTGTAATATACAATAATAAGGAGTTTATCATACAATAGACTTTGTTGGAATAATAATCATTTTAATGATAATAAAAATAGTAACAACACTTGCTGGTTACATAGTGGTTAATAAACGCCAGTATATTGTAAAAATTAATCACATAATAGCATTATAAAATAGGAATTACTATTATCCTTGTTTTATAGAGGAATTGAGGCCCATAGTCTCTACATATTAGGTATTTAGCTTTGCTAATAATACTGAGATGAGTACTTTTATTGTCACCTTTTAAAGATGAGAAAGTGAAGATGAGCTGATAAGAAAATTTCAGCCAGTAAATGGTAGAGCTCGGATTTGAACTCAAGCCATTTTACCTTAGCCTCATGTGCCTTATAATAGTGCTATATTATCAATAGGCTAATGGTCTGTTCTTACTTCTTACAAACAAATAAGAGAAAGTTAATATTCCTATGGAAAAAGTTCAATGAAGCTGAACATAAAATTCATAAGTACATCTCTCCCTTTTCTTCTTTGAAATGCTCTTAATCCATAGTTGATTACATGGATAACTTCTTGGGCAAAAGTGCCAGCTATTCAATTCAGAATTATAGTAAAAGTAATAACCTTTAAAATGGACAAAGGTATAAATATGAGGGTTATAACCACAGGTAAATTATCAAACTAAATGAAAATTTTAGTTTACTAAAAACATAAAACATTTGCATTTGTTTTTTCTTTTTTTTATGTTATCATTATAGTATAATCATGCTTTTTAATCTCTTGAAAATACTGTGAAGGTCACTGTGTAGGTCACTGAATGAAGCTGATTGATATTGTAATCTATCTTCTCCACAATTTTATTCAGATCATTAGTTTTCATTATGGCGACATGGTAAACAATTAAGCACAATAAGAGTACCTAATAGTTTACATAAAGTAAAAGATAGAGCTCCAATGTTGTCTATTTTAAATTTCTTTAAATTTTTATTTTATAATTACTTATATGGACATTAACTTCTAGTATAATTATTAAATACAATAATAGACCTATGTTTCTTTTTCCATTACTATTTTAAAAAGTTATTTTATTTAATTTTCGTATTGGTAGTATTTTTCTGTAATTTGCTGTAGGACACATGTCCTCAGCAGAGAGGGGAGAGAGAGAGAGAGAGAGAGAGAGAGAGAGAGAGAGGAGGGCTCAAAAAGCAAGAAGTCTGGAAATCAAATTGTGGTCAGCAATGTGAGAGTTCATGGTTAACCACCATGCCACCTGCTGACTCCATTACTTGTAAAGTTATTTCTTACTGATGAGAAGACTCTCCAAACTCATCATAAAAATAAAAAATATTTATTTCAATTCCTGTTTAAGAAATACTAACTAGTTTATAGTCAAATATAGAGTAAGAAAATTAGGTACTTATGTGTGAGTTAAATAGTCTGAGAAAAATCAAAACAAACCCAAGGTCCATTATCAAGTAACAATTTACTATTTGAACAGGAAATATCTTAGTTTACCTTTTTTTAAAATTTACATTTAATCACTGTACATCCTTACAGCATATGTCATGATTTTACTGAGCATGAATACATTGCATATTAGTCTAATCCAAGACATTACCTCACACGTTATCAACAGATACTTTTTATTTTTCTGTCTGTTAAATGTTCTTTCTTCCCCTGATTCTTCTTATCCTGCTCCCCACTACTCACCCCTTCCTATATTGTTTTAGTATCTACATTTGCCCCCATGCTTTTGTACTTTCCAGTCCTTCAGTCTCTGCCATAGAGTGAAGACATTGGGCATATATTAGGCAGAGACATACAATGCCTATCTTTGATAATCTGGCTCATTTTACTTAACATTAAATTCTCAGGGAACCAGCAGTTAGCGTAATGGCTATGTCGCTGGACTCCCATGTAGTCGACTGCGGTTTGCGTCCCGGACCCGGTGGCTTAAAACTCACGCCGGGCGTGTGTGCGTGCATGCCCAAGATCCTGAGAGGAGAATGGAGGAGAAGAGATTTCAGCGTGACCATCCTCCCTGGGGGTGATTTCTCACTTTCTATCTCTCTGTCTCTGTCTGTCTGGTGAGTGCACGCGCCCTATAGTGAAAAAAACTCTCAAAAAAAAAAAAAATCCTCAAATGTCAGGGTCTCATTTTTTTATGGCTAAGTAGTATTCCATAGATTATATATGCCACATTTTTTCAATCTGTTCATCTGCTTTTAGACATTTGTGTTGATTTGATGTCAGCAATTGTGAATAATATTGCAATAAAATGATTGTACAAGTATTTTTCCTTTGGGTAGATACCCAGGAGTGGGTCATTTGGTAGTTCTATTTGTAGGTTTTTGAGGAAACCTCCATATTGTGGTTGTACTAGTTTGTATTCCCACCAAGAGTGTAGGAGGTTTTCCTTTTCACTGCAGCCTTGCTAGAATTTATCATTCTTTATTTTTTCAATCTTAGCCATTCTGACGAGTTAAGTGGCACCTCATTGTGGTTTTGATTTGCATTTTCCTTATAATAAGAGATATTGAGCATTTTTTCATGTGTTTTTTGACCGTATGTTGTCCTTGGAGAGTTGTCTGTTCAAGTCATTTACCTATCCTTAATTATATTGTTTATTTGCAGGTAAGCTGTTTGAGTTTCCTTTATATTCTAGTTATCAGTTACTTTTCTGAGCAATAGTTTGCAAATATGTTGTCCCATTTTGATGGTTGCCTCTTAACTCTAATTTTTGTTTCTTCTCTGTGCAGAAGTTTTTCAGCCGATGTAGCCCCACTTGTCTATTTTGGGGATTATTGCCTTGCTTTGGGGATCCAATGTCTCCAAGAGTCTCCTCTGTTTTCCACCAGTAGTTTTATGGTTTGAGGTTTTATTATTAGATCTTTTGATTCACTTTGAGTTGATATTTTGTTAATGGTGAGAGATAGAAGTTCAGTTTCATTTTTCTGATGATGGATATACAGTTTTTCCAGCACTATTTGCTGAAACAATTTTGTTTTTCCCACTACATTGTCTTTCTCAAAAATAAATTAGCTGCATGTTTTAGGGTTTATTTCTTGGTTCACTATTCTGTTCCATTGGTCCCCATGCCTGTTTTTGTGCCAGTACCATGATGTTTTGATTGTAACTGCTTTATAATATGTTTTGAGGACTGTGTAGGTCTTTATCAGTAATACGCTTTCTTGTAATCAGCATATAAAGGGCTCCTGTTTTTTTTTTTTTTGGGGGGGAGATTTTTTTTTTTTTTTTTTTGCTATTGGGCGCGTGCGCTCGCCAGACAGACAGAGACAGACAGAGATAGAAAGCGAGAAATCACCCCCCAGAGGGGATGGCCACGCCGCAATCCCTTCTCCTCCATTCTCCTCTCAGTATCTTGGGCACGCATGCACACGCGCCCGGCGTGAGTTTAAGCCACTGGGTCCGGGACTCAAACCACGGTCGACTACGTGGGAGTCCAGCGACATAGCCATTATGCTAACTGCTGGTCCCAGGGCTCCTGTTTTTTTTCATCCATTGGTCCAATCTGTGTTTCTTGATTAGAAAATGTAATCTATTACATTAAATAGTATTTGTATATTTATTCCTACCATGTTGTCAGTCATTTTCTTAGTTGATTTTTTGTTCTATTATTTTCTGCCTGTCTCTATTTAGTTTTCCTGATACAGTAATCCCTTCAATACTACTTGAAGAGCTTGTGTTGGTGAATTCTTTCAGTTTTTGTTTATCTGAGAATGATTTTATTTTTTTTTTTTGTTTGTTTGTTTGTTTTTTCCCATATATATAAGGAGAATCTTACCAGGTATAGCTTTCCAGGTTGAAATTGTTTTTCTTTTTCTTTGAATGTCTTCCTCTTTTTTCCTTGCTTGCATTGTTTCTATTGAGAGATCTAACATTAGCCTTTGTAAGTAACTTGAATGTTTCTCTCGTGCCATTTTCAGAATTGTGCCTTTGAAATTTACCATTCTGACCATACTGTGCTGTGGGAGGATCTTCTTATATTAATTCTATTTGGAGTTCTTTGTATTTTCTGGATCTGGATGTTTGAATGTTTCTCTAAGTTTAGAAATTTTTCTGTAAGAATTTCATGGAATAGATTCTCAATGCCCTTATTGGACTCATCAGCTTCTGGAATACTAGTTATTAAGATGTTTGTGTATTTAATGGTATCTAGCATTTCCTGTATGTTTCCTTCAAATTTTGGGGGGCTTATTTTTTCATTCTTTTTTGTAGTTTTGTCTAAGTCAATGGCTTTGCCTTTTAGATTAGAGATTTTATCTTCTACATGGTCTAATCTGTTATTAATACTTTGAAGGGAGTTTTTGATTTCCAGTATTATACTCTTCATGTCTAGAAGTTCTGTTTGGTTGATTGATTTTGTGTGTGCATGTGTGTGTGTGTGTGTGTGTGTGTGTGTGTGTCTATCTTTTTATGGAGTTCCTCCTACAAGTTGCAATTAGACTTCTTCATCTCCTGGAGTCTGTTTTCTGTTTTCTCTTGAATCTTATTTACTTTTGTCACTATGAATATTCTGAATCTTTCTCTCAAATCTCTGCACATTCTATTGTGCTGTCTGTGACTGATGAGGACTTGTTGTGTTCTGTTGATCAAGAAGTATTTCCTTGTGTTTTTTTGGTTTTATTTTTTCATATTTCTTGCACCTCTGTGCTGGTTTTTAGTCATCTGATAAAGTACACACCTATGCCTACTTTTTTGAGTAGATTCTGTAGTGTCAGGGGAAAAGAATAGCTCTCCTTCCCATGTGTGTACTTGGTAAAGGGCTGTGTCTTCCAAGCAGAGTAAGATATATCTCGCCAGGTTTGGAGGCTTGGTTCATCTAACAACCTTTCAGGATGAGATGCACCTAGCACTGGGCTGAACTATGTAACTAAAGAAAGAAGCATAAGTTTCATGTGGACCAGTGAGCTGTGGAATCTGAATGTGTCCTGGGTAGTTGAAAGGCACCAGTGGGAAATTTAGAGCTGCCCTCCATCAGAAGCTGCCCACCTTGGTCTCTCCTGTACCAGTGGGTGGGACTCAAGAAGGTAATAATGAGGTGCATGATAGGAAAAGAATCCCAAAGCATACCTGAGTGGCAGGAAAACACCAGAAGGAAAATTCCCAGTTACCTTCCATTAGCTGTCTCTCTTGGTCTCTCTTAGTTTACTTTTTAACAGTGAAAATAACCAGTAATTTAATATGTAAAGTTTCATTAAAAATATTTGTCTATCATTACATATGTCTTGTTAAAAAGATAGTGAGCTTTTTGGTGTACTACTGGTGTTATTTGAAAATAGCTTATGGCAAGATACAAATTCATAAACAGATTGAAAGTTGTTTGTTCAGTCATTAAAACATGAATAAACGGGAACCAGCAGTTAGCATAATGGCTATGTCGCTGGACTCCCACGCAGTTGACCGTGGTTCGCGTCCCGGACCCGGTGGCTTAAAACTCACGCCAGACGCGTGTGCGTGCGTGCCCAAGATCCCGAGAGGAGAATGGAGGAGAAGGGATTGCGGCGTGACCATCCCCCCTGGGGGGTGATTTCTCGCTCTCTGTCTCTATGTCTCTCTCTGTCTGTCTGGCGAGCACACGTGCCCTATAGCAAAAAAAAACTCTCAAAAAAATAAAAATAAAAATAAATAAATAAAAAACATGAATAAGCAAAATCCTCAAGGAATGCCCAATCTCAATTTAAATTAAGAGATATTCTTAATCCCCACCTATATCTAAACTTCTGGTTAATATTTTACATAAAATTAACTAATTTCTCCTTCAGGGCCATCTGTCTCTTCTTTTTGCAAACAGTGAAAAAATATATAAATATTGGGATAAAAGGATATGTAACTAGATTAATTGGAGAATCAGCTTCCATGGAATTGATTATAATTGATATCGCTGGGCACTAGTGGTTCATAGTTGAAACTTCATAAACTGTCGCCATTTTTTTAACCCTATATGTATTCAAATCTTTAAAAGAAAATTTATCTCCATAATATTTTAATAATAAGTGTTTGTTTAATAATTACTTTAGAATTTTGAATAATTGGTCATAAAATTATACCCAATCTGTGGCTATCAAAGCTGGAGCTTTCAATTTTGTTTACTTGCCAATGTAAAACTTCCTTCTCTTTTTCCATTTTATTCATAACTCATTTTGTTTGGTATTTTTTTTTCCAAAGAAGTAGCTAAATTCTATAATTTATATATATATATTTTTCTTTTTTTGGAAGAGGTTTTTGCTATAGGGCACGTGCGCTCACTAGAAAGACAGAGAGAGACAGAGAGACAGAAAGTGAGAAATCACCCCATAGGGAGGATAGCCACGCTGCAATCCCTTCTCCTCCATTCTCCTCTTGGGATCTTGGGCATGCACGCACATGTGTCCAGTATGAGTTTAAGCCGAGTTTAAGTTCGAGTCCGGGACTCGAACCACAGTCAACTACATGAGAGTCCAGCGACATAGCCATTACACTAACTGCTGGTCCCTCTATAATTCATATTTTAACTATTTCATTTCTGACTCTATTTTTGTCTATAAACTAACTGATAATATTTAAGCAGGGTAATAAATGTACCCCACTCCACCCCCAGTTTCTTTTCTCATATTCTAACTTACTTCCATTTTAAACTGTGTATTAAGCTTTTGGATAATTAAGGTGTTATCTGTTGAAGATATTTTGATCAACTGGACTGGGGAGAAATGTTCACATATTGAAAAGTTCACTTTGTAAGCTATACAATGTGATTGAACGTATATAAATTTTTTTTTTAAATTATAAATAAACTCTTTTGTGAAGTACATCAAAAAAAAGAGATTTTTTCGAATTGAATTATTGAATACTGAACTGAATTTTTAAAAAAATTTACAACATAGTAACAGTTCAGGTTTTGGGGGATTTGTTTTGTTTTATTGTGTTTTATAGGGTAGCATTTAGGGCTTAATCACGGGACGGCTACAGCTAACAGGGCATCAAAAGCAGCATCTAACCAAGTTGGTGTAAAGAAGAAATAGGACCAGGATGTGGTCCTTTTCACACTGACAGTCACAGGGAATTTCAAAATCCAAGCAGCAACTGGAATCGTCTCTTCAAAATACACATCCAGATAACAAAATTGGTGCAGGGCGCAGTCCGCAGGGCGGGAAGTCAGCCTTACATCAAGATAGGCAGGCAATCTGGGGCTGCCAGCTCCTGCCTACTCAGGTCCTTCATCCTAGATCATTCTTCCCTGCTCCCCAGTGAAGGCTCCAGACTGGCAGCCCTGGAGGGGACCTGGAGTGGCCCCCACAGAGGTGTCTTCACAGAGGGTGACCAAGGGACATTTGCCCCAGGGAATCAATAAATCTGCGGTGTATTATTCTTCAGTCTCAGATATACACACGTTTATTAAGACCCTGTTTCCAAGCTCAATCTCTGCCACAGGTGGTGGCGTACTGAACTGCAGCGCTGGGAGGTCTGTGCCAACTGCTAGTGGAATCCCAAGTGGACCTGTAATACCCCAGGCTTACGTGTACTCAGAATCCTGACCAAATGGGAGCTAGAGAAAGGGGACCACACTGTGATGGGACCTCTTACATAGGTGTACACTATCTCATGAAAGAAATAAAATAAACTTTTAAAAAGACACTATTCCAAGGCCAGCAGGTGGTGTCATGGTTAAGGCACTGTATCACACAAGGGTGGCGTGGTGGTTAAGGGACTGGATCCCACAAGGGTGGCACGATGGTTAAGACACTGGAGCCCACAAGGCCCACAGGCTGACCAGGGGTTACTAGTTACATATGTGTTCAAAATCCCCAGAGGAGAATGAAGGAAAAGGTATTGCTAGCCATCTCCTTCTGGGATGATTTCTCACTTTCCCTCTGTGTGACCAGCACAGCACACAAGCCTTACAGAAAATTAAATAAAAAATAAATAAATAAATAAATAAATAAATAAATAATATACTATTTCAAAAGCAAAATATAATTAAATATGTATGGAGATATTTACCTTAAGTTTCACTATTTGAGACTACTAAATTAAATTCTATTGGAAAAATTATTTGAACAAAATGGTTAGAACATTAATGGCAATGAATACTGGTTCTTAATACTAGTGATTGACTAATAACTTCTTATGCTGATACACACTTAGATTACAAAAACAGCATAAAATAACATTATTTTATGAAATACCCATTTTTTAAATTACCAGTGGGCATGTGTACTCACCAGAGAGAGAGAGAGAGTAAGAGAGAGAGAGAGTAGGAGAAGGAGGAAGAAGAAGAGTAGAAAAGAAGAAAGAGAAGAAGACATTCTTCAATGGGGCAAGATTATGCTTCAATCCCTGCTCCATCTGGTTAAGATTTTGGACACCCACACACATGTTCCTGGCATGCTTTTCAAGCCAGGGCTTGAATTTGAGCCATAGTCAGTCTTGTGAAATCCAACTTCCTTAACCACTAAGCTTTGGGACTAGCACAGAAATTGGTTTCTTGTAATTAACTGACAGTAATAGGATCACTTTACATTTCTTTAAAGTTCTGTAAGTTACAATTAAAAATCAAGGAAATGATTGTCTTCTTTTCTATTCACTGGTTCTATTTTTTTAAATTGAGAACTGTTATTTAATATGCCACAAGGAAGATTTTCCCATTTCTTCTCACAATTGAAGAAAAACTAACATTCTGTAGCATATTTATAACATTCTGTATATCATTCTGTATATCACTCTTTATCCTTACTGTAAAATATGTTTGTTTTTCCCCTTGGCTAAAATAATTTTATGACTACCTTATTTTTAAACTGTTTATTATAAAGATTTTTATCCCACTTGAGTTGTATGTTTTTTTTTTTTTAAAACTGAGTATTCCTAATGCATGTTTTTAATTCTTTTAAGTATTCTTTTTTATGATGCAAAAATAACCCAATTTTAAGCACTAGGAAAAGACATGTGTTACTGTAAATTCATTTACTACCTTGTGCCTATATGCTTCTACTACCTTATTCAGTCTTTAATCCTCTACTATACACATTTTTTTCTTTCAGAAGCAATGAGTTAATAAATATATTTATTAATCGCACAAAATATCTGACTCTATTGACTACATAGAATTACAAAGTCAATTATTTGAAAATTATTTATATTATTAATTAAATTACATTACCTGATGATTAATGTCTTGCAGCCAGCAAGAATTGACACTGCTGGGAATGAAATTTGACTGTTTTTAAGGGATTGTTTAATGAAAGTGGCTACCCATCTGTTTAAGGCCTCTGTATTTGGGAATTATATTCCTATACCTAACTGTGACCAGTTATAAAAAGCCATTGTTAGATTATCCTATGTGTAACTCGAATTAGCTTTAAGTGCAGAATCAAGTATGTGCAGATAAACAACTTTTAAATATCCCCATTTACCTGCTTAAGGGGAGAATACTGAGTAATCAGCAAGAATTAGGTAAAAAGAAAAATGAAATCAGAATCATAAGATATGTGTTCTAGGTACTTTGATTTTTAAAGATGGATTTGTCTTGGGAGAGTCATATGCTTCTCTGAAATTATTTTTATTTTCACATCTGCATAATAGGAAGAGCCAACTAGAAATTTTCTGAAATCTCCTTAAATTTAAATTGCCTATACTTACACACTCTGACACATAAACAAGATGAAAAGGGTACAAATTTATCTCAACAGAGAAGAACATGAATTCATTAGAGGGAGTCGATACAAAATAATATTTTGTTGAGCATTGATGGGTGAAGAATTAAAGTTCTAGAAGTCTTTCCTATCAACAAAAAATTCAGTTTTCTAAAAATCCTCCCTTGGACATGATTTTAGGGGAGGAGAAAGTATAACTTGGCTTCATTGACAACTTGTTCATCGTTGCAGAACCACGTGCAAAGTTGCCATCTGAGGTCTGTATTCCTTAAATTTCCATATTATGAAATCTATGTGGTCACTAAAAAGAAGTGGAATAGAAAAAGCTGTAGTGGCCCTATGACCTGGTAGCTGAAGGAGTCAGATCCTACACAGCCAACGGGGTTCAAGTCTCAACCCTGGCTACCTGAAAATGTGCAGAGAAGGGTGCATGCCTGCCCCGCGTCCCGGCAGTGCAGGCTGCCCCGCGTCTCAGCAGTGTAGAGAAACGGAAAAGGGATTTATTGCAGTGTGATCATGTCCCATTGCAGGGTGTTTCCCCCCACCCCTTCTACTTGTCTGTCTCTGGCAATTTAAAAAGAGAAGAAAAAAGCTGTAGAAAAAACAATAAATGTTGACTCTGAACTACAGCGTTTGCTCATTTTCAAAGAAAGAAAATCACCCTCTGCTTTTATACTATGAAGCCTAATGCCGAGAAGTGATAAACCCGATGATTCTCCCTGTAAAACGTGGACAATCTAGAATGGGCTTCTGAAGGAAGCCTGTGGGCTTCAGCAGAGGCGCCTCAGAAATGGGCTCTTCAAAAAGCTTGTGGAAAATGCGTATTATGAAAAAACTATGCATCTATTTCAATTTTTTTTGCACCAAAATAAATTAGTATCTTAATTCTATTTTTCAAGAAGTTTTAAAATCCTTCCTGCATGCTACTGATACTTACAGGAGGGGTAAGAGACTGACGTGACCATATTTTAAGTGTGTGTTTATAGTAAAAATATTAAGTATTTATATTGGGCATACATTAAATCTTTCTCTGATAAGCTAAAATGATTCACTCTATAAATCTTTTGAATTATTTTTTTTCTTATTTGTATAATGAAATGAGTTCAAAATTAAACCTTCCAGTTAATTTCAGAGTATGCACATAAAGAAAGAATGTATCTTAGAACTATAGTAAGGTTCTACTTCCCCAAATGAGAAGACAAATGGACAGCCCCTCCAAAAGAACGTTGCCTTGATGGGCTATATCTGGGGGGTGCAGTTCTCTTCAAACATTAAAGTGTATAGAAAACAAAAAGTTTAGGAACCAGCAGGTGGTATGGTGGTTAAGGCACTGAACACTCCCACATGGACGACCAGGGTTCGAGTCCTGAATCTGGTGGCTTGCTTTCTCACTTCCTCTCTCTCTCACTCTCACCCTCTGTCTCTGGTCAAATTACAAAATGAATGAATTAATAAAATAAATAATTATAAAAAAAAGAAAACAAAAAAGTTATTTAAAGGGCAAAATAAATGGCCTGTTAAGAAGCTTAAATTTTTAATTAGGACACTAATATACACTATTGCTATGAAAGCCTTATTTTATAAAAGTCGTCAATGAGGTGCTTTAGGAACACTTCCAAACAAAAAACAGTTTGCTTCACATTCGGATTCCTATGGCACCCAGATGATCATTTTAGATAGAGAAAAACGGTTGTTTGAATAAAGAGAATTCATTCATTTCTGTCTTAGTATAATAATAACTAATCATTTGTGTTTATTTGTATGTTAGTATTATTTTTAACAAAAGCCGTCAGTCTGATGCTTTTTCTTTTTCTTTCTTTTTCTTTTTCTTTCCCCCCAGTTCAGGGAAAAAGTTATGAGGTGTCTGAAAAACTCTTGCAATTTGCAAATATTTGTTTCCGGAGACAAATGTCAATACTTAAATAAAATTCTGGGTTTTTTTTTTTTAATGAACAATGTAGTAACATTTAGGTATGTAAACTTAAAAAGTAAATTTATCTTTTTGAAAGCATATTTTATTATTTTACAATATTTAATTAAAATCTTGGTTATTTGTGATGTCCTATCATCAATTTATATTCATGTAAAATTAATTAAGCATAATGCTTAATTAATCAAATTGTTAACAACCTAATCAAGTTATACCTGGCAATATCTCTCATAAAGAAACACTGCAGGTCTAACAATGTAGAATATAAGTGTCAGGGAACAGTATCAAATATTCATTTGTCTTTATAGTGTACAAACATGCATGTTGATGGATGTATTTGTGTGTGCATGTATTTTCCATCTGGTGGAAAGATGATAGGTTTACTTCCTAGACACCTGAGTTTAGATATAAGAATAACCATGTGAATTGGCTTGAAGTCTCAGCTGTTTTTAATGTGTAAAGGTGGAAAATATAATAGATCTTGTTCATAACTTTAAAGGCTAAATGACTAATTCTCATTCTTTTTTTTTTTCTTTTTTATGCCTTCTACTCTTTTCTCAATACTTGTTCTTCCTCTCCACTGGTCTTCCACATCCTCCTTAACTCTGGCTTATCTTTTTTTCTCTCTCATGTGGCAGAGTCTAAAAGAACATTCACTAAAAAGCAAAACTCTTTCCTTTTTATTTTATCATTGGACACACAGTTTAATCACACTTCTCAGCTTCTTTTCTAATAAAGTACAGTCATTTAACCGAGTTGGGGGTCAATGGACAGTGGGCAGAAGTAAAACACGCTGCTTTTAGATGTGGCTCATGGAAGCCTTGAAGTCATTGCCCTGCCTTTCTCTATTTACTGGCTGAATGTAGACTATGCCAAGGACATGGATAGCGGCAGGTGGAGCACTTGCTACAAACTAAAAGGCCTCTGATTCCCTGAACACCTTGTGAATACTGTCATTGAACTGTTAGGTGATCAAAAATAAAGTTATTTAGCTAAATCTACTAAGAACTGGGATCATTTTAGCAGGAGTTTACACCAGTTTAAGTCACGTAAAAAATGGTAACTTGACATGGAATATTGTATCAATAGTAATCTGAGAATTGATTTAATGGTCACATGACTGATGACAAAAAACCCTGCTATTGAAAGCAAAAATATCTACAGAGATAGAGTCTATTGTGACAGGACATTTGTTAAAAATGTCAACTGCATTAATGGAGTAGAGAAAACATATACTTGGAATATTAGGAAAAGAGTTTGGAAAACAAGATAGCTTTTAGTGGTGATGTTTTACTGACTAAGCTTAGTATAGCATATATTCTTAAGTACCCAATGCCTACAGTGGGAAAAGATAACCTCCAGCAAACAGTGAAGAACGTGCACATTAAAAGATGAAAGGAAAAATTTGGAACAAAAAACATCACATTAAGGCTTAACCTTGTAGCAAAATTCAGACTAACATTTCTCTACCTGAATATGTCACATTAGATGGCCCTGAGGTAGCAACCATTAACTTGAGAGAAAAATATGCAAAAGAAAGCAAAAATATAATCAGTCTCAAGAATTATGCTTAGGAATGAATTTTGGGTGAAATTATTGATACATGGGCACATTAGACAGTTTAGAAGCCTATATTCAAATTTTTAGTTAGACTATCTAAAGAATAGTTGAAGAAATCTTATAGCCAAAGAAATCATAAACTTGTACAAAAAAAAAAAAAAAGATGGTACCAGCAGGTGGCATGAAGTTTGAGGTGGCTGGATCTCACATGGCAAACACCGTGGTTTGAGTTCCAGGCCTAGCAATCTGAAAATCATGTTGGGTGCATGTGTGTGTGTGCCCAAAGTCATGAGAGGAGAATGAAGAAGGGATTACAGAATGGCCGTTCCCCTGGGGGATAATCTCTCACTTCCCCTTTTTCTCGCTGACAAGTCCATATGCCTAATAACAAAAACTTTATTAAAAAAAAAAAGACATTTGACTATTTTGACCTTAAACTAATATTCAGGTTCTCTAATGACATGAATAGAAAGTGCGTTGTGAAAGCTGTTTTTGTTTTTGTTTTTGAGATATTTTGGCTACAGGGTACATGTGCTCGCTGGAGAGACAGAGAGACAGAAAATGAGAGATTACTTCCTGGGGGTAATTTCTGGCCATGCCACAATCCCTTCTCTTCCATTCTCCTTTTGGGATTTTGGACACGCACTCACATGTGCCCAGTGTGAATTTTAAGCTGCCTGGTCCAGGGCTCAAACCACAGTCGACTATGTGGGAGCCCAGTGATGTAACCATTATGTGCCATCTGTTGGTCCAGAGCTGTGAAAGTTCTGATGCCATAAAACAAACTGAATCTACTCCTAATCACTTACTCCAGATTTGGCCAAGGAGCAGAGTGACCAAGGAAGTTTCTTCCAAACAATAGGTGAGGGAGTTGTTCCTCAAAAGTAGAATCAGGTTGTATCATGGTTGATCAGAAAGGACTATGCAGAAGTCAGAGGACTACATAAATCAAAGTCTAAATCAGCAAATGGAACATCAGTTGCTGAATATCCTCAACAAGCAGTTACACGAGCAAGAAATAAAAGTGTTACTTCAGTGTTTTGTGCATCAGAACCTCCTCAAGAGATTGTCACAGATGGTTCCACGCACCTTCAGACTTCTGATTCAGGTTCTCAGGGCAGGGCTCAAGAGTGCTTGTCTAACAAGTTCCCAGGTGATGCTGATGCTGATGGTCTGCAGAACACAATTTCAGTACCACTGATGTAAATGTAGGTTTCTCAGTAAAACTTGAGGTTTCAGAGGTATTTGTCAAAGTACTTAGTCTTTTTCTTGAGAGAGATTTGTGCTATAGGGAGTGTGCACTCATTGGAGACACAGAGAGAGACAGAGACAGAAAGCAAGAAATCACCCCCCAACCCCCTGACCCCATCAGGGAGGTTGGCCATGCCACAATCACTTCTCCAATCTCCTCTCAGGATTTTGGGCATGTATGCACACACGCATGCAAATGAGTTTTAAGCCTCCAGGTCCGGGACTCAAACCACAGTTGACTACATGGGAGTCCAGCAATGTAACCATTACACCATTAGCTGGTCCCCATAGTAGCTAGTCTTAATATAATTTGTACATCATGTATATTTTATAGTTTTTCAAATCCTCAGGATCTTCAAATTTATATTTCCCTCCTATTCTTGACTCTATCCCTTTCATCTGCTCCCTGATCCTCTTCTTTCACTTTCTATCCACCCATGCTGTCTTTAAGTTTGGTTTTTATTTTTATTTTTCCATGCTCTCTTCTTCTTGACCTATTTTTCTGTCTTGGAAAGATTCTCAATGAACTCAATTAGAGTGTGTATCTGATACCAGCAATTTCCAAAATCCAGAGGCATCTTCATTCTAAATAGCCTTCTTAAAAGAAAGTTGGCATTGCTACTTCAGTATTGTACACTGAAGTGGCACTTCATAGTACATCTCAGAGTTTATTCATTAATGAATCAGCAACTACTTACCAACCAAACTCCAAAAACTTTAGGATTTTTCTGAAGGAAGTCAGGATGAAGTCTCAAAGGGAAAATAAACTTTAAATAATTTTCTAGGCAAATGAGAGTGTGGCAATTGTACTAGTTCCTCTTAAGAAGAGTAGAACTATAAAAAGCATTCTTAATCTGGACATTGAATTGCCTATATCATTTTCAAAAACATCTTCTTTGAGAGTCTAAGCAGTTCTGAATATGTGTGTTTTCCTTATATTCGTCTTAAGTCTCCTGGTCTTTGGCAAAGGTACATTTTTTGTTTTTAATTCTATACACAATGAAGATGTAGATCAGGAACTCATCACCCTCTCTAGATATTTTTAAAATATAGAAAGACAGCATGATTGAAGTATATTCTTGAATATATCCATGCTTAAAATATAAAAATCTCACTAACCTCTGAATTGTGATAGTTTTTGAAGCTTTTAAACAAAACTATTAAAGACCAAAGTTATTCATCCCAGCATGAACATCTAACTGAAATTTTAAAGAGTAAAATTGCTAGGCTCTGAAACGTGCTGTCATTGTTGGAGATGTTTTAATGTGTTTTCAAATTTTTACTATAATTTCTACCTTCTCATTTTAAATTTCTGTAACCCAGACATTTCAAAACACGTTCATTTATAGATCTTACATGAAAATCACTTATTATATTGCTGTTGGATGCCAATCTACTAGAATATCTTCCTTTTCATCAGAGTTCAGTTATTTGATGTCTTCATTTCTCCAAATCTTTTTCCATAACTTATATCCCATTAAAAATTCTTAGACTTTATATTTTGCACCTAGACCTCAAATTACCTCAAATTACACCAGCAAAGCTATTCCCTCACTTTTCTCTCAAAGGGGTCTTCCTTGTCCCCTTCCATACTATGCATTATTCCTGGAAGCTCAGCCTAATCTCTTTCTACCAGATTCATGAGAATTTTATTTCAAGAGAGAATTCCAGTCTTCTCCAATTAACTCTACTCCATATTTGTAAGGCAGACTTGCACTAAAATTTAGTTTTTCCAAGTATTATCTAAAGAGGTGATAATACTATGGTAATTAAGGAATAAAAAACATGGCAGTTTATGTAAAAAGAAAGAAAAATAACCAAACACACGAAAGCGAGTGCTTGGGTAGTAGGAGTTTTATTACATTTACCTTGGTATTACCAATGCCCAATATAATTGCCTAGCTTGAAGTAAGTGCTTAGTAAACATGGAAACCTTTTTTTCTTAATTTGACATAAATACTAGGGTGTCAGAAAAATAATGATGTATTTTTTTCTATGCAAAAATATCCCATGATTTTTCTAACAACCTGATAAATCTCATCTACAACCATAAAGTGCTTAGTTATGAATTTCAACCAGACAAGTAATTATTGTTCATTTCTTATGCATGAGATGCTATACTAGCTAGTAAGTATAGTAGGAAGAAAAACACATCCCTGTACCCAAGGAGTTTCAGGTTCCATAGACATCTGAATAAGTATGTTGGAAGTGATGATACAGTGCCATTAGTGTGATAATGAGAGAAGTACCTAGCTTCATAGGAGCATGTTAGAGAGCTTTTTCAGTTCTTAGACTAGGGCCATGGAAGACAGGAAGAATTTATAAGTGAAATGAAAGGGACCAATACTCCTAGGGAAGAAATAGCATATTCAACAGCCTGGAGGCAAGAAAGAGTATAAAGTTTGAGCAACTACAGTTTTAAATGACACCTTTCTGCACATGAGAAGAGTAATGACTGGAAATAAATCAGAGAGCAAAGTGAAACCACATCACTTCAAGAGCAGGGAACCAGCAGTTAGCGTAATGGCTATGTCGCTGGACTCCCACGTAGTCGACCGCGGTTCGCGTCTCAGACCCGGTGGCTTACAACTCACGCCGGGCACGTGTGCGTGCGTGCCCAAGATCGAGAGGAGAATGGAGGAGAAGATTGCGGCGTGAAATTTCTCGTGTCTCTATGTCTCTCTCTGTCTGTCTGGCGAGCGCACGCGCCCTATACACCTCTCAAAAAAACTTCAAGAGCCATATAAGGGAATTTGGAGTATCGGGGACATCGGGCTTTTCGGAGACACAGTTAACACACCACTCTACAAGGCTAATCCACATGAGAATGTTCCATGTTTGTTTCTGGACACTTCCCTGAACATGCTGAGCATGCTCATACCCATTATTCAGGGCTAGTTAAGACTGAGGGTGGATCACAATGTGGAGACCCAGTTGTGGTCCCTCTCTGTTGGTCTCTCTTTCTTGCTATGGCAGAAGAAAGAAGAAAAAGAAAGAAGGAAAAAAGAAGAAGGAAGAAAGAGAAAGAAATAAAAAAGAATATTGAGGGCTTATTAGAATATTTTAAACTGAGAGTGGTATTACATCATCAAATTTCGAACCTGCAGAATTCAGGCTTTCATGAAGGGCATAGAATATGCCACAGAGGAATGTAAAGAAACTAGACAGTCGTGCATACTATATTGACTGATTCTGATACAGGGTATGCGCATGCGGACTGAGTCCTCACCTAAGTGTTTCACTTTACCACATGTAATAAATTTATTCATCAATATATTTAGCTGCATGTTCCAAATTAAGGTGGAAGAAGTCTCTCCCTCTCTCTACAAAAAGAGTACTGAAAGAAGATAAATAAGATCAAAGTCAGCTGATGAGAGGAAATACTGTTAGAATCATAATGAACTGGTATTTGGAAGGATTAGATGTTAGAATTAAAGAGAGAAGTTTGATTTGTGTCATTGTTTAGTTATATATAAATAATGTTTAGTTATATTATATATAAAATGAAGTCCAAATTCCCTTATGGCTCTTGAAGTTCTTGATGTGGTATTGCCTTGCTATCTGGATTTATTTCCAGTCCTTACTCTTCTCATGTGCTAAGGGTGGTGTCATCTAAACTGTAGTTACTCAAACTTTATACCTTCTCTTGCCTCTAGGCTTTTGTATATGCTGTTTCTTCCCTAGCAGTATTTGCTCTTTTCACATTACTGACAGATTCTCCCCTGTCTTCCATGGCCCTAGTCTAAGAACTGAAGAATCTCTTTCACATGCTCTTTTAAAATTATGCACTTATCAGATGGGGAACTAAAGGAAAAGAAACGAGTCAAGGCTTAAGATTTAGGCTTGATAAATGATGACTTTTTGGAGTATATTTTATTTTCACCAGCTGAAGTGTAAAGTCCTGACGGAAGGGCTACTGCCTTCCGATTGACTAAATCCACTTCAGAAGTCTCCTGACCAGTTTCCAGTGACTAGTTGTGGACTGGCCATCTCAGATTTTAAGAGCAAGGCTGTATTTTAAATTCCACATGTGTTGCTTTCTTCCTTCAGAATTTCTGCAGTTCAATGAGGCAATATTTAAGCAAACTTTTTAAAATGTAATAGTATAACACAATAGAGCAAAAAATGTCATTGATGATTCAATACACACTTCCCCAAAAAATGTTAGTAGAACTATTACCAAACGTGCACAACATAATGTAATGTTCAATGTCAAATACGATGAATATGTCTCTATCATTGATTTTATTACCACACACTGTATATGTGCTGGGAAAAACCATATTATACCCCATAAAGTTGTATAGTGATTATACATAACCCAGGAACCACAATTAAAAATTAAATTAAAAAGTAAAATAAAATAAAAATGAATATAAAGAGAAAATAGGTTGGAGAAAATCCTGCATATCAGAAATGAATTGCACAGGCTTTCTTTGTCTATCATTGGAATTGAAGCAGTGCAAAATCAGAAAGCTTTAATTACCTTATTAATATGCCTTATTATTCATTTTAATGTCCTCTAAAATAACATATTTGCGAATTTTCATTTTTACTTATCTTCTATGTGCAAACACTGTTTTATTTATTATAGCAAAAAATTGAACAAATGACTCTGTAGCATAAACAGTATTTGCTTGAATAAAAATACCAGTATCTGTGAGAAATGTGAATTACTTTTATCAATGTAATAAGACAACTTTACAGTGGCCTGTAAATTGCTAGAGGAGAACTTTGAGCAGATGTTTGAGAAAGTGACTTTTGGAGCAATGTAGGTTGTGCCACAGAGAAGATGATACAACTCCAGTTAACCAACCTACAATGGAAATTTTGCTCTTTATCCTTTAAATAAATAATACTCACTAAAGCCACCACAAATGATTGCATAAAAATTTGCAAATGTATAATACACCCACACCTTTCTGTTACTATAAATTGAATGTTTGCTTATTGAGTCAATTACCTTAATTCCCAAACATGTTATATTGTTTCTATTTTTTTAATTAATTAATTTTTTATTATCATCATAATCTTGTTTATATTACATTGAATTGCATATAACTTTACAGGGTATTACATTGCTTTTTCAAAAGGGACTGCCATGCATGTCAGTCAATATGGAGACATTAATCTCCCCACTTCATCATTCAATATCTTTTCATTGTTTTTCCCAATCATTATTATTATTATTCCAATTATTTTTTTTTTTGGAGAGGTTTTTTTTTTTTTTTTGTTTTTTTTTTTTTTTTTTTTTTTTTTTTTTTTTTTTTTTTTTTGCTACAGTGCACGTGCGCTCACCAGACAGACAGAAAGAGAGACATAGAGACAGAAAGAGAGAAATCACCCCCCAGGGGGGGATGATCACACCGCAATCCCATCTCCTCCATTCTCCTCTCAGGATTTGGGCACGCATGCACATGTGCCCGGCGTGAGTTTTAAGCCACTGGGTCCGGGACACGAACCACGATTGACTATGTGGGAGTCCAGCGACATAGCCATTACGCTAACTGCTGGTTCCCTCCAATTACTTTTTTAAACAATCACTATTTCTCATTTTGCTTGTGAAAAGACTTTACCCATCATAAAATACTTCTATTAGTTAATCACTTGAAACTTTTGATTTGTACACTACAGATTAATATGATTACTAATATTCTGAGAAGATGTAGTTAATAAACATTTTGTAAAGATTTTGAAAATTATTTCAATATTCATAAAACCAAAAAGAATACCGTCTCTGTGGAAGACATGGTTAACATACACCAAATGTCAACCCCTGGCTTTTCCACAATAAAAGAGCTAAAGCAACACACAGGACCTCACAGCTAGAGACAGCACTTGTCAACCTCCTTTTAACTAGATGGGTTATTTGAAACTGTTCTTTTCAAGGGAGTGAGAACAAAATTTATGTGTGTAACTTCCAGATCAGTCCAGTTTAAAAGCTGACTTTTAAATTGCCCTAAACTGCTACTCTCTTTAGGCATGTTAAGTATATTTTATCAGTGACATAATTTTGATGAAGATAACTTGATGAATTAATCTGAATATTTTTGAATCCCTACTATAATAATAGACTTCTTTTTTATAATTATTTTATTTAAATTTATTTATTTTATTTATATCTTTTAATTTGATGAGAGAGAGAGAGAAAGTGAGAAAGCAAGCCACCAGGTCTGGGACTTGAACCATGGATAGCCATATGGGAGTTCAATACCCTTAACACCACACCACCTGCCAGCCCCCAGTAATATAGACTTCTTAATTAATTGGCAATAGAATTCAGTTATGAAAGCTAAGATAAAACAAAACAAAAACTCACTAATTTCAGCTCTACAGAAAGAATATTTTTTTCTCATCTGTGGAAGTGTTAAGAATAAATAGCTGATTATCAATAATGATATCCAAAAGGAAGCTGAATTACCATTTGGCAGAAAGTATTCAGATGGAAAAATGGCATTTAAGGTCTCTTTTAATTCTGAAAATCTATGATTCTTTGTCAATGTGCCAGGCAGTTTTTGGTTTGTTGATTTGTTTTTGTCAGCATTGGTTACTAAAACCATGCCAGGTTTCAAAATCTTGAAATCAGGTTTTGTTTATGTAGTTGTTTTGGCATCTTTTATATAGCAAGATCACAAACTCTGGATGAGGCTGTTTACCTTCACATCTTAGATCCAACAAGAGGAAAAATTATTCATGCTTTATAAGATTTGTTTTTTCCATTTTTAAAATGTAGTTAGTGAAAATATATAGTGCCCAGTGTTTTAGGAGTGTTAAATAAGCCAAACTGGTGCAGCAGCAAAACGTAATGCTCTAAAAGGCTGAACCACAGGGAAAGTTCTGAGTTCATGTCCAGAAGCCTCCCTGAGAACCTTGGCCATGAGCCCATGGCTGGCTGAGGCTGAGGATGGACCACTGTGTCAAGAACTTGTTGAGAGTACAGTTTCTTTATATGTCTCTCTCACTCATAAAAGAAAGGAAGAAAGAAACTTAAAATAATATAAATGTATAGTCTTTCAATTAGAAGAAAAAAAATAAAAATAAAATGGTACTTTAAAAAAAAAGACAAACTCCTTAGCACATATCTATCCAAAAAAAGAATATCAAGAAATGTTAGACGTTGGTGTTACACTCTCATTGATTAAACTTTTCTTTGTATGACTTGTTTTTACATTCTAACTTTAGGTAAGTATACATTTGCAAAACTACTAGCCATACATGTATATTTTTTGAGATTGTTTTGCCATAGGGCATATGTACTTGCCGGAGAGGAAGACACAGAGACAGAGATAGGGAAAATGAGAACTCGCTTGGGGGGGTGGGTTGTGATGGCCGGTCCACAATCTTCTCTCCTCCATTCTTCCTTGGGAATTTGAGCATACACACACACACACACACACACACACACACACGCCCAGCGTGATTTTCAAGCTGCCAGGTCCAGAGTTGACCATGTGGGAATCCAGTGCCTTAACCACTATGCAACCCGCTGGCCCCTCTACTGCTCATATTTTATTGCTCACTAAATCATTACTAAAATTATCTTCATCGCTACAAAAAATATGATCATTAACAAATTTTAAATTATTTTAAGAATTTTAAAATTCTACAAACCATCAGATTGTATTTATTTTATTTATTTATCTTTTTAGATTGGTGTTCTTCTCTTTTGTTTTGTTTTGCCATAGGGTACATTACTTTCTGGGGAGAGAGACAGAGACATTGAGAGGGAAAGTGAGAAATTATCTCCCAAGGGGATGTCAATGACACAGTTCTTTCTCCTCTATTTTTCTCTTGGGATCTTTGGCACACACGTACATGTGACCAGTGTGAGTTTAAAGGCATCAAGTCCAGGACTCAAACCACTGAAGGCCATACGGGAGTTTAGCAACATAAACACTGTCCCATCTGCTGGCCCCAAAATTGTATTTAAACACAATCATTTCGCTATTTCTAGATCAATGCATGACTTTTAATAATGCAACCAGTACTATTAGTGAAAGAATTTTTTTGCTTGTATTGATTTATTATTATTTAGAATACAGTGTGTCTAGTAAAGGATACATATATAAAAGTACACAAACCATTACTATATAGCTCTTTGATCATTATAAAGCAGCTACACTCATGTAAACATATCCAACTCTAAATTCCCATTCATCTATACCTATATATCAAGATTTCCATCATCAGTCTTTTATATTTAGCTGTTCTAATAGGGCATCTCACTGTGATTTTAATTTGCACTTCTCTGATTAATAATGAGGTTGAGGGGTCAGAAGTTGGTGTAATGGCTATGTCGTTGGACTCCCATGTAGTCTACACAGTTCAAGTCCCAGATCTGGTGGCTTGAACTCACGTCGGGTGCATGTGTGTGTGTGTCCAAAATCCCGAGAGGAGAATGGTGGAGAAGAGATTGCAATGTGGCCATCCCCCCTGAGGGTGATTTCTCCCTTTCTATCTCTCTGTCTCTCTCTGTCTTTCTGGCGAGCACAGAGAATACCTCTGGATGTTTATCTGACAAATAAGAGATATTTGCCAATGTGGATAAACTGTATAAAACAAATTTGGATATAATTTAATTTGGAAGTACCCGTTAGCTCTTGCCCATTTATCTCTTGGGTTCTTTGGGTTTTTTTCTGTATGTTTGTTGAAGTCCTTAATATGCTCTATTACAAGCTTTTCATGGCCATATGCATTGCAAATATCTTCCCCCAGTCAGTGACTTTTCATTCTCTTCTAAATAGGAATTTCTAGTTTCATCATAAACAAAGTTTTCAGAATTTTCTGCATATTAGTGCTTTTTGTCCTGTATAAAACAGATTTGCCTAACTAAATGATGAATATTTTTTCCTATAACATCTTTTAGAAAAATTAATAATTTGACTTTCAAATTTCTAACTATGACTCATCTACGACTGATTTTTTTTTGGATATGATATGAAAAGGGGATTCCTTTTCATATGGAAATCTATTGACCAATGCAATTTATTATAAAAGCCATTTTTCTCCACTGTTCCAACACTTAAACTGTATGTGTATTTAATCTTCAAAAATGCACCAGTGAGGTAAAGCAGTAATAGAGCAGTAACATGTGATGCTCTGCAAGGCAATCTCACAGGGGAAAGTTCATAGTTCAAGCCCAGAGACCTCCCTGTCTATGCTTGGTGAGCTGTGTGTATGAGCCAGGCTGGCTAAAGTTGAACGGGGGGTTGCCGTATTAAGACTTTGTTGGGGCACTGTGTTTCCTTTTCCTCTCTCATTTATGGAAGAAATAAACTTTTAAAATGGTAATAGTACCACTTTACACATAACAAGTTACAGATACATACTGATTTAGAACTTGCTAAGGGTAACACAGCTAACCGGTGGCAGAGCTGGGGTATTAAAACCAGACATTCTGATTTTAGTGTCTGAATTTTTAATCATTACACCAGTCACCTAGATACAATTGTTCAATTTCCATAATATTAAAAGATTATTGCCATTAGGACTTCTTCAAAGTTCCTCAACAGTACTTCAGTCCTTCTTGCCTCAAAGCTTTTGCACAAGGTATTCTTTATCAGGAAGACTATTTTATATCCAGTTATAGAAGATAAATGATCTCGCAGAAAGATGACTGATGCATCATTTGAATTCAAGACTGAATATTCTATAATGAAAATTTCCCAATGACTAATTAATGAAGCTACTTATTTAGAGATATGAAGATAAATTGTACTCTAATGATTTTAGTGTACATATATAGTCATATAATTACATCTATCTTACCTCAAACAATCCACATGCATGTATGCCCTATAAAAATAGTAACCCCTCCATTCTCATCCACTTTTCCATAATACGCAGAATGATACATACAAAAATGTTAAGCCTTAGCTTCACAGATCTATTTTAAACATTGCGTTTTATCCTGCTTGCTGTTAAAGAAATTAATATATAGGATCAACACATCTTTTATATTACCTTTTCTCATCATCAGCATCGTAACGATGCTGGTGGAAAAATATCTTGGTGCAAAGATTCTAATTACTATAAAGCCCAAGAGGAAAGTCATATAATTCTAAATGGCTAAAATGTTTGTGTCCTAAAATATAATATTTCATAAAAAACTAAAATCATATTTTCTGGTAATTAATATGTGACCTTACATATCTTATGAGAACTCAGTCTTTTTAAAGAAGACAAAATTTCAGCATTAAAATTAACATTAAAGTCTGGAAAATATATTAACAGCATTAAAATATTTTATTAAGCAATTAAATATAATAATTAGAAACATAACAGATCCTTGATTTGTCTTGTAAATGATAAAATAGATGAAGCATAATAGTAAAATGTGTTTTCAGTAGCCCTGAACCAAGTTTAATGCATTCATTTCACTTACATCACCCGATGAATTGCTAGTGATATGAGCATTTTACTCATATTGTAGACTACAGAGAATTGTTCTGAGATGTACCATTCATGCATCCAGAGTCCCATTTAAGATCTGTGTTTTTTAAATGTAACAACTATCTTCTTTTTTGGGGAAGAGATTTTTGCTATAGGGCGCGTGCGCTCGCCAGACAGAGAGAGACAGAGAGACAGAAAGCAAGAAATCATCCCCCAGTGGGAATGGTCACGCTGCAACCCCTTCTCCTCCATTCTCCTCTTGAGATCTTGGGCACATACGCACACACGCCCGGCGTGAATTTAAGCCACCGGGTTCGGGACTCAAACCATGGTTGACTACATGGGAGTCCAGCGACATAACCATTACGCTAACTGCTGGTCCCACAACTATCTTATTAATGTAACAATTATCTTTTAATAATCATTTCTACATAAATACTTTAGGCCACTTGAAAAGTTTCATCACAGAAAAGATACATAATTATTCTCTCATTAGTTAAAGCATAGAATTTTTAAAGAATTTTTTACTTACTTAATTTACATAAGTAAGATAGGATATAAAAACTTATAATGTATTTTGAAGCTCATAGAATTAAATATGCAAAGAAATATAAAATATGTTTCACAATATTTAAATGCTGGCCCTGCTATAATCAAAGTCAAAGGATTGTTAAAACGATAGCAGACCTTGACACTCACTGAACTCTTACTGTAAAAATTAATGTGATGATTCTTTACTAAGGCAAACTCTCAAAATAAATTAGTGAATTAAGTACTAACAAATGTTTTCCTATTTATACATACATTTTATGAGTTCCAGATAAGAACTTTTTGCTCATTTTTATTCACCTCAATAAGTACTTAGTATACACATTTTAGTTTACTACTATTTTGTCCTAAGACAAATTGAATTATAAGAAATTGTAAAATGTCATCACATTTTCAATTTATGCATCAATTGAAGCCTATAATCTAACTACTTTTATAAATCTTGTCTAAATTTCTACAGTCTACTTATTTCTATATTTCTCAAACTTCCTAAATATAGTATTTGTACAAAAAGTTTAGTATCTATTAGGGTTTTTTTAATGGAAATAATCACTAATTGTTGTTGAATGAACTATATAAATAATGAAACATTTAGCATATATTACTTTACCCACTGATTGAGTTACTCCATCATTTATTAAATATTTATTGAATGTGGTCATTTTCTTAGGAAGGAACTACTCAAGTCATTTTTTAAAGCATGCACCTCACTGAAGTGTATAAGTATTTTATTAATGCTGCCTTAATATTGGCATAGTTTCTATTAATAGCAAGCATGTGCTGGACAAAGGAAACCTTAAACAATAATCATACAGCTGGGTGCCAGATAATGAATGCAGAAGATAGACACATATTTCTGTTTCACATATGGTTTCATATTTCTTTTAAAACTAATGCAGCATTGAGGGGCTAGGTGATGTCACAGAGGTAATGAAACACTTTGCAACGCTGGACCCACATGAGAAGGTTCACGTTTGCACACTGAAGCCTCTCTGTACTCACATAGGGCATACACACATGTGCCCATGATCCAGTCTGGCTGGGGCTGGGTATGGATCGTGGCATAAAGACCCCATCTGGGATCTCTCCCTGTCTCTTCTCTTCCTCTATGTGTTATGGAAGGAAAAGAATATATATAAATGAATGATTGAAAATATACTCTATTTCCAGTCTCTGTGCAGAGTTTGGGAAAAGAGTTGATACTATCTAAATTTCTTCTCCCTTCTGATGTCAAAATCTGGAAGAACAAAGACAAATCTCCTTCTACCCCATCCCGCTCATACCTAAAGAATCCTCTGGGAATATATGGTTCTTAACTGTTCTGAGACTGTAACAATCTTGGTGCAAACCACTGCTCTGTGTATTGAATCACATAGGTTTTATAACAATTAAAAAAAACTATACATGGATTTCAAAAAATTTTTACATGAAAATGAATTCATACTTTAATTCCATTTTCCACAACCTTTCTGAGGTCTCATAAAATAGTTATTTTCTTCAAGCATTTAGAAAAATGGAAAAACATTGGAAACTATTATAAATAAGACTTCATCCCTATAGGATATTAAATTCATAGCTAGTTTGCTTTTCAGTATCAAACTTTGTGATTCAATACACCGGGCAGTGGTTTGCACCAAAATCTTTGCTTCTCCTGTTGATTCTAGCATTTGGAACCCTGGGACTTGGTGCCAAAGTATACATTTTCAATGAGCACAACTTTGAATTTAAAACCTACTAAAAAAGGAGGCAAAATGGCTTATTGAGATAAAATTACATCTAAAATACAGCTAGGTTTTAAGTTAGAGAATCAATCAAAGTCAGAAGCTATGAAAGTAAGGCACAAATGAGAAACTAGAGGAAGCAGCACTGGGCTGTTTAAGCTGGTTCTGCATAATGAGACCTATGTAGTTGATGAATGTTTCTCAGATTTCATGGAAACAGAGACCAAAATATTTTTAAACAGCCAAAAAATATAGACTGCTCCTTTGTTTATTAAAGACAAGCAAACAACAACAGAAAAAAAAAAATGAGTGAAAACTGGAGCTGCCAGGTAGTGCAGTGGTCAGGGATGCTGGACTCCCACACGGACAACTGTGGTTCAAGTCCTAGACCTGGCAGCTTGCTTTCTCACTTGTCTTCTCTCTCTCTCTCACTCTGCCTCTCTCTGGTCAAATTGAAATAAATAAATAAATAAATAAATAAATAAATAAATAAAGTTGAATAAAATAATTCTTTAAAACAATTAGTAAAACTGATCTTCATCATAAGTGATTTCAGAGTGGAACTGAGGACTTAGAAAACTGGAAGTTTTAATGCCTTGTTGAAAGAAAAACATTTAAAGACTTTAAACAGTACCAAGGGAGAGATAACCAGTAATAAATAAATAAATAAATAAATAAATAAATAAATAAATAATAACTTTTGAGTTTATAAATTACTTTTCAGTCTTTTGCTTTTGCTTATTTATTAAAGATCATCCATTGTGTTTTCCAAATGCTCTCTTGGATCTTGGAATAAAAGATACTTCTGTAATTGGAGGTTAGTGACTTGTAATAAAGACTAAGAACCAGGACCAGCAGATGGCAAAATGGTTACATTGCTAGACTTCCACGTAGTCGACCATTGTTTGACTCCCACATAGTCGACCATGTTTTGAATCCCAGACCCAGCAGCTTTAAACTCATGCCAGATGCACATGAATGCATGCCAAAAGTTCCAAGAGGAGAATGAAGGAGAAGGGATTGCAGTGTGGCCATGCCCCTTGGGTGGGTGGGTGGGGGGTGATTTCTCGCTTTCTGTCTCTCTTTCTCTCTGATGGGCACATGTGCCCTATGACAAAAAACTTCTCAAAAAAAAAAAAAAAAAAGACAAAGAACCTAGATAAATTGAAGCTAATCTTCACTCTAAACTGCTGAACATGTGTTCTGTTTGACTGAATGAAGAGAAGTTTTTAAAAGATTTCTGCAATTTCTCGGGACCGTAATCACTTATCTGCGTCTTTATGCAAACACACTCTCTAGTTCTGTGGATGAGCCATCCATATGACCAGACAGTCTCTACTACCTGTTCGAGTCCATTCTTTCTTCCTAGACAAGAACAACTTTCCTGGAATTCTCCCCTTTCTCTCTTACATTATCAAGTTTGTATATGTGCTTCTTTTATTTTTCTCATGAGCTTATGAAAATACTACATTCTTTTTAAAATTTTATTTTATTTTAATTTTTATTTTGCCAGAGGGCTCATGTACTTGACAGAGAGAGACAAAGAAAGTGGGAGTAAGCATCCCCCCTCCCAATAGAACACTGTCACACCACAATCCCTTCTCCATTTCTGCATCTTGTCAGGATTTGGAGCAGACCATTATTGGTGTGTTTTTCAAACTGCTGGGCTTGGAATTCGAACAGCATGGTCAGCCATATGGGATTTGGCTCCCTCAATCACTAGGCCATGGTGCTGGCCTTATTTCACTATTTTAAAAAGTAAATCTGTTTATCAATCTATTTGCTCATCCATCTATCTATCTGCATATATTATATGGATAGACATATACAAATGTGTGTGTGTGTGTGTGTGTGTGTGTGTATATATATATATACATATATATATTTGTGTGTGGCACATGTATGTATGTGTACATATATTTGACTCCACCCCCTTTAGCTAGTGTCTCATCTCTCTCTCTTTTCTTTCCTTTTTCTTCCTTCCTTTTCCTTTTCATGCCAGAAGGCTGCATTGTTAGAGACAGTGACAAACAAGCAAAGAAAGAGAGAGAGATTAAAAAAAAAAAAAAAAAAAAAACATGGGGGGGGCATGTTCCCAGCATATTTTTACAAGTCACCAGGTCCAGGACTCATTGATAGTCATGTAGGATCCAGCCACTTCAACCACCGTGCCACAACTGACCCCCTACTTATTTTACGGAAAAACTTCTCAAAAGAGTTGGCTACAACCAATGATTCCTGTTTCTTTCCTCTTGAACCGACACTTAACAGGCCTTTGCTAATACCTCTTCACTGAAATAGCCATAGTCAAAGTCACCAGTAAAATTTTTGCTGAATTGTGTGGTGGATATTCAGTGTTGAATCTTCTTACTTGGACTATCAGCAACACTCGACACAGTAAGTCACCCTTTTCTCCTGGGTATCTTTTTTTCACTTGGCTTCCAGGACACAAATACTCATGTTTTCACTGATCTCTCCTTCTTACCCTTTTTTGTTTATTCTTCCTTGTCTCCACATCTTTAAATGATGTATATCTCCAGAATTCAGTCCTTTTGGGACTCATTCTTGAGAATGAAAACATTGTGTCTAACCGATCTTGATTTTGTTTTCAAGGTTTTTCCCATAGACACATGCACTCATCAGAGAGAGAGGGAGAGAGAGAGAAGGTGAGAGGGAAAGTGAAAATTCATCCCCTCAGGGGAGTGGCTATGCCTCAATCGCTACTCCTCCATTCTCCTCCTGGATTTTGGGCACACATGCACACATGCCTGGTGTGATTTTCAGGTCTCCAGGTATAGGACTTGAGCCATGGTCGGCCACATGGGAATACAGCACCCTAACCACCATGCTACTGCTGATCCAGTGTCTCATTGTTTTACTGTGCATCTAAATGCCTATAACTCCCAGATTTGTATCACCAGCTCCATTGCTCTCTGAAATTTCTGACATATATTAAACTGATGACAGGAAAAGGACGTGATCTCAAACTGTGCACAATTAGGCCCAAACACTTGATTTTCCTTCCTGATCTTTTATACTCTTCTCCAATTTAGCTAATGGCAGCTCCTCATTTCTAGTTGCTCAGGCTACAGGCCGCACACTCACATTTGCTCCATTTATTCTCCCATCTAATGTCTGATCAATGAATAAATTCAAAGATTTTTTATTAAGCCTCTGAGGTAAGCAACATTTTTCACTGGCTTGTCATCTAACCCTGGGAAAGGTCAGTCAGTCCAGAACTTAGGCATCTGCCTGCTCCTGCTCAAGTTCTCCCTCACTCTCCACGCCTCACTTTTATACGTCATCTCCTACTTCTTTCTCTCTTGCTCACTCCATTCCTACCCAGTGGCATCCCATATCAGGCACACTCCCGCTACGCCTACTCCAGCAATACAAAAGTCTGCACCTGCTCTTCCCTCTGGCTGAATGCCCTTCTCTCAGATGTTTGTACCCAATGCTTCCTCACTTCTCCAGTTTTTATTCCTTGAGTCTTTTTCTCTGTGAGGTCTAACGAAATCATAAAATTTCTACATTATGGTCCTTATCATTTATTACCATCTAACATTCTATTTTAATTTTATTTAGCATGCAAGGATTTATAACTTACCTAGTGATGGGTCTCTGTCACTGCACATGTAGCATATTGTAGGTACACAATACTTGTTAAATATTTTTTTATTAGAGTGAATGATAAAAACAGAAAACTTTTTTAGAAACATTGAATCATTCTTTGAGGAAAGAAATTAAGGAGAAAAATAGAGAGGCAAGACATTTATGGGACACAGAAATGGACTGTTGTCTGTCAATGATAATGTGCATAGTAACTGGACTGGTGTGAGGTGGGTTGGATAAATTCACTTTACAAGCTAAGTGACATGTACTGATTGAATGTATAAAATAAATTTTTAAAAAAGGGTGTTTGGGAAAAAGGAAATATTAAGAAAAGCTTCAAAGGATAAATTGCTAATAAACTGAGATTAGATTAAATGATAGGTAATATTTAGGTGTGTGGATGTGGGGAGGTGCTTTGTAAGAGGTGGTGACTACGCATGCAAAGTCTAAGATCCGGGGAAATAAACGATGCACTGAGAATATTATCACTCCATTTGGCCGGAACTGCATTTCCAGAAGGCATGAAAACAAGACTGGGATGGTAACGGGTTAAGTAAAATAAGCAGTGCGATTATTTGGCTCTTGAGGTGAGCAATGTACTTCTTCCTTTCCATGAGCAGATCCTTGACATGCTACATTTAGATGTGAAACCTATACTCGGAAGACATGTGCAGTCGTTCTCATATCTTCATCTCCAGAATTCTTCCAGTAAAAATATTTCTGCTTATCAGGCTGGCTGAAGTAAATAGAATCAACAAACCCCATTTCTTACTGAAGTGGACCAGATATTTATTTATGCATATTTAGGGAATATAAATCTCAGTTCCAGACTGTTCAAACTATATACCATTCTATATAAGCTTGAAAATAATTACAAGCTTATAGAAAGAAAACGTTTTACTCCAAAGGGATTTTTACACACAAATATTTCACTAGAATTGCTTTTCTTTCCTTGAGACCTAAATTTAAGTTTGGAAAAAGCAATCAGTCAACCTATATAATGAGATTTTAGAAGAAATAGTCAAGCAGGAAATTCCTCTCACAGGCAATAATCTCTACTTCCTAATCTGTGCCTGTTTTTCCACCTGGCTCAAAGCAGAAAATTCTAGTAATTCTCCAGGACCCCTGAAGGCATTGTATTTCAACAAGGTTAGAAGACATTGAGTTCATCCTTCTTAGCTATTATGAAATCAGGGACCCTAGCTTCCATCATTACCTGGATTTCACTCCTCTCATTATCCTCATCATTTTTTAAAGATCAAAGATAAATAGTAAATTACAGAAATATGCAAACACAATTACTGGTAACATGGTAAAAAATGAAAATATCAAATTAGTACTTCAAAATACCTGAAGTACAAAATATCTGAAATATTTCAGATTTATATATATGAATAGCTGAGATTCTTTTATTTAAGAATAATCTATTCATCACCTAGGGGATTTATGTGGCATGTGTTAACCTGTCATATATTATAGGTTATCAGACTGGCAATAAACCCCATGGTGAAAGATTAATAACAATAGCTAGTATTTCCTATTAACCTTTACTAATATAATTATTAATTATTATAAATAATTACATATAAGTTGGGCACCTACTACGTAAATTGTATGATGCAATCTCTACAACAGCCCTCTGAGATAGGATATATTAGAACTTCCAATTGACAGATGAAGAAGTGAGGCAAAGTGATATCAAATTACTTGCCTGATATCACAAAGTGAATAAGGTGGCAGAGCCAGAATTTAAAGGCTGTCTGACTGATGCTGTCTGATTTTGAAGTGCTTACTTGTAACCATTTTACAATTCTGCCTGTTTTCTGTAATAAAAGGCTTCTTTAGTTATTAAAAATAAAAGCAAGAGCTGGCATTAGAATACAATTTTAGATACTTTACGTTCCCTCTAATCTTTGCAGCAATTAGTATTTCCAAATGAGGGAACAAATGCTCAGACAGGTCATGTTACCTATCCAGGACCTTTCTAATTCTAGAATAGAATCTTATTTTCCCTAAAAAAAATTGGGAGATTATCATGAGACTAGTAATATTTAGCAGGCATACTTCTGCAAAACCAAAAAAATTAATTTTATTTACTTAGTAGAACTATGATCAACTTAAAGTGGTAAATAAAAATGGCTTTCATTATCTCTCCCATTTTCCAAGTCCAGTTCAGATCCTTTTTTCCAGAACCAGTTCTTTTATGAAACCTTCCTCAATTCTCTGATTCCCAAACCTAACAAATCTATTTCAATTCAATTAAGGAGTAGCAAATTTAGCATATTGAGGAACAGATGTACACATTTTAAAACTACTGTCTCTTATAGTAGGAGTCAGATCTATTATATTCTCCATATTTAAAATCCTCCCCCTTAAATTCTGACTCCTGCTACAACTTCTGCTTAGTAGTAGCATTAGCATTCTTCTTTCTTATTTTCTCTTCCAGATGATGAGCATGTACTAACAACTGCTTTCCTTTTGTTCATGTTGTTATCTTCTCAAGTATTCAATACGGTGCCTGGTATATTGTGTAGGCTTGATAATAGGTATCATATTGGTTCCCATGGAGAATTAAATGATCTTATCTTTAATTAGCAATTATTTAATTTGATACTATTTTAATGCTTAGAATTAATAGCACCGTTCTCTCAGCTTGTATAGCTCAGAATAATTTTAGGACAATTCTGATGACTTTACTATGATCTCATGAAAGAAAAAAAAAAAAGAAGCTTCATAGATGAAGTAACGGATTTGCAAAATATGAAATATGCCACTGCCTGATGAGGGCATGAGAGGAGCCGCTGCTCTCATCTCTGTCTCCCTCGGGAACTGTCTGTGCAAACTGTAAAATAAGAATGTACTTAGCTCAGTTTAAAAACAGGTAACTAAAGCATACACAGCCGGGTGGGGGGAAGTAGGGAGATAGATACAGAGTGTGAAATTGATTCTAATTACAATGGAAAACAAGTGGAGAGTTTTAACTAGTCAGATTTATGCCTTAAAAGTTTTTTTTTTCCTTTTTCTTTGGGGGGGGGGGCTGCTGCATGGAAAAGTTTTTTATAAAGGAAAAGATGTAAAGAGAGAGTGATGGAAGAGGGCATGGGATTATTGGAAGAGTCCGGGTGGTTAATGAAATTATTTGGGACTACAGCTATACATGCGGAGGTGGTGAAGGGAGGCCAAAATCAGACTCGTGCTGCATTGAGTATGGATATGAGTGGCAAATGTGAGACTCAAATCCAGGTATATCTTACTCTAAAGCTTACAACGTTTCTCCACCTCTCCATATTTTCTCTCTTGAAAGCTTATTAAGATTTTTTTTTTCTTTTTTAAAGACAACATAAAAATTTTAAGCCTAGTTTTTCTTTTGGCTTCTTTAGTGCTTTATGGTTTACATTCTTATCTCCTTAAAATCTAAATGCAGTTTTAGAGAGTATGATTACTCATCAAAAAAATAACAAGAGAATGCATGAATGCATAGACATTAATCAGTATCTTGAGAGATTACAACTCTTCTCAAGTTTGACCTTAGAGATGCAAGTATACAGAATGAGTGAGCCAATTACTTTAAATAAGACAGAAAGCTTGCAGCCTTATCCTTTCTTAGTATAAGTAACTTGCAGCATTAAATACTTCTATCTCATTACAAATTCACTATAACCACAAAACAATTTTGCATATAATTTCAAGGAACATTTGTTTGCCATCATGCTTTCCCCCCTCAAAAAAAAAATTAACATAATATAATGGCTAGAATAAATGCCTCAAGATATACTTTTATCTTTAAGAAAGTGTGCAGACTTTAAAAATCTAATGATGAGGCAAAATGAACTTTGTCTCAGCAATTTACAAATGATAGAGGTACAGAATCAGAATTGTGCCGCTAAAGAAGTGTAACATTCATTAAAAATGAGAATCAATTAAACTGGAATTGTGATATTAAAACAAACAAACAACAAAAACAAACTAGAGAAATAGTACTTGCACCCTGCCTCCAAACATTCTGGTTCAATTGATTTGAAATGAAGTTTATGCAAAATTATTTTTAAATTTCTTCTTCAGACTGTTTTTGTTTTTTTTTTTGTTTTGTTTTGTTTTGTTTTTTTTGAGAGAGAGAGAGAGAGAGAGATGTTTTGCTACAGGGCACATTCACTCACACAGGCAAGAGAAGGATATTTAGAGAGAAAGTGAGAAATCACCCCCACCTCTGGGCGAATGGCCATACCGCAATTCCTTCTCCTTTATTCTCCTCTCGGGATTTTGGGCACGCATGCACACATGCCCAGCGTGAATTTGAAGTGGCTGGGTCCAGGCCTTGAGCCATGGTTGGCCATGATGGAACCATGTCGCCTTTACCACTATGCCACCTGGTGGTCCCTCTTTATTTTTCTGCACTGTCTTAGGACAGAAACCCAACACCATTTCCCAAGTTAAAAAAGTTCTCTTACTCTGGCACATTCAGGAAAAAAAGTGCCTACATAGAAAATGTGATACTTTTATCTGTGTGTATGCACACACATGTGAGCACACATATAATAATGGAATAGAGGAGTTCTTTTAGAACTCTACAGCCAAGTGGAAGCACACAGTTATAAGAGATAAAGCCTAATTCCATCCTAAGTCAGGGGAAAGAATATAATTTTTTTTTTAATTTGACCAGAGAGAGACAGAGGGTGAGAGTGAGAGAGAGAGGAAGTGAGAAGGCCAGCCACCAGGTCCAGGACTCGAACCCCATTCAGTCACCCACTGGTCCCGAGGGGAAAGAATATAATTAAGATTCATCACAGATCTTTAGAAAGCAATACCAGATGGTTTTAAAAACAGGAAAGTTGTGAAAATGGGGATTGTGTGCTAACATTATTTTTATATTTCTATTTCAGTACTAATTAAATACTTCAGTTTTAAGTATTTGCTCAACATTAAGATTTTAGTCACAGTAAGATGAACGAATATAGAAAATATGACAAATATACACAATAGAATACTACTCAACTATAAAGAATAATGACTTCCCATCACAGAATACAAAGTGGACAATACTAGAAGACATAATGCTAAGTGAGAATAAGTCAAGCTATAAAACAAATACTGTATGTTCCTGCTCAGCATGTACCAAATATCTGTAAATGGGGTGATGAAGGTCTCACTCTCTCTACATATACACACAAATATCCACACTCTGTGGTAGAAACTGAAGGAATACTGGCCTAGAAGTAAAAATAATAAACATAGATACCAGAAACTATATCAGCGTAGGGTGACAGGGGAAATGGGGAGAAAATAATTTATAGATACAAGAAAGCATGTAAATGCAATAGGTTATGGAATGGCATACCTCAACCGAGTAAAAAATGACATTGACAATTCAATATATACTTCAAAAAATAAACAAAACAACTAGTGGATCTAACTCAAAATAAATAGATATATTGCACACTGTACACCTGCTTTGAAAAACCATAAAACGTTTTTTGTTTTTTTTTTTTTTGGAGAGGTTTTCTTTTGTTTTTTTTTTTTGTTTTTTTTTTTTTTTTTTTTTTTTTTTTTTTTTTGTTTTTTTTTTTTTTTTTTTTTCTATAGGGCACGTGCGCTCGCCAGACAGACAGAGAGAGACAGAGAGACAGAAAGTGAGAAATCAACCCCCAGGGGGGATGGTCACGCCGCAATCCCTTCTCCTCCATTCTCCTCCTGGGATCTTGGGCACGCACGCACATGCACCGTACGTGAGTTTAAGCCACCAGGTTTGGGACGCGAACCGCGGTCGACTACATGGGAATCCAGCGACATAGCCATTACGCTAACTGCTGGTTCCCCATAAAATGTTTTTTAAACCCCCCCCCAAAGGTATAAAATGATTACATGTAAACAGGATATCACAATTTAAAAAATCCTGCCTCCAAGTTTTCCACCAGCACTTACTGGTTTGTGTCCAATACTTGCTGACTTATTAGCTACTAACAGAATAGAATTTAGTAATTAGTTAAATTCTATTTAACAAAGAATTAGTGAAGACTTACTATACCAAAGCGATCAAATACAAACTGCATTAAGACACTTTGCTCTATACATCATGGCCAGTTTTATGAACAATAGACTTTTAATAAGTCTTCTACAGATGATTAATATCAAAGAGAATACAGAGCCAGAGAAGGTAGAATCTCTGAATAGTCACATTCTGGGTGTAAAATGAAACCCTGTTATAAGACATTTTTCCTCTGCTTAACACACAGATGCAAAGTAGATGATTTGGTTGATATGGTAGCCCCTTTAAGATACTGCCAGGAGGAACCAGCAGATGGCGAAATCGTTACATTGCTGGACTCTCATGTAGTCAACCACGGTTCGAATCCTGAACCTGGTTGTTTATACGTGTGCTGGGCGCATATGCATGCATGCCCAAGATCCCAAGAGGAGAATGGAGGAGAAGAGATGCAGTGTGGCCACACCCCCGGGGGGGTGATTTCTCGCTTTCTGTCTCTCTGTCTCTCTCTTTCTTTCTGGCGAGCGCACATGCCCTATAGCAAAAACCTCTCCAAAAAAAATGTATTTTTATGGTGAAAATCTTAATACTGAGTTTCCCTACAGATGAAATATTACTGAATATTTAATAAATATTAATATTATATCATTTATATAAAATTATTTATGAAGTACCCAATAATAGCAGGAAGTAGTTCATGAATTTTAAAAACAATGATCAAAATAGAATTCCTGTTTTCTTGAAGCTTTTAATTGAGAATGCACAAACAAAAAGCAGTCAGGTAAATAAATACATTATATGGTTAAACAATAACAAGTGCTCACCAGAAAGACACAGAGAGACAGAGAGACAGAAAGTGAGAAATCACCCCCCAGGGGGATGGCCATGCCGCAATCCATTCTCCTCCATTCTCCTCTCGGGATCTTGGGCACGCATGCACATGCACCCGGCGTGAGTTTAAGCCACCAGGTTTGGGACTTGAACCGCGGTTGACTACATGGGAGTCCAGCAACATAGCCATTATGCTAACTACCAGTCCCACCTCTGATTATTTTGATGGAAGAGGGAAGTCATTGCAGAGCATTGAGACTGAGGTTTTCATGCAGAAAATGCATCAAGAACAGAGCTAACACCCTAACATCATCCACCTCTCTATCACAAGCGTTCATGGTTGTTATCAACTGCATTTAGATATAGAGCAGCTCACTATAACTCAGACTCATGGTCTATGTGTTAGAACAAATGAATATACTGTTACTCCAGAGGTGCCACTTCAGGTGTTTGTTTTGTTGCTGAGAGACTGATGCTTGGAGTCTCTGACTGGGAATGTAAAGCCAATATACGGGTTGACTAGAGCTCATAATGTTGACAAGTTCAGAGAAATGTGCACCACAAAGTCCCTTCCTTCTCACTGTCTCTGCCTTCCCCATACTGCTGTGACCAGGGAAGCCTTCTCTTCAAGACTGATCATTTTCTTCCTCAGGCTGGTTGGTTCTACTATCAAGTCCTGTGTTTGGCACAATGAACCTAAGAGACAATTCCACACATATTCACTAGAGTACCATATTACATTAACATTCTCAAATGGCATTTTATTTATCCACAAAGAAGTTTAATTCATTAATAAAAGGGAACAACTGATGAAAGTAGGAAGGCAGTTCTGAGGGAGAGAGATTCTGAAATAGCTAACAGATCTGGTTACATCCGGAATGTGATTTTCTCTGCTCACTGAATTTTACTTTTTTTCTTTATAACCTGTTTAGTTATATACAAATCATTTTTATTCCATTTAGCAAATCATCAAAATCACAATGATGAGGTATCAGTAACTTGCTTAGTTAGTGCAAGCTACTAAAATAATGTACTACTCAGTCCTCACAGGGCAATAGAGTTAGACAAAAAATTACTACTCTCCCTGCAATACGATAAGTCCTAGATACACACTTGGCCCTTGTGATAACAACACACAGAGCAGAGAATCTATCAGAGTCTGTGGGTTCAGGTCTTCATGCTTTAGACTCCCAAAAGTTCAAAGGGCAACCAGAAATGAGCCACAATAAGAACAGAAGATGAGCCAGGCCAATAAGAACAGGAAGGACACTCTTAATCATTTTCTAGAATGTAAAGAGAAGATAGACCATAGTTAGGTAGATGACAGAGAAATTAGAGGATAGATACATTCACATTGGGTCATCAGAAAATAACGCATTTTCACATAGAAAAATACGTCATGACTTTTGCAATGACCAAATGTACACTTTGGTTTCTGTGTGCTTACTTGACTTTGTTGGATGACCTGATATGTAACATGCAATAAAAGCCAATTGATCAGAACTGTCCCTTCTATGTTAGATAAAAACAATACTGTCTCGTGTGGTAACTTTTAGAACAAAAAGAAAAACAAAAGCCTATTTATCTATTTCCTACATGAGAGAGAGAGAGAAGAGTCACCCTCGGCAGATTCTTCATGCTGTGGTGCTCCCCTGAGCCCTGCAGTGAGCCAGGACCATGGGTGCACACACCATGCTGAAGCAGACCCACGCTGTGAGCCCACGTGGCCTCCAGTGTCACAATGCATCATCCCCATCACCTGCACCTCCATGGCTGCATGGTAACTTTTTTATGAGACTATTCTATTCTCTAAGATACTATTCTTAAAGAAACAGGCCTGTGTTTTAGAGAAGGAAAAGTTAGGGCTAAAATACACTGCTTTCCAGTGCAATTTGTCTGTATCAGAGACAGAGTTAGGGCAAAAGACATTCTCCACATGAATAAATTGAAAAGTTCTACAGAGTTCAAGTGTTGACGACGCAGTGAACTGACTGTTGAATTTTCAAAAGTGTTTTTGCTTTGACGATATAGTGACATCAAGGTCCCTTGAAAGAATATAATCATTCTCTGGAAATGATTTTTAATACACCCTACGTGATACAGATTGTGCAATTCATCCAAGACTTTTTGTTTCTCTCTGAAGTTTTCACTGAAAATTAACCTTTGCCAGAACTTGTGTCAAGTCATAGAAGTAAAGGTTTCTGACAACCTTGAGAATGTTTGAATTAGAGAAAAGATACACATTGGATAATTCTCTTTATGAAAAACATAATATGTATTTTAGATTCTCTAAATGTTCCCTCTATTCACTCTAACAATATTAATTATACTTTATTCTCAATTGAATGCACTACTAAACAAAACCTACTAAATGAACAGATTTATCACTCAAACTTTAATATCTCAAGATTATTCTGAAGATTTTTGGAAAAGTAAGGATATTCTTTTCTATTTAAAGGTAAAACTATTGTTATCATGAATGCAGAAGTTAAAAGTAGTTTCAATAATGCAATTATAAAATATAGAACCTCTGAATCTATTCTTATAGTATGCTAGTTTTATAGTATTAATGTTTAATTGCCTCAGTCCATATATCTGACCTAAAAATACCTTAAGCCAAGAAATAAGGAAAAGATAACATAAAAGTCTTGTTTTTACCAGTAATATTTCAAGCTACAAAACATGGACAGAGACACAGGTACTTAGGTCTAAGTAAGGTTTTTGTCAATATTCATATTATTCATCCACCATAGAATGTGCTCTGAAGCTTTCTATACAGAGCATCTATAAATCTAAGGATAAGTATGACCATTTTACCTATCTCACAGAGGAGTTGGAAAAGTCTAATGTAGCAAATGTGGCCTATTGAGCTAAGCAATGTGTAAAGTAACTTATTTATCTCTTTTACAATGTGTTGTTAATCATGGTGGGTTTAAAACTGGGTCTGACCCTATGTCAAAGCAAAACTCTCCTCTCAATCACAGCCTCAGCTTCCTTTTCAGTGTTTGTTTTGTTATGATTCTCTCCTCTCTTCTAACTTTTCAGTCTCTCAGTATCTACTGGCTACTTACAATCAACATTTAAAATGCCCCTAGATATACTATCTTTTAAAAAAAAATAAATAAATGAATGAATAAATAAAAGGTGTTTTTGTTTGTTTTTTTTGTTTTTTTTTTTGGTTTCTGTTTTTTTGTTTGTGTGTTTTTGTTTTGTTTTGTTTTTGCCATAGGGTGTGTGTGCTTGCTGGAGAGAAACAGAGACAGTGAAAGGGAAAGTGAGAAATTTTCCCTCAGGGAGGATGGCCATGCCACAATCCCTTCTCCTCCTGGAATTTTAGGTACGCATGCACATACACCTCTCAGGATTTTCAAGCCACTGGGTCTGGGAATCAAACTGTAGTCGGCCATGCGGGTGTCCAGTGTCTGGTGCTGTAACTACTATGCCAACTGCTGGTCCCTATACCTATTATCTTTAAAAATATTCTTTCTAGATCCTCTTTGAGTATCAGCACTTCTCTTATCTTTTTAGAGTCAAATTTCTACACATTTCCTATCCCAATTTTCTCCAATTTTATTAGGTCGCCAGGGAAGTCAGCATATATTTTTCTGTCTTTCTATGTAAAAATGCGTTATGACTTTCCTGACAACCTAATACATTCTCCTTCAGCTCCATGCAACCTAAAATCCAGCCCAATCAATCTTCTCTCAAAAGTGGCCACTTGTTCTCTGCATCTTTTTTAACCTATTGAACACTATTTTTTTCCATCCTGAAATATTTATTTGGGGAAGGACTTCCATAAAACCACATTTCCTAGTTTTCCTTTTGCCTCTCTGACTACTTGTCTTAGCCTTCTTTTACTTCTCCTCTTTCTCTGATGTTTCCTAAATATTGGTGTTCTTTAGTGCTTACTACATGTTATCTTCACATTTTCCACCTTGACTTTCTCACTGTGAAATCATATCTACGAGGTTATCAGAAAAGCCAAATGCCCACGAACAGATGAATGGATTGAAAAAGTGTGGCACATATACTGTATGGAACACTACTCAGCCATAAAAAACAACAATATCCTGGTTTTTGACAGAAAGTGGGTGAATATGGAAGATTTACTGCTGAGTTAAGCAAGCCAGGCTATGAAGGAGAGACATTGTATGTCTCCACTTAACATATACCAAGCGTCCTCACTATATAGCCAAAACTGAATGACTACAAAATATAGAAACATATTAAATGATTATAAATTCCAGATACAGTGTGGGAAGAGGGTGGATGAAAGAGTAGAGTCTGAGAAAGTACATTAAGATGAATAATATAGAGGCAGGGTTTTTATGGGACAAAGAAATGGGTTATTATCTGTTGAAGATAATGTGTATAGTATTCTCAACTGGACTGGTGAGAAATGCATACTTGTTGGAATATTCACTTTGCATGCTAAGTAACATGTGATTGAATGTATAAAAAACTGAAATTTAATAAAAGGAAAACAAAACAACATAAAAAGGCAGAGTAACAAATACCTGAAGGGAAAAAAAAAGAAAGAAAGCCATGAGACTTTAAAATATGTGTCACATATTTTGTGGTTCAATAAAATGTTAAAACCATATTTGGATGGTTTTAATATACAGGGAATTCTCTTATCCATCTATACATGCTATTTATTTTTTCCTGGACTTCAGATGAATGAGTATATCCAAATGATAATTATATATCTTCACTCAGATGTGACATAGAAAATTCTGATTTGCTGTGTTTGAGGTTGAACTCATTATTTTTACCTTTCTATCTCTCTGGTCTCTGTCTTAGAGAATGGTACCATCATTTTCTCAGTGACTTAAGTCAGACATGAGTGTCACCTTAGACTCCTTTTTTTCAACTTCCATGTTAAATTAATCACATACTTGCCATTTCTTACATATCTCTTAAACACATCTAAATAATTATCTTGAGTCATGCTCATCTCTCACCTAAAATATTGCAAATAAATATTTGTGATAGCACAAGAGATTGCGGTATGCTTGGTGGAGGTGCTTTGGCATCCTCAGTGTATTAGTTACCTTTTGTTACATAACAAATTGCCACAAACTTTATTTCAAACAATGCACATTGTTATCTTAAAATTTTTGTGAGTGAGAATTAGGTATGGCTTAGATTAATTCTCCAATTTTCTCACAAGCAAGATGTCTCATCTGAAAGTTCAACTGGGGAGAGGTCTACTTGCAAGCTCATGTTGTTGTTAACAAGATTCTTCTTGGGCTCTTGCACTGAGGATCTCAGTTTCTTTCCAGTCGCTAGCCAGAGGAAGCCCTCCACCCCTTGCCCTGTTGGGTCCTCTACATGCAGTATGCAATGCAGCAGCTTATTTCACTAGAATCAATAAGGGGTAAAGTCCAAAAGCAAGACTGAGGTCTGAATCTTATATAGTTGATTCACAAAATGATATCCTGTCACATTTGAGATATTCTATTAACTAGAAGCAAATCTCAGTCCCTTCTCGCACCCTATAGAAAGGTATTACACAAGAGCAAAGATACAAGAGGAAAGAAATCAAAAGAGGCCATATTAGACTCAATTTGCTATATTCATCATTTCCATCTGCTTCTTAAACTTCACACAGAAATACACAATTTGGATAAAAATTGTTATGTATTCATGTGGGAAGTTTAACAAATGTGGCTTCAAGAAAAATCTTTAAGGATGCAACTATAGACAAGAAGATACTCTTATACTTTCTTAGTACTTTTTATTCTCATTACATATCTCTAAATACATTGAAATATAGTTATTACTTCACCCATACACTAGGTGAAGACCTTGGTTGTCTTATTCACCACCAATGCCCAGCATGGTGTCTGCTATATATTAGGTGTTCAAAACCCACTTCTTACACAAATGACAAATACTCCATGAACTGCTTTGTGCCATCATGTGTTTGTTATGTATTGATGATACCTGCACAAATTTAACAAAGCTGATCACTTATGCTGTGTTTTGAATGTGTTCTACCAAAAATTCATGTGTCAAACCATTGTAATAAGATTAAGAGGTGAAAGTTTAATATAGTTATGGTCTTAGAAAATGGGGCTCTGGGGAAGAGATTAGGATTCAAAGGCATCCAGGTGGAGCTCCATGAACTACTCCTGGTAGATTTTTAAGGAGAGGGAATAAAACAGAGGCACACCTAGGATACAAACAATGCTTTCTTGCTCTTCATGATCCTCACCAGAGGCGGCCCCTAGACCTTGGGCCTTGGGCCTTGGGCCTTGAACCTCCAAATTATGAGCTGAATAAAGCTCTACTTTTTATAAGCTACTCCATGTCAGGCATTTCTGCTTTTAGCCAAATAACAGACCAGAATGACCTTAATACATCAATTCTGTCTTTACTACCAATGAATTGATTTAAATCCCTCTAGAATTTATTTATGGTTTCTGCTTCTACCAGCTCCTGGGTTAATGAGCACCATTCCTAAATAACTTAATCTATTTTCCCTAAAATTACCTCTTTCTTGATTCAAGAAAACATTCAGTCGCAGTATTCTGGTATTCAATAATCAATCCTATGTTCATGAGGTTGAAAATTAGCTTACAAACACAAGCACTTCCTCACTGAAGATTTCAGCATTATTATTCTGCTTTTATATGAAAAAGCCCAATTCTCTTGATTAGTTGGCTTTTCTGAGATCTTCCTAACTGAATTATCCCTGCTTTAAAGTAAAATAATTAGCATTTTATACTGGTATAGTGGTTTTTTCCAAGGAAGCACAAAATTATTATTTCTATTTATTTTATTTTTAAAGAATTGTCTTATTAATTTTATTTATTATTATTATTAAGTTGACCAGAACTGCAGTCAGCCATCTGGGAGTACAGTGCCTTAACCACCATGCCACCTACTAGTCCTCAAAATTATTATTTCAAAGTAAAAAAAAAAAAAGATAAAAATGATGCCATTCCTGTAACATATTGACAAAAGCCTTAGTTATAGAGCAAATTAGTGACTGGCTGACTTCAAGGCTGGGATATTGGCTTCAATGCATTGAATTAAAGTACAAGCCTACCACAAACAGTCTTGGATAGAGTGTGCATTCTCTAAAGTCCATAAATATCTTCTTAACTTCTACTTTTCCTCCTTGATATTTCAAGATACTTCAAGCATTTTTTTTTGTAAGTAGCTGATGCCTATCAAAAGAGTGATAGGAAATTAAGTTGAAAAATCAGATTGGAACCAGTCTTGGTGGAACATAGATCCTGACCATGACATTTTTACTTAATCCTATAAGCTTTGGGGAGCCATTAAGGGTTTTCATGCAGAGAAATAGCATGATAAAAAAATAAAAACTAGTATGAAAAGATGAGGAGTATAATTAGAAGTTAAATAATGATGATGCCAGGGGCCAGCAGTTGGTGTAGTGGTAATGTTCTGAACTCCCATATAGTGACCAAATTTGAATCTCAGACCCAGTGGCTTGAAACTCACACTGGATATGTGTGTGAGTGTGCATGCTCAAGATCCCAGAAGGAGATTGAAGGTGAAGAGACTGTAGCGTGGCCATCCCCCAGAGAGGGTGATTTCTCACTTTCTGTCTCTCTGTCTCTCTGTACCTCCAGTGAACACATGCACCCTATGGCAAAAAATTTCTTTTCTTAAAAAAAGGAAATAAAAATTATAATGACAATAACAATTAAGAAAAGACCATAAAAATAAAACACTGAAAAAGAGAGAACATTCATACTGACTTTGAAATTTTGAACCTGGATGACTAGAGATTTTGCAGTCCAATACAAGCTAAACAAGTTGCAGAAAGCAATGAATGGGGTTTAATTAATTAATTTATTTGTTCAAGTAAGGAACCCAGTAATGATGACCACTATCCCCAAAATGTTATGAATATTGTTCTAGAAGAACTAGCAAACAAAATTAGAAGAAAGAGAACACAAGCAGTATAAAATTGGGAATGAATATATAGTCAATGTTATCTGTAGTTGATACAAGGTAGGAAGCCCCAAATATCAACTGGACACTGTTTCACTAGTAAATTAACTCTTAAGATTTTAGTGACAAAATTAATATACAAATAGGTTTTTATCCTATAGTTAATCAACAGTCAGATACAAATATATTATGGAAGAAAATACCCTTTAAGAATAGTAATAACAATAGCCCCCAAAGTCTAGAAATAAGCATGCAGAATGTATATGAAGAAAACTTTAAATTCTCTAAGACCCTAAGAAGTCTTGAATAAGTAGGAAAATATATCTTGTTTTTAATGTCAGTCTTCAACATCCTGTAAACATCAGTTATCCTTAAATAATCAGCACATTTAATGTGATAACAATAAAATTTTAATAGGACTTTTTTTTAGAAGTAAACAAGGTGATTCTAAACTTTATCTGGAAAAATAGCATGGGAAAAAAAATTAAAAACATGACCAAATTCAACTTGAAAGAGACTTTTTGGAAGAATTAGTTTTCTGATATGGTTAAAAAAAAAAAAAAAAAAAAAACTAGAATTTCTAAAACTACATTTTTGTTTTTTAAAATAAGTGCTTTTGATATAAATAGGTAGGCAAATAGTGGAACAAAATAGTATTCTAGTGAGCCTCATCTTTGCTCTGAGGTCTAATCCCCACATTTTGTTTTCTCTCCTGTAAATGGCAGGTTATTTTCCGTTTCTCTGTCTTCTGAATTGCTCCAGTCAATAAGAATTCTATTGGAGGTTGAAGGAAGGGGAAAAGATCCAGGACTTTTTTTGTCCTTCTCTCTCCATAACTCCTAGCTCTGTGAACCAGTTTTTCCATGATGCCAGCATTTCTGGAAGTGGCCATCTCTCATTGAAAACCTCAACTCTGGATTCTGATTACTAGCTTATTTTATCACTAAAGTGGGAAAAGTTGTAGCAGCATCCTGTTATTGCTAATCTCTAAGTTGCCTCATTGTCCCCTGCATGGAATCCTTACTTCCCTTATTGTGTAACCGACTTCCTGTATTAAACTCTCTTTTTGTAATTTCTAGATTGTTTTCTATTTTTCTGCCTAGACCCCAGCTGTTCCTGGTAGCAGTATATCAGGAAGAAAAGAGGCAGCATTCAACAAATTATGCTGTGAAAATTGGACATTTGAGAAAATAGTTATAAAATACATATTTATAACTTGGATTATAGATAATAGGCTAATTTTTCTTAATATAAAAACTTACTATAAATCTCCAAAAATAATACACAATGTAAGAAATAAACAAGCAAAACTAGACTGTACACAGAGGAAAAAAATCACAAATAGATATGAAGTATCTTCAATATAAGAAAGATGTTAAATATTACTCATTATAACAGAAAAGAAAATTTAAACTATAATGATATACTATCTTATGAGATATCTATGATGCTTTGTACTGTCATACGTTCTCGGTAGAAGGGAAAGATCTCTTCAGAAAGCAATTCGGTAGTAACTACCAATACAGAAATGTATACTCAAATTTTGATAATTTGACTTCAAGAAAGTTTTCTTTTTACCATATCTGCAAATTGAAAAACATTAGAATTTTTACCATATTATTGTTAATAGTAGTTAGAGACTGAAAATATTCTGATTGTCCAATAGGGTATTGATCAGGTCAGAGAAATTATGGTAAGGACACACAATAAAATATTTAGTCATTAAAAAGAGCAGCAATGGCCAAGCTGTAGTAAGGTAGGAGGCCAAATAAGAGGCTCAGGTTTGTCGGTGCACACTGAGCGTGAATGCATGTGCCTATAATTCTAGCTAATTGGGAGATGGGACAGAAGGATTGTAACACAACTAAACTCTGTCAAAAATACCCATCTCTGTCTCTCTTCCTTTCTTTCTGTCTGTATATATCTCTTCTCTCGTAAAGGAAAAAAAAAAAAAAACAGAAGAGCAGCTCTCTAAGATATAGCATATATAAATACTAACATGCAAAATACAATACAGTGTATGTGTTGTACTATCTCTGTGTGCTATCTTTATAAAGAGATGAACCTACATAATAATATATATAATAAAATGTCATTGAAAAGAATAAAACGATGATCAGTAGGGTGAAGAGTGTTAAGATATAAACATAGTCAAGGAGAAATTTAACATGTAATTCTTCCTGTGTACAGTGTAACGTTAAGAATTTTAAAAGATCTAGACAAAAAATAAGCAAAGAGATAAAGGATCTAAATGATACCATAAATCAAATGGACTTAACAGACATCTATAGAACCTTACACACAAAACCCACCAGATATACTTTTTTCTCAGCCCTACATGGAATCCTTTTGAAGACTGACCATATGTTAGGGCACAAAGCAAGCCTTTACAGATTCAGAGGCAAAGAAACTATATTCAGCTTCTTCTCTGACCATGATGGAATTAAACTTGATATGAATTTCAGGAAAAATCCTCAAAAATACACAAATACATGGGAATAAATAACTTTATTCTGAATGACTTCAAAACTACTGAAGAAATAAAGACTGGAATCAAAAGATTCATGGAGGGACCAGCAGTTAGCGTAATGGCTATGTCGCTGGACTCCCATGTAGTCAATCACGGTTCGTGTCCTGGACCCGGTGGCTTAAAACTCACGCTGGGCACATGTGCGTGTGTGCCCGAGATCCCAAGAGGAGAATGGAGGAGAAGGGATTGCGGAGTGGCCATCCCCCCTGGGGGGTGACTTCTCGCTTTCTGTTTCTCCGTCTCTCTCTGTCTGTCTGGTGAGCACACGCACCCATAGCATAAAAAAACCAAAAAAAAAAAAAAAAAAAAAAAAAAAAAAAAAAAAGATTCATGGAAAACAATGATAATGAGTACATGAGTTTCCATAATCTCTGGGGCACTGCAAAAGTAGTCATAAGAGGGCAGGAAGGGAAATGTGGGGAAAAAAATGGAGAAGTAAGACATTAGTTGGACACAGATATGGTTTGTTACCTGCTGATGATGTCATGTATAGCATTCTCAACTCGCCTGCTGTGTGGAATATATCATGTTGGGTAAAATCATTTTACAAACTAAATTATGTATAATGATTGGATATATAAATAATAATAATAATTTTAAAAAAGCATTCATAGAGGAAAATTCATAGCAATTAGTGCACAATTAAAGAAGATGGAAAGAAGGCAAAATGGACAACCTAATATCATGCCTCAAAGAACTGAAAAAGCAACAACAAAAAAAAATCCAAAAAAGTACAGGAGAAAAGAAATAATAGATTTGAACAAAAATAAATGACATAGAAAATAAATGAACTATACAGAAAATAAATTAAAGTAAAAGCTGGTTCTTTGAAAAGATAAACAAAATCAACACACCATTAGCTAGACTAATTAAGAAGAAAAGAGAAAGGAACCAGATACATCAGATTTTCAATGAAGCAGGCAATAGAAGAACATACATAATAGAAATACAAAACATCATTAGAGGATACTTCAGATAACTATATGCTGACAAACAAGAAAATCTAGATGAGATGGACAAATCCCTGGACACATATAATATACCTAGATTGAATCAGGAGAACATAGAAAGTCTGATGAGCCCCATAACAAGCCATAAGACTGAATCAGTAATAACCTCCCAAGAAAGAAAAGCCCTTCTCCTGATGGCTTCACCTCTGAATTCTACAAAACTTTTAAAGAATTGTTAGCCCTCATACTACTCAAGTTATTTCTAAAGACTCAAAAGGATGGAACTCTCCCAAATTCATTCTATGAACCCTCCATTACTCTTATCCTTAAAACAGCAAGTACAAGACAAGAAAGGAAAACTACAGACTAATATCTATGATGAATATAAATGCAAAAATTCTCAACAAAATGCTAGCAAATCGTATTCAACAACTTATAAAAAAAGATTATACATACGACCAGGTAGGCTTTATTCCAGGGATACAAGGATGGTTCAACATATGCAAAACCATAAATGTAATATATCATATTAACAGAAAGAAAGATAAAAACCATATAATCATATTAATTGATGCAGAAAAAAATTGATAAAATACAACATCCCTTCATAATCAAGGCTCTCAGCAAAATTGGCATCCCTCAACACAATAAAATCTATCTATGAAAAATCCATAGCTAACATTATCCTGAATGGGATGTTCAGTTTTTCTGTTAAAACCTGATACAAGACAAGGATGCCACCTTTTTCCACTCCTTTTCAAAATAGTACTGGAAGTCTTTGCCAATTCAATCAGAAAAGAGAATAAAATAAAAGGCATTCAAATAGGAAAAGAAGAGGTGAAATTATCTCTATTTGCAATGACAAGATTGAATATATAGAAGACCCAATGTTATCCACAAAAAAATTCCTGGAAATAACAAATGACTACAGTAGAGTTGCAGGATACACAATCAATGTACATAAATCTATAGCATTTCTATATACCAACAGCAGGCAGAATGAGATAGAACTGAAGAAAGTAACTCCATTTATCATAATAGTCACAAAAATAAATAAATAAATAAATAAATAAATAAATAAATAAATAAATAAATGAGATACCTAGGAATAAATCTAACCAAAGAAGTTAAAAACCTCCACAAGCAAACATATGAGACACTGAAAAAAGAAATTGAAAATGACACAAAAAGTGGAAGGACATCCCATGTTCCTGGATTGGAAGAATTAATATAACCAATATGGCAATTCTACCCAAATTAATCTACATATTTAATGCAATCTCAATCAAAGTACCAGAGACATTCTTCACAGATCTAGTAAGACAATCATAGAATTTGTTGGAATCATAAAAAACCTCATATTGCCAAAGCAAGCCTGCATAAGAAGGCAGCATCTCACTCTCTGACCCCAAAATATACTATAAAGCTGTGATAATCAAAACAGCATGGTATTGGCACAAAAATAGATATGTGAACCAATGGAACAGTATAGAGAGCCCAGAAATAAACTCCCAAACATACAGCCAACTGATTTTTGACAAAGGGTACCAGTCAATTCAGTGGGAAAAGAAAAAACTCTTTAGCAAATGGTGCTTTAGAAAACCTCTTTAACAAAAATTGTATATCCATTTGCAGAAAGATGAATCTAAACCCCTACCTCTCATCATTGACAAAAATCAACTCAAAGTGGATCAAAGATCTAAACCTAAGACCTCAAGCTATAAAACTACTGGTGGAAAACACTGAGGAAACTCTGGGAGACATTAGAGTAGGCAAAGACTTCTTTTTTAAGACCACCCAAAGCACAATCAACAATCTCAAAAATAGACAAGTGGGATTACATCAGATTAAAAAGTTTCCGCATGGCAAAAGACACAGTAATTAGTGTGAATCAACAGTTCTCAGATTGAGAAAATATTTTTGTAAACTATGCATCAGATAAGGGACTGATAAACAGAATACACAGGGAACTCAAGCAGCTTACTTGAAAAAAGATGATCAACCTAACTAAAAGATGGGAGAATGAGCTGAAAAATCAACTCTCTAAAGAAGACATACAGACAGCCCAAAGGCATATGAATAAATGCTCAACATCTCTCATCATAAGAGAAATACAGATCAAAACCACAATGAGATACCACCTAACCCTAGTCAGAATGACTAAGATAAAAAAAAAAAAAAAAAAAAAAAAAAAAGATACGTGCTGGTGGGGATGTGGTGAAAGGGTAACTTTCCTACTGCTGGTGGGAATGTAAATTGGTCCAGCCACTGTGGAGAATACAGAGATTTCTCAAAGATCTACAAATAGAACTACCATATGATCCTGCAATCCCACTCCTTGGTATCTACCCAAAGGATAAAATAATGCTTAGTCAGAAAAGTGCTTGCACATCTGTTTATTGCAGCTTTATTCACAATTGCTAATCAGAAACAATCCACAAACAGAGGAATGGATGGAAAAGTGTGGCACATATACTCTATGAAATACTACTCGGTCATAAAAAAAAAAGGAAAGAAAAAAAAAGAAAGAAAGAAAGAAAGAAAGAAAGAAAGAAAGAAAGAAAGAAAGAAAGAAAGAAAGAAAGAAAGAAAGAAAAGAAAACAAAAAAGGTCCTGGCTTTGTTTATTTTTTAATTTTTTTGAGAGGTTTTCTTTTTTTTTTTTTTTTTTTTTTTTTTTGCTATAGGGCGCGTGCGCTCACCAGACAGACAGAGAGAGACAGAGAGACAGAAAGCAAGAAATCACCCCCCAGGGGGGATGGTCATGCCGCAATCCCTTCTCCTCCATTCTCCTCTCAGGATCTTGGGCACGCATGCACACGCGCCTGGCGTGAGTTTTAAGCCACCAGGTCCGGGATGCGAACCGTGGTTGACTACATGGGAGTCCAGCGACATAGCCATTACGCTAACTGCTGGTTCCAAGAGCCTGGCTTTTGACAGAAAATGGATGAATATGGAAGATTTACTGCTGAGTAAAGCAAGGCAGGCTATGAAGGAGAGACATTGTATGTTTCCACTTAATGTATACCAACTGTCCATCCTCTATGGCCAAAACTGAATGACTAGAGGATATAGAAACATAGAGAATGGTTATAGATGCCAGACACAGTGTGGGAAGAGGGTGGGAAAAGGAGAGTCTGAGGAAAGACATTAAGGAGAAAAATAGAGAGGCAAAACATTTATAGGACAAAGAAATGGGAAATTATCTGTTGTTGATAATGTGTATAGTATTCCCAACTGAACTGGTAAGAAATGGAACATTCACTTTAAAAGGAAAGTGACATATGTAATTGAATGCATAAAAGAAATTAAAATTCAATTTAAAAAATTTAAATATTAGTATTTCAAGTTAAGCAATGTATTGCTAACTTAACTCTAAGGAAAAAAACATGGAGGGATAAAAGGGCTTGAGATAATTTGGGTTTTATGAGCAGTGATACTTCTTTGAGCCCTAATATTATTTTCAAAATGTTAATTTTTGGTCAAAAGGGATAAAGTAAATATTTCTTATAAAATATTCATCTATATAAATACACATGAAATTTCTCTGTTCTTCCCCCCCCCCCCCCCCCCCCCAGATTTTGTCATTGGGTGTGTGTACTTGCCAGAGACAAAGAGAGAGAAAGTGAGAAAAGATCACCCTCACTCACACACTGGGGAGGAGGCCATGTTCCAATCCCTTCTCTTCCATTCTTTTGAGATTTGGGGCATGCATGGATTTGTACCAAGAGTGATTTTCAAGCTACTGAGCTCAGTACTCGAATCTGGTTGGCCACATTGGAGTCCAGTGCCTCCATCACAATGTCACCTGCTGGCCCCTGTTCTATGTTAATTTATCTCAGTAAACTAGAAAATCTTAAGCGGTCTATCCAGATGTGTCTGGCTGAGTCATACAAAGCCATTTCTAACATAGCCTCTAACTCCCCAGACATTAAACAAAGCAGCCTGGTTCCCAGCTCAGATACCTAGTAAATGCTCAGTTAGAGAGAAGGATGATAGTACCATTCACTGACCATGTAAATGACTTTTTATGTGCCAACATTTACCTTTATAGTCTCTAACCACTACAATTACTCTAAAATTTCCTGTATTTTACCTATGAAAAGACTAGCAATCAGGACCAGCAGTTAGCATTATGGCTATGTTGCTGGACTCCCATGTAGTCGACTGTGGTTCGAGTCCCAGATCCAGTGGCTTAAACTCACGCAGGGCGCGTGTGTGTGCATGCCCAAGATACCAAGAGGAAAATGGAGGAGAAGGAATTATTGTGGCGTGACCATATCCCCTGGGGGGTGATTTCTTGCTTTCTGTCTCTCTGTCTCTCTCTGTCTTTCTTTTTTTTTTTTTTTTTTTTTTTTTTTTCTTTTTTTGGAGAGGTTTTTCCTATAGGGCGCGTGCGCTCGCCAGACAGACAGAGAGAGACAGAGAGATAGAAAGCAGGAAATCACCCCCCAGGGGGGATGGCCACGCCGCAATCCCTTCTCCTCCATTCTCCTCTCGGGATCTTGGGCACGCACGCACACGCGCCCGGCGTGAGTTTAAGCCGCCGGGTCCGGGACTCGAACCACGGTCGACTACGTGGGAGTCCAGCGACATAGCCATTACGCTAACTGCTGGTCCCTCTCTCTGTCTTTCTGACGAACGTATGCACCCTATAGCAAAAACCTCTCCAAAAAGAAAAAATAAATAAAAACTGGCAATCAAAATACAATGCCTTTCAGATGTGGTCAATGCAGAATACAAACCCAATCTAGCTAATTGATGCAATGCTTGCTCCTCTCAGCAGTTCAGTCTAAGTCTCCATTTATGTTCTCTTAATACACATCTGCCTATTTGCAGAATTCCTGGTTCATTTTAAGTAAACAGTTCCCAGGGTGTTCCTTTCTTCTGGCAGCCTAAGTCCTACTAGACAGCCTGGAAAAATGGCACTTCTCTGGATCAACAAAAACAAACAAAACATTAAACCCAGCAGTAAACTGTCTGGTTAGCTCCTCCTTCTCATCTATCTTCATTAACACTAAATACACACAAGTGTAAGCACACACACACACACTCTAATTAACCGTTTGTAATTTCTATCTTATGCCCATTTTATCCTATCCTCTGGGTCCTAGACTACACTGTGAAGTTATTTTACCTTCTGTTGTGTATGTTCACACCCCTGCCAATTCAAATCCTTTGACTTTGCCCAACTGACAACTGCGCTTCCTCTCATCAAAACCCATTCTCATATCTTTCATTCACAATCAGTAAAAATAATTCTAGTTACATATGTGTAATTTTTTATTTGAATGCATAGAATTTCAATATATATTATCTGTCATAAATGGTGTGATTCATGTTGGGATGAACAAAATACAATGCTGCTTACTTTAGGACTCCTTAGACCCTTCACATTGTGACTGTGCATTGCAAAATGGAGAGCATGTAAACTAAAGCTTTCAAGCTCGGTATTATGCATTCATATAGTACTTTCAAAAGATAAATATTCTGGGGACCAGCAGTTAGTGTAATGGCTACATCAGTGGACTCCCACAGTAGTCGACCGCAGTTCAAGTCCTGGACCCCGTGGCTTAAACACATGGGACATGTGTGCGTGCATGCCCAAGATCCCGAGAGGAGAATGGAGGAGAAGGAATTGCGGCATGGCCATCCCCCCTGGGTGGTGATTTCTCACTTTCTATTTTTCAGTCTCTCTCTGTCTAGTGAGCAAACATGCCCTGTAGCAAAATCCTCTCCAAAAAAGGCAAAAAAAAAAAAAAAAAAAAAAAAAAGATAACTATTCTGAGACGTAATTAAAATTAAATTCTCTAAGTCCTTGTTCAAAAACTGACACTAAAAACGTGTAGTCTAACCTCAGCATACATATTGGGAAATATTTGTCTATAATATCATTCCACTGAGATATATTTGCACGTATATCTTTAGATAAATGAAAAACTTAAGACATTAAAACATTATGTAGGGGGACCAGCAGTTGGTGTAATGGGTCACTGGACTCCCATGTAGTCGACTGTGACTTGAGTCCCGGAACTGGTGGCTTAAATTCACGTCGGGCATGTGTGCGTGTGTGCCCAAGAGCCCAAGAGGAGAATGGAGGAGAAGGGATTGTGGCGTGGCCATCCCCCCTGGGGAGTGATTTCTCGCTTTCTGTCTCTTTGTCTCTCTCTCTCTGTCTTTCTGGCGAGCACACGCGCCCTATAGCAAAAAACTCCCTCCAAAAAAAACTGTGTAGGAAAATTTTAAAAGAAAGATTAAATTATGCCTTCCCCGACCTTGAAATTAGCCCAGTAAACACCTACTTGTAAAGTCAGTACACTTTTCTCTTTTTATCAATTATCTCCAGTTTTCTCCAACCCATTTTTGTTTGCCCTGTGTAATCACCTCATGCTTCCTGCTCATGAACAAATAATAAAATAATAATTTTAACTAAAACTGAATTCCACACTCCTGGAAGAAGAAAGAATGTTGAAATGATATTAAGATACTTTAAACTAGTTCCAAATTACAGGTTAAGTAAAAATCAGAAAAACAGATTTCACAAAATGACCATAATACATTAATAAATATTGAGACACAAACCTAAACACCTTAAGAAATTAACTGGTAAGGGACAGACAATTATTACACAAATTAATTAAGTGCAGAGAACAACCTTATGAATATTAGACGAGAGGTTCTCAAATTGGTACCCATTAGCATCAATATGAGGAGAATCTTACAAAATGCCAATTCAGTGGTCTGGGATTAGGTTTGAGAGTCAACTTTTCTTATATATTACTGGGTGATGCTAGTATTCTAATCTACAGACGCACTTTGAATAGCAAGGGCTTAAAGCTTATTATTTGTTTTAACTACTGTTAAGAATGGTTATCTCATGAAAGTGTATTGCAATGGATACATTGTCTATTAATCATGAATAGGCTGCATCAAACAAATAGATCATATGCACACCAGGATTTCTTTGTCAAAAATGTAGAGCTGACATTTTGGCCAAATAGCTCAAATCTAAAAAGCAGCATTTTTCTTTACACACTGAACTCATTTTGGTATTTTTAATCAACATGGCAATAAGAACCTGAATATCCTCTGAGGCCTCCTGTTAATTAAGAACTGTGGTCTATGGAGTGACATCCCCACCCCTTCCTAAGCCACCTGTTTGGGCCACCAGCCAAGGACTGGAAAGTTTAAAAAGAGATGCCAAGCAGCGAGGAACCACTTCAGGTGGTACCAGATTTGATGATGTGAATGCATTTTCTGTTGGTTATTGAAAGATGCTTCCTATTATCATAGCAAATATATGCAATTCTACACTCTCAGTTGGACTTTGTTTTCCTCTGCCTCTCTTCTAAATCACCACCAGTGGAGGCTGACTATACCAATTTTTCAAGTGGATCCCATAATGTTTTCATGTTGCTAACTTGCTCCCTTGCCTCCTATTGAAATCTATTTTTTATTCTCTTGATGAATACACTTGATTTAGAAGTGTGTTGGCCCCAAGCTATGTTATACATGTCTTGAAAAATGCTTGCTCAAGACTATTGATTTTTGAGATTGTCTGGCGATAGCTAACAGCATACACTTCTAACGCTGTTGTGATTTCAGTGACTTACGCCGTATTATCAAAACCTTCTACTCAAATTTGCTGAATTTGTGCCTGAATGTCACTGATTAAGTAGCAGGGCCATTGAACTCTCCTAAATGAAGACAGTCACTTCTCTTGCTGCCACAGAAATGGCAGCTTTCATCTCTCATTTGACTATTTCATGATTGCTTTTCTACTGTTTTCTTTTTTAAATTATGCAGCTAAATGTAGCTCAAATCCCATTACCACAAACTGCAACAGAGATTCCTTTATTTCTGTGAATGGACTACAGTTCCTTTGTAGTAATATTGTTACTGTAGCAGAACCATCACCTGGGTCCAAACACTTTCGGTTATTCAGATGTTTTTGTTGGATGTAATTTCCTCTCAGCAGGATTTAACCTGGAGGTACCACATAGGAGTGGTGGCCTTAGCATCCATGAACACACTGGAGAATAGCATCAATTGTGTAGTGCTTGATCTCTAATCCTCTTGGTTCCACTAAGTGAATTTGTTTAGAAACTAAACTTTAATCTTCAAAAGAAAAAACTGTGGGCTTCCAGAGCTATTTTGCTAGATTTACAAAAATGCACCAATTACTTCTGCTTTTAGAAGATAAACAATTTGACAACATTAATTAACTTTTTTCCTACATCCTCTTTACTCCCTATACTAATGGTGTTAAAATAAATAAATGAATAAATTAAAATTAAAATTAAGAAAACACTCAGAACTCTGTAAGTCACTATATAAGGGATTTATAACTTCCAAAGTGGAGAGAATTTTAGACACGAAAGAGCACAATTTAAAAAAGAACAATTTATCTTACGTACTATTTTCAAGTTGTTGTTCTTCTATGTAGTGTCATTTTGAGACAACTTTTTTTTAATACTCATTTTATAATAGTTTCACTGCCTAGCTCAGCATATATTTTTCTTATAATCAAGAAATGATAGTAAAAAGCAATAGTATTTCATTATCTTAAGATCTAGAAAATAATATACACAAGTACAAAGAATCGATGTGTGAATTGGTTAAATCAATATATTACTAAATTTTATGTCAACTGTGATTCATCTCTCCTTTTTTTATGCTAGAAAACCAAAGAGTGGCATTAAGAGTAATAATATTTATAATCAAAGCAAGTATTGATCAAATGCTAGACATTTTACATGCCTTACTTAATTTAATATTTATAATATCTTTATGAACTGAGTAAGAATATTACCACCATTTTAAAAGTAAAAAAAATAATAATAAGGCAAAAAGAAATCGTTACCTTTAAAGGTCATTGACATAGTCAGGCTTTGAACTCAGTCTGCTGAGTCAGCCCTCTATTTTGTCCAGGACACTTCTCGCCCATTCAGATGTCATCTGTCAATTAGAGAGATGTGCTATACAGATAGCTGGTTTGTATCTGCAACTTAATTACCTTCAACTGAGTGTGGACTTTCCTTGGGTACAACTTGTCAAATTTATTAGGTTGGTGCAAAAGCAGTTGTGGTTTTGGACCGTGAATTTTAAATAATTTTAATTAGGCTCAAACATATCTCTATTAATTAAAATCAAAACCATTACAATCAACACATTTTTGCCAACAAGAATTAAGCTTGTTTATTCCCATAGCATAAACATTTGTGCTTCGGGATATCACAAACTCTTAGAAACCATCTTGTGCATCCTGCTGGTTGTGGAAGCATTTTCCCTGCAAAAAGGTCTCCAGTTGCTTGAAAAAGTGGTAGTGAGTTGGTGAGAGATCAGGTGAATCTGGCAGATGAGACAAAACTTCACAGCCCAGTTTGTTCATATTTTGAAGTGTTGGTTGTGCAACATGTGGTCGGGCATTGACATGGAGAATTGGGCCATTTCTGATGACCGAGGCCAACTGCAGGTGTTGCTGTTTTCAGTGCATCTCATCTATATTCTGAGCACGCTGTTCATGTAAAGGATTCCCCAGGATTCAGAAAGCTGCAGTGGACCAGATTTCACCCAACAATGACCATGATCTTTTTTTTTTTTTTTTTCTTTAGAGGTTTTTGCTATAGGGTGCATGCGCTCACCAGACAGACAGAGAGAAATAGAGAGACAGAAAGCAAGAAATCAACCCCCCGGGGGGATGACCACGCCGCAATCCCTTCTCCTCCATTCTCCTCTTGGAATCTTGGGCATGCACGCACACACACCCGGCGTGAGTTTAAGCCACCGGGTCCGGGACTCGAACCGCAGTCGACTATGTGGGAGTCCAGCGACATAGCCATTACACAAACTGCTGGTCCCTCCTTTGCAAAACTTCTTGAACTACCACTGCTTTATACAAGCAGGTGGTGGTATAATGCATTGTTGATGTTGCGAGTTGTGTCAGCTGCTTTACAACCCATTTTACCACTAATTAAATCGCTCAAATATGCTTTTTGTCTCATTTCCATAGTCTAAAAGACATATAAAATAAACAGAAAATAATAAGTCATTAGCAAAAAAATAATAATAAAGCAAGAAACACACATTAAAATGACATAACATAACCGCATTTATTTAAGAATGTATCCAATATCAAACGGCAAAGTTCAGCAATGGAAAACTGCAATTACTTTTGCACCAACCTAGTGGTTATTTAGTGGCAAACTCAGATGATTCTTTCTGCTTCTTGACTAATGCAGGTATATCCTCTCATTGCCAGCATAGAGTCTGGGCTGAGATGAACAGATCCACGTGTGAAACCTCTGCAACCATAGAGAGCTATCGAGCACACAGGGACTCTGGCTTAGGATTCTTGATCAAGTGTTGATGTTGTTCAGACTTTAAACTGTGGTCACTGTTTATGGATAATTGGCCGCAAATCAATATATGACTTTATTAATGTGTCAAACAAGTTAATAAATACGTAATATTGTCTCTCAAGGTTTGCTTGCATACATGCATTTGGCTTTAGCTGAGTCACCTCTTCTGTCTAGTCCTTAGTTCTTTGCCAGCTCCTTCTACCACAGATGTCCATGAAATCCTGACAAAAGATGCCTGTTTCACATAGCACAGGTTTCACCCACACCTCGCGATAAGAAAAGGTGGGCTACTCTAAACAGGTTTTCAGGTCCTCAAGGGCCATAGGGAAAGGATGAGGAGACCTGATCCCGGTTCCTTCTGTCACAGAGGTTAGGCAGTCTCCTGTTGAGATAAGAAGAGTTGGTGTTCTATTATATATACTGTCATACTCCCCCCACTCCAAGGAAACCATCTTAAAATTTAATTTATTATTATTACTGTTATTTTTAATTTGACCAGAGAGAGACAGAGAGAAGGAAAGTGAGAAAGCAATTCTCCAGGTCTTGGATTCGTACCACAGTCAACCATGTGGGAGTCTAGCACTTTACCCACCACACCAACTGCCAGCTCCTATACTGCCATAGTTTTAAGACAAAACTGACACTTTGTCTGAATACTTAATCTCTCTAACCTCCAGTTTTATGATCTGTAGTAAAAAGAAAACCATTGTGGGACCAGCAGGTGGCATGATGGTTAAGGCATTGGACTTCCACATGGTTAACCATAGTTCAAGTCCAGACCTAGCAACTTGAAAGGCAGGGACCAGCAGGTGGTATGGTGGTTAAGGTGGTGGACATTCCCACATGGCTGACCCGGGTTTGAGTTCCGGACCTGGTAGCTTGCTTTCTCACTTTCTCTCTCTGACTCTCTCTGGTCAAATTAAAATGAATAAATGAAAAATTAAATAATTCTTTTAAAAAAAAAGGAAAAAGAAAAATCACACCTGGCATGTGTGTAGAAGTACCCAAAATCCTGAGAGGAGAATGGAGGAGAAGGGAATGTGGCATGGCCATTCCCGGGGCAGGGGGGGTGTTTCACTTTCTCTCTTTCTCTCTCTCTCTATCCTATGGTTTACTCTATGGTAAAAATCTTAAAAAAAAAAATCGGTCTTCTATATACATAGATCATGATTAAAAAACAAACCCTAGATAATTTCTATAGTATAAAGAACAGAGATAACTCTGTTTGCTGTATTTCAGTATTCTAAATGGGAATCATTTTTTCATACTTGCTTCATTAATAATATATATTTTAAATTTTAAATATTAAATCTATATTCTTAAAGTACTACATGTACAGCTATGGGAACCAGGCTCATAACAGCTTTGTTTCAGAGATAGGAAATGTATATTTTCTACCATCAATTTCTGAAACTAAGAATTTATGTAATTTCTCAGAGTTTTTTTTTTGAGAGAAAATGAGATATTGATAAGTGTAAAACTAGAGGGAAAAAAAGGAAGAAGAGAAGAAGTAGAAGAGGAAAAGAGGAGGGATAAAGAAAAGTTACCAAATAAATAAAAATGCCTGGGAAAAATATTTAATATGTCTCTTTACTCAGAAAGGTTTTTTTGTTTGTTTGTTTGTTTGTTTGTTCGTTTTTTCTCTTAGAGATTTTTGCTATAGGGCACATGCATTTGTGGGAGAGACAGATGAAGACAGAGAGACAGAAAATGAGAAATCATTCCTCAGGGGGATCACTACACAGCAGTCTCTTCTACTCCGTTTTCCTCTTGGGATCTTTGGCGCTCACACACGTGTACCTGGCATGATTTCCAAGCTGCCAGGTCCAAGACTCAAACTGTAGTCAACTATGTGAGAGTCCAGTGACATAACATCACACCATCAGCTGGTCCTGCTAAGAAAATATTCTACATACTGTATAATTTCTTATACTTTGATTATGGAACTTTTTATTTTACTTGTGGTGGAGAATATTTCATTAAAACACTGTAGAAAATAAATTAGTGATCAACTTTAATCCCTTTCAGTTACCAATTAAGGATATTGAGGCAGTAATGTTTAATTAACTTGTCTATCACAGAACCAGACTTATATTTTTACACTGTCACCATTAATATTGGAAAATCATATAAGTCAATTTTCTAAAGCCCTATTCTTTGTCAATATCAAGAAATATTTGTCTATCACATGAATGTGAATTTGTACTTTGATGGCATGAGATTATTTTATTTCTATCTTGATAATAACATACTTCTCCAACTTGTCTGTTTGCATCAACATGTACCTATTGTCACGTGGGTTTCAGGTTTGGACATCTTCATGCTTCTGATTGGTGTGCACCAGGTTGATCCCATCTTTACAATTGTCTCCTAATGTCCAATGTTTAGCTCTTGGGAGATGTTTCTTAGCTACATATGTCATCATTGATTGGATACTATTTCTATAAGTGTGTGGCTGCAGGTTAAATAGTTTTGAGGTTTGTTTACATGATGGATAATGGGTGTGCTGTGCATGCTTTTAATCTTTTCCATGGATCTATAGTTAGTTCTGAACAATATGCAGAAGACAATTACAATTGCATTCTTTTGTGCTCTTAAAGCATACAGGAAAAACACAAGATTATGAGTGCATTATTTATTCTTGAACAGTTAAGATTGGAAAAGACTTTGGAGTCATTTAGGTGAATGTAGTAATCTATTTCATCTGTCAACCAGATAAACCACCCATGTCTCTGAAATGGAAATCTCTAGTGATAGAGACTCCGATATTGGGGGTTTTTTGCTTTTTTTTTTTTAATGCCCTCAGTCTGTTGTTAGAAAGTTTTGTTAGAATTTTAATCCTTGTGTTTAACCGAAATGTGTATTTGTTTAGTCCTTACATCTCTGGAGAAAACAAAGAAAAAAAAAAAACCTACTAGATTCTTCTAATTGACATGTATTGAGATTGATAAAAAACTAAATACAAAATCCTTAGTGAAACATGTGTTGGATATTTTCTAAAGCCAAATGCTACATCTCTTGGGGATTTTTTTAGTAAAAGATAAAAACAGAAACATAAAGACAATCATTTCAAGGTAAGAAAGTGACCTCAGTTTCTTAACACTGGATATAAGGCTTTCCAAGATGATATCTCCTTAGCTCCCTTCTTAACACTGGATATAAGGCTTCCCAAGATTATAACTTCCCTAAGAATTCAAAGCAAACATTTGTGGAATTCAATATTTTTTTTTTACTCTGCTCCTATTTTTAACACTTACCTTAAGCAAACCCATAATGCAACTAGATTTCTTTCTTTCGTTTATGAACACTTATGGTCTTGTATTGTGAAGAAAACTTCGAAGAAACATAGATAAAGGTAATGTGTGATGGTGGCATGTCTGTGGGTCTAGGTAGCTCCAAGGGTAACATCAGAAGATTTAGAAAGTGGCTGTAATTATCTGCTTAGCAGACTGCCTGGATCTGAGCTCCAGTATACTGCTCGTATCTGAGCTGTACGGTCAATTGGGAGTATTCTCATACTTTACATAACTTTTAACCAGGACGTTCATCTTATTTCGGCTAAAAGTTTGGCATATATTATGCAGAGTCCAACACTGTTCTTTGAGATCTATCTACATCTCTAATTCAGTCAGTGGGCTATTCCTTGGACTTTTTGTGTGATTCCCTTTTTACACTATTTCCAGTTTTCTTGCTGCCGTTTTCTTTCTTCTTCTATGTCTTCACGTGTTGTTCCAAGGAGAGATGAAAGATGTGCTTCTCTGGTCTGGCACCACACTAACCCAGAAATTACCCTTCACCCTCCCATATGTTCTTTTAAGTGCGTGTGTGTGTGTGTGTGTGTGCGCGTGCACACACACACACACACACACACAGGTTCTACCTGTTCAAAATCCATTGTGATTTTTGCCAGGACTTGGTGGAAACTGTAGAAATACAAAAACATAGACTCTTTATTTTCTCTTTCTTAGAAAGAGAAGTATATAGACACGTAAAAAGATAACAATTAAGTCCTGTCCTAAAATGTCCCATGTGTGATATACATATAGTCTTCCAAATTTCACTTAAAAACTTAGAAAATTCTATAGCAGATATTCTGTCATTTTGCTTATATTTACTTTATATTTGAATTTATTTAAAAAACTCACTTTTTCCCTCCACTATCTGGACTTTATACGTTTTTAATTGTTTGTTTATAAACTTTTATTCTTGAATTTTTATCTTTATTTAACCACATTGCTCTCTTTTAAAATACCTAACACTATAATTATGTACATATCATTTTCTCTCAACTTTATGAAATATACTTTGTGATATTCTAGAGATAATGTCTGACTCTATACAGAATATTTTTTTCGGGTCAATATTAACTTCTTGAGAGATTTAAATACCATAGAACCTACCTCTGCATATTAAATTTGAGAAGAAAAATTCAACTCAACTTCTTAAATAGAAATAAGTGTATTTATTGTCATTATAAAGAACTCCTATGGATAAGCTAATATAATTTTGATATGGCAGAAAAATACATGTGATCCTAATCAAATCCATACAATTATTCATTGACTTGGTATGGAAAAGCACTTGGCAATGAAGTAGAACTACAAAGACATGTAAAACCTAAGTATTCTGTTCTCCACATCCATCTGTCTAGTTGAAAAGATGCTGGGACCAGCAGATGGCATATTGGTACATTGCTGGACACTCATACGGCTGACCATGGTTCGAGTTCCAGACCCAGCAGATTGAAACTCATGCTGGGTGTGTGTGTGTGCATGCCCAAGATCCCAGGAGGAGACTGGAGGAGAAGGAATTGTGACGTGGCCCTCCCCACTGGGGGGTGATTTCTCACTTTCTCTCTCACTGTGTCTGTCTCTTTGGCAAATGCACATGTCCTAAGGCCAAAACCTCTAAAAAAAACCTGCTAAACACATACACACTAAGAAATAAAAATAAAGAATTTAAATAATGCCATAAAATTCAACAGAAAAAATGCTGCAGTCTATCCTATAATTGTTAAATGAAATGAACAATGCAATACTTTATATTAAATTATTATAAACTGTTTGAATACATAATAAAATGAACTATCAGATGACAGATGTTTAATTTTTAATGTATACAATAAAGCCCCTGAAAAGTCTTTAATCTTTCAGTAATATCCATACCTAGAAAAGGGTGTTAGCATTGTAGTATTTGTCAAGATAAATCTATTTCATTTAACTAGAATTTCCAGTACATCTCAGAAATCTGTTTAGAAGGATTTTTATTCTCAGTGGTGTCTTTCTCAATGATCAGTTTAACATATTGGCAATAAGTTGATAAAAATACCTTTTTTATGAAAAAAATTTAAGAACATAAGTAAATTTGAAATTAAATCAGAAATTTAGAACCATTAATTAAACCAATACAAAAACTAGAGCAGCACTCTGACAAAGGTAAAAATTAAGGTATTCAAATTTGGGGTTTTATCTATCACTTTTTTTTTTAATGTTTTGTCATAAGGCGCATGTGCTGGCTGGAAAGAAACAGATAGAGAAAAAGAGGAGAAAGTGAAAACTCACCCGCCTAGGGAGAATGGCCACACAACAATCTCTTCCCTCCCACTCTCCTCTTGGGATTTTGGGCAACTCATACACACCTGGAGTGAGTTTCAAACCGCTGGGTCTGGGACTCCTACAGTAACTGACCATGTGGGAATCCAGCTATTTAACCCCACACCACTTGCTGGTCTCCTCAATTCATTTTTAATACAATTGCTATTCTGGCAGCATCCTTTGGAGTTGAAAAGATCCAAGGACTGAACTACTTACTAGTTGTATGACTACAGATAAATTACCCTTTTGTTTTCCGTAATTTCCTCCTCTGAAAAATTAATAAAACAACAGTGCTTAATTTGTAATAATGTGATGATTAAATTAGACAATGTAACTAAAGTGCTTAGCAAGCTAATCTTTCAAGGATAAGTATTACAATTTCTTAAAATAACAAAAGAAATGCTGTAGACATAGCATCTCTCAATTTTAGTAACATATTTGACAAAATCTCTTATAACTCCCTGCGGAAAAGAGGAAATGAGAGCCGAATGACAGCTTATGTGGATCTATACCTGTTGAACAGCTACAGCCCAGAAGTATTGATTAATGAATTTGGATTGCTGTGAAGCAGTTAAACTGTAGGATTTTATGCTTGGCCTTTTCCTGTTCAACAATTTTATCAATGAAATTGGAGAAAAGCAAAAATGAAAATGACCTAATTTACACATTAGCCAAAGTTGAGAAAAATACCTAACACACAAGATGACAGAATATATGTTCATATAATCTCAATAAAATATGGTAAATAAATGTTATATATAATAAGAGAAAATGGGCTTAAACTGATTATTTATATTTAAACTATGTATGTGCATATAGTACAAAGGAAAACCTCATAGGAAAGAAGCTCTTGTGGAAGAGATCTACAGAAATATTTTGGTTTGCAATTTATTTAGAGTAAACTAACCCCAAAACATAAAATCGTTCTAACATAATCCAAAATATGTGCTTTTGATCAGTTGGTGGCCCTATGATAAGTCTTATTCGGGGACTATTTTTAAAACACTGATCTAAAATAACAAGCACAACTTTATCCATAGTCTCTTCCTTTAACATGCGTTAATGAGATACAATGCCATATTTAAGGTCAAAATCATATTATGTCAAATCAGTAGTTCTTAAGCTTGTCCACTCATGAAAAGCTCTCTATCCTGATAGCAATGAGGCTGATAAAAAACCACCACATATTAGAGGCCATATGGCAGTGTTTAATCATCCCAAGTAAGATGGACTCAATTATCTCAATGAGCAATGATGCTGCAGTGTCAGCCAGGACATCAGATGCACTGAGAGCCTGTGACAATGGTACAGAGAACATGGTGTTCCGAGGGTAAAACAGATGAGCCAGGGAATACTTCATCTACATAACCAATGGAAGTCAAGAATAATCCATCAGAAGTCTGAGGGTAGCTGCTCCAGTAAAATTTCACCATCCTTGCCCAGTTTCTGGTCACAGTTTTTAGATCTGGAACACACTGAAAGAGAATCCAAGTCCCTAAGATAAAGTATCCTAAACCAGCACAGCAAGTTCCATGATCACTCTTTTTCCAGGTCTTCCACAAAGGGTACTACGATTATTTCCTGTGTGAACATACACTGCAGAATGAAGAATACAGAGAAATTTCAAAGACTATTGGGGATACAGTTCCCAGTGACCTAAGGACCTGAAATGCCATCTTGACCGTCCTGTTGGTTTAGTAGAAGGAGGAGTTTTAAGAACATTCTCAGATACACAAAACCAGAAAGAATTTACCAACACCAGACCAGATCTCTAAGAAGTTATCAAAGGAGTGCTATACCAGGAAGGTTAAATACAGACACACAGAAATGAGAGTTCAAAAGCCAAGAAAATGGCTAACTTAATTGTAGGGACAAGTCTGGAGTTGAATATTATATCCCAGAATTTAATCTCGTAGATTGAACCACAACAGAAGATAGATTAAGTACATGAGACTGAACTGATAAAATAGAATTTTATGACTTTTGACTAAAACATGGCTGATTTTCCTCTAGGCTTTGTTTTTCTAGTTTTAAGGATTTTTGTCCTGTCTTGAGCTACCGATAGGTTCATGTACCTGCTATTTGAACAGAATCCTAACCTGTTCCCTGGCTTTAAGTTTTAAGCATATTTCCTTAGCTTTTCTTTGATTTTTAAAGCTAAAGCTGCTTTTTTTGAAATTAAAAAATATATTAAAAAATACCTATTTAATGACCATAGTAAGCTATGTGTCAGGTGCTACCTTATGGTATATTCATTTTACTCAGGGTTTCACACCTAAAGTCAGACATGTATTCAGATATGTATATACCAGCTGAATTTGGTATTGAAAGTAGTTAAATTATTTAAGAAATTTTGTGATTCAATAAAATATGGGAGGGGAAGGAATGGAAAACAACAGTAGACACCTGAGATAGTGTGGGAGGAGGGAGGGAAGTGGCAGAAGGTGAGAAATAGGAGACCTTATGGTCTTAGAGGTAGCTATCATGGAAATTTTTGATGCATAGAATTTATGACAAGTCCCAGATGGAGAATCATAACTGAGGCCACTAATTTTCTAAAGCAAGATCATGCCCCCTTTCTCCAAAGAATTTATTTTCTTACAGATGAAGGATGTTTTCTTTTTCATGACCTAGCAATCCTTGGGCTACAACTATTTATATTTACTTATTTGTTTTCAAGAATAATGATATCCAACATTGCCATTATCTGTCCATTGTAATTACCTGTTTATTTGTGTATCTCCTAATAGAATGTAAACTCCTTGATGTTCAGGATAGTGTCACTTAGGGATATACTGAACACAGTATATTACAGATGAAGATATTCATTTATTTATTCATATATATGTGCATATACCCAATAAATGAATTAATAAATATAACAGCAAAATGTTATAAATATTTTGGAAATATCTATACCCTTAAAGCTAATTATCTCACATTTAAAATTTGTCCTCAGGAGACCCTTTCAAAATGTTTTCAGAGATACTCAAGAAGATTTATGTAAACAGAGTTTATCACAGCAGATAAAATTTGGGAGAAAAGCTAAATTTACAACACATTTACTAGCTAGGTAAACATGCATTTATAAAAATAAAACACTATGAAACCATCACAGTCATGTTTTGCAAGAACAATAAATGTTCACTATGTCCACTATGAACTAAAGTTAATAAGCAGATTTCTATGAAATAAAAGAGGCTATTGCTTAATTTAAAAAAAAAATCCAAGATGGTAATGAAGGCTTACTCTGTGAGGTGAAATTATAAGTGAATTTTCTTCATTAAAAGATATTTGGGCTGCATCCTAATGGTTAAGGGAGCGAGTACCCACCTGGCTGACCACAGTTCACACCCCAGCTCCAGGAGCTTGAGAAACACTATGCCAGGTTCATGTGCTTGCATGCCCCAAATCCTGACAAGATGAAGAAATGAAGAGGGACCAGCGGTTAGTGTAATGGCTATGTTGCTGGACTCCCACGTAGCTGACCGCGGTTCAAGTCCCGGACCTGGTGGCTTAAACTCACACCGGGCGCGTGTGCATGTGTGCCCAAGATCCCAAGAGGAGAATGGAGAAGAAGGGATTGTGGCGTGACCATCCCCCTGGGGGGTGATTTCTCGCTTTCTGTCTCTCTGTCTCTCTCTGTCTGTCTGGCAAGCGCACACACCTATAGCAAAAACATCTCCAAAAAAAAATAAAAAAGAAATGAAGAAGGGATTGTGGTACAACCACACCCTATCAGAGGCATGCTCCCTTACTCTCTCTCTCTCTCTCTCTCTCTCTCTCTCTCTCTCTCTCAGGTTTTTTGTCTCTCTTGAACAAGCACACACACTCTATAGAAATTTTTAAAAAATAAATAAAAGAAAAAAATGCATTTCCACATTCCCTAAAATTTTGTACAGTGAGAAAGTCTCTTTATTAAGGGTCTTTATCAGTTAACTAAGAAAAATTCTCAACACAATATTTGTTTCCACTACCCAGTGATATTTCCACATTTCCCATATAACAATACTTTCTACTCACATTATTGTACCTTACTGAGAAGCAACAAGAGGATGAAGCTAGAGTTAGGGCAATGAAATATTGCTGGATAACAATGCCAGGAGTATCTACAACACTGCCATACTTAATTTCACTTTTTCTATGTAGTTGTAATTACACTAATATTGCATTTCCTAAGTGAAAAATGAACGAAGACTTTGGGAACCAGCCAGCAAGTATAGAACCACATACAGAGTCTGAAGATTTCTGAAGCAGAGAAGATAGGTGTGTCCCTCAGGAACCAGACATTTAACACAGCAGAAGGGAGCCCTGACTCCATATCCAACAGTTCTCTATGGGGGTTCTCATTCAATTGAGATTTGAGCTCATAACAGTGAAAAATGGGAAATCTATACTCTATTTTTCACTGTTTAGACTCAGGGTATAACTGAAGGGGAGCTGTTTCTCATCATACGTATCCAAATCAAATCCCACTTCAAATTATGCCCTTAGGATGGAAATCTCTGTACAACAAAAATTATTTTCATCCTACAAATCATAAAGATGTAATAACTTTCATAAGAAATTATATTTATGGTATACAGTATATGTGTTATGACAAAACAAATATTGATTATACATATTTTTCAGTCATCCACGTTTATATGCAGCTTTTAACAGTAGCACCATTTATAAATAAGAAGTGCAAGAATATGAATCATTTTTCAACATACACTTAAGGACTTATTGTTCACACTACATTTTATTACTTTTCTGAAGTAATGAAATTGGTCAATATTACTCCCATTTTTGGATTCAAAAAACATCTGCATTGTGATGGTGGATTTGGGGTGTCCACTTGATTGGGTTGAAGGATGCCTGGAAAGCTCGTGAAACATTGTTTGTAAGTATGTCTGTAAGTATATTGCGAGACAGAATTACAGGGTGACTCAGTAGGCTGAGAGAAAGCTCCGCTTTCAACACAGGTGGGCACCATCCAATTGTCTGGGAGCATCACAGGAACAGAGGAAGTGGGGTTTTGTTTCTCCCTATGTCTACACTTCTTCCACAGTATGCTGTGTATTCCACATCTTCACATTGTCCACTCTATCCCTACTCCTCACTTGGTTGGGTTATGTTTGCTCCTGTAGGCCCCTGGCTCCTTGCAACTCCTTCAACTACATAGACTCCAGATTCTTTAACCTTTGGACTATTAGTTCATTGTAGTGGTTGTGATGGGTGGGAGTGGGGACTTGGGCTTGTAGCTTCCTGAGTGCCTGCTCCAGACCTCAGTCTGGAACTCCACTAGCTTCCCTGCTTGCTAGAGTCAGCTTTCTTCCAGTGTGCAGACAGTTTACTGTGGGAGTCCTACGCCTTGTGATCCTGTGAGATAATTCCTATAACAAATTCCTTCTTTTATATACGTATTTATCCTGTCTGTTCCATTTCTCTGGAGAAATCTGTAAATATCTTTCTCCTTTTTTGGACTGAGGAGACATATGCAGATAGATTCCACTCTATCATATGGGAAACCATCCAAAGTACCATCCAGTTCTTGCCCTTGCTTGGCTCCACCACCTCTTAATCTTGATCGCTGTCACTTAAAGAAAATTTTGGTTTATCATCTAAGGGACAGTAATTAATCTTTCAAGTCTTTATAGCTGTTTCTGCTTCTCAGATTTTGTCATTACATTGTGGCTATTTGGAAGGTGAGGGCTTTTTTTTTTTTTTTTTTTTTTTTTTTCCAGCACTAATAAAGGAGTTCTTTTTGTCACTGAAGAATGTAACATTAGAAGCCTGCACCTGGGTCCTGTTTTGAACTGTGTGAGTACTATTACCTCCATGAAAGATTTAATGCAACACCTAGAAGCCCTGGCCTTTTCCTTTTGTATTGGTAAAGCAGTCTCTGTTTCAGCTCTACTTTGAATTCACACCATGATTAGTTTCCACTCCAGCACCTAAGTCAATATTTTCATTCTTGCTTTTATATTTTATTCACCAAAAGTAATTCTCAAACACATTTCTGTTGATTCCAAACAGCAGATAAGTCCCATCAATGTGAAAAATAAATGTATATAAAATGTAACTGTGACACTAAAGTTTATGAAGCAAGCCTCTTTCTTCTTTTCTTACTATTGATAACACTTAAACTTCTACCACAAATAAGTTTGCAGTTCATCTTTGTATTTCTTTTCTTTTCTACATTCAATCACTGAACATCTTTAAAGCATATAAAATGAATTTTCCCAGCCCGCACACACTATATACAAGTAAAAGAGAGTAACATACACATTATCATCAACTGATCATTTTCCATTTTTGTTTCGGTCAAATGTTTTGCTTCTTTATCCCCTTGATTCCCACCCTCTTGCCCATCCCCATTTCCCACCCTCTTCTCACTCTGTCTCTTATGTTCACAGTTGCTCCAAGTTTTTATACCTTCTTTTTTGTTTGTTTGTTTATTAATTTATTGTTTTCATTTCATTTTCTTCCATACATTCAATCACATTATTTGTCTTACAAAATGGACACTTCAACAGGCGAACATCTCTCCTCAGTATGGTTGATAAAACTACGAAATATCTTCCACACACACCACCACACTTCTTTGTGCCATCAATGCTTTTCCTCCCTGACCCTCCCCAAATGCCCTTCCTCAGACCCTCCTCTTTCACACACACTATATCTGGTATTTACGTCTATATACTGTGTTTCTATATCCTTTAGACCATTAGTTTTAATCTTTCAGTTTCTACCACAGAGTTTGCACATTTATACCTAATGATTTCACTCTTACTTGAAAACACTTGGAAAGTACCAGTAAATTAAGAAATTTCAAAATGTACAATAGATAATGTTATATTCACAATCAGTTTCTAGGTTGGGCCTGATCTCTGCAGAGTTCTCAGGAAGGTGCAATGGTGAATATAAAATAAAACAAGGGACCAGCAGATGGCGTAATGGTAATGTAGCTGGACTCCCACATGGTTGACTGAGGTTCAAGTCCTGTAATCAGTGGTTTGAAACTCACATTGGACGCATGTGCATGCATGCCCCAAACCCCAAGAGAATGAAAGAGAAGGGGTTGAGGCATGGCCATCCTACCTGGGTTGTGATTGCTCACTCTCTGCTTCTCTGTCTTTCTCTGTCTCTCTGGTGAGCACACATACCCTATAACAGAAATCTCTCCTTAAAAAAATTGAAATAAAATAGGAATAGTCTCCATCCACCTGAAAATAAACACCTGCTATTGGTGCAGTCATTTTGAACTGGAAAGAATACTGATTTATACAAGAGTTAAGACCCAGCTATTATTGTTCCTTAAATTCTACAATTTTGATATTTCATTCTTTAGTGATCATTCAGTGCTAGTATTTCCATAAAGGACTATAAAGATTTCTTTTTTATTCTTAAATTAATTAAAAGTGAGACTTTTTGTTTGTTTGCTTGTTTTGTTTTTGCTATAGGGTACGTGGGCTCACTGGAAATGGAGAAGGGAATGAGAGGCCATTCTCCAGGGGGGATGGCCACACCATAATTTCTTTTCCTCCAGTGTCCTCTCAGGAGTTTGGGCATGCGCACACACATGCTCAGTGTGATTCTCAAGCCACCAGGTCTGGACTCAAACAACTCAGCCAATTATGTGGGATTCAGTGCTTTTTCTTTTTTTTTCACACATAATATATATATACATACACACATATATATATATAATTATATTATTATTATTTATACATTCAATCGCTATACATCATTTAGATTGTAAAGAGACTTTATCCAGCATGATACACATCTCAGTCCAGTTGAGAATACTATACACATCCTCATCAACAGATAACAAACCATATCTGTGTCCCACAAATATCTTATCTCTCCTTATTTTTCCCCTAATTTCCTTTCCTACACTTTTCTCCTCCCACACTTTCCTTCCACATAGTCTCTACTGTCCACAACAATTTTTAGTGCATTTATGTCCTCCATTCTTTTAGTCTCTACCATATAGTGCAGAGAGTTGGTATATATTAAAAGGAGATATACAATGTCTCTCTTTCATAGCCTGACTTGCTTCACTCAGCAACAAATCTTCCTTATTTATCCATTTTCTATCAAATTCCAGAGCCTTGTTGTTTTTTATGGCTGAATAATATTTCATGGAGTATGTGTGCCACAATTTTTCCATTCGTCCATCCATTTGTGGACATTTGGGTTAGTTCCATGTCTTAGCAATTGTGATTAGTATTGCAATAAATTTAGTTGTACAAGCGCTTTTCCAACTGAGCATTCTCCTGTCCTTTGGGTAGATACCCAGGAGTGAAATTGCTGGCTCATATGGTAGTTCTATTATAAGGTTTTTGAGGAACCTCCATATTGTTCTCCACAGTAGCTGGACCAATTTACATTCCCACCAACAATGTAGGAGTGTTCTCCTTTCACCACATCCCCACCAGCACTTATCATTTTTTTGTTTTAATCTTTGCCCTTCTGACTGAGTTAGGTGGTAGCTGTGGTATCTCATTGTGGTTTTGATCTATATCTTCCTTATGATGGAGTATGTTAAATGTTGAGCTTTTTTCATGTGCTTTTTAGCTGTTTGTATATCTTCTTTAGAGAGTTGTTTACGCAGCTCATTTTCCCATCTTTTAATTGGTTTAATCATTTTCTTCCAAGTAAGCTGTATTAGTTCCCTATGTATTCTGGTTATCAGTTCCTTATATGAGGTACAGTTAATGAAAATTCCCTCCCATTCCAAAGGTTGCCAATTCACACTAATTATGGTGTCCTTTGCTGTGCAGAAACTTCTTAATGTGATGTAATCCCACCTGTCTATTTGGTGATTATTCCTTGTACTTTGGGGGTCTTGCTTAAGAAGTCTTTGCCTACCCCAATGTCTCCCAGAGTTTTCCTCCAGTAGTTTCATAGTTTAAGGTCTTGGGTTTACATCTTTGATCCACTCTGAGTTGATTTTTGTTCAAGGTGACATATAGGGGTTCGGATTCATCTCTCTGTATGTGGATACCCAGTTTTTCTAGCACCATTTGCTAAAGAGGTTTTCCTTTTTCCACTGTATTGACTGGTACCCTTTGTCAAAGATCAGTTAGCTTTATGTTTGGGGTTTGTTTCTGGGTCTCTATTCCATTGATCCTCATATCAGTTTTTGTGCCAATATCATGCTGTTTTTATTATCACAGCTGTGTAATACATTTTGGATCCAGTGTTTTAACCTCCATGCTACCTGCTGGCACCAAAAGTGGTTATATTTTTATGACAATATATTTTTTCATTATAGCTGAGATATTTCTGGTCAGTGATGATTGATTATACAGTGCTCATTTGTGAAATATATTAAAACTTGCTTTATGTAGTATTTATGTTTAGTTTCTATAAATGATTTGTGCATTTTGAAGAAAACTGTTTACTAAGTTTTTGGACAAATTAATTATATTGCTCTCTTCTTTAATATTCTCTTTCACCATTACATTGTAAAATATCAATTACTGAGAAATATGCCTTTTTTTTTTTATAGGTTTTTGCTATAGGGCACATGCATTCGCCAGAAAGACAAAGAAAGACAGAGAGACAGAAAGTGAGAAATCACCCCCCAAGGGGTATGGCCACGCCACAATCACTTCTCCTCTCAGGATCTTGGGCATGCATGTACATGCGCCCAGCGTGAGTTTAAGCCACTGGGTCCAGGACTCGAACGGTGGCCAACTACATGGGAGTCCAGCAACATAGCCATTACACTAACTGCTGGTCTTGAGAAATTTGCTTTTAAAAAGTCTCAAATTTCCGTGTTAGTAGATGACGTAGTGATTACATCACTGAACTACCACAAGGCTGACCATGATTTGATTCCCAGATCCCGTGGCTTGAAAATCTCATGGGGCATGTGTGCATGTGTGCCCAAGATCCTGGGAGGAGTTTGGAGGAGAAGGGATTGCAGCATGGTCATTCCCCCGGGGAGGGGAGGGTAATCTCTTTCTTTCACTCTCACTGTCTCTGTGGGCAAAACCCTCCAAAACACATGTTTCACCACTGGTAGATTTATCAGTTTCCCATAGAAGTCTATCAAATGTTGCTTTACATATTTTGAAGTTGTATTAGGTATATCTAAGCTTGTAAATGGTTAATATTCCTACTGAACCGAAGCTTTTTTCTTTACAAATCTTTTTAAAATTAGGACATTTCTATCAAATACATATATTTTTGTTACTACTTTTATAAGTGTATTTGTTTCATCATTAATGCATTCTATCTTACTCTGCCATTACATTTTGCATGTTTTATGTTCATCTTTTTGAAAAAGTAGATAGCTGAATTTTAAAATAACCAGTCTGAAAATAATTTTTATAAATGGTATATTTAATTAACTTTTATTTAATGCAATTGCTAATATACTTGAAATTTTTAGCCTAGTTTTCTATTTATCTTTCTTTTTCAATGCTTACTTGATTTTTGAATTACTTGATTCTTTAATTACTTTCCTTCTATTCTTCTATAAAGGAAAACATGTTATATGCTATTTTTTTTTAGTGGCTTATTGACTTTTATCTTAATTTTAAATAATTATATATTTAACTAAGAGTCCAAAAGTAAAAAAAAAAAAAAAAAAAAAAAAAAAACCAAAACAACAAAAATTAACTCAATTTTACGGGACCAGCAGTTAGCGTAATGGCTATGTCGCTGGACTCCCACGTAGTCGACTGCGGTTCGAGTCCCGGACCCGGCGGCTTAAAACTCACGCCGGGCGCGTGTGCGTGCGTGCCCAAGATCCCGAGAGGAGAATGGAGGAAAAGGGATTGCGGCGTGGCCATCCCCCCTGGGGGGTGATTTCCTGCTTTCTATCTCTCTGTCTCTCTCTGTCTGTCTGGCGAGCACACGCGCCCTATAGCAAAAACCTCTCCAAAAAAAAAAAAAAAAAAAAAAAAAAAAAAAAAAAATTAACTCAATTTTCTTATTGGCAATACAAAGGTTATATCTCCAAATTCACCTTCTTGTTTGTACAATATAGTTTTCTGGCATTTATCACCTAAACTGTACATCATTATTATTGTTTTATACAAAATATTTATTTAGAATTGCCCACATTTATTCATTTCTTCACTCACCATTTCATATTGCTCTCACTCTTTTGGATTTTTTTTCCTTTAAATTTCCTTCAACAAGAGTTTAATAGAAGCTAATTCTCTTCAGATTTTTAATGGAAATATATTTATTTTATACTTATTACTAATTGAAAATTTGTTGGGTACTTTGTTTGTTTGTTTGTTTGTTTTTAGAGAGAATTTTGCTATGGGGCAAGTGCATTGACCAGAGAGACAGAGATACAGAAAGCAAGAAATCACCACCAAGGGGAGAACATCATACCGCAATCCTTTCACCTCCATTCTCCTCTTGGGATTTCTCTCTTTTTTTTTTTTTTTGGAGAGGTTTTCACTATAGGGTGCGTGCACTCGCCAGACAGACAGAGAGAGACAGAGAGACAGAAAGCGAGAAATCACCCCCCAGGGGGGATGGCCACGCCGCAATCCCTTCTCCTCCATTCTCCTCTCAGGATCTTGGGCACGCACGCACACGCACCCGGTGTGAGTTTAAGCCACCGGGTCCAGGACGCGAACCGCGGTCGACTACATGGGAGTCCAGCGACATAGCCATTACGCTAACTGCTGGTTCCTCCTCTTGGGATTTCTTGAGCACACATGTACATGTGCCCAGCATGATTTTGAAACCACTGGGTCCATGTTTGACTGTGTGGGAATCCAATGATGTAATCATTATGCTATCTGCTGGTCCCTATTTATTTATTATTTTAAGAGTTTTACCATAGGGCACCAGAGAGACAGAGACAGAAAGAAAGTGAGAAATCACTCTCCCCATGGGGGAAGGTCATGCTGCAGTTCTAAAATTGACAAGTTTTTTTTTTATTCCCAGTATTTTGAGTATAGTTTTCCACTTTTTGTGATTTATATTTTACTGTTAAGAAATCAGGTATCAGTCTAGTTGTTGTTTCTTTTAATATTCTTTTTTTTCCCCTAAACTAAGTGAATACTACATGAAACATCTCTTTGACTTTAGCCTATATAAAGTTTATCTATAATTTGTTCAGGTATATATTATTTTCTATTTATCTTAATGTGGGTTTTATAATATATCCTCATCTGGTTATTCTGTGTCTTATGTCAATTCGGATATTACTTAATATTTATATGTACAACTATTGACTTTTACCATTTCTTTTATTTTCCTCTCTTATAACGCCTGCAAGATATAGCTTTGCCCTTACAATTCTGCCTGCTATGTTTCTTAGTCCTTTTTCTATATTCATCAATGTTGTGGTTTTTTTCTCTGTTTCTGGCTAATTTCTTTTTTTTTTTTTTTTTTTTTTGGAGAGGTTTTCGCTATAGGGCGTGTGTGCTCGCCAGACAGACAGAGAGAGACAGAGAGACAGAAAGCGAGAAATCACCCCCCGGGGGGATGCCCACGCCACAATCCCTTTTCCTCCATTCTCCTCTGGGGATCTTGGGCGCGCACGCACACGCGCCCGGCATGAGTTTTAAGCCACCGGGTCCAGGACGCAAACCGTGGTCGACTACGTGGGAGTCCAGCGACATAGCCATTATGCTAACTGCTGGTCCCATGGCTAATTTCTTCATATATAACATCTAGTACTATGATTTTCTCTACACTTGTTTCTAATTTTCTCTTTATTGATTACATCAAGTTTTAAATTTGCATCAACTTTATTTTTCAATTATATATTTAGTTCCTTAAAATGAATTCCAGATAAGCTTTTATAACTTTCCCCTCCTCGATTATATTTTAAATTCTCTTTTATGTGTTTAAATAATTTTAACAATTTAAATACTTATTTTCCAGTTTTTTATCTATCATTCTCTGACTCTTGCTTATTGGGGATTACTATCTCATGTATTTTGTGATTTGGAGTAAAAAGTCCTCGTGTTTAACATATGAAAACCAAGACAGACCTAATTTGAGTACAATTTTTTCTGGAGGAGTTCTGGATTGGCTTTGGCCATGAAAATAGGACATAAGTAAAGTAGGACCACTTTGAACTTATTTCTGCGTTTGGGATTTTCTGGGTCATATAGAAAGACAATTTTGCCATGGTAACATGAGGGAAAACCTATTGATATATTTTCCTTGAGAATTTGCTGCTCTAAATGACTTTTGAACAACACCTTGATGTTCAACCATTTCTTTTCTTCAGCAGATGTAGATTCTAATTTTGTTAACAATTAAAATTGATCAGAAGTCATTATAAACATCTTGACCCTTATGTTTCTACTAAGGACAACAAAAATAAAGTTTTTATTTATTTAGAAGAAAATTTCATAATTTCTTTGTTAAAGTCAAGTTCAACAAAGACAAGTTCTATTTTCCCTTTGTTATTTTGCAGACTGCATTATTTTTAGCATGTTTGGTGTATTTTAGTAGGAAGATTTTTAACCGCAATTGTTGGAAGCATACAGCTATAAACCTGTTCAGACAAGGTCAGGTTGAAGTTTAATACTCAGAATGGCTTCATGGAAATCTACGCTTTCTCAATGCAGTTTAGTGGAAAGATCAGTATTCTCTGCTTGACTACTGTGTTCCTTTCATCTGTTGGGATGGAAGAAAAGAAAAGTGATTATCTAATTAAATTGTCTTGCAATGACATTTTATATAATTCACATATTGCACATATGCCACATTCACAGAACCAGGAAAAAAATATTTTGAATTTTAAACATATCTTACAATAAAAATAAATAAATAAAATTAATATAAATTAAAGTATTTCTGCTTCTACTTTGGATTCAAACTAAATACTCTCCAAAGAAAATCATCAGAATGACTCCACAGGGATTGTTTTGCCTTGAAAACTGTATAAACATAAAAAAAAAACTTGCTATTTATTATTTTCAATTAAGATATTTCAATACTTTGCCAAAATAAGTTTTGATTCATTTACACATCCAAACTGGAAAATTCCATTTCATTTTTCCTCAAGGAAAGAGTATTCATCAAACAAGATTTGTTACCTTCAATCAAGTGACAATATAAATACAACTGACAATTGAAATTGACAAGACAAATCTTATAGCTATGACAAGGATTTGCTACTCTAAATGACTTTTGAAGCACACCTCAAAGTTCAACCATTTCTTTCTTCAGCAGATGCAGATTCTAATTTCGTTACCTATTAAACTGAGAAGTCATTGAAAGCATCTTGACTTTTCTGTTTCTACCACGGACAACAACAACAAAAAACATTAGAAGACTTTTTTTATTATTTCTCTGTGGGAGAAATAATATATATTATATATTAATAGTAAATAAAGCACGCACACATTTACAATTATATATAATCAAATAGAATGTTTTCTGCTCTTCTGGTGCACAATAAGGGAAAGTGAAATCTAAGCCCTCTTAGCCTATATTTCAGAAGTCAACTTGAAATAGCATGGTGAAACAGAAATGGAAGATATTTACATCCTGGCTCTGCTGTTTACTACCTGAGTGATCCAGAAAGCACTTATTTCATCCTGAAGCTTCTCAACTATAAAATGGTTTAAAAAAAATAAAGTACTGGGACTAGCAGGTGGCATAGGAGTTACGTAGCTGGACTCTCACATGGTCAACCATGGTTCAAGTCCCAGATTTGGTGTCTTGAAATCATGCCAGGTGTACATACATGTATGCCTAAGATCCTGAGAGGAGACTGGAAGAGAAGGATTTGCAGCATGGCCATTCACCTTTGGAAGCGATTTCTCACTTGCTCTCTCACTGCGTCTGTCTCCGCCCTAACCCAGCTCACATGCCCTAAGGCAAAAACCTCTTTTAAAAAAGTGCTTAGCTGATAGAACTGTGTTGAAAGATAAATAAGAAAATAACACTCCTGAAAACTAGGTTATCTCATTTCTTTCCTTTGTAAAGGGTATTTAGGGAGAGAAAATAGAAACAAAGAAGCACACATACTCACAAACCATGTGTGGATTTATATATATATCATTATCTCTACATGTATGAATGTATTTATGTTCATGTGTATTGGATGTATATATATACATGCTCTTAGGAGTCAGTGTCACAAAAAATGTGGTTGATTTACTCAGTGACTCTTAAGACTGAAAATTAAAATAACTTATCAGTCCCTGGACAAGTCATTCATTGGGGGAGGGACACTCACGTTGTGAAGGAGATAGGATAGTCACCAAAGTTGAAAGAAATGGATTCAGTTCCAGTGAAAAATAGATAAAGTTGTTAATTCAGTGCTGGTAAGAGTGAACTCAGGGCAGAAGCTAGATTCCTAAAATATAGGGAAAACAAAGAGACAGAGAAAAGAGGAATCAGAGGCATTATCTGCAGCATAACAAAGACTATGAAAATCATAGGTAAGATAGCATTTTTTTTTTCTTTTGGAGAGGTTTTTTTGCTCTTGGGCGCGTGCGCTTGCCAGACAGACAGAGACAGAGAGATAGAAAGCGAGAAATCACCCCCCAGGGGGGATGGCCATGCCGCAATCCCTTCTCCTCCATTCTCCTCTCGGGATCTTGGGCATGCACGCACACGCGCCCGGCGTGAGTTTAAGCCGCTGGGTCCAGGACTCGAACCGTGGTCGACTACGTGGGAGTCCAGCGACATAGCCATTACGCTAACTGCTGGTCCCGGTAAGATAGCATTTTGTGATTGAGGATTATGTGAAGATATTTCAACTGCCATCATGTTTGAAATGCATCCAATCCTAAAAGGGATTTTTAACTAGAGACTTTATAAAACAACAGAAGCATGTATTTAAAATGTCTATATGATGAGAATTACACACTGTTCACTATTAATATGAATGGCTTCTCAAAATTACATAGGACAACTACAGTATACTAGTAATAGTTTATGAAAGAAGCCCCATTTCTCCACTCTAAGGACATAAAAATATTTTGAGTCCCAAGTTCAAATGTATACAGGGGAAGAAAATGTGTACAAATAGGATAAATATATGACAATAGAAAATAATGTAATAAACTGAGAGTACTAGATCCACATATAAGCATTTATATTTGGTTTCTTAAAACTCTATGATAGCCAGGAACCAGCAGTTAGCGTAATGGCTATGTCGCTGGACTCCCACGTAGTCGACCGCGGTTCATGTCCTGGACCTGGCGGCTTAAAACATGCCGGGCGCGTGTGCGTGCGTGCCCAAGATCCCGAGAAGAGAATGGAGGAGAAGGGATTGCGGCGTGGCCATCCCCCCTGGGGGGTGATTTCTCGCTTTCTGTCTCTCTGTCTTTCTCTGTCTGTCTGGCGAGCGCACGCGTCCTATAGCGAAAACCTCTCCAAAAAAAAAAACAAACAAACAAACAAAAAAAAAACAAAAAAACTCTATGATCGCCAAACAAAGCTAGTCTCTGTGTGTCGTTTGGTAAAGGGACCACAGTTGCTAGCTTGCTTTATTTACATAGGACTAGGTTCCTCTTTTGGAACAGTAGCTCCGTATATCCAAAGCGTTTGTAACTAGTTGCAAAAAATTGTCCCTGTATCTAACAAAAGCCACTCTTTCCTCCAACATCTATAGATATTTATTCATCCGGCACAATTTATTTCTCTCTATTTTTATTTTAAAATTGTTGCTATAGGGTTCCTGTGCTCACTGCACACACACACACACACACAGAGAGAGAGAGAGAGAGAGAGAGAGAGAGAGAGAAAGCACTCCCCTCCCCCAGGGGGAATGGCCATGAGGAATCCAGTCAGCTTAACCTCCATGCTATCTGCTGGCCCACAGTTTCTATTCCTTTATAAAGTGTTTTTTCTGAAGACATTTTTTTTTTTTCTTTTTTTGGAGAGGTTTTTGTTATAGGGCGCGTGCGCTCGCCAGACAGACAGAGAGAGACAGAGAGATAGAAAGCAGGAAATCACCCCCCAGGGGGGATGGCCACGCCGCAATCCCTTCTCCTCCATTCTCCTCTCGGGATCTTGGGCACGCACGCACACGCGCCCGGCGTGAGTTTAAGCCGCCGGGTCCGGGACTCGAACCGCAGTCGACTACATGGGAGTCCAGCGACATAGCCATTACGCTAACTGCTGGTCCCGTCTGAAGACATTTTTGAGACTGTATTTACCCTTTCTGATTTTTCCACTGCCAGTGACATTGAAGCCTTCCTATTCTCAAGAGAAACAAAAACCTTTTCTGATTTGGTCCCAGCTCAACCCCATGCCAGTCTGCACATCCTCTCTCCTTGCACAGAATTGTTTATCATGCTTTGCTTTGGTTTAGCATGTATTGCACATTCTTGCTGACCATAGTGCATCAGAACTTCAATAGCAGACATCGGTCTAGGTCTTCAGGCAAGCTACGGTCTTTCAGAGGCAGCTAACTCTAAACAATTAAGATAACTTCTAACAGAAGAACTAGATTTGGCATATTTTTAGAAAAGTTTCCCATTCTTAAGAAAGAGGAACAGCCTCTGGCCACATTCAACAGAAGATTTCCCAGGTTTTGTTCACTAAAATCTAGAGTCTATGTGAGAGGTAAATATTTTCCCAGACAGATGGAGGGTAAAATTATCATGGTAGGATATTAAAGGACGTATTACAAAAGTATCTCAAGGTTTGTAAGCCATTAAGAAATACCATTTGGGGTTACAGTAGGATTTAAAAACCTAACATTCTGGTTCATAGAGCTACTATTTCTGGTGATTGTTTTTATTTTCATAACCCATCCTTGGGATACATTGCATTTCATGTCTTTTAGACATGGAATTTTCAAGTCACTGGGATATCTATCAAATAATTAATTTTCCCTAAGTCTCTGAGTAGAGAAAAGAGCAACATTAGGCTAAGGGGTAAGTAAGATCCCCATAAAGTAACCAGAGCGTCTTTCTATACTGTGAGCTTTTCTTTTCTTTGAATTATTTATCATTATTATTGTTCTTTAATTTGGCACAGGGCATGCACACTCATGAAAGAGAGAGAGAGAGAGAGAGAGAGAAGGTGAGAAAAGCAAGCTGCCAGGTTCAGGACTCAGATGGCAGCCAGCCATGGGGGAGTCCAGCATCCCATCCACCATGCCACCTCCTGGCCCTAAGCTTTTCTAATGCCAGTTTGTTCACAAGATATGCCTTGAGAGTTTTTCACTCATGTGTATAAAGTTTCTTTTGTTTATCTGATAAGACAAAAAGAACTCAAGGAAGTCTTTCATAAACTGACACCAACTTCTGTGCAGCTAGAAATACTACACAGCCAGAAGAAACAGCAACCTCGGGGACCAAAGAACGTAAGGACTCCTTGTCTAACTGCCAGTTAGAGTTTGTTTTTCATGTTGGCTGACACAAAGAGACCAAGTAAGAATGATAATAGTAATATTTTCCATCGTTTTTAGCATTTCTGTATTTTTAGTGTTATTTGGAGATATATGAAGTTGAAACTGCCCTCAAATTGACATACAATAAATTCTTCAAAACTTTTATTTTTTCCCCAAAAAGCATACAGTTTAAATGTCTATTTCCTCATTTGGCCTAATCACAATAGGTTTATATGCAGAGATTAAGAGAAAATAAAAAATCTACATTTAGATGGAAATATTCTTCATAGAGATGAACATTTATAATACAGTTTTTTTCGATTTTTCATTGAAGTTGAAGCTGTTTCAACCTCACAGCTTCAAGCAATGGAACAAATTGCCCCAGAGGTTCTTATTATAAACTCTGTCATCCTAGAACTATTTACATTACTTTTTCAGGGTTTTACCCTGAAAAGCACCAAATTTTTTTCAGATTCTATTTTCTTTAGACAGACTAAATAACTATATGGCTATTCATTCATTCATTTGTTCATTTATTCTTTCTATAAACCATTTTTTGAGCCATCGGTAAGGGCCAGACACATTACTGGCAATAACAGTATGAAAAAGACAATGTACCTGCTCACGGCACTGAAACCTACCGTTTTTCATTTAGGTTGAGGTTTGGAAAAAGAGACAGAAAAGGCCTTGAAAAGGACTTAAGAATAAGAATTTAAGGGTTTGGTTTGGTTTGGTTGTTTTCATAGGCACTGAGGAAACAATTTGGAATATTCAAGAATCTGAAAGATGAGAATTGGAGTACAACTGCTCAACAGGCAGTTTCAGAAAAAGGCAAAAGCCAGATCATATAGAAATATATCACTGTTAAAAATGTAGATTTTTTTCTAATAACGTGAAGCCATTAAAGAATTTCAAGCCTAAGATCAATCGTAGTAATAGCAACTGCAACACTACAAATAATAATAGCTCTCATTGTCACAACACTGACCTGCACAGTGGCAAGACAAGCAAGACTACATGTTGCTGAACCATTTCTTTGGTTAATAAATAGCCACAATATGAAGTCAACAGGTAATGTTCCAGAAAGGAAAAAAAAATCTCATTTATATTTACAAACATATTGCTTTATTTTCATCTCTTCTAAATATGCAGAGTTTACTGTTGGTCAACTGTGTCTAGGATGACAAGGTTTTTGAGTGTGGTAGTCTTCTAAGAACACAGGAAGTATCAAGGAAATCAGCGACCAAGCCCTAAATCTTCTATTTTCTGTTAAATGTTTCTTCCTTTTTCGTCTCACACCCACCCTCTACCACCCAGTCTCTACCATCCATTCTCCTCCTTTACAGTCTTTGGAATCTACACTTATCCTCTCTACTATCATATCTTCAGATCTTCCCATTTCTACCTTAGCATGCAAACATTCAGTACATATTGACTGAGGATATACGGTATATATCTTTCAAAGTCTGGCTCACTTTGCTTAACATTAAGTCTTCTATGTTCATCTACTTTGCATCAAACAATAGTGTCTCATCATGTCTTATGGCTGAGTAATATTCTATAGTATATATATATATATATATATATATATATATATATGTGTATGTATATGTATGTGTGTATATATATATATATATATACATATATATATATATATATATATGTATATATATATATATATATGCCACCATTTTTCAACCCAGTCATGAGCTCTGGACACTTAGGTTGATTCCATTTATTAACAATTGTGCATAATGCTGCAACAAACATGGATGTGCAAGTGTCTTTCCAACTGAATGTTTTCCTATCCTTGGGGTAAATATACTTCTTAAATCCTTCCCTATACACACCTTCAGCAGGTCTAAGCATATCACAGGTTCTGCTGATTGAAATTGCTTCCTTACTTAGAGAATAATAATATCAAAAGAAAGACATGTGGCTGCTAAATTTATTTCTTCAGAAAATGTAGCGTAGAATGGCTGATCAACTGTGCCTTTGCATCAATCTAGTGTGGGAACAACCTGTAATACTGTCCTGTCAATTTGTTCAGGTACTGAGAGAGGAGAGGAATACAGGGACATAAGCTTAGGAAGTGAGTCTTGTGTCCTTAAAGAAGAGGCTGTAATGATAACTTAAACTCTGAGAAATTCCAGTCACAGTTTCACCTTATCTATAAGAGGAGTTTGTGGATTTTATTTTCTGTTATGATCTCTATAGAATTGCTGTTCTTGGGACCAGCAGTTGGCATAATGGCTGGGCTGTCGTTGGACTCCTATGCAGTCGACTGCAGTTCAAGTCCCAGACTCAGTGGCTTAAACTCACACTGGGTACATGTGCATGTGTGCCCAAGACCCCCGAGAGGAAAACAGAGAAGGGATTGCAGCGTGGCCATCCCTTTTGGGGGGTGATTTCTTATTTTCTGTCTCTCTGTCTCTCTCTGTCTTTCTGGAGAGTGCACACGCCCTATAGCAAAAAAAAAAAAAAAAAAAAAAAAAAAAAAAAAGAATTGCTCTTCTCTATTCCAAGTAAATCAAAATATAATCCATTTGGTTTTTGGTAAAAAAAATTCATGGTGTATGAGTGAAAATGAAAACAACAGATGTTTATTTAACATGCTGCTTTTCTCAAGTTATCAGAAGGGTTTAAAACCAGTATAACTATGCCACACCTACAGCACATGACATTATGTTCCAGTTTAGCTCTCTGGGAACAGTGTCAAAAGGTTATAGCGGGACATAGATCTTTGGAGGGTGGCATAGCTCTACTGCAGCAGTTATCTGGAACTCAATTTGTCCTGTAACACAAGTCGAGGTAAATAAATGAGATGGTAAATTCTTTGTCAGCCATGTGTACCCTCCTGCCCATCAAATTATCTTAAGAAAGCAAGCCACAAACGACAAATGGAAACAATAACTCAAGCGATTACTTAGACTTTGTTAATAAACATAAACATATATAATAGGAATTTTTTCCAGTATTTGCTTACTTCTCTAGTTACATCTATTGCTAGAAAAGTAAATATTAAATTTAGATTGTATTTTTGAGCGTACTGTACTTTGGGCTGGTCAGTAAACTTGCTATGTGGAAGATAAGTGAATTGAGAGGAAAAATAGTCAATGCAGTTAATGAAACAACATGCGGAGTCACTCAGAACACATCTGAGAACTGGTCATATTACAATTACAACCTAGTCTTACCTACAGAGTCGGCAGTTATGCCAGTGAAATGTCACGGGAAAAGTATGAAAATCAGAAATAAAAGGTGAAAGATTTATACGATCTGAAGAGAAATGTCCACAAACTGATGGATGGATTGGAAAAGTGTGGTATATATACTCTATGGAATACTACTCAGCCATAAAAAATAACAAGACCCTGGAATTTGATAGAAAGTGGTCAGATACGGAGGATATATTGCTGAGTGAAGTAAGCCAGGCTATGAAAGAAAGATATTGTATGTATCCACTCAATATATACCGACTATCAGCACTCTATGATAGAGAGCAAAAAATTGGAGGACATAAAAGCAGTGAAGGTACTTAATGAGAATAGGACAGTGTGGAATGGGGTAAGTGAAGAGAAGAAGATAGAGAAAGATAGCAAGAGAACAATAGAGAGGCAGGACGTTAGTGAGAAACAGATATGGCTTATTAACTGTTGATGTTGACATGTATAGTATTCTCAACTGGATTTGTCTGAGAAGTATTTCATGATGGGCAAAGTATTTGTACAAGCAAAATGAGAAATAGCAATTGACTGTTTTAAAAAATAATTAGAATAATAATAATAATGATTGGGGAAAACATAGAAAAGATATTGAATGTTGAAGCGGGGAGACTGTACTGACTGACATGCATGGCATTCCCTTTTGAAAAAGCAATGTAATACACTGTAAAGTTATATGTAATTCAATGTAATATAAAGAAGAATATGATGATAATAAAAAATTTAAAAAAAAATCAGAAATAAATATTCTTACTTACCTTGCTCACTGTAAGAGTATCTTGCTGTGTAACATTGGGCATATTACATGAACACTTAGGACAATATCTTAAAAATTTTAATGCAATGGCTAAAAATCAAAGTCTTGGGCCAGTCCATAGCATGGTGGTTAAGGCGACCACATGACTGACCGTGTGGTTCAAATCCTGAACCTGGTGGCTTACAAAACACTTCAGGCATATGTGTGCATATGCCCAAAATCCAAAGAAATGGTGGAGAAGGGGCTGTGGAGTGACCATTCCCCATGAAGAATACTTTCTTGCTGTCTCTCTCCCTCTCTCTCTCTCTCTCTCTCTCTCTCTCTCTCTCTCTCTCTCCCTGTCTCTCTCTCATGAGTACAAGTACCTCTGGTAAAAATAATTTTTTAACTGAAAAAATAATCAAAGCCTTCACATTTATGTATTCATGAAATACAATAATTTATATACTTATTATTATAAATCGGTTTACTTTCTATTCCACTGGATTAGTAGAGATTTAGTATGAGCATTTTGTATATTACCCTCTCAGTTTTCTTCAGGTTGCATTGAAACTTCAAACACCTTAGATAGATCAAGTCATGGAGTGTCTGTGCATTGGGTGGGGGAGAGATACTAATGTATTGATGCATCAGAATCTTCCTGTGAGTTGGTCAAAAATTGCCTTTAAATTCCTCTCAATTTCTTTATGTTTTTTTTTTTCTTTTTTTGGAGAGGTTTTTGCTATAGGGTGTGTGCACTCACCAGAAAGACAGAGAGACAGAGATACAGAAAGCCAGAAATCTGCCCCCCAGGGGGGAAGGCCACACCACAATCCCTTCTCCTCCATTCTCCTCTTGGGATCTTGGGCACGCACGCACACGCACCCAGTTTGAGTTTAAGCCACCGGATCCAGGACTTGAACCGCGATCAACTACATGGGAGTCCAGCAACATTCGTTACGCCAACTGCTCTCTCACCTAATTTCTGATGTGTGTCTCTCAGCTATTCCTCTTACCTTGCCTTTAAGACCGCACTTGCTCATGTCCGTGGAAGTATCTCTAGACCAGAGGCTACTGGCCACTTGCAGACTTGGGCATAGTAGAATGACTACGAAGCTCCCAGACCACACTGGGCCAAAAGAACTCTGGGTAGATTTACCACACAAGCTTGTTTTTTCCTTTGATGTTTCATAGCATTTGGAAAATCCACTCAGAGAAATAAAAACACAGGCACTTAACTAATTTCAGCAACCACAAGTCCAGCTGCCTTTAGCCCTGGGTGTGGAGCACAAGAAACTGCCTTCCTTCCAGTCCACCAAAATCTGTCCCTCCTCATGTCTTTCTCTTTGCTCAGAAAGAGAAATTTTTCTAGTCTAGGTTTGAGAAAGTTCTGCTCTTACACATTATGTTTTCTCCCAAGTCTTTTGTTCAGCCTGAAAGATTCCTTTTCTTTTTTCTGTCTGGTATTATAGTCTTTTCCCAAGGCAATGAATACAGAATGACCAAACAGGAGGGGACTGAGTAGTCTCTGAGGACCCTTAGCGTCTGGATTCAATATGTGAACAATCTTCCACTGCTAAACCTGAAGGAATGGAAGGTAACGTTTCTGACTGAATAAGAAAAGCTACTAAGGCAAAGCAACACTACTTCAACAACAAATACACATAGAAAACTCTGTTGTCCTATATAGTTAGCAAATGAGATGTGCTATTTATGTATACACTCAGTTACATAGCCTCCCTAATATGTGGTTCTTTAATTTACAGAGTAGATCTATCCAGACACAGTAAAAATTAGTTACAGAGGTCATATTTCAGTCATTCAGAAGGGGAGGGGAGGCTCCAGACACTACACTCCCCCCTGCTTCCTTTTAGCCCCGTCACCCTGAGACCTGGCTAGTGGTCTGGCTGGGCTTTGTGAACATCTCAGGACCATTTCCTTACCTCGTGGAATTGACTCATGGCTGGGGCCATTCAGAGGCGTGTGCTCCTGTCCCACGGCAACATCTGCAGATCAAAGTCACTAAATTAATGTACAAGCTTTGGCGACTGTGCTAATCCATAATCTGGCCAAGGTCCTCCTCAGACAACATGTGTAGAAACCAGTCACCAGGCTTGGAGGAAGGGAGTCTGAGCTGATCTTACGGATGCTGATAGGTGTTGTATGTACTCTTTGATCTGTAAGATACAATGTGAGCTTGTGCTCGGGGCAGGATAGACCATTCTCCACCAAGCCATCCGCAGAGCATGCCTGTCCTTTATGAGTAAACTCATGTCTTCCCCCGGCTGGACCTCTAGGTGTGTTCATTGGAATTGATAAACATCACAGACAAGCCCTCTCAGATTTGGGGCTTCACCTTACAAAAGGCAATGTAGAGCCATCTATGGCTTTTAATGATTATAACTCATGTTACCTGAAAACATGTGGAAACATTTAAAATTTGTCCGGATACAATAGAAATTTATTCTTTAAATAAATAATTGTGTGTGGAAAGAGAGAGAGAGAGAGAGAGAGAGAGAGAGAGAGAGAGAGAGAGAGAAAGCAGTTTTGTTGAGCCAGAATTCTTTTCTTTTTCTTTTCTTATTTATTTATTGAGAGATTTTTGCTATAGGCTCGTGTGCTCACCACAGACAGAGACAGGAAGAAAGAAATTACACCCCTCAGGGGAATAGCCACACTGTAATCCCTTCTCTCCCATTCTCCTCTCAGGATTTTGGGCATGCATGCACACCTGCCTGGCATTAGTTTTAAGTTGCCAAGTCTGGAACTTGAACTACAGTTGACTACATAGGAGTCCAGCAACATAATCATTATGCCATCTGCTGGTCCTGAGCCAGAATTCTAGAATTTAATCGATCCACCATACAGTGTTCGACATTTTAACATAAAAAGGTCCTTATAGAAAGGATTTTACTTTTGCTGATTTTAGTATTTCTGTAAGAAAATGGCGATGGAAACTAGGGAAAAAAATAACTGAAAGAACACCAAATATGAACTAAAATCAACTTATTCATTGCAAGGAGAGACAAGATATAGCAAGACTGAAAGAGTAGATTTAATGAAGTAGGAGCATAAGCTTACAAATCCTCTAATTCTATTGAGTTTAAATATACAATTTTTAAATAAACACCCAATGTGTTCAATTATAACTATATTCATTAACATAAATGCATACATTTATGACGGTTAATTTAAAAGATGATTATTCTGTCAAGAATCAATTATTCTTTTTGGTGCATTCAGTGAATCAGTAAACTTGTATCAAACCACAAGGCATCAGAGATCAGACCTGTAGGACAAAATCACTCCCCTAAGAAGGTCATGACTGATGCAAGAAACAAAGTGATTTACCACACAGTGGTTAGTCTAGCATTCATTCAATAGGTATTTCTTGACCACTTACTTTACCTCAGGCAGATAAGTACTGGACAAGGACAGTTTCCCTTTTCATGTGATGAAGTCATTGGCTTTCTGGGAGAGATCATTTAAGATATCCAGGAGACACACTATGTACTCCATGAAGAAACATTCCTAACCAAAGAAGCATAGACAAAAGGTACTTAAGCTAAAAGAGTGAAAGAAAATAGAGATGCTTAGTCATTGTAAGAAATGTATTTAACCTGACTAGGAATTTAGAATGAGTAAAAGAAAATTTTCATGATACGATAACAGAAAAAAAAAAAAACATGTTTTTTTGTTTTCTGTTTTGATTAATTTTTCTTTCTTTGTTTTTTTTTTTTTTTTTTTTTTTGCTTTACTTTATTCTTCTTTCTTATACTTTAAGGGTTAACTAGTGCTTATAGCTTCTGTAACTATTGTAATCTGTAAATATTGTAACAAATAAGGTCATAAATAAGCCTGTTTGAAGAAAACACAAGTCATGCACTTTAGACAGTAACAGTAATAAAAATGCAACCTCCCAGAGGAGAAATCTTAAGAAATGGGAATGTTTACTCAAAGGATACAATGTAATAGGTTAAATTGAGAAAATTGTAATGATGTTATCATTTACCATAATAGTTACTGAGAGAAGGTTGTTTTGTTAAATAGTATAACTAAATAGATACATGTAGCTCCCTTAATCTATCAATCGTATGTGGCAAGTCTGAGTTAACAGATTCACTATCACCATAAAAACAAAAATGGATTCATAAAAGTCATGCGAAAGGTAAAGGTGCACAGAATAATTTGGGGAAAATCATGAAGGTAAGAGTAACACTGACCTAGCTAAATTTATGTTACAGATGACATGGATAAATGAGAAGTGTAACAGTGTATAGCATGCTGGAAATGTCAGTTCTGAGGGCTGGTTGTGGGCTTGTCAGCTCTGGGCCACTTCCAGTGCTCAGAACCAGCTAAATCATCTGTTTCTCCCTCTTTGCTTGGCCTCTAGATTACTCACAGAAATGGCTACGGAATTTAGCCAGCAAAAATAGGGAGTGGGAATATAAAGAGAAAGATTATGGCCATAATTCAGGTTTATCGTAGTTAGGATAATACTCTCCAAAGTATCCACCCTTAATTCTCAGAATTTATGAATATGTTAAGTGGCACGCAAATGGGACTTTGCAAATGTAATCCAGGCCATCAACCTTAAAATAGGGAGATTACTTTGGATTATCTGGATGAGCCCTATCTAATCACAAGAGCCCTGAAAAGCTGAGAAACTATTTCTGGCTGGATGAAGATAGTGGGAAGTTGGACAGATGCACCGTGAGAGGACTTCAATTCACCACTGTTGGTTTTGAAAATAAAGAGGGTTACAAACCAGGGACAGTGACTCCATACGTTAAGGGTGGGTCTGACTGAAAGCCAGTAAGGAAATGGGCCCCTCGAATCTATAAACACAAGAGGTCAACTTGAGTCAACGACCTGAGTGTGTCTGGAACTAGCTTCTTCCCAGAGCTTCTGATAATAGCCCCAAATGCCTTCCTTTGATTTAAACCTTATGAAACCCAGACATAGAAAATGGGAGAGCATTTCAGATTCAGACCTACAGCACTATGTGATGATAAATGCGTGTTTCAGTCTCAAAGTTTGGTCATTTCTTACAGGAGGAAGAGGAAAGCAATGCGAGATTCAGGAGGTAGACTAAGACTAGCCTATATAGGTCCTTGTATGCCCACGAGGCTATAATAGAGGTCTGAAGCCCAACATAAAGAGGAGTAGACATAACGTGAAAAGTAAATTTTAAAGCAAAATCATGCTCTAGTGTCAAGCAGATACTACGAAGCAGCATTCTCTACTCCAAGTGAAAGAGTTGTTTGGATAACCTATATTGTTTGGATAACCTTGTTTTCCTAGGATGGTTCTAGCACTTAGTAGGTATTCTGTGAATATTTGTGACTGCATAAATAATGCTGTCCTACAGGAGAGGGAATCAGTAAATCTTTGCTCAAATTTTTCCACTGCGAGTGTCCCCCACAAGGGCATACTTGAAGGGGAGGCACATCAAAGTCCTCTTTATTTTCACTTACCATTTTCTACCCACATTTCTCTTCATCTTCACTAGAGGACTCTGTAGGTAACAAAGAAGACATAATTCAGAAAATGGCAGCGAGGTGTGTCAGTGAGTGCTAAGACTGTGCTTGTCACCCTGTCAAAGTGGGCAGGACGAGGCATAGCGAGAACCTGGCTGCAGGTCGTCTGTAACCAGGGTAAAAGCCTTCAGGAGCTCTCCTACTGGATGCTTCTGTCTATCTCGTCCCTCTCGTAGGAAGGATGTCTATGTTCCCAAGGTGAAAATTAAACTACATTTCCAATCGAATGTTTATAGTGAACTGTATTTCATATAGGTACCATAAAAAGCTTTTGAGCAAAGAAAAATAAAATAAATCCAATAAAAAACACCCTACTTAGTGGTTTGACTCTTCGCAATAAACAAGTTCAATGTTTGGAGAATATTGTTTTTGGACCCCTCTCTCTCTCACCATTACAAATATCAACTCAAAGTGGATCAAAGATCTAAACATAAACCTCAAACTATAAAACTACTGGTGGAGGGAACCAGCAGTTAGCATAATGGCTATGTCACTGGACTCCCACGTAGTCGACCACAGTTCGCGTCCCGGACCCGGTGGCTTAAAATTCACGCCAGGCGCGTGTGCGTGTGTACCCAAGATCCCGAGAGAAGAATGGAGGAGAAGGGATTGCGGCGTGGCCATCCCCCATGGGGGTTGATTTCTCGCTTTCTGTCTCTATGTCTCTCTCTGTCTGGCAAGCGCACGTGCCCTATAGCGAAAACCTCTCCAAAAAAAAAAAAAAAAAAAAAAACACTATAAAACTACTGGTGGAAAACTCTGGCAAAACTCCTGGGGACATTGGAGTAGGCAAAGACTTCTTAAATAAAAAACCCAAAATCAGGCCCTAATCTCCCACATAGGCAAGTGGAATTACATCAGGTAAAAAAGCTTCTGCAGGGACCAGCAGTTGGCGTAATGGCTATGTCACTGGACTCCCATGTAGTCAACCAGGGTTTGAGTCCCAGACGGGTGGCTTAAACTCATGCAGAGCATGTGTGCGTGCATGCCAAAGACCCAGAGAGGAGAAGAAGGAATTGGGGCGTGGCTATCCCCCAGGGATGATTTCTCACTTTTTTTCTCTCTGTCTCTGTCTTTCTGGCAAGCACTCACATCCTATAGGAAAAACCTCTGTAAAACAACAAACAAACAAACAACTTATGCACAGCAAGAGAAACAATAAAGTGAAGGGATAACCCTCAGTGGGTCCTCATTTACCTGGAGTTCATGGTCTAGTTGAGGAAACAGATGTGTGTGTACCAAATACATTACACCAATAAATATAACAAGTTGAGTGAGTGTTCTTAAAGTAAACATGTTTCTCAGATAGAAGACCACACAGACGTAATGGAGCTCTGACATAACATGCCATTTTAGTAAAACAGCAAGCGCCTCAATACCACTAATACATGAGGTGGCTATGTAGCAGGCTGGGGACCGGACTGGAGAGGTGGGGAAGCCCAAATACCTGCTGCCCAGTTATTTGAACTTTATTCTCTGAAAAATGAGCACATCATCCACAAGCTTAGGCTTTTTCATTAGTAAAATGAGCATGTGAGGAACCAGCAAGTGGCATGGTGGTTATGGCGTTGGACTCCCACATGGCTGAACGCAGTTAGAATGCCAGGCCCAGCAGCGTGAAAGTCACGCTGAACGCATGTGGGTGTATGCCCACAATCCGGAGAGAGGAATGGAGGAGCAGGGATCTGGCGTGGCCATTACTCCTGGGTGTGAGTTCTCACTCTCTTTGTCTCTGTGTCTCTGATGAGTGCATGCGCCCCATAGCAAAAATCTCTAAAAAATACATAAATAAAATGATCATTTGAATTAATCATAAAGTTTACAAACCTGTAACAAAAATTTCTATACTTACAAACTATTTAGCTAACAAGTAATGGTATTAATAATAATTATTATAATTGTGTTCCATTTCGTAGAAAAAAAATATTGGAGATTTTTGTCTTAGTTTTATTCATTTAGGCAGGAAAGATTTTGCTTATAGGTTTTATTTCAGGCACACACACAAAGGAAAACTGGTGGTTATCAGAGGCTGAAATGAAGGGGGGAAGAAATGGAAGTTATTGACTAAAGAATACAGTTTCAGATAAAAGACAGATTTTAAGATCAGGGTAACTATAGTCAATAATAATTTATTACATATTTCAAAATAGTTAAAAGAATAATTTTTAAATGGGTCCTTTTTAAAAATTATAGGTAAGCAGCATGATGGATATGAGAACCAGCTCGATTTAATCATGTCTCATTGCATACATACATCAAAACATTACATTGTATCCTATACATTGTCAGTGAAAAATGGTATTAATAATTTAAAAAGGAAAGCTTTGAACTGTGGTTTTAAGTGTTTCCACCACTTAAAAGATATGTGAAGTAATAACTATGTTAATTAACTTGATTTACTCATTTGTAATCTATACATATACCAAAACATAATGCTATATGCCTGAAATATATGTAATTTTTGCCTGTTAAAAAATGTTAATAGTGGGCCAGTTCGTGGCATGGAAATTAAGGCAGGCGGATCCTACATGGCTGACTTTACTGTTCGAGTCCCAGGCCTGGAGGCTTGAAAAGCATGTGTGTGCCCAAAATCCCAGGAAGAAAATAGAGCAAAAGGGATTGGGGCATGACCATCTCCCCTGGGGGGTGTTCTCTTATCTCACTCTCCTCTCTCTCTTTTTCTCTGACTAATGCATGTGTCCTTTAGCAAAATCTAAAGAAAAAAATGTTCAGGGGAAAAACACATTTTATCACATGCATATTAAAAGCATTATTAAGACAGATGATGAATAGAGAAGTTTACTGTGTTCATTAATTAACATAAAATTTCTATTTTCCTTAAATTAATGTACAAATTTAAATTTCACTGAAAAATCTTACATAGTTTTTAAAGAAACTTCACAAGCTGATACTAAAACTAATACCAATGTAGAATAACAAGAATAGCTAAAGCACTCTTGACGAAGGTGACAAATAATGTTTGGGAACTTATATCATGCAGATAGAGGCAAAATCATCTGATTGTCTTTATGCATGGTGATTTCTTTTTTCCTAAAGCATGTTTCTTTGCTGGGAAAAATTTTAATATTAAGTATATGTGGACATGCTTGGCCTCATTGTATACAAAAATTTGCAGCAATAACTATAAAATTATAGGCTAACATTTAATTTCCCCACAATGGAACTAAATAATTGCTAAGTGAAATTACTGAATTAATTACCTATATGAATGTTAATGACCTTTATCAGGGGCATTTGTTCCATTTACAATCATAATTGACTGATGGTATTCTGATGGTGCCCCTATAGACATTTCAACATCTGATCTCCAGGGTGATTGTCAGTTTCAAACTGTGTGGCCTGAGAGATCTAAATGCCTTTGATCATACTTCTAGGGAATGTGAAAAAAAGAACAAAGCCCAAACTCTCTTTAAGTGATGCCAGGCCCAATGGGAGCTCTATTATTTCACCTGACTCCATGCTTTGATGTCTTCCCACTATAATTGGACCAGAGTTCTTAATGAAACTTTTCAACTTCTCATCTAGCCAAGCACAAACTATTAAGTATGGTTGCTTAATAAAATCAATGAGACACTTCAGTTTATAATGACCAACATTTGCAGCTGGATAAAACTTTTGAATATATGTAAGTGTACTTCAATATTGTACATGTTTAATTAACTTAGAAGAGGAACGCTTAAAATGAATACTCCATTATCTAATGCTAACACATTGTCCATTTCATATTTCCAATTTCTGGTATTAATATTTGCTTTTTATCTTTCTCAAAAATACTACTTTTTTATTTGATTTAATTTAATTACTTCCTCTAGGAAACTTTATCTAAGTCCATAAAGAACTCACCATCCTTTCTTTGTAAATGTTGGAATTCATTCTACACACCTGATGTCACTCATAATTCTTTATTCTATCAGGCTAGTCATACATTTATTCTTCCTGATTGTAATCACTTGAGAACACAGATGGCATTCTATTCACCCACTTGCTAGTCACCTAAGGAAAGACAGAGGGGCTTCCTCACAAGAAGTGTCAAATCCTTAAACTGTTATCTCCACTGCCACACAATCTATAATGTTTCCTGTCATAATCAACTCTTGCTCAACCCTCTCTTGTTTTTCTAAGAGAGGCTTTGAGTGTTGTTTCTTAGAAAATCATCACATAATCTTTTGTTCATACTGATTCATGATGTTCATTTGCTTATATTTTATTAATTTATTATTTTCATGATCACTGGGTGCATATACATGGAGCAGCACAGTGTTAGTCAATAAAGAATTTCAAGGCTAGTCAGAGTACAAAAAGTAATTATGATTCAATGCAATAAGTGCTAAAAAATAGAAACAGTGATCTGAAAATGTATATTTATTGTTATTATTTATTATTATTATTATTATTTATACATCCAATTACTATACATCACTTAGATTATAAATATAATTTACCCAGCATGAAATACACGTCAGATCAGTCCAGTTGAGAATACTATACACATTATCATCAACAGGTGATAAACCATTTCTCTGTCCCACAAATATCTTCTCTATTTTTCCCCCAAATTTCATCCCTACACTCTTCCTCTCTCCCACTCTCCTTCCACTTTGTCCCTAGTGTCCATAACAATTTGCAATGCATTTATGTCCTTCAGTCTTTCATTCTCTACCATAGAGGGCATACAATTGGTATATGTTAATTGGAGATATACAATGTCTCTCTTTCATAGCCTGACTTGCTTCACTCAACAATATATCTTCCATATTTGTCCACTTTCTATCAACTGCCCAGGTCTTTTGTTTTTATAGCTGAATAGTATTCCATGGAGTATATGTGCCACACTTTTTCAATCCATTCATTTGTTTGTGAACATCTGATTTGGTTTGATGTCTTAGCAATCGTGAATATTGCCTCAATAAACATAGATGTGCAAGCACTTTTCCGACTAAGCATTCTGAAAACATATATTTAATGACTGATTTTTTGCTAGCTGAAAAGGGGTTCAAAGGAAAGGAGTGTTTGAGCTTAACTAACTGGCATATTTTGCTAGCTGAAGAAGACAGAGAGCAAATTTTAAAAAGATGGGCCATCCGGAGCGCCACACAATAACACTATGCTCCAAGATGCTGAGGTCACAAGGGCAGGTTCTGGGACCATGTCCTGAGGACCCCCTGTATATGCCAGGTGCTGAGGGTAGAAATGAATCTCAGAGTGAAGACACTATTGGGGTGCTTCTCTCTCTCTCAAAATGAATAAGCTTGAAAAACCATTTAAAGAAAAGAATGTGTTCAAAGACATAAAAATGCAAGAGAGGATTTGACATGTTCGGTGAGCAAGGTCCTATTTGATGTATCTAGAGGATCAGGTAGCTGATGCAAAAAGGAAGGAGACAGGAAAGTGCATCACAGAAAAGGAACAGAGCTATAGGCAATTTTAAGTGATGAGTATTTTATCTTCTGGCAACATAAATACAGAAGTAAACTTTAGACAAGGCAGAGAGACAGAGTTAGCTTTAGGAATATTATGTCAAGTGCAGGATGAGGATAGGTTTAGAGATAAGAAACATTTTTGGTAGGAAGTTAAATTAGGTGGCCAGCAGGTGGCATGGTGGTTAAGGTGCTGGACTCTCACATGGCTGACCATGGTTTGAGTCCAGGACATAGTGGCCTGCTTTCTTACTTTTTGTCTGTCTCTCCATGGTGAGTGCATATGTCCTATAGCAAATTGGAAAAGTAATGATAATAACAAAAATATAAAATAAATAATTCTTTAATATTTTTTAAAAAGGTCAAATTGGGAATGTTTTTATAATCTTTTGGAGAAAAGATGGTATTACCTTTCAAATGATCGAGACATTGTGAAGTGTAGATTTATTTGATTGATATTAGCAAAATAAACTCAACTGAGCACAGAGAGAAGAGGAATCAGGATGGATGGATTAAGGGTGGTTCCTTGTTTTTTGTAGAGCATTGATAGTGAGAAGGACTTACCAAGGTCCAAATGCTGTTCAGGTGTCCAGAGAACAGGCAAGCACATGTATCTAGTAGATAAATACATCTGGAATTTAAGAGTAAAGTTGGGACTGGCAGTTTTGGAGTTGTTCACTTTAGTAATTAAAACCAAGACAGTAGATGGAACAACTCAAGGTTTACATGTAAACTGAAAAGGAAAGAGAGAAATTTAAGTCTTTGGTCATTCATTATCATATAAAATGTGGCTCCAGGAAAAAAATCTGTGAAAAATTTATAAAACAAAAATCAAAATTATAACAAAATCCATGAGAGAACAAGCCACTACCATCAAATTTGTAAATCTCTTAGGGGAGAGGAGAACCCAGTTAACTTTGGCAAACAGAAAGCAACTTCTAATGACCTGGGAAAGGGTCGGAGATCATATTATGAAGGCACAAAAAGTAGACAGAGAAGACATCAACTATTTTTAGTTTATTTTAAGATTGTTGTTGGGGAGAGGTATACATAAAAATAATTTGAGCAGAAGTTTAATGAAAGATTATTTTTACCAACTCAAGAAAGTGCTAAAATAATAGGCAAAATAAATGATAGAGAAAATAGAGACTATAATGAGAAAAAAAAAAAAAGTTTGGAATGATAGGAAATGACATTGCTGTGTTAGCTTTCTACTGCTGAAGATGAATTGCCAAAAACTTGATACCTTAAAAAACTGTACTATCTTACAGTTCTGAAAGTCAGAAATTTGAAATGAGAGTAAACAGAAAATGTCACCACAGCTGCATTCCTTCATGAAGGTTAAAGAAATGAATCCATTTGAGTTTTTCCAGCTTCTGGAGGCATCTGCATTCCTTGGCTTCTGCATTCCTTGGCTTCTGTCTCCATCTTCCATCTTAAAAGTCAGCAGCATCAAATCAGCATCTTTCTCTCTGTGTATCTTTCTCTCTCTCTCTCTCTCTCTCTCTCTCTCTCTCTCTCTCTCTCTCTCTCTCCCCTCTCTCTCTCACACACACATCCCTTAATTTTCTGACCCTCAAACTTCCTTCTTATACATATTCTTGTATTAAATTGGGTCTACCTGGATAATACAACCCCATCTCAAGATCCTAAACTAAGTCTTATCTGCAAAATATATTTGCCATGTGAGGCAAAGTATTTATAAGAGATTAATCCAGAGACTAGGAGTCTGACTTCTTTGGGGAATCATTATTCCATCTACCACAGTGGGCAACAAAAGAGTTAAATAGGAAAAGGACATCACTTCTTCTATCTACAGAAAGGAAGGAAGTCAAAGTGAATAATGCACTCGAAGTCAAAGGCGGGGGTTGGCTCGTTTGATGGTAGTATTTTCCTCTTGATGGTATTAGGAGTGTGAAATATACCACTGACAAGTGAGACAAGTTTTTGGAAAAATAGATAAAGTTGGTTGCAGAAAACATGACCAGAAATGGGTGAAGAGATCATAAAGAAGCTTGAATTGGTTAACCAAAGTTAAGGAGAATTAGGTCATTGTACAGCTTACTGGCTTAGCATGGAAATTTGTCCAATAGCAGTTGGTAGCCTGAGAACAGAATCAGAGTAGATAAATAGATGGAGTCATCAGATGCTGGATGTCTGAGGCTGGCTGTAATCAAGGAAATAAGGAGAAATTTGAGCAAGGGTTTTGGTAAATGTACATATTAAAAATCACTGATGCTAACATTAGACTTGGTCAGATCTACTTATTTAATGTATGAGATGTGAGAGAGAGAGAGAGAGAGAAAGAGAGAGCAAGAGAAAAGGAGAATGGTCCCCAAAGTCTTGGGAATTACAAATTTTTGACAACAGCATTGACAGATAAATATCCTTATGCATTCAAATGATTGAAACTAGGTCACTAACCAAGGTAACTTGCTGGAAGTTGAAACAGAGAATTGGTATGATTAATAAGTCCATCCTCATTCTTCCGTCACATAATATTGATTTAACCATTGCTTAAAATCTGTTTTATGCAGGTAGATCAATTTTACTGAAAGTTTATTTAACAGTGTTGAAAGGTAATCAGCAAATAGAGAAGGCTTTCCCACTGGCAGGGATAAAAAATATAATTTACTACATAATTATTTGGTAATTACTTTGTCATCAGATATCTTTTATGAGAAGTTTGACTCTATCACACATGTAATCTGTTCCATTTAGCTTAACTCTAGATCTCATTATCCTCATTTTATCAGTTATAATTCATTAAAATTTTGTGCCAATTTTATTAGCAGGTCAAAACCTGTCAGTCAACAATCTAAAAGGCTATAATCATTTTGTTATTGAACATTTTACTTCAGATTTCCCTAACTAGAAGTATGCTTGCAACCTTTCATCAAATATGAAATTTATTGTCATTATTTGTTTTTTTTTAATTGCTAATTATTAAACTTACTATTACCTTATGTTTCTTTCCTTAGCCTTTTTTTCTAAAGACAACTAGCTAATCTAGTGAATTTTGAATATTTCAAACTACTTAGCAAAGCAGATGTTTATCAAAATAATATAAGACATCTTTATGAAAATACAGTTAAGAAGAAAATAAATATATGATTTGGAAAAATGTGATGCCATACACAGAGGCCTGGATTCAGATTTCTTTGATTGCAATTGGTAGCAGGAAAAGAGCCTCAGCAGAGACTCCAGGAAGGAGAAAATGTTATTATATCCAGTGTGGAAAGTATTATAGTCTAGAATCAAGATGACAGTCATAAATAAAAAAACACTACTAGCGATAGAAGAAAAATCCATAAAATAGGTATAACAGAAGCTGTCCTACCTCACAGTGTTGTTTTGAAAACAGAAATTGGAGAGGGGGAATGGTTTATATGTCAGAATTCTCCACATGTCGAAAGTCTTAATATTATGTATTATGAAAGAGCACATTTGTCTCTAGGGTCTCTGTGCTTCACTTGGAAGATTTCATGAGAAGACGGTTGACATCTGCCACCACAATCTATTTCTGCAGTCAGCACTAATGCCTTTTATAGTTGACCACTAAAGTAGATTTTTTATTACTTACTCCTTTAAAATAAATGATCTACCTATCATCTCTTTAATTTGAAAGCTGTTTGAAAGAAACATTAGTCTGGTTTAAATATCCACATATATAATACCCAAAACTCTGGCTCTAAGCCAGTGCTTTTTTGAGTAGAATGAGATGCCAATACTTGTAAATTTGAATAAATAAGAAAAATGACATTTCTTATTCCATTCAAATGAGTTCATAATTAAATTGAATTAATAAAAATTTTAAATGCAGTTCAAAAATAAAAGCATTCAATATGTATATGTGTCATACATTATTATTTTTATTAAAAAATAAAGAGGCCCAGCTGTGGTAGTGCACAGAGAGTGCCACCACTTGGGAAGCTGGAGGCTTCATGGGAGCCCTGTTTCAGTTTCTGGGCCAACCAAAACCCCCAGACATGGTTGTGCATGTCTGTACTTCTTGTTCATGGGAAGGCTAGAACAGGAAGATTGTGATGATACAAGACCCAGTCAAAAATCTCTCTCTGACTCTCCCTTTTCCTCTCTCTCTCTCTCTCTCTTTCTCTCTCTCTCTCTCTCTCTCTCCCTACCCTCATACAGGAAAAAAGAAGGAAAAATAATTAAACCATAACAAATTTAGTCATAATGAGTTTACTTTAATTTTATATTTTATGTCTCATTAAGTCTTCTTTTCTTTCTTTTTTTTTATTTTTAAGAGAGATTTTTTTCTATAGGGCACAAGTGCTTGCTGGGGAGACAGAGACAGAAAGTGAGAAATCACCTCCAGGGAGATGGCCATACTACAATCCCTTCTCTTCCACTCTCCTCTTGGGATTTTGGGCAAGCACAAACACGTGCCTGTTGGGAGATTTAAGCCACTGGTCCCGATGAACTGCAGTGGACTACATGGGAGCCCAGCAACATAACCATTACACCATCTGCTGGTCCCTTCATTAAGATTTTATCTAATAGAGTTCTCTGTGCCGTGCTATTAGAGCTTACAACTGAGAGTAGCGTATTATGATTTTAGTAGACTGAGATTGAATGAAGGATGCACTATGGCTTGACTGTGCTTCCTAAAAATTTACATGCTGAAACTTACTTGCTACTGTAAGAGTATTAAGGTAATGAATAATCAATTCATCTATGGTACTAAATGGGGGAACTGATCAACATGGCCCACAGGGAACATCCAGCACTCATATCTGAAATCATGATTTAAAACAATTACTCAGACAAAATCTGACTGAGATTTCTAAGTTACGTGAAACCATCACTGAAATATCTGAATTCCTCTGAGAGGTGAGCACTTGAGAGAAATAGCGTAGAAAAGAAACTGAAGCATCCAGCTAGCTAAAATCAACAAGCTGAAAACAGTGGAAACCAGTTTGCTGGGAAAAGGTAAGAAAGATTTCTTATAACCATGTTTGGCATTCCTAGATGCCTAGTTCAGCACTCCCCATGATCCTGGGCCCAATAAAACAATGTTCCTGAGCTCCATATGACTGCATAACTCCGGGGAAAAATTTCTCTCTTGTTAACTCCAACTTAGAGGACCCGAGCAGCTGCAGAGTGGTGCCATTCTGAAAACAATGCAGCTGCCGAAGGGAAGCCTGCACAATGTACTGGTGGCCTGCACGTCTTCTCCCTGAGAATCCACCGAAATACTGCCAGGCCTTCCTGTGTGGCTGCAGCCACCACCCTAGTCGGGGCAGTAGAGCCAGAACCCCAGAGTTCCAGCCCACCCAGCACTCAGCACTCCAGGATACAGATCGACCTGCACTGCAGGAAGACTGCTCCAAGAAACATTGCATGTGAGCACACCCGTGTGCCTACAGCAAAGACTGGGGAAACCAGACATTCTTCCCTGACTGATTAGCAGGCCTACATCCATGTTCCCCCTCTCAAAGACTCAAAACTCCAGAAATAACTTCCTGCTCCTCTGTTGCCATCTGTAGTGCAGCTTCTCCGGATGTCCCTATTTCATGATTATGAACAGGGAAAAGGAAAAGGCAGTGGGCAGAGATGAAGGTGCTGGGTGTATATTCTGTAGCTGGGTGAAAATTCTATAAATGTCTATTAGGTCCGTTTGTTTTATGGTAGCATTTAACTCCAGTGTCTCTGTTTATTTTTTGTCTAGAAGATCTGTCCAATGGTAGGTGGTGTGTTAAAATCCCTTGCGATCCCTCTCCTTTTAGGTTCAGCAGTATTCATGTTTTTGGGTAATCCAATGATGGGTACAAATATACCCCTCACTGTTAATACTTTCTTAATGAGTTGATTCCTTAACACTATACAACACATTCTTTGTGTCCTATTATAGATTTTAACTTGAAGTGTATTTCGTCTGATACTAAGTTATAACTCCTGCTTTTTTTGGTATTCCTTTGTATGGAATAACTTTCTCCAATTTTCCATTCTCAACCTGTGTGCTTTTATTGTTACTTGTAAGAAACATACAGGGGATTCCTAGGTTTTTGCTTTTTGCTTTTGTTTTCCATTTAGCCAGTATATATCATTTGATGGGAAATTTAATTCACTTATAGTCAACGTAATTACTGATGTGTAAAGACTTAGACCTGCCATTTATTGGCTGTTTCCTGTTGTTTTATGGTTTTGTGGGGTTTTATTTCATTCCTTTTTTCCTATTATTGTTTAGCTTTACTATATACACGTTTTCCATAATGGTACTGATTGAATAATTTCTCTTTCTTCTTTGTGCAATTGTTCTATTGGTAAGCTTTATACAGTCACATAATTTCATAGTGATATTTATCTTCATTTCCAGACGTAGTACTGCTTTGAATATTTCTTGAAAAGCCAGTCTAGTGTTGGGGAGTTCTTTTAGTTTTGGGAGTTTTTTTGGGAATGGTTTTATTTCTCCTTCTAATTTGAAGGATAGTTATTCCAGATATAGTATTCTTTACTGAAACTATGTTTCTTTCAGAATTTTAAGTATGTCATTTTATTCTCTCTGGGACCACAAGTTTCTACACAGAAAATTTAAGAAATTTGCCAGCCACAGTTGCACAATGAAACACAATGCTCTGTGATGCTGAGGCCATTCAGGAAGGCCCTATGTTTGCAGCCCAAGATCTCCCCGTGCAGTAATCCTCGCTCGTTGAGGCTAGGGGTAGGACTGTGGCATGACTACTATGTTGGGTATTCCTTTCTCTGTCTCTGCCTTCCTCTCTCTCTCTCTCATATAAAAAAATAAATAAAATAGACTTTAAAAATTGTAATTATCAAAATACATTTTAAGTTCTTTTTTTTTTAAAGATTTTTGCTACAGGGTATGTGTGCTTGCTGGAGAGACAGACAGACAGAAAGAGAGGAACCTCTCTCCTGAGGGGGTGGTCACACAAAAATACTTTCTCCATTATCCCATTGGGATTTGGGCATGCGCACACATGCACCTGGAGTGATTTTCAAGCCTCCTGGTCTGGGACTCGAACGGTAGTCAGCCATGTGGAAGTCCAGTGGCATAACCATTACACCGTCTGCTGGTCCTAAGTTATCTTACCTTAAAAAGATAAGCATAAACCAGATAAATTTGAAAAGTAAGTTTCACATCTCAAGTGAGTTTTTTATTTTACTGAGGAATTACCACTGGTTTCTTCTGACTAGAGTTTCCATTGTCCATTCCTGCTCTGTATTTTTTTGCTCCTCTTTTGGAGGTGCCACTTTGGATTTGGGCTTTGAAATCATAGGGTTACAAATACTCATCAGCTCCTTAAGTTTAACTTCAATCTCTCTGTCTTGACAATTTAATCCATAGTGAGACTCTGCTTACTCTGCAGATTCAGCTTATTACCCATTCGCTCCATCACTTCATTGGTGCTTTTTTTCCTATCTTCATCACATCAGCAGTTTTTAGTGCACTTAAAATATAATAAACAAAAATTTGACTAAACTATACTTGCAGAAAAATCTATTTCTAAAATGAGCTTATCTGTATTCTATTTGTTGTATATATCTTATATCACAAAATATGAAAATGAAGAATATATTTTGCTAAAACTTTTTTGCTGATGTCCTAATCTATCTTTGTCAAGACTCTATTATACCTCCAAGATGCCTCTTATTCAGTGTATTTCAAAACCAAGTTAACAAACAATATTAATAATCCCTCAGGACTATCGAACTTTTATACTTTTAAGATGGTCTCATCACTTTAAAGTTTACATAAACCTGTGAAATATACACCACACGTTTAAAATTGATTGCTTCTTTGTTTCAATATCATTCTGCTAATAATACTACTTACTTCAGCAATAGCATTAATGTTAAAATTCAGCATACTCACTTTTATCAAATACTTCTTCCTAAACTAAAAAAAAAAAAAAAAAAGAAAAAGAAAGAAAGGAAAAAAATTAATTCTAACCTTTAGCTAAATTGTGCATGTATAAACTATAAACTTGGGTTAAACTTTTTCTTAAATCCTGATTGGTGTAATTGTGGAAACAAAAGTTAAGTTCCTTTCTTTTTTTGGAGAGGTTTTTGCTATAGGGCATATGCACTCGCCAGAAAGAGAGAGACAGAAAGCAAGAAATCACCCCCCCCACCTCCACCCCAGAGGTGATGGCCATGCCGCAATCCCTTCTCCTTCATTCTCCTCTTGGGATCTTGGGCATGCACGCACTTGTGCCTGGTGTGAGTTTAAACCACTGGATCCAGGACTCGAACCATTGTTGACTACATGGGAGTCCAGCAACATAGCCATTACTCCAACTGCTGGTCCTATTATGTTCCTTATATTTTGACTTTTTTTCATCTTCTCTCTTTATATTCAATGATCTTTCTCTCCTAGGATAGCTATAGGAATGATGTAGAAATAGGATAGTAATAGTTTTCCTTTTATTCCCATAGGTAGTGATGTTCTGACTCTGGAGAAACAGGAGAATTCTCACATTAATTGTAAGTTTTTCCAAACTTCTTTTAAGCTATAAAGAGAATGACCAATAATAAACTCAGTGACTGTGGTAGCTAACTTAATTTACCTAATCTTCAATAATCAACTTGATAAATGATATTTTCAATACGCTTTAATGATGTAATTATGGTACTTTTGTTCATTTACAAATCAATGAATTCAGTAAGCATTTACATTTTTCTTTCCAAGATGTTTAGTTATTTTACAGGAAGAAAAGATCTCATTAGCTTATGAATTCCCTTTGATATTTTTATTGCTTTTACCTTAGTAATAACATCAAGTATAAAATTATCTACTCATCAATGTATTAGGCAAAATTTAACCTAGCCAGTATATTAGTAATTTAAAATTCTATTCAATTAAATAATTTAAACTTCTGAATATAAATAATGGCAAATTCTCTTATTGCAAAAGGGTACAAAATATACTGAAAATAAAGAATATGGAACTGGGTGTGTGCCTTTGGGCAGTTTATTTCAATTTTGTGAAAATCATTTCATACATCTTTTTTAAAAATATTTATTTATTTTTACATTTGCTATAGGGTATATGTACCCACCTGAGAGATACACAAAGAGACAGAGAGAGAGGATAAGTGCGAAAACAAACCACTGGGTCTGGGACTTGAACCATGGTCAGCCATGTGGGAATCTAGCACCTTAACAACCATGCCATCTACTGGCCCTGTCAATTCATTTATCTTTAAAATAAGGTAAACTATTTATCTCATATAATGAGAGAAATATATACCAGTGTCTGGCATATAATTGTATTCGACAAATGAGAGTAAAAGGAGAGGAAAGAAAAAGATTATTATACTACAGTAGTCACCATCGGATGTCAAAAGATCCTGTTCCCTACCCTCTGCTTTCTTTCATAGGCTCTCTGATTACTACAATTAACTAATTTCCTCAAGCTTAGTCCATCTTTACCTAATTCTAGGATTTCTCAAAACTAATAAAGACTTTCAGAAACTTAGATGTTTACTTGAGAATCTGGTAGATTCTAAAATTTTCAGATGCTTTCACTTAGAAATGTAGGTATTGGGAGCAGCAGATGGCATAATGGTTATATCACTGGACTCCCACATGACCAACCATGATTAGAGTCCTGGACCCGATGGCTTAAAACTCACTCCAGGCAAATGTTCATGCATGCCCAAGATCCCAGAAGGAGAATGGAGGGGAAGGAATTGTGGCATGGCCATCCTCACTGGGGGTAATTTCTTGTTTTCTGTCTCTCTGCCTCTCTGTCTCTCAGGTGAGAGAAATTTTTACTATAGGGCATGTGTGCTCACCAGAGACACAGAGAGAAACTAGAGACAGAAAGTGAGAATTACCTCCTGGGGATGATGGCCACGCCGCAATCCCTTCTCCTCCTCCATTCTGCTCTCAGGATTTTGGGCATGAATACACATGTACATGGTGTGAGTTTTAAACCACCTGGTCCAGGACTTGAACCATGGTCAACTAGGTGGGAGCCTAGCAACGTAACCATTATCCCATCCACTGGTCCCAAGGCCTCACTTTTCAACGCCATAGTCTGATTAAGTTTTCACCCTCCCATCAAACCAAATCTCCAGGTACTAGATCCCACATGGCCGCCCATGAAATTAGACTCCTAGACCTGGTGAGTGGAAAAGCACACTGATGCCCAAAATATCAAAAATATCAAGAAACAATGAAGGAGAAGGGCATGTGGAGTGGCCATTTCCTCTGGGAGGTTATTTTTCATTTTCTTTTTTTCTCTGTCTCCAACAAGTGCACATGCCGTAGAGTAAAAAAAAAAACTTACAAAAGCACCAAGAACAAAAACAAATCTCAACACATGAATTTGGGTCAAGGGGACATAAAATCTATCATACTTAGGTGAACTATTCATTTACTTATTTATAGAGAGTTTTTTTTTTTTTTTTTTTTTTTTTTTTTTTTTTTTTTTTTGCTATAGGACATTTGCACTCACCAGAGAGACAAAGACAGAGAGACAGAAAACAAGAAATTACCCCCTGGGGGATTGCCACACTGCAATTCCTTCTCCACCATTCTCTTCTTGGAATATTGGCCATATATGCACGTGCACCCAGCTTGAGGTTTTTGTTATCTTTTTTTTTCTTTTTTTTTTTTTTTTTTTTGGAGAGGTTTTTGCTATAGGGTGCGTGTGCTCACCAGAAAGACAGAGAGAGACAGAGAGACAGAAAGCAAGAAATCACCCCCCCCCCAGGGGGGATGGCCATGCCACAATCCCTTCTCCTCCGTTCTCCTCTCAGGATCTTGGGCATGCACGCACATGCGCCCAGCGTGAGTTTAAGCCACTGGGTTTGGGACTCGAACCGTGGTGGACTGCATGAGAGTGCAGTGACATAGACATTACACTAATTGCTGGTCCCCACCCAGCTTGAGTTTCAAGCTGCCAAGTCTAGGACTCTAACCATGGTCAACCATGTGGGAGTCCAATGACATAATCTGGTCCCTAGGTGGACTATTTTTAACCTCTATATTCTTTATACTTTCTAAGTAGCAGATAGAAATTGCATGTCTCAGAAAATACATATTATAGATGGCCAAAATATTATTCTGTTTGCTTTGGACATTTTCTTTCTTTTTGCTTCTATTATTTTAGACATTTCTTTATACCAAATATTCCAAACCAATAATATTGTATGAATGCTATTTTAAGTTCTATTTTGTCTTATAATTAAAATACTCACAGGTAGTTACACGCATTTTTAGTAATTAAACACACTTGTATTACCAAAGAGTTGAGAATTGAAGGTTATGTGGAATGAAACTGAAACCTTATTTGTCATTTTGTTCTAGGTAGACCACATAAATTGAAAAGGAACTCTCTAAGAGGCAGGGCAAAATAAGGATGGTAAGAGTATGGTCTAGTGACAGAACGTGAGCTGCAAAGTCCAGTAGACATGGGTCAATATCTTTGATCAATCCTCCTCTTCCTTGTGTATCTTATAACATTTCTTTAACTTCCTGAAGCAGATTTCTTCATTTGCAAGCTGGCAATAATAATACTCAATAGTGAGTTCAGCCTGATAGCTTAGTGGATAAAGGAGTCAGAGCCCATGGTCAAATGAACAGTTCAATTCCCAGCCCTGGCAATCTGAAAAACAAGTCAGACATGTGTGTGTGCATGTCCAAAATCCCAAAAAGATGGAGAAATGGAGGAAAAGGAATTGTGGTATGATCACACCTTATTTGGAGTGATTTCTCCCTCTCCTTCTGTGTCTCTACCTTTCTGTCTCTTATGAGCACACGTGTCTTCTGGCTACTTAAAATAATACTCGCTAGTAAGGATAGCATAGAGATACAGTTCATGTAAAACATTAGCACAGGGCTTATGCCAGAGAACGGTACTGTATTTGTTATTGCTATTTTTGTTATTGTTACTGATTACGGAGACCCTCATTACAAGTTGTATCATGTTTTGGCAGGTTAAAATTGTTCTCCACCTGAGTCATCTGTCTCTGGAATCTGGACTTAGGGAGGAAGTGTTCAGCTGCTGCAAGAAACAGAACTTCTGACTCAACTCAGGTTAAGCAAAATGAAATTTATTTGTGAACATAATTTTTTTAAAATTCAGAAGAAGTGCTGCCTTTAATTAAGATGCTCAACTCTATCATCAAGAATTAAGATTCTTTCTCTCTCTCTACCATAAAGAGGATCAATTCCAGCTTATGCTTGGTTATCTTTATGGTCTTATAATAGCTTCCAGAAATATTAGGCTAAGATGGATCTTGTTCAAGTAGGTAGAAAGGGGTTGAATGAACAATTTCAAGAATTTTAAACAGTTCCCTCCCTTTACATTAGTTTCTATCCTTTTTCCCTTTTCTTCTGTTTTTTTTCTTCCTCTCTCTCTGTCTGTCCTTCCTTTCTTCTTTCCTTTTTTTCACTCCATTCTTCCCATACTTTCTTCTCCCTTTTCTCTGTTTAGTTTTTTTCATACTTTCTCAGTTTATCGTTCTTTCTTCAACAATCATTTATATCTACCATAACCCTGTTACTGTTGTCAGAATGTCCCAGGACACAACAATACTGTGCTCATGTACCTTATATTCTGACGGGGCTAAGTTGTTCCCACACCTGAACAGATCATTGACTAGAAGAATTTGAATGATGGTGATTAGAGACTAATTAGATGGTGATGAGAGAACAACTTTAACCTGCCAAAAGATGATACTGCTTGTAATGAGGGTCTCTGTAATCAGTAACAATAACAAAAATGATAATACCAAATACAGTACCATTCTCTGGCACAAGCCCTGTTCTAATGTTTTACATGGACTATATCCCTATGCTATCCTTACTAGTGAGTGTTATTTTTAAGTAGCCAGAAGACAGTTGGGATAGAATGCATGTCAGGGAGTCTATCACATTAACCCAATAAATCTCAAAAACTATTCTTGGGCTCTCTTGTAGGTTGCACGTAAGTCTTCAAGCATCTCAAAGTCTATGGCAGAAAAAAAATCATGCCTTATTTCTAAACACCTGCTTTATTTTTTGTTTCTCAAAACAGAAGTTTTTCAATGATGGGCACTAGATAGCTATTGCTAGAGATAGTCGTTTATTTTCTGCTACAACATGTTCTTAGTACAATTCTAGCTCATTTGCTTTCTTCTGTTGTCATTTAAAATCCCAGACCTTGCATTTATCTTGGTTTATTATGTAAAAATAATTTAATGCTTTAATCATAGACTACATAATATACTATAATAGTAATCTTTAAATGCCCATTTCATTAAAATTTTATGTCACACACAAGACCTATAAGTCCCTGCTGCTACAGCAAATCATTTCATAACTTCATCTAATAACAATGTCTGGTGGTGATTTTTAATTAAATTGAGTGACTTGTAATGCAGCAGAGTCAGTGGATCTGAGCCAGGCATTGCTGATGCCACTCACTCTGTGGCTTCGCAGTCACGCTGGAGTGGGGTTTGCCACTTCCCATCTCATCCTGGCTTCCACCACATTAAAGCATTATGTGAATAGCAGAATTAAACCATTAAGTTTTTATAACAGTAAAGAATTTTGTTTATTTTGTGTGCATCAAGCACCACAGTAAGGATCAATGTTCAGAACTCATGCACCTAAATTGGATTCAACAGAAGTTTGTTCACGTTGTGATCAATCACACTCATCTTTTGCGGACTTCCTGATTACGGGAGAGAGAGCTAAAGGGAATCCAGAAGTATCAGATAATAATCTAAGAAAAGTATTCAATGGCCTTACTTTGAAACGTTAGTGAGCTACAACCTTGTACAATGTGCTAACCCCTTTTCTGCCATTTTCTTCTGACACTGTCATAGTACATCAGAGGTTATGATGGAATAAAATAGAACAGAGCATTGTGTAGTTCGTTCTGTTGATAATATCAGAAAATGCCTGAGTCCAGGCAATTTATAAAAATCAAAGTTTCTTCAGTCCAAGGTATAAGGGCTAAATCTGGTGAGGAGTTTTCAGAGTCCCAAAGCTCATCTCATGGGGGCAAGAGCAGAATGGGATGTTAGTGTTCACAAGTCTCTCTCTGTTCTGGTCTCATTCTCCTTATAAACCTCCCAGGACTTAATCATCCTCCCTATTTCCCACTGATGCCTAATAACTTTTGAAAGGTCCCACCTTTGACACCCAATTAGATTAAGTCTCTTCTTTAAACCTTAACAACCAAGTCTCAATACGTTTTGTGGGACATTCAAACCACAGCATGTGATTAATACCATCTTATCTCTAGCACCTACTGTGTAATGAACCTTTAATATATGTCATTAACTCACTTAATCTTTAAAGAAACCCTGGGAGGGTGACAATATTAACCTCATCTTACAAATAGGGACCCTCAGTTTACAGAAATTAAGTTTGCCCAAAGTGCTGCACTACTTCTCAGCCTAGCTGGTAGTAAAAAATATCAGAACCAAGATCTGATGCTGATTTATTCTAAGAACCCCTATGCTAATTCAAAGAACAAACAGTTTACCTTATCAAGAAAAAAATCAAGTCTCATTTGAAAAAGAAAATACCCACAATAATAACTCAACTTTTGTGAAACTGAAAGCCAATAAAGGTAATAAAATCAATTCTGGAGTCAATATAAAATTCAGTCTCTTAATGAGGTAATTACAATTTTGAGTCTAATTTTATAATGTTTTTGAACTTTTATTCACATGGACTAGAAATTGTTTTTTTAAAAATAGATTTTTCCAGAGTAGCAACCACTTTTTTTAATGTTTTATGTGGAAAAGTAGAAGTTTATATATCTTTTTTTTTTAATATAGACCATAGATTAGTTTATTTTATTTATTTTCATTTCTTTTTACTTTTTTTTTTTTTTTTTTTTGGAGAGGTTTTTCACTATAAGGCGCGTGCATTCGCCAGACAGACAGAGAGAGACATAGAGACAGAAAGCGAGAAATCACCCCCCGGTGGGATGGCCATGCCGCAATCCCTTCTCCTCCATTTTCCTCTCGGGATCTTGGGCATGCACGCACATGCGCGCGGCGTGAGTTTTAAGCCACCGGGTCTGGGACGTGAACCGTGGTCGACTACGTGGGATTCCAGTGACATAGCCATTACGCTAACTACTGGTTCCCGATTAGTTTATTTTAACACCCATCATGCCATGAATTCATAGGGAATGGGTTCCAGAATCTCAGGCTCCTTTCCATTGGTTCTCATAAAGTGTGCTTCTCTGGGTGGAGCAGGCTGGCACTTTAGTTGAACCCAGGTGCCTTTCTCTTTGGTTCCTTCTGTTTCTGGTCATTTCCCTTCACACGTTTTAGGAAGCTATCTCTGCTCCTAGAATGCTCAATACGCTCAATATGCACATTAATTCTCTTGGCAAGAATCTTGCCCTTAACTTGTTTGTTCATAACAATGCCAACAGCTTGCTGGGTGACATTGTAGACTCTTCCAGTTTTGCCATGGTAACATTTGTGGGGCATTCCTTTTTGAACAGTACCTTTTCCCTTGATGTCTACAATATCGCCTTTCTTGTAGGTTCTCATGTATGTTGCCAAAGGAACCACTCCATGTTTTCTAAAAGACCTAGAGAACATATGTCAGGTGCCTCTTCTCTTTCCCTTTGTGTTCGTCATTTTGGATAATTACTGGAAGATGACAGTTCTGGCCAAAAATAAATTTATATATCTTTAAAATAAGTGCATGGGGAGAACTGGGATTCATGCTGGATGGTTTCCATGGATCCTTTCAGTTTTATGTTCCCCTCAGCAGCAGAATTCTAATACATCTGGACAGTATCAGAGGCAGAGCTGGATGATCTACATTTCCACTAACAGAAAAATCATATGATTATATTAACATACAAGTTCTTAATATATATATATATATATTATATATATATATATATATTAATTAATTTAGCTTTACTATAATTAGCAAAAGTCAGTCATGTCTAGAAAAGAAATTAATCTCTATTCCATAGGCAAAGAAGTCATGCAAAAAAGAAAAAGGCTCCTATGATAAACGTATTTGTTGAGTAACAGGTCTGCCTATATATACATAGTATGTTTTATAAGATGATGATATCCAATTGGCACAATAAATCTTTAAGAAAATATTTTTTTGAGAGGTTTTCTCTATAGGGCGCGTGCGCTCACCAGACAGACAGAGAGAGACATAGAGACAGAAAGCGAGAAATCACCCCCCAGGGGGGATGGTCACGCCGCAATCCCTTCTCCTCCATTCTCCTCTCGGGATCTTGGGCACGCACGCACACGCGCCGGTGTGAGTTGTAAGCCACCGGGTCCGAGACGCGAACCGCGGTCGACTACGTGGGAGTCCAGCGACATAGCCATTACGCTAACTGCTGGTTCCCTAAAGCAAAGCCTTTTTATTGCCAACAGTAACTATGAATTGTGAGACTTGTTTGCTAAACTCAATTTGCCACTGAAAGTCATGTGACTTTGGAAAAATGCTTAACCATGCTGTATCTTACTGTTCTCATTAGCAAAATGTTGACAGTGGACAAGTGGGAATATAAAGTATTCCCAAACTTTAAATGTTATGTAATTTGTATATTAAACAAATGGGACTCATTAGATATTATTAGAAATTAATTCCATTCTTTTCTTTCTTTGACCCATGGTAAAGCACTCTGTATGGTTGATTTCTCCTTCTGTCTCTTCTATTTAGATATGTCCTCATTGACTTTTCAAAATTTTTTTTCTGAATTTTGGGGGTGTTTTGGATGTTTTTGTCTTAGAGCATGTGAGCTCATTACAGAGAGAGAGAGAGAGACGGTGAGAGGGAAAGCAAGAAAATGCTCCCCAGAAGGATGCCGCACTGCAATTCCTTCTCCTCCATTCTCTTCCCAGGATCTTGTGCATGCAAGCACGTGCACAGGGCATGAGGTAGTTTTTGTTTTTTGGGTATTTTTGCATTTATTTATTAAATTATTATTATTATTGTTATTATTATTTATACATTAAATTGCTATAGATCATCTAGATTGTAAAGAGACTTTACCCAGCGTGATATATACCTCAGTCCAGCTCAGTTGAGAATATTTTACATGTCCTCATCAACAGATAATAAACCATATCTGTATCTTACAAAGGTCTTACCTCTCTATTTTTTTCCTCAAATTTCCTTTCCTACATTCTTCCCCTCCCACACTCCCCTTCCACTCTGTCTCTAGTGTCCATAACAATTTTTAATGCTTTCATGTCCTCTAGTCTTTCGGTCTCTACCATAGAGTAGGGATGGATAAGTGGAGATATACAGTGTCTCCCTTTCATAGCTTGAATTGCTTCACTCAGCAACAAATCTTCCATAGTCATCCATTTTCTATCAAATTCCAGGGCCTTGTTGTTTTTATGGCTGAATACTATTTTTTTTTTTTTTTTTTTTGGAGAGGTTTTTGCTATAGGGCGCGTGCGCTCGCAAGCTCGCCAGACAGACAGAGAGAGACAGAGAGACAGAAAGCGAGAAATCACCCCCCGGGGGGATGGGCCACGCCGGAATCCCTTCTCCTCCATTCTCCTCTCAGGATCTTGGGCATGCACGCTCATGCGCCCAGCGTGAGTTTAAGCCACAGACTCAAACCGCGGTTGACTACGTGGGAGTCCAGCGACATAGCCATTACGCTAACTGCTGGTCCCGACTGAATACTATTTCATGGAGTATATGTGCCACACTTTTTCAATCCATTCATCTGTTTGTGGACATGTGGGTTGATTCCATGTCTTAGCAATCATGAATAATGCTGCAATAAATATAGTTGTTCAAGCACTTTTCCAGCTGAGCATTCTCCTGTCCTTTGGGTAGATACCCAGGAGTGCAATTGCTGGATCATATGGTAGTTCTCTTTGAAGGTCTTTGAGGAACCTCCATATTGTTCTCCACAGTGACTGAACCAATTTATATTCCCACCAACAATGAAGAAGTGTTCCCCTCCAAGCACTTCCAATTTTTTTTTTTTTTAATCTTCGCCCTTCTGACTAGAGTTAGGTGGTATCTCATTGTTGTTTTGATCCACATCACCCTAATGATGAGGGATGTTGAGCATTTTTTCATATGCTTTTTGGTTGTTTGAATGTCTTCCTTAGAGAGTTCTTTATTCAGCTCATTTTCCCATCTTTAAATTGGATTAATCATTTTCTTCCAGGTAAGCCACATTAGTTCCCTGTGTATTCTGGTTATCGGTCCCTTATCTGAGACACAGTTAACAAAAATGCTCTCCCATTCTGAGGTTTGTCAATTTGCACTAATTATAGTGTCCTTTGCTGTGCAGAAACTTCTTAATGATATGTAATCCCTCCTGTCTATTTGGGAGATTATTGCCTGTGCTTTAGGGGTCTTGCATAAGAAGTCTTTTCCTACCCCAATGTCTCCCAGAGTTTCCCCAGTGTTTTACACCAGTAGTTTTATAGTTTGAGGTCTTAGGTTTAGATCTTTGATCCACTCTGAGTTTATTTTTGTTAATGGTTACACATAGGGGTTCGGATTCATCTTTCTGCAGGTGGATACCTAGTTTTTCCAGAACCATTTGCTAAAGGGGTTTTCCTTTTCCCACTGGATTGACTGGTACCCTTTTCAAAGGTCAGTTGGCTGTATGTTTCGGAGTTTATTTCTGGGGTCTCTATTCCATTGGTCCCTGTGTCTGTTTTTGTGCCAGTACCATGCTGTTTTGATGATCACAGCTTTGTAATATATTTTGGGGTCAGGAAGTGAGATGCCACCCACTCCACTCTTCTTGCACAGGATGGCTTTGGTAATATGGGGTCTTTCATGATTCCAGACAAATTCTATGATTGTCTTTTCTAGATCTGTGAATAATGTATGTTGTAATTTTATAGGAGTTGCATTAAATATGTAGATTAATTTGGGTAGGATTGCTGTTTTTTCCATTATATTAATTCTGCCAATTCAGAAACAAGGGATGTCCCTCCACTTTTTTGTGTCCTTTTAATTTCCTTGTTAAGGTTTTCATAGATTTCCTTATAGAGGTCTTTGACTTCTTTGGTTAGTTTTATTCCTAGATATCTTATACTTCTTGTGGCTATGGTAAATGGGATTATTTTCTTCAGTTCTTCAGTTCTGTCTCTGTCTGCTTGTTGTTTGTGTATAGAAATGCTATAGATTTTTGTAAGTTAATTTTGTATCCTGCCTTTTTACTGTATGAATTTTTTACTTTGAGAAGTTTTTTTGTGGATACTATTGGGTCATCTATGTATACAATCACGTCAGCTACAAATAGAGATCATTTCAATTCTTCCTTCCCTATTGGAATGCCTGTGATTTCATTCTCTTGTCTGATCACACTGGCTAGGACTTTCAGTACAATATTGAATAGAAACGTACAAAGTGGGCAGCCTTGTATTGTACCAGTTTTTAGTGGAATATACACTCAGTATAATGTTAGATGTAGGTTTTTTTATAGATGGCTTTTATTATGCTGAGAAACAATCCTTCTATGCCAATTTTATTAAGAGTCTTAATCATAAAGGAATGTTGTATTTTGTCAAATGCTGTTTCTGCATCAATTGAGATGATAATATGTTTTTTATCTTTCTTTCTGTTAATATGGTGTATTACATTTATGGTTTTGCATTTGTTGAACCAACCATGCATCCCTGGATAAAGCCTACCTGGTCATGATGAATAACCTTTTTATATGCTGCTGAATATTGTTAGCAAGTGTTGTGTTGAGAATTTTTGCATCTTTATTTATCAGAGATATAAATTGGTAGTTTACTTTTTTTGTTGTATCCTTATCCATTTTGGGGATGAGGGTAATGGAGGCTTCATAGAATGATTTTGGAAGGGTTCCTTCTTTTAGGATCACTAGAAACTGTGCGTAGAATGGGGGTTACCTCTTCTTTAAAAAGTATTGTAAAATTCAGCAGTGAAACCATTGGGACCTGGACTTTTCTCTGTTTTCAAAGAACAAGCTTTTTCTTTTTAATTTTTTAATTATACATTCAATCACATTATTTAGCTTACAAACTGAATATTCCAACATGTGAACATTTCTCCCTAGTCCAGTTGATGAAACTATAAAATTATCTTCAACAGATAATACCACATTTCTTTGTCCCATTAATGCTTTGCCTCTCTTATTTTTCTTCTAAATGTCCTTCCTCAGACTACACTCTGATACACACTATATCTGGTATTCACATCCATTTACAGTGTTTCTATATCCTTTAGTCAATCAGTTTCAGTCACAGAGTGTGGACACTCGGTATATATTAAGTGGGTATATACAATGTCTCTCTTTCATAGCCTGGCTTGCTTCTAAGATTAAAAAAAAAAAAAAAAAAAAAAAAAGGTAAGTGCTGGCAAGGGTGTGGTGAAAGGGGAATTCTTGTACACTGCTGGTGGGAATGTAAATTGGTCCAGCCACTGTGGAGATCTTTCACAATTTCTAAGACATGGAACCAACCCAAATGCCCATGAACAGATGAATGGATTGAAAAACTGTGGCACATATACTCTATGGAATACTATTCAGTCATAAAAAGAATAAGCTTTTGCTTTCATTTATTTTCTGTATAGTTTATTTTCTACTTCATTTATCTCCACTCAAATCTTTATTATTTCTTTTCCCCTGGCAGTTTTTGTTGTTTTGTTGTTGTTTTCATTGTTGTTGCTTTTCCAATTCCCTGAGGCATGATGTTAGGATGTCCTTTTGGCACCTCTCCATCTTTTTCTTGTGCACACTATTTCCTATGACCTGCCCTCTGATGACTGTTTTTGCAGTGTTCCATAAGTTATGGAACTTGTGCACTCATTATTATTTGTTTCCATGAGTCTTTTGATTTAAGTCTGAATCTCTTTAGTAGCCATGAAGTCATTCAGAAGTAGGTTGTTTAGTTTCCATGTATTTGTGTATTTTTGAGGGTGTTTCTTGAGATTAATATAAAATTTAATTCCATCATGGTGGGAGAATATGCTGGATATAGTTTCTCTACCTTTGAATATATAAGGGCTGTTTTTTTGCCCTATAATGTGGAAAATTTTTGAGAAAGTACAATAAGGGGTTGAGAAAAATATACATTTTGTGTTTTTTAGGTGGAAAGTTCTATATATGTCTATCAAGTCCATCTTATTTATGGTATCATTTAGATCCTGAATCTCTTTGCTTATTTTATGTCTCAGTGACCTGTCTTAAGGAGATAATAGGGTGTTGAGATCTCCAACAATTATTGTGCTACAGTCTATCTCTCCTTTTAGATTTAGCAGTTTTTCCTTTACATATTTGGGTGCTCCTGAGTTGGGTGCATAGATATTTATAAGTGTTACATGTTCTTGGTGAATTAGCCCTTTTACTATGTAATTTTCTTTGTCTCTTCTTACGATTTTTGTCTTAAATCCTATTTTGTCCGAAATCATTATAGTGACTCCCACTCATTTTTGGTTTCAATTTGCATGGAATACCTTTTTCCAACCCTTCACTTTTCGTCTCTGTATGTCTTTATCCATGAGATGGTTTCTTATAGGCAGCAGATGGAGGTTTTCTCATTTTTAATCCATTCAGCCATTCTGTATCTTTTGATCAGAGAATTTAATCCTTCAACTTTCAACGTCATTATCAATATTTCCAGACTTGTTCCTACCATTAAGTTGTCCATGTACTTGATTGTTTGTTGTTGTTGTTGTTCTCTTACTGCTGTCTCTCTTGCTTTAGTTTTCTTGGTATAGTACTTCTTTCAGAATTTCTTGAAGATCTGGTCTGAAATTGGTAAATTCTTTCAGGTTTTGTTTATCTGAGAATGTTTTTATTTTCCTTTCCTATATGAAGGATAATCTTGCCAGGTTTAGTATTCTTGGTGAAATTGTTTTTGATTTAACACTTTGAATATATTTTCCCATTCTTTCCTTGCTTGCACTATATCTAATGAGAGGTCCAGTATCAACCAGATGAGATAGCCTTAGTAAGTGATTTGGCATTTCTCTCTTGCCAATTTTAGTATCTTGTCTTTGTCTTTGGTTTTGGCCAATCTAGCTATGCTGTGTCATGGAGAGGATCTTCTTGGATTGATTCTTCTTGGGGTTCTTTATATTTCTTGGGTCTAGATGTTTGAGTGCTTCTCTAGACTGGGTAGTCTTCTTTCAGAATTTAATGGAATATATTATCAATGCCATTATTAGTTTCTTCACCTTCTAGGAAATTAATTATTTGGATGTTTGGGCATTTCATGGTATTTAGTATTTCTCGTATATTATCCTCAGTTTTCTTGGCTGTTTTCTCAGTATTTTTGATCATTTTTTCTAGGTCAGAGGTTTTTGTCTTCTACTCCTGAGATTTGATCTTCTGCATGGTTTAATCTGCTTTTAATATTTTCAAAGAGGTTTTGATTTCCTGTATTATGGCCTTCATTTATAGCAGTTCTGTTTGATAATTTTTTATGGTGTCTAATTCTTCTTTCATATCATGGAAGGACTTCCTCATCTCTTGGAGCTCAATGTCTCTTTTCTCTTGCATCTCATAGAATTTTGTTACCATAAATATTCTAAATTCTTTTTCTGACATTTCAGTAATATCCTCTAAATTTTCTCTACTTGGTAACGAGTTACAGTTTTCCCTTGCTGGAGATATATTATTGATTCTCTCATCATTGAGGCGCTTCTCCAATTTTTAGTCATTTGGTAATGTATTTACTTTTGACAAGTTGTTATAGAAGGATTCTGTAACTGTGAGCTTGTGTGTTTCCCTTAATGTGAAATAATCCGGTGCTATTTTTACCCTTGTACCGTGTCCTCCAGTGTGAAAAAACAGGAGGACTTTTAAAATCAGATTTACGAAGGGGAGTTTCATTCTTCTTACAACCAGTACAATGTGGGGCAAGGAATTTTCTAAAACTCACAGTGTTCAGATGGTTAGCTACTATGCAATTAGACTTATCTAAGCAGTAGCAGAAAAGTAAGATAAAAGAAAAAGAAAGTAGGAAATAGAAATAGAAAGAGCAAAAAAAAAAAAAAAAAAAAAAAAAAAAAAAAAGGAACGCACTAGAACAAAACGAAGACCATAATAAAACCAGAAATCATGTTGCAATGAATAAAATTGAATTAAAAATGTAAAACCACACAGCATAAAGGGCCGACAGAGGCAGAGATGAAGATGCCTAGATGCTTTCTGTCCTAGATGAGGGAAGAAGAGACAAATTAGCAAGAGAAAGGCACAAAAGATGATTTTGCAAAAGAGAAAAAAATAAGTTCAAAGGGACAGAGAAGAACAAGAGGGAAAGAGACACTGGCCTACCTGACTAGCATTGGGATCTGGAAGCAGGGCCCTGGCTGGGGGAAGCTTCACAGCCGTGAAGCTGAACTCAGAGGACCAACAGAGGCAGAGATGGAGATACCTTATTCTTTCTGTCCTGACTAGCACTGGGGTTTGGAAGGGGGTCCCAGGCTGAGGGGGTGGGGGGAGGGGGGCTTCACAGCCATGAAGCTGAACCCAGAGGGCTAACAGAGGCAGAGATGGAAATCTCTTTTTCTTTTTCTTTTTTCCAGTCTTAAAACAGCCACTGTTTATTAACTGACCAGACCAGATTATAAAACTAATCATGGTGGATCCCTTAGCTCATCCTTCTAACAAGTCTATTGATCTGGTGTACCTGTTGTCAGCATCTCCACTTTATACAAAATAGGTGGTCTTTTTCTTCATACCAGTTCATGGAGAAGATGATGTGAAAGGTCACAGGAAGTTATTCATTTCTTTTGAAGTGTTTTCCAACATTGTGGATTTCATGAATCAGATCCTCCATGCAAACGTTGCCAAATTTACCAAGAGATCAAGCAAAGGATTATCTATCAACCCAATTTGCTTCTTACTGATTTTGCTATAACCACACGTGCAGATTAGTTTATTTACTGATTTCAGGTTCAGGTACCCCCATGCAATATATGGTTCCATAATTCTCAGCATGTTAATTGAAGCCTTGTTGAATTTAACAAAGGTGTCTTAAAGATCTGTGGAAGCCAAAGAAACTGCAATACCTTTCAGGCCTCTGGGCTCACACCACTGATCCTCTAGTCCTGTTAAAAAATGCCAATTTGGGGAACCAGCAGTTAGCGTAATGGCTATGTCGCTGGACTCCCATGTAGTCGACCGTGGTTCGCGTCCCGGACCCGGTGGCTTAAAACTCACGCCGGGCACGTGTGTGTGCCCAAGATCCCGAGAGGAGAATGGAGGAGAAGGGATTGCGGCGTGACCATCCCCCCTGGGGGGTGATTTCTCACTTTCTGTCTCTAATGTCTTTCTCTGTCTGTCTGGCGAGCGCACGCGCCCTATAGCGAAAATCTCTCAAAAAAAAAAAAATAATAATAATGCCAATTTGGGTTCTGCAGGTACATAAAAGTTGTCAGCTTTTTTTGGCATCCTGGCCATGTGAATCTCAGTTCTATACATCTGCCTCTATTCCATATGCTCGTGCTTAGCTTATTCCTAAATAAGCTTCTTCCTTGCCTTTCAAATCATATTCTGAGCACACTTCTTTCTCAGATGCTAGATCTTCAGCTCTGAAAAATTCCTTCAGTTTTTCTTAAGGATTTCTGCACAGCAGGAACCTTTATCTTGACAGTTTCTGCCACAACAGGAATCTTCTTTTTCTTCTCTTCAACTCCCTCCATGGTTCCAACTGGAAAAGAGCCAGCGTTTATTTCTTAAGAGACACCTAATCTCTGGGACTAGCAGGTGGTATGGTGGTTAAGGCACTAGACAATCTTGTATGGGCCAACCATGTTTTGAGTTCTGGACCTAGTGACTTGCTTTCTCACTTTCCCTCTCTCTATCTGTGTCTCTCTCTGGTCAAATTAAAATAAATGAGTAAATTAATAAAATTAAACAAAATAATTCTTAAAAAGAGAGAGAGAAAGACATCTAATCTCAAATCACTTGGTGCTGTAGTTTAAATTCATGTGTTAAAATTTGGTGAGTCATTACAATGGTGATGAAAGGGTAGAGATTTAATCTAATTACAATGTTGAAAAGTGGGGCTTTTGAAAATGATTACTCATCAGGATGAAGTGTCCATAATTGATTCATGGTGAGTTTATAAAGTGAGAGTATAAGACAGAGAGCTATATGATCTGCTCTGCTCAAACTCCTGCCCTTTATCGTGTTATTTAGCAGCAAGAAAACACTGACTAGAAAAGGCCCTTGGAGATCCAAATCATAAACTATTCTCTTTCTTTTTTTATTTTATTTATTTATTTATTTATTTATTTATTTATTTATTTATTTATTTTGGAGAAGTTTTTGCTTCAAGGCACGTGCGCTCACCAGACAGAGAGACAGAGAGATAGAAAGCGAGAAATCACCCCCCAGAGGGGATGGCCACGCCACAATCCCTTCTCCTCCATTCTCCTCTTGGGATCTTGGGCACGCATGCATACGCGCCCGGCGTGAGTTTTTGTAAGCCATTGGGTCCGGGACGTGAACCACGGTCGACTATGTGGGAGTCCAGCGACATAGCCATTACGCTAACTGCTGGTCCCCTCTCTCTTTTTTTAATGTTGCCAGAGAGCACGTGTATTCCCTGGAGAGAGACAGGGAATGAGAGAGAAGGAAGAAAGTGAGAAAGCATTGGGACCAGCAGTTAGCGTATTGGCTATGTCGTTGGACTCCCAGGTAGTCAACTGTGGTTCGTGTCCTGGACCTGGTGGCTTAAACTCAGGCCAGGCGCATGTGCACGCATGCCCAAGATCCCGAGAGGAGAATGGAGGAGAAGGGATTGCGATGTGGCCATCCCCCTGGGGGGTGATTTCTCGCTTTCTGTCTCTCTGTCTTTCTGGCGAGCACACACGCCCTATAGCAAAAACCTCTCAAAAAAAAAAAAGGAAAGAAAGAAAGTATCACTCAACTCATGGAGATGGTCACAGTCTCTTCTCCATTTCTCCCTACTATCAGGATTTGGAGCTTGCACGCACATATACCCAGTGCTTCTCCAACAGCCAGGTCCCAGTCTGGAAGTGTGTATTCTGCCATCTTGTGTCTGTGAGATTTGACCACCTTAACCTTTACACCATGGGCTTTCCCTAAACCTCTATTCTTTTAAATTACTCAGAAGTAGTTTATTAGCAACAGAATAAACTAGAACACCTTGATCATGATTCCTATACTGTATTATATTCTTTTTTTAAAAAATAAAATTCAGTTTCTACACAATTTATGGAAGAAGTTGAAGAATTACAAAATTGTTTCAAAATATTTTCTTGGGAACCAGCAGTTAGTGTAATGGCTATGTCGCTGGACTCCCACGTAGTCAACCGCGGTTCGGGTCCCGGACCCGGTGGCTTAAAACTCACGCCGGGCGCGTGTGCGTGCGTGCCCAAGAACCCGAGAGGAGAATGGAGGAGAGGGGATTGCGGCGTGACCATCCCCCCTGGGGGGTGATTTCTCGCTTTCTGTCTCTATATCTCTCTCTGTTTGTCTGGTGAGCGCATGTGTCCTATAGCAAAAACCTCTCAAAAAAATTTTTTTTCTTAAAGATTTATTGTGCCAATTGGATATCATCATTTTATAAAACATGTATATATAGGCAGACCTGTTACTCAACAAATACGTTTATCATAGGAGCCTTTTATGTTCTCATTGGTTAGATGTCTATTCTAATTCATTGAATCTCATGCCATATGGATTGTTAAATATTTGTATATCATTCTGGTATACCTGTACTATTATAAGAAATAGATATTGTTTGAAATGAATGTAATAACAGCTTACTGAAATGCATCACAGTGCCAGCTGCTGGCATGGTAGTTAAAGTGGCTGGATCTCAAATGGGCAGCTGTGTACTTTAAGTTTTGGACCACCAGCTTGAAAATCACACTGGGTGTGTGTGTGTGCATACCCAGAAACCAGAGAGGAGAATGGAGAGGGGATTGTGGCATGGCCATTCCCCCAGGAGGTTGAATTCTTATTCTCCCTCCCACTCCCCAGTAAAGAAGCACATGTGCTCTTTAGCAAAATTTTAAAAAAGAAGAAGAAAAAGAAAAAATAAATGGGTCAATAATAAATATCAGATGAGAATGTATAAAAATATCAATAATTTAAATTGCTGGGAAACTTCTTCCTCTTGAGAGAGAGAGAGAGAGAGAGAGAGAGAGAGAGAGAGAGAGAGAAACTCCCAATAGGGTTCCAAACCTCAATCCTCCCCTCAACCCTTCAGCCAAGATCTTGGACAGACCTGAAAGCACACCCAGCATGTTCAGGTCAGCCCAGGATTTAAATCCCACAAGACTCCAGTATCATGTAGAATTACCCTGTTGCTTCCACCAATTAGCTAAGCCTTTATTGTCACTGTGTTAACGTCATAATACAAATCACCACATTTACCCTATATACTCTTGAGACTCTTCAGCACTCATGCATTAGTGTACTCAAGCTGCCATAACAAAATACAACTGACTGGGTGGCTTAAATAACAGAAATTTATTTCTCACAGTTCTGAAGGCCTAAAACTCCAGATCAAGGTCTGGTAGGGTTCGGTTTCTGGTGAGATCTCTCTTTCTGACTGGAAGACAGCTGCCTTCCTGCTGCAGTCCTCACACGGCCTTTGATCCGAGCACGCAGAGAGAGACAGATCTATTACTAAGCTGACCATCCTTTTAGGGCCCCAACCTTATGACCTCATTTAACCTCTATGCCTTTTAAAGGCCCTGCGTTCAAATAAAGTCACATTAGTTAGGGCATAAACAAACAAATTTGGGAGAGTTACAGTTCAGTCTCTAGCATGTCGATAGACTCTATTCCAGTGTCACAACTACAAATTGAGAGCTGGCAATCAAAACAACTTTATGGAAACTATTTTATTAACATCTAAGTCCACATTAAAGACTGTATGCTTTTCACAATCAGAATGTATTAAGTAGCTGATCTTGTGTGAAGAACTTACTGATTTATATAAGGTAAGATGATTTTCTAGGTTTTGAGTGATGAGAACTTGGTATATACAGCTTGTAATAAAACAATTTATTTTAATGAAAGTTCCCATTCCACTTCTGTGGATTACTATATTAAGTGTAATAATCTTTCCAAAAATTTCACACAATAATATACAGAAACTTAATATAGTTTTTTTAAGAAAATTTTTATCATTTTGTTTTTGCTATATGGTATATACACTCATTGGAGAGACACACACACACAGAGAGAGAGAGAGAGAGAGAGAGAGAGAGAGGAAGTGAGAACCCCTCCCAGGAGGATAGCCACATTGCAGTTCTCTCACCGCCATTCTCCCCCACCCCCAGGACCATGAGTTTCAAGCCTCTTGGTCTGGGATTCAAACCACGGTTGACCATGTGGGAGTCCAGCATGTCAACCACCATGTCACCTGCTGGCCCCAACCTAATGTCTTTTAAAGTATAAGAAACACCCAATAAATTCATGATTTAGCAATAAATTTGAGAACTTAGACATTGGCTATTTTAACTGATAAAGATTGATACAGTATTTTATGGTAGAAACATTTTATGAAACAAAGAAAATGAGTATAATTTATTATTAATTTCTTTTAAGTTCATTTATTTATTTCCTTCATGAATGACAGAGAGAGAGAAACAGCACCATGAACAGGGTCTTGATGCCATTATCAACCACTAGCTTTCAGTCAGTTTAGAACATGGGTGTGGTTCATGGGAAGTACTCAGAGATCTCTGGACTTCAACTGGGAACCTTTCCATGTGGAACTGTCTCACAAAGTATAGTATTTTACTCCTGTACCACTGTCTGGCCCAAACTTTCTGGCAGAGTTACCAAAGAAAATGTGGAAAAAGAAGTATAATACAAAACTGTTCAATTTAGTAACTGAATAATCTTTCATAGATTCACTGGACACTGGGATACTGTCTTTTAAACAACTGGTAAGATATTCTTCTGTACCTTTTCTGATTCAGTAAATACATTATTAACATGTTACCATTAATATATTATTACTTAATATAGTATTAACATTAATTATATTTTCATCATATCATTATTTTCTTTTTGCTTTCAAATCTATGAGCTTGGTGACCTCAAAGGAAGAAAAGAAATACATTTGGAAGTACTCTTTTTTAAGTGTGTGATTTTATGTTTTTAGAGATTATATATGATTTGGAAACTGAGATATTCAAGATTATGTGCTATTAAAATTAAGGACCCAAGCAGAGGTAACTGCTGCTGAGCAGAGTGGGTGTAGGCATTTAAATCTACACACTGGTGGAATAATAGTCAGTGCTGGAAATGTTCGTGTTTCTGCCCTTGACAAGGGTTACTGGGAAAGCTGTAACTCTTTAGGGAGTACTTAGATTTATTATGAGTGCAGAATTGGATCACAGCAGGACAATACTCCTGCACCAGAATTGCAGCTCTATGAGCTCATGCACTAAATTGTTACTATACTGAAAAACAAAAAATGTAGTTATGTATTTCCACCCCAAAAGTAAACTATGGTATAGGGTCCAGAGTTGCAACTAAAGTAGAGGGAAAGATGGAACTTACATTTTTCTGTTCACTAGGACATTTCAATTTCAGCAACAAATTACTATAATGAATAAAATCATTAAAGTGTGTATTATTAAATGATAGCTTACACCATATTTTCCAATCATAAACAAAAGCATAACAGGAAGGCTTACTCATGGAGAAAACAAGAAATGATGTTGCAAATTAAATTAAATTCTAAGCATATTTTCATAAATATAAGCAGAGGGAAAGTTTTCTAGAAGAAATATATTAGAACTATTTCCATTTTGATAGGAAACCTACTCTCTGATATTACAGAATTTCCACTGCCTCTGAACATATACTACACCCCCACATAGCCATCAAAAGCCAGGATGCTGAGGACAGGGTTCCAGAGGCGTATTACTGCCATTCACCTGCACACAGATGCCATCCTAACTCTCAGGAAATTGTCCTCTTTCCTCTCAATTGTTATGACCTTATTCCACAAATAACCATCTCATCCCCTTTTCTCACCCTAATCCTCACAACTTCCAATTTTTCTCCCATAAGCAACATCATATCACTAATAGACCAGTGTACATATTCCCACTTGTCACAATCTAGACTAGTTTTCTCTACCAATTTTCTCCCTTTTATCCCCATCAATGGCCTCTATTTTCAGTGGTCTGGATGGTATCCCTTTAATTCCTTTCTATTAAAAAATGTCTCTTTTTATTTAGAGTTTTCATTTTTCTTTGTTTACTAAAATTCAGTCAATTTAGGACTTAATAATCCACAACCCCACTGCCCACTCACACTATCAATTTTTTTTCCCTTTTTTTCAGTTTTGTTACAGGACACACTTACCAGAGAGATGGAGAGAGAAAGTGAGAAATCACCCCTTCCCCCCATCAAGGGTATGGCCATGTCTCAATCTTTTCTCTTCTTGGGATCTTGGGCACACAAACACATATGCCTAGTGTGATTTTCAAGTCACTGGATCCAGGACTCAAACTGTGGTAGGCCATGTGGGAGCCCAGGGACACAACCGTTACACCATCTGGTGGTCCTGCATTCTCTTTTAACACTTACATTTTCCAAAGACCTTCATTCAGTAGACCAAAACTACCAGTACAGTCTAGTAATTTATTGTTTTCTATTCTGGCCATCATTTCATATATTTGCTATTGCACAGATCTACAGTATTTGCACTCACTCAGCTCAGTTTAGTAGTACCCAGCTCATAAGCATCCTTGCAAAGTTCTCTTTCATCATCACTGCATCAATAATTCTCTGACTCCAGCTTTACAGGACAGTGCTTCTTACTTAAGTCAGTGATTACTTGTGCTATGCACATAGTTAAAATTTTAATGTCTCTATTTAAATGATCAATATCAACCCCCTCAGCCTTTCATTATTTGTGTACCGTTCTAATCAATGGTAACAAGACTCCAAGATTTTCCAAGATCATTTTTAAATTCACACATATCCACAAATGCTTAGTAGGCTAATCCAGAGGACCTTCCAGAAGTCTATTTGAATAATGATAAAAGGCTTCCTGGAAATAATTTAAGAAATTATCTAAAATAAATAGTCAATGTAGGGACCAGCAGTTAGCGTAATGGCTATGTCGCTGGACACCCACGTAGTCGACCACGGTTCAAGTCCCAGACCCGGTGACTTAAACTCATGCCATGTGCATATGCGTGCATGTCCAAAATCCTGAGAGGAGAATGGAGGAGAAGGGATTGCAGTGTGGCCATTTCCCCAGGGGGTGATTTCTCGCTTTCTGTCTCTCTGTCTCTCTCTGTCTGTCTGGCGAGCGCACACGCCCTATAGCAAAAAAACCTCTCCAAAAAAAGAAAAAATAATAAAATAAATAAATAAATAAATAGTCAATGTGCACATCTTTATTAAAGATGATCATTAGTCTTGAAGAGAAGGAAAGATTTCTGAGAACTCCAGGTTTCTGAGCTCAAGTCCATGGATTTAGGCCTATGTATATGGAAAACATGTAGCAAAAGGTATACTTTTCAAATTTGGGGGGAGGAAATAATTGGAACTTCTGAAACATGATAAGTCCATCTAAATACATGACATTGCCCAAAGAGTTTATGAAATAAACCTCTCAGTTTTCTGTGCTGTACCACAGTGTAAAACTTTGTTTAGAGACTACCATCGTCATGGCCTAGCCATATCCCTACTATCTCCAAACACAATGCTCTATCCAAATGTCACCAAAAGGAAGATGCTATAGCTCCTAAAAATTCAAAAAGATATTGAGATATTGAGAATATGACTCACAGACCTTCTTATTTGAGTTGAAAAAATAGTGTAGCCCATCTTGTAAGAGACTGGCTTTCAGAAATATTATTTACCATTTTTAGAACCCAAATGAAAGATTTTTCTCAATGACAACCAAGTGATATTAAATTCCAAATATGAGAATTGTATTTCATAAAAGTGAGCTTCATAAATTGTTCTAAGTACCAAAAAGTCATTCTAGAGAGAGATTTTGTTCTTGTATTATAGTAAACATAAAATAAATCATTACTTTATCCACTCTGTGGTCCTTATATACAAATAATCACTTATCTTCAACATTATCTTATTATTGTAAAAGCTTTTCAATAATACTTAACCTTTTCTAAGCTTAATGAAACTATTTTTGTAATAATTTTTTTAAGAATTACTTTATTTAAGGGCCAACAGGTGGCATGGTGGTTAAGGTGCTGGATTCCGACATGGCTGACTGTGTTTCGAGTCTCGGCCCTGGCAGCTTTCTTTCTCATTCTCTCTCCACCATCCCCCATGAAATTAAAATAAAATAAATGAATAAATAAAGTTAAATTTAAAAATTCTTTAAAAATTATTGGGACCAGCAGTTAGCGTAATGGCTATGTCACTGGACTCCCATGTCCAAAAGAAAAAAAAAAAGAAGAAAAAAGAAATAAAAATTACTTTATTTAACTTTTATTTATTGTTATTTTATTTGACCGGAGAGGGAAAGAGTGAGAGAAAGAGATAGAAAGAGGGAAATTCAGAAAGCAAGCCACCAGATTCAGGACTTGAACCACAGTCAGCCATGTGGGGACCCAGCTCCCTTAACCACCATATTACCTGCTGGCCCCTCCTTGTAATACTTTCTAAAAAGTAATTGCAAAAACTTGCATAAGTTTTCCTACCTGGTATGTGTTCCTCAGATTGGGTTTGTGTTTAACTATTTAAATCACTTTGTTCTCATTACCTAATAGATTTTAAGAGAGGAAATAAAGATTTTTTGCTGTTATCAGAGTCTGTTGGATCTTTGATTCTAAAATGGGTCATTTCTATAATTAGAATATATGAATTATGAACTAATGGAAAAACACATAGATAATAATGGGTGGTGTCTATAAATGCTAATAATTGAGATTACATAAGTGAACCAGGAGAAAATATTTTGAGATAAAAAAAAATCATAAAATAGAAAAACAGAATGTAAAAACATGATCTGGGTATTAATCCTAACTCTTTACTCTACTGCACACATTGCAAACTAAGATCAGGAAACTTCTTGACCTGATCATCTAAAAAGAAGGTCCTAAAAACTGTATCCATAGTCTTTTCTTTTATGCCATGGAGGACGTGCATTTAGGAGAGAAAGAGGATAAACACACTCAATTGAATGTGGTCACACTGCAGTCCTCTTTCCTCCTATTTCATTAGGATCCTGGGCACAGAAATATGCCCTAGCATGTTTTCTAAGCTGGGGCAGGACTTAAACCCCAGTTAGCAATGAGGGGTCTGATTTCCTCTACACAGCATGTATTGCTGTGCTACGGGGCTGGCCCTATAATCTTTTAAAATATAAATAGATGCTGGGACCAGCAGTTGGTGTAATGACTATGTCGCCGGACTCCCATGTAGTCAACTGTGATTAGAGTCCTGACCCAGTGGCTTAAACTCACACCGGGTGTGTGTGCGTGCATGCCCAAGATCCAAAGAGGAGAATGGAGAACGAATTGTGGCATGGCCATCCCCTGTGGGGGGTGATTTCTTGCTTTCTATCTCTCTGTCTCTCTGTCTTTCTGGCTAGTGCACGTGCCCTATACCAACAACAACAAAAATAAATAAATAAATAAATCTCTCCGAAAACACACACACACACACAAACACACATATATATGCTATACATAAGAAAGTACATGTCAGAATTGATATTACAACACATAGAGTTAGAAATAAGTGTTTAGTGCTAACCAGAAAAATTATACTTTGTTTCTTTTTTTTTTTTTTTAGTCTGAATGCCGCTAGTTCATTATGGCAGACGATCCAGGAACCTAGAGTAGGAGCGTGAGGAGGAAAATGCCAAGGCAAAGGTGCATTCTTTTTTAATGTCTTCTGTTTCTTTACTTTAAAAAAGCACTAAAGCACTTTTTAATTAAATCAAAAACTAATTATTCAGTATCTAAACTTCTTAATATGTGCAGTAAATGTAGCTTGCTAGGATTTTTCAAGTTAATTAAAAAGGTAATTTTAAGTGTTTCTTTTCAGTTAATTAGCTAATAATTTATATTTTATGTTAAACACCAAACAATGTATTCTTGGAATATATTCCAATATAACTCGTTTCTAGTATAGTTGTAGAACCAAATTTCAGGGTTTTTTTTTTTTTTTTTTAAAGAGGAGGTACAAAATATTCTACAAAGTCATATTATTTGACTTCTTTACCTGTAAACTGCCAGTACAACTCATGACAATTGAACATAAATTATAGTCTCTACATATATAAAAAAGATATATCTTATGAATCTAAATATTTTTTAATGTGAACTTTAGGAAGCAAACAAATGTGGCCTATAAATTTCCAGATAAAATTTGCTAAATAAATACATACATTCTTGTTACTTCTTCCTAAAACTTCAGTAAAGAGTCTTTTGACATACACTCCCTTAAAAACAACAGAATGAGAAATGAAAACAGTATTTTAGAAGCTAAATGGAAAAATGATAGTAACACACTGAGAAAACCAAGCTCTTAAATAAGCAGTATACAAACTGCAAAAAGAAATTTCATCTAAATACAGATCCCTAAACACCTGAAGAACTGATTGAGTAAAATATTTCTGGGAATGGATAGAACATGACACTAAACATGCAAGAATTGGTTGAAAACTTGTTTTAAAAGCAAAAATACCCAGATCTCCTCTATTCTAATGGTCCTAAGTTACTATTCCTCTTCCACACTGGCAGAAGACTATAGGTACATTTTTCTAGCATCTTATTGAATTGAGATATAATTCACATATCATACAATTTAACATTCACAGTATATAGTTCAATGGGTCATAGTATATTTATGGACTTGTGCAAGTATTATCACAATCACTTTTAGAACATGTTCATTACTCCAGAAAGAAACTCTATACCTTTTGGCTATTATCCTCCAATAAACCATGCCTCCCTGCCTTAGAAAACCATTGATCTACTTTTTGTTTTTGTGGATTTACCAAAATCTGTGCATTTCGTATAAATTTATGAATATAATATGTGCCTTTTTATCACTGGCTTCTTTAACTTAGCATGTTTTTAAGGTCCATCCATGCTGTAGCAGGTAGCATCACTCCATCCTCTTTATTGTAGAGTAGAATTCTATTACAAATATATACACCATTCTTCTATTGACGAACAGTTTGTCATTTGGGTTGTGTTTACTTTCCTTTGTGATTATGAATAGCAAAAACATTTGCTATGAACATTTGTCTACAAGTTGTGCAGACATATTTTTAGTACTCTTGGGTGTGGAATTGATAAGACATGCTATATTGTTACACTTACTCTCTTAAGGAATGTGTTAGTCCATTATTGCATTGTTAACAAAAATACCTAAGACTGGATAATTTATAAAGAAAATAGATAATTATCTGCAAAACATGATTCCAGTTCCTGGAAAGCCCAAAAGTACCATTACAAAATGGCAGAAGGCAGAACTTTCACGAGAGCAGAGCATACAGTCATGTGCCTTCTGCTTGCCTCTTTACACCTCTTTCTCTATAAACAAGTACTCAATAATGGGGGCCCTCCCCTAATGACTTTACGCACCAAAAGGCGCCACCCTCTTACATCATTAAGAAATTGTTTTCAAGATCAACAGATGGCGTAATGGATGGTTACATTGCTGGACTCCACAAGGCCGACTGTGGATTGAGACCCAGAACCAGGGGCTCAAAACTCATGTCAGCCATGTGTGCATTTGTGCCCAAAATCCTGAGAGAAGAATGAAGAGACAACATTGTGGTATGGCCATCCCCTTCTGGGGGGTGATTTCTCACTTTCTGTTTCTCTGTCTCCCTGGTGAGAGAACGCACCCTATAGTAAAATCTCTCTTAAAAGAATAATGAAAAGAAATTAAGTTTTCACTTAACACCCTCACAGTACAATCTGGTCCCAATTTATGAATTTTTAGGAGACCTCCAAATTCAAAAACATAAACTTTGGGGGACAAAACATTCTAGAAACCATAACAAGGAACTAAGAGACTGTTTTCAAAGGCACTGCATATTACATATTACATCTCTACCAACTATGTACAAGACTTTCCATTTCTCCACACCCTAAAACTTACTCTTTATCTGTTTCATTCTAACCATCTTGGTAGGTGTAAAGTTTCTATGTTTTGACATGTCTTTCCAAATTTCATGTGTGGAAATTGGGTGAGCCTTTGTGTCAGTATTGAAAGGAAACTTAATATGACGATGGAATTAAGAGGTGAGACTTTAAGAGGTTATTAGATTTAGGTTGGATTGCCATGGTGGAGTCCTCTTCCTGAATACTGGTGGATTTATAAGAAGAGAGAATGGGATCCAAGCAGAAACACATGGACCGGACATGTTCACCCCTGCCTTTTACCATGTTATAACCCAGCAAGAAGACACTCAGTGAATGCCAGCACCATGTTCTTAGACTTCTTAGCCTCTAAAACAATGAGCTAACAAAGCTCTATTCTCTTAAATTACCCATACTCGGGTATTTCTGTTATTAGCAACAGAAGAGACTAGATTAGAGAATTTGTACTGAGCAATGGAACTGTTTGCTAATAAGAAATACCCAAAAATATGAAAAAGTTTTTGAAACTGAGTAATGCACAGATGTTGAAAAATCATGGAGAAAGCATTGCTTCTGGTGAAGGCAAGAAATACAAGAAAGTTTGAAAAGGAAAGTTTGAAACTTCTTAGGAAATGGCTAAATAAATAGCTGTTACCGGGGTGTTGATAGAAATACAGACAACTAAAGCCACTCTGATAAGAGCACTGATGAAAAAGAGACATATCTTCTTGGAAATTGGAGAAGAAGTCATTCTTGTTATACTGTTGCAAATAAATTTAGTTACATTGTGTCTGTGCCCTAGGGCTTTGTGGACTAGTGAACTGGAGAGATGATTATCTAAAAAATAAAATTTCTAAGCAACATATAAAAGGAACTGCATGGTTACTTCAAACAGCTTACAGTGAAATGAAATAATAATGAGATGACTTAAAGATAGAATCTATGGGACCAACAAGCAGATGGTGTAATGGTTGTCATGGGACTCCCATGTAGTCAACTGCAGTTCAAGTTCCAGACCTGATGCCTTAAATCTCACCCCAGCGCATATGTGTGTGTGCCCAAAATCTCAAGAGAAGAATGAAGAAGGGATTGTGGCATGGTAGTGACTTCTTGCTTTCTGTCTGTCTCTTTCTGTCTCTCTGTGCTCTATAACAAAAATCTCTCTAAAATAAATAAATACAAAATAAAGACAGACTCTATAATGAAAAAGGAAGCAAAGTGAAACGATATTTTAAAAATTCACAGCCCAGTTATGTGGTAAAAAATGTTTGGCAGCAAACACTAAGATTGTGGCCAAGAGACAATTGCTAAAGAGATTAGCACTGATAGCAGAGATTCAGGTGGTTAATCTTCAAGACAATGAAATAAACTCCTAGAGGCATTTGAGAAAACTTTGAGGCTGTGACTGTTCAAAGGCCCAGAGAACCTAAAAGACCTCAATTATTTCAGAGAATAGGCCAACAACAGTCTTGCTACCCAGGGCCACCTTAAGACTCTTCCCCACAGTGAGGTGCAGTGGTCCTTGGCTTCTGCTGTGGTTCAGACAGCTCCAGGTGTAGCATGCTCAGCTATTAAGGTCGCTACTCCATCTGCTGCGATGAAACATGCTCCAGGTATTGAAAGTGTACATGTGGAGGTAACTCGGCAAACTTATGGAGTTCAAAAGTTGTGGGGAACCAGCAGTTAGCGTAATGGCTATGTCGCTGGACTCCCACGTAGTCCACCGCGGTTCGCGTCTCGGACCCGGTGGCTTACAACTCACGCCGGGCGCGTGTGCGTGCGTGCCCAAGATCCCGAGAGGAGAATGGAGGAGAAGGGATTGTGGCGTGACCATCCCCCCTGGGGGGTGATTTCTCGCTTTCTGTCTCTATGTCTCTCTCTGTCTGTCTGGCGAGCGCACGCGCCCTATAGTGAAAAACCTCTCCAAAAAAAAAAAAAAAAAAAAAAAAAAAAAAAAAAGCTGTGGAGGTATGGAAGCCTCCACTCTATCTCAGACAATGGCTCCAATAATCCAGTGGACCTACGCAGAGATTTGTCACAGGGGAAAAGCCAGTACGTGTATCCTCCAGTAGGGCAATATCAAGCAGAAATATATGGTCAGAGCAGCCACAGACAGACCCCACCAGCGCAATGCCTAGTGAAGGGTGAAGGGTGAACACCTTTAAGACCCCAGGCCAAACCGGGAGTCCATGCTTTAACCACCATGCCACCTGCTGGCCACACTAATCTCGTTTTCGAGGGCTCTACCCTCAAGACCTAATCATCTCCTAAATGACTTGTTTGTAAATTCTATCACATTGGGGATTAGGTCTCAACACATAAATTGTGTGTGGGGGGGGCAAAAACACTCAGATCATCTCACTTACTACTTTAAAAACAAAATAAAAAGATCGAATGAGGAGATTATTGAAGCAGAGATACCCATAGAGCTCACACGTAGACTCCCGTACTGGAGATCATAACACCTATAAACCAGGTAACCTGTGAGAGACCCTCAGGCACACACAAATTGATATAGTTACAGGTACCCACTGCCACATGACTTTGTCTTGGGAAATACATATTTGTCTGAATATGTTTTCTAATTACAGAACACAGTGAGCACACAATGGATAAAACATATATGGTAGATGAAACAAACTGTCCTGAAGATTAAAGAAATATTTATAAGAAATTGGACCAAGCATGAAAACATTAGGAAGGACAGACTTTTCCTTCAATGTAGAGACATTCAGCAGATAGAAACTTCTTGCAAGAATATAATGGTTATCCTATTCCAGGAAGAAAGTAAATGATGGTAGCTCTCCTGGTCTGATAAAGGAGACTTAACCAAATAAGTCTGGGGGAAAAAAGTTAAGATCATACGACTTAACAAAATGATGGGAAGGAATCTGTACTCTGAACCATATATGGATTTCATTGTGTTGAGAAATGTCCCTTTTATACCAATTTTGCTGAGAGTCTTAATCAAGAAGGAAGTATTATATTTTTATCAAATGCTTTTTCTGTATCAATTGATATGATCGTAAGGTTGTTGTCTTTCCTTTTGTTAATGTGGTGATTACATTAATTGTTTTATGTACATTGAACCTATACTATAAAGACGTATAATGATTAAATGTAAAGGGAAAAATATGAGCAAGTGGCCTGAATAAACAGTTCTGAAAAGGAAACAAATGGCCAAAATGTATATGAAAAAATGCTTAACATCACTAATAATTAGGGAAATGCACATCAAAATCACAATGGGGGCCAGCAGATAGTGTAATAGTTATATTGCTGGACCCCACATGGCCAGCCACGGTTTGAGTCCTGAACCCAGAGACTTGAAATTTACACCGTGTGTGCATGTGTGTGTGTGTGCATGTGTGTGTGTGTGCCAAAAACCTTGAGAGGAAATGGAGGAGGTAGCATGGCCACCCCCCGTGGGGGGTGATTTTTTGCTTTCTGTTTCTCTCTTTGTCCCACTGGAAAGTGCACATTACCTATAATAAAGATCTCTCCATTAAAAAAAAAAAAAAAAAGAAAGAAAAAGGCCACAATGAGTTATAACCTCATCCTAGTTAGAATGGCTAATATTAAAAGACAATAAATAACAGATGCTGGCAAGGCTGTGGAAAAGACAATTTTTTTTAGAGGTTTTTGCTATAGAGTACGTGCGCTTGCCAGAAAGAGAGAGACAGAGAGACAGAAAGCAAGAAATCACCCCCCAGGGGATGGCCATGCCAACAATCCCTTCTTCATTCTCTCGGGATCTTGGGCACGCACCTGGCATGAGTTTAAGCCACCGAGTCCGTGACTCGAACTGCAATGAATTATGTCGGAGTCCAGCAGCGTGGCCATTACGCCATCTGCTGGTCCCATGAAAAGATGAATTTTTTACAAAGTTGATGGGAATGTAAATTATAATAGCCACTAAGGAAAAGAGTATGCATGCAGATTCCTCAAAACAACTAAAACTAGAAATGGTGCATGATTCAGCCCCACTAGCAGGCATAAACTCAAAAGAAAGGAAAGTACATTGTAAAGATAATCTGTACCCCAGTGTTTACTGCAGCACTATCAATAATAGCCAGGACAAGGAATCAATGTAATTGTCCATCAACAAGCTGATGGACAAGGATAAAATGGTACACACACACACACACACACGCACACGTGCACACACAAGAATATGCCTTAGCCATCTGAATGAATGAAATCTTATCGTTTTTTGACCTTTCTCAAAAGAAGACATACAAATGGCCAATAGGTATATGAAAAAAATGTTCCACATTATCATCATCAGGAAAATGAAATTAAAACAAAAATGAAATATTGTCTCATATTTGTTAGATGGTTAATATTAAAAAGATGAAAGATAACAAGTGTTGGTGAGGATGTGGAAAAAAGGGCACCCTTGAACACCATTGGTATGAGTGTTCATTAGTCCTTTATTATGGTAAACAGTATGAGTGGTCCAAAAAAAATTACTTTAAAACAGAACTATAATATGATCCAGCAATCTCATTACTGGGTGTATATCCAAAGACAATGAAATCAGTATATCAAGGAGATATCTGCATGTTCTTTTCAGGATTATTTACAATAGCCAAGATATGGAGTCCACCTAAGTTTTCACCAACAGATGAATGGGTAAAGAAAATGTGGTATATATACACAATGGAATACTATTTAACCCCAGGAAAGGAAATTTTGCTACTTGTGACAACACAAGTGAACCTGGGGACATTATGTTAAGTGAAATAAGCTAAGCCCAAAAAGACAAACTCATTTAAATGTCAAATCTAAAAGCACTGAACTCATAGAAGGAGAGTAGAATGGTGGCTATCAAAGACGGGAAATAGGGAGCTGGGTGGTTGGGGGAATGTTGGCCAAGGGACACAAAATTTCAGTTGGATAAAAGGAGTAAATTGAACAGATCTATTGTGTAAGATGGTGACTATAGTTAATCACAATGTATTATATTCTTACAAATTGCCAAGAGAGATTTTAAACGTTCTCACTACAAAAACTCTTAAGTATGTGAGATAATGCATATATTGAGTACTTAATATATCCCCAAATGTATACATATAGTAAAGCATCATGTTATGTGCTATAAACATACACAAATCTTGTCAGTGTAAATTAAAAAAAAAAAAAAAACTAGAGCGAAGATAGATAGATAGAGATACCTAAATTTTTCCTCTGCTTAATTTAATAAATGGCTTCTATGTCACTCATAATAAAATTCCAAATCCCACTTTGGCCCTAGATTACAAGTCCCACATGCTCGTCTCCTGTAACTCTTCTATTAATTGGTTACTCCATCCACCTTGAATTACTTTTTATTTCTAAAACTCTCCACACTTTAACCTCGGGGAATCTGTACTGGTTATTTTCTCTATTCGGATTTTCTATGGTTTGCTTTCACACTTCCTTCTGTTTGTTTTGTTGTTTTTGTTTTAGTTTTCTCTAGTACCTCCTAATCACATTATCAAGGTATCCCTGAGATGAGTATTCAATATTGTACAACTATCTACAGTTCCCTCTACCTTTTCAATTATTTTTTCTCCCAAGAGTTTACAATAATCACATGAACTCTATCTTTCACTTGTTTATTTATACCCTGTGTCCTTTCACTAGAATGTAAGCAGCTTGAGGTCAGGGCTTTGCATCTTTTCTTCATTGCTCCCTCCCCAGAGATGAAGCACAGAATGGAAGATTGAGATATATCCATTAAATATGTAATCCTGAGAAACAGACAATATTTATCCGACACTTCATAAATGAGAAAACTAACATCAGACTCAGAGAATTCATGCAACCGATAAAATCACACAGTATGCACTGGCAAAGCCTAGAAGCTTATAAAGAAAATTTCCTCTCATTTCATTTTGCCTTGGACCAGCTCTGCAAAAATTGACATTGCTAAAGAGGAGAGGGAAAGCTACGTGAATACTTGCTGCCCTTCAGTTGCTTGTTAAAGTGTAGAAAACATGAGGAGATATTAACAGAACTGGGAATCTTTTCAACTATTAGCATCTTTTGACCCATTTCATGCTTACACTGAGTATCCAAAATGAAATTCACACAAAAGAAGAGCTATGCATGCCAACGTGTATCATTTTTTGTTTCTTCCCATTCTCCATATGCCTTGTAGCTTGATTCACTCCAGTGGAAGAGTACAAATAATTCACTGAGCTATTTGATATGGATAATGAACAACCAACTCATGTGAGTCATTCAGAGGTTGAAAAATGAAGGGAAATTGTTTTGGAAGGGAAATGAGTCCAAGGACCACATCAACAAACTGAGAGAATGCACAGAGATAAGAATGATAATTGGAATGCAAGCAGACCTTCGTTGCCTAAAATCTGCCCTGGAAATAAATGCTGTTAATGCCCCACTGAGATGCTGCATGGAAGAACTAGTCACATCTAAAACTGAAAATATCTAGGCTGCATCCGTAGGGTCACTCTCATAGCTATTTGATTCTATACCGTTATGAATTTTTGTTAAAAGTTTGTGTCTTGACTCTATCCGTAAGTACTCTGTTATTTGCCATGTATTTGCTCAAGAAGTGATCCATCTGAGGCAGGAAGCATTCCTACACTCAGCCTCTACTCTAAATGCTGAATTCTTTAACTGGGAACACTAGTCTCATGATGAAGTTAGGTAATGATTTGAAGATTACTGGGATAGTTGTAATCATCTTATTTTTAAAATTGCCTCCATGGTGGTTTTCAGTGTCACTTTAACTCTGATAATGCTGACAAGACTGCCTTAGCTCTGTTCACTGTGCCAGCCCCACGTTGCCTGGTCTAACTAGATAAACTTCCTTTGCCAGCAAAGGAAGAAGAAAAAAAACAGAGAAAATGTTAGATACTACCCAAGATTATTAAGACACAGGACTCTAAATTATTCCCACACAGAAAAATGATCCAGAAGGCCAGCCCCATAGCACAGTGTTTAAGGGCAATGTATCAGGAGCCAGATCACACATGGTCATCTTGGAAACGTTCTACGAAATGGAGGCAAGGGTTAAAAACTATGACTCCCAAGTTTCTCATAAAACATCACACCTAGTTTTGCCAAAGAATCAGGAATATAAAGATCTAGATGAAATTGAGACCAGCAGTTGGCATAATGGCTGTCACTAGACTCCCATGTATTTGACCACAGTTCGAGTCCCAGACCTGGTGGCTTAAACTCATGCCGGGCACATGTGCGTGCCCAAGATCCTGAGAGGAGAAGGGATTGCAGCATGGCCATCCCCTCTGGGGGGGTGATTTCTCACTTTCTGTCTCTCTATCTCTCTGTGTCTTTCAGGTAACTGCACACATCCTATAGCAAAAACCTCTCAAAAAAAAAAAAAAGAAAGAAAGAAAAGAAAAAGACCTAAGTAAAATTAATAAAGATAATATAGTTAAAAAAACTGGGGTTTTACACTAAGCATTAAACTATACCAAGCATTCAAGGCAACCAACTTCAGAAATCTATAGAAAAATGAGAATTTGCGCTATAGAATATTACTAAAAATCCAGGAAATTCTCTCATGAGAGGCTTCAACATGTTCATAGAAGATGAAATTAAAGTACAAGTTTATTTTGGTGCAGTAAATGTTTGAAATCCATGCATGGTTTCCCTCATAACAAGTACTTTCAAAATAGTACAATAGTGGGAGAAATGGTGGAGAAGCATCACAGAGAATGAAAGGTAGGAGGTAGGCAGGGGCCAGATCACTAGAACCAGACAATTCACATATCTTCCCTACCCCAAGTCTTTGCACATGTCATTCTCTGTCTTAGAATGTTCTCGATGCCTGCATGACTTGCTAACTCACTTAATTGACACTTTCTTTGGCTCATTGAGCTTCACCAAGGTTTTTAGAATGACACAATGAAATGTTTTTGTTTCTTTAAACCTTACCCTCTCTTCCTTAAAGGCACTTGGCCTCTCTCCACCCCTTTCTTCCCTCTCCATTCTAGTTGAATTTCCCAGCTAGATTGGAAATACCATCATCAAGGGCTTTGCTTTTCTGTAAGAACTGAGCTAGTTTGAGTCAGTATTTGTGCCTGCAATAAAAGAAAATTAATATAGTTAGTTGAGTCCTTTTAACAGCTTTCTCTGCTTTTCTATCGATATCTCTATATTTTTGTATGGCAATGTCACTTTGTCTTGTTTATAAATATATTGAATATCTGTCCAGAGTACTATTTTGTTATCACTTTTTGTGAGTTTCTGTGTCTATTTTGCTTGCTTGTTCTTCCAGATGAAACTTTATTAATGTTGCCAAAAATTGTATGTAAAATACATTTTGTGACTTCCCTTGCTGATTTTGCTTGCTTGTTCTTCAGATGAAACTTTATTAATGTTGCCAAAAATTGTACGTAAAATAGCAATTATAGTAATAGAATGTTTTGTGGGGGGGGGGGGGGAACATGTACTTTCCATGAACTTTTTGAAGATCTGTTGTACAAATGCAGCCGAATAGCCCTATCCTGGTCCCTCATCATGCTGTGACCTAATTGTGTGCTCTAGAACAAAAATCACCTTAGTAGAGTGACACCTGATAAGCCACAGAGAAAGAGAGTTAATTATCAATTCTGTATCCAAAAAACATAACAAGGACCAGTTCTTTCTGCTTTGTTCAGTGAAAGGTGAGAGAAATGCATAGTGCATTTAAGGCACCTTGTCGCCATTATCAAAACACGACAGACCTTTGGTTTCTTCTTACTCCTTTTTGAGAAGAGAGTGTTACTACAAAAAGCCACTTCATCTACTTTGCTTGGGATGAAACATTCCATGGTGCTCTGCCCTCTATATACAGCTTTGCATTTCTACTTGCATGAGGCCTTTTCTCTTCTATCACGTGGTTGCACTTCTGGAATCACCTCATCTGTGTGACCACATTACAAGAAGTGTCTGACAAAGACTCTGGATGGCATTAGTTTCTACTTTCTTGGGAAAGGCTCCTTCCACATTACCCTCAGTTTCCCTACACTGCTGCCTCTGGGCAAGTGATGCCCCATCTACATATCCAGCCAAGTATCCCAGGATGCCCGGTGCTCAGACTGTCTGCGGCTGGGATCTGATGAATTATTGTGCTTGAAGACCCCCACAGCAAAGTTTCCCTTTAAACATGTTGCTCTAAAGAAAAGAGTGCAAAGAGTGATGTTATGTACAGTAGGGCCAAGAGACCAGCAGTCTATTCCATGCCCGTTTACATTTCCTACCATTCCTTTTGTTCATTTTCTGTTCTCTCTTTACATGGTGTGCGCATGTGTATGTAGAAACATGCTCATGTTTTTTGTTTTTGTTTTTGTTTTTTTTTCCTATACTGTGTTCTCATTTTCCTCTTTCCTTTCTCTTTTACATACACATTGTGGCACTGGAGTCATCATTGCCAGAATGGGAAGTGCTCTTTCCACTCCCACAGATAGACTGTGATTTCTGCCACTTAGCATCATACCACTTTCCTGAGATGAGATGGGAACTTCAATACTCCTGAATGAGACAAATCCTACATCACCCAGCATTCTTGCAAAACAAATTAACCTCAGGGACTGCGGTGGTCCTAAAGATGAGCACTTACTCCTTTTAAAGTAAGATAGAATCTTAGAATTAAAAATATTATTGGGGCTGGCAGGTGACACAGTGGCTAAGGTACTGAAATCCCACATGGCGAACTATGGTTTGAGCACCAAATCCAGCGACTTGAAAATCACCCGGGCATGTTTGTGTACGTATCCAAAATCACATTAGGAGAATGGAGGAGAAGGGACTGTAGCATAGCCATCCACCCTGGGGAGGTGGTGATTTTTCACTTTCTCTCTCTCTCTCTCTCTCTCTCTCTCCCTTTCTTTGTCTCTCTCTGGTGAGTGCACATGTCCTGCAGCAAATGAAAATATGTGCAGAAAGAGAAGAAAGTTGGACTGAATATGTTTTTCCTTTTTCCCTCTGTGCTCTGTACCCCGATTCCTCTTTGTGAGTTACATTATTTGGCTCTGCAGCATATTCACAATGCCCAGGAAAAAGCACAGAGGATGAAGATGAGCAATGAGGATTCTCCTAAGCTATTAAATACTTTCATAGTAACCCTGTATGACTGGCAGATACAAAGAAGCTTCCCTGTGACATTCATCACATTGCCTGGGACCGCTCCAAGCTTGGTTTCAGTGACAAATGCTTGAAGTTAATCATCCATTTGCCTCCACCTTTCCTTTGAAGACATTGATCAAGTTGTGTTGACAGAGCTTGGATGAAATATGGGGCTCTGGGAAATGCTGAGCTGGCTTTGAATCTACCATTAGTTGAACACAAGGCAACAGCTTGAGGGACATCTGTCATTTTTCTTTGACATTAACTGTCCTCTTCAATTTAAGAACACATGTGTTTTGACCAGAGTATATACTACAAATGTTTTAGGTGCCTATCATGAAGCTTATGACTGGCAATGGGCTAAAATAGATTTGCATGCTAAGAACAATATCATTTAAATAATCAAAGTCATACATTACAAGCCTTGGGATATGGAAACTCATTCAATGCTTTGTTACCTAAACAATAAAACTGAATTTCTTTACATACTATAAGATATTCTATTTAATAGAAAGCATCGCATAGATTATCTCCATATAATTTAAGAGTTCTGAAAGCTTTTTAAAGTCATATTTTTTAGGACTGGGTTTGTAGCAGAGCCGTTAAGGATCTGGATCCCATGGGCCTATCACATTTTGAATCCTGGCCTTGGAGTCTTGTAAAACAGGCCAGACATTTGTATGTGCCTGCTCAAAATTCTGAAAAGAGGGAGGAATGAAGGAAAGGGGGTTGCAGTGTGTTTTTCTCTCTCTCTCTTTCTTCCACCACCCCCCACCCATCTCCTACATGTGCCCTCTGGGAATTAAAAAAGAAAAAACTTGTTATTTATATACTATTAAATTATTTTTCTTCTACCAAATAAATGTGGAAGCACATGTGGTTTACAGATTAAATGAAGAACTGAGTTATACAAACAAGGCAGTACATTTAGAATGAAGAATAATTTACATTGAACCATGGAGAAAAGAGCTTTCACATATTATATACACTAAAAAGAAAAATGCCAGGAGTCAGGTGAATGCTAGTTCTATAAAAACTCTCCCCAACTCTCAAATGCGTAACTTTCCACTCTAGTCAAGTCAAATTTTTAGAATGCCTTAATTGTGCTGCTTAGAATCTAAGATTAGGTTGGAAAAGGCAGTTACCCATAAAGTTGCAGTGTTACAATATTAAGGTATTCAATGGTATCTCAGTTACTAGCAATTGAGGGCATAATGTATTAGAAAGAAAAGAAAGAAGCAAAAAGGTTTCTGTTTTTGTGTTCATGGTAGAGTCATTCCCAGACAAACTTTGTTACAGGCAATTTGTCTTTGTATTTCTCCCAATGTCCTTTTTCATGCATCTCTCTAACCTCCTCCCGGTTTTCCAGCATCATCCTGTTACCTTAGTTCTCTCATATAAATCCAACTCCAAAACTATTTAATGATGAAAAAGTAAATAATAATCAGCCTCTCAACACATATCCAATTTTTTGAAAGAAAAGCAATCCAAGTTAATGTACACTAGTATATGCATGTATTTTATAAGGTTTTTTTTTCTTTATTCATAATAGAGTATGTATACACACACATGAGAGTGAGAGAGAGAAGAGGGAGTCTGGTCACACCAGATCCTGGGTACTTCTGCAAATGCCATGGTTATCTCAGGTCAACTGGGCTAGGTTTTTGGAATGCAGTCACCATGTGGGATCTGGCCTCTCCCAAGCAGTATATTACTGCTGTACCATGGAACCAGTAAATGCATATTAATCTATGTGGAAAACAATTAAAATTATATTATATTTAAATCATACTATATGAAGAATGGAATAAAGGTAAAAGGAAAAATAACTGAAATAGGAAACAGACAACTGAAAAAATTAACAAAGTCAAAAGCTAGTTCTTTGTAATATCAACAAAATTGACTCTCCACCCACTTGGCTATGATAACAAAAAATATCTTATATTGGATAATTTGTAAATAACATAAATGTATTGTTTACAGGTTTAGAGCCTACAAAGTCCAAGATCAAAACACTAACAAGTCTTGTGAGGATTCATTCTTCATAGATGGCATTTTCTAGCTGCATCTCCACATGGTGGAAGGAGAGACAAGGCATTAATTTAATTCATGACAGGTCTTCCCTCATGACCTAATCACCTTCCAAAGAACGGACTGCTTAATATTCCACTGGAAGTCAGGTTTTAGTATATGAGTCTTAGGGGAACACCAATGTTCAAACCACAGCAGCTCACCATGGGCCCCCCAAAATTGATGTCTTTCTTACATGTAAAATACATTAATTTCATACAAAAAATCACCAAAGTCTGAAACCATTCTGGCATCAACTCAGAAGTCTAAAATCCAGAGTCTCATCTAAATGTCACCTAAATTAGATTTGGGTGAGACTCAAGGTAGAGCTTATCCTGAGGCAAATTCAACTTCAGCAATCGACCAGTGAAGTGAAATGAAACAAGACACATGCTTCCAAAAATATAATGGTGGACAGGCATAGGATGTATGTTTCCATTCTAGAAGGGAGAAATAAGAAAAGAGAAACAGATAATAGGTTCCAACCAACTCCAAAATCCAACAAGGTAAACATCAAATCTTAAAGCTCCAGAGTAATAATTGGTGACCCAAACTCTCACCTTCTACACACATTGTGGTGGAAATTGGGACTTCAAGGCCTTAGGCGCCTCTACCCCCATGTTTTTTTCTGGGCTCAGTCACTACCACAGTTCTCAAGATTTAGAATCATATACCTGTGGCTCTCCCAGGTGGGAGTGCTCTACCATTCTGTGGTTGAGGGAGCAACCCATCTCCATAGTTCTGCTTGGTATTTCTTTAGTAGTAGCTCTCTGCAGTGACCCCATGCCCAGATCTCCACTAGGCATTGCCCAGTGTGGTCTCTCTACAATATCAGAAATTCCCTTGTGGAGTCTTTCTGCACTGGCCCCACCTCTGCACCAACTTGTCCTCAAAGCTCTGTGGGTCCATGCTTTGAAATATGGGTAGAAGTAGCCATGCCCCCACCGTTTATACACTCTGCACTCTGATGGAGGTGGCATTATATGAATGCCACAAGCTTTGCTGCTTGAGCCCTGCAAAGAGATGGCCACAGCAGGTAATGGGTCCATTAGAGCCACACCTGGGGCAGTTAAGGAATGTACTGCCAGAATCTGGAGAGCAGAGGTACGAGGTAACTTGAGCAGTGAGTTTTGATGTCCTGTGTTTACCTGCGGCCCTCTGTTGATGTGGTTCTGCTTCCCATATGTTGACACTCGGTCAGTGATGGGAGCTGCAGCCCCTAATGATCTCCAAAATGCCTTCAGGATCATTTTTCAATTTTCTACAGCATCTGGCTTTTTCAATTCCATGTTAATCTCCTTATCAAATTCTCACTTGGCCACCATCTAGATGTTCTCTCCCAAATGCGCTTTCATTCTTCACCACATGGTTAGGCTGAGAATTTTCTAAATCTTTAAGTTCTACTTATCTTTTGATAGTAAATTCTGCCTCGAAATTTGTTTTCTTTTTACATTTCACTATAGTCATGAGAGACCATGCTGTATACTCAAACTTTCCTCAGAATTTTCTCTAGTCAAATATCCAAGTTCATTACTCACAGGCTCTACATTCTACAAAATACTAGGACATAACAGAATGTAATGAGTTCTTTGGCACCTTCTAGCAAGGATGATCTTTCCTTCATTTTCCAAAAATGTGTTCCTCACTCACATCTGATACTTCATCATGTGGCCTTTACTGTCCATGTTTCTACCAACAGTCTGACCAAAACCAATAGTATAATCTCAAAGATATTCAACATTTCTCCGCAGCTCTCCTCCTCTTCCGAGCCCCCACCAGAACTGCTAATAATGCTCTGCGTTTAGCAATCTAGGCTTTTCTAGCATACACCTCCAACCTCTTTCAGCCCCACTACCTATTTCCAAAATTGCTTCCACATTTGTAATATTTGTGACAGTAACACCTCATTTCTCAGTACTAATTTCTGTGTCAGTCTATTTAGGCTGTTACAAAAAATACCTTAGGCTGAGTAATTATAAACAATATACATTCTTCGCTCACAGTTTTGGAGGCAAGGAAGTCTAAAAACAAGGCTTCAACAGACTCAGTGCTTGGTAAGAGCTTGGTTTCTGCTTCAAAAATAGTGCCCAGTACCTGCGGCCTCACTTATTGAAAGAAACAAAACCTAACAAGCTCCCTCAGGCCTCTTTTATAAGGACAGTAAATCCATTTGTAAGGGTGAAACCCTTATGACCTATTCACCTTCCAAAGGTCTCACCTTTTAATAAAAATGTGTTAATAAAATTTATAATATAACTGACAAAATGAAGTCTGAAATATTATATGCAGCATTTGTAAAATTTTTTCATATGTCTAATTACATGTGCACATTCTTGTTTTGTTTTGTTTTGTTTTTCCAAGAGAGATTTTTGCTATATGGCACATTCAGTCGCCAAAGACAGAGAGACAAAAAGCAGGAAATCCCTCCTCAGGGGCATGGCCATGACACAATCCTTTTTCCTACATTTTCCTCTTGGGATTTTGGGAACACATGCACATGTGTCCAACAAGAATTTTAAGCTGCCGGGTCTGGGACTCAAACCATGTTCGACTATATGGGAGTCTAGAGACATAGCCGTTACACCATCTGCTGTGCACATTCTTAAAGGATCTGAAGAAAATATATTAAAATAAAATTGGTACCAGCTTGTTGAATTACTTTAACCAATCACCAGATAATATTGTTTACTCTATGAATCTTTTATGTTCCAACTTTCTAATAATCACATTCTATTATAGTCAGAAAAACATATAGGGATAAACAGAAAATTTTAAATAAAAGGTGAGGCTATTTTTAGTTGGTCAAAATAATCCATTCCTCAAGTTTCCAGGTAATCAATTTCAATCAAATAGTAAGTATTTAGTCTCTCATTGTCAAAATTCAATTTTCAAAGTAATTTCTGGTTAGTTCTATTTTGTCATCTTCATTCCCATTATTATCTCTGTATGGGGACTCCTTCAAAATATTCCCCATGCTCCTGAGAAAGATTAATACAAAGCAACCCCACAAAATGCAGATTAACAATAACTGAGACCTCTGGATGAAGTAATTCTACATTCTGCTTTTCAATCTCCTGCTTTACTAATGAGCTTTAGAAAACTTAAAAATGAAAGCCTTAGAATTGTGTCCTTTGTGGCTTCTCTTGTCTGTCATGAATGATTAAGTGGCTTATTAATACAATTAAGTTTGGACCTCTCACTAATCGTTTTTATGAAACACAATATCCTATTAGACAACCTGAATCTTGTGGGGCTTTTTTTTATTCAAAGTTTCCATTGAACCATGATAATGAGAACCAAAAAGCCATGGTAATTAATTACCAAGGATTAGCTCATTTAAAGTAGCATCTCTTTTTCCTCTTTCTCCCATCCTTCATCTCTCTCACGCCAAAAACTAGATGTGGACAAAAAGTTGTGGTAAAAATTCAATTTTCTTTGTCTTTATTTAAGGTGATTAAGTTAAATTTGATATGATTTCTAAATAAAGAGACTACGCCCTCACCCTTTTCCTTTATCTGGCTAAGTTACTCTCCAAAGAGCCTCAGCTTAAATTTACTTCCTGAGGCAAGTCTCTCATGCTCCAGTTTCTTATCACAATCACATTTACATGATCATTTGTTTGATTTTGTGCATAATGATTGTCTTCCTCATTAAATTGTTGGTTTTATAAGACCAAGGATCCTACTTGCGTTGTCCTTTGTTGCTTTCCATACCAAGCTCTGTGTCTGACACAAGATAGATAAGGTACATGACTCAAAGTTCATGAATGAGTCAAGCGTAAATCATCGTTTTCCTCTTACAACAGTTCAGTCACCTAGAGGGCTATGTTGTAAAGGGAAGTTTTATTCAGCCTTTAGCTTTGGAAATTTTAAATTTTTTCTTGAATTCTATATGCAACACAGAAACACATAATTGGAAGGCACTGGCTTCGTGTTTGGAGGCCCGTCTCTTTGTGCTGGCTATCATTTCTTAGCCACATGATCTCGGCTAGCTGCTAAATTCACTGAACCACAATTTCCCAGACTACAAATTGAAAATAGCAATACTTCACAGTTACTGAAAGGATCAGGAAAGAATTAATGTGGAATTGCTTTACAAAGTCTCAAACACTGACCAGAAATGAGAGGCTGTCATTCTAACAGCTTTTATGTATGAAGACTCTTTACTTTTATTGATAGCCCCTCCATATACATACAAAAAACACTTCCAGGTAAAAATGAATACTATTACAGTACTCTGTTATAGTCCCCCTCATCACTGCATTAGTGAATAAATCACTGATCAATCACCCAGATAAACGAATTGATTATAGCAAAAACATAATATAACATAGAGTTTAGATCAAGTTTCAAGTAATATTTCCTAATCCAGAGCAAGAAAAATGTTTCACTGTACTTTTACTGAAGAAGTTGCAAAGGAAGTTTTGAAATTGGGTCTCAGTGAGAGAAACATAAAACTAACTCTATCCTTGGGAACCAGCAGTTAGTGTAATGGCTATGTCGCTGGACTCCCACGTAGTCCACCGCGGGTCACGTCACAGACCCGGTGGCTTAAAACTCACGCCAGGCGCGTGTGCGTGCGTGCCCAAGATCCTGAGAGGAGAATGGAGGAGAAGGGATTGCGGCGTGACCATCCCCCCTGGGGGGTGATTTCTCGCTTTCTGTCTCTATGTCTCTCTCTGTCTGGCTGGCAAGCGCACACGCCCTATAGCAAAAAAAAAAAAACCTCTCCAAAAAAACTAACTCTATCCTTTTCCATCTCTTTCTCTTTCTCTCTTTCTCCCTCTCTTCTTTGCCATCTTAGAGGTCCCAAAGCTGCATTTATGGTGGCAAATTCACCAAACTGGTTCTGGTTGTTACACATACAAGCCTAAAAACCTGTAAGTCAGCACATTGAAAGTCAATAGTTATGTAATTCAAATAACAGCCAGAAGCATGGATGTTCATAATAAAGCCATGGGCAAACATATCCTTTCTGTATTTTGAATAGACAAAGATAGTGTTTGCTCCTCTTGGTCATTTTTTTCTGGCTTTACTGATGAATAATATTTTCTTGACTATTACTTTTCTTTTTGAATTATTTATACATCCAGTAATAGTCTTGCTCTAGCCCTTTCAGTAAATCTATAATCTTTTAAATGACTGTATATCTCTGCTCTGATCTACTATTGATTTTATCATTAATTCTCAGAGAACAGTCTCACTACCCTTATTTGCAAACACTAAAGAGTAAATCAGAGGTGCCCCCAGGTACCACTTTTAATAAAAATAAGAGGAAAAAATAAAACAAAATTAGCCAGACATAAACTGAGTTGTCTTTGCTCACAGCATATTGAGCTATTAAGCCAGAACTCAAGTACAGAAAGAAGAACAAAAAAGCAGCTTTAAAATATATCTATTAAAGATCAGTCCATGGTATGGTGGTTAAGGTGAATGAACCCTACATGGCTTACTTTGTGGTTCTAACCCCAGACCCAGCAGCTTGAAAAACTTGACAGGCACTTGTGCATGCCAAAATCCTGGAGGGAGAAATGAAGAAGAGATTATGATGGGACTGTCCCCTGGCAGGGGGCAAGGAGAGGGGCATGATTTCTCTTTCTCTGTCTCTGATGAGTACATGCACTTTATGTTTTAAAAAATAAATATAATGATGTCTATTAAAAATTACATGAAGACAAGACTAGTGAAGATCCAGTGGATTTTTTAACATAACCTGTCTTGACAAATGATTCAATAGATCTTAAGGAACATGGAATAGCTTTTCACTTAAGGCATTAATGTGTTTAATGAAGTAGCAAAAGAAATAAAATATCAATTTCTTATGGCTTATTAATTCATGATAAGAGATTGATTTCCATTTATAATCTATTATTTGTCTATTTCATTGATATCTGACTATATTTATAAAACATCACCCTTGATAAGCTAAGTGTCATTAAGTTTAATAACAATAGAAAAATGTGGAAAGAATACTTTGGTTACCAATCACTTCATGAATAAGACTTCTGACAAAGGCAAAACTGTCTTAAAAATAATATGGACCATGACAGCCCAGGGTGTAGTGGTTAAGGCACCTGAAGCCCACATGGCTGACTACATGGTTGAGTCCTGAACATGATGCCAGGCACATGTGCATGTGTGCCCAGAATTCTGAGAAGAGAATGGAGGAGAATGAATTGTAGCATAACAACCCCCCTAGGGGTTGCTTTCTCACTTTTTCTCTTTCTCCAGCAAGCACACATGCATTATGGAAATACTTGTAGATATAGACAGATAGATATAGATGGTACAGCTCAAATATCTACAGATCTAATGATAGGGTTAAGATGTAAAGAAAGAAACTCCAGGAGCATATAATTCAAAACACAGGTCCTCATTTTGTTACAAATTTTCATCAATTATACTGATTAGTGAAGGTTACAATGAGAGGCTTAGAATGCACAATTAATGTAATTCAGGTTAGAAGCTTTAGAATACACAATTAAAGTAATCGGGCCATGGAAATTGTATTTAATCTGATGTCTAATCTTACAAATATGCTCACATATTTAAGAGTCTTCAAAAAAAGAGAGAGAGAGGGAGAGTACAATCACTTTCAATAAATGACAGAAGAGAAGAGAAAGGTAGAGAGTAGAGAAAGAAAGAGATGCCTCTTATTTTTTTTTTTTTTTTTTTTTTTTTGCCTATGTCTTAAGTTAAATAGAATGGTAATGACATTTTATAATTACTGTCACGCTCATTGTTGCTATAAGAGCATATGGCCCAGATAATTGCCAGCAGCATGCTTGCCTTTGAGCTGTCTTAACTTAAGCCCATTTCACTATTTATTTATGCACTGACTCATTCCAAAACAGAGTTATGTTTGGCATTTGTGCCGTTCTGGATGTATCAAGAGAAAGCATACGGACATCCAGAATTTATGCTTTAAAGGAGAGTTACTTTGCGGCATGGCTCTTAACCCAACTAAAACTAAAATTTTCACACATTCAAATCTATTAGCTTTTTCAGGGAAAGGGGATTGAAAGTATTTACAAAGTATAAATTTCTAATCTCTAGCTATTTTCCCCTTGAAAGCAAGTATATTCTGGATTGCTACCCCACCATCTCTGAGCTTCTGCTCATTTTGCTAGCTATCCAAGTTGTCAGCATCACAGTTTAAAAAGTCACATACATCAATTTCAAGTTAGCTGTTACTAGAGATCCTTACTTTTACAATTTCAGTTAAACCTTTGTTAAGTGTATGTCTCATCTCTCTGTCTCTTGGTCTAAGACACAAACAAAGAAGACTTATTCTTTATTGTGAAAGCTCCTAGTCTATTGAAAAACATGCATGGTTTCTGTTCAAATGACTATAATACCAAACAAATGATGATGATGATGATCATGAGGGTGGTGATGATGAATTTAATAATAAATGGTATTGGTTTAACACGTACTATGACCTTGACTCTCCTCTAAGAGTTTTGTTATGTATATTATTTATTCATGAAGTATATATAAATAAATTTTAAAATATATTAAGTCACTTGCCTGAAGCTACACAGCAGGAAAAGAATAGTAAACAAAAATCATCTTCAGTCCAAGATTAAAATCTTTGGGATAGTTCATAACCAATAATAGATTCAATATTTAAGTGGGCCAATCTCTTCATTCACAGGAAGATAAACAACATCTAACCTCATGTCATACTTCACATCAGACATATATAAGCCATACACAAACAGGCTATGAAACAAAAACATGGATGAAATTCCTCTAGCAATTAGTCACCAAAAACCTAAGAATTTTCAATACTCAAAACTCTTATCTCAGTTTTAACTTTGTGTCCATATTAGTAAACGCTCTTAGCCAAATTCTCATCTTTTACACCACTAGTTAGTGCCTTTGTGCATCACATGATTTGACTCAGAAAGGTAAATACAAACACTGCCAGCTCAGGCAGGTGGGAAGAGAAGGAAAAAAATGGAATATACTTGAATAAATCTTAGGAATACAGTAACATTTACCACTGCTTATAAATCTTTTTAATAGCCTTTTCCTGGAACAAGGAAAAGAAGCAAGATTTTTCAGAGCACTTCAAATAACTGTTCAGCAGTTGACTTAAAGAGATTTACTCACATATACTTCTTGAGCTTTGTTTCTTTACAAAATGACACTCACGCTGTATTTTGACTCAAAACTCTCAATCTAGCACAGTGTATTATCTGTGCAATCATAAGTGAAGGTAAACTTCAACTGAGTATCAAACATGGTATGCAGATCATATAGAGGCTTACACATATTTTATTTGTTTCCCTTGAAGAAAAAATGATAGATAGGTAAGATTGATAAAAAAAAAAGAGAGAAGAAAGATCACAAGGATATATGAGGAAGAAAGAGAAGGAGCAGACCAGAATTCATACAGTTTATTCAGTTGAAGCCTTATGAGGAATCAGAATCACAAAGAGGGCTCTGCCCCTGTAGTAGACCTGAGGTCAGTGCAGGTAAAGCATAGCCCAGATATCAGTGCCTCTCAATTATCTACATTTTAAATGAATTTAGAGAACATGTCACTAACATTTCTCATACACTCAAATTGTTTCAAAGAGAGATAATACAATATATCATAATATGTTCATATGAAGAATTCAGCACACAGATCCTTTGATTTCAATTTTTTTTAACTATTTATTTATTTATTTTAATTTGATCAGAGAAGGAGAGAGCAAGAGAGAGAGAGAGAAAGAAAAAGCGAGAAAGCAAGCCACCAGGTCCAGGACTCAAACTACGTCATCCATGCGGGGGTCAGCACCCTCAACCACCATGCCATTTGCTGGCTCCAACAGTTGGTTTCAGTTTCTTATGGTACCAACCAATATCTCCCATTTTATCTTTTTCATCAAAGTAGTGGCATAAATAATACAGTTGAATTAAATAAATTATTTTATCTAAGCAATGTTTCCTCAGTAAAAAACTTATTGATACAAATATAATTATTTCTTACAAAAATCTAAAGAACTATATGACTTTATTATTTCATCCAACATGACCTACAGAACAATACATACATATAAAAACAGCCTGACCACAGATTTTGAGTTGAGTGATACTATTTGGCAAAATAATTTTCACTTTCCTCTTAAAAGTATTTTGTATGCAGTGAAGTTGTTACCAAACATCTTTCCCAATTGCCCCTCAGTTTATTTGTACTTAATTTGTACTCATTATCATAAAGAGATGATGCAGAAATCCTAGCAAGAGTATAAACATTTTTGATAACCTTACAGTTAATAATTTGCAAGCTAAAACTTCAAACTTTGTTACCAAACTTTAATTTCATTCCAATCTATCCAAGGGAAAACATGTTCTGATTTTCATTCTGTTCCTTGAAATTCTTGATTTGCTTTACTCATCAGTTCAGGTGTTCTCCCTCTCTCTAGCCACACTACTCTTGGGATTGTCTTACCATCACTCTGGTAAGACAATAATTATAGGACTCAATAAAAATAAGATGCCAAAAACTATTTGTAACAAAGAAAAATGCCATAGTGCTAAAAATTCTGACAGGGCCAGCACCACAGCACAGCAACTAAGTACTATGCAGAGAAAGACAGATCTCACATGGTTCACTATGGTTTGAGTCCTGGCCTGGCAGCTTGAAAAATACACTGAGGATGTATGTTCACCCCCCAAATCCTGACAAGATGACAAAATGGAGGAAAAAGGATTGTAGTGATGATGAATAAAATAGCAACATTAGGAGGTGCTCTCTCTCTCTCTTTGTTTTTCTCTGGCAAATGCATGCACCTCTGGCAATAAAAAGAAATGTTATTTAAAAAGGAAAAGAATTCCAACAGAGTCCAGGATACAGGATTTAAAATCTAGTACCATTTTCAACCTAAAAATAGGAAGAATAAAAGGAGGAAGAAAGGTGAGAGAGAAGGAAGGAAGGCTCTCTACAAGAATTGGATTTCCTATGGTCAGTAGATGGCATAGCAGTTACATCACTAGACTCCCGCGTGGCCAACCACAGTGGGAGTCCCAGACCTGGAGGCTTGAAACTCACACCAGGCATTTGTGTGTGCATTGCCAAGATCCCGGAAATAGAATGGAGAAGAAGGGATTGCAGCATGGCCATCCCCCATAGGGGGTGAGTTCTCACTTTCCCTCTCATCCTTCTCTTTCTCTCCAGGGAGCACATGTGCACACAAGGCAAAAAACCTCTTTTAAAAAAATCTCTTTCCTTCAAGAATTGGATCTCCTTTACCTATATCCCATATGTCATATATCTCATTTTTCCTCTCATTTTATTAAATCTATTCATTTAGAAATTTTATTCAAAAGAGCATAGTCAGGTGATTTTTGACAGAGGTCCCAAGAACACAAAAAGAGCAAAGGATAGACTCTTAAATAAATGGTACTGAGAAAACTGTATATCCACATGAAGGAGAATAAAATCAAACCCTCACCTCTCACCATACACAAAATCAACACAAAATAAACCAAAGACTTAAAAGTAAGACATGAAAGTACGAGAAGAAAACATATGGGGAAACTCCATAGCATCGATGTGTCAGTGACTTTTCAGGAAAAATCTTAAAAAACACAGAAAACAAAAGTGAAAATAGACAAATGGGATCATATCAAGCTAAAAAACCTCTGCACAGAAAAGAAACAACAGAATGAAGAGACAACCCACAGAATGGGAGAAAATATTTTCAAACTATATATTCAGTAAGGTTTTAGAATTCAGTGAGGTCTGCTATAATGACAAATTCACACACTGGGAACAAAACTTAACAGCCATTCATAAAGAGCTTCCTTCTGTTTTGGTGTTTATACATGCATGCTACTCATCCCTTCTAGACTCCAGTCACATTCACTTTCCTTGAGTTCTTCTCACACTTGAACAACTTTCCTATGCTTATTTTAGAATTAAACCAGTAATTCTGAATACAGACTGTATACAAGCTAATACTGATGAAGGAAGGAACAACCACCAAAAATAGATAACCAGATAGACAGAACTTTATGGCTTCAGGAACCATAAAACTCTATAAAGTACCTATTCCAATAATGTAAAGTAAATCAATTCTTTGTTGACTGCTATATCCATAGAGCATAGGAAATCATAATAGCAAAATAGTGCACTTATAAAAGAATGCTTTGTAAATGCATGTTGATTCACAAGCTGTTTTTAAAAGGATTCACCTATAGAAGTCCTTTAAATATCTATTCCAAGTACAATAAAAGATTGGCTACTATAAAGTTTATAGATTTGGTCATTACATAAGATTAAAATTATAAGATGAACCTGGATTTTCTTTTTTTGAAAGGTTTTTGCTATAGGGCACATGCATTCACCAGAAAGACAGAGACAGAAAACGAGAAATCAGCCCCCCCAGGGGATGGCCACGTCATAATCCCTTCTCCTCCATTCACCTCTCAGGATCCTGGGCACATATGCACATGTGCACGGCGTGAGTTTAAGCCACCAGGTCCAGGAATTGAAACACGGTTGACAACATGGGAGTCCAGCGACATAGCCATTACGCCAACTGCTGGTCCCTGAAACTAGACTTTTGTAAATATGATTTTTTTACCCTAATATTTCTATGATAATAGTGAAATTTTTCTGTAATTAAATTTGTTTTTATATTGCTGTGATTCAGGGGTGACTTAACAAGCCTTCTCTGAGAACTATCCCCATCTGCCTCTAGAGTAACGTTTATACTTTTGGCACATGTTCCATTGCATAGCCTATTTAGACTTTACAGAGAACTAGTAATCAAGAAACTGGGTGGCTGGACCAATGAGTATCTCTCTCCAAGGAATTCATAATTGGATCAAAGAGGATACAGGTCAATTAATGTTGTCTGTTTCTTTGTTACGTTATGTAGACTCCTAGATCTGAAACAAGTTAGAGGATCTCACTTTGAAAAAGCCATGAAAAGAAATGTCTAGATAGACTAGAGAAAACTGCGCTTTGGCAAAAAAGAAAAAAAAAAAAAAAGTACAATGAGAAGTGTGCTGTAGTAGCCCCACATACTAAAGAGGGAAACATACTAAGAAACTCTGCCAGTCCAGCAGGTGGCATAGTGGTTAAAGTGCTGGACTCCCACATGGTCTACCATGGTTAAAGCCCCAGACCCAGTGGCTTGAAACTCAAGCGAGGTGCATGTGCATGTGTGCCCAAAGTCCCAAGAGGGGAATGAAAGGGAAGGGATTGCAGTTTAGCTATCCTCCTGGCGGAGGGGGGGGGGGGGGGGGGGGGGGGGGGGGGCGGAAGCTGACTTCTCACTTTCTATATCTCTTTTTCTCTGTCTCTCTGGGAAAGTGCATGTCCCCTTTAGCAAAAATCTCTTTAAAAAAATAAACAAACAAACAAAACTCTTCCAGGTGAGCTTCAGATTTAGTTCCTGTCATAGAAACCGCACTATCTTCCTAATCTTTGATCCATGAAAACATGCTGTATCTTTCTTTCTAATTAATCCTCTTTTTAAAAATTTCTGTGTGTAAGTGTGTGATTATTATATTAATTGCAATACATACCTGGCAACTATCATATACACATTATAGTTAGTGTTAAATAAAAGGCCAGGATTGTATTGCAAATTAGGTGTCCCTTTCTACTTAATAAGAGATAAACTCTAAAATTAATTCTCAATTAGTAAATTATATGCTTTATATTTTTACACCTATGACAAAATCTGTAAAATAAGCTAAGAAATTAAATTTTTATTTGGTAAATGGGAATAAAAAATGTCTTTTAAAGAACTTAATAAATTCAGTGACATTTAGTAATATAGAAGGACAAAAGACATTGGAGTTTCATGATATTTTTTACCACCTTTTCATTCCCAAAATGTATTTTTATGTAAATGAGAGCTACAACTCTCAAGAGACTAGCAGGAAGTCAAAGAGTATGACTATCCCTTAGAGAACATCTGGTACAGGTTGAAGTGCCCTTGCCCTTGGAGTTAGGGAGCTTTCCAAAAATGATTTTCTCACTGTGGGCAACATTATGTTGGTGTGAGTGTGTCTGTGGGCATGTGTGTAAGCTGAAATATTAATTATAAATAAAATTAAGAGCTTGCATGAAAAAATCACTAACTCAAAACACAGCTTAGAGAAATACTTATCAATCAAATGTGCATTTATGTTTAGAAATATTTAGTCTATTGTAAGTGAGTTACCGGGGTGTTAGATTACAACATTCCCAGAATTACGTAATAATTCTGAGAAACTCTGTGCATCAAGAAATACACATATTAGCATGAAGTATCAGAAACTAGAACTAGCTAGTAATTGGCTGTGTGTAACATATTTTTGTAAAACCACATAACAAAAAAAGCAATGAAAATAGTAAATATTTGTATAATACCTTGTTATAAAATTGTTTTACAACATTTTAATATTACCTTATTGGGACTTTGCAAGCACACTGAGAAATCACTCATTATAACTTAGTAAACAAGAACTGGAAGTTCAGAGACTCCAGATATCTTCCTTTAGGTAATATATCTTGGAAATAGAAGAGTCTTAAATCAAACATTCTTGTTTCCAAATCTGTTGCCTTTTCACTACATAAAACAGCCACCTAAAGTTTAAAAAAATAAATAAATAAGCTAGCAAAAAAAGGAAAGCACCTTAACACTACTCTTCTTTTTCCAGAATAAAGTCACTGTCTATAACATGTCTCAATGACCATTCAACCAACCTATTACAACATGAACTTTAGTGCACTCTTCATTGTTCTGTCCATGTGAAGCCCCATTCTCCATTTCCAAAGGCTTTGCTGTGATTTATGAATTCTCCCAGAGTCAGCAGTAGCATGAGGCATGCAGTCAGTTCTAGGGCAGTAGGTCATTGATAACCAGAATTAATACATAGGAAAATTACAGCAAACTAGGTCCAAAGCATGATCAAATCAGAGTAGTCCCTGTATTAGTCTATGTAGGGAGCTCCCAATAGCTGTTATAAGACCACAACAGGAGTAACATAGATATATAAAGGCCATTTTGAAAATAATGCACCAACCCATGAATTACTCTCATCATATCGTATACTAGCTAGGAAAAAAAAAAAAAAAAAAAAAAAAAAGGATATAAAGAACAAGCAAACAAGCATGTCTTGTCTTCACTGCTTGAGCTTAGACAATTAACCACTCTGTCTTCCTTTCATTGTTTAGAATCAAAATCATACAGCCCAATGTTTATGTTTAACTTGAATTTACTCTTCTATGAAACTCTTGCCCAAGAAGAATTTCTTGTTCAGCTTCATGGTTATGAAGCACCCCCCACCCCGAGACCCCAGTGCTAGTCAGGACAGAAAACACCCGGACACCTCCACCTCTGACTGTGTTGGCCCTCTGGGTTCAGCTTCACAGCTGTGAAGCTACCCCCACAAGCCAGGGACCCCCTTCCAGACCCAATGCTAGTCAGGACAGAAAGCATCCAGGCACTTCCAACTCTAACTGTGCTGGCCCTCTTGGTTCAGCTTCATGGCTGTGAAGCTCTCCCTATAGCCAGGATCTCCCTTTCAGACCCAAGTGCTAGTCGGGACAAAAAGCATCTAAGCATCTCTACCTCTGACTGTATTGGCCCTCTGGGTTTAACTTCACACCTGTGCAGCCCATCGCCCCAACCACGGCCCCCCACTTCCAGATCCCAGTGCTAGTCAGGTAGACAAGTGTTTCTCTCCCTCTTATTCTTCTCTGTCCCTTTAAAATTTTTTTTATCTCTTCAAATAAATAAATAAATAATATTTTAAAAAGCTTTTTGTACCTTCTGTGCCTTTCTCTTGCTAATTTATCCCCAATTTCATTACCTATGACGTGATTTCTGTTTTTTTCTTCACTCTTTTTTCTAGTTCTTTACTTCTTTTTTCTTTGCTTCTTCTTCCTATTCTTATTTACTACTTTCTTTTTCTTTTACCTTACTTTCCTATTTTACACCTCAGCCCTTATCCACTGCATAGACAAGACAAGCTGCCTGGTTGCTAAACATCTGAACATTGTGGGTTTTAGAGAATTCTTTGCACCTCACTGTAGTGGTGGCTGAAAGAGTGAAATTCCCCTTCAAATATCCGATTGAAAAACTTCTCCTGTAATTCCCTACTGGAGGATACAGTAGAAGGGAGAAAACAGCACCAAACTATTTCACAGTAAGTAAAATATATGAGCTCACAGTCACAGAATCCTTCTCCAACAAATTAGCCAAAACTGAATATATTACCAAATACTAAAATTCGAGAAGCACCTCAAGAATGAGAGAATCAAGTAATACATCTCCAGCAAGGGAGCACTGTAACTCATCTTCAAGTAGAGAAAATTTAGAGGTATTACTAAAATGTCAGAAAAAGAATTTAGAATATTTATGGTAATAAAACTCTATGAGATAGATGCAAGAGTAAAGAGACATTTAGCTCCAAGAGATGAGGAAGTCCTTTCATGATATGAAAGAAAAATTAGACACCATAAAAAAGTATCAAACAGAACTTTTAGAAATGAAGGTTGTAATACAGGAAATCAAAACTTCCCTTGAAAATATTAAAAGCAGATTAAATCTCAGGAGTAGAAGACAAAACCTCTGACCTAGAAAAAAATTATAAAAAAATACTGAGAAAACATCCAAGAAAACTGAGGATAATATATCAGAAATACTAGATACCATGAAATGCTCAAACATCTGAATAATTGGTATCCAAGAAGGTGAAGAAACTAATAAGGACATTGATAATCTATTCCCTGAAATTCCGGAAGAAAAATTTCCAAGTCTAGAGAGGCACTCAAACATTCAGACCCAAGAAATACAAAGAACCCCAAATAGAATCACTCCAAGAAGATCTTCGCCACAAAACATTATAGCTAGATTGGCCAAAAACACAGACAAAAACAAGATACTAAGATTGACAAGAGAGAAATGTCAAATCACTTACAAAGGTTATCCTATCAGGTTAACACTGAATCTCTTATTGGATACAATGGAACCAAGAAAACAATGGAGAAATACATTCAAAGTGTTAAATGAAAAACAATTTCAATCAAGAATACTATATCCAGCAAGCTGATCATTCATATGGGAAAAGAAAATAAAAACATTCTCAGATAAACAAAACCTGAAATAATTTACCAACTCCAGACCAGCTCTTCGAGAAATTGTGAAAGAAGTACTATATGGGAACCAGCAGTTGGAGTAATGGCTATGTTGCTGGACTTCCATGTAGTTGACTGTGGCTCGAGTCCTGGACCCAGTGGCTTAAACTCGTCAGATGCATGTGTGTGTGTGCCCAAGATCCCGAGAGGAGAATGGAGAAGAAGGGGTTGCAGACATCCACCCTGTGGGGGTAATCTCTCACTTTCTGTCTCTCTGTCTCTCTCTACCTTTCTGGCGACAGCATGTGCTCTATAGTAAAAACCTCTCAAAAAAAAAAAAAAAAAAAAAAGAAGAAGTACTATACCAAGAAAACTAAAGAGAGACAGACAGCAATAAGAAAACAAAAAACAATCAAGTATATGAACAGTCTGGAAATATTGATAATAACTTTGAATGTTAATGGATTAAATTCTCCGATCGAGAGATATAGACTGGCTGACTGGATTAAAAATCTAAAACTCTCCATCTGCTGCCTACAAGCAACCCATTTCATGGATAAAAACATACATAGACTGAAAGTGAAGGGCTGGAAAAAGGTATTCCATGCAAATGGAATCCAAAAATGAGTGGGAGTTGCTATACTGATTTCAGATAAAATAGGCTTTAAGACAAAAACTGTAAGAAGAGACAAAGAAAGGCATTATATAGTAGTAAAAGGGCTAGTTTACCAAGAAGATATAATGCTTATATCTATGCACCCAACTCAGGAGCACCCAAATATGTAGTGCTAGATATAAAAGAGGGGATAGACTATAACACAATAATTGTTGGATAGCTCAACACCCCATTATCTCCTTTAGACAGGTCAATGAGACAAAAAATAAGCAAAGAGATTCTGGACCTAAATGATACCATAAATCAGATGGACTTGTTAGACATCTATAGAAATTTCCACCCACAAAAACGCATTATACACTTTTTCAGCCCTACATGGTACTTTATCAAAGACTGACCACATGATAGGGCACAAAACCAGCATTTACAGATTCAAAGGCATAGAAACTATATCCAGCATCTTCCAACCATGACAGAATTAAACTTGATATTAATCTCAGGGAAAAAAAAAACTCAAAAAAACACAAATACATGGAAACTAAATAACCTACTTCTGAATGACTTCATGACTACTGAAGAGATTAAGACTGAAATCAAAAGATTCATGGAAACAAATGATAATGAGTGCACAAGTTTCCATAATTTTGGGGACACTGCAAAAGCAGTCATAAGAGGGACACTCATAGCAATTAGTGTGCACAAGAAAAAGATGAAAAGGTGGCGAAAGGACATCCTTACATCATGCCTCAGAGAATTGGAAAAACAACAACAGAAAAATCCAGAAAACACCAGGATAAAAGAAATAATAAAGATTCGAGCAGAAATAAATGAAATAGAAAATAAACAAACTATACAGAAAATAAATGGAAGCAAAAGTTGGTTCTTTGAAAAGGTATACAAAATTGATACACAATTAGCTAGACTAATTAAGAAGAGAGAAAGGAACCAAATCAAATTCGCAATGACTCAGGCAACATTACAACAGATGTAATAGAAACACAAAACATCATTAGAGGATACTCTGAGTGACTATATGCCAACAAAGAAGAAAACCTGGATGAGATAGACGAATACCTGGACACATATACCAAGATTGACTCAGGAGCACATAGAAAGCCTGAATAGACCTATAACAAGGAATGAGATTGAATCAGTAATAAATCACCTCCCAAGAAAGAGAAGTCCAGGTCCCAATGGCTTCACTACTAAATTTTACAAAACTTTTAAAGAAGTAACCCCCACACTGTTTATAGAGATCCAAAAGGAAGAACTCTTTCCAAATTCATTCTATAAAACTTCCATTACCCCCGGGACCAGCAGTTTGCATAATGGCTGTTGCTGGACTCCCATGTAGTCGACCGCAGTTCAAGACCCGAACCCGGTGGCTTAAATCACGCCAGGCGCATGTGCGTGCATGCCCAAGATTCCGAGAGGAGGATGGAGGATGAGGAGAAGGGATTATGGTGTGGCCATCCCTCCTGGGGGGTGATTTTTCGATTTCTGTCTCTCTGTCTCTCTCTTCTCTCTTTCTTGTGAGCTCATGCACCCTATAGGAAAAAAAAAAAAAAAAAAAAAAAAAAAAAAACTTCCATTACCCTCATTCCCAAGATGGATAAGGGTACAAGAAAAAAGGAAAACTACAGACCTATATCTCTGAAGAATATCGATGCAATAGTTCTCAATAAGACACTTGCTGATCATATTCAAAAAAGGTTATTTATCACGACCAGGTGGACTTTATTCCAGAGATACAAGAGTGTTTCAACATATTAAAACCATAAATATAATACATCCTATTAACAGAAAGAAAGATAAAAACCACATTATCATCTCAATTGATGCAGAAAAAGCATTTGACAAAATATAACATTCCTTTATGATTAAGACTCTCAGCAAAATTGGCATAGAAGGAATCATTTCTCAGCATAGTAAAAGCTATCTATGAAAAACTCATAGCTAACATTAGACTGAATGAGGAAAAGCTGAGTATTTCCACTAAAAACTGGTATAAAACAAGGCTGCCCACCTTCTCCGCTCCTATTCAACATAGTACTGGAAGTTCTAGCCAGTGCAATCAGACAAGAGAAGGAAATAAAAGACATCCCAGTAGGGAAAGAAGAACTGAAATTATCTGTGTTTGCAGATGATATGATTGTATATATAGACGACCCAACAGTATCAACCAAAAAACTTCTCGAAGTAATAAATGCATACAGTGAAGTGGCAGGATTCAAAATTAACTTACAAAAATCTATAGCATTTCTATATACAAACAACAAGCAGACAGAGACAGAACTGAAGAAAGTAATTCCATTTAGCATAGCCACAAGAAGTATAAGATACCTAGGAATAAAACTAACCAAGGAAGTCAAAGACCTCTATAAGGAAAATTATGAAAACCTTAAAAAGGAAATTAAAAGGACACAAAAAAAGTAGAAGGCCATCACATGTTTCTGGACTGGCAGAATTAATATGATAAAAATAGCAATCCTACCCAAATTAATCTACATATTTAATGCAATCCCTATAAAATTACAAGAGACATTCTTCACAGATCCAGAAAAGACAATCATAGAATTTGTCTATTGACAAAGTCATCCTGTGCAAGGAGAGTGGAGTAGGTGGCATCTCACTTTCTGACCTCAAACTATATTATAAACTATATTATATAGCTAACTAATTTTTGAGAAAGGGTACCAGTCAATCCAGTGGAAAAAGGAAAACCTCTTTAGCAAATGGTGCTTAAAACATTGGGTATCTAACTGCAAGAAGATGAATCTGAACCCCTATCTGTTCACCATTAACAAAACTCAATTCAGAGTGGATCAAAGATCTAAACCTAAGACTGCAAACTATAAAACCACTTGTGGACAACACTGGGGAGATAATGGAGTAGGCAAAGACTTCTTAAACAAGACCCCCAAAGCACAGACAATAATCCCCAAAATAGACAGTTGGGATTACATCACATTAAGAAGTTCATGCACAGCAAAGAACACTGTAATTACTGTGAATCAACAACCCTAAGAATGGGAGAGAATTTTTGTTAACTGGCCTCAGAGAAACGACTGATTACTAGAATACACAGGGAACTCAAGAGGCTTACCCAGAAGAAAATGATTAACCCAATTAAAAGATGGGAAAATGAGGTGAATAAACAACTCTCTAAGAAAGACATATCAACAGCCAAAAAGCATATGAAAAAATGTTCAATATCCCTCATCATAAGGGAGATGCAAATCAAAACCACAATGAGATACCACCTAACCCCCGTCAGAAAGGCGAAGATTTAAAAAAATAAGAAGAAGGTAAGTGCTGGAGGGGATGAGGTGAAGGAGGAACACTCCTACATTGTTGGTGGGGATGTAAATTGGTACAGCCACTGTGGAGAACAATATGGAGGTTCCTCAAAGATCTACAAATAGAACTACCACATGATCCAGCAATTCCACTCCTGGGCATCTTCCCAAAGGACAGGAGAATGCTCAGTCTGAAAAGCACTTTCACCACTATATTTATTGCAGCATTTTTCGCAATTTCTAAGACATGAAACCAATCGAAAAGTTCACAAACAGATGAATGGATTGAAAAAGTGTGGCAGTGGGACCAGCAGTTAGCGTAATGGCTATGTTGCTGGACTCCCACGTAGTCAACCGCTGTTCAAGACCCAGATCCGGTGGCTTAAACTCACGCTGGGCGTTTGTGCATGTGTACCCAAGATCCCAAGAGGAGAATGGAAGAGAAGGGATTGTGGTGTGGCCATCCCCCCTGGAAGGTGATTTCTCGCTTTCTATCTCTCTGTCTCTGTCTTTCCGGCAAGCGCATGCGCCCTATAGCAAAAACCACTCCAAAATAAAAGAAAAATAAGAAGTGTGGCACATATACTCCATGGAATACTATTCAGTCATAAAAAACAACAAGGCCCTGGAATATGATAGAAAGTAAATAGATATGGGAGATTTGTTGCTGAGTGAAGCGAGTCAGGTTATGTAAGAAAGACATTGTATGTCTCAACATATACTGACTGTCCACACTCTATAGTAGAGACTGAAAGACTGGAGGACATAAAAATATTAAAAATTTTTATGGACACTAGAGACAAAGTGGAAGGAGAGTGTGGGAGGGGAAAAGCATAAAAAAGGAAATTTGGAGAAAAAATAGAGAGGTAAGACCTTTGTGGGACCCAGATATGGTTTATTATCTGTTGATAAGGATGTGTAAAGTATTCTCAACTGGGCTGGACTGAGGTGTATATCATGCTGGGTAAAGTCTCTCTTTACAATCTAAATATGTGTAGAATTGAATGTATAAATAATAATAGTATTAATTAATTAATTAGTGTAAAGAAAAAAAAATTCATGCCAGGCACATGTGTGTGTATACCCAAAGTCCAGAGCAGAGAATGGAAGCAAAGAGATTGCAGCATGGCCATCCACCCCAAGAGTGATTTCTTACTTTCTGTCTCTCTAGCGAGTGTATGCACTGTATATATATAAAAAAAACTCTAAAAAGAATGAATAAAACATATACATGAATAAATAAATAAATTCTCAAAAAAAGAATAAATGCAATTTGTTTTACTTTGGTAATCCTTCTTGGTGAGTTGACAATTGACATTATTATTATTATTATTATTATTATTTATATATTTCAAATCTTTAACTCAATGATTTCCAAATCATTGCCCAAAGGTCTCTAAGACAACTCAATAGACACAGGATACAGTGTGATATTTTAAGTTTTTTAGGAAAACACAGGAATCCTTGACATCTGTCAGATGCTGCGTGACTAAATTTACATTTGAGAGCTGTTTTCCTTTTGAAACATCAAATCTTCATGAAAATGTGTTTTCTCTGGTTTCCGGCATAAAAATCAGGTACTACACGAAAGTCAACGTGGAAAGAATACGAAAAATGAAGCTGTATCACCTACAGTAAAGTGAAATTGTGAAGTGTTCACCAGGCACACACATCACATTGATAATAATGGCTCTTTCAGAATAAAATAAAAATTTGTGTTTAATTTAGATGCATTATCTATTCAAACAGCTACTAAGTTATTGATATTTAAATATTTATAAATCTGTTTACCTAGCTACTTAATAAATTCACTTTTTCTGTTGGATTAGTGGCATTGGGAAAAAGGTTTCTGATACACTAAGGGCACTAGGAACAAAGCAAGTTTAGGAATTTCTACTCTAACCTGTTCTATATACTAACTGCAGATTACATAGAATTTAAAGAAAGACTCACCCCACCAGGGTAAAATCTCCCTGTGACTCTATCCATCCTTCAGTCGTACTAGTCTTTTTCTCTGTTCCTTTGGATGTTCTGAGTATGCATTTGTGCTTCTGGGTGCCTGAAACTCCACTTATACTCTGAGGAACATTCCTGTTTTTATACTTTAGGAGATTATCTTAATCTGTTCCTCCTTTTATTAAAAAAATACTGTAGACTAATTTTTAAGAATACAAATAATTTTTAATAATAAAAATATATTTCCCACATTTCTGGAAGCTAGGAAGTCTATGATCAAAGTGCCAATAGGTTCAGTGTCTGATGAGGAGCTGGTCTATTCTTCCAAGATGATCCTTGGACACTGTATTCACATAGCAGAGAGAAAGAAGGGTTGAATTTATCCCCTCATGTTCTTTCATAATGCACCAATCCCATCCATAAGAGTGAAGCCCACATGGTCTAACCACCTTCTAAAGGCTTTACTTCTTAATGCTGCTGCATTGGGAATTGAGTTCAACATGAATTTTGCAGTGACATAAACATTCAGACCATACTAGAGATTAAACTTTTTATATATACTAAAGATGGAGTCACTAACAATAGTGAGCAAATTTGTTACAGTAATAATCTCAATGCCCCAGCAGTTCATTTATAGTTAGCTAAGCATTTCCAAGCACAAATTTGTACTGAAATAATAGTAATTTTTAAAGTGGGTGACTAAATTGATAGAATTTTCTGCAAAGAACCTGGAGACACATCACCTGTTTTGCTCACATTAACTTTAGACCAGGACAGAGATGGGTTATGAAATGTTCAAATGTGTTTTTTCAGCTTCAAGATGAGCAAATACCTGAATGACTGGTTTTATTTCATTCCGCCTTCTTGCTTCACTGCATATACATTTAAGAGTTTCATCAAAATGATCCATTTCATTCATAGAATCTAAAATCAGTTCTATAGCATGTAGTTATTCTACCAGGATTAGTGGTAGTCTGTTTCTCTGACCCCAGCTAATATTTCCTTGCAGTAGCTCAAAATGTATTTCTCTAAGAGCCTCTTGGATATGAGTTTAAATTATCTTTCATAATATAACATTCCGAATTATATTCTGAACATAAACTGATTTGTATTCTATTGCTTTTCACACACCAAAAAAAAAAGAAAATATGTATTTTTCAAAGCATACATAGTACTACATATCACTAATACTTAACAATCTAGTAAAGATGTAAATGAATCAAATTCTTACATGAAATATTAAGGAAGTATTAGAACTGTGCCATCCAATATAGCAGCCACTAACCCCCATGGCCGTTAGACACTTGAAATATGATTAGTTCAAACAGAAGTGTGCTGTTAAAGTAATATGGAAAAAAAAGAATGTCAAATATCTCAATAAATTTTATGTTAATTACATGTTGAATCAATGTTGTAGCAATATAGGGTTAAATAAAATGTATTATAAAAACTTAAAAAGAAATCAATAAATTCCTACACAAAAGTTCCTAATTATCTATATTCTACTTTACTTGTAATAAATTCAGAGAATGGAGAGAGCCTACAAAATTATGTTTCATTTATGCTCCCACACAAAAAGAAAAAGAAAAGAAGAAAGAAAATTTAAAAAAAAAAAAAAAAAAAAAAAAAAAAAAAAAAAAAAAAAAAAACCTTAGGGCTTTTCATATGAAGTCTTCCTGCTGGAGTTTAACAGTAAGTCAATAAATGTAGATTTTCAAAATCCAGTAAATAAAAATAAGATCCTTGTCTGATCCATAAAACAAAGTTAAATACACTGGAGTATCATTATTGTTAAATTAAAAAAATAAAAAACTAGCATAGGGAACCAGCAGTTAGTGTAATGGCTATGTCGCTGGACTCCCACGTAGTCGACCGCGGTTCGCGTCCTGGACCCGGTGGCTTAAAACTCACGCCGGACGCGTGTATGTGCGTGCCCAAGATCCCGAGAGGAGAATGGAGGAGAAGGGATTGCGGAGTGACCATCCCCCTGGGGGGGTGATTTCTCACTTTCTGTCTCTATGTCTCTCTCTGTCCGGCGAGCGCACGTGCCCTATAGCGAAAACCTCTATAAGAAAAAAAAAAAAAAAAAAAAAAAAACTAGCATAAAGGAAAATACCACTCCCTATGAAAGTCTTAACAAACCTTGCCTCCTTTTCATTCTTTGTGAATATTATTTTTGGCAGGGTTAGGAAGTCCCCCCCAAACCTTTGGCTTTTAAAAAGCTATTCCATCCAAGAATAAAATCAGTATCTTTAAAGTTCCATCTTTCTTCCTCACCTCAACTTGGTGGGTGTACAGTAAGAGAAAGATACAGCAGCAGAAAAGGGAGTTGCCAAACCTGCTATACCTTGTGACAAAAGAATGATTCTCTCGTTCCCTCAAGGGAACCATGGAATGGAGAGCTTCAGCAAATGGAGTCATTTTAAGTCCCAAGGACCAGTTTCTCCTAATTTAAGTCAGGAAGAACTCAATATGAAATGCTGGCTGAATGAAGCTCTAGAGTCTTTAGGGACAAATTTGCAAAACCAGATACGGAATTTTCACTTCTGTTTCTTTGCTTAGCAACATGCCCTGCAAGTAGCACATACAGACATACTAAAGAAGAGGCCTGGGTGATAAAAACTCTGCTTTCCTCAACTTTTCCCACATGTTCACATCCTGAAAACTTACCTTAAAACCACTAATGTCATGGCGAATTCATAACACGTGCCCAAGTTTGACTCTGGACCATTTTAAACTCAGCTGTTTTCTTTTCCAGCTTCTGGGCATCCCTTTGAAAACCTTTTCCTGGATTCAGTTTCTCTTGTCTTCCTCTTCCCACTTCCTAGCTCCATCCTCATCACAATCTACTAGCTTGTGGCCAGGAGGTGGTGTGGTGGTTAAGGCGCTGGACTCCCACATTGCCAACCACCGTACAAGTTCCAGACCTGGCAGCTTGCTTTCTCACTTTCCCTCCCTCTCTGTTTCTCTCTGGTCAAATTTTAAAATAATAATAATAAAATGAAATAAATCTTTAAAAAAACATCTGCTAGCTTACACCTTCATGTAAATTCAGGGCATTTTGCTGCTTCTCCAAGGGATTTTTATTTTTTAAAGTTAAACTTCATCTCCCAAAATGGAGAAAACGGTTGTGACCCCTACTGATAAGATGATAGGTATACATGAAATAGATAAGAGAGGTATTGAAATAAACTTTTAGCTAATGCCTGAAAAAAAGGCAAAAAGTTAAAAATATTCTTTCTGTTGTTATACTCAGGAGACTTTATAATAGAGAAAGTACTTTTGATAAATTTCTTTACTCTCAATATTACTTTCTGTATCTTATCTTCACATAAATGTGTATAAATGCTTAAATATTTGATATAGTCTTTAGACAATCCAGAGCCTATCAAAGCCTAAATATTCACCTCAACCTTCTTCTGGACTGTATTTTGGCAGATACCACATATCCAAAGGGAATTTTGATGAAATTGTGTCTAAGCTGAGAATGCAATGCACATCCTGATAGAGTTCTGGTTAATTCCATCTGCCTATAGACCTACCACAGAGCCAGGTGCTAGTTACTGGAATAGTAACACAATGAGGCAATTCATTTCAAAAAATAGATGCTTAGTTTTTATTATGTGCCCAACACATGACATAGGAAATCTTAGAAAGGTCCCTAAGAAGATATTCCTGCCAACGGGCCCTCAGAGGTTTGTTCCTAACTAAAGGGCCTCTTCCTGTAAAAAGGTTCAAATAGCACTACCACAATACAGGCCAGGACTTACCATCTGTACATTTCCATGTCAGTCTAGCTTCGCAGTTGCTTGGTGTGGTTTTTCTTCAGATATAACTCCACCAGTCAGGTTTCAGTCATGTGTTTCTCACCCTTAAGAGTTAGTCTGCAGATTCCTTAGTCAGCCATGTTTTTTGTTCCAATTTATTAGGTGTTGATCTCTAGTTTCACTTTCTGGCAGAAGCTCTATTGATGTTTGCAGGTCAGCTCACTGTCACTTACACAATGCAGCCTCTTAGCCCATGCAATCTTTAATAAGTTCTCATATGAATTCTCCTAGCTTATTAGTTTTGTGGAATACTGCCAAGTGATTTAGTCTCAGAATCACTGGGAATAGCTGAAATATAGAATCTTGCCTCAAAGTGATATTAAGAAATGTGTTGTCAAAATAAGTATCTGTCTATATATATGTATATACTATATATAGTGTATATACACATACATACATATTTGGAGAAAGAAAAATACTGAGTTATTGATTACTAGGCAAACATTGAGAATGTCATTATAGTCTGTACAGACTAAACTTCAGGGGCCAGCAGATGGCATAATGGTTACATGACTGGACTCTCATATGGCCAATAGTGTTTCAAGTCTCTGGCCAGGCAGCTTCAAAATCTACTGAGCACATGTGTGTGTGCCCTAAGATCCAAGAAGGCCAATGGAGGAGAAGGGATTACAATGTGGCCATCCCCCTGGGGAGCGATTTCTCACTTTACCTCTTACCTGTCTCTGTCTCTTTCTCTCTTTACGCAAGCACACACACCCTAAGGCAAAAATAAAAAATAAAACCTCTAAAAATATTTTTTTATGAAAAAGTAAACTTCATATCCACCAACATTGATTTGTTTACTCATTCAACATACATTTTATTAATCACCTACTAGGAATTATTCTAGATTTAGAGGCAAATAGAAATAATTATGACTAGATCCCTGTCCTGAAGGAGCCCATGAGAGTAGAAGAGGTAGAGACAGAAAAAAAAAGAAAATGCAATTCCATTTTTTATAGAATTCTTTTATTTAACTTTCTGTATTTATTCATTCATTTATTTATTTTAATTTGACGGGTGGGGGAGAGAGAGAGAGAGAGAGAGCGAGCAAAAGTAAGAAAGCAAAGCAAGCCACCAGGTCCAGAAGTTGAACTACAGTCATCCATATGGGATTCCAGTGCCCTTAACTACCACACCACCTGCCGGCCCAAAATTCAATGTTTCTAGGTGCAGTGATAGAGTTATTCACAAAGTATTGGGTAGGATGAGGATTAGTGAATAAAATCCAGTCTGGGTATTCATAAAAGATTTCTTGGAGAACTTCATTCATAAGCTTAATGCTCAAAAATAAACAGTGGTAAACACAAATAATCATACTGAAGTCTTATATTAACTATAAAGCACTCTACCAGTTTGGGTAGAAACATTCTACCTATACTAGTACTCTAGTCTCTGCCAAGGAACCTTGCAGCAGAATAAATATAAATCCAGGATTCTGTTGACTCCATTCTCAACTAATCAATCTTTTGGAATACAAAGGTGTATATATATATGTGTGTGTATATATATATATATATATATATATATATATATATACACATATATACACACACACACACACACACACATATGTATATATACATATATATTCACATACATATATGTGTGTATATATATACGTATATACATATATATGTATATATACATATGTATATGTATGTATATATGTGTGTATATACATGTATATATGTATGTATGCACACACATATATGTATATATATGTATGTATATATATATACATATATATACATATATATATATATATATACATACATATATTTACTCTTTTTTTAAGAGATTTTTATCTTAAGGTTGTGTGTACTTGCCAGAGGAAGAGAGAGACAGAGACAGTGAGAAGGAAAATGAGAAATCACCCTCCAGGGGTGATGGCCACACTGCAATCCCTTCTTTCCCATTCTCCTCCTAGGGTCTTGGGCACACATGCACACATACCCAGCCCGGTTTCAAGCCAGCTGATCTAGGACTCAAACCACGGTCAGCCATGTGGGAGTCCAGCGATGAAACCACTAGGCTATCTGCTGGTCCCAAGGTATATATTTAATCTCAGCTCTCTCTGACATCCAGCAAGGATGAGAAAGCAAGAGTACACATTTACAGCATACAAAATCTATATAATTTAAGATGTGAACATATGACTTGGCGGCACTACAAAATTTAACCATGGTCAATTTAGAAGGTATAAGATATTATCCTGGAAAAGGTAATAAAATATCTCTTACTCATGTTTATCATTAGGTTGCTGAAAAAGTCATTATGCATTTTTGCATAGAAAAACAAAAAGAAGCCATGACTTTTCTGACAACCCAATACATGGATTTTCATGACAGCAGAAGATGTGACTCTCAGGAGCATTCCGATGAAGTGTCTCCGAACATTCCTCTATCTACATCAAGCTTAACTTCACACTTTGCTGATATGTATGGCATGTGAAACATCACGAGGCAACCATATCCTCTCACATAGACTCTGCCTAAATATTTCCTATTTCTCCTTTTGCGTTCTTTCAAGTTATCTCAGAGCCCCAAGGGGTTATAACAATCAAAAAATATGAGATGATCCTAGTAACTATAATTAATTAGTCAAGAATTTGAAGGGTTGAGAGCATTTAAAAGAAGATCAAAGACAGAGGTGTAAAATCACATAACCATACACAGACTGCTTGCCAGGAGCTTGAGTGGCCATAGACCACTCAGAACGGCAGCTGTTCAACTAGAATAAGGAAAACAGAGAGGTGGGTGCATATTTGAAAAATACTTAAAAATAGATTGGATGTGATTGATGAGGGAAAAGAAGGTCTCAACAATTGCTCCAGAGATTTAGATTAGATGAAAACTTGCTGGAGCGTGCTCCCACCAGTTGAAATAAAGATGAAAAAGAACTGGCTTAGAGAGGGAAATGGAGAGGTCTACTTGGGCTATGCTTGATTTGAAGAAAATAGAAGACAGAGAGCTGAAGGTGTTGAGTGAAGAATCTAGACATAAGAAACTTGTCAGGAACAAGCATGTAGGTAGTGCTTAAAAGTATGAAGGCAAATTAAAACAGCTTGAAGAGAACATAGATGAGAGAAAATATTGACTGAGAATAGAAGACTCACAATTGAAGAAAAGCTCAAAAATGATTTAAGAATTCAGAGGAGAAAGCAAGCACACTACAGCCACGGAATTCAAGTTTTGAAACCGATAGTTTGAAGAAAGCTGATATCAGCAGGGGTCAAAGCCCTATAATAGTAGACTGAGGATGCCCATCTGGCAATAACAATGTCCTTAATGACTTTGTGAAAAGCAATTTCTGTAAAATGGTGGAGGTATAAGCCAATTTGCAATGGAAAAAGAATGCTTGGAAAGTAAGGGGCTGGAGATCACTTTTCTTCTACCAGGATAGGAGAATCACAGACTTTATTGTGTCTGAGTTCCGCATTCCAACACTCCAAGGTCCCCAATGCAGGAGCTGAGTCCTAAAGACGGTTTTATCATCATTGGTGTTGTCATCTCCCTTCTCTCTGTTTCTATTTTCTCTCTCTAACCTCCTGATCTGTAAGTTCTGTGTATCCTCCCTCTGGGAGACAGCAGAAAACACAAGATCTTTTATCTGCCTATCCCTTTCTCTATATAAGACATTTCGACAGCAATGTCTCCTGGATTTTGCTAGAGAAAATAGAACTCAATCCCTTTCATAGTTTCTAATCATCTTATTTCCCTTCTTTCTTGCTTTTCTTGTTATTCGGGGGGGGGGGGGCAGAGAAAGAGATTCATATAGAGATACAGGTATAGATAAAGAGAGTAAAAAAAGATTCATATAGAGATAGAGACAGGTATAGATAAAGAGAGCTTCCTGTGTTCTTGAGACCTCTGAATTCCTTCTAATGCTCACCAGTTCTCTGGGCCATAAGTCCTGCAACTACATCAGCTGTGAATATGCTCCTAACCAATTGTGTTCAAGAATTAATAAAAAAACGGCATCTATATGTCATTCTTGTGACATATATTTTCATGTTTCTTTCTTGTCTAGGCTGTAAAAGCCCAGAAAGCAGGAGCTGCCTTACCTTTCGTAGCATGATTTGTGCCGTATATAGCATTCAGTTATACACTGGATACTTCATTGTTTTCAGTGGTTGGATTAATTCACACAGAAGAATAATACTCAGCACTGTGAGATATACCCAAAGGGAAAAGAAATAGTTCAAGCCCTTGAACTGGAAGAATTAAACTAATATACCTGAAAATGTTTGGGGAAAATGTTAACACTGATTCTGGCCTTTAAACTGTCCATAGAGATTAGAGATCTGTATGCCCTAGAATTAGCAGGAAAACTTTAGCATAAGAGATGAAACTTTATTTGGCCCTTTGAGAAGGGCTGGCTTTCAAAAAGTGAGAGGAGTATAAATTCAATACCTGGACTGACAGTGCCAAATGGTAAAAAGAACAAAACATTGGCCCAGCATAACATGGTGGAAAGGGCAGGAGAGCCCAGGCGGATTGAACAGGGAAGAAATTGGCAGCATGAAAGAGAACAAAGCTCTTCTCTAGGTTGGAGAGGTAGGAAAAGAAAACAGAAACTCTGAGTGTATTGCAAGCCCATCATCATTTCCGTTGAACACGACAGAGTGAAAATACCTTTTACTGACTGTTCACTGGTTTGAAGTCCAAGTTCCTCCTCAGGGCGTCACGGTAGAGCTGGTGCAGCGGGCTTGGCAGGGGCCTGGTGTTTCTCCCAGTCAAGCGTGCTGATGCTGGTGATGAATCTGGGAGGCAGTCTGCGGGAGAGACACAGGGACAGATTTATTTTTCAGTCACATTTATTTCCTCTTATCTCATCAATATTGATACACCCAGTACTACACAACAAGAAAAGAAAGAAAAGTCACGTTAAGGAGAAGAAATGGGAAGGAATGAACACAAGGTTGTGTATTTAAAATAGAAATGCTTGCAAAACAACACCCATTTCCTATAGATGGACAATAAATAATATTTCTGAAATAACTCTTATAAAACTAACTGCATGATTAAAGAACTCACTAAAAATAGGAGCTCTTTCCCAATAACTTTTATTTAAGAACAAAACCTCATTCTATAATAATAATGTAGAAAAAATCTTAATTGTGCTCTTTATGATGCCTATGTGTATTTGTTTTATTTTATTTTATTTTTTATCTTATACATGTAATCATGAGGCATCACTTTGCTTGTAAGTTGAATTTACCCAACATGAATATACTTCACACCAGTCTAGTTGTTGATACTAAACACATTATTATCAACTAACCCATTTCCGTATCCCATAAATATCCTGCCTCACTATTTTCCTCCTTTATTTTCTTCCTTATACTCTCTCCCTTCTCCCACCCTCCTCCCACATTGTCTCCAGAATCTATAACCATTTTCAATGCTTCTATGTCCTCCAGTCTCTCAATTTTCACCATAGAATGCAGACAGTTGGTATATGTTAAGTGAAGACACACAATGTCTCTTTTTTATACCCTGGCTTGGTATTTGTTCTACTTTAAAGATTTAGCCATGAATTCTGTTTTGGCAGTTACTGAAATTTTAATACATCATCATTCAAACAAAAATATTCTTCACAGGATTTTAATTCGTCATGCCTATTGTACCAACAAAGAAAACTCTGCCACTTGCTTTAACAGTGCTAACAGTGCTTTGCATATGGTAGATGCTCCATAAATGTTTGTTAAGTTCAAGTCTCAGGAGATTTATTTGCTTTACAGCTACACACACAGTATAAAAGGATTAATGTCTAAAAAAACATGTTCCTTCCCCCCCCAACTTTCAAATGTCAGAACTTAGAATGTGTTGTGTATTGTTTGCAATAACAGTGATAAGATATAATAACAATAATTTATCCTCCTCTACTAAATTATAAATTCCACAAGAGCAGAAGTCTTGCCTATTTAATATGCTGCTTAGTATATAACTGACTCTCTCAATAAATATTCGCTGATGAATGAATAAAATTAATCTCCTTGACATTTCTCTGTGTCTGTGGGTGTGTATGTATGAAAGAGAGAAAGAGCGAGATCTTTCATACTTTAATATATGTACACATTTACCTCCTGAAAGTAAACTGTAATCATAATTTTGAGGACAGGGGTCTTCTTGCTATCCTGTCTTCTTACTAGATGACTTTATCTACCGGAAATGAACAGAATGGATCTAATTCTGGATGAACTGAGCACAATTCAGAACTTTTAGGACTTAAATGTATCAACTCATTTCTTTCCACTTACTGATCATTGAAAACTCACTATCTAAAAAGGTCCAAAGGAATTTTAAATTTTAAAAAATGCAACAGCCACAAAATAAGCATTAGTTCTATTTTGATAATATTCTTAACTAGGCCAAACTTCAGTAACAGAGAACATGCTACTTAAGTGAAAATCTTACTCAGGAGCCCTTGAACATGTAAAAGCCTCCTCTGAAACTTTGCCTAAAAGTCAAACTACTGTACTTGGCATCTAGAACACTTTCCTTTCCTGTTGCCCCATTCCATTATAAGTCCTCCTGAACGTGTGTTCTTAACGAAGCATTTACACATGAGTATTTTTCCCAAGGTGTGCTTCTGGGAAACACAACCTAAGTGGGAACCAATGGATAGTTATTAGCATGGCACACAAGGCACTAAATAAGAAGTCTGGTTTTATTTTCAGGGACTTGGCCCCACAACATTCTCTTCAAGGCCTTTGTAATTCCATTAGCTGCAGAGAGGTTGTGCAATACAACACGAATGGTTACGCCACTCTTCCTGTTTAGAATACTTTTTTCTGTAACAAACACATACTGATCCTTTAGGACCCAATTCAGATATCTTTCCCTTTGTGACATGCCCCCAAATCTCAGCATAAACGATTATTTCTTCTCTTTTAAGCATATCTCTTCTATTTTATCCACATCTCATCTGCAAAATGCATCATCTTATATTGATGATTATATCCGAGAGCTCTTTGAGAACAGTGACTAGCCGATTTACCTTCGCACTTCACTCAGTTCCTTTCTGACCCTTCTCTAACCCATTCTTATCCTTATCACATATGTATGAAAATCCTTTTCTTAAACTACTGGGACCAGATAAACTTTGGGATTCTGAATTTTTCCAGAGCTGCTGAAACTGGGATGGATGGTGCCATGGGAACCCTACTGGGGGGGGGGGGGGGGGTGTCTTTTTCTCTGCCTCTTTGTCTCTCTCTCATGAAGCAAATTAAAAATAATAAACTATTTAAAAATCATACTCCTGTATGCATTACTAAAGGCTACATACCATGTCTTGTGAACAATCCCAGTTAGTTCTGGAGCAGCACTCAAAAAATTGAGTACAGTGCAGTTTCTTCAGTGAGAGAAATGAATATTCATACTAAATGAGATAAATAAAAAATGCATGCAGCCTTATATCCATTCAGGTCAGGTTTTGTCAGAAAATGAATACAGGTTTTTTAGAGCTTTTTGGATTGCAGATTTATAGGTAAGAGTCTATAAACCATTAATAAAAGCTCAATATGTATTTATTGAACTGGATTCAAGAAAACATCCTCTCATTACTATTTCCAATAAATTTCCTTTATGCTTAAAAAAATTAAGAGCAATTTTTTAACGCTTTTGGATACAGTTGCTTTTTCCCATAAATTAAGATGAACTGCCAAAATCACCAGATTCTTACACCTCATTCCTAGAAAAAAAAATTGCATTCCTGCTGTGAGGGCTGAGCCTGTGAAGCAAGGTCTTCTACATCTGCCTATAAAAATTGCAGAGTTTGAAATCCTACTAATTTGACTACCAAATCTGAATCGAGGAAATTGCCTAAACATCCATTTCCCTTAGTTTGCTCTTGACTAATAACAATCTCACAGACATGAAAACTATACCCCCCAAAGAGGTGGAATTATTTTTGATCACTGAAAAAATTTTAAAGGGCACCTAATCCAATCCCTTTATTTTATAGATGATGAAACCAAGACTCAGGTTAATTGACTTTCCTGAATTCACACAGTGGGTTAGTAGCAACACTCAAACTAGAATCAAGGTCTCTAGGATAAGTCTTTTCCACATTCTTTATTGGCTCAACAAAATAGTTCTTCCCACCCTTTTTAAAGTCCTGCTATCCAAAGGCATGGTTATGCTGTTCTGTCATCTTCCTGAGCTCAGCAAACCAAGACCGTCATTGGAAAACACAGATAATACTAGCTTCTCCCCACTGAGCCTATAAAATATATTGAGGTCTGCCACAGGACCTAATAAAAGGAAGATATAAATGGAAGATCATATTACTACAGGCAATTAAGAATCTAACAAGCATACATTAACGATTTAATAGAATTATTTTTGAAAATGTGCTTAGCTCTTTTTAGAATTATACTTAAAGTGAGACTAACATATCAGTCTCATTAATCGAATATGAAACAATTCCACAGTTAAAGCCCCTTATAAGCACTGTATTGCAATACTGTCACTCATTTAAATGCTACACGTGTTTTGATTTGCTGGCTCTGTAGTAGTCCTTAAATCGAGATTTTGAAGTAAATTCTTGTCATGAAACTTGACCATAAAAATGATGATTTAAGGAAATAGCTGTTTTTCATGTGTACACCATGAAATCCTAACATGATTTTAAGTAGTATCACCATATTTTTAAAATTCCAAAGCATTTCTTCAAGCATTACATAGGATTAAAACTTCATAAGCTGTAAAAAAAAAAAAATGTAATTTTTTTTCTGACTTTTTCCCTATGGAAAGACTGAATTCAGGAGGAGAAAAAAAAATCTTGCATTTTGTCACACCATACTATCCAGAGAGGATTTTCTTCCTCCACTGGCTACTCAACTCCCTCCTACTTTGGAGAAGGTAAAAAGAAATATGTAAAGGGCAAAGCAAAGTCCTGAGTGCAACTGCCCAGAGAGTGTGAGGACACAGGGGCTGAAAAAAAAGATGAAAAGTTTGCTCCAAAAGGATTGGATAACATTTTTTCTCCTAACCCTAACTCTAATCCTAATTCAATTGCAAGAATCCAAAAGTTAAGTTCCTGTCCTACTGAGCTCCTACACACAGGAGATAATTGTGTCATCGATTCTTGCAGAGACCGTTCCAAGTCTCATCTGAGTGTCTTAAAAGAGTGGTATAGATGCAAGTTTCATTTCACTAATGATCAAATTTCCCAACCAGTATAATTAGAACAATCAGGCCACTGAGAATTCTTCATTTTAATCAAAAATTCAAAGCCTATTCCACATACCACCCAGGTCTAGTTTTCTGTTCACCTATTACTATTCATTTGAAGTTGGTAAAATCTCTTTGAAATGTTTGTCCAAAAGTAGGATGGTTTTACTCAAATTTCTGTTCAAAATGGCTGATTTCTAATAACTCATGTCTCTGAACACTCCCACCTTACACACACATTTTTAGTTCCTCTTCTGTTGATAACAAGAATAATCAATATAAAGTTAAAAGCCCCAACTTAAAGTATCAGTGAGCCAAAAGGTAACATTTTTAAAAAGATCCAGGTAAAACAAATGCAGAGATTTTTCATTTTTCCTGCTAAAGTTTTAGTAAATAAGACAGCGAACAAGACAATAGCCAGCACATAGAGGGCAATCAGTAAATATTTACTGAATAAATAACTGTCTTGTTCATTATCACTCACATATGTACTGTCTTCCTTCTCTTGAAAGGTATTGTCTTTCAAACTCCATTGGCACCTCTGCCAAACACACATAAGGAGGCATTGTCTCTGAAGGACTGTCCCACAGAGCACCTGTCTGTAGACCATATCTAATATCGTCACAACATGAGACAGCTGCTGACACAAGTACACATCTTACTTATCATGTATATTGGTTTTCTTTAAAGTGTCTCTCATTTCAATCTAGTTGTCCTACAAGTCACAATTGAAATTCAGCTATGAAAAAAAAAAAAAAAAAAAAAAAAAAAAGAAATTCTATGTGAAATTCAGCTGAGTCCAACCAGGAGTTAGAAAACACACTGTGAGTTAAACAAAGGAAGATTAATAAAAAAGAATCATTGGACTATGATAAAAGGTGACTATAATATATAGGGAAGCATTATATGTTATTCTTTGGCTTAGAAAGAATGTTTAAGAAAAAGCAAAGTTGGAATGAAGATCCTCTCCTCAAGCTGGGATCCATATCTTTTTGGAGAAGGTATATTTCAGTCCAAGGGAGAACAGAAAAGTTTGCTAGTTTGTCCAGCCTGCAGCTGGTTCACAGGCATTAGGCAAGCAAGAAGTAACTTCCAAAATAGAGGCTATAATCAGCAAACAGGCGAGTGACCATACAAGAGGGGTCAGACCCCTCCAGGCTACAGAAGAAATACTGGAGCCAGTAAAACTCAAATGTCTTTGGTCACTGGTAGTAGCAGCAAATCTTTGGGGTACCAGTTCCTGATTCAAAAGGGGCAAAGAGGTTATCACAAATCTGAGGTAGCAAGAAACTAGAGGACTCCAGGCCATGGCTGGGATAGATCTCTTCCAGATGTTTGAAATGAGACACTGCTGAGCTATTTCAGCTTAAAATACCCTTGCCACAGCAAGAAACAGAAGACCCCCTTCCTCCTGAAATCTCCCTGCAGGGCCCTCTACTGAAAAATCTTAATGCCATGCCTACTGAGAGGGAAAGATGCCTGAAAGAATTTAGTCTATTATCTGAGCTGAGAGATAATAAATTAATAATGGCACAGACCATTACTTCAAAAAATAACACTTGTATATTTGCTGTTGTGCATGAATCCTTTGACAAATAGAAACAGTTCCCAATTTGGACACAATACAACTTCCAGAGAACTTTCTCTCCAGAACATGGATCTCCCCAGGCATTACCTTAGAATTAACTCTCAGACTGTGGGCAGACCTCAGCTTAGGGCAAACCAGGTTGGAGAACATATTTATCTCAAAATATATCTGACATCTCTAAAATAATCAATAGTCCTAAGTAGCCCCTCCCAGAAGTACAATGATTAAAACAATCATAAGGAATTAATCTTTTTATTGCCATTCATCTGCCTCTGGCATCTATGCCCACCCTAAAATTTTCACAAAGATATTTTTTTTTGTAAAACTGTGTAACATTTCAATGAATTGATTTTGACCTTCACCGATAGTGATATGGTATATGTGATAGTGTCACATATACCATACCAAGCCACTTGCTATACCTATTGTAATAAATAAAATACCCTTACTGTTTCAACTGTTAGGTAAAAGAACTTTCTGTTAGGCATATAGAAAGTATGCATACCTCCAACAACAACAAACATTGCTATCACTTAAGTATTGCAAACTCTCCCTGTATCTAAAATTACAATAACAATACAAACATTTTTATTTCTAGAAGTTCTCTCCATCTCCAGATCTTATTTTTTTTTCTTTTCTTTTTTCTTTTCTCTCTCTTTTGTTTTTTTTTTTTTTTTTTTGAGAGGTTTTTGCTATAGGGCGCGTGCGCTCGCCAGACAGACAGAGAGAGACATAGAGACAGAAAGCGAGAAATCACCCCCCAGGGGGGATGGTCACGCCGCAATCCCTTCTCCTCCATTCTCCTCTCGGGAGCTTGGGCACGCACGCACACGCGCCCGGCGTGAGTTTTAAGCCACCGGGTCCGGGACGCGAACCACGGTCGAGTCCAGCGACATAGCCATTACACTAACTGCTGGTTCCCACCATCTCCAGATCTTAGAAGCAGACTCTTCAGTAAGTCTATTTTCAGAAAGTACAGGCTTACTTTCAAGTACAGTCTCTGGCTTTCTGAAAATGAAAATTTCTGATAATTGTTAAAACTTCTTTGTTGTTATACACAGAAGAGGAACATAAAAGGAATCAATGTTTATTTTTTAAACTAACCTAAATCTACAGTTTGTACATCTATTCATCTTTCCCCTAAAGAAGAAAACAGAAAAGAAACACTTCCTATTACTTTGTTACTCTGGGAATATGGGAGGATTCAGAAGGCCAGAATCATAAAAACTATTAAACATTCTTCCATAACATCACCTGAAGAAAGAATTCCAACAAAACATACAGAAATATTAGAGAAGAAAATGAAGTGCTTCTCCCTGAAGAGTATGAAAAGCATCTTGAAAGAAAATAATCAGTTAATAAAGTAAGCTCGCATCTTGAATTTTCTAAACTAATCCTGATTATACCATGCATCCTCAAGTACTCCCTTAGCACATTTCTAAGTGTATTTTCTTTAAAACAATTCTCACTTAGATTATCCAGAGTCAGTTTGTGGAGGAAGATTTGAATTCCCCTTGAAAAGTGGTTTGATAAATTGCTTTTTACTGCCCAGGGAAGGTCTGGGAAAGCCTGGTGAAAGTTAAGAAATTATTTTCTCAGTTTGTAAATTTTTATATCTTCAACTATTAATTTATTAAACAGTTGCCAAAAACTTCAATTTCTTAAAGCCCTAGAAATCATCCTTGTGCAAATACATCTAACAGCAGCAATTAATAAAAGGCTAGAGGCAACAAACATGTTTTGATTAGTTATACCGTCTGCACATTTAAAATTCCAGCTCAACAGTCAGAGAAGAGTGGGTTATTTAGAGGCCTAACCTATAGCTGCATTCATCTCTCTGAGGCAACTTTAAAAGGTTTGTGGAAAATGGAATTAAAGTACAAGTTTATTTTGGTAACAAAACATTTTAAAATTTATACAAAGTTTTTTTTTTTTCATAATATACAGTCTCCTTAAACTTTTTGAAGACCCCTGGTACTATCAAAGCTACATGATCTTATTAATAAATGAAAAATCAATTATCTTATTGATTTCAAATTATTGACTTATGATAATATATGGCTTATGATCATGATCATGGAGTCTCCATTTCTTGAAAATTAGGTAATATTTAAAATTGTGCAGTTCCACTGGAAGCTTGACTCATATTCAAGTTTAAGAATTCAAGAGTATTAATTGAATAAAACATTCATTGAATGGTCACAGATAATACACACATATGTAATGTAATAAGTTGTTAAACTTGATGTTTCTTGTTTTCTCAGAGTTTCTGCTGAACAATCAGGGCAATATCACTTATGATATACATGCTAAGATGGTGAGAACCAGAGTTGATCCACCTTGAGTCTCCAGTCTTCCAATACCAGAGGGTAAGAGCCTTTTCTCACACCCAAAGCTAAGAAAAGTACCTTCTGAGAACCACACAGACAGCTGGAATTTAGAGATAATTAGAGTCTTGTGCATTACTGTCACCTGGAAAAGTCTACAGTCGAAAGGATGACTGCAGCTTCCACTTAAAGATAAGGAGGTGGTGGGGGGGAGGGTTCCAGTGGGGTTGGGAGTGAGCCACCTGTCCACTGAAAGCAAGGTGCTTATTTCCCACAGACCAGAGATAGGCCCATCAAAATGGACACCTGAAGGAGCAAGATAATCTAGAGTGATCCCAACAGACAGTCTGGTGGAATGAAGTCTCAAGAAATGGAGGCATTACCCACAACATAGATGTACAAATTAAACAATCCACAAAAATACTTAATAGGTTAAAGTCAGCATTGGACATCTGCCCCAATTGTGAGCATTTTAACAACCAAAAGAAATTTTAAAGCACTCCACCTATGGATAAATATTTTGCTTACTTTACTTATCTCATCCATTCTCCACCCTCCCCAACCCCAGAAGAGCTACGTGGTGAATAGAAGAAGAAGGAGAGTATCACAGGGAGTAATGAAAAGAGTGAAGCCCAACTTGGAGGACATAAAAAGATTGCAAGAGACTATGAAACTTCGATATAAGACTGTACCAGACTTTTCAACTTCTGAAAAATGGAAAATGAAATTTTCATATAAGACTGTACCAGACTTTTCAAATTACTATTTGTCAATACCTGAAAATACCAGAGAAATGGGACTGAATAAAGAAATAAAGACAAATGGGGAACAAAGTACCAGTTTTGATAGTGGCTTGATGAAGACCCTTAGATGCCTCAGAGAAATGGTCTAATGAAAGCTGGATAGAGACCCTAACTCACACTGGAATCCCTAAATGAGACTCCTTCCTCCTTTCATCTCTAATATCCATGGATGCAAAAACCCAAATTTGAAAGTCAAACTTTGGGACCAGCAAATGGTTACATAATGGCTATGTCGCTGGACTCCCACATAGTCGAGCGTGGTTCTAGTCCCAGATCTGGTAACTAAAAACTCACGCCAGGCGTGTGTGTGTGCATGCCCAAAATCCCAAGAGAAGAATGGAGGAGGAGAGATTGCAGCATGGCCACCCCCCATAGGGAGTGATTTCTCACTTTCTGTCTCTCTGGTGAGTGCATACACCTCATAGCAATAATCTTTCTTATAATAAATAATAATAATGAAAACAAGGCCTTCTCTGTTGCAATCCAAGGAAAGTCCAACATAAAACATACATAGCACTAGAATAAAGAAAGGAAGAGAGAGAGCAGAAAAGATCTCTGGCATCCAACCGACCCCTGGAATTCAGCCCTGTGTAACATGTGCTGTTTGGTCCATATCTGGAAAAAAAAAAAAATCCTGTACAAACTGTCAAATGGGAAAGAAGAAAGCTGACAATCTTCCCGGAGCAGAGAGTAAAGGCGCACTCAAGAAACCGGCTGAGGCTGGAGGTACTGAGATTACAAATTCTGCCTCAGATTTTAGGAGGTGGAAGTAGTGCCTGCCCACCCTTTAATATCATGCCACTTCGCCACATTCTTTCAGTGTAAAAACATGGCCCATTGAATGTCTGTGTCTGACCCATCTGAGCATGTTCCTCTCTCCTGAAAGGGCAAGACTTGGGAAGAAATGGAAGGTAAAGTTTCTCCTCTGTGGGGCAGAAAGAGCCCTACAACCTTACTTGATGGTGTTTTGGAGTACCATATATAAGAATAGACATAACTCCTTTGAGGAAATTACATTTTGAATAAAGTGACTGATGTGTTTGGAGTCTCCTAATCAATAGCTCTCCTGCCTACTTTTTGCTGTGAACACCTAACGTTAGCTAAAGATGCAATTCCATCACCCATGAGAACATCCAGATTTCCAGCAATCCGGACTTCGTTATGTCTTCTGGACTAAGCTAAGGAGACTCACATGGTAAGATAGTTCTTCACAAATATGTATTCCATGGTAAAGCTGGTAGAAGAAAAAAAGTGTATTCCAATTTGTGATGATACTACACTAAATTACATTAATTAACACTCGTATGAAATGCACAGTTTTAATTTTTCTGACCAAAATGACACAAAACTGAAGGGAAAACTTTCTAACTTTTTGGATTCTTCTTATACATCAATGATAATGACAATAATAACATACTGTTACTGAGTGCTTATTGTAAACCCGGCACGAGAGCTAAGTACTTTCTGCATTCTGTGTTCTATGTATACTTTACAATGCACAATAATCCATTATTTTCCCATTTTCAGGAGATAAAACAGTTTAGTGATGAGGGATTTATCCAAGGACACACAGTAGTACAAAGGGTAGAGAAATTCAGATTTTTTTTAGCTTTACATTAAAATGCTTTTCACTAGAATGGAAAGTCTCCTAGGATTTGATTCTCTGACCTCTATTGCTAGTACTTTAAGAAAATATGTTTCATATTTGTCATATAAAAAGGCATGCATGTAAGTACCAGTTGTTTTCTTACTCAATTCCTATCTAAATATTATGGAAGTTTGCATATTAGATCTTGCACATGAACAACTGTTAGACCATTTTGTTCCCTTACCCTAACATGGCGATCTTCTTCTGTAAACCTGCTTGCTCTTCCCATGAGAAAATAGCTTGTGCTAGCCATACAGAAAACCGTATCTGGGACGACATCCTGTACCTGCTACTGTCCTTGCTAACTAGCCTGAAACCCTTTTGTTTAGCAATGTAACTGCTTGCATGGAAACCCGACTCCCCTCAGAAATAATTAACCTCTTGATTCACCTTCTGTAACTGCTTGCATAAAAACCCCTGGTAACTGACCCCCTGTAAAAAGACTACTCAAACTTCGGTCTGGACCACAGTTCTGACTCTCAGTCCTCCCCCCTTCCCCTCCCTCCACCCTCCCTCACCCCTCCCCCCCCTCAGATTGTAGTCACTGGCCTGCTAATAAAGAGTCTCTTTAAACTTAATCTGACTTTCGTGGTCATTCATTCAGTGGCACTCTACAATAATATAAGGGGCTATTTTGAGATATCTTAAATCTTAAATAAATAAAAATGACTCTACACTGGGACCAGCAGTTGGCTTAATGGTTATGTTGCTGGACTCCCATGTAGTTGACCGCAGTTCGAGTTCCAGACCTGGAGGCTTGAACTCACGTCAGACGTGTGTACATACGTGCCCAAGATCCCGAGAGGAGAATCGAGGAGTAGGGATGGCGGTGCAGCCATCCCCTGCCCCCCCAGAGGGGTGATTTCTTACTTTCTGTCTCTCTGTTTCTCTCTTTCTGGAGAGCGCATGCACCTATAGCAAAAACCTCTCCAAAAAAATTAATTAATTAATTAATTAATTAATTAAAAATAAAGGCTGTACACATAGACCTTTTTCAGTATTCAGGAAATTTTTGGTGAATAACATTGCTTTTAAGACAGTAGCTTAAAATATCAGTTTTATTAGTTATATTGAATATGTACTTCTGTGTAGGTAATACGCCTTTTTTGTTTAAATTTTTTTTCTTATTTTTCTTTTCTTTTCTTTTTTATTATCATCATAATCTTCTTTATATTACATTGGATTACATATAACTTTACAGTGTATTACAATGCTTTTTCAAAAGGGAATGCCATGCATGTTAGTCAATACAAAGACATTAACCTCCCCGCTTCAACATTCAATATCTTTTCTATGTTTTCCCCAATCATTATTATTATTCTAATTATTTTTTTTAAAAAAAAAAGTCAATCACTATTTCTCATTTTGCTTGTAAAGACTTTGCCCATCATAAAATACTTCTCAGACCAATCCAGTTGAGAATACTATACATGTCATTATCTACAGTTAATAAGCCATATCAGTTTCTCACTAACGTCCTGCCTCTCTATTGTTCTCTTGCTATCTTTCTCTATCCTCTTCTCTTCACCTCCCCCATTCCACACTGTCCTATTTTCATTAAGTACATTAACTGCTTTTATGTCCTCCAATTTTTTGCTCTCTACCATAGAGTGTGGATAGTCGGTATATATTGAGTGGATACATACAATATCTTTCTTTCATAGCCTGGCTTACTTCACTCAGCAATAGATCCTCCATATCTGACCACTTTCTATCAAATGCCAGGGTCTTGTTATTTTTTATGGCTGAGTAGTATTCCATAGAGTATATATACCATACTTTTCCAATCCATTCATCAGTTTGTGGACATTTAGGCTGGTTCCATGTCTTGGCAATTGTGAATAATGCTGCAATAAAGATTGATGTGCAAGCACTTTTCCGACTGAGCATTTTCCTGTCCTTTGAATAGATACCCAGAAGTGGGATTGCTGGATCAAATGGTAGTTCTATTTGTAGATCTTTGAGGAACCTCCATATTGTTCTCCACAGTGGTTGAACTGGTTTACATTCCCACCAACAGTGTAGGATGGTTCCCTTTTCACCACATCCCCGCCAACATTTATCACTTTTTATATTCTTAATCTTTGCCATTCTGACAGGGGTTAGGTGGTATCTCATTGCGGTTTTTATCTGCATCTCCTTTATGATGAGGGATGTTGAGCATTTTCTCATATGCTTTTTGGCTTTTCGTATGTCATCCTTAGAGAGATTTTTGTTCAGCTCATTTCCCCATCTTTTAATTGGGTTAATCATTTTTTTTCGCATAAGGCACTTGAGTTCCCTATGTATTCTGGTTATCAGTCCCTTGTCTGAGGGATATTTAACAAAAATATTTTCCCATTCTGAGGGTTGTCTGTTCACACTTGTTACTGTGTCCTTTGCTGTGCAGAAACTTCTTAGTCTAATATAGTCCCACTTGTCTATTTTAGGGATTATTGCCTGTGCTTTGGGAGTCTTATTTAAGAAGTCTTTGCCTACTCCAATGTCTCCCAGAGTTTCCCCAGCATTTTCCACCAGTATTTTTATTGTTTGAGGTCTTAGGTTCAGATCTTTGATCAATTTTGAGTTGACTGTTTTTAATGGTGAAAGATGGGGGTTCAGTTTCATTTTTCTGCAGGTAGATACCCAGTTTTTCCATCACCATTTACTAAAGATGTTTTCCTTTTCCCAATGGATTGACTGATATTCTTTGTCAAAGATCAGTTGGCTGTAAGCTTTGGAGGTTATTTCTGGGGTCTCTATTCTCTTCCATTGGTCCACATGTCTGTTTTTATGCCAATAACATGCTGTTTTAATGACCACAGCTTTATAGTATATCTTGGGATCAGGGAGTGATATGCGTCCTACTCCATTCTTCTTGCGCAGGATTGCTTTTGCAATACGAGGTCATTTATGATTCCAGACAAATTCTATGATTGTCTTTTCTAGATCTGTGAAGAATATTTCTGGTAATTTGATTGGAATTGTATTAAACATGTAGATTAATTTGGGTAGAATTGCCATTTTGATTATGTTAATTCTTCCAATCCAGGAGCATGGGATGTCCTTCCACTTTTTTATGTCACTTTCAATGTCTTTTTTAAGATTTTCTTTATAAAGGTCCTTGACTTTCTTAATTAGGTTTATCCCTAGGTATCTTATACACCTTGTGGCTACGGTGAAAGGGATTCCTTTCTTCAGCTCTGCTTCGTTCAACTTGTTGTTCATAAATAGAAATGCTATAGATTTTTGGATATTGATTTTGTATCCTGCCACCTTACTGTATTCACTTATTACTTCAAGAAGTTTTTTCATGGATACCTTTGGGTCTTCTAAGTATACCATCATGTCATCTGCAAATAAAGATATTTTCAACTCTTCTTTGCCTATTTGAATGCCTTTAATATTATTCTCTTCTCTGATTGCAATAGCTAAGACTTCCAGTACTATATTAAAGAGCAGTGGGGGGACCAGCAGTTAGCGTAATGGCTATGTTGCTGGACTCCCACGTAGTCGACCGCGGTTCGAGTCCCGGACCCGGCGGCTTAAACTCACGCCGGGCGCGTGTGCGTGCGTGCCCAAGATCCCAAGAGGAGAATGGAGGAGAAGGGATTGCGGCGTGGCCATCCCCCCTGGGGGGTGATTTCCTGCTTTCTATCTCTCTGTCTCTCTCTGTCTGTCTGGCGAGCGCACGCGCCCTATAGCAAAAAAAAAAAACCTCTCCAAAAAAAAAAGAAAAAAAAAAAAGAGCAGTGGGGAAAGTGGGCAGCCTTGCCTAGTACCTGTTTTCAAAGGAAAAGCTTTCAGCTTTTCCCCATTCAGTATAATGTTAGCTGTAGGTTTTTCATAGATTGCATTTATTGTGTTCAGAAATGACCCTTCTATACCAATCTTACTGAGAGTCTTAATCATAAACGGATGTTGTATTTTATCAAATTCTTTCTCTGCATCAATTGAGATGATCATATGGTTTTTATCTTTCTTTCTGTTAATGTGGTGTATTACATTTATGGTCTTGCATATATTGAACCACCCTTGCATCCCTGGTATAAAGTCTACCTGGTCGTGATGAATGATCTTTGTTATATGTTGTTGGATATGATTTACGAGTATCGTGTTGAGAATTTTTGCATCAATATTCATCAATGATATTGGTCTGTAGTTTTCCTTTTTTGTCATGTCCTTATCTGTTTTGGGGATGAGGATAATGGAGGCTTCATAAAATGAATTTGGAAGGTTTCCTTCCTTTTGAATCTTTAGAAATAATTTTAGTAGGATAGGGGTTAACTCTTCCTTAAAAGTTTTGAAGAATTCAGAAGTGAAGCCATCTGGACCTGGGCTTTTCTTTGTTGGGAGGTTTTTTATTACTGATTCAATCTCCTGGCTTGTTATAGGTCTATTCAGGTCCTCTATGTCTTCCTGATCCAATCTTGGTAGATTATATGCATCCAGGAATTTGTCCATCTCCTCCAGGTTATCTTGTTTGTTGGCGTATAGGCGCTCATAGTATCCTCTAATGATATTTTGTATTTCTGTTATTTCTGTGGTAATATTGCCTGTTTCATCACATATTTGATTAATCTTGTTTCTTTTTTTCTTCTTCTTGATCATTCTAGCCAATGGTGTGTCGATCTTGTTAATCTTTTCAAAGAACCAGCTTTTGCTTTCATTTATTTTCTGTATGGTTCATTTATTTTCTATTTCATTTATTTCTGCTTGAACCTTTATTATTTCTTTTTGCCTGGCACTTTGGGGGTTTGTTTGTTGCTGCTTTTCCAATTCTTTGAGGCATGATGATAAGTTATCTACTTGCCATCTTTCCATCCTTTTCTTATGCGCACTAATTGCTATGAATTTCCCTCTTCTGACTGCTTTTGCTATGTCCCATAGATTCTGGACACTTGTGTACACATTATCATTTGTTTCCATAAATTTTTTTAATTTCAGCCTTAATTTCTTCAGTAGTGAAGAAGTCATTCAGAAGTAGGTTGTTCAGTTTCCATGTGTTCATGTATTTTCAGGGTTGTTTCTTGAAATTAATCTTGTGTTTAATTCCATCATGGTCAGAGAAGATGCTGGGTACAGTTTCTATGCCTTTGAATCTGTAAAGGCTTGATTTGTGTCCTAATATATGATCTATCTTTGAAAAGGTTCCATGTCAGGGTGAGAAAAATGTATATGTTGTGGATGTAGGGTGGAAAGTTTTATAGATATCAGTCAAGCCCATTCCATTTATAGTATCATTTAAGTCCTGTATCTCTCTATTTATTTTCTGTCTAGAAGATCTGTCTATAGGAGATAGTGGGGTGTTGAGATCTCCAACAATTATAGTATTTCTCCCTATCTCTCCTTTTAGCTCCAGCAGTCTTTCCTTCACATATTTAGGCGCACCTGAGTTGGGTGCGTAGATATTGATAAGGGTTATGTCTTCTTGCTGGATTATCCCATTTACTATTATATAATGCCCTTCTTTGTCTCTTCTTACAGTCTTTGTCTTGAAATCTATTTTGTCTGAGATCAATATTGCTACTCCAGCCTTTTTTTGATTTCCATTTGCATGGAATATCTTTTTCCAGCCCTTGACTTTTAGTCTATGTATGTCTTTATCCATAAGGTGAGTTTCTTATAGGCAACAGATAGAGGGTTTCTGTTTTCTTATACATTCATCCAGTCTATGTCTCTTAACTGGAGAGTGTAATCCATTGACATTCAATGTAATTATCGATATTTCCATACCTGATCCTATCATTAAGTGAGCCATTTTCTTGGTTGCTTTTTTTTCTCATATAACTGTCTTTGATTTTTCAGTTTTCCTGGTATAGTACTCCCTTCAGAACCTCTTGAAGAGCTGGTCTGGAGTTGGTAAATTCCTTCAAATTTTGTTTATTCGAGAATGTTTTTGTCTTTTTTTTCCGTATGAAAGATCATTTTGCCGGGTATAGTATTCTTGGTTGAAATTGTTTTTCACTCAACACTTTGACTATACTTCCCCATTCTTTCCTTTCCTGCATTGTTTCCACTGAGAGATCCGATGTTAGCCTGATGGGGTGACATTTGTAAGTAACTTGGCGTTTCCCTCTTGCCAACTTTAGTATCTTGTCTTTGTCTGTTGTTTTTGCCAGTCTGGCTATGATGTGCCTTGGAGAGGATCTTCTTGGGCTGATTCTACTCGTGGTCCTATGTATTTCTTGGGTCTGGATATTTGAATGCCTTTCTAGATTTGGAAAGTTTTCTTCCAGGATCTCATGGAATAAGTTATCTAGGCCCTTATTATTTTCTTCCTCTTCTGGAATACCAATTATCCGGATGTTGGGGCACTTGATGGTATCCAGTATTCCTCGTATATTATCCTCATTTTTCATGGTTGTTTTTTCAATCTTCTTGATACTTTTTTCTAGGTCAGATGTTTTGTCTTCTACATTGAAGATTCTATCTTCTGCCTGGTATAACCTACTTTTAATACTTTCAAGGGAGGTTTTCATTTCCTGTATCACATTCTTCAATCCTAAAAGTTCCATCTGGTTCTTGTTTAAGGTATCGATTTCTTCTTTCAAGTCATTGAAGGACTTCCTCATCTCCTGGAGCTCCTTGTCTCTTTTCTCTGCCATCTCAGTTAGTTTGGCCACTACAAATATTCTGAATTCCTTATCACACGTGTCCACGACATCTATTGTATTGACTGTGGGTGATGTAGGCTTGATGATTTCCCTTGAGGGAGAGGCCTTTTGTTGGTTGCTCATATTTCTTGAGCCTCTGCAATTGTTCCTAGTCATCAGGTAATCCATATGTTTCTTCCTAACTTATTTAAGGTATCTTTGATTGTTAAAAGTTGTACTGGCTTAGAAAATTGATGATTTCTCTTATGGTTGGCCTACCGGTTGCTCACAACTACCATTAACTGTTGCCACTAGCCCTGGATGGCCCAAAGTCCTTGCTGTTTCTAAGGAGTGGTGAGCCTTCAACTGGCCTAATAAGCAACACCCCAAGAGCAAAGAAAAACAAAAGGAAAAAAGGAAATCGCGTGGCGCGCAACGCGCGCTATTCAAATCACCAAAATTCAAAGAGTCCAAAGGCTAGTGGGACAGGGTCACAAGATGAGTGACAGGACCAGGTTGGTCGGGCCTGCAGCCTCAGTCTGCCTGGTGTCTGGGACTACTGGCGGGCTCAATCCGGATTGCGGGTGGGGTGGGGTGGGAGTTCACCTTAAAGTCCCAGACAACCAACCTGGGGTCCAAGGAGGAGGAACGGTGGGGATGAGCGGAGATTCAGAAGGGTCGGGCCTGCAGCCTCAGTACACCTAAAATTTTTAATAGAATTTTTTTTTAATTAGAAAGACAGAGAAATAATTTAAAAGGGTGATGTTTTTGTGTATGGCATTCTGCTATTTTTTTATTTTTAAGTTTATTTACTTGTTTATTCCATAAGTGATAGAGACAGAAAGGCAACACCCCAATAGGGTCTTGACACCAAAATCCAACCACAGCCTCAGCCAGCTCCAGATCATGGGTATGTGCATGTCCAGTGTACTCAGTGAGGTCTCCAGACTCAAACCTGAAAACTCTCCATGTGTGTCAGTCTCTCAGAGTATTTCATTTTACCACTGTTCCACCACCCAGTTCCAATATTTTACACATTGTTATCAAATGGTAACAGAATATCTTTGGCCTTTTGTTTTATATATGTATATATCCTTTACTGCCATCAAGATCTTGAGAACAAAATCTTGTTCTCTGTGGTGCCTGACATGGAGAAATCTTTTTTTTTTTTTTAAGAGGTTTTTTGCTATAGGGCGTGTGCTCTCCCCAGACAGACTGAGAGAGACAGAGAGATAGAAAGTGAGAAATCACCCCCCAGGGGGGATGGCCACGACTCAATCCCTTCTCCTCCATTCTCCTCTCGGGATCTTGGGCACGCACGCACATGCGCCCGGCGTGAGTTTTAAGCCACCGGGTCCAGGACGCAAACCGCGGTCGACTACGTGGGAGTCCAGCGACATAGCCATTACGCTAACTGCTGGTCCCAGACATGGAGAAATCTTAAAGGATGTCAAATAATGAATTGCTAATTGTTTTATCTAATTCCTAAGGATTCAGAAAAGAAATGGTATGACTCAGAGAAAGCAAATTAGATTAACAATGACTAGAAATGTTTCTGTTGCTACCTTCCATAATTAAAGTACCCTTAACCGAGCTCTCATTCCTGATCTCTTTAAAATCAGAGTATTCTATTATACAAATGCTTACCCCTTAGTAATAGTGCACACAAAAAACTGCATTCCAGGTGGTCATCTGTATTCCTACAAATGAAGGCAGAAGCCCTCTTGCTGCTGATGGATTGTTCAAGCCGTAATTGTAGCACTTCCTGTGGGCATTGTCTGGATACATTTGGGTCATTGGTATCCTGGGATGCCAGCTCTGGAGAGGATCAGAACCAGAGAACCCCAAAATACACTAAAGTGAGCTGGCCCTTCCCCACTCCCTTTATTTCCTCAGCTCTCAGTCAGATACCAAAAACCAGACCTGCACTAAGCTCCTCTGACCACAAACCACCCCTCCAAGGAGATGTATGGGAGCTGACATGTACCCTGATAGCACTACCTGGAGCTTAGTGGGCTCTGGGCTCAGCCTCAGATTACCTGAACCCATTGTCTCTGCTTCCAAAACCTGAGCAAGCTTAGGGTCCCCAAGGTAAAACAAGAGGGGTCCTTCTAGGAGGGTGTTCCCACTTTCTTCCATTGGTGCTTCAGTGAAGCATTAACAGGATTGGAGGCCTGTTCAGTTACAGATTTCCCAGAGGTGTTCCCAAGGTACCTTTCAGTCCTCATTTGGAGAACATACACCTAATTATTAGCACCTGATGTGGCTTGTCAGGCAGGAGACCTGATACACACCAGACTCCAGTGCAGTTCCCCCAGGCACTCTCCCTGTGTATGTCTAAGTGACTGGAACAAGCTGAGCTGTCACAAGGATCTCAAATCTATCACAGCCCAATTCACAGGTTCTTTCACAGAGCTCTGGAATCTTCCTGCCACGGGCAGACTCATCTCCTCCAGGTGCCGCGAGTATGGAGCACACATTCACTTACAAAGGCTAGGCTTGGAGAGGTGAGTGAGTGTCGATTTACATTTCAAAGGTGTTTTTCTCTGTTTCCCTAAAACATATCATCTGCTCATTAAATATCTACCTACAATCAGCTCTAATGCAGAATGGACCTTGATCCACTGCTCACAGATTTGCTCAAGAGTTTTAAACTTTCCTAATCTCAGACTGGTTGTCATTTGACTGCTAAGGTTTTAGCTGAGTGGTTGAGTATTCAGCTGCAATTACCATTTCATTTGATCATTTAAATAGAGGAATGATTTTTTTCTTTTTATCTTTACTCCTTTAATCTTTTCCTTATTAACAAAAAGACCTTGGGTCAGAAGGTGGTCAGGAATATGAAATGAATTACTGGTGTCTCTGGAGCAAAGCTCTGTACAAACAAGGCATTACCGCATCTGGTCCTTCTAAAACTGAGCTTCCCCTGCCCCATACAAAACTTTCACCTCCTTAAGGGCTTTATGAATAACTGAAAACACTCTTATTTGTGTCTTCTTAAGTACTTCCTACATACATTTTGGTATTTCAAGACAGTATAGTAGAGTGTAGACAGCGGCTGACTCATTCCCAGCTTTGATAATTTCTGTTTCTTAACCTTCCTACACCACAGTCCACTTATCTATAAAATGGTCACATTATAGTGCTTGCCCAGTAATATGCTGTGTAGAGGAATTAATATTAGACCACTAACACAAAGTTTAGACTTCATAATATTAGCTATTATTTCTTAAGACAATCTGCCTGCAATGATACATTTTAAAAATCCAGTATCAGGTTAAACCCTAAATGTTTATTTTCTTTACAGTTGTACATAATTAAGACACATAATTAAACATCTACCTCAGCAATAAGCTCCAAAAAGTTAAGGAAACTTAATTTTTTCTCAAGTTTTGGTTTTCCCAATCCTTAAAATGGTTACAACAACGTTGCTTGTCTCACAGGATTGTTGTCTAGCAAGTGGGGCAAAGAGTGGGAACCTATGCCATGAGATTCTAAGGCCCTCCACCTAGCTCAAGGCAGCAAAACTAATACCTGCTAAGCGAGGTTCATGGGTGGCAGACAGGGTTACTATGTTGAAGGCCACAGTATCGATTATCAGGTTAACACTGTCTTGCCTGGAATTTCCAAAAGACAGGCACAAGACTGGCTGGGAGATTAGCATCAAAATAGATCAGAAAAGAACAAAATACAGAAGTAAAAAAATTAAGGTACTAGACGATTTTCCATTTTTTAATTTTCAAACCAAGGTCCCTCCTATGTACAATATCCCTTAATATCTGAATAATGTAAACAAATGTACAGCAAGATAAAGAATTGGAAACTGTTTTAAGAAGAGCCAGGTTCTCTCGTGAAGAGAGAAAGGAGATGAAAACAGCAGGACTTCCCACAGAGAGAAAACAAAGGGGAAGATGTGACCACGTGTAAGACATCTGAATGAGTTAACACTGTCTACTCTTATCCCATCCAAATCCTAATCCAGCTTTCCCAAAACAGGGCACTAGATACAATAATGATTCGGGCTGGCCTAATAATTATTAACGCAGAGTTAGTTAAGTTCTTTCAGGACATGGATGATGCTGGCTGCTGGAAGGCATTATTCAGGAGGTCCAGTTGCAATCAGGGGACTGCTTCAATGCAGGAGGCTGCTTTGCCCTGGTTAGGAGAGCATCTGAAAAAGGTTTTTCTAGTCCAGTGTGTCGCAGTTCTTACCACCACCTGAATCACTGTGTTCAGTTGGTTTGGGTATGCCCCAAGATTCTTTACTTCTTTTTTTGAAATGTGGTAATTTTTTTTTTTTTTTTTTTTTTTTTTTTTTTTTTTTTTTTTTTTTGCTTTCACTTTTCAGTAAAATAAATACTTGCTGCATAGTTTTGCCTGAAATTATAAATTAACTGTTTGGGGCTAATAAGAAATGAATTATTCAATTTGTAAAACATTTAGTTTTTTAAAGACTTTTTTCCCACTATTCATTATTATATAGGAAAGCTATATTATGATTTCAGACTTTAGAAATTTGCTTTAAAAAGTGCATTAGTCAAGGTATAATTTTAAATATAGCATGCATATATTCTAAAACCTGAATCTATTTGACATCAATATAAGCCTTTCCATTATTTTTCACCCCCCACTAAAATGTGGTCTGACTTTACAAAGCAGCAGTTCTTCAATTAGTGGGTGACTGTCCCCTAGAGGACATCTGGCAATATCTGGTGTAATTCTAATTGTCATAGGAGAAAAGGTGCTAGTGGCACTTAGTGTGTAGAGCCCAGAGATGCTGTTAAACACCTTACAGTGCACAGGATGAATCATGGCAATGAAGAACTATTCAACTTAAATGTCAAGAATCCCAAGGCTGGGTCCAGCAGTTAGTATAATGGCTATGTCACTGAACTCCCATGTAGTCGACCGTAGTTCAAGTCCTGGACCTGGCGTCTTAAACTCATGCCGGGCGCGTGTGCGTGTGTGCCCAAGATCCCAAGAGGAGAAAGAAGGGATTGCAGCGTGGCCATCCCCCCTGGGGGATGATTTCTTGCTTTCTGTCTCTCTGTCTCTCTCTGTCTTTCTGGCAAGCGCACATACCCTATAGCCAAAACCTATCCAAAAGAAAAAAAAAGGAAAAAAAAAAGAACCCCAAGGCTAACAACCCTGTTGTAGAGTAGGACTCAAGTCCACTTTATAAGTAGCCTCTCTGTCCATTTTGATTCTGAAAATGCAGATTTTACTAATTAGCAAATGCTATTTAAAAATTTTAAGCTAACCAATCTCATTACCAAAAGCAATGGTTACCTTAAGTATCAAAATGATACTTCTAGAATGATAGAAATTAGAACATGTACCATTGAATTTCCCTTAAGCCTAGAATGCCAGTTTAATCTGTTAACATGGACAGTTCATTAGATTGGTTTGAAGAGGCCAAGCAGATGCTTTCTTTTGCTCGTTTTTCTAGATAATGATAAAAAAAAAAAAAAAAAAAAAGATTCTTTACTTCCAACAGGTTCCCAGGTGATGCAGTTGTTGCTGCTTCAAGGATCATACTTTGGAGCAAGGGTCTGGTCCTCCAGGTAAGTCCCTACGAGAAAAGCTGTTTTAATGGTAAATGACCTGAATCTGAGAAATTGTATATGTGATGGAAGTTCATGTATTGTTTGGTCTCTGTGAAGGTCTCTGAAGGCAGGATGTGGACCTTTTAGCCCAGGTCTTGTCTCTAGGGATGGGGACGTTATTCTGTCTTCCATCTCTTCACTGAAGACACAAGAGCTGTTTAGGATCTATCTTCCACCCATGTTAGAGATCCCTCAGTGAGAGCATGTTGCTGTTTTTACGGGTCAGAGGCAATAGATCCACCCCAGTGGTCAGGTAGACCCCAGGGCTGGAGCCATAATACCCAGATATGACATAATAGGTGTGACTGAACATTCTCTAGGAACTCATCCTGCTCTCAGTGGCATGATTCTAGGTTATAGAATTTCCTTCATCAAAGTCTGGAGGGGAGGGTTGTTTTTGTCACTGTTTTAATTAGAGTTAATGTGTAACAATCAGAACAACAAAGGGAACATCAATAGTGGAGGAGAAGACATTTCTTCTTGAGCCATCTGATTATAAGAAGTCATTTAAATAAAGCCAGCAGTTAACTAAGGGGAACGACCACCTGCAAAGCCTGTTTTAAAAACTTCTGCACAAATTGTCATACAAATGTATCCATTTCCTACGACAGAGGCAAAATTAGCTTTTCCTTTTTGCTTTCAACACTAGCACATAATCATCTTGAACAAAAATTCTGTCTAAATATACCGAGCCTCCTATGCTCATACTCTTCATGTCTTCACTATTCTTTTTATTATTTTTTTAAGTAGTAGCCATCATCTTCTAGCAGACTAGATACTTTAAGTATTTCCTGTATTTATAGCTGAGGTGGGCCTTCACCTGACAAGGGCAGGCATTTTTTTTTTCCTTAGAATACTTTTTGGTATATAGAAAAATCTCAGAAAACCTAAAGCAGATAAAAATCTTCTAAATACAAAGTCCTGCTTCAATTCATTGGGGACAAGAGAAAGCAAAATGGACAAAAAGAGAAAAAGGCATGTTGTGCGTACATATTAAATTTTGACATTATGTGTTGTAACTGATGGAGAGTTTTAGAATAAGTTTTATTAGTTAGTTCTACTAACTAATGCACATTGTTTGATTGGAAAGATATTTAGGATTCAAGCAGGCAAAATAGCAAGAGTCATAGTAAAGCAGTTCAGTGCAAATGATTTAATGATAGAGGTGCAGAAGTAAACTTTCTTTTCTTTTTTATGTTAACCACAGATGTCTACCTTATTCATAGTCAATGTTTCTCCATCCCTGAAGATGACAAAATCCCAATAACCTTCCAAATATTGACAAAGCAAAGCCCTTTAGCCTTAAGGGTTCTCACATATCCACAGAAGCAATGGTGGAGGTAAAAGTGAGGCCTTAGCAGCAGATGAAGCTCATGACTCCTGGCCCCGGAGGAACTGAACAACACCCTCATTTTCTCTGTTGGCTTCTGCGGAGGATGAAATCTGCCTCCTTTTTCCAGGTCTGCTTTAATTTGCCACTACAAATCCCTTCACTGGATCATCTTCAGGGGACTAGTGCCTTGGAAGTATATCTCTTTCATGCATCAATTTAAGCTGGAAAAAGTGTTCTTTTTATTACTGCATTCATTTCTTAGTAATCATTTAATAATAACAATTATAATGACATCTTGAATTTAAACAGTGCCTTTAGCACTATATTCTCATCTGCTAGTTGCTCTTTCTTTGATAGTTTTCCTTTCAATGACTACATATAAAATTGAGAGACACCGAGGACAGAATCCTTGAATTACAAATACTTCATAGCATTATTTAGTCAAATATGTTGATGCCCAGAACAAATTACTGCAGACTGTTGAGTGATTTATGGTTTGTGTTTGTGTGCCAAACTGCTCATAAAATCAGGCTTAATAAAGCTGGAAAGTCTTTGAGAAGAGATCATCTGCTACAAACACACACCCTGGAGAAAAGCAGGGTACACATTCTCCACGTGACACAGGGCATGGAAGAAAGAGCATCAATTCAGAATCAGAAAGACTCACAGTAAAATGCAAATTCTAGCAGCAACTATGTGACCTTGAGCAAATTTTTTAACCTCTTTAAAGGTTGGTTTCCCCTATAGAAAGTTGAAGTTGGGAGCCAGCCCATGGCCTGGTGGTTAAGGTAGCCGAATGTTTCATGGCTAACCTCACACTTCAAGTCCTGGACCCAGCAGCTGGAAAAATAAGCTGAGCACATGAGTGTGTGCCCCAAATCTCAAAAGGCTGGAAAAATGAAGGAGGAGGAGAAGGGATTGCAGTGTGATCATTCCCCATGAAGAGTGCTTTCTCTCTCACCCTTCCTCTGATTCTCTCCAGTAAGCACATGCACTCTTTGGTAAGCTAAAAAAGAAAGAGAGAAAGAAAGAAGGAAGAGAGAAAGGAAAAGAAGAAAGGAAGGAAGAAAGAAAGAGAGATAAAGAATGAAAGGCAAAAGGAAGGGAGGAAAGAAGGAAAGAAACATAAAAAGAAATAAGGAAGAAAGGAAGAAAGCAAGCAAGCCAGCAAGCAAGCCAGCAAAAGAAAGAAGCAAGGAAGTAAGAAAGAAAGGAGAGGGACTAGCAGTTGGCATAATGGCTATGTCTCTGGATGTCCATATAGTTGACTACGGTTCGAGTCCCGGACTCAGTGGCTTAAACTCACACCAGGTACGTGTGCGTGCGTGCCCAAGATCCGGAGAGAAGAATGAAGGAGAAGGGATTGTGGCGTGACCATCCCCCCTCTGAGGGGGGTGATTTCTCGCTTTCTGTCTCTCTGTCTCTCTCTATCTTTCTGGCGAGCGCATGTGCCCTATAGCAAAAACCTCTCCAAAAAAAAAAAAAAAAAAGAAGAAAAAAAGATGGGAAGGAAAGAAAGGAGAAAAAGTAGGAAAGAGAGAGAGAAAGAAAGAGGAAAGGAGGAAGGAAGGAAACTGGAATAAGACTAAATTATATAATATACACATACAGGAGGCATTCAATAAAAAGTAACTGATATCTTTACTACTCTAAATCTCCAAGACACCAGCTTTGCAGTTTTTATGGTTAATATGAAGAAAAAATGGCTATTTTACTTGTAAATATGTCTTATAGTTATTATATTCATTAGCACTTACTATATGATAGATTATTCACAAAGATATGATTTATATTAAGATGTAATACCTATTATTATCTCCATTTTATAGATAAAGAGACGGAGGAAATCACTACCTTCAATGCTGCCTTGAAAGCATTTAGGAGTTTCGTATTGCACTGGAGTTAGAACTGACTTTCCCCAACCTGCCCAGCCTTAGAAGGGCTGCCCCTGCCTTTCTCTGTAACGTCATCTCCTACCTCTGCCTCCCACACCTGTACCGGTTTCAACCTCCTGACCTAGATTTTACAAATTCAACTAGAGTGTTCTCTCTGGTTGTGCAGTCCTTGCACTGAAGGTCCCTATCACCACCACAGCCATTCTTTATATGGATATCGCCCTGTCATTCAGATCTTAGAATAAATGTCTTTCCCAGAGAGGCCTTTTTTGACAAATCGGTCAATAGTAGTCACTAGATCATCCTCTATGGCATTACCAGATATTAATTGTATGCATGGTTGTTATTACTCTCTGATTATTGCTCTTGTTTAGCTATGCATTCATTTATTACCACACACACACACACACACACACACACACACACACACACTGGTTCACCTCTGCATCTCCAGTTCTGGTTCACCTCTGCATCTCCAGTTCTTAGAACACTGACTGGTACATACTGGGTGCTTCTAAATATTGCTGATTAACTGGACAAATAAATAAATAAATAAATAGTGTTACCATTTAGAGCTCTAGAAGGCTTTCCTGTGTCTAGGCATAATTTAACTTTTTTTTTTTTTGACAGGTTTTTCCTATAGGGTGCATGCTCTCGCCAGAAAGACAGAGAGACAGAGAGATAGAAAGTGAGAAATCACCCCCCAAGGGGGATGGCCACACCGCAATCCCTTCTCCTCCATTCTCCTCTCAGGATCTTGGGCACGCAAGTACAAGTGCCTGGTGAGAGTTTAAGCCACCGGGTCCAGGACTTGAACCGCGGTCGGCTATATGGGAGTCTAGCGATATAGCCATTACGCTAACTGCTGGTCCCGGCATAATTTAACTTTAATGTAATTTCCTCTGGTTTGGTTTCTAGACATGGAGAACAAACAATGTAACTCATTGTGAAAAATTCATTAGTTGCTCAAAAGTAATAATTGGCTCAGCCCTTAGACTTACGAACAGAAACATTGAAAATATTATTCCACATCCACATATCTGCCTCATTTCCCTCTTCTGTGACTGAGTTAGTTATACACTGATTTCTAGTGTATCTATACTGGTCTTGGTTTACACTGAGTCTTGTTTAATCCCCAGCCTCACCATGACAGAGCCACTGCTACTGCACACAGACACCTCTCCTTCCCTTTGCAGCCTGTACTGGGGAGGAAGCCTGGCACTGACTGAGACCACAGAGCCACTCCAATCATTAGGTGCTGTTCCTGGACTTCCCAATCATGTTCACAATGTTTATGACCATCTGGGTAATATCTCTGTGATATTCAGCCTTAGATAAAATATCTATTCTACTGAGTTATGGTGAAAATTAAATGAGGTAATACATACAAGGTGCCTATGGACACTAAAAATAGCATCTAATTTTATATGAATATCTGGGAAAAGGCAACTGTCAAGATAGAAAGATACCAGAAACTTCTTAATATTCCAAGAAAGCAAACACTTCTCTGGTAGGCACAGATTTAGCCTGCCTATTGTGATTTAAAAAATAATTAACCTTATAGCTATTTGCTATAACTAAGAAAGGAATCTGTCAGAGAGCAATAAAATATTGCTATGATATAGAGAACAAAGTAGAATATAGTTTGCACTTTTTAAATGTATATATTTTAAAGTATTTTTGCCAAAATAATCCAGAAGACTTGTGCAGAGACTGTCTTAAATCCCCACAAATGGTGAGCCCTTCAGAACACATTGTTGAATACAACTAAGCTGCACAAAACCTAAAAATAAAAATGGGGTAGGAAAAGAGAACAAAACAAAGAAAGAGGACAAGATCGGGCTAACATGTATGGATGATGAGACGGTTTTCAACAGCATGGCACAGTTACCTAAATTAGAGGACTTTTGTTTTAATTAAAATATCAGTAAGTTCTGAATCAATGAAAATCACAGGCTATGGGCCAACCCCACACCCTGGTGGTTAAGAGAAGTCAGATCCTACTCAAGCAGCTCTGGTTTGAATCCCAGCCTCCACAGCATGAGAAATAGGCTAGGTGAATGAGCAAGCATGACCAAAATTCTGATGGGAAAGAGAAATGGAGAAGGGATCTCAGAGTGGCCACAATCCATTGGGGATGGTTACTCCCCCTCCCTCTCTGTCTCCCTCTGGCAAGCACACACATCCTCTGACAACTTTAAAAAAAAATTGTTACAAGATATGAGAGCTTTCAGTTTACAAAATTAAGATCATCCCAGAAACAGACAAATAGAAATTAATTCTCATTTAAGTACCTTTCAATCGGTTTGCATGTGCTCTGGTAAGAAAAGTTATATGTATCAACAACACCAAAATTAAACTGTTGACAGAAATTGGAAGTAAATGGGCATAGAAGTATTATCTCTGAAAATATATCCAAGTATTTTCTTATTAACTCAGTTCAGTTAATGCATATTTAGTACCTGACGTATGTGACATTGCTCCTGCTGCTTCGTAATGTATCTTGTGATTCCTGAGATATCACTCAGTTTAAACTTTCACAAATTATTCTCTGCTTTCACTTAGGCTTGATAGTTTGCAATGTTATTAATTTGGATCTTAACTTCAATATTTAGACAAATATAAAATTCAAAAGAAAACTCAATCTTGCAAAAATAATACTCTCTTTACCTCTTCCCTTTCTAAAACTGCTCTTGTGTTTGTCCAAAAATTCTATGATAGTCTTACAAAACCCTACTCTCCCCACTATTATTATATAATCATGCACAATGCTTTCAAAATTCGTTTGAACTTATCCCAAAAGTTTTTAAAGCTGGCCATTTATTACACATATCGGAAACCACTTTACAGAAGGAATTATCACATGATTCCTGTGATAATTAAACGTCATAGTCACTTTGCACAGTTATCACATTATTCAATTTACAAAAATTTAATTTTAACTTTTTAGATAAATATTGATTGCCTAAAGTCCAATTAACCACAATCTGTAAAAATCACTACATTTTGGGAACCAGCAGTTAGCGTAATGGCTATGTCGCTGGACTCCCACGTAGTCGACCGCGGTTCGCGTCTCAGACCCGGTGGCTTACAACTCACGCCAGGCGCGTGTGCGTGCGTGCCCAAGATCCCGAGAGGAGAATGGAGGAGAAGGGATTGCGGCGTGACCATCCCCCCTGGGGAGTGATTTCTTGCTTTCTGTCTCTATGTCTCTCTCTGTCTGTCTGGCGAGCGCACGCGCCCTATAGCAAAAAACCTCTCCAAAAAAAAAAAAAAAAAAATCACTACATTTTATGATAGATCAATTAAAGTAAAATAGGCACACAGATTTCTATTTTTTTTTAAATGCATGCACTTAGTATGGAGGGGTCCTGTTTGGTTTTCAAGAAAAAGCCAAAATTTAGGAGCTCTCTTTCAGCTTCATGAGATGCCCTATCACAAGAAGGACAGTCAAGATAATACTAATCCCTCAAGAAGTCATAGGAAGAAACAAAGAATTAAGTGAAGGAGGACAAAAAAAAGGAATTAACTTCTGGATAGTATTGGTATTTTCATGTCTCTGCATGGTCAGGGTTTTCCGAGGAAAGATTGCTGACAACTTGGGTTAAAGGATATTTGAATACCAATCCTAAAAACAGAGACTCCAGAAAGATAGAAAGTGTTAACTCTCCTTAGACCCACCCAGGTACTTTCCAAGGTGGGGAAATAGAGACCTGCTCCTCCTTTCTACATAGAGGAATTGTTTAGATGCCAACGTAAGCATCTCTCTACATCTTTGGAAGATGCTTAGACATGCCAACCATCCCATCTGAGCTCCAAAATTCCTAATTTGGGGGTTCCTCTCCCACGGTGCACGCATTTGGACATCAAGCCTTCTTCATGACACCTCTGGGGAAGAAAGTCCTGGGGAACTGGCAACAAGGTGCTCTGTAGGAAACAATTTATTTGTAGATCCAGAAACCTTGTGTATCCTGTCAGGGTAAATAAATATAGATAAATATTTTAGATAAAAAGAGAACATGTAGATAAAGGAAGGGCATAAAATTGGGGCTGATAAAAAGAGCTCTTCCGTAGAGACTATGATGTCTCAACTTTGGCCCTTCTGACATTTTGAACCAGATCATTCTTTGTTGCAGGGACCATCCTGTGCACTGTAGGATTTCTGTTAGTATCTCTGGCTTTTGACTACTATATGTCAGTAGTATTGCTTCCGGAAAAATATTCCAGACAATGCCAAATGTCTCTTGGGTGCAAAATTGCCTTTGGTTGAAGACTACCAATATAGACAGATTGCACATCATTAATTGTGCCTCCAATTCATTACAGGCTTCAAATGTGGCCCATTAAGTGGTCTCAGTGAATTGGCTTTCTTCTTTGGCTCTCTAAGGTACAATTAGTTTGAGTTGTTAAAATTTAAGTCACCACACCCCAAAGCAATACTTTAGGGGGTTATACTACCTAGAATAGTAACTCCTCCAGAATAAATAATGGGATAAATTACATGATTTACCAGAGATTAATACAATTAGTTGTACAGTAGTAGTCTAATTAAAAAGAATACTAATATAGGGAGTAATTCTCCATATACAGGTTTTGAAGGTTAAAAGGGACTTAATCCCTCATTCACTCTGAACACATTTTTAACCTTTCAGTATTTCCACAATATCCCTAGTGAGTGATACTCTTCTCAGTGCTTAAACAACTCCACTGATGAGAAGCTCACTCCTTTTGAAGAGGTCCATTGGCTTCTAGACAGCTTGGAATTTTATGATTTGCTTGTCTAAACTGGGGGAAAAAAATTTCATTTTAGTATCTAATCATTGGCCCAGTGGGTCATTCAAATAAATATAAACTCCTTTCCACATGACAGAATACTGCATATTTGTTTTCAGTACCATGCTTTTCCAACAGTGACCCTTTTCTGAATTAAAAAAAAAAAAAAAAAAAAAAAAAAAAAACCTACTATTTCTTCCACTAAATTTTTGTAGGGCAGGATTTTGAGTCCAACCATCCTCCTGGCCATTCTCTAAGTTGTTTACAATGTGTTTGTATAGCTTTTATAACCTGGCTTCCAAAATTGAATGCCAGGCTCCAGTTCTCTGAAGTTTAAACTGGAGATAGCAGAGGGACCACTGCTTCCCCATTCTAAACACCACATTTCATTTATTGTAGCCAAAAATGGCAGTCAGAGTTACTAAGCAAACAGAAGAATACAGAATCTACTTGAGGTCAATACTATAATTCCGATGAATGATTTTAAAAAATAGAGATTCTATTATGTTTTCATTTTCATTAATGAGGAAAATTATCTCCTGAAAGAGAATTTTAAAAGAGAAAATGAGAGAACCAGCAGTTAGCGTAATGGCTATGCCGCTGGACTCCCACGTAGTCGACCGCAGTTCGCATCCCGGACCCTGAGGCTTAAAACTCACGCCGGGCACGTGTGCGTGCATGCCCAAGATCCCGAGAGGAGAATGGAGGAGAAGGGATTGTGGCGTGGCCATCCCCCCGGGGGGTGATTTCCTGCTTTCTGTCTCTGTGTCTCTCTCTGTCTGTCTGGCGAGCGCACGTGCCCTATAGCGAAAGCCTCTCAAAAAAAAAAAAAAAAGAAAGAAAATGACATCACCCCTTTTTTTCCAGATAAATTATATTGTTAACTGATATTGAATTGACCCTTATTTTAGCTCCAAAATTATCTCCTCCTATGTGATGCTACCAAATCTCATGTTTATTTGTGAAGTTAGTATTGGGGTCTAATTAACTGTTTTGGAAACTTACTTTGAATTATATATCAGTAAACGTCTATAATAATATTTTCTACATTTTTATTTAAGATTAAAGTCCCAAGACTATAGTTATGAACTCTGCATACTCATGCTTTTTTTTTTTTTTTTTTACTTTTATCTACATTTATTTTATGCTGACTTTATTCCGGTGCCATAAGTTTTTGTTTCTTCAGTTTCTTCTGGGATATCTTTTTCTTCTGTGCAACTTCCTCTTCTGGTTTAGGAACAATTTGCTCCTTTTCAGTGAGGATCATTTCGATGTGGCGGGGGGAGCTCATGTATGGGTTAATCCGTCCATGTGCTCTGTATGTACGACGGCGCATCTTTGGTGCCTTGTTCACTTGAATGTGCTCAATGACAAGAGAATCTACATCTAACCCCTTAAGTTCAGCATTACTCTCTGCATTTTTAAGCATTTGCAGCAAAAATTCGGCACTCTTTTTGGGCCACCGACCTTGTGTCCATCCCCACTGTTTAGCCTGGGCACATCTACCAGCTCCACCATTGCACCGACGGAATGGCACACACTGCTTCTGTAAAGTGACATCATTCAGATACTTGGTGGCTTTTCGGATATGCATACCCTTGATGGCCTGGGCCATTTCACGAGTGTTCTTAAAGTGAACATGAAGATTTGAACCTCTTGACTTGCATGACTTTGTGGGGTTCTCTGGGTCAAGTGAATAGCGAACCATTTTCAAAGTTCACCTCAGGCCGCTAAGGAGAAGAGCCATCCTCATGCTTTTTGAGAGCCATAGCACTTCCAACTGTTGTTTACATTTGCATGCATATTCAGCCTCATTTGTGGCCCTCTACAGTATGTTTTCCATTAAAATGAATGAACCTCATCAAGTGGGAGTAAACTTGTCATCAATGGACTTGTTCAAACACAGACTGGCTGATCTGTTATCAAGCAATTCTCTTTCAGAAAATAATTTTGTTTTTAGAAAAGACAGTGTAGCATAACCATTTTTGGCATTATTAATCAGAATTATAACATTGACATCAAATAACCCATCTCTTCTTCTTTTTTCAAGCTTACTCTATTTTATTTCTTCCACAAGAGAGAGGGAAACAGAGAGAGAAATAGAGAAAGACCAGACCAGAGGATTATCTTGAAGACTTTGAAGGAAGAAAAAGAGACTGATCTTTGCTAGCAGATGGTATATCACAGAATACTTGGTAGGCAGGACTGAATTAAGAAGGTTTATGTGTGACTTGTGTGCTGGGCATTTGCTTTTCAACAGTTTGAGTAGATGACACTAAATATTTTCTCAAAAATATTTAAAGCCATACTGTCTTTGTTGTTATAGAGTCACAAACAAAATTATAACAAATATTTTGAACATTATCTTTAAAACTCAATTTTTTGAAATTTTGAAAGTTTGTTATTAACTGTCAAGAACTATGGAGTATGAGCAAAAAATTTTTGCTATGTAAAGTAAATGTTTGTGGGAAAAGTGTAAAAATAAATAAATAAATGATAATAAATAAATAAATAAAAAGCAAATATATTTTTAAAAAGAAGAAGAGGTAGAAGAAGTCTTATAACCATTAACTACTTGACTTCCCCGAGAAGGCTCTATAAAAACTCAGATGTTTGGGAGCAGCAGCTGGTGTAATGGTTATATTGCTGGACTCCTACATAGTCAACTGCGGTTTGAGTCCTGGACCCAGTGGCTTAAAACTCATGTCAGGTGTGTGGGCATACGTGTCCAAAATCCCAAGAGGAGAATGGAGGAGAAAGGATTGCAGCATGGCCATCCTCCCTGGGTGTGATTTCTCACTTTCTGCCCTATAGCAAAAAACCTCTCAACAAAATAAAAACAAAACTCAGATGTTTTGTCCTTTATGGGGCTGCTCATTTGAGAGCTCTTCTTTCACACTGTGAAAGTGTTCCTTCCCTCAATAAAAAAATTCTACCTGTTTACCTACGTCCATGTCTCTCATTCTTCATGAGATGTGGACAAGAGCCTGTGTCCTCTGTAGGTGCAAGGCCTGATCACCAACATACCCTGCGTTTCTCATGTCAATAGGTTCAGCATCACAGAGTTACCACTGCTAGCCTAGCCATTCATCTATTACTTCTGTTTTTGTGCTATTAATATGAGAAAGCAAACTTTCTTTTGATGGTATTGTTCCCATTTTTCTTAGCCTGTATCTGAATTCTAGTTATGGTTTGTTAACCCTAGGTGTTTTCAGAGTTGTGAATGTGGATGGACTCTGAGCTTAGAACACTGTTCAAAATAAGGCAAAAGTTGGCAAAAAACTAAACAGGATATAAACTTTTAGAATTGCATAGATATTCCTAGATAACTGGCTTTGTCTTCCCTACTATAATAAGGTTTTGCACTACATTAGCAGAAATTCTTTAGAAGGCTTAGGGTAAAGTTTCAGAATTAAGAGTTGTATCAATAGAAAAAAGATTAAAATATCCCAGAAGTTTTGAAATTTCAAGTAGAATTATGACTTTCTCTGCACCCCCTTCATCCTCACAGACACACAGACATGTATTATAAACATCGGGCATCTATTCTATTATGAAAATGCACAATTATTTTAATAGGCAGTAACATATGTTTTATGTTTCTCTCTTGTATGCTTTAAAAGGAAACGTAAGACTCATTAATAGTTTGAAACATTTTGTTATCAACCCTGTCATTCCTATACTGTCATTCTTTATGGTAGTCGCTTAATATTCTGTCATGCCTCTCCAACTGTATTGTATGGAGACAGCAATGGTTTCTGGTCTTTCATATGTACCCCCAAACAACTGGAAAGAATAGGCAAATTTGCTGAATTGACCCCTCCATCAAAAGCTATACCTAAAATATGTTTGAAAGATGAAGTTATTTTTATGCACCAGTATTTTCCTTTGTATTAATTATCTGTCGACTTTAGCAAACGGCACTTTTCCTGATTAATTTCTGTTCCATTTGCTGTCCCTGATAGCCTTTTAATTAGGTTGCTTGTTTGTAAATGCTAGTTTGTTATGCTTATGTTCCTTCAAGTATTCAAAAATAATCTAGGCAGGTGTTGTATAAATTGTATAGGATGACATGTTGTCATGATCAATTGCTAATTAATTTCAGATTCTTTCTCCTCATATAATGTGAGTTTACTCTCTGAAATGAAAAAGAACAAACAATCATTACACATGTTGTGTTTGTTAAAGCATTTCATACTTGATAGCAGAGATGGGATTAATTTTCAAGCAAGTGTTTTTACCTGAGTGTTAGCAAAGACTCTGTTGTCTAGAAACTATGGTTGATTTAACGTTTTATTCTAAGAAGCTGGGATTAATTCTAGGCAACATATTAATGTATAAGAAGAAAAGAACCCATTCTGGATAAAACTCACATAAACTATTAAAGGTGAAAAAACTTAGAGTCAATAACAGCTGGGTCCAAGGCACAGCAGTAAGATCTTGCTCAAGAGAAGATAGATTTCATCTGGCTACCACAGTCAGAATCTTTTATTTTTATTATTTTCTTTTCCTTTCAAATTTGCTATTGGTGCATGTGCTCACCACAGATAGAGAGAAAGAGAAAGGACCCCAGTGGAGATTGACCACACTGCCACCAAGTCCCCATTCTCCTCTCAGGATTTGGGGCATGCACACACATGTGCCTGGCATGTTTTCCAAGCTTTCAGATCTGGGACTTGAACTGCATAGTTAGCTATGTGGGATTTAGTTTCTTTAACCACTACACCCTCTAGCTGCCCCACAGTGGGAAGCTCTAACCAGGTCAGCCCAAAATATGTCAGGCAAGTGTGTGAATGCCCAAGAGTCTGAAGCTAGAAGACTAGAGGAAGAAGATTATAGCATGATTAGACTCTGTAGAGGGTGCTCATCTCTCTCTCTTACTTTCAGGTATGTACACACATTATCATGAATGAAGAAGAAAAAGAAGAGTCAATACAATTTTTTTTCATATTTTTAACAACAGAAATACTATCCAAAAACTATTAAGGTTTTATTTTTTAAGAGACTTTTGCCTTAGAGTGCATGCACTCACCGGAGAGAAAGACAGACAGAGACAGTGAGAGGGGAAATTAGAAACTACTCCCAGGAAGGATGGCCACACCAGAATCCCTTCTCCTCATTCTCCTCCTAGGACTTTGGGCACACATGCCCACTTGAACTGAGCTTGGCCATGTGGGAGTCCAGTAATATGATTACTATGCCATCTGCTGGCCCCTTGAGTACTTTTTGTGTACCAGGTATTTAATATGTTTTTCCATTTAACGTTTATACCAACTACACGATGGTACTCATGACAGATGAGAAATCTCTCTTGCCAGGACCACCACTTGTCATGTTCCTGAGCTTGGGATGAGCAGGCAGCACACAGAAGGCCTGGGGTCCCATCTGCTCTTTATCTCCAAGTGAAGCGTGTGAGCAGCACTGGTTAAGCTGTAGATGAAGAGGGCAGGATATTCTGCTGAAGTCATAAGTATGACTTCATACTCTTCCCTTATTCAGGCACTACAATAAAACAGTTGGATAAGGGAAAAAATAAGTTGACTGTGTATTGGGAGCAACCTAGTTTGCCAGGCCAATGGCTTTTAACAAAGATTGTCTGGAAAACCAGCTCTTAGGTCTTGAAAACTTTGAGGGCCATGAGATACCCTGACCTCCCATATCATGGAAAGAAACTTAGTCCCAGAAATAACTGCTCCATGGACAGAAGAGTAAACCCAGATTTTAGGAATCTCTGTCCAGGTGACGCAGAGTGAACACCTGACTGCTATGTTTTATTACTTTGTTTATTGATTCACCTAATGAAGTCTCAGCCTTAGAAGACTCCTAAATGATATTGGAATGATGAGAGAAGCATCTGCTTATAAAGGTGAACATAAAAAAAATAAAAATTAAAAAACAAACTATTTTTGACTTAGTCAGAAACACAGAATTCACTGTCAATGGAATTAACAAAAAAGAACTTACCAGGGTGGACTCTAGGAACATGGAAAATGACAGCAAAGAGAAGTGTGAGATATAAAAGGAAATGATGAACAAAGTAACTGGAAAACAGGTAGAGAAACACTGCTTGAATTATGAAAAAAGTAAAACAATATCTAATGTGTGGAATTTTAAAAAGACAGGAGAAATAATAAAGAGTAAGAGCACACAGGCCAGAAAAAAATTATTGGAATAAATATATTCTATGGTCTATGTTTTCTTTGTTTTGCTATAATATTTAGACTTTGGTCTGTATAATAATATTTCATTAATAGCTATAAAGAATATTAAGTATAATGGATTCTGCTGGATACCAAAACCACAGGCATGAAGACTGGAGGAGAAAAACAGGGAAGATACTGTGAAATGACACGAGAACACAAACGTAAGTAACTTAAACTAGATGAGGAAGCACTTTTAGAAGGAAATGACATTTAAATTGAGTCTTAAAATATGAACAAGAGTTAATTAGACCTAGTAGGAAGATGTGTGCAAATGAGGTAAGGAAGTCTCTGCTTAAGTTTGGAAAACTGCAAGTGAGTTCTCAGCGTTGAGTGGGAGCTATATGTTCTGAAGTGAAACATAATGTATGCTTAACTTCTTCTATTTTGTTCAAAATAAAAATGTTAAGACACATACCCAAAGGAAATCAATGGTTGTTGAATAGTTTTAAGTACTATGATGACAGATTGTTTTAGAAGATTGATGTGACAGTAAAGTGCACAGTAGGCTGGAGGGGCAAATGCCAGAACAAAGGCAGTGATGATGGGGATATAAAAGGAATTCCTGAATGGACAGAGTCAACCAATTTTGACCTTTTTTCGGGGGTAGAAAGGCAGTTTCTCATGTGGATTATAGGTTACATGATTGTCTCAGAAAGAGGAGGTTTGGGGAAAAAAAAGAAGATATTTGGCGAGAAGTTTCCCATAAAAGATCCCCTCAAGTATCTGGATCTGGAAAGGTCACCACAGGACCCTCTCCTCTTTACCTGTTCTTCAAAGCTCATTCCAGATGCTGTTTCAGGGAAACAAATGTTCCTGGCCTGCACTTACTGTATGCATTATTCATATATATTGTTATGAGGCTTGTGATTTATTTAGTCACTTCCATCTATGACCTTGGAAGGTCAAGATGAATTGAATCATTTTTAGTTTTCACAAAGTTCAAGTAGAACCGACACCATAATAGGTGCTCAAAAAATTGAATAAAAAATAAATTCATGCATGCAAACCTGTCCCCTACCTCATGCTTATCAGGACTGAAGACTAGTATGACTGTCCTCTCTGTGCTACACACTGGTCTAGGCTCCTGACACAGAGTGCTTACCAAGATCCTGTCTTCAAATAGCTTCTATTCTAAAGAGGAAAGTTAACAATATCCAAGTAAATAAAGAATACCATTAGAGTTTTAGGCATTGATCAATGTTAGAAAGAAAAATAGTGAAAAGAAAAAGGAAAAGCATGATGGAGAAGCAAGGGCCTTTTTTTAAAAAAAAAAATGGGGTAGTTAGAGAAGTTCTAAGGGAATAAAATTTGAGCAGAGAGTTACATGAAATGAAGGAATGAGCCATATGTAGATATGAAGGCAGACCATCAGCAGGTATAAGGAGCAAGAGTGGACTGAAGTTTGGCAGAACAGCCAGAAGGTCAACTTGGCTGGAAAAGAGTGAGCGAAAAGGAGTGTTTGGGGAAAAAGTTTTGTACTAATAGACTATGGCACGAAATTTTCATAATATTCTAACTGTGAACTCTTGAAGGATTTTTATCAGGATGGGAATTTTTTTTCCTGATTTTTATTATTGAAAGTTCACTCTGCTTGCTAAATGGGAAATAAGTTCTGAGAACAAAAATGGATGCAGAGACTGGAAGGCTATGGCAGTTGCCTGGGTGAAAGAGTTAATATAGCTTTTGAGATATAAGCAGGAGCTTTAAATTCTCATAGGTCTAAGTTATGCTGAAGGTCAAAATGTTCCTGGTATGTGATTGACATGTATCGATTAAGAAAATAAGTGAGATTAGAATGAGGTAAGCAATGAACCAGCAATGAACCATAATTAGCTGCTGCTATGGACTGAACGTGTCTTCCTAAATTCATATTGAAACTCTAATCTCCAATTAGAAGATGGGGCCTGTGGGAGGTAATTAAGTCCTTTCTCAAAAGAGTGAAACCTTCATCAATGGAATTAATAGCCATATTAAATAAATAAATAAATAAATAAGATCCTAGCATTTGATAGAAAGTGGTCAAATATGGAGGATCTATTTCTGAGTGAAGGAAGTGAGGATTTAAACAAAAGATATTGTATGTATCCAGTTAATACATACAGACTATCCACACTTTATAGTAGAGATCAAAATATTAGAGGGCATAAAAGCAGTGAAAATAGTTATGGATGCTGAAGCATGTGAGACAGGGCAGGGGGAGAAGGGATGAGTATAGAGGAGAATGGCAAGAGAACAAATATAGAGGCATGACATTAGTGGGACACAGAAATGATTTATTACCAGGACCAGCAGTTAGCGTAATGGCTATGTCGCTGAACTTCCATGTAGCTGACCACGGTTCGAGTCCTGGACCTGGTGGCTTAAACTCATACCGGGCACCTGTGCGTGCATGCCCAAGATCCCAGGAGGAGAATGGAGGAGAAGGGATTGCAGCGTGGCCATCCCTCCTGGGAGGTGATTTCTCGCTTTCTACTATCTCTCTGTCTCTGTCTTTCTGGCGAGCTCATGTGCCCTACAGCAAAAGCCTCTCCCCCTCCAAAAAAAAAGAAAGAAATGATTTATTACCTGTTGATGATAACATGTATAATATTCTCAACTGGACTGGTCTGAGAATTATTTCATGTTGGGTAAATTCTTTACACAAGATAAATGATATATAGTGATTGATTGTTTAAAAGAATAATGAAATAAATAATAATAATCTGAAAAAAATAATGAAAAGCTATTTGATGATAATGATGTGGATATTAATGCCTTTGTCTTGACTGATAATTGTGCTGGAAAAAGAAATGTAATACACTGTAAAGATATATGTGGTTCAATGTAATATAAAAAGATTATGATAATAATAGATAAGAAAGAAAGAGAGAGAGAGAGAGGAAGGAAGGAAGGAAGGAAGGAAGGAAGGAAGGAAGGAAGGAAGGAAGGAAGGAAGGAAGGAAAGAAGAAAGAAAGAAAGGGAGGGAGGGAGAGAAATCCCTAGAGTAAAACTTTTTATTCTGTTCTTGGAGAGATATTAATCATATAATATTTTGTAAGTATCATTTAATGGATGCTAAGATATGGCATCATTTATGTGTCTTAAGGAAAAAAAGAAATATTGTGAACCATTTAAATATTTTAGATAACAATTACATTTCATCATTCAAAGAACATGCAAGTTTTAAAACATAAAGAATAAGCAAACATGTTATGGAATAACACAATGAAAATCAAATGTACTTTGAAAGCTAGAGTCTCTCATTAGTTTCTTGCTATCAGTTTTCTGGGGAAGCATATCAACCAAGAATAGTAGGGAGAAAAATAGCTGAACATAACCAAGCTTCCTTATAGAAAATTAGAAAATGTGTTTGTGTGCCCAGGACTAAGAGGGATAAACTTTGGCTAACTTAACAAAACTAATTCCATTTTACCTGAAAATCTATTTTATTCTCAGAAATTCTGAATTACGTTTTAGTAAAGAGGATTATTTCCAAATAGGGCTATAATCATATATTTTATTGATATAGCAAAGTTCTTCAACTTTGTACAATAATTGTCAGCCTTAAGCTGATTGAAAATAGTTTCAAAAGACTCAAATGAGTTTAATAGAATACCATAGATTATTTTCAATGCCCTTTCCACAGAGTATGGGTTCAGAGATGGAGACAAATTAAATCCTTACAGGCTTCATCTATCAGTAAAGCCAGAGAATAAAAGGTGTTGAAAAAAGCCTGAGGGAACATCTGTCCATTTACTAAGAAGTGTAGAACCCAGACCATCTATTGATGGTTAAGTAAAAATTGAATAGCGCTCAGAGGGCATAGGACATAGTCTGTTAAACATTTTTCCAGACTTTATAATTTTTATATTATTTTGAGAGATGGAACTTTAACCCTCCCCAAAATATACTTGATTTCCTTATATTTCGACCACTGCTCTGATCAGAGCTTCTGACATAACCATAGGCCAGAGAAATTCACTAACTCATGCAAGGAGGTATAGACCTCTAAATTGGGGAAAGTGTAATGCAGGGTATTTTAAAGCAAAGTAGCCTTAATATTTCCAGATACAACGAAGGTCTGAAATCAAGTTATATGTTCAAAGTTCTTGGGTGACTTGATTTAATCAATTAAATATTTGTCTTGACATCATTCTATGAAAAAAATGTACTTTAAACATGGTCAAAAACCATAAAAACTACTTGCATGTCTAAAGCAATTTAAATATGCCTTGAACAATCTTCTTCTGCATTACTATGATAATTTAGAAAGTTGGCATTGGATCCTTACAGGGCAAAATGGCAATATAATCAACACAATGGAGACCTGCCTTGGGAGTCAAATGGACCAAGTTTTTTTTTTTTTTTTTTTTTTTTAACATTCTGAGCCTCATTGCTTATCTGAAAAATAAGAATAGTATATCTGTTTTGATGTATTTTTGTTAAATTTAAATAAAATAAGATTAAACAGAGATGGCAATGATTGCTAGTGTAGTTCCATGGCATTTCTTACTATCTCAGGCCCAAAGAAGTCCTAATAGAAACTCTTTTGTTTTTTTGTTTTAGTTATTTGCCAATAGGATGCTTGCACTTGCTAGAGAGAGACAGTGAGGGAGAAAGTAGAAATCATCCCCCAGGTGGGATGGCTGCACCTCAGTCCCTTCTCCTCTGCTCTCCTCTTGGAATTTTGGGCATGCACACATATGTGTCCTGCATGAATTTCAAGCTACTGGGTCCAGACTCAAGCCATGTGAGAGTCCAGCGCTTAATCACCTGTTGGGCCCCTACTATAATTCTTAAAGCCTACCTTGCATCAGAAGGTAGGCGCTCGTCTTCATGGATATAAGGACAAGTAGGTCACGGCCTTCTTGCAACATTGGCTTTATCTGAAAGTGTGTTAGGCCTTACAGTAAGGGACGTTAACATGACCTATTCTCCTCAAACCCCAAATCCAGAAGGGCAGCTATTTCATTATAATAAAATATAGAAAGTTCATTAGAGGATTAGTCATAATGGTACATGCTACTAAAATACTGCTCCTTAGAGACTGAGGCCAGGTTCAGTTTTTGAGCCTCATCTAAACAGGCTGGGCAGAGTGGCTAACAGAGATGCTGAAGCAGGACCGCAACAGGGCGAGACTGTCAAACACCAATCTCTCTCTCTCTCTCTCTCTCTCTCTCACACACACACACACACACACACACACACACACAGAAATTTATTTTTTAATGTGCCATTAAAGAATAATGTAAAAATGACTTCAGAGGCACAGAATCAGAAATGACTACCTACCTTAGCAATGAACAAAACTTTCAATAATCAAAGGCAAGTTTCAACTAAAATATTCACTAGGATAGACGGATGCATTCTTCTATGGGACTGAAACGAGCATAATCTCACTTTTTAAAAAAATAAAGATGAGATAATTGGTTTCTTTTGGAGGTGTAAGGGAAAAAGCAATGGCATTTTGAATTGTATATCATATCTACAAATAAGGAAACATCTGACATCCAGAGATTGTAAGCATCCCTAAACAAATTTCCATTCAAATTACCGAAATATATATAAATAGAGAAGTCAGCGAAAAGGAGTAAGAACATGCCCAGGTTTGACAAGCTTCTGAAGCACTATTGTTGCAATGGGATCCTATATACAATTTCCTCTGTATCATTCAGCAAGTTCTACTGCAATTATCTAGACAGAAAGGCTGCCAGGGAGGGGAGCCGGGAGATATTTCAGTGCAGCGTTCTGTTCCTGCAATTACTTTGCCATAGATAGGGCCTCAGTTTTGAGCGGGGGTGGCAGAAAGAGAAGTTGTAAGAGTTGGCATTAAAAGCAAAAGTGAAGGATAACTTTTAACAAAGAAAACTTTCAAGTCACAGAAAGTGATGTAAGTATCTTTTTAAACCAAATGTACTTTGCAAGCTTAGAGAATTTAGGATCAATCCTGCTGAACGGAGATCTCCAAGTGGAGTGATGGGGATGGTGGGACTCAGCAGCAAGCAGGGAGATGGGGAATGAGGAAAGGGCAAGTTAACTCTGGTTTAAAGTAGAAGTTAGGTAGCAGCCATAGTGGAACAACCCATGATGGAGAAAGAACAGCAGAGTTCAATCCACCGAGAAAGAGTTGGCAAAGCCTGGCAAATTTCTCAGGCTCAAGCAAGTGTGATACTATTTAGAGGAAGGAATCTTAGGTCTGCCTTGCTTGTGAGGGTTTGAAATTTTACTCAAATATTGTGTAATGAGGGCATTGTGAGCAATATCTTCCAGTCTACTGTCTTGCAGAGTTTCTCACTTCCAGTGTTATTAGTTCTTCATCCTTCCCACAGCTGGGTGATGACTAGAAAACTGGAGAAATAAATGTGTTGTTGGGGTAGGAGAAAAGATAAAGGTAGGCCAGAGAATATGGTGTATGGGGGATAAAAAGGAAGCTGATCCTGGGAAGATAGACTAGAGCCTGGTTAGGAAAGGCCCTGTAAATGCTTCTCCCAACCCTGAAGTTCAGACTTTGTTGCACAGACAGTGGTATGCTATTGAAAGTACTTCAGCAAAGAAGCAATATCAGTCGCAAAAATACAACTTTGGAGAATATTTTGAAGTTTGATTTTAAGACAGGAATATCAGTTCGTAGACAATAATAATAGTTAAATATTAACAATGTTGTACCAAGACTAGGCAGCAGTAATGAAAGGGAGAAAAAAAGGGGCAAGGGAAGAGTTGAGAGAAGAGAGCCCTTAAAATCTGAAGGAAAGGGACAGGAAGAAATGATAATGACGATGCTTCTAACCAGCGCAAATATGAACATAGTGATGCTATCCATACAGGGAAAAGGCAGGATACTGGGGGAGGGAAGGATAATGAATTTGATTTGAGCCATGCTGAATCTGGAGTATAAGAATGCAATGTAAATATTGATATCAAACAAACTTACTTTTTGAGGCATGTTTTTATTCCTACCAAGTAAATGACTAAAGGCAATTGTGACATTTTGAGACCTCAAAACTACGTGGTGATTTTTCACGTTACATAAGGATTCTTTACTCTTAAGTGGTTCTATTGGATTTTTTTTTTTTCAAATCATGGCTTTACTCAGTGCATTAAAACTCCACTTGTATTTTGTAACACTTCAGATCTAGAGGTAAGAAGGAATTACTTTGTGATAGGAGATGTAAATGCAAATCAAAATTCTCTAGAGTAGAGAAAGGGGAAGGAGAGAAAGAGAAGAATAGAAAGAAAGAGAAAGGCAAATGTAAGGAGAAAGGCAGAGAAAATCACAAAGGGGGAAAAAAAAGAGCATGAATCTAAGGGCAAGAGTAGCCAGCTCAGGAAGGGCAAGAAAATAAAGCATCTAAGCTTTGCAAAAGGATGGAGAATCACAGTTAAGGGCAAAAAATAAGAATACTCTGATGTAAAAGATGAGGCAGAGCGAGTCTCTCTTTGTCGGAGTCTAATATTAGTTAGCTGCTGTGCTCTTGAGGGTTACAGGTGTAAGGCCCTCATTAAAGAAGAAACTTTGAACTAGCTTTGCAATATCTAAACCCATAATTCTGCCTCTTATTAGCACTATGACCTTAGACAAATTGTTTGACCTCAGCCTCAGCATCTGTACTTGAAAAATATAGACAACATCTAAATTAGTATAATGAAAATTAAATGAGATTACGTAGTATGGCGCCTGGCACATAGAAATTTAATAAAGGTAGCACTTCTTACTAGCAATTAAAAAAAAACCTCAGCCATGGGATTCAAACAATTTAACATTCCACCACTAGGAATTTATTGATTGCATTTTTCTGCTGTCTATTATTAAAATGGAAGTCCACCATGAGAAAGGTATGCTATTCCAGTCACTAATGTTGTATGTGGTATGTAGTTCTCAAACAGATCCCATCTTCCAAGCAACAAAAGCAAGTGAAGATAGCACTATTACAAAACAGCATATGCAGTACTTAAAAAAATAACTACAGGGGAAATTGAGAAAATATCATTTTTGAGTTTGCCATGGCCTCTCCAGACTTCAACACAGGAGAAGGAATTATGTGATCTCATTTTCTCTTAATAAGGTTACTGTGTATAAGAAATATACAATTTCAAAGAAAGTATTAAACATGAGGAAGCACAGCATAAAAGGATAAGATTATGAATTTAACAAAAAGTATCAAAGAAAGAGTAGAGAATGAACAATTTTAATCAAAATTTGATGTGGCATTCAGGTTTCTCATTGATGAGCAAAGATATTGAAGGTAACTTAGGACAGACATTCCCAGGCACTAAAGAAAATGACGAGGTCCATACACCAGGGGCACAGAAGCGAAGGAATGATTAGAGAAAGGGTAAAGTTTAACGAAGAGGACATACAAACGCCAGTAAAGAGGGATGCCTACTGGATTTCCCATCTAGTACCAAATTGCTTTGTTTGTATTTCTTACATAGTACACTTCTCTCTGAAATATTGAGTTAGGTGATCTGTCAATAATTTTTAAAATATTATCACTTTAATAACTCTTCTTCAGATCCTACTACAATGAAAATAGATAATATATTTCTTTTAAAAACTTCAACTTTATTTAAAGAAGACCATTTTAAAGATTTTTAAATTATGAAAATAAGACCAGTCACATGGTCTAATCATTAATGGAGCCAGATCTCATATGGCCAATCGCAGTTTGAATTCCAGCCTCAAAGATGTGAAAAATATGCTGGGTGCATGTGCATGTATGCCCAAAACTTCACAGGATGGAGAAATGGAGAAGGGATTGTGGAGTGAAGGATGCAGAAACTGAGAAGGGATTGTAGTGTGACTATGCTCCACAGGGAGGTGCTTTCTTCTCTCCCCCTCTCTCCATCTCTGGTAAGTGCACATACTCTGGCAACAAATAACAAACAAACAAAACCTATAAAAATAAAATGCTATAAGTTTTTCATATAAGACATGCCTATTCTTTTTAAAGTGATTAATACATAAATTTGAGCAACAAAGAAATAATCCCATTTACTATATCCTTCCTTTTGTGACAGCATCATATTTTTCTTTACAAATAAATACATCTCATATATCATTCTAAATTATATTTTCTTGCACACACACACACACACACACACACACACACACACTGGTATACCAATTTCCCTGATAACCCTGATTTTTTTTCATTGTGGGTGGGGCATTCTGCCCTAGTCCTTGACTGAGCTTGGTCATGTTAATTTGCTTTGACCAATAGAATATTAGCAGAAATGACACAAACAGAGACTTGGAAAGCCCCCTAACATCTCCTTCTGTTTGCTCTAACATCTTTATTCTTGCACCTCCACCTCTGCTCTCATAACCATGAGAATAGAATATATCTGAGTTACTGTTTTAGAGGATTAGACATATGGGGGAGACCTGTATCTTTCTTTATCTTAACTGAAATATCCCTAGTTCTTCCAACAGCCAACTGATCCCCAGATATGAGTAAGTCCAGCCAAAGCTGGAAATTCATCCACAGCTAAGTGCAGATAAAAGAGTGCAACTAAGATCAACTGAACCTGCCAGTCAGCAGACTTCAACGTCATAAAGCAAGTTGCATTAAACCACTAGTTTGGTTTGTTCTATAGTATTGTCATGTCAATAACTAATTGATTCATATGCACACACACACACACACACACACCATATATTAAGTTACATAAATGGAACTCTAATCCTAAAAAAGTCTATCTCATAATTTTTCATTTCTACCTTAACACAACATATCATAACATAACTAATACTGGTTAAAAATGTTAATAATAGATTTAGTACATACAAAATATGTTTATCACATTTTTTAATATATGCAAGTGTTCCAGCAGTAATTCATTTTTGTTGTTGTTGGTCTCAGGACTCTTTCACTTTTACAAATCATTGAGAATCCCACAAAGTTAAAGTTTATGTACATTATAGCAACTGATATCTGTGTAAGAAATGTAAAGGGAGAAATTTTTAATAAATTTTTGCCAGAAAGGGTCAGAGGGCAGTGTAGTTGTTAAGGCTCTGGACTCCAATATGGTGGACTGCAGATCAAGTCCCAGATCTGGCAGCTTGAAAATCATACTAGGTGCATATGCAGGCATGCCCAAAATCCCAGGAGAAAAATGTAGAGAAAGGATTGCAGCGTGATCATCTCCCCTGAGGGAAGACTCCTCTCTTTGCCTCTCACTATCTCTCTCCAGTGAACACACATGCCTTATGGAAAACACCTTAAAATATTTTTTTCCAGAATATACAAGTGCTTACCAGAGAGACACAGGCACAATTCCTTCTCTCCCATTTCTTCATTCTGTTAAGACTTGGGGCATATAATCATATGTGCCTGACATGACTTCTAAGTATCCAGGGCCAGGATTTGAATCACAGTTGACCATGTGGAATTCACTCCCTTAACTGTTGGACTAGGCCATGGGGCCAATCCAAAGCTGAGAAATTTTTAAGATGCAAGAATAATTGGTACACATCCCATTAGCCACCGGAGTGGTAGTGTCCTCATAAGGCATGTGGCCTCTAGGAAGCTCCACTATGTGCTAGCAAGGCAGACATTGGCTAGGCAGTAAGGTATTAGAGGAGCCATAATGGAATGCTGAACAAAAGGGGGTTATTTAGATCCAGCCAGCCAAGACCTACTCTTTGCAAATTTACATCCTCCTCTTCCCTAACCCTTGCCTTTGCAAGCCAAACCATTACAGAACTCCTCACAGGACACAGAAAAAGAACAATGAGAGTCAAATTTCAGAACCTGTTAATTTCTTAACTCCAAAATCTATCTAACTTTTCTGACAGAAAATCTACCTGGACCCGATGGAAACTACGAGATAAGTTCAAAATACACAGACAACAATATCAGAGAAGATTACGGCACCAGGGGACCAAAATTGCACCCACACCACAAGCCTAAACAATATAAGATCTTGGTGACTATTAGCCAATACTTCCTTTTCAAAAAGCCTTATAATACTTGAGGTTTTTGCCATACAAAGGGCTACTCATTTGAAAGCTCCCCTTTAACTTTTAAGATGGAAACACAACAGCTCAACAGCAGCACAAGGAATGGATTATAGCAGTGACGTAATGACTGAACTAAAACAAAGGTTTTTTGTCAGGTCCAACTACATTCCGAGAAGAAGATAATGGTCTTTTATGGCCCATAGCTTCGAAGCAAACAGATTCTTCCAACCTTTATACCCATGTCAAAATTAGGAGAAAAATAACCAGACCCATCTAGCATGTGACCTCCACCATGAGGGAAAGCACACACAAGCCCTCCCGAGAAAAAGTCTGAACAAAACCCCTCTGACCCAGATAAAAACCCCTCACCTCAGTTCCTCTTCAGCAACCCATTTTTCAGAATCCTCTCCCTACCTGGGAGCTCTGTTATTTCCTCTCTCTTTCAATAAACTCTCGACTTTACTATGCTTTCCCTGTGTTCATATCTCTAATTCTTCATGAGCATGAGACAAAGAGTCAGGTTGGCTGCTGTTCCTGGGTTGAGTATTGTGCCCACAACTCAACTTCCTGCAGGACCAGTGAAAATAAGATGAGGGGGTGGGAGTGGGGCTTCCAGAACAAAGGAAGATAACTGGACATGCTTGGAATTTAAGTATGTATCTGTAACTTGCAGTAACCTTGTGGCCCTGTTTCCATAGCAATTTAGCAACTCTGTAACTCCATGTACGCCTGTGTATATAACAGCCCAATAACCTAGTGCATATCTGAATAATTGTGTAGCAACCTTATCATACTAACTACTAATCAAAATTGAAACCATATTAGGGGGACAAAGAGACTAAAATGAATATAAGGAAGGGCCCTCGGAAATTCAGGGCTCAGCTTTTGGATGTGAATCCGCTGAGCAAGTGTTGGCATAAATAAACTGCTGTTTTCCTGCTAAAAGCCTTAGTGTCCTGTCTCTCTTGCTTAATATCCCACTACAAAGAGTGAAAAAGTGAAAAGGCAAATGAGTTAATATTTACAAAGGACTTAAAAATAGTACCTGACATATAGTGACACATGAGTGTCAAATAAATAAAAATACTATGACATGATTATTCTATATTTGTTTTCTGAATAGCTCTACTGTATAGTTTTAAAATTATCAACTGTTAGATGATTTACAACAATATGCCTGCTAAAGAAAACATTTAATTATTTTAAGTAGGAAGTATTACAGCATCCACACTTATGCATAATAAAATATTCTTTCCAATGCCACTTTAATAAGAATGTTACTTTATTTACAAAAAAAGCAAACAAAACAAAACAAAACAAAAACTAAAAATCTCTGCATTTCAGAGACAAAACACAAAAGCAGAAGCAGCTGAGCAAGAAACACCACACCATGACATAACGAAATAAACAAGCTTTTCTTTCTATTAATTGATTAGCTGTCTGCATTTTGCAGATTCTGTGAAGGGATACAAAGCCTATTGGTTCCCACTTAATATCTATTATTCCATTTCCCCTTAATTACAAAACTCTGGTTTAACTGGCTTAGTAACTAACCCTTAGTTTAGCTAATTTCGTAAATTTTCTTTTTAAATTTTCTACTGCTTGGGTTGGGCATGTTAAGGGCTAGAGCCTCAAAAGTCTTCTCAGACTAAGAGGTAACATGAAACATGGAAGCCAGAAGCCAAGGATGACAGAGAATGACATGTTATCTTTATGTTTCTAATAAAAACAAGGAGTGCCCAGATAATGCTGAAGAGCCTTCCTCCTTATCTTTTATATGAAAACATAAGAAACTTCTATCTTCTTTACCTTCTGGTATTTACACCACACACACAACATGTGGCCCTTTCCTTCAAAGAGCAGCAATATCCCCGGGAGAAAGAAAGCAGTATTTCATAAACGCAATGTGCAAATTCAATAAGATATAGATCTAGATAGGGAAGGGGTAGGTAACAGACTACCAGGGTGAAGGATATGTCTAAAAAGACTTAACAGTGGAGAGAGCATCCACGTAGCATCTTGAAGGACAAATGGTGAGAGATAGAAATGGGAAGCATACCAGGTCAATATGATAGTATGAATGAACAGATGTACAAAATTTATTAAGTGACATTTACATAGGAGTCTTCTTCCGCCAATCACTATTCTAAGTGTTTTACAAATAGTGACTCGCTCACTTAGTCCTCACCATAACCCTAAGAGATTGTGCTATAATTACTTCCATTATAAAGAAAAAAAAACTAAAGCACAGAAAGATTAAGTAACCTGGCTAATGTTACACAGCTGGGAATAAGGAAAACAAATTTAAACCTTGAGAATCTGGTTCCAAGTCGAGACTCTATTCCTCTCAGGAGCAAACGTAACATTTCTGTGGGACTGACAAGTCATCAGAGGTTGGTGGAGTGTAGAGGCATGAAAAGATAAAAAATCTAAACGTGTAGATTTGTGCTAGAGGGTAGAAGCCTTCCATTTCATTTTAAGGAGTTTAATTTGCATTCTGTAAGCAGTGTACAAGGTTCTTTGAAAGAAAGGTATCACAGTAGCTGTTTAAGAAATATTACTGGGATAGATCTGTGAAAAATGGACTGCAAGCACAGTAACAAAGGCAGAACTTTCACAAAAATCACTGGCAGTTTTTGTTTTGTTTTTGTTTTGTTTTGTTTTGTTTTGTTTTTTGATAGTTCAATGAGAAATTGAGGATTTGAGCCAATACCAGAATATTGAAATATCAGAATGTTTTCACACTTTAAAAAGTCTATTCAAGAATTCTGTTGTACCTGAAAATCTATTCCTATTTGATTATCAAGAAGAAGACCCCATCTCTAGCTACAACTACCAAGTTGATTAATTATTAAGGAAAAACACCAAAAACATGGTATTAAATCAGAGGTATCATACTTACGACTTCTCACAAAAGTTGCATCTCCCATTGAGATTTGAAAAGTGCTCAATAAAAGAAATAATGATGTCAGCATTTTCCACACTATCTCACTTTTTAGTTCATAACTGTAGATTAACTCTACAATCTATTGTCATTTCATTGGAGATTTTCAGAAAGAAGGCCAAACAAAATAATCTCTATGGGTAAAATCAGAAAATATCCAAGACCAGGAGTTAGCGTAACAGTTATGTCACTGAACTCCCATGTAGTCAACCCTGGTTCAAGTCTTGGACCCAGTGGCTTAAACTCACGCCAGGCGCGTGTGCATGCGTGCCCAAGATCCCGAAAGGAGAATGGAGAAGAAGGGATTGTGGCATGGCCATGTCCCCTGGGGGGTGATTTCTGGCTTTCTGTCTCTCTGTCTCTGTCTTTCTGGAGAGCGCATGCACCCTATAGCAAATACCTCTCAAAAAAAAAAAAAAAAAAAAAAAAAAAAAAACCAGAAAAGATCCTGTGATTGTTTTTGTTTGTTTTTTTTCTCATGAGAAAGAGCATTAGTATCATAACAATTTTTATGAGGACTGAATGAAATAATATACAGAAAGTGCTTAGCACAATGTCTTAGACGTAGCAGGCAATTATAACTAGTACCTGCCATTTTACCGCTATTATTATTAGAGCTTCAGCAGCAGCAACTTGTTTCTCCAACCCAGTACTTCCCTAAGGGAGTGCTGTGATGCTCACCAGCTACTCTAGAAGAGCGTGTCACTCAAGGGACTTAAAGTCACTCTGGCATGTTGCAGTTCGTCCTGTTCTTTAAGAGTTTGTGTTGTTCTCAGGTGTTTGTGTTGCTTCTACCAGAGAGTAAGATCCACAGGATGTAGACTATGATGGGTACTCAACAAATACGGAGGACTCACCCAACCCAATAAACACAGGGCTATCCCGTCATCTGCTCACCTGCCAGACAAGCAAGCAGAAAGAAAGGGGAACTAGACAAAAGAGTTTAGAAAAGCAATTTTATTCCAGAAAAAAAATTATAATATTGATGCAGCTATAATGACTTGCATAAGAAAAAAATGCAAACTGAAGCAGTGTTTTCTAAAGAAGAATGTCCAAATGATTGTTTTTCAAATATGAGGCATTATCTGAAAAGGTAAATGCAGAAATGTATATGCTAGTCTGGGATTCATTCCCCCCTCAATAAAAAATGGAAACATTCTTAGTAAACCCTAGATAGGATGAGTTACAGTCAAAGAATTTTCTTCCTGGTTCCCTATTAGAGTGTGCAAAAGTATAAGATATTCACAGCTATTAAAAGCTATTTCACTAAAAAGTGAAATAGCATCATTTCAATGAAGATTGTCTATTTTACCCAGTATTCTATAGTTCACAACTAATCAGAGTGACTCGTGTCACTAAATTGTATTTTTCCAGAATGCTTTCACACTATAAAAAGTTCATTCAAGAATCATATTCTACTGAAAAATCCAGTCATATTTGGTTATCAGAGAAAAAGGACCCTACCTTTAGCCCCAACTATCAAGCTTATTAATTATTAAGGAAAATTTCTAAGCAGAGTCGTATAACTTTTCAGAGGCCAGCTTAATTGCTTCTTGCATTATTGAATTCCTTATAGCTAGCTTCATTTGGATCATATTTCCCCGATTATAATTTTCTCCATAACTGACCACGGTGTTTTTCTGAGTCTCCTTTTCTTTCCTAAATTCTGTTAGCATTCATTAGCTATTGCACAACCCAACTTTAATTTCTAAATAAGATAATTGTCTTAAAATTGTAATATAATCTAACTCATAAGTATTAGTTTAACATTACAGATGATAAATAATTTTATAGGCAGTAAAACAAGACAAACATATTAAATTAACATTGTATTAAGATTGAGCTATTCATTTATACATCCAAAGATTTTAGGTAATTCTCAGCTTTGCAAGGCCACGGGTTTCAAATAGTCTATTAGGCTCTGGAAGCAAATTCATGCCAATAACATCATAAAATCAAGACATCTTCTACATCAGTTCTAAAGATATAAACAAATATCATCTTAAAAGTATTACTGTTTATCAAAAACTTCTGTTTTAATAGTTGAAGACCCTCTTCCCTAAAATTTAAAAGTATTTAATGGAAGGATCAGCAGTTGGTATAAGGGTAACGTTGCTGGACTCCCACATAGTTGACCATACTTCAAGTCCCAGATTCAGAGGCTTAACACTCACACCGAGCACATGTGTGTGCATGTCCGAAATCCTGAGAGGAGAATGAAGGAGGAGAGACTGTGGCATGGCCATCCCATCTGGGGTGTGACTTCTCACTTTCTCTCTCTCTGTCTCTCTCTCTCTGATGAGCTTACGCACCCTATAACAAAAATCTCTCTTAAAAAAAAGTACTTAATGGATTTTAAAATAGTTGACAAAATTGCACAGATATTACCATAAAATAATGCAAAAGCCTTAGTAATGAACAACATTTGTTACTAGCAAATTTTTGGCTAAAAAAGGCAATATATCAAAAAGTCTCCACTTAACATACACTGACTGCACTCTATGGTAGAGACTGAAAGTCTGGGGAACATAAAAGTATTAAAAATTGCAATGGACACTAGAGACAAAGTGGAAAGAGAGTGTGGGAGGGGAAGAGCATAGGAAATTTGGGAGGAAAATGGAGAGGTAAGACACTTGTGGGACATAGATAAGGTTTATTACCTGTTGATGAGAATGTGTATGTTGGTCTTAACTGGGCTGGACTGAGTTGTATATCACACTGGGTAAAGTCTCTTCACAATCTAAATGATGTATAGCGATTTAATGTATGAATAATCATTCAAAAACTCAAAATTTAAAAAAGAAAAAAATGGGCTTACTAAGATTTTACTCTGCCTACAGTGTTAGGAGGAAAGAAGTTTTAATGGACAGTATCTATTCCCGAATAAGTTATATTCCCCTGATGATGGTTGAGGAGATAAGTCTGAATTTAATATTAATATTTACCTAAAAAATAGAAAATATCTGAAGTCATTACAGTTAAAAGATTTAGAGGAAAAAAGTAAACAGTAAGGATTCAGGAAAAATATTTGAAAGATACAAGATTTAAACAATATCTTGAGAACAAGTCCTAGGTCTTTTCATCTTTGTAGCAGAGTGCTTGGCATGAAATATTCATTCAACAAATGTTTGTGGAATTAGATGCATTGCTAGTCATGGAGAAATATATTTCATTTAGGCCAAGTATTATGTGCAATGACTGCAGGAAGGAGGAAAATGAAGAATGTATGTGCGAAAAAGGCCAATTTAGAGAAAAGGCATTTTGGCAGAGCTAGAAGTTATATGGAATTGTCAGTTTTTTCTCATTTCTTCCTTCTCCAACATTCCAGTCTGCCTATACCTGAGTTTTATGATACTTCTTTCTTGAGTGTTTGGTCTATCCTAGTCCCTGAACCAGTTCTGACTAAGGCATGAAGTACATAAACAAACCCAGCTCTCCATCTGCAAGGACCTAAAATTAAACCAGACCTAAATCCAGTGACTTCACGACCAAAGAGATCCTACATGTGTGACTTCTCTGTCTCCAGGAGATTTTGCTCCTAGCCTTGACATTTAAAACCCGTGAACCTGTTTTGTCCTGTCCTTTTTTCAGAGCATCTCTTGCCACTTCTTTTCATTTTTGGCCAGCTACCGTCCTTACCATTCTATAAACTTGAACCTGAGGTTTTCCTAAATTACTGTCATGAACCAGTTCTCTGCCCTCACCCTCAGTTCTCTGCATGACCAGTGGGTGTTCTGCACAGAGCTTCTCCCCGGTTGAGACTTCCACCACCACCTCCAGCACTGGGACTGAGATGATCAGGCTTCCTCTGAGACTGCTTGAGGCAGTTCCTAAGTGCAGGCTTTGTCACTCCCCTCTCTCTTGTACTATGTGAATGTTGAACCAAGGTTTAGCTCTCTCCAATCTTCACCTCTGTGATGTCCTTCTGCCAGCACACATCTATATTTTATACTAAGGTAATGAGATTTGGCAGGAACACTAACTTGGAACTATATTTCAGAAAATCTTGAACGCCACGTTAAAGGAACTTGAGCATGTTCAGTAATCAAAGCATAGTCTATGCATAATTTTGAGTGGAGCTATGGCACGGAGAACCAGGATTGTAGCATTATTATTTTGAAAAGTGATAATAGTACTTTTAAAAAAATCTGATTGATGCACAGCCTAGTTGACAAGATTAGTCCACTTTGGTCCCTGTGATGGATGTCAAGTAAAAAGTAACTAAAGTTATTTGGTGACAAGTTGCCAAATTGTTACAGAGAAATTTCAAGTGGAATACTATTGTTTTGGCTGGAAATAAAAAATAGGCACATGTGGAAAATTATATCACTAACAAAGATGGGATGGCTTTTGAAGAATTTAATAAAGCCTTTCTGCAATATTTGTCAAAAGAAAAGCAAGTATTTTTATAAGGATAAATGAAGTGGGCATCTTGATCAGGAAAGTCACAATGCTGAGTAGTATAATTCTACTGTAAAGTTGGAGAATAGATGCACTATATTCTACTCTTTGACACACCATACTGTACACTTAGATTTGTTAAGAAGGCAAATTATATGTTATATGCTTTTAACACAATTTTAAAAAAATACAGTTGTCTCTTATGCTTTGAAATGTGTTAATATTTTCTTCTGTTAATCAGAAAAACATAATTTACATCAGAGGACATGTTGTTAAGTCAACTTTTGGCAATCTTTTCTTCTGAAATAACTTTGATTTTCAAGTGAAGCAAATATTTTCAGTAAATACATAGTATTTTTTAACTTTAATCAGAAACAAAATATTAAATTAGCAGTTTGCTATTTAAAATAATTTAAAAGTAGAATGTAGTGCATCTATGCCCCAGCTTTGCTACAGAATTGTGTTAGTCAACATAACATCAAAGTAATGCATATATTATTTTATATATTAATTATTTCTTTTATTTTATTTATCACTGTTGTTATTATTATTTTATTTACTACAGGACCCATGTGTTTACCAGGGAGAGACTGAGAAAGAGAAAGAGAGGGAAAGTGAGAAAGCAAGCTGCCAGGTCTGGGACTTGAACTGCAATGGGATTGTGGGAACCCTAACCCTAACCCTAACCATAACCATAATCATAACCTTAATCGACTACACCATCTCCTGGCCCCCATATACATTATTTTAATTGAATATCAATTTTCTTTGTCTCATTAAAAATACTTTAAATGTAATAGGAGAAACATTTAATACTTTTAAAAACAACAGAACCAGCTGATGGCCTGACGATTAAGGTGACTGGATCCCACATGTCTGACTGTGCAATTCAAGTCCTGGACCCAGGAGACTGAGAAACACACCAGCACATGTGTGGAGTACCCAGAACCCTAAAAGGAAGGAGAAACGGAAGAGAAAGGATTGCAGCATGACCATGTCCTATCAGAAATGTTTTCTCTCCTTCTCTCTCTCTCTCCCTGATAGGTGTCCACTCTTGGCAAATTAAAAAAGAAAAAAATGGAATCAAGGACATAAAATGCCTAATACATCTGATTCTTAAACAGCTGACCTTGCTAAAAGGTTTATTATTTTGACTCACTAATTAAAATTGATCCATTTTAATTATGTTGCTAATTATTAATAAAAATGAAAAAATGCCTTCACACTTTCCCTAGACTCACTTAGTCTAGACTTGAGTATATAATTCCCTTTTTTCAGTCTCATTCAAATAAGTTACAAATAGACTCCACATAATTATATACCTGAGAATATACAGTATAAGTTATGTTAAGGCAAATTTTAGGGAACCTATGCTGTCTATGACATTTGTATCAAGAGCCCACATCACTATTTGGGATTGTTAAACATGTTTGAAAGCAAGATCATTCATGTGATGTTCTTCTCTTAAATGGAAGACAGTGGATCACCTCCCAGTTGTGGATTATCAAAAGCAAAGGGCATGAAAACCACGAGTGAAGATCAGAAGATCTAGAAAAACGGAATAAGAATGCTTGCTCTAGAGACCAGCAAGGCAATTACACTTATCACTTGGGGTCATCTAGTTCACTCATCAATCTCACCTGTACTCAAGTGCCAGGACTTATATTGTATGTGCCCAAGTTTCTAATACTGAACAGTGTTTCAAATATAGGAGATACTCAACACTTGAATTTGAGTTAATTACTTTAAAAAAATTAAATGGGGGATTTACAAAGATGAAAGAAATGGACAATATGTTTAGAATTAAGCATTTACAGATAGAAAAGTGTACTAGCCATCAACACAGATATGGTTAGACGTGTGTGTGTGTGTGTTTATCCTTAAAATATACAGACTCCTAACTATGATGCAAAGCTTGTGTTTATCATCAATTAGAAACACAGACCTTAAGACTTTTTTTGAGGTACAAACCAGCCTAATGATGATCTGAGTCATCTACTTTGTTATGTTTTTTATTATCTTCTAATCTCTTTTTCTATCCATCCCATCTCAATCTACATTGTTCCACTATATTCCCAGCAATAGTGTTGATTTCTCTACGGCTGTGATGTTGGCTATTTGGAGCCCTTTTTACTATGTTTCAGAAATCTATGCAATGAGGAAGATATCAGTCCCATAAACGTCACAGTACACTCCCCCCCTCAGCTTATTTCCTAATAACCACTGACTTATTCTTCATATTCTAGTAATGACAAATTGCAATGCACTGTGTATTCTATGCTTTTCACCTTTCCATGCTTTTGTATAGCACTTGCTTGCTGAACCATCCTTCTACAAGCATTCAGCTGGTCTAGTCCAGTTTATCCTGCAATTATGACAGCAGAAGTCCTTCTTTATGAGTCCTGGTATCTTTTCTCATAAGACAAAGGATAAATGTTTTATTATACAGAGGTTACTTATGAATTAGTGTAAAAAGGACCACTGAATAGAAAACAAGTCCCCCCCCCCAAAAAAAAAAAAAAACAACAACAACAACAAAAAAAAACATTAAAAAACCAAGCAGCCATTTTGGACACAGTGGTTAAGCCCCATTGATGGAGTGCTAGATTCCACAGGACCAACTGTGATATACATTTCAGCACTGGTGGCTTGAAAAATATGCTAGGTAATGAAAAACTATTGGATGATGAAATGGGGATTTTAATGTCTCTGTACTGACTGATATGCATGGTATTCCTTCTGGAAAAAGAAACGTAATACACTGTAAAGTTATATGTGATTCAATGTAATATAAACAAGATTATGATGATAATAAATAAATAAATAAATGAATAAATAAAAATAAATTGAAAACTAATTAATTAATTAAATAAAAATAAATTGGGCACAGTGCACATGTGCTGCAAATCTTGATGGAATGAAGAACTGGAGGGAAAAGAATTGTAGTGTGACCATGCTCCATTAGAGGTGCTTTCTCCTTTCCTGTCTCTCTCCCTTTTTTCTCTCTTTGGCAAACCAATGTATCTTCCAGCAATTTAAAAAAAGAAAGAAAAAAATGATGGAAAGAAAATAGGCAAAAATGCTCTGAATAGGCCGTTCTAGAAAGAAAATACAAATAAACAATAAACATGAAAAGAACCTTTTTTAAGAATTATTTTATTTAACTTTATTTATTTAGTTTAATTTGACCAGAGAGGGACAGAATGAGAGAGAGAGAGAGAGAAAGAGAGAGAGAGGAAAAGTGAGAAAGCAAGCCACCAGGCCTAGGACTCAAACCGTGGTCAGCCATGTGGGAATCCAGCACCCTTAGCCACCATGCTACCTGCAGGACTCCATGAAAAGAATCTTAAGCAAAAAGAATATTAAGCAAAATCTCTTATTTATGATTAATCTGTTATTGTAATGATTTTTCTGTTACTTAACTCTTAAGTTCAAAAATGCTTTATCAGGGACCAGCAGTTAGCATAATGGCTGTGTCACTGAACTCCCATGTAGTCCACCATGATTCAAGTCCTGGACCCAGTGACTTATACTCACGCCAGGTGCATGTGCGTGCATGCGTACCCAAGATCGTGAGAGGAGAATGGAGGAGAAGGGATTGCAGCATGGTCACCCTCCCTGGGGGGGGTGATTTCTCGTTTTCTGTCTCTCTGTCTCTCTCTGTCTTTCTGACGAACACATGCGCCCTATAGCAAAATCCTCTTTAAAAAAAATGCTTTATCAAATCTTCACTATTTTCCCTACATAATTCTACTATTAGATAGAGACATAGATAAATGATAGGTATTATAGATGTATACATACAGAGATAGAGATTGATATAATAGAGACATTTAAATTAATATACATTACTATATATCAGACTCTGTCTTTCTTGAATTCATCTTTAGAATTCTCAAAGATAGAAAATAAAATTACAAACTTTTTTTTTGGTAGAGAGGTTTTTTGTCTGTTTGTTTTGTTTTTTAATGGAAGGTGTGTGTGCTCACTAGAGAGACAAAGCAAAACAGAGAGACAGAGAAAGAGAAATTACCCCCAAAGGGGATGGCCACGCTGCAATGCCTTTTCCTCCACTCTCCTCTCGGGATTTTGGGCACAGATACACACACATGCTCAGTGTTGAGTTTTAAACCACCAAGTCCAGGACTTGAACTGCAGTCAACCTCATGGAAGTCCAGCGACATTAACTATTATGCCATCTGGTGATGCCAGTTAAAACTCTTCATTTTTTAAATTGAATATTTATAGCCATGCATGCATAAAATACTGCAATGTTGTATTATTGGGATTTTAGGCCTGAAAATTATTTCTTAAGTTGATTTCTTGATGGTTACCAACATTGATGAAATTGTCAAGTGTTAATTAATTACTCCTGGGACCAGCAGATGACATAATGGTTACATCACTGGGCTCCCACATAGTGGATAGTGGTTCAAGTCCTGGACACAACAGCTTAAAACACACTGGGTCCATGTGCATGCATGCCCAATATTCCAAGAGGAGAATGGAGAAGGGATTAGGGCATGGCCATCTCCCCTGTGAGGTGATTTCTCACTTTCTGTCTCTCTGTCTCTCTCTCTCTGGTGAACACACACATTCCATAGCAAAAGTCTCTCTAAAAAGATAAATGATAAATAAATTACTCCCATGTAAGATGAGAACCAACCTCTCAGTTTATTATTCTCTGTCTTGACAAACAGCAGATAACACCATTTTTTATCTTACTGAAATCCCTACTAATGTGTTCTTTAGCTATGCTTTAGATGAATGCCTAGAATACAGTAGGTACTAAATAATTGTTGAATAGGTAACTGATTTACTGACATTCCCATGCATTATCAGTCTGTCAAAAGGGGCATAGTTGTAATAAGATTGAATTTTGGAGTGAGATAGACCAGTATTTATTCCTAGCTTTACAACATACTAGCCACACCTTTGGCTATTATGTTTCTTTCCTCTCCTGTTAAATGAATTTAATATGATCCTCAGTTAGGTTACTGAAGATTGTATTAGATAAAATAAGAAGAGCATTTAGCCAGTTGCCCAAGTAGATTCATGAATGAATGAATTCCCACAGAAGCTTGTGAAGTGGGTGGTGTGCAGAGACAAGGAAGCTGAGGCTGAGAAAAGTTGAGCAAGTTGTAGAAAAAATAACCAACAGGGATGGGATCCAAATCCAGCTGAGTGTGCCTGCAACCTCAAGGAAGTTTCCACTGTTGCTGCAAGAAACATTGGTGGCATTTTCCACTCTAGAGTTTCCTTAAAGGATATACGCTAGTGGACTCCAGGTCATTTGTCAATTCTGTCTCCTCTAAAATCTCTTTAGAGTTAGCATCATCCTTTGGCATTTCAAACCGTGCCCAACATGTTTATAATTGGATAGTCTGACAAATGATTCTGCATGAGCCAGCACACTAATATCTTTGACCTTCCTCTATCATTCTCTATCCAGAATGTCTCTTAAGTGTCTAATACACTGTTTGGTATGTCCTCTTTTAAAGCAGATATGTATCAATCCAGACATTCTCAGTGTCTAAACTACCACCTGGCTATAAATCAGCACTTAGAGCCTATGCTTTCATTTCATTTTATTCATGTCACTGTTAGAACAGGTGCCATGTTTTTGTCCAATTGAGGGGTTTTTGTTTTTTTGTCTTTTTTTTGTTTTGTTTTTTGTTTTTTACTTTTTAGGTTGACTGTGAGCTTCTCATAGATAGAAATAACTTACTTATCTTCTTTAAAATAATGATTAATTTTATTTATAATTATTATTCATTTTTAACTTGCTATAGGGCATGTACACTCACCAGAGAGAGGGAGGGAGGGAAAGTAAGAAGGCAAAGTAAGAAAGCAAGCCTGCAGGTCTGGGACTTGAATAAGTAGGAGTCCAGCGACTTAACCACCACACAACCTGCTGGCCCCAATTTCCTTATGTTTGCATGTGTACCTTTAGACATGTTGCTTAGCATATAGTTCATGCTCTGCTAAATATCTAGATCAACATCACTATAATGGTCTCTAACAGTTAGGATTTTATAACAGTCTACTAAGAAACGTAGGGAGTAATATTTATGTTTTTATGATCCTGTCAATTTTCTAATTTCTCTCCTAGAAATAGATTTAATTAGGGAAATGTTAACTATTCCCAAACAGGTGCTGCAAAAATTCTCTGGAGTTTAAGCCACAGTTACCTGGTAAAGGAATAAGCACAAATGTCCTGTATTTGTGTAAATTTTCGATCTTTATAAAACATACTGCTTGGCAAGAATGCATCTTTGAACATCTAGTCTTCAAGGTATGGGGTGAGGTAGGGGTGGGGTTGAGTAGGATACATTTACACATGAGAAAAGACCAGAGGTATCCCAGTAGTCCTAAGGCTGGGCTGTGGATAGAACACTTCACAACTTTACTTAAATGTCTTTTCTGATGCTCCTTAGGCAATTTTGACCCTCTTACCACATTAAAATCTATATCTTCTGTCACTTCCTCTGACTGTCCAGAGAATAACTTTGTTAGTCATATGGAAGTGTACTACTGCACATATTTTTTTTAATATAGAAAGAAAAAAAAAAAAAAACAGCCCCATAGTATAGTGGTTAAGGGAACCAGATTCTGCATGGCTGACCAAGGTTCATATCTCAATCCTGCCACTTGAAAAACATCAGGCATGTGTGTGTGCATGCCCAAATCTGTACAAGATAGAGGAATGGAGAAGAGATTGTGGTGGGACCAGAGGTGATCTCTGTTGCTCCCTAGTGAGCATGCATGCCTGAAGGCAGTTAAAATATTCAAAAAAGAAAAAATTTAGAGTAAAGGAAACATTTTACAAAAAAGGTGTAAGTCACACATAAGTAACTTTATTATCTAGGTTTTACTATGTTCAACACATGTTGTCAGAAAAAATGTCCCTCTAAATCTTGCACAGGAAGATATACTATTAGGTTGCCAGAAAAGTCATGACTTTTTTTTCTGTTTTTCAATGCAAAAACGTATCATGGCTTTTCCAACAACCCAGTAAAACAGCTCTAAACTCAAAAGGCTAAGCACATATAAAGCTGAATACACTGATTAGATAAAACAGAATAAAATTAGCTGTACACATTATTTTTTGTATAACTGAGATAAATAATAAAGAATAAAGATTTCCTACATGAACATAAAAATGACCCAGCTGTTGTAGTACACAATACACTTACATGTCTCCTCCCAGTCGCCTCAAACTGTACTTACTAAAGATTCCTTTAGGTCTTCTGAATTGTAGCCTCCAAAAATGCAGGGCACCATCTATCTTATTTACCATCAAGCCTGGCATTTGACATTCAAGTGACTGGCACTGATACAGAGCAAACCACCCTTTCCCTCATACACATTTTAATTAGTTAGTAGAAATTCGACTTAATCAGATTACTTTGCTAACAGATGGCATTAATAGGAAAAATGGATCTGCCCCTGGATCCTTCCCTATCCTCCCCCCAGCCTGGTGGAGTAAGCAGTCTACTGCTCTCTGGTCCCTCATCCCCTTAGTCTCTCCCCGACCTTGCTCCCAAAGTCATTACGTATAAGGATACATCAAAAGTGTCCCATTGTATAGACAATAGGACACTTATTGTCTATACACAAGTGACTTATTGTATAGATGTCCCATTCAAGAATTTAAAGACTCAGGATACGTGGAAACTCCTAGAGATAAATGAGCTTTGGCTAGTGGAAGACAACACACAGGTGGGAAGAAGATGGCAGAAGGAAAAGAGGTGAGAGATGCCATGAGAGCTTCCAGTGCTCACTCACATGAATGACCAGACTCTGAGAGGTGACCCGAGGGCACACAGAAGAGCCAGGTACACCATCTCAGTGTGTTTCTCAGTAGCTACATACAAGATTGGGTCCATTCTAAAAAAGGGCTGAGTTGATAACTTTTTACAGCTATCACTAATATATGAGAAGTCTTCCAAAAGTTCATGAAAAATGTGTATTATTAAAAATCTATGTGTGGGGGGGACCAGCAGTTAGCGTAATGGCTATGTCGCTGGACTCCCACGTAGTCGACCGCGGTTCGAGTCCCGGACCCGGCGGCTTAAACTCACGCCGGGCACGTGTGCGTGCGTGCCCAAGATCCCGAGAGGAGAATGGAGGAGAAGGGATTGCGGCATGGCCATCCCCCCTGGGGGGTGATTTCCTGCTTTCTATCTCTCTGTCTCTCTCTGTCTGTCTGGCGAGCGCACGCGCCCTCTAGTGAAAACCTCTCAAAAAAAAAAAAAAAATCTACGTGTGGATTTCAAAAATTCTTGCACCAAAATAAATCATACTTTAATTCCACTTTTCTATAAAATTTTTGAAGTCTCCCCATATATGTACTCTGCAAAACGTCACCCATGTAACTTGTCAAGATGTGATTTGCCCACAACAACCAATTAACCTATTAAGAGGGAAAAGATCAATATTTAAACATAGGGTTTTATTCTAAGTTGTGTGTATGTATATATATATATGCAGCAAGATTTTATATATATATATATGTATCTATATATATATATATATATAGATACATATATATGTGTGCGTGTGTGTATACATATACATATGTATATACATATACACACACGCACACATATAAATTCTTGCTGTGTTTTATTTAGAACATAGAAGAATGGAATTAAAGGGGTAAAATGGCCAAAAACAGAGGGGAATAAAACAAATAAAAGCTAATTTGAATTTTTACTCAAAAAACTGGATCTGGGTAGAGCTCAAAGTTAGAGTTCTTTACAATAAAGGAGGGGAGATTGATAGCCAACGTTCAGAATGAAAGCCAAGTATCCTAAGATGGGCATATAACACAAAATTGAAAAGACCTTAAGGGCAAACTTTTCTTCTGAATTTTCCCTGAAGTTAGGACTGTCCTTGAGTCCCCCTTTCATGCCTAGTGGAAGCTACTGCAGTGAGCCCAGCTCGCTCCTTTCAGCTTCTCCCTTTGACTATGGCTAAGGAGGAGTTTCCAGTAAGATAGCTGTAACTTCCTCCCAACAGCAGTGTATATTTTACACCTACATGACTGAGAGAAACCCTTCAGTAAAGAATTAGCCTTGGGGGCAGCAGGTGGCATGGGGTTAAGGTGTTGGCTTCCCACAAGACTGACCACAGTGTGAATACCAGGTCCGGTATGTGTGTGTGAGGGCCCAAAACCCCAGGTTAATAAAGAAACAATTAATTAGTTTGTTTCTTTTTGTTTGTTTGTTTTTGCCCTGCTAGAGAAAAAATATATATATATATTTAAAGTTCATGAAAGGAGAGACTCAGCATTATCTAAGAGTCCTTCAGGCATTCTATCGTGAAGGTCACTGTTCATCTTTAATTGGAATTTTGAAAGTCTGACCTTTGTAATGCTGGTCATTTATTTTTAAATATTTATTAAATATATGAAGTAGGACATCAGCAGCTTGAAGGATTTGGGAGATAGAATAACCAGGGTTAAGATAGGTAGACATGAGTGGGAGGCAAGAGACAACTCAAAATCAGCATCAAAATTAAGCTACAGTCACTTGACTAAGGGTAGTTAATGAACATTTTGTCTACAGCAAGATATAAGACGGACTCATTCCCTCATAGTTTAGAATCCATTAAGCAGCCATTAAGTACAGAATTACAGATTTCCACCCTTGCCAACTTCTTACTGCTAATTGGCCAGTTCTCTGGCAAATATCTATGTGGGAGTCTGTGTGTGTGTGCTTACAACTATTCTTTGCTGATCTATGTATCCATGTGACTTGATAAAAAATTGCTTAGACTGAATTTATTTATTTAGAATGAGTAGATTGCTAGGGGGAAAAGAAAGGAAGAAAATTTTAAAAGAAAAAAATACGTGTATCCCACTTGTATTCTTCTAACATAAAGACAAAATTCAAAACAAAATGATTTTTGAACAGCTGAAGGAAAGAATTCTATCTTCTACATCATAGTACCCATAGTTCCTGGAATCTACTTAGATAGATGTTGCACTATATCTAATAGTTGTTCTTGATTAACTGCAAAACTCACAATAATAGTTTCTTGCAATAAGAACCATAACCTTTGAATAATTAAGGAAGTTAAAAATCAGCCAAGTTTTGGTTAGATAATATCATTATAATCAGAATAGTTATTTCTTCTTTTAAATCAGCATGTACCACTGGTTCTTGCATGATAAAACATTATCTGTAAGCCTTTATCAGACAATATTGGATACTCCCATGTAAACAAGCTAAATCAAATCTGGCTCTGGAATCCATTGATTCTCTATTTGTAGCTGAACCTATGTGAATGGATAAGATACTGGAGGGATTGCACAGAACAAGAAAAGGATGTAGAGGAGAAAAGTATCTGTGACAAAGGTCAGGCAAACTAGATCCAATTAAAGTTTAAACAATGCCAGTAAAATGTTTTTACTGATACAATAACCGTGACATAAGCAAAACTGTTTCTGGAGTATTCATTACTTTGGAATGAGTGTCTCCTTAAACTTTAAAATTCCTCTTCTACTTACAAAAGGTGTTATTCTGACCTCTTACATAGAAAGATTTAAGCAAAGCAATGAGTTAGAAATAAAAATATCTCTAAAAGAAGTTTCTATAATGTAGCTGAGGCCCTTTGGATTAAAACAAAAATACATCAATTTTCTAAATTTTTTTTTCTCTTTAAATATAAAACTCTCATGATTCTGCCTCTTTTCCCAAGATAGATGCTTTTCCAAGATAGATGTTTCTGTTTTTTGTTCACTACTTACCCATGCACAAACAGACAAGATCCAATGGCTAAAGCAGCCCCAGTGGTGGTGCTGGTGGTGGTGGTGGGAATCTGGGAAAGAAAGGATTAATGCAGTGCTATTTTCACAAATGAGTGGTAAGCCTTGCTTGTATAGGGCAAAAATATAGTTATGCTACTGGGGGATAAACAGAAAATGACTCTAAAATTTTCTATTCTTTTCCTCTGTCGTTCCTTTCATTTTTTTTTTTTTTTAATGGAGAGAAGTCTCTATTCATTTCCAAGTACACATTAGTTTGTACATCAACAAAGCAAAAAAACATAATCCTGAAGCTGCAGTAAAACAAGTTTCTGCTCTTGTCACTTTCTTGTATCATGTAATTTTTAAACCTATACAATATGCATGTATAATTAAGAACTGCTGTCTTAATTCATATTCACTTACATAAAGTCTGTCCTGTGTAATTCGAAAAGTAAAAGAATATGAGATTAACTAAGAGAAGCCAGTCAGTTTTATCCATGGGACAAACAGAGGCTAGCGATTGGCCCAGATATCCTCTGCAAGCCCTCTCCCGCTCTCCAGCTCTGTGCTACTGGTATTTAGCACAGACTGTACCAAGTAGTGGCACAGAGCCTCTGACTCCAACTAATATGATAAAGGCATTCTAAAGTAAGAGGTTCCTTACTATCTACATTAACTGACTTGTGCACTACATATTATTCTCTTAGATTTATCTTTTAGCACCCAAAAAGAGATGGTTCACAAGGTGAGCAGTTTCTCTAGGAGCACCAATATTAGCTCAGCAATCCTAAGTAACAAACCTATCTCCATGAATAGTCAGTTTGAAGATCTCAGCAATTACAGTAAATGCCAAATAGAAATAACCCTTCAGAAATGGCTTAATGTACTATGTCTTAAAATGTCAGGAATGTAGGGGCCAGCAGATGGCATGGTGGTTACATTGCTGGAATCCCACATGGCTACCTGCGGTTCGAATACCGAACCCAGTGGTTTGAAACTCATGTTGGGTGTGTGTTCATGTGTGCCCAAGATCCTGGGAGGAGAATAGAGGAGAAGGGATTGAGGTGGGCCCCGCCCAGGGGGGTGATGTCTCATTATCCTTCTCACTGTCTCTGTCTCTGTCTCTCTCTGGCAAACACACACCACTCAAGGCTAAAACCTCTTTAAAAATTTTTCAGGAATGTACAGTTCTGATGTCAGCAAGATGACAGCATAAGATATCCTCAGCTCTTATCTTCCCATACAAGCAATGAACTGCCAACCACCCACAGACAAAAATGACTTTGTGGGAACTTAGGACCAAAGCAGGAGGTTGTAACATCCTAGGGGAGCCCAAGACCAAGGAAGGCCACTATGAGAATGCTGGCATGCACACCAGCAGCAGCCCATCGCCATGGACCCAGCTCTGAACCCAGAGCCACCCTGTTCCCCTCTGCATTTGGCTCCAGCCTTGCTTGACTATGGTCCCAGAGATGGCCCTACCTTTCCAGATATCCAGCACAAGTCATGTCTGCCTGACACCTGGTCATAGACCTGCTTACCACAGACCCAACCACTGACAGAGAAACAGCCCAGTGACTGACTCTAGCTCTGCTTGCCCGTGATCTCACAGGATGTCCCTCCAGTAAACACAATAAAGGCTATTTGTAGAAAGTACATCATACTCAATGCTGAAAAGCTGAAGGCTTTTTCTGTAAGATCTAGAACAGGGCACGATTATCCTGACCATTGTGAATAATATTGCAATAAACATGGAAGTATAGATATCTCTTCAATATATGGATTTTATTTCTTTTGGCTATGTACCTAGTAGTGGGATTGTGGGAACTTATACTCATCCTATTTCTTAAATATACATGTCAATGGGTTAAAATAGTAACAGTTATTTCTTTGGAGGTATCTACTCTGTTCCTTGAACTATACTAGGTACTTTAAACTACTCAGTGGATCTCAGTTGTTGTGGGAAAAGAATATTTGTGAGAGCTAGTTAAAAATGAGAATTCCTAGACCCCACTCCCAAAAAACATGACTTGGTAGATGGGATTAGGCTAGAAAGTATCCCAATAGCCCCTAGATAAGTTCTAATGCAGCATTCTTTCAGAAATCCTGACAATTATGATTTAGAAATAAAATACAGGGAAGTTCTAATCTTACAGAGTCAAAGGTCAAATAAAGGATTTATAACAACAATATATTCAGAGAGTCCGTTGTTTAAATCCCAGCTCCTGTGTTCAGGGACTCAAGCTCAGGGACCCAAGAGTTGGGACGGGATTCAGTTTTCTGAAAAAGAGCTTAGCAAATGAGTAGCTTCTCTATTTCCAACTTGTCATGAATCCCCTTTTGTCTGTAGGGAGGAACTGAGCAGGGACAGGCAGCCCCTGGCAGCATTTGATACTTTTCACTCTGAACCACTGGCTTCTTAGGTCGATGACCACAACTGCTGCAGCAGCACTTTGAGAGACTAAAAAGGTGAGTGAGAAAGTAACCCCAGAGACAGCATGCTTTTGGCTCGCCTTGCATTATTGAGCTGGAGACTGGGGGCTCCAGAACAAAGGCAGCGGGCCTGACAGCGTCCATGAAGTGTCTGCTGTAGCATCCAAGCCCCAGACCAAGCAGAGTCTAATACCCCACAGCTGATTTGGAGTAAGGATGAACTGCCTAAAGTCAGAGCCAAAGCTCTGCTCTTTGCATTAATCAAAACTAAATATCAGATCACAAATGGGGACCAAACTTGTGATCTGTGGATGAAAGTAAACTTGTTTACTCCCAGAAACTCAGAGTCCTTGGGGAAAAGGGAGGAAGTGGACAATTTCTCTGTTCAAATCATATTATTCAAAGCATTCTGTGCCTCATTAATACAACCGTGCAGCGGGATCTTCCCCTGTCATCACTAATGCTATGAAGGCACATCAACTTGTTAAAGCCATTTGAAAAATAAAGCTAGCTACCAATGATTCAAAACCACTTGAGTAAAAACGTAAAATAAAGTGGAAAACACTCGCTGAAAGAGTTTGCAAACCTATTTACCTACAAGCAATCTTGCTTGCACAGTTACACGCTTCACAAGCCTCTATTTTGTTAAAATCATTCCTTCTTGAACCTCTGCAGTAAAATACGCATTGGCGGTCTGCTTCATTCTCTGTCACCTGCGGTGGCCCTCCGCTTCCTTCAGTCATAAGCTCAGCAAAACCTTGCACCACCATCCATCTTACTGAGTGGGAGCCTGCCACACCTCCCACGCCACCACTCCTCCCAGGAAAGTGCTGACTTCTAATATAAGTTAAAAGTATCTCAATGGGCTAACAGATGGAGGAGCTTTATTCGCTCCTTTATTCACTCCGCGGAGCTTTATGCACCCAGTCTCCACAGCATGCCACCAAGCATGGCAGTGCCTCAGGCCTTGGCCATTGGATCTGTAACTTAACTAAAGGAAAGCTTGTCCTAAGAAACAGAAAATTCTCAACTGGGATTCATAGGCTTTTAAGCACTGAGATTGCTCTATTCCCCGGCAAGTTTACTGTTCTGAATACACCTCTGTGTTGTCACTCCTGTTCTCCAACTGGAGAGAGCACAAACAGGAGAAAGAGGGGAAAATGCTGGGAGCTATTTCCCTGTGAAATGAACTTCAGGGGAGAACCTTTTATTTTACAAGCCTAAGAGCTACCATGTTTCAGACACCATGAAGGAAAATGAGCTTACAATGTTGGGGAGAAAAAATTACTTTATTTGGTGTGAAACACAAGCACAGAACAAATAAATACTTAGCTATGTATGCAAGTCCTCTGATGATAAAAAGGTTGCAATGTTGGTAAGTACAGAGGCCTACCTATTCAGATTGGGTGGTGAAGGGGCCTCTCTGTAAAGGGATCATTTTGGTTACGACCTGCTGAGGAATAAACTGCAGGAAGTGAGGGGAAGAGCATTCCAGACTAAGTGAGGGGCATGAGGGAAGTCCCTGGGTGAGAAAGAGGAAGAGAAGGAGAAAAAGGCCAGATCGCTTATGACTTATAGGACTCCGGATTTCATTTGAAGCAACATAGAAGCCATTGTAGGAGTTTAGGAAGAGTAATAATAATAAAAATAACATGAGCCACATTCTTTTTTTTTTTTTAATTTTTCCTTTCTTTGGAGAGGTTTTTACTACAGGGTGTGTGCACTCACCAGAAAGACAGAGAGAGACAGAGAGACAGAAAGCGAGAAATCCCCCCCCCCCCAGGGGAGATGGCCACACCGCAATCCCTTCTCCTCCATTCTTCTCTCGGGATCTTGGGCATGCATGCACACGTGCCCAGTGTGAGTTTAAGCCACCGGGTCCAGGACTCGAACCACAGTCAACTACATGAGAGTTCAGCGACATAGCCATTATGCCAACTGCTGGTCCCCTGAGCCGTATTCTTTAAAGGCAAGATGACTAGCCTTGTAAAAGGAACAAGAATAGAAGCAAGGAGAGAAATAATGAAGTAGATAAATATGGCAAATAGGGTAGTATGAAGAAACGAAGATAGATGGGGGGCTTGAGGGAGTTAAAGATATATAATTAAAAACAAAATCTCCTAGCCTTAAAAAACTTCTCACAAAAGTAGAAGAGAAAGAAAACCATTTTAACATTGAATAAGCATTAAATAGAAATATGATGTACATCATAAGCAATCTGCTAAGAGTTTGCTAAGTAAGAGAAATCCTTTTGTACAGACAAGATGATATAACACATTATGTACATGTTCTTTTTGAGATAACAATAACTAGTCCTCAAGTAAATGGACTTGACAACACCATTTGTTACAGATAGTTCATCCTGGATTTGCTTGGTAATTAGGGTGGCCATCTGTGTTTGCTAATTGGCTTTATCCAAAGGAGAAATAAACTTCTCACATCTTCATGAAAGGAGGTAGTTTTGCAACTTGGAGTGAGACATTGCAGGAGTTAGACTCCTCCCTCCCACAGAGACCAGGCGATAAAATCTTCTCTCTTGATATTTATATTTCAAAGAAATAGATCCCAGTTTCCTGAGAAAGACATCACTGTGTCTTAAAGCTAGTAGAGCATATATGGCTTTTAAAAAGATTTACATATCATTCAAAGGGACAGAAAGAACTTATAATTACAAGGTTTCTAAAGTAAATACTCTAAGAAAGGGAAGGAGGGCATTCTCTTATTTTCAACAGAGAAAATTAAATCTATTATTTCTGACTTATATTTGCCCTTGTAGATATACACACAGATGGACAGATTCAAGATTAGTGCACATTGGGTTTAAATGTGAGGATTGAAGAAGGATCAGAAACTAAAATGATGATCAGGAGTTTGAGCAATCATGTTAGTTATACTGAAAAGAAAACAGCCCTTTGTTCTAAAAGACGTGAAACACATGTCTGCAGGTTTGAAGTGGATATCCCATGTGAATGTGATGAAAATTAAGTTAAGTATATGCAGCGTCTCCAGGGAGCTGACTTCACAAAGTTGTCCCCCAGAGCATTCAACACCAAGACGGCAGAAGTGCCGGGTTCAGCAGTTATGCAGGCAGCCAGCCCCCAGCAGAGAAGCCACACATTTGGAAAAATGCAGGCAGTTCCAAGCACCTGTCACTAAAGTAGGCAAAGGACTTGTTTCAGTTAATAAGCAGTTTTCTCTCAGCCATAAACCCACTCCTCTGTGATACAGGGGCCAGGCCCGGCATACTTTACTGCTCTTTGGGGCATAGCTTCCTGTTAGCTTCTGCCACTGTAAGGACAGTATAGGGCACTGGAAGGCTGAAACAAGAACAGACGTGCCTCTCCTTGCTGTGCTTCCTGTTCCTCTCAAGTAAAAGGGCCTCAGCAATGGCTCTTCGCCCCGGCAGAAGCAGTTAATTTCAGTCTCCAGGTTCCACTCCAAAATTACAATGTCCCATTGGGCCACCTCCAGGGTACCTGTAGCAGTAGAACAGTGACTGTTCCTTAAAGGTCTGAGTCCCAGTACCTTGGGGCCCTACTTTTAAGCTTCTAGATTCTGACAAACTAACCCTTTCTCTTTATCCCCCCAGCCTTTGGTGTGGTAGCTACTAGCTTCGGTTATTTATTATCTATGTTCTCTCAGTGTCCTCTATTTGTGTCTTCAGTATTCCAACGTTTAGTCAATCTCGCACCTTAACTTCTGTCAATCTAGGTTTTGTTTCTCAGATTGATACAGGACATGAGTGGTGAAGCCTGTCAATTACAGAAGAGATGGAGTGTCTGTATACTTATTGTTTAAAATTTAGCTGTGATGACCTTGTCTTGGAAAAGTAAAAGAACAAATATTTAAGTACGTTAACAAAATCTACCTTCAAATAAGTGTAATCTCTTAAATATTATGTTATACTCATACCACCTGGGCAGAGGGAGCTTTCTGAGTTCTGAATAGATTTCCTGGCTTCCCTATGACCATCCACTACATTGGAAGCTCAGTCAAAGACATGCTGAGTGTCAGCAGGAGTCACGGTCATCCATTCCATCTCTAGTCATAACTGACTTTCTACAATGCAATGTCAGGGAGCCAGAGAGAAGGAATATATATAATGCTACCTTCCTGTTTGTTTTCCAAAAATAGTGCCAATCACATTGAATGCTGTAAGTGCTTATTTGATTGAATCTTTTGGATGAGTGGGAGCAGTTTAGGATAAGCTACTCCTCTACCGATGTGAACAGCCCCAGCTCTAACAGTAGAAATTATTTAGTAATACAATAATGTCGGTGAACATTTAGTGACAGCTTATTATGTTCTAGACATTATGTGGATTAGTTAATTTATTCCTTTTTTACAACAGAATGGAATAGGAACCCATTTCACAGATGTGGAAAGTGAGACTTTGAAGTATTAAATAATATGCAGCAAAGTTTTAAAGTCCAGTCTTCTGCTACTCAGATATTGTCTGAGGTGTTGTAAGTTTTCATGGACAAGTTTCTTCCCATGTGGAAATTTCTGTAGATCCTGCTCTCCTTGTGCCTCATGGAGTGATGGCTCTGTTCTCCTCTCTTGCCTTGAAGACCAGTCCCTGTGCAGAAAGAGATTTTGTCTTGCCCACTGTGGTCTCTCCTAAGCCTCATACAATACTTGGCACATAGCAGATACTTAATACATATTTGATGAATGAATTAATTACACATTTTAAATGTTGTCTCCATAGTTACTTATCTCAGCATATTAAGCATTTCATTTCCCCCATGTTATTCAACTCTGGCTAATTCAAACTTCAAAAGAATAATTTAGTACTACATGAAGCTCAAGTTCTCTATTCAGGAAGGAGAAAGGCATTGCACAAAACTAAACAAGACATAATAATTGTGTTTAAGAATAGAAGTTTGGTGGTAAAACATAGTGCTCTATGAAGTTGACCCACATGGGAAGGTTGCTAATTTGAGACTGGAGACCTCCCTGAGTGTGCCAGGCATGTGCATGCATACAATCTAGGGCTGGCTGAAGCTAGGGGTGGATCGTGCCATCAAGACCCTCTACCTCTTTCTTTTTTGCTTATACACACAAACACACACATATACTATCATTAAAAAAATCAGTAAATTATCAGAAAGACATTTTTCAACCTAAAGTGGACAACCCACAAAGAAGTAAAATCTCCATGAGCAGATGCTTTAGGTGCCTGCACCTGGAGTTGGAAAGAGATTCCTGCCGAGTCCTCCCCAATCCCACCACCAAATCACCACAATGTTGTTAACCGAAGGCAGGTGGCTGCTGCCTTACTCATTCTGAAAGATAGGGGGCACCAAATCCCACCCAACTTGTGGTTTTGCCAGGTGACTGCTAAGGCCAAAGAGCGACAACAAATGTAGTTTCTCTCATCTTACCACTCACCCTTCCTATTCCAAGCAACCTGTTATCAGCCTGAAGCAGTGGGTGTCAGCAGTCCCTGGGCAGGTACAGAGAGCCAGCTGCCCAGAACCATTCTCAGTGAGGCAGGAAGGTGAACCGTGAATGAGTTGGGTCTCTAGTCCTCAAAGCATAATTCATTGGGAAAAACGGGATCCCTTTCCTTGTGAGACTTCACTTATGAAGCACCTTTCAAAGATAAAATAATGAATAATTTAGGATAGACATGGCTAATCATCAAACCCCAGGTGTGGGGAACCTCTTTCTGAGATGCAAAGCCCTATGTAACCTGCCCTGGTCTCCTTTGAGGCAGGCCCTGCTTCCAGGACCAAGGAGGCCACAGAAGATCTAGAAGATCTAGTCTTGAAGAGTGAGTGTCAAGGCACTCTAGGAGTAAGAGGGGGAGGGATCGTACTCCAACAAGATTCTGACACTGAGAACTACCTACCACTTTAGCCAGCTCCAGATTATGGGTATGTGTTGTCAGGGATAGTCTCCAGGACTGAACTGGAAACCTTCCTGTGTGACTCAGCCTCACAGAGCACCATGATTTATTGCTGGGCCACCATTCAGTCTCTTGTTGTTATTTTAACATGGGGAAGAGATGAGGGCCCAGCCAATGTCACAGCAGTAACTAAAGCGCTGCAACGATAAACCCACATGGGAAAGTCCTAAATTCCCGACAGAGGCTTTCCTGTACACACTAAGTACGTATGCTTCTGATTCTAACTCTCTGAGCTGGGGGGAGAGGGAACCACAGTGTGAAAACCCAGTTTGAGGTGACCCCCTCCCCAGAAAAAAGAAAATAAAATTTTAATTTGAGTAAATTTAGATGCGCCTACAAAAAAAAAAAAAAAAAAATGCCCTAAAAAGGGAGAATGAAAACAGAGTAAGAAATGATGAAAATGCATGTGGTCCCCAGGGAGGCAGAAGAGAAACGGTCCCAGGTAATGGACTGGCTTCAGGTACCAACTCAGGAGTCAGGTGTGAATAGATGGAAATAGAGATGAACTCTAGAGCCCACCAAGAGGGAGACAGAAAGAGAGATACCAACATTTCCATCTGATAAAGACACCCGAGTACTGCCGTGCTGGAGTGCTGGCAGTCAAAAAGCAGTGTTCATGGAAAATATTAATAGAGAAGATGAACCTTGACAATACTACCCAACATTCTGACTTGTACCAAAGTCCCACAGGAACTTAACCTGATTTAAAGTGTTGATTAAGACACATCATGACAATGGCTGTGGGTTTTATTTCTATTGATATTGCCATTCTCGATGTTCTATTCATAAAAGCAGTTTCAATCTTTTTCCAATAATTTTCCCTGCAGCTAACTGCATTGCCTGCCAACTTGTGAAATGCAGTTTCTATTTTAATAGGGTAGAATTTTTTTGTGCCCTAACCTTAAGTTGAACACCATTCACTACTTGTTTAAACGCAGCAAATTATAGTGGAGTCTGGGTATACAGGGAAATCAAATGTCAGCTTCTAAATGATCAGTTTCATTTAAAGGTTACCACTTGTCTTCATGGAATAACTGGGGCTTCTAATATGATAAGAAAATCCCCAAATGTCTTTGTTCTGCTCCAGTAAATAGCAAACTCTGACGCTGACCTCTCTGTTCTGACACTCCGCATGCAATCAGTTAATCCTCAAGGAGGCCTCTCAGTGCTTGCTGTTCTTCTCTTAGAGTCTTTCTCCTTCTTTGTCTCTTCTCCCTCATCCTCTCTCCTCTTTCTTCTCTTTCCTGCTTTGTCTCTTTGTCTTTCTTGTTTATGTCTTTGTCTTTCCCTTTCTCTCTCTCATGTGATGAAGTTCCAACCCAGTATAGCAAACCCAAGGTTTATCACTATTTTGAGCTGCTCCTTAGTTCATCATCTGAAATTGCTAAAATGTTTCTTTAAAATAATTTTTGAAAAACTAATAGAGGCTCAGCCATAGTGGGGCGGGCCATAGAGGTGGTATGAGTGAAGCTGGAGTCATATGGAAAAGAGCTGGGCCTACTTTTTGAGAGCTACCTGAACCAGCTGGCTATAAGGCTGGGGGTGTTACCCCAACACCAACCTCACACTGCTCAAGTTTGTGGCATCTCTTTTTTTTTTTTTTTTTTTTTTTTTTTGAGAAGTTTTCGCCATAGGGTGCATGCACTCGCCAGACAGACAGAGAGAGACATAGAGACAGAAAGCGAGAAATCACTCCCCAAGGGGGATGGTCAAGCCGCAATCCCTTCTCCTCCATTCTCCTCTCAGGATCTTGGGCATGCACGCATGTGCGCCCAGTGTGAGTTTTACACCACCGGGTCCGGGACGCGAACCGCGGTCAACTACGTGGGAGTCCAGTGACATAGCCATTACGCTAACTGCTGGTTCCCGTTTGTGGCATCTCTTGATGGCATCATTTTCTCTTGTGCTTGATTTAATCTTGTGTAGTTCTGTTCATCACAGCACTTCCAGTAAGAACAGATACGGAAGTGGAAGACAATGATATAGATGATCCTGACCCTGTGTGGGCCTAGGCTGATGTGTGTCTTTGTGTATTTGTTTTTAACAAAATTATTGTTTAAAAAGTGAAATACTGGTACCAGCAGGTGGCATGGTGATTGATGGTACTGGACTCTTATAGGCCAACCATGGTTCAAGTCTCGGACCTATTGACTTGCTTTCTCACTTTCTCTCTCTTTTTCTCTCCCCCTGTGGTCAAATTAAAATAAGTAAATGAATAAATAAAGTTAAATAAAATAATTATTTGAAAAAAGTGAAAAACTAAGATAAAATAAAGTTTATGGAACAAGAAAATAAAGAAAAAAATGTTTTTGCACAGCTGTATGTTTGTGTTTTAAGCTGTTATTACAAAAGAGTTTTTAAAAGCAAAAGTTTATAAAGAACTTACAGTATGCTAAGACTAACTGATTATTGAAGAAAGAAAATATGTGTTTATAAATTCAGTGTCACTTAAGTGTACAGTATTTAGAAATTCTAGTATTTAGCAGTGTATAGTGATGTCCTGGGCTTTCACATTCACTCATCACTCACTCACCGACTCACCCAGAGCAACTTCAAGTCCTGCAAGTATATACCACTTTTTATCTTTTATACCACATTTTACTGCACCTTTTCTATGCTTAATATTGTCAGATAAACAATGTTTACCACTGATTTTCAATTGCATGCAGCATTTCATATAGTAACATGTCATATAGGTTTGTAGCCTCAGAGCAATAGCCTATATCATGTAACCTAAGTATTAGCAACCTCTAATAACAGAAAGACTCTTACGTAAAATTAAATTTATCCAGGAAGAGGCATCGTAATGAATACACACCTAATAAACTACGAGTATATTCAGAGGTAAGAAAAGATAAGGGTCTTTAAAAGAAAAATGAGGAAGGATTACATAAATTGTTTTGAGACAATTATCCTTGGCTTCTAAGATCAGTTATGCCTACTCCCATGTAGTCAACCACGGGTCAAGTCCAGAATCCAGCAGCTTAAAACTCGATGCTGGGCGCATGTACATGCATGCCCAAAATCCCAAGAAGAGACTGGAGGAGAAAGGATTGTGGCTTGGTCATCTCCTCTGGGAGGTGATGTCTCACTTTCTCTCTCTCTGTCTCTCTCTATCTGGTGAATGCACGCACCCTATGGCTAAATTCTCTTTAAAAGAATGATTTATTTAATTAAAAAAATAATAATAAGAGTGACATCAGTCTTAGGGTGGACAGCAGTTTCTGAGCAGATGCCCTCCCAGAGGAACTTTCCGTGTAAGGTGGCAGTGCCTTTGTGCAAGACTGTGGTTTTTGGCAGAGTCCTTGTGACTGCTCTTACTAGGCGTACATGCATGAAAACAACCCCTGCATGGCTTTCCTCAGCTTCAAGTACTAATTTATTTGTTAGCATTTGTTTTCTTTAAAGAACTATTTTATTTAATTTTATTCATCAGCACCTCATCATCATTTTTTTTTTTTAAATCGGACTAGAGAAAGATGGGGGTGGGGGAGTGAGAAAGCAAGCCACTAGGTCTGGGACTCAAACCACAGTCAGTCATGTTGGAGTCTAGCACCTTAACCACCACCCTAACCATCTGCCGGCCCCTTGTTAGGGTTTTTGACACAGGAACTCCATTTTGATTCTGACAACCTTCACTGTATGTACTAGGCTATACAATCTATGTTAGTATAACCACATTTTTTGACATTTGCACAATGACAAAATCACCTAAGGATGCATCTCATGTATGAGACAGAATGTATTATGGCATTAAGTGATGAACGACTCTGTGTGCATGTGTTCAAAAATATCATGAAAAACGAGTATAATGAAAAACTATACATGGATTACAAAAAGCTTTGCACCAAAAAAACTTGTACTTTGACTCAGTTTTTCTACAAACTTTCAATGTCTCCTCATATAAGTGTGTGTGTGTGTGTGTGTATGTGTGTGTGTATATGTGTGTGTATGTGTGTATGTATGTGTGTATGTGTGTATGTGTTTGTATGTGTGTATGTGTGTGTATGCATGTGTGTGCATGTATGTGTGTGCAATGATAAAATGTGGCCATAGTAGGTCTTCAAGAATAAATAATACTATTATTGCCACAAAGTGACTCTATAATAATCAATAGAGCTATACAATTAAAATTTAACTAAGTACTATCATTCTGGCATCTTTTTTATGCCTATGGTGCTTTAACAGTGTACTTAAACTCTCTTGTAATCTACACCGAAAAATTAAATGACTGTTTTTGAAAATCCCATTATAAAAGATAAGAGTTTTAAAAGAAAAATGAGGAAGGGTTACATAAATCGTTTTGAGACAATTACCCTTAGCTGCTAAGGTTAGTAATGACTACTCCCACGTAGTTGACCATGGTTCAAGTCCAGAATCCAGAGGCTTAAAACTCATGCTGGGCACATGTACATGCATGCCCAAAATCCCAAGAAAAGACTGGAGGAGAAATGACTGTGGCATGGTCATCTCCATCTCCCCTGGGGAGTGATTTCTCACTTTCTCTCTCTCTGTCTCTCTCTATTTATAACCTAAATTCTCTACACATGTTGCATATATGAGAACAAAGTGTTTTCCAAATATGTAATTTTCTATGAATATACTGAATTCCTTACCAAGGGCATAATTTACTAATCATCAGCCTCCAAATTAGGAAATGGACGTGAAGGAGTACAATTGGAGGAAAACAAAGCTTATACTTTGGCCTGCAAAACCCTCTCACCAACAAAAGAGGCAACATGGAACTCAAAAACAGATAGATGTGGACCAGACGGTGGTATGGTGCTTCAGGCACTAGACTCTCTCATGGCTAACTGTGGTTTGAGTCCCAGACCCAGCAGCTTGATAATCACACTGGGCATATGTGCATGTGTGCCCAAAATCCCAAGAGGAAAATGAAGAAGGGATTGTGCCATCACCATCCTCCTTTCTCTCACTGTGTCTCTTTGTGTGTGTGTCTCTTTTTCTCTGTCTCAGGGGAGCACATGCACCCTATGGTAAAAATATTTAAAAATTTTTAAAAAGAGACAAATGACAGATTTTTTTTGCCCTGATTTGATCATTACACACTGTATGCATGTACCAAAAAATCATACTGTATTCCATAAAAGGTATAACTATTTTTTAAAATTGGCAGTGAAATCTTCTGTCAGCACTGGGAAACGAAAGCAAAATTAAAAAGTAAAGGTTCTAAAATTGCCTCATAAATGAAAAATCAGTACTTTAAGACTTTTGCCCATTATTCTTTCATTCATATGCTTTCATTTATTAGTTATGCACTACCAACAGCTAAATAAACTTAATATGATATCTAATTTCCTTCTAAACCATTGTCTTGAAGTTAGGTGAATATAATTAATATCAATTATCTATCAAAGACTCGCTCATTCAAAAGAGGAAAAAAGCAATCAGCCAATGCTGGAATTGTGCTCATGTTTAAGTTACACATCTAAGTAATTGCTGTGTCTCTACAGCTACAGAAAAGCCTATTATCTTGATTACAGCTGTTAGTAAGTGAAAATATATTTACATTTTAGAAATACATTGAGTTTCATAAGTCTCGATTTTCAGAGAGCAATATCAAATTATCCATTTACTAATGAGCATTTAAAAGGCTATTTGCATTTGTTTGCTACTGACAAACAAATGTTATTCTTTAGTTATTACATATCTATCAAGAAAAATGTTAATATATCTGCTATGGTTTAAAGGTGTCTCCCAAAAACTCATGTCACAACTTGGTTATATGGTGAAGGTACTAAATGGAAACTTAGGTGTTGAAAGGTGAGGCCTTCTGGAAGTGATTAGGCATCAGAATGGAGACCCGATGATTGAATCCTGGTGAGCTTATGAGATGAGGGAATGACACAGTGACAACAAACACAGACACACTGCTTTTGTGCCCTACCATGTTACCCACCAGCAGGAGGACCCTCACCACATGTAGCCCCTGGAATGACCTTCAAAATATAAGCTGAGTAAATCTCCATGTTTAAGTTTCAGTTATTTTTGTCATTAGCAACAAAATGAACTAGAACAATATCTGAATTTCTATTTGCAAAGTTGTATCTATGTTCGATTTTGAATTTTTGTCTCCAGTACAGATTCGCAAAAGTATACAACTAAGTTGTGACATGAGTTTTTGGGAGACACCTTTAAACCATAGCAGATATATTAACATTTTTCTTGATAGATATGTAATTACTAAAGTACCCACTGATTAGTATTGGAAGTTACAGACTAACATATACACCAAACACAGAAAAAATTAGACCAAAAGAAAATTTACATAAAACGATATGAGAATAACTAGGCAGCTATTTCAGGTGAGTAAGAAACAGAACTTAGTCCAGCCTTATGAAATAATTTCGAGGATGTGAGTAATCATATGCCTAGATACTTGCTGGGGGCAACTATAGAGTACACTGTTAAAGAATTATACAAAACAGGACACAAAATAGGCTCAATGGAACTGCTGACAGGACCTGACCATCAGCAATTGACCAACTACTTATTTACTATAAGTAAAATAATGCATGGCAACTATAGCATTAATTTTATATAAATAAAACTAAAATTTCACTATAAATTGTAGCCATTTGCTTGTTAGCTGCAGGCATTCAGGGTTTTTGTTTTGTACCACAATAAAATCAGCCAATTTTATATTTATGAATTTGCATGTTCATTTGGGCCTTGCTTTTGGTATTTTTTTTATTGGCAAAAGGAGACCTATTTCAGGAGGTGGCATTTCATATGATATCGAAAAATAATAGATGATAAACAAAGACCAAGAAAAAGTAGTTCCAAAAAGAGAGAACAATTCACTCAAAATAATTTCTTTGAAAAATAATAACTGCCATCAATTAAATACAGTATTTCATTTACCTTTGACTTTTGAATACAGCTTAAAAATTGTGTTTCTACTGTTGAGGGAGAATACATGATGTAGATGAAACTAAGGTATCCTTTCATTATTTTCCTTCACAGTCTATACAACATACTCATTAAAAAAACAAAACAGGGACCAGCAGTTAGCGTAATGGCTATGTCACTGGACTCCCACGTAGTCGACCGCGGTTCGAGTCCCGGACCCGGCGGCTTAAACTCACGCCGGGCGCGTGTGCGTGCGTGCCCAAGATCCCGAGGGGAGAATGGAGGAGAAGGGATTGCGGCGTGGCCATCCCCCCTGGGGGGTGATTTCCTGCTTTCTATCTCTCTGTCTCTCTCTGTCTGTCTGGCGAGCGCACGCGCCCTATAGCAAAAAACCTCTCTAGGTTTAGATTAGTAAAATAGATTATCATACTACATAGTGATCTTCTTTGATTCTGATTGAGTTAACTTTCCCCAAGTATCCATGCACAGTGAAATAAAATATATATATAATAAAAGCTTAAATATCAATTGAAGATTAAATTTAAATAGGTTTGGGTAAATCAAGAATGTTTTTGCCTGACAATTGCAGGTCAAATTTTCATTTCCATGGTCTTCATTCATGACATTTGTAATTTATCTCCACTACCTGGGAAAGAGCTATTATAAAAGTGTCCTATTTCTTATACTATTTTTTAAAATCAAATTGCTAAACAATGTAATCTTCATTGAAAATTAATATTATATAGCTGCCTTCTAACAAAACAATGAGTATGCCCTGATGTATCTCAGTTCTCACAGTTCTCGTTGTTGCCAAAAGACTGCTCTGACTCAGACGACATAGCTCACGTATCTGAGGCAAAGACAAGATCTCAAAGAGCTGGATTTTAGTTCTGTAGGTGATTCGTCCAGATGCCTCTGAGACATTCAGATAATGTGGAACATGTTGTCTATAAAATTCTTTCTTTGAAAGAGAATCATGTATCTAATTTTTATTTTTTGGGGGGGAGAGGTTATTTTGCTATAGGGCGCATGAGCTCACCAGACAGACAGAGAAAGACAGAGAGACAGAAAGCGAGAAATCACCCCTCAGGGGGGATGGTCACGCCGCAATCCCTTCTCCTCCATTCTCCTCTCGGGATCTTGGGCACACACGCACACGCGCCCGGCGTGAGTTTTAAGCCACCGGGTCCGGGACACGAACCACGGTCAACTACGTGGGAGTTCAACGACATGGCCATTACGCTAACTGCTGGTTCCCCCGGCATGAGTTTTAAGCCACCGGATCCGGGATGCGAACCGCAGTCGACTACATGGGAGCCCAGCGACATAGCCATTATGCTAACTGCTGGTCCCATATTTTTTTTTTTATTAGAGATTTTTGCCTTAGGGCGCATGCACTCTCTGGAGAGAGAGGAAGACAAAGACAGTGAGAGGGAAAGTGAGAAATCACTCCCTTGTGGGGGTGTCCACACCACAATCTTTTCTCCTGCATTTTCCTCCCGGGATCTTGGACACGCATGCACACACGCCTGGAATGGGTTTCAAGCCACCAGGTCCAGGACTTGAACCACAGTCGGGTATATGTGAGTTCAGTGATGTTACTGCTATACCATCCACTGACCCCATGTCTCTATTTTTAAATTATGGATGGCTAAACTATCCATGCTATGTTAGAACAAACTAAAACTATTTATACATCAATTTTTTGGAAGTCATTTTTATCTAAGATTCTGGCAGTTTTCATAGGTTAACTCAATTTAGAATATATCTTTCCTAGCTATATTTTAGGGGAAAAAAAGTAAAACTTGATTAGGTTTTAATTCTTCTTTTCTAAAAGAATAATTATTTTGTTTTTATTTTTATTTATCATTATTATTATTATTATTTAAAATTTGCTACAGGGCACATGTGCTTGTTGCAGAAGCCAAGCGCCACTTAGAGAATAGAGCTCAGGTTTATTACACCAGCAGTCCCAGAGGAACTCACACTCCAAATTCCTGGCCCCAGCTTGCAGAAGTTACAGGGGTGACATAGTCTGAGTCACAGATGTTGCAGACAAAGGAAACTGGAAAAGTCACAAAACAGCTTCAAAACAGTTGCAATCCAACTTGTAATGTTTTCCAGCAGGCAATTTACGAAGTTGGAACAGAAACACTTTCTGTTTGCAAATATCTTTTAGCAAACAGGATTTATATCAGGCTCACCAAAAAGAAACAGAGAAAATGAGAGAGAAGGAATGTGAGAAAGCAAGCCACCAGGTCCAGGCCTCAAACAAGGGTCAGCCATGTGGGAGTCCTGTGCCTTAACCACTATGCCACCTTCTGGTCTCAGACTAAGTTATACCTCTATCAACTACTTTTAAATATATTTTGTGGCTTTATAAAGAACTATTCAATACAAGAAAATCACTAAAAAAAATCAAAGTATTACTTTTGAAACTATTGAATATAGGAGAAAAAAATCTCCCATTCTTTTCATTATATGGAACATAGCTTTCTGAGGAGAATTCCAAATTTTAAAAGTGAGTAGAAAAAATATTGGAGTTTGGGAACCAGCAGTTAGCATAATGGCTATGTCGCTGGACTCCCACGTAGTCGACCGCGGTTCGCATCTCGGACCCGGTGGCTTACAACTCACGCCGGGCGCGTGTGCGTGCGTGCCCAAGATCCCGAGAGGAGAATGGAGGAGAAGGGATTGCGGCATGACCATCCCCCCTGGGGGGTGATTTCTCGCTTTCTGTCTCTATGTCTCTCTCTGTCTGTCTGGCGAGCGCACGTGCCCTATAGCGAAAAACCTCTCCAAAAAAAAAAAATATTGGAGTTATAGTTCAAATTACAATCCATGCAGTCTATACATAGCTATATTATAGATAACTATGTCCATAGTTATAGTTAAATATAACTATAACTTACATATAACTATGTCCAGTTTTATTTTCCTTGAAACTGTGAGCTCTTTAAAATCAATAACACAGTATATGTTCAATAAATGTATATTAAATAAATAAGTGAAGTAACTACAGTCCCCATGAGCAAAGGTTTCCATGGTTTGTTATCACAATCCCAGAAGAGATAGGGAAAGGTGTCTGAGAACAGACTTCTCTCTAAGATAATTTCTTCAAAGTTCATAGCTAAAAATGTATAGATTCATGAATCCCAGTAGTTTTCAAACAAGGCTAGTCATCAAAATCACTTTATGAGCTTTATTTTTTTTAAATCATGATATTCAAATTCAAAATATTTTATGTGGGCCCCCAGAATTGGTATTTCCAAGTTTAATAACCATAGCTACTGTGATGTGACTACACATCGCAGAAAGAACTTCTTAGCACAAATAGCTCCTCCTCACAGCAGCTTCATTTCCTGGTAATCTAACATTAGTGGGAGTCTTCTCTTTGAAATGAAAAACTTAAACATTAGAGAAAGGACAAGTACTAAATCATTTTTAAATTAACATGAATTGTTTTAGTATATCACTTTATGATAAGACGGCTTGAGGTAACTTGTTAGATCATGAAACAGCTACGAAAGGGACCAGCAGATGGCAAAATGGGTAAGTTGCTGAACTTCCATAAAGTCAACTACAGTTTGAGTCTCGGACACAACGGCTTAAAACTCATGCCAGGTGCATGTGCGTGCATGCCCAAAATCCTAAGAAAAGAATGGAGGAGAAGGAAGTCCCAAGTGGCCATTCCCCCTGGTGGGCAATTTCTCAATTTCTATCTCTCTGGCAAATGAACATGCCCTACAACCAAAAAAATCTCTCTCAAAAACACAAAAACAAAACAAAACAAAATAAAAAAACAACAACAAAACAAAATCTCAAAGGGAAGATAAACTATAGGCAAAGGTGGACAAAAAAACAATTCTACCAAAGACAAAGGTGGTTTTTAATTTTTCCTCTGTAATATTTAAACTGAATAATTATGGCCTAAAGAAAACAGAATACCAAACCAACGGAGATCTCTGATTGGCTCTACCTCACTATATAAAAATATTGAATCGAGCATCAAGTACCAATGATAATTCAACCAAAATATAGTAGAGAGAAGTAGAAACTGTAATTGTTGATACTGTTTTCTGATAAGGATCTGAATTTTATTTACCATGCTTAGTTAGAAAAGAATACTGTTTTGGAGCTTTATCCATTACATTGAGAAAAAAGTTCATTCAGACTAAGAAGATAAATCAAGAAGAAGGAATGATAAATGTTGCTTTATTAGGATTCTCCCTATAAGAGTCATTTCTTCATCAGTGATTCATTGTTTTCTCTCCTGATTCTCAGGTCATCTCAATAAGCATTTGAAGAACTTTCACTCAGAAATAAAAGGAAATAATGCCCGAAACCACTTCTCTTAAATCATTGTTGACACTAAAAATTGTTCTAAAGCAATTCTCTTTAGGCTCTATGAGTTGTAAAAGAAGCTATTTCGGTGATATGATGAATTCCTAATGACACCAAAAGGGGCGTTTTAACTTTCTTATGCCTCAGTTTACTATTTCTATTCTGCAAACTGATAATAAAAACAGGCTCTAGTTCATTATTATTATTATTATTATTATTATTATTATTATTATTATTTTCAGAGGGAGAAGGTATTTTAGAGAGTATCTACTTCAGTCTCTCTTTTTTGTAAATATGTAATGCAGATACAGAGAAGGAGATTAAATTGACTGAGGTCACATAGTGAGCCCGAGTCAGGGTGAGAGTGGTGGAAATTCAAGAGCCACTCTCAAAGATATTCTTCTTTCTTCAGGATTAAATTGTATATAGATTAAGCCAGTCAATTCATATTAAAAACTTCAAAGTAATATTGAGACTATAGGCACATTTTAATATTTCAGTGAGGCAAGTAATTTTATTTGATCAAGGTAATAGCTTTTACCTTTCCTGAATGATGATAGGACATGCATATTAGAAGAGTTAGAAGAGTTGCTCAAAAATATGTTTATCAAATTAATATAAGTGTACATGTTACAATAGTTTTTTGGTGGTTGTATATCTTTGGTCCGTTTGGAAATTCTCCAAAATGTGCTTAGGTGTACTTTAAAAGGCTCAATTAAAAAAATAATTTCATAATAGAATTCATTTTTATATTAAAAAAATAATTTAGCGAGAAGTGCTGATTCCTGAGATTTAAGTGGATATCTATGACCTAATCACCAACCCAACTCATCAAATATCAACATATTAGTTAAGATTATAAGATGCCCAAGAGTTTTAAATACTTACAGCCTAATGTAGCAATGCAGGCAGTGGGGCACTGCTTTGCAATACTGAAACCACACAGAAGACCACAGTGCAGATCCTAGATTGACCTGAAACGTGATCCTGGCTCACTGGAAAGCTGGGAAAGTAGAAAGTCTCCCAGTCTGATGAGATCCTGTCAAAGGTCTCTCTCTCTCTCAACAAAATTACAAAGTTTAAACCTAAGACCTCAAACTATAAAACTAATGGTGGATAATGCAGGGAAAACTCTTGGAGACTCTGGAGCAGGCAAAAACGTCTTAAATAAGACCCTTCAAGCACAGGCAATCATTCCAAAAATGGACAAATGGGATTGCATCAGGTTGAAAAGCTTCTGCTCAGCAAAAGAGACAACAGTTAAGAGTGAACACTCAGAATGGGAGAATATATTTGCAAACTATACCTCATACAAGGAAATGATAACCAGAATATTCAGGGAACTCAAGCAGCTTACCTGAAAAAAAAAAATGATCAACCCAATTAAAAGATGGGAAAATGACCTGAACAGACAGCTCTCTAAAGAAGACATATGATCAGCCAAAAAGTATATGAAAAAATGCTCATTATCTCTTATCATAAGGGAATATACAGATCAAAACCACATTGAGATACCTCCTAACCACAGTCAGATTGGCTAAAATTAAAAAAAAATAATAATAAACAATGATAAGTACTAGCTAGGCTGTGTTGAAAAGGGAACTCTCCTACACTGTTGGTGGGAATGTAAATTAGTACAGCCACTGTGGAGAACAATATGGAAGTTCCTCAAAGACCCACAAATAGAACTACCATACGATCAAGTAATTCTACTCCTGAGTTATCTACCCAAAGTATAGAAGAACGTTCATTCTGAAGAGTGTTTGTGCGTCCATGTTTATTGCAGCATTTTTCAGGATTGCTAAGGCATGGAACCAACCCAAATGTCCATGAACAGATGAATGGATTGGAAAAGTGTGGTACATATATACTATGAAATATTACTCAACCATAAAAAAAAAAAAACAAGAAGACCCTGACATTTGATAGAAAGTTGATGAATAGGAAGATTTGCTGCTGAATGAGGCAAGCCAGGCTATGAAAGAGAGACATTGTATGTCTCCAATTAATATATGCCTAATGTCTGCAGTTTCTGGTAGAAACTGAAAGATTTCAGGATATAAAAGCCTGGAGAAGGTTGCAGATACTGGAGACAGTGTGGGAGGAAGGCAGGAGGTGGGGAACAGTGAGAGAAAGGGAATCAAGGAGAAAAATAAAGAGACAAGATATTTAAGGGACACAGAAATGGAAGACTGGCTGTTGATGATAATGTGTATGATGATATATTTTACTAGACTGGTGTGTAATGTATTTATGCTGGATAAATTCATCACAAGCTGTGGTGATGCACAGTGATTGAATGTATAAAATAAGTTAAAATATTTATTTAAAAACACATTGAATATCCTAGAAGAAATTAATAAATTCCTGGACACGTAGAATCTATCAAGAAGAAAGAGAAAATCAGGACTGACTAAAATTAAGTTAGGATATTGAATCTATAATAAAAAGTCTCCAGACATCGCAAAACTAATTACAACAAAACCATCTCTGTTATATATTCACAAACAAAATTATAACAAATGTTTTGAAAGTTATCTTTAAAATTCAGGGTTTTTTTTTTGAAATTTAAAATTTTGTTTATTAACTCTCAAGATCTATAGAGTATGAGCAAAAATGTTTTGATATGTAAAGTAAATGTGAGAAAGTGTAAATAAAAAAATTTTAAAAGTCTTCCAGCAAAGAAAATCTTAAAAAACAAAAACAACTAATTTTTCTCATAGTCTTCAAAAACTTCAAAGGAAAGAAAATACTTCCAAACTAAATTTATGAGGCCAGCATTGCCCTAATCCCAAAGACAGACTTGGCCACAACAACACAAAACTATGGCCAATATTCCTGATGGATACAAATGCAAAAATCCTCAACAAAATAGTAGCAAACAAAACTGAACAGATCAGTACTTAAACATACAAAGAAAAGAAGGAAAAACAGAAACAACATAGACGAAAATGGTTAAACAGTATAACAGGTAGTTGATACAAAAGGTATACATATGGGACTCAAATATATAAAGAATGTTCTTATCTCATTCATAATAAAATAAAAAGTAACGCTTCACCCAGATGCCATTTCTCATCTCTCACATTGGCAAAAATCCATTTACCATAGCCACAAAAAGTATAAGATTCTTAGGAATAAATCTAACCAAAGAAGTTAAAGACCTCCACAAGGTAAACTACAAGAAGATAAAAAAAGAAATTGAAAATGACACAAAAAAGTGGAAGGACATCCTATATTCTTGGATTGGAAGAATTAATATAATCAAAATAGCAATTCTACCCAAATTAATCTACATATTTAATACAATCCTAATCAAAGTACCAGACACATTTTTCACAAATCTAGAAAAAAACAATCAAATGATTTGTCTGGAATGACAAAAGGCCCTGTATTGCCAAAGCAATCCTGCACAAGAAGAGTAGAGTGGGTGACATCTCACTCCCTGACCCAAAAATATACTACAAAGCTGTGGTTATCAAAGCAGCATGGTACTGGAACAGAAACAGACAGGTAGACCAATGAAATAGAATAGAGTCCCCAGAAATAAATTCCCAAGCATACAGTCAACTGATTTTTCACAAGGGGTACCAGTCAATCCAGTGGGAAAAAGAAAATCTCTTCAGCAAATTGTGCTGGAAAAACTGGAATTCCAACTGCAGATGAATCTGAACTCCTACCTCTCAGCTTTGACAAAAATCAACTCAAAGTGAATCAAAGATCTCAACCTAAGACCTCAAACTATAAAACTGCTCCTGGAAAACACTGGGGAAACTCTGGAAGACACTGGGATAGGCAAAGACTTCTTAAATAAGACCCCCAAAGCACTGTCGATAATCCCCAAAATAGACAAGTGGGATTACATCAGACTAAGAAGTTTCTGCATGGCAAAAAAAACACAGTAATTAGTGTGAATCAATTTACTGCTGAATTGTAGGGACACGTTTGGAGAGAGGCCGTCGGGTGTGGGGACATGCTCTGAGCAAACAACACCTGTCCCTTTGGGCTTTGGCAGAACTTGTCTTTTCCTTGACCCTCGCTGCAGGCAGAGCAAAGGGAGAAAATTGCTAGTGGTGTTCCAACAGACACATCTGATGGAATTCAGGAAACATCTTGACCCCGATTAGCAAAATCCAATCCCTGTTCTGCATCTGTAAGATTCTTGAGCCTTCTCTGGGCATGATGGTGCCCACCTTATGAAGAGATTCTTTAGCCTTATGTTTCTTCCCCACCTGCAGCTAGGCTTCTCCATTAGAAAAGAAGATAATAGGATTTTCTCTTGATGGAATGATTACCAAGGTATACACCTGGCCCAGTATGTCCAAGCCCTTATAGATTTGTTATCTGCTTCTTACTGTCTGTAACACATCAACATATCTATGGAATGTCATAAATTATACGTATGTAGTGTTGCCTTTCACTATAAATAAAGATGCCCAGTTTGTCTGGGTGGCTCAAGTTATGGCACAAGTTGCTTGGGCTACCTAGGCTCAGGCTGCCTAGGTCCACTTCTACTCTGTCTTTCTGTCTCATTCTTTCTGATTCCCCAGTCCTCCCAAGATGAAGGTCTTCCTCTTTCTCTTCCTCTTTCTCTTCCTCACCATCAGCCCCCTAATCATAATTCAGCTCCAGCCAAGCCCCGGGGCGGATGCTGACACTGAGTGAAGCTAGCCAGGCTATGAAGGAGAAACATTCTATGTCTCCACTAATATACCGAGTGTCCACACACTATGACTGAAACTGATTGAATAAAGGACATAGAAACACTGTAAATGGATGTGAATACCAGATACAGTGTATGTCAAAGAGTAGAGTCTGAGGAAGGACATTTAGAAGAAAAATAGAAAGGCAAAGCATTAATGGGACAAAGAAATGTGGTATTATACATTGAGGAGAATTTCATAGTTTTATCAACTAGACTAGGGAGAAATGTTCACATGTTGGAATATTCACTATGTAAGCTAAATAACATGATTGTATACAAGAAAATGAAATTTTAAAACATGAGTACAAAAAAATTTCTAAAAAGTTGGACAAGACACTCTGTTTACAAGACTATTGGGGGAAATTGGAAAGGGACATTTCCACGCATTGCTGATAGCTGTCCAAAATTGTTAAAATCTCTTTGGAGAAAAAAGTAACATCTACTAAAATTACATATGCATTTATTCTTTGCCCAAGCAACCTCACTACAGATGTATCTGCAGAAGCATGAAATTACATGTAGCATTGTGCTGGCAAAAATATTGTGTTCACTGAACACTAAGCCAACAAACAAAGAAAAAAGTATTTTGAAGTCCATAGAAAACAAAAACCATTTAAGAGTCCCCTGGGAAAAAATTTTCACAGACATATGTACAGAATCAAAATCATACAAAGAGTGAATATTATTTTTTAAGGCTGAACACAATTTATTATAGCTCATGATCTTGTAGATCAGGAATTGGGATATGGCACAGTGGAAAAGATTTATCTCTGTTCAGACGTCTGGAACTTCAGCTGATAGGACTCTGTGACTGGGATCTGAACAGGTGGGAGGTGGCCAGGTTTTTTTTTTTTTTTTTTTCCCCCACATGGCTTCTTTACAGGCTAGTTTGGACTTTCTTAGAGCATGGCACCCTCACAGTTGTCAAACTTCTTACATGGTGGTTCAGAGTTCCAAGAACAAGTGGTTCAAAAGATGGCCAATAATATAAATATGCATCACAATGATGTGATGCTCTGAGGACACAACACTACTTCCATGATATTCCAACCAAAAATACAGAGAAAATAGAAAAGCCCAAGGCAGGGAACATTTTATGAAATAACTGGCCTGTACACCCCCAAAACGGCCAATGTCATGAAAAACAAGAAAAATGAGAAATTGTTTCAAATCAAAGAAGACTATATTACTTTTCTAGGGCTGCCATAGCAAAATACCACTGAGTAAATATTGACTCAACCATAAAACGCAGCATAAATATACTGTGAAAAAAATCTAGGGAAAATATGGGTGTTAGAGGATGGAGTTAGTTGCTGAGAAAGCAGAATCCTCTTACAAACATATAATCCCTAAATTAGGAAAATCAATATCTGGGAGTATAAAATATTATTTTCAAATATGAACATAAATTCCAGAAAAAATATAGCTAATTAAGTTAAAAGTTGGTCACTTATAAATATATTGAGTGATAAGAAATGATTGGGAAGTATTGTTTTTTATTAAAAATCTTGTGGTACTAGCTGAGTTTTTTTTGTTTTTTTTGTTTTTTTTTTAGCATTTTTTTTTTTTTTTTTTTTTTGGAGAGGTTTTCGCTAGAGGGCGCGTGCGCTCGCCAGACAGACAAGAGACAGACAGAGAGATAGAAAGCGAGAAATCACCCCCCAGGGGGGATGGTCACGCCGCAATCCCTTCTCCTCCATTCTCCTCTCGGGATCTTGGGCACGCACGCACACGCGCCCGGCGTGAGTTCTAAGCCACCGGGTCCGGGACTCGAACCGCGGTCAACTACGTGGGAGTCCAGCGACATAGCCATTACGCTAACTGCTGGTTCCCCTAGCTGAGTTTTAAACTATGTGTTACATTTGTATTACAATGTGTATTGTCCATTGTATGGCTGCACCATAATGCATTAGGCAAATTCCCCACAGACAGAAATTTCAGTTACCTTTGAGAGCAGTCTGAAAGTATTTCCTGAGAATAAATTCTTAGATATGAAATTATGATATCAAGGGAAGACATAGATTTTTTTTAAGATTTTATATCTGTATTACCAAAATGTCCACCAGAAAGTTTACTCCGATTTTATCTATAAAAAGCACTGTATAAATGTGCTTGTTTTCCCAGAATTACTGCAAAACTTAAATTTTTCCTAATGTTAAATTGAAATAAAACAAACAAAAAAATTACTACTTTTCTAATGAACATTTCAGTAAGTAGTCTGATCAATAGGTGATTGACATAAATGACACTATTTTACTTCCAAGGGCGGTCATCAAAGGCTACAAAACTCTCACTGGTTCTCTCTGAAAGCTCACTCTAGATTAAAGTCAACCTCCATGTAATGATATAAAGTACAGCTTCACGGAGATGTCATACATAGTGCACATACGGACAGTCCCGGACTTTTCCCTGCCAACACATAGACAGGAGAATAAAGAATCTCCAAAAGATTACAGTCTTTAGTCATTTGGATAATCCCTAGCACTGAAAATGTTTCCAATTGAGGTTCTAGACACTGAGGAGCAGAGAAAAGCCATTCCTATTACACTCTTTCTAAATTCTTAATTTATAGAATCCGGGTGTATAATAATTGTTCTTGGACCAGCAGGTGGTATAGTGGTTAAGGCACTGGATTCCCACACAGCCATCTACTGTTCAAGTCCCAGACCTGGCAGCCTGAAAATCACTCTGGGCATGTGTGTGTGTGTTCCCCAAATCCCAAAAGAAGAATGGAAGAGAGGGGATTGTAATATGGCTTCCCCCCCCCAGGGGGAGGGGGCTGACTTCTCACTTTCTATCTCCCTTTCTCTTTCTGGCAAACACACATGCCCTATGGTAAAAACCTTTAAAAAATTTTTTTTGAAAAAATATTTTTTATACTACTAGCCTTTAAGTGCTTTATTTATAACCATAAACTGGAATAATAATTCTAAGAATTATTATTCAGACACTTCATTAGAAGAGAGTGAAAGAGGACGACCAATTAGGAGACATTTGTAAGTGTCCAGATGCAGAGAAGCCTAAAACAAGGTTGGAGGGGACAGAGGGAAAAATCAAGAGTTCAGAAACTGATCTACTATATACATATACCATAAGAATAGATGAATATTAAAATACAAACTTTTTAGGTTGGCATATCAGAAAGCTATTGTGTTATCAGTCTAAGCTATGTCAGAACATGAGTCTATAACTACATTGTGGAAAAAAAATAAGTCATTTTCTTCCCAAGTGTTATGTATTTTATTAGTCATATATTATTCTACTGAAACTTGCTATTTTTTTAGAGATTTTTGCCATAGGGTACATGTGCTCACTGGAGAGACATAGAGAGACAGAGATAGAATGTGAGAAACCACCCTCCCCACCCCGAGTGGCCATGCCACAATCCCTTTTCTGCCATTCTCCTCTCAGGATCTGGGACACACACACATGCACACACACATGCCCAGCATGAGTTTTAAGTCACCAGGTCTGGAATGTCAACCACAGTCAACTATGTGGGAGTCCAGTAATATAACCATTATGGCATCTAGTCCTCTTCCATGGAAATGTTAAAGTCTTCTCATTGTAGCCATAGAGTATAATGTAAGGCAAGGCTCACTGAGAAAACTTGGGAGACAATAAAATCAAAAGAAATTCTGCTTGAACCTAAGACAATAATACACATTTTATAATAGAAACAGAAATACCACGTAAGTAGTCTAATGAAGGAACTAGGGTTATTCTTCACCCACTGAAAAATGAAGGCAGTTAATTGAGATGAGGAGGCTTTCAAAAGCAATATGATATTGGCCTTTCAAAATAATGCAAATTGTTGGGAACCAGCAGTTAGCGTAGTGACTATGTCGCTGGACTCCCACGTAGTCGACCGCGGTTCGCGTCCCGGACCCGGTGGCTTAAGACTCACGCCGGGCGCGTGTGCATGCGTGCCCAAGATCCCGAGAGGAGAATGGAGGAGAAGGGATTGCGGCGTGACCATCCCCCCTGGGGGGTGATTTCTCGCTTTCTGTCTCTGTCTCTCTCTCTGTCTGGCGAGCGTATGCGCCCTATAGCCAAAACCTCTCCAAAAAATAATAATAATAATAATGCAAATTGTCTTAGAACAGAAAGAAAAATGAAGTAGGTGATTTCCTAAAGATATCTGAAAGATTTTCAACCTAATCCATCTTCTCTGTCTATTTAAAACTCAACAACAAACTCTAGTTGTGTTAGAGCAGATGACGTGATCTAACCATTACTTCTTAACTGGGATTTTGCTGGGAAGCAGACTAACAAGGGATTTGAACTGTCTGTCCTGATCAAGCTATTTTGTTTTAGGCTTGGTAACTTACCTGGGCCTTTCAAAGCCAGCATTTTATGGCTTGCTCATAAAGACATGCTAGCTTTGAGCAACTCATATATTGGGTCATTAGAAAAGTCATGACACATTTTTGCACAGAAAAATACATTATGACTTTTCCCATGAGAAATCACCCCCTGAGAGATGGTCACACTTCAATCCCTTCTCCTCTTCGGATTTGGGGCATGCACCCATGCACACATACATCTGGTGAGATTTTTCAAGATGCTGCATTGGGATTGGTCAACCATATGGGAGCCCAGTGTCTTAACCACTAAACAACCTGCTGTCCCTGAGCAAACCGTATATTAAAGTATGCAAATTCTACATGCTAAGAATTCACCCAGGGGCTACTAGAGCTAGGAAAATTGGCATAAAGGTTTATCATGGTGCATTTTAGTTCACTGAAAACATCCAGTTTGCTTGCTTCCAAGGAGGGTCAAAAGGCAACGTTACCTCAATAAAGCTTTAAAAGTACAGAGTCTAGTCCCAAATATTCTATATCAGTATATAGAGAGATGGTCAGAATTCCCATAGCTTAAAATTCCCACAGTTTTGAAAATAGGTCAAATTTTTAATTAAAGTTAGAGAAAGCCCTATTTAATGATTGTCCAGAATGTCAAACTCTCCTATACAAGAAACCCTTCTTCCAAATAACAAAGCACATGGAAAGTTAAATTCATATTCAGAAAACAAAATGGTGAAAATGAAAATGAAGTTGAAAGAAAAACTGGTACACTCACTTGAGAACTATTTTATTCAAGCTGTGAGGAAGATTGACAACTAGACTCTCCCCACCATGGAAAACGCCCATAAAGAGATGAGCAGCTCAGTGTTCATCCGCTAATATGCCATGTGCTAAGGTCTCTAAGGAGCCAGCCGCACCCTCCCCCTGTGGAGCCCACAGATTTTAATCCAACTTCTAAGTCATACAGGGCTTGAAAGTCTTTGTTTTATTACCGTATTATGAAATTCAACATGGACCTACAGCCATATTCAGTCTTCCTGCCCTTCCCCCCTGAATTCAGCCTAAGTCACCCTCATGGAGAGTTCGGTCTGCAAAGCATGGCTTCATCAAGCCAGCTGCACGTGATACGGTGGGTATTACACATCTGTTTGCCAAGGGGTCCCTCGAGAGCAGGTTCAAAAACAGTGATACTTCAGACCTGTTTCCTGAAGGAGATCCCGATCCAGGTAAACCAACCACGTGGACACAGAGCCCAGAGAGGCCTCAGCTCTTTGTGTTAAAGTCCCTTTTCTCAATTTTACCAAACACATCATTTATTCTTTATCCCTTAAAAAGAAATTAGAAATGGGAGAGACAGTGGGAAAACTAACAGAAGTTCTATTCTCAGTTATGAAGGAGTTGGTCTAAGCAAGAACTATGCAACATGGAGAATTATGACCCTATCTCTGCTCTGTGTTCTGTGGGGACAGGGAGCAGGGGAAAGAAAGATGCTAGAGAGCTAAAAATTTAACCCAGAGTAGCTGTCTACACTCCCATAGTGAAGTGTAGCTCCCCTTGACCAGCTCTGAATGGGGCCTTGGGGAACCCTGGAGGGTTTTGCCAGGAGCACATCACAGCCTCACAGCCTCGCTGATGCAAAGTCTCCTCTTCAGAACTATCAGCAGACACCATGCAGCAATCTTTGTAGGGTGGCCGCTATGTCACTATAGGGAGCACCTAAAAATTTAGTATTTCCTGTCTTTTTTTTTTTTTTTTTTTTTGAGAGGTTTTTGCTATAGGGCGCGTGTGCTCGCCAGACAGACAGAGAGAGACAGAAAGTGAGAAATCACCCCCCAGGGGGGATGGCCACACCACAATCCCTTCTCCTCCATTCTCCTCTCGGGATCTTGGGCACACACGCACACGTGCCCGGAGTGAGTTTTAAGCCACCAGGTCCGGGACGCGAACCGCAGTTGACTACATGGGAGTCCAGCAACATAGCCATTACGCTAACTGCTGGTCCCCAGTATTTCCTGTCTTTATCTCATATTAGCAAAGACTATTTTATGTAGTTACCAGAGGCAGTATAGTAGGGGATAGAAGCGAAAGGATGAGGGAAAACAAAAACATTTAACAGACATATGAATGAAAAGTTATTTGTTGATGATAATGTATATGGTAGTATCTTTGAATTGACTGACATGCACTGCAACCATGCTGGAGAAATAAATGTGTACTCTGTAAAGATGAACAATGATTAAATGTGAATTTGAGAAGTGTAAAATAAAATAAATTTAAAAAAATAATAATACAATATGACTTACACAAGCTTTTAATGATACAGCTCAATGGACTTAGAACCCTGTCCTGTTTTAGGAGGTTTGGGTATCAAATGTTTTAAAAAAACTTCTTAAGAGTTTTCAATAATATGAGAACCATTGACATATACTCATAAAATGGGTGAACTGAAAGAGCATTATGTTAAGTAAGATAAGCCAGACACATATAGAAAAAAGTATCACATTGTCGTACTCATGTAGAAATGGAAAAACATGGGGGACCAGAAGCTGCTGTAATGGCTATGTCACTGGACTCCCATGTAGTTGACCACAGCTCAAGTCCCGGATCTGGTGGGTGTATGTGTATGCGTGCCCAAGATCCTGAGAGGAGAGTGGAGGAGAAGGGATTGCAGTATGGTCATCCTCCCTCGGGGGGTGATTTCTCACTTTCTGTCTCTCTGTCTCTTTCTGTATTTCTGGCAAGTGCATACACCCTATAGCAAAAACCTCTCAAAAAAAAAAAAAAAAGAAAGAAAAAGAAAAAGAAAAAGAAATTGAAAAATATGACTTCATAAAAGAACAGAGTCTAATAGTGAGTATTAGAGTGTGGAATGATACTGGAAAGGAAAGGGCAGAGGGGTCTCTTGACAGTGTCATTTCTATGTGATGCCTTCTGCCATGTTATGATGCAGCAGGAAAACTCTCATCAGTTGTGGGCCCTCAGTTGTGAACTTCAGAACTATAGAAAGTAAATTCTTAATAAACTATCCACTTTGTAATATTCTGTTATAACAAAATAAAATGGACTAGGACATGAAAAAAAAAGCAAAATTATAGATGGGGAATAATTGCTAGTGTTACAAAATATAGTTAGTAACAATTTACTATATATTTCAAAAAATCTGAAAAAAGAATAACTTAAATATTCCTAACACCAAGTAATGACAATGGTTGAGATGGTAGATATGCTAATTACCCTCATTTAATCATTGCACATTGTATTCTGATACTGAAAAAGTAATCATATTGTACCCCATAAATATGTATAATTGCTATATGTCAATAAAAATAATTGAGTAATAAATGGATCTAGAAAACAGATTTAGCTCAAGTGGAAAGGTGGTGCTAATATAACTGGACCCAAATGGAAAAGGTTCCAGGTTTGCATTCAAGGACCTCCCTGAGAATGCTGGGTGCATAAATGTGCACACATGAGCAGGCTAATAAGACTGGGGGTAGATCACAGCTTGATGATCCTACTGGGGGTGACTTGCTTCTCTGTCTCTGTCTCCCTCTCTCTTTCTCTCTCTCATAAAAGAAACAAACTATTTTTGAAAAATAGATGTTATGGGGGTCAGCAGTTTTTTGAGTTTTTTTGTTTGTTTGTTTGTTTGTTTGTTTGTTTTGGGGAGAGGTTCTTCACAATAGGGTGCGTGCGCTTGCCAGACAGACAGAGAGAGACAGAGAGATAGGAAGCGAGAAATCACCCCCCAGGGGGGATGGTCACGCCGCAATCCCTTCTCCTCCATTCTCCTCTCGGGATCTTGGGCACGCACGCACACACGCCCGGCGTGAGTTTTAAGCCACGGGGTCCGAGACGCGAACCGCGGTCGACTACATGGGAGTCCAGCGACATAGCCATTACTCTAATTGCTGGTTCCCAGGGGTCAGCAGTTTTCCTGGAAGTTAAGGTACTGGATTGCCACATTGCCAACTCTGCAATTTAAGTCCCTAAGTCCATGGCTTGAATATTACATAGAGCACATGTGTGTGTAAGTGTCCCAGATCCCAAGAGGAAACTAAAGGAGAAGGGACTGTAGCATAGCTATCCTTCCTGGGGGTGATTTCTCACTCCCTCTATCTGTCTCTTTCTGGTGAGCACACACACTCTATTGTAAAAACCTTTAAAAAATATTTAAATAACAATAATAAAAAAAGATGTTATGGGGTATTGTTAGGGGCACACATTTCCCCAACTGCTGAAAATGTTGCTGGCTAACAGTTCACAGCCGAGTCCATCTACAGGAATCATCCTCCACTCTAGAGAATGCCCTCCCCAGATTTTTTTTCCACATTGTATTGATTCACAAAAGATCTTACTCTAAATACTTTCAATAGCAAATGTAGCTGACTTAAATATATCTATAAACACATGTCTGACTTTAAGCATGAAACTCAGTGAGTAGAATGAACATACTATAAAGTAGGCTATATAGTTTACTACAGTCATTAAGTAATTTTCTTCGTTAAGTATTTTTTTTAAGAGGTTTTTGCTATAGGGCGCATGCTCTCACCAGACTGACAGAGAAAGACAGAGAAACAGAAAGCGAGAAATCACCCCCCGGGGAGATGGCCATGCCACAATCCCTTCTCCTTCATTCTCCTCTCGAATCTTGGGCACACACGCACACAACCCCTGCATGAATTTAAGCCACCAAGTCTGGGACTCGAACTGCGGTCAACTACGTGGGAGTCCAGCGACATAGCCATTATGCTAACTACTGGTTCCAGTATTTTTTTTATTTTCAAGAAAAGCAGTTTAGCTTTAATAAATCAAGATTTTAAAATGTTAAGAAAAATTTTCTTAAGACTTAAAACCAGAAAAAGTTTAGGATTCTGTTCAAATAGTAGGTAGATACTAAAAATTCAAAAAACAGAAATGGAAAAAGCTAAAGTTTAGTAACAAGTACAGTGTATTTTTCTTCTGCAACATTTTTTCTCTCTCCATTCCTCCTTTCTCTAAAGAGAGTCATAAACTAACTTATTTGCAAAAAAATAAAGTTAGTCTCAATTTGGTCTGTTATTTGCACAAAGCCCCATAAGAAAATTAGTTGAGTTAGTTGGCTTTGTTGGAACCTTTTATAAGGAACTACAGATTAGACTCTTAAAAAGCCTCCCAAGGCTACTGAGCCAAGTCAGAAACTTACCATCTGATTGTGCCTTTAAGTACCTGTACTGTATGTATTTATAATGTACAACATGATGTGTTAAAGTATTATATGTTGTGATGACTAACTTCAGCTAATTAACGTATGTATAACCTCAGATACTTACTTTTGGTAGTGAGACCACTTAAAATCTATTCTTTTAGTAATTCTCAAGTATAAAATACATTGTTATTAACTATAATCACTATGTTGTACATTAGATCTCTTGAACTTGTCTCTCCTGTCTAGCCAAAATTTTGTACCATTTGATCAGCAAACCCTCCCTGCCAAAGCCCCAGCATCTGTTAATTCACCATTCTTAACTTAATTCAGTTAACAAAATGTCCCAAGGTTCATCTATGTTAACACAAATTACAGCATTTTCTAATAATGTATAGGGCTAGCATGTGGTGTGGAGATTAAGATGGCTTGAAAAACATGCATGTGTGCCCAAAATTCCAAGAGGATAAGAGACTATAGCATGGCCACCCCCCTGGGTGGGTAATTTCTTGGGGGATAGGAGGTGGCACGATAGTTAAGGTATTGGACTCTCACATGGCCAACCACAGTTCAAGTCACAAACCTGGAGCTTACTTTCTCACTTCCCCTCTCTCTCTCTTCCTCTTTTTCTCTCACTCTCTCTGGTGAGCACACATGCCCTATGGCAAATTAAAATAATAATAACAAAATTAAGTACATAATTCTTTAAAAAAATAATAAAAAAGAATATAGGACAAACTTGTGTCCCTCCCACCTGACCCAGATACCCATTCCAATGAAGGGCCTTGACAGAGGGCAGGCTGCCAGCAACTGCAAGGCTTTATGAAAGAGACCTATGCTCATTGCCTTCCCAACTCACCTTTGGACTCTCAGGTTTGTTTCTTGGGACTTTGAGACAAACTTGTGTACCTCCCCGCCCCACCTGCATACCTGTTCCAGTGAAGAGCCTTGCTAGGCAACAGGCTGCTTTCATCTGGAGACCTTAATGGCTGGGGCCTGTGACTCATCCCCTACCCTGCTCTCCTTTGAACTCTCAGGACTTCAGTGTTTTGTATAGGACTCAGTGTGTGATCTCTTCTTTGTCACTGAGTTAAAGCTCAGCAGCTCAGTTTCAGGTACACCTGTTCTCTAGAAACAGGAAAGACTTTAGGTCATCCAAGACCACTGTCAACAGTGCAAGGTGCTGATGAGCAACAGGGAGGCAGAGCAGAGGAGAGATTGCCAATTTCCTACTCCTGCACAGCTCTGAATGCTTGAAGACACCTTGAATAATTTAGGAAAGAACATATAGATCACCAGATGACCATAAACCATCACAAAGGCACAAGAAATATGAGCAACCAACAAAACGTCTCACCCAAGAGAAAAAATCACTTTTTCATCATCCACAGACAACACAACGGAAGTCATGGAAACATCACATAAACAATTCAGAATATTCGTAGAGACCAAACTAAATGAGATGCAAGAGAAAAGAGACAACAAGCTCCAGAAGATGAGGATGTCCTTTCACGATTTGAAAGAAAAAATAGACACATAAAAAAGAATCAAACAGGATTGCTAGAGATGAAGAATGTGATACAGAAAATTAAGACCTCCCTAAAGAGTATCAAAAGTACATTAGATCACGCAGAAGACTAAATCTCAATTGTAGAAGAAAAAAACCTCTGACCTAGAAAAAAAATCCAAAAGACTGAAAAAACAACTATGAAAAATGAGGACAATATATGAGAAATACTAGATACCATCAAGCACCCAAACATCCAGATAATTGGTATCCCAGAAGAGGAAGAAAATATTGAGGGCGTTAATAATTTATTTCATGAAATCCTGGCAGTAAACTTTCCAAAAATAGAGAATCATTCAAATATCAGGACCCAAGAAATACATGGGGCCTCAAAATAATCAACCCGAAAAGATGCTCTCCAAGGCACATCATAGCCAGAATGGCCAAACAGACAAGATACAAAAATTGGCAAGAGGGAAATGTCAAGTTACTTAAAAAGATTATCATATCAGGCTAATGTTGGATCTCTCATCAGAAACAATACAAGCAAGGAAAGACTGGGGAAATACAGTCAAAGAGTTAGATGAAAATCAATTTCAACCAAGAATAGTATACCTGGCAAGACTATCTTTCAAATGGAAAAAAAGAAAAAGAAAAACTGTCGGATAAATAAAGCCTGAGAGAATTAACCAACTCCAGACCAGCTCTTCAAGAGGTTATGAAGGGAGTGCTATACCAGGAAAACTAAAAAGGCAGATGAACTGATATAAGAGAACAAAAAACAATCAAAAAAGAGGCTCACTTAATGATAGAAACATGTCCAGAGATGTCAATAATAATTCTGAAAGCTAATAGATCTAATTCTCCAATCAAGAGACACAGACTCGCTGAATGGATTAAAAAACAGAAACCCTGGGAACCAGCAGTTAGCGTAATGGCTATGTCGCTGGACTCCCACGTAGTCGACCGCGGTTCGCGTCCTGGACCCGGTAGCTTAAAACTCACGCTGGGCGCGTGTGCGAGCATGCCCAAGATCCCGAGAGGAGAATGGAAGAGAAGGGATTGCGGCGTGACCATCCCCCCTGAGGGGTGGTTTCTCACTTTCTGTCTCTATGTCTCTCTCTGTCTGTCTGGCGAGCGCATGCGCCCTATAGCGAAAACCTCTCCAAAAAAAAAAAAAAAAAAAAAAAAAAAAAAGCCCTTTGATTGGCCTGTCATTCAATAACCACAATTACAAGACTGTGCAGTAAATTAAAAAAAAAAAAAAAAACAACAGAAACCCTCTATCTGTTGCCTACAAGAAATGCACCATATGAATAATGACATACATAGACTAAATGTGAAAGGCTGGAAAAAGATAGTCCACACAAATGGAAATCAAAAAAGGGATGGAGTTGCTATACTAATTTCAAAATAGGCTTCAAGACAAAGACTGTAAGAAGAGACCAAGAAGAGCATTATATAGTAGTAAATAGGCTAATTCATCAAGAAGATATAACACTTATAAACATCTATGCACCCAACTCAAAAGCACCTAAATATATGAAGGAAAGACAACTGGAGCTAAAAGGAGAGATAGGTTGCAACACTCTAATTGTTGGGGATCTCAACACTCCATTATCTCCTTTAGATAGATCTTAGACACAAAAAATAAGTAGAGGTATAGGACGTAAATGATACCATAAATCAAATGGGCTTGACTGACATTTATAGAACTTTTGACCCTAAGACCACAAAATATACATTTTTCTAACCCTGGCATAGAACCTTTTCATAGATTATCATATGATAGGACACAAATCAAACCTTTACAGATTTAAAAGCATAGAAATTATATTCAACATCTTCTCCAACCACAATGGAATTATCCCGATATTAATTTTAAGAAACATCCTCGAAAATACACAAACACATGAAAACTAAAAAATCTCCTTCTGAATGACTTCTTAACTAGGAAGAAATTAATTCTGCAATCAAAAAAATATATATATATATATATGAAAACAAATGGTAATGAGTACACGAGTTTCCGTAATCTATGGAACACCACAAAAGCAGTAATAAGAGAGAAACTCATAGCAATTAGTGTGCATAAGAAAAAAGATGGAGGGACCAGCAGTTAGGGTAATGGCTATGTCACTGGACTCCCACGTAGTCGACCGCAGTTCACATCCCGGACCCAGTGGCTTAAAACTCACGCCAGGTGTGTGTGTGTGCGTGCCCAAGATCCCGAGAGGAGAATGGAGGAGAAGTGATTGCAGCGCGGCCATCCCCCCGGGGGGTGATTTCTCGCTTTCTCTCTGTCTCTCTCTGTCTGTCTGGCGAGCACATGCACCCTATAGAAAAAAAACTCTCAAAAAAAAAAAAAAAAAGATGGAAGGGTGGCAAATAGACAACCTAATATCATGCCTCAGGGAATTGATAAAACAAGAACAAAAACAACAACAAAAGGCCAGGTGAAAAGAAATTATGAAGATTCAAGAGAAATAAATGAAATAAAAAATAAACTACTATACAGAAAATAAATGAAAGCAAATGCTGGTTCTTTTAAAAGATTAACAAGATTGACATACCATTAGCTAGACTGATAAAGAAGAAGAAAGGAGGAAACTAGATAAATGAAATACGTAATAAAACAGACAACATTACAAGAGACACAATATAAATATATCATTAGAAGAAACTATGAGCAACTATGTGCCAACAAACAAAAGAATATGGAGGAGATGGACAAAGTCCTGGATATATATAATCCACCAAGATTGAATCAGGAAGACATAGAAAACCTGAATAGACCCATAACAAGCCATGAGATTGAATCAGTAATAAAAAATCTCATGACAAAGAAAAGCCCAGGTCTGGGGAGCTTCAATTCTGAATTCTACAAAACTTTTAAGGGAGAGTTAACCCCCATTCTACTCAAATTATTTCTAAAGATTCAAAAGAAAGGAAACCTCCCAAATTCATTTTATGAAGTTTCCATCATCTTCATTCCCAAAACAGATAAAGACATGACATAAAAGGAAAACTACAGACCATATCTCTGATGAATATAGTTGCAAAAATCCTCAGCAAGATACTTGCAAGTTGTATCCAACAACATATAAGAAAATTACTTATCATGAATAGGTAGGCTTTATTCCAAGGATGCAAGAGTGGTTCAACATACACAAGACCATAAATATAATACACTATATTAACAGAGAAAAATATAAAAACCATATGATCATTTCAAATGATGCAGAGAAAGCATTTGATAAAAATACACCACCCCTTCATGATAAAGATTCTCATCAAGATTGATATAGAAGGGTCATTTCTCAAAACAAACAAACAAACAAAGCCATACGTGAAAAACCCATAGCTAATTTTATACTAAACTGGTACTAGACAAGGCTGCCCACTTTCTCCACTGCTTTTGAATATAGTGCTGGAAGTCTTAGCCAATGCAATCAGAAAAGAGAATAATATAAAAGGCATTCAAATAGGCAAAGAAGAGTTGAAAATATCTTTATTTGCAGATGACGTGATGGTATACCTAGAAGACTCGAAGGTTTTCATGGAAAGCTCCTCAAAGTAATAAATGAATACAGTAAAGTGGCAGGATATAAAATCAACCTCCAAAAATCTATAGTATTTCTATATACAAACAACAAGGTGAACGAAGTAGAGCTGAAGAAAGGAATCTCTTTTACGAGAGCCACAATATGTATAAGATACCTTTGTATAAGTCAAAGAACTTTACAAAGAAAACTATGAAAAATCTCAAAAAAGATACTGAAAATGACTCAACAAAGTGGAAGGACATCCCATGTTCCTGGATTGAAGAATTAATATGATCTAAATGGAAATTCTACCCAAATTAATCTACATATTTAATGCAATTCAGTTTCAGGTCTTCTGTTGAACACTCTAATCTATTTTGTCTTGCTTTTTGTAGATTGTGAGAGATGGAGGTTCCAGTTTTATTCTTCTGCATGCCAATGTCCCAAGATTTCTTTTGAGGTGATGAAACTCATAGGTTCTAAACTTGACTGCAATGCTAGTTGTACTATGAATATAGTAGAAATCACTGTACATTTTAAGTGAACAAATGTTATTGCTTTATTAACTAAATTATATACCTCAATAAAGTCACATAAAAGAAGAAAAAAAAATTATATATTTTTTCACAATAAACATATAATGTAAATGTTCCTAAAGATGTCAAGTTCAACCTTGGTTACACAAATCATTAGGAAACATAACTGGAATTTTTTATATTCTTAACTTTTCTAAAGAATTATTTGTTTTTAACTTTATTCATTCATTTTTTGTTTCAATTTACTAGAGAGGGACACACAGAGAGAAGGAAAGTGAGAACGTAAGCCACCAGGTCTGGAACTTAAACCATGGTGGGCCATGTGGGAATCCAGAGCCTTAACCGCCATACCACCTGTAGCCCCTATATAGTCAAAGTTTCTACGGATTCATCATTTTACTCTCCTACTGAGGACAAATAAAAATAGCTAACTTGTGGTTGGTTAAATATTTAAGTGATTTTCCCCAAAACAGGATTCCTCCAAACTTAAGATATTTCTAACTAGCCTCTTTTATCCTTCCTTTTCATTTCCCTCTAGCATGTGAAATGGAGTTCAATGGATTTTAATTTGCATTTACTTAACTCATTAGAACTTTGGAATTAAATAACTATTAGATTTTTAAAATATAAAATCTCTCTCTAGAATACGGTATTTTTTCCAAAATACTATCTCTGAAAGTACTATGACTTTAATACACTATTTTAAGTCAGATTTCTCTAGAGTAGATCTTAAGATGACCCTCTAGGTAACGGTGATTTATTAAGAAAGTGCTCTTAGAGGAAAGGGTAGAAAGTATGGGAAACAGGAAAGGGAGGAAGCTAAGCAAGGGTCCTCCCTCTCGCTTCGGCCTGTTTGTAAGAAAAATTCTGAAGGGTAAGTTATGCCTAATTTTTGTCCAAAAGGAGGTTTGGTATCTCAAATAAAGTGAAGGCAACAATAACTACACAGAGTTCCAGGTAAAGAATCATAACTTTCATCAAACTTTTGAACCACACTTGTGTCCTCAGAATTACAGACAGACTTGACATTAGTGGGACACAGAAATGGTTTATTATCTGTTGATGATGATGTGTATAATATTGTCAACTGAACTGGTCTGAGAAGTATTTGATGTTGGGTAAAGTTTTTTCACAAGTAAAATGATAAATAGTGATTGAATGTTTAAAAAATTATTGGAATACTAATAATAATAATAATCTGGAAAAAATAATGAATAGCTATTTGATAATGATGTATTGACTGATACAAATAGTATTCCTTCTGGAAAAAGAAATGTAATACACTGTAAAGTTAGGTGTGATTTAATGTAATTTAAACAAGATTATGCTAATAATACATAAAATAATAAATAAATAAATAAATAGAATTGCAGACTGTCTACCATACTGTTTCAGATATACAAATTTAGCCAATAGAAGTCTTGGAATCTGGCATAATTTTAAGTATCAGGCATTCAAGTGGATTCCTGCGCAAATGATCCTTTATTTCCTAGGACTAGTTGGTTTGAAACAATCCTAAAGAGGTTCTTTAAAATCTCTAAAGAGGAAGTATAGTGCCCCTGTCTCTTCATTATTTAGTCCCAAGGCTGAGATACAGCCGGTGCTCTGTGCTAGTGAAAAAGTTTTAGGAGATGTTAGTAGTTCTCATTTCTGTGTGGACTGTCTATGTGTGAGAGATTCATTTTATGACTCTTCTTCAGGATTATTTCGGTACTCTTCTTTTCTATTGTGTCTTCTCCTATGTATATAGTGCAGAAAGATGAGCCATTGCACTTTTCAGCCTGTGAGGACAAACAAAATGATTTCTGTGCACTGACTGTCCTACCAGAGTTTAGAAGTACCCTGTCCAAGTCCACTTATAAAACTACGAATCTCTCTCATTTAAACTGACAGGTACTCTGTCTAAGGCCACTTATAAAACTATGAATCATTCTCATGTAAACTGAGCAAACAAGCTGATGTGCTCTTTTTTTCTTTTTTTTTTTTTAAAAAAAAAAGAGAGAGAGATTTTTGCTATAGGGCATGTGTGCTCACCAGCAAGAAAAAGAGAGACAGAATGACAGAAAGCAAGAAATAACCTTCCCAAGGGGATGACCATATCACAATCCCTTCTCTTCCATTCTCCTCTTGGGATTTTTGGCACACACACGTGCCCAGCATGAATATTAAGCCACCGGGTCCAGGACCCAAACCATAGTGGACTACATAGGAGTTCAGCAGCATAACCATTACGCGATCTGCTGGTCCCAAGCATGGGGCACCTCCTTCAAGCCAGAATCGAATGTGCTTCTTTATAAGATGTTATAAGCATTCAATTCCTGTTATGGGTTTGGGTCAGGACAAATACTCTCACTTTTACAACATTACATAGGGATCAGAATGAGATCTAAAGAAAAGAGGAGATGGAATGAATGCTTTACTCCAATGACTCTAGGTTTCATAGGATGGTATCCACAGGAATGATATTTTAAAAAGACAACAATGTTAGTCTTTTAAGAAACTGTTAGAGAAGCAGGTCCACTCCATGGTGTGGTGGTTAAGGCACTGGAACTCCACATGGTCATTCACAGTCTGAGTCCTAAACCTGGTGGCATGCTTTCTCTCTCTCTCTCTCTCTCTCTCTCTCTCTCTCTCATTCTCTCATTTTCTCTCATCAAGTTGAATAATAATAACTATAAATAAAATTGAGTTTAAAATGTTTAATAAATAAATAAATAGTCAGAGAAGTAAAGGGAGTAGGTGAGATAGGTCCCTTAAGGTATAAAGGGTTGAAGTATAGAAGATTCTTCTCTGCTTTGTTTATACAGCAAAGACTGTTCAAATGAGTTATTTTGCTGGGGGTAAGGCATCATTAAGAATAGATAGTTGGTGAGACCAGCAAGTGATGTAGTGGTTAAGGCACTAGATTCCCACATGACTGATCGCAGTTCAAGTCCCAACCCTGGTGGCTTGATAATCATGCTGGGCATGTGCACATGGGTGCCCAAAATCCTTAGTGAATAGTAGAGGAGAAGAACCTGTGGCATGACCATACCACCTTTGGGGTGATTTCTCACTTTCCTCATCTGTCTTTCTCTGGCAAGTGCACGTGACCTATGGCAAAAACATCTTAAAAAAAAAAAAAAAAAAAAGAAGAAGAAGAAGGAAAATGAGAGAGAGAATATATAATTGGAAGATAAAAGATTAGTAGACAATAATTGATAAACACCCTCTTGGAAAAGTCTATGCAGGGATGGATAAAAAGTACAGGTGAAACCAATGTAAAATAGAAAAAAAAAATATTTTCTCCTCTGAGACCAAGGAAAAAACGAGTGACTATAAAGAGAAAGAAAAATTATAAGGTTTGGGACCAGAAGTTGGCATAATGGCTATGTCACTGGACTTCCATGTAGTTGACTGTGGTTTGAGTCCCGGACCTGGTGGCTTACACTCATGCCAGGCATGTGTGCATGTGTGCGCAAGATCCCAAGAGGAGAAAGGAGGAGAAGGGATTGCGGCATGGCCATCCCCTTCCTGGCAGGGTGTGATTTTCACTTTCTGTCTCTCTGTCTCTCTGTGTCTTTCTGGTGAGTGCACAAGGAGCCCTATAGCAAAAACCTCTCAAAAAAAAAAATATATATATATGTGTATACATACACACACGCACATATATATATATGGTTCAGAGAAGAGTATATAGAACTTTCTCAGTGAAACATTAATAGAGTTCCTCCACTGAATATGAAACAGGCCAAGATTATGAGGATGTAAAGAATGTAGAACAGATAGGTATATTTCCTCTAAAAAGGAAGGAGTATTGGGAACCAGCAGTTAGCGTAATGGCTATGTCACTGGACTCCCATGTAGTCGACCGGGGTTCACGTCCCGGACCCGGTGGCTTAAAACTCACGCCGGGCGTGTGTGCGTGCGTGCCCAAGATCCCGAGAGGAAAATGGAGGAGAAGGGATTGCGGCGTGACCATCCCCCCTGGGGGGTGATTTCTCGCTTTCTGTCTCTATGTCTCTCTCTCTCTGTCTGGCGAGCGCACGCGCCCTATAGAGAAAAACCTCTCCAAAAAAAAAAAAAGAAAAAAAAGAAGGAGTATTGAGGGCAAATAAATAGTTTACTCAACAATAGCAATGACCTAGATAAGGTTAGAGAGCTTGAATCTGTAATGCATTCATTGAATATAATGTCAAGGGCTGGCTCCTTAAGAAGGTAAACTTGAGGTAGAGGATGGTAGCCTCGATTTGGAGAATGACCAAAGAGAGTAAAAGGAGGGTGGAACACTAGTGGGTGACAGCAAGGCCATGATTGTACTGAATGGCTGGTGAATACATGCTGAGTAAGAAAATGGGAGTGGAGATGGGAGACAGTGAGGAAGCAAGGAGCCGATGCCATTCTGACAGCTATGAGCAGCAGCAGCAGCAAGAAGCTAGGAGAAATGGAGACAGAAATGTTTGAACTGGTTGAGGACAAGCCCCTGACTGACAGGCAATATTAAGCAGGTTTTGTACTTAGACCATGAGGCCAATATTTGATTCCACTTTACTAACTATGGAGCTGGCTAGATAAAATTGTTATGAGAATGCCTAAGTAAATACATACATAGCATGTAGGTCAGATACTGGTATATGTATCCACTCAATAAATGTTAGCTATTGTATTCAGAGTTTGCCACTACCAAAAATGGTTAGGCATAACTCAAAATGATGTGTGGTTTAGCTGATGAAGAAGCATCACTGAGAATAGATGGCTTCATGTTATCAGAGACCTGAAGTTCAATGAGGTAAAAGTGAATGGATTTGAGGAAATAATTTATTTATGTATTCTGGAGCTCTTCTGTCAATGACTAGTGATGACAGAAAGACGATAAATTGACACTGAGAAGTGGAGGAGTATCTAGATGGGAAAAATCTAAACTAAATTACTTTTCCCTTTTCAGATTATTCTTGCATTTGGGTACCTAAACCGACAACATTAAACACAGCCACCTGAGTAAAATATGTGCAATTAGTTTAAAATGAAAACTCCCACACTCTAAGATCCTGTAGCAGGGCTACATGATCTTGGTGCACCATCCTAATCTGGTTTAGGAGCACTCTGACCAAGTCCATTTATAAGACCATGAAGCTCAATCCTTTAAACTGAGATAAAAAGCTGGTGTGCTTCTTAATAAAATATTATGAGGATACAATTATAATCATGGGTTAAGACATACCTCGTACATATTGGGTCATCAGAAAAGTCATGACTCATTTTTGCATCGACAAACACGGAAAAATATGTCATGACTTTTCTGATGACACAATATTTTTAAAAATTTAAGTGGTATTGATGTACCAATTGAACTCAGAAACGTGAGAAAGCACCCTCAATGGGGGCTGGTCATTCGCAATCCCTTCTCCCACATTTCTTCCTTTCCAGGGTTTTAGACATCTGTGCACATCACCTGGTGAGTTCTTTCAACTCACTAGGTCCAGGGCTCCAATCACACAGTCAAGCATGTGGTATCTAGACACCCTAACCACCACACCACTGGCTAACCCCATCATATAGTTTTAATGTAATTACATCCCATTGATAAATTGTATCATTTCATTTTTTGTTCATTCATTCAACAAATATTAATTTTGATTCTGATATGTGAGTCATATGCTAGTTGCTTCTAAGAATAAGTAATACAAATTGGGGTAAAACTTCCTACCTTGGAACTGACCATCAGTGGAAGAGACAGATGAGTATCAAAATATACGTTAAAAAACAAAATACTGGGCCAGCAGATGGCATAGCAGTTATGTCATTGGAGTCCCACATGACTGACCGTGGTTTGAGTCCCAAACCCGGTGACTTGAAACTCATGCTGGGCCCATCTGAGTGCATGTCCAAGAACATGGGAGGAGAATGAAGGAAAAGAATCACTTCAGCATAGCCATCACCCCTAGGGAATGATTTCTCACCTCTCATTCCCTCTCATTATCTCTGTCTTTTTCTTGCTCTCTCTGGTGAGTGCATGTGCCCTAAGAAAAAATCTAAAACAAACAAACACACAAAAACAAACAACTAAAATACAAGTCAGAATATATAAGTGAAGCATTGGAAAAGGTATCATTCCACCTGGAAAAGTTTTATAGCAACAACATAAACAAGAAAAGCATGCACAAGGTACAGATACTCCAGGCTAATGACCAACACAAGAATAAAAGGTGAGGATGTGTGACTAGGAAACATTTCAGTCAGTCATCATGTGTCTTTATAAATTCTAGCCTGCTCAATAGCCATCTAGGTTGGTCAGCACTATTTCAATTCACACATTTAAAACGCTTCTTAAAATGCAGCCCAGTCCTGTCCCAACCTTTGTTAAATTATACTATATAGACAGGACTGGTGTCTTTTAAAAATAAATAGTAGGGGTTGGCAGGTGGCGTGGTGGTTAAAGGCACTGGACTCCTACATGACTGAATGCAGTTTGAGTCCTGGACCTGGCAGCTTGCTTTCTCACTTGCCCTCTTTTTCCTCTCCCTCTCTTGCTCTCTCTCCCTCTGGAAGAAAGAAAGAAAGAAAGAAAGAAAGAAAGAAAGAAAGAAAGAAAGAAAGAAAGAAAGAAAGAGAGAGAGAGAGAGAGAGAGAGAGAGAGAGAGAGAGAGAGAGAGAGGATTTAGTTAGTTGAATGAAAAGTTCTTTAATACAAAATAAGTAAATAAATTGTCATTGAATTTTTGATATTATGAGGCCTTTAAAAAGTTCATGGAAAATATGTATTATTAAAAAACTATGCATAGATTTCCAATATTTTTGCACCAAAATCAATTCATGCTTTAATTCAATTTTTATAAACCTTTTGAAGCTCCCACTTTTTTATTATGTCCATTTATTTTATACATTCAATCACCTAACATCAATACAGCTTATAAAAAGAATATACCCAACATGAATACACTTCACACCAGTCCAGTTGAAGATATTGTACACACTATTATCAACAGACAATCTTCCATTTCTGTGTCTCTTAAATGTCTTGCCTCTCTGTTTTTCTCCTTGATTCCTTTCCTCTCACTCTCTCCCTTCTCCCACCCTCTTTCCACACTGTCTCAAGTATCTGATACCATTTTTCTTACTTCTATATCTTCTAATATTTCAGTTTCTGCCATAGGGCACAATCAGTATGTATTAAGTGGAAACATACAATGTCTCTTTCGTAGCTTGACTTGTTTCACTCAACAGTAAGTCTTCCATATTCATCCTCTTTCTATCAAATGCCAGGGTCTTGTTTTTTTATGGCCTAATAGTATTCCAAAGTGTATATATGCCACAGTTTTTCAACCCATTCATCTGTTAATGGACATTTAGATTGGTTCCATGTCTTAGCAATTCTGAATAATGCCACAATAAACAGAGATGTGCAATCACTTTTACGACCGAGCATTCTCCTATCCTTTGGGTAGATACCCAGGAATGGAATTGCTGGACCATATGGTGGTTCTATTTGCAGAACTTTGAGGAACCTGCATATCAATCTCCACAGTGGCTGTACTAGAGGTCTAAAGTGGTCTCCAGCCTCAATTTTTCTCACTGGCTGCCACTGCACAGGTTCCGGGGCTAATGGCAAAGGAGAGAGATAGAGGTGGCATGGTTTGGGTGAAACCTGGAAACTTATTTATTCAAGTATGAGAATGATCTATCTTTCATTTTCATCATCATTCCTGGCATTTTTAAGTGACTACATCCAAATACAGAATTTAATGTTATTTAATGTATTGGGTCATCAGAAAAGTCATGACACAGTTTTGCATAGGAAAACACAGAAAAATACCTTATGGCATTTCGGATGACCATGTATATATGTGTGCATATATACATATATATATATATATATATACATATATATATATACACACATATATATAAATATTTGATACAGTATGTCAAAGATTTGTGCTTTTAGTATTTATATTTCAAACATTTTAGTGCATAAATGTTTAAAAAGCTAATGTGTAATTTGTCTCTTTAATCATAGGAAAGGAGATTATAAAAAAAAATCACAGAAGATTCCATAATTAACTGACTCTTGCTTCTTGTAAATCATAAGTCTGACTCTTGCTTCTTGTAAATTATTAGCCTGAGGCATTTCTATTTCTCTCATCCTTCTACCACAGCCTCATTTTCATTCAGTAACAAGTTTTTTGGTCTATTCCACTTCAGGACCACCCAAATACTTGCAAAAGGATTATACCACCTTGCAAAAAAGCAACACCAAAGAATGCTTATCTGAGTTACATAACATTCCTCCTTCTTTTTCAGAGACTACTTTGCAATTCTGTGACCTTCTACAGACAGGGCATATGTTCACAAGCACAAATCCATTCATTCTTCCTTGATCATAAGATAAGGGAGTCTATGTGTCAAATGTTATATCATTTCCCCGAAGAAACCCACATTAGATCTCATTTTCATTGCATGCCCAGCTGAGATGATATGCACTGCTCAGCTTCTATTATCTAGCAGTGTTATTGCATATTTCAACCTGATGTCAATCTTTCATGTTACCTGTAAAATCTTTCTATTTCAACAGAATAATTGCTTCTTAACAAATTCTAGCAGAACAAATGGTACCCTGATTTTCACTCAAATTCCCACTGCCACCTCTACTGAGTTCATATCAAAAATAATTGTACTTCTTTTTTTCTTTTTGACTTAAATATCAGGCCCATCATTACAGCCCAGCAGCAATGCAGGTGTCCTACAGGGCTGGAAGCCACATGGCTGTCCACCCTTGGTCAGCTTTAAAACACACAGCATGTACACATAAGCACCCAGGAGCTCGTGAAACCAAGGAGCTGGGGAAAAAGGATCCCAGAGTAATGAGACCTTGTCAAGCATGTCCTTCTCTCTCGTGTGTGTGTGCACATGCATACAAGTATATATGCACTATCTATCATTTTTAAAAAATAAAAATCAAAATTGAGGCTCCTATTTAATTCAAGGACAGAATAATGTGCTCCCAAAAGAAGAGAGAGATATCCCAAATTCAATGTAATTCCAAAGAATCCTGGGCAAATAATGAAGCTCTTGTAGTAGATAATGCTTAATTATTTTCAATTTTTTTTTTTAAATAAAGTTTGTGGGGGATAAATAGATGACTGGGGCTGGTGGTTAAGAGTGCTGGACTCCCCCCATAACCGACCACAGTTCAAATCCTGGACTTAATAACTTTCTGTCTCTCTCTCCCTCTCTCTCTCTCTCTCTCTCTCTCATTAAATTCTAAAAAGTTCTTTAAACTAAATAAATAAACAGAAAGGTGACTTAATGCATTTACCTACAGTCATATCAGGAAAATGAACAGGTAGCTTAATGGCTTCCCATCTCAATTCTGGCCTGAAAATCATGCCAAAATGCAGGACTCCCGGAAAAGATCTCAAAGAGTACTGGGACTGAGATGTCTCAAGCTACAATAGGCCAGTCTTCATTTTCTTCCACATAAAGTAGCAGTGAGAGTAGTCCTACCTTATCTGACTTTATAATAAATTAAAGGTTTATTTAATAAATTTACCACTTAAAAAATACAAAGTCAAATAGAGTGAGAGGACTGGCACTTATTTAACTGCCTCTCTGGACTGGATTTTATTAAAATTGGGAATAAATTATTGTTAGAACAAAACAAAAAAGTGGTCATTCTGAAACATTTGTAGTAATACAGAAGGACATTTACTCCCATGAAGGACTTTCGATGTTTACTAGCATTCTCTAGATGAGGTATTTAGAAAAGCTTTGTCTTAACAGAGCCAGAAAATAATTTTTTTAAAGAATTATCTATTTATTTCATTTCATTTATTATTATTGTTGTTGTTTTTTTTTTTTATTTGGCCAGAGAGAGACAGAGAGAGAGAGAGAAACAGAAAAGGAGAAAGAAATCTGGCAGGTCCAGGACTCAAACCATGGTCAGCCATGTGGGAATCCAGCACCTTTAACCACCATGCCACCTGCTGGCCCCAAAAAATAATTTTAATCTATTTACATAAAAATAAAAACCGGGAACCAGCAGTTAGCGTAATGGCTATGTCGCTGGACTCCCACGTAGTCGACCGCAGTTCACATCCTGGACCCGGTGGCTTAGAACTCAACGCCGGGCGCATGTGCATGCGTGCCCAAGATCCTGAGAGGAAAATGGAGGAGAAGGGATTGCGGCATGACCATCCCCTCTGGGGGGTGATTTCTCGCTTTCTGTCTCTATGTCTCTGTCTGTCTGGCGAGCGCACACGCCCTATAGTGAAAAACCTCTCAAAAAAAAAAAAAAAAAACAATTGTAGGGGACCAGCAGGTGGCGTGGTGGTTAAGGCACTGGATTCCCACATGGCTGACCGTGGTTCGAGTCCCGGACCTGGTGCCTTGCTTTCGCCCTCTCCCTTTCTGTCTCTCTCTGTTCAAATTAAAAAAAATAAAAAATAAAAAATAAAAAAATAAAATAAAAAAATTAAAAAAACCTATAATAATAATAGCAACAAATGGAACTAAATAAATAAATTATTTTTAAAAAACAATTGTAGATACTGCTAGAGAAGTCATGTGTTTAGTTATTTCTTAATGACTCAGGGAGGATTCCTTGTACTTCTGCCTCTGGACTGTGTGTATTAATAATTAATAGACACCAAAGACAACAGAAGTTATCACAATAAGAAGACAAAACTCATATTAAATTCCAAAAAAAAATTTTAAATAACAAAAGGACTGCTCATGTTTGATTATTTTTTTCCTCTCAGGTTTACCTGGAGGCAGTTAAGAAAGTGAAATATTTGAGTGGACAAGTACTTGAAAGATGGAAGAAAGTTAAAAGGCCTAATAATTCAAATTAAAATAGCCTCATAAGTGAATAATTATTAGAATATAACTACTTAGTTGACTTTAATTAAGATATTTTATTTTACTTAGACTTTACCTCTTAATATCCATGCACCTATTTCCATGCAAATGTGGTAATATCCAAAACACATTATGTAAAACATACAAAGGAAAATCAAATCAGACAGATACTTGCAATCAGCCTAAAATTGTAAAAGCTTTCTTTTTCCCCTCCCTTGCAATCATATTCTAATTTACTCTCCTGCTATTTACTATACTCTAGATACCATTGGAATAAAAAGAACCTTTAGAAATAGGCCAGACAATAAAGACACACATTGACTAAAAATGAAGGGCTGGAAAAGATATTCCATGCAAATGGAAATCAAAAAAGGGCTGGAGTTGCGATACTGATTTCAGATAAAATAGGCTTCAAGACAAAGACTGTAAGAAGAGACAAAGAGGGACATTATATAGTAGTAAATGAGCTAACTTATTAAGACATAACAGTTATAAATACATGTGCACCAAACTCAGGAGCACCTAAATACATGAAGGAAAGACTGATGGTGCTAAAAGGAGAGATAGGCTGCGACATTCTAATTGTTGGGGATTTCAATACCCCATTATCTCCTTAAACAGATCTTAGACACAAAAAAATAAGTAGAGATATAGTACTTAAATGATACTATAAATCAAATGAGCTTGACAGACATCTATAGAACTTTCCACCCTAAGATCAACATATATACATTTTTCTAACCCTGGCATGGAATCTTTTCAAAGATTGACTATATGATAGGACACAAATCAAGCCTTTTCAGACTCAAAGGCATAGAAACTATATCCAACATCTTTTCTGACCATAATGGAATTAAATTCTATATTACTTTCAAGAAACACTCTCAGGACCAGCAGTTAGAGTAATGGCTGTGTCACTGGACTCCGCATGTGCGTGCGTGCCCAAGATCCCAAGAGGAGAATGGAAGAGAAAGGAATGCGGCGTGGCCACCCCCTCTGGGGGATGATTTCTCGCTTTCTATCTCTCTGTCTCTATCTGTCTTTCTGGCGAGCGCACGCACCCTAGAGGAAAAATCTCTCTAAAAAAAAAAAGAAAGGAAAGACTCTCGAAAATACACAAACACATGGAAACTAAATAACTTACTTCTGAATGACTTCTTCACTACCAAAGACATTAAGTCTGAAATGAAAAAATTTATGGAAAAGAATGATAATGACCACATGGGTTTCCATAATCTATGGGACATGGCAAAAGCAGTCATAAGAGGGAAATTCTTATTAAATGCTTTTTCTGCATCAATCGATATGACCATATGGTTTTTGTCTTTTTTCCTGTTAATATGGTCTATTACATTTATGGTTTAGCGTATGTTGAACCAACCTTGCATTCCTGGAATAAAGCCTACCTGATCATGATGTATAATCTTTTTTATAAGTTGTTGGATACGGTTTGCTAGTATCTTGTTGAGAATCTTTGAGTCTATATTCACAAGAGATACTGTTCTATAGTTTTCCTTCCTGTCCTGTCCTTATCTGTTTTGAGGATAAGGGTGATGGAGGCTTCATAGAATGAATTCGGGAGAGATTCATCCTTTTGGATCTTTAGAAATAACTTGAGCAGAATGGGGGTTAACTCTTCTTTGAAAGTTTTATAGAACTCAGAGGTGAATCCATCCGGGCCAGGGCTTTTCTTTGTTGGAAGGCTATTTATTACGGATTCAATATCCTGGCTTGTTATGGGCCTATTTAGGCTTTCTATATCCTCCTGGCTCAATCTTGGTAGATTATATGTGTCCAGGAATTTGTCCATCTCATCCAGATTGTCTTGTTTCTTGGCATATAGTTGTTCATAATATCCTCTAGTTATGTTCTGTATTTCTGCTTTGTCTGTTTTTATATTTCCTGCTTCATTTCAGATTTGATTCACCTGGTTCCTTTCTCTCTTCTTCTTAATAAGTCTTGCTAGTGGTGTATCAATTTTGTTTATCTTTTCAAAGAACCAGCTTTTACTTTCATTTATTTTCTGTATAGTTTGCTTATTTTCTATTTCATTTATTTATGCTCAGATCTTTATTATTTCCTTTCTCCTGGAGTTTTTTGGATCATTTCACTGTTGCTTCTCCAATTCTCTGAGGCATGATGTTAAGTGACCCATTTGCCTTCTTTCCATCTTCCTCTTATGAGCACTAATTGCTATAAACTTCCCTCTTATGACTGCTTTTGCAGTGTCCCAAAGATTATGGAAACTCGTGTCCTCATTGTCATTAGCTTCTATGAATCTTTTGATTTCGGACTTTATTTCATCAGTAGTTGTGGAGACATTGGTGTAGGGGAAGACTTTTTTTTTTTTTTTTGAGAGGTTTTTGCTATAGGGTGCATGCACTCGCCAGACAGACAGAGAGAGACAGAGAGACAGAAAGTGAGAAATCACCCCCCAGTGGGGATGGCCACACCGCAATCCCTTCTCCTCCATTCTCCTCTCGGGATCTTGGGCATGCACGCACACATGCCCGGCGTGAGTTTTAAGCCACCGGGTTTGGGACGCAATCCGTGGTCGACTACGTGGGAGTCCAGTGACATAGCCATTATGCTAACTGCTGGTCCCAGGGAAAGACTTCTTACATAAGACCCCTAAAGCACAGTCGATAATCCCCAAAATAGACAAGTGGGATTACATCCGACTAAGAAGTTTCTGCATGGCAAAAGACACAGTAATTAGTGTGAATCGACATCCCTCAGAATGGGAAAATATTTTTGTAAACTATGCATCAGATAAGGGATTGATAACCAGAATACATAAGGAACTAAAGAAGCTGTTTGGAAAAAATGATGATGAACCCTATTAAAAGATGGGAGAAGGAGTTGAAAACAACACTCACTAAAGATGACATACGAATAACCAGAAGTCACATGAAAAAAACGCTCAACATCCCTCATCCTAAGGGAAATGCAAATCAAAACAACAATGAGATACCACCTAACCCCAGTCAGAATGGTGAAGATTAAAAAAACAAAGAATGATAACTGTTGGCGGGGATGTGGTGAAAGGGGAGCTCTCTTACACTGCTGGTGGGAATGTAAATTAGTCCAACCACTGTGGAGAACAATTTGGAAATTCCTCAAAAATCCACAAATAGACCTGCCATATGATCCAGCAATCCCATTTCTTGGCATCTACCCAAAGGACAGAAGAATTTCTCATTGGAAAAGTGCTTGCACATCAATGTTTATTGTGGCATTTTTCACAATTGCTAAGACATGGAACCAACCCAAATGCCCCGTAGGGATGAATGGATTGAAAAACTGTGGCACATACTCTATGGAATACTATTCAGCCATTAAGAACAACAAAACCCTGGCTTTTGACAGAAAGTGGAAAAATATGGAAGATTTACTGCTGAGTGAAGCAAGCCAGGCTATGAAGGAGAGACTCTGTATGTCCCCACTTAATATATACCAAATGTCCACACTCTGTAACTGAAACTGACGGGCTAAAGGATGTACAAACACAAGAGGTGGATGTGAATGCCAGATGTGGTGTGTGTGGAGGAGTGGGGCCTGGGGAAGAACATTTGGAGGAGGGATACAAAGACAGCATTGTTGATACAGGAAGGTAGTGTTGTTATATTTTGATCAACTCGACCGGGGAGAAATGTTCATATAGTGAAATGATCACCTTGTAAGCTAAATAATGTGATTGAATGTATTTAAAAATGTAAATAAAAAAGAGGGAAATTCATAGCAATTAGTGTACATAAAAAAATAGAAAAGTGGCAAATAGACAACCTAATGTCTTGCCTCAAGGAATTAGAAAAACAACCCCCCCCAAAAAAAAAAAGCCAGGCAAAAAAGGAATCATAAGTATTTGAGCAAAAATAAATACAATAGAAAATAAACAAACTATACAGAAAATAAATTAAACCAAAGACTGGTTCTTTGAAAACATTAACAAGATTGACACACATTAACAAGATCAACACACATTAGTTAGACTGATAAAGAAGAAGAAAGAAAGTAACCAAATAAATCAAATACATAATGTAACAGGCAATTTTACAACAGACACAATAGAAATACATCTTTAGAGGATACCATGTGTGACTATATGCCAACAATTAAGAGAATATAGAAGAGATGGGACAAATTCCTGGATGCATATAATCTACCAAGATTAAATCAGGAGGACATAGAAAACCTGAATAGGCCCATAGCAAGCCATGAGATTGAATCAATAATAAATAATGTACCCAGAAACAAAAACCCAGGTCCTGATGGATTCACCTCCAAATACTACTAAACTTATAAAGTAGAGTTAATCCCCATTCTACTCAAATTATTTCTAAAGATCCCAAAGGAAGGAAGGAAACCTCCCAAATTCATTTTATGAAGCCTCCATCATCCTCATTCCCAAAACAGATAAGGACATGACAAAAAAGGAAAACTACAGACCAGTATCTCTGATGCATAACCTATAGTTAATATTACACTGAATGGGGAAAAGCTAAAAAGCTTTTCCACTAAAAACTGGTACGAGGCAAGGCTGCTCACTTTCTCCACTGTTTTTAAATATAGTGCTGGAAGTCTTAGCCAATTCTCAGAAAAGAGAATAATATAAAAGGCATTCAAATAGGCAAAGAGTTAAAAATATCTTTATTTGCAGGTGACATGATGGTATACTTAGAAGACCCAAAGGTTTCCATGAAAAATTTCTCAGAGTAATAAATGAATACAGTAAAGTGGCAGGAACAAAATCAACATCCAAAAATCTATAGCATTTCTATGTACAAACAAGTTGAATGAAGTAGAGCTGAAGAAAGGAATCCCTTTTACCATAGCCAAAAATTGTATAAGATACCTAGGGATAAACCTAACTAAGGAAGACAAAGACCTTTTACAAAGAAAACTATGAAAATCTTAAAGAAGATATTGAAATGACACAAAAAAAAAGTGGAAAGAAAATCCACAGTCCTGGATTGGAAGAATTAATATAATCAAAATGGCAATTCTACCCTAATTAATCTATATATTTAATACAATTCCGATCAAAATACCAGAGATATTCTTCACAGATCTAGAAAAGACAATCACAGAATTTGTCTGGAATCATAAAAGACCTCATATTGCCAAATTAATCTTGCATAAGAAGAGTGGGTTGTGTGGCATCTCATTCCATGACCCCAAAATATACTGTAAAGCTGTGATAATCAAAACAGCATGGTATTGGCACAAAAACAGAAAGTTGGACCAATGGAATAGACTAGAGACCCCACAAATAAACCTCAAAGTTTACAGTCAACTGATTTTTGACAAAAGATATCAGTCAATTTAGTAGGAAAAGGAAAACCTTTTTAGCAAATGGTACCGGAAAAACCAGTATCCACCTGCAGAAAGGTGAAACTGAATTCCCATATTTCACCATTAACAAAAATCAACTCAAAATGTATCAAAGATCTGAACCTAAGACCTCAAAGTGTAAAACTACTGGTGGAAAACACTGGGGAAACTCTGGGAGACATTAAGATAGGTAAAGACATCTTAAGTAAATCTCCCAAATCACAGACAATAATTCCTAAAATAGAAAAGTGGGACTATATCAGACTAAGAAGTTTCTTTGTGGCTTACCAAAAAGAAAGAAAGAAAGAAAAGAAAGAAAGAAAGAAAGAAAGAAAGAAAGAAAGAAAGAAAGAAAGAAAGAAAGAAAGAAAGAAAGAAAGAAAGAGAAAAAGATTAACCCAATTAAAAGATGGGAGAAGCAAAAATGCAAGCAAGTATAGAAAAAGGTGGTTCTCTTCCAAAAGTGGAAGCCAAGTTTCTCAATTACTGGAAGAATTGCTTCTGGATGACTGACCAGGAGACTATTCAAGATCTCTGGCAGTGGAGGAAGTCTCTTTAAGAAAATAGTTTAAACAATTTGTTAAAATTTTCTGTCCTATTTCATTTGAGTAGCAGTTGGTATCTGGCTGTCTTTTTTATAATGCAGAGTGAGAACTTTCCGTACCGTATTTGATAAATGTCCAAGTTCCACTGCCAAGTATGTGTTGTCCAAAATGCCTTTTTCGTTTTTAAAGATGGAACTCCAGCTTTCGCTTGGTTTTAAGTATGTATGGAATGTTATGATAGGACACAATAGTAGTGGTAGTCAGACATGGAAATGGTAGGGAGACAAAAATATACAGTGAAATAAACTTAGTATTTTAATAAAGTGGAAAAAAAAACAGATGGGAAAATGAGCTGAACAAAACTTTCTCTAAAGAAGACATACAAACAGCCAAAAAGCACAAGAACATGGTCAACATCCCTCATCATAAGAGAGATGCAGATTAAACCACAATGAGATATCATCTAATCCCTGTCAGAATGGTGAAGATTAAAAAAATACCAAAAGTGGTAAGTGTTGACAGGTTTGTGCTGAAAGAGAACTCTCCTACACTGTTAGTTACACATCGATGTTTATTGTGACATTATTTATGATCCCTAAGACATAGAACCATCCCAAATGTCCACAAACAGATGAATGGATTTAAAAAGTGTGGCACATATACTCTATGGAATACTATTCAACCATTAAAAAAAAAAAAAAAAACCTGAAAAAAACAAGACCCTGGCATTTGATAGAAAGTGATTGAATATGGAAGATTTATTGCTGAGTGAAGCAAGCCAGGCTATGAAAGAAAGATACTGTATGTATCCACTTAATGTATACTGACTCTGCACACTCTATGGTAGAGATTGAAATGTTGGAGGGCATAAAAGCAGTGAAAATAGTTATGAATGTTGAAGACAGTGTGACTATGTTGGGGGGGAGTAGAAGAGAGTATAGAGAAGTATAGGATGAGAACAAATAAAGGCATGACATTTGTGGGATACAGAAGTAGTTTATTAGCTGTTGATTATAACATGTGTAGTATTCTCAACTGGACTGGTTTGAGAAGTATTTCATGTTGGGTAAATTCTCTTCATAAGCCAAATGATATATAGTGATTGATTGTTTAAAAAAATAATGAGAATAAATAATAATAATAATAATAATAATATGAAAAAATGAAAAGCTATTTGATGATGCTGATATGGATAGTAATGTCTTTGTCTTGACTGATATGCATGGCAATCATACTGGAAAAAGAAATGTAATACAGTGTAAAGATATATGTGATTAAATGTAATATAAAAAATAAAAATAAAGTAGACCAGACAATCAGCAAGTACAGCACAGTGAACAAAACACATAAGATTATGTTTGTTAAAAACTGTATTCAAGGGACTAGCAGTTAGCATAATGGCTATGTCGCTAGACTCCCATGTAGTCGACCGCGATTCGTGTCCCGGACCCAGTGGCTTAAAACTCATGCCAGGCGTGTGTGCGTGCGTGCCCAAGATCCTGAGAGGAGAATGAAGGAGAAGGGATTGTGGCGTGGCCATCCCCCCTGGGGAGTGATTTCTCGCTTTCTGTCTCTCTGTCTCTCTCTGTCTGGCGAGTCCACGCGCCCTGTAGCAAAAACCTCTTCCAAAAAAAAAAAAACTGCATTCAAAATATTCTTCTCTTCTAGCTTTTATGATCACCATTCATTTTTTGTTAAAAAGCATTTATTTAACTTTATTAATACTTAGGATTATTTTTTAATTTGCTGCAGGGCATTTTTACTCACTGGAGAGAGACAGAGAGATAACGAGAGATGAGGGGAAAGTGAGAAAGCAAGCCACCAGGTCCAGAACTCTAACCACGGTAAGTCATGTGGGAGTCCAGGGCCTTAACAACCACACCACCTGCTGGTCCCCTCACCTAACATTCTTATATCATTTTCTATGAAGTTCAGGTACCCATAAAACCAGGAGTCTTTCGAATCACAATCAAATCTATTTCTGTTCATGTTGCAAATGGTAATAATAGAAATAGTTTCTCCTAAAAAGATTAACTTATATTAGTTCATACAAAATAGATCGTAATACCAAAATATTTTTAAAAGCTATATATTGTTTCTTAATTTCTACTCAGCGTGCTTTCTTCATCACAGATCATTCTCTCTCTCCCCTCCAGTGTTAGCTAATTCCATTGCCATCCCCAGATAGACCCCCCTAGCCTCATCGAAGGGATCCTTCCTTAGAGCTCCGTCCGTCCCCATTCCATTTTAATCTTTTCTGCTAACGTTGATGTTCCCATAATTTCTCATCTTCGCTACATCAACAGCTCTGCAGTTAGTCTAATCTCTTCTTTTCTGATTCACCCTACACATTGCTGCCAACAGTAGTGCTCTGGAAACAATGGTTCATGGATTTCCTTTTAAAATTGTATGTGGTTTCTCTTTCATGATGAAATCAAATATAATCTGATCAACCTGGAATCAAAGCCCTTGTATATCCCCACTCAATGTATACCGAGTGTCTGCACTCTATGACTGAAACTGATTGACTAAGGATATAGAAACACAGTGAATGGATGTGAATACCAGATATAGTGTGTGTGAAAGAGGAGGGTCTGAGGAAGGACATTTAGAAGAAAAATAGAGAGGCAAAGCATTAATGGGACAAAGAAATGTGGTAGTCAAGGTGGAAGATAATTTTACAGTTTTATCAACTGGACTAGGGAGAAATGTTCACATGATGAAATATTCACTTTGTAAGCTAATTAACATGATTGAATGTATAAGAGAAAATGAAATTTAAAAAATAATAATAATAAATAATAATTTTTAAAAACCCTCTACAATGCAGACTCGGTCATCTTAGCTATTTGCCACTGGACAGACACATACACATACACAAACATGCAAGCACGCACATAAGTACCCCATTCCATTCCTTCAATCTACATTTTAATAACTCTGCGATTTTCACTAAGCTATTATTATCTCTGCCAAAAGGCGTTCATTCCCCGAACCCTGTACATTCTTCAAAAGTTCAACTGCCATTTGTTTATGCCCATTATTTCAAACAAATCTTATTCCTGAACTTCCTTTGTACTTTTTCATTCATGTGTACTATATATGAGCTTTTGAGCTTCTGCAAAGTTGAGTGCTATGTTATATTCATCTTGATCATAGAAGATTATAAAAATTAGTGTTCATTTCTTTTTTTTAATTTTAATTTTATTTTACATTCATTCACTGAACATCATCACAACACATAAAATGTGATTTCCCATCCAGAAAGCCACACTGTATAGTGGCTTAATCATACATGTTATCATCAACAAATAATTTTCTATTTCTTGTTTCTTATATGTATATAGTTTTTCCCCCAATTTCTCACTCACTGCCATTTGCAAGGTGGTAATCAGGCAACAATATTTTTCATAAAGTAAGACCAGAAGAGAGCTTTGTTTTAGTTCTTGATATTCAGACTGATTTATAAAATAAGAACTGGAATACAAGGTGGGGAAGAGAGTAAAATAATGTAATTACAGTAATACTGAGGGCATAGAGAAAAAATAGAGGAGCTTTATCACATGTGCCCAAAATATTTTATGAAAAAATATACTTTTTACAAAAATATGATTGATTCAAGCTATTCTTCTTTTCCAGGTAAAATGAGGAAAAGTGTATTCTGTTTAGTTTGTACCACGGTCTCCTCACCACGTTTGCTTCTTCGGTAACATTGCTAATGCAGAGCACGTTACAATTAAGGACAGGGTAGGCATCCAAAGCCCAAAGCTGACAAGAAATAGTCACCAAACTCATGATTTCTTATACTTCTACTCCTAGAAGTCAGTTTTAAAAGAAAATTATTTCTTCAAATTCCTAAAATCATGTGTCTTGGTTACTAATGGTTCTTAATGGATAAAGCATTTTTTTTATTTCTAGTATGTTTGAATATTATTCATTCTCCAATACACAGCCAGAAATCCAAGTTCAATAAGTCATTTAATATTTAACCCCACTGATCAAGGCAGAAAGTTTATCTGACTTAACTAAGAATGTAATTTTCTAGAATCAGAGTTTGAAGCAGATAATCATGAACTAATTTTAAAGAATTTTATCTTCATTCAAAACATAGATTTCTTGATTGTTATTACTAAGAAAAATGTTGTTCCTGCTCAAAAATAAAAATCATACCGTCCCAAGGAGATCAAGGGAGAAAAAAATCTAAGCTTGATTAGTACACAATCATAGCAAATCAACCTTAAAACGACTTTAGAATTTTAAGAACCTAGGTTATTTACTTGGGATCACACAGCAAATATACTTTTATCTGTTTCTGAACCCAGAATCTAGATGTTCTTGCTACAATGCTCAAATGCAGGTCTAATATGTTTTCTGAATATTTTGCTGAGGGAAAGACAGGAGGAAGGTTAAATTTTTTTCTTTTTTTATTATTATCATAATCTTGTTTGTATGACATTGAATCACATATGTCTTTACAGTGTCTTACATTTATTTTTCCAGAAGGAATACCTTGCATATCAGTCAAGACAAAGACAGTACTACCCATATCATCATCATCAAATAGCTTTTTTTCCAGATTATCATTATCATTATTACTATCATTTTTTTAAACATTCAATCACTATATATCATTTTGCTTATAGAAAGAAGTTACCCAACATTATATACTTCTCAGACCAGTCCAGTTGAGAATATTATACATATTATCGTCAACAGGTAACAAACCATTTCTGTGTCCCACCAATGTCATGCCTTTCTATTTGTTCTCTTGCTATCCTTCTCTATACTCCCCCCTTCTCCTGCCCTGTTCAACACTGTCTTCAGCTTCCCTAACTATTTTCACTGTTTTTATGCCCTCCAATATTTTTATCTCTACCATAAAGTGTGGACAGTCAATATATATAAAGTGGATATATGGATACATACAATATCTTGCTTTCTTATCCTGGCTTGTTTCACTTAGCAATAGATCCTCCACATCCGACCACTTTCTATCAAATGCCAGGGTCTTGTTTTGTTTTGTTTTGTTTTGTTTTGTTTTGTTTTGTTTTTATGGTTTAATAGTATTCCATACAGTATATGTGCCACGTTTTATCAATCTATTCATCTATTTGTGGACATTTGGGTTGGTTCCATATCTTAGCGATCATGAGTAATGCTATAATAAACACGGATGTGCAAGTGCTTTTCTGACTGACCATTCTCCTGTCCTTTGGGTAGATACCCAGAAGTGGGATTGCTGGATCAAATGGTAGTTCTATTTGTAGATCTTTGAGGAACCTCCATATTGTTCCCCATAGTGGCTGAACCAGTTTACATTCCCACCAACAGTGTAAGAGAGTTCCCCTTTCATCACATCCCACCAACACTTATCACTTTTTATATGTTAAATCTTCACTATTCTGACAGAGGTTAGGTGGTACTGCATTGTGGTTTTAATCTGCATCTCTCTTATGATGAGAGATGTTGAACATTTTCTCGTATACTTTTTTGGCTGTTCATATGTCTTCCTAGAGAGATTTTTGTTCAGCTTATTTTTTTTTTCCACTTTTGAATCAGGTTAATCTTTTTTTTTTTTTTTTCCTGAGTAAGTCGCTCAAGATCCCTGTGTATTCTGGTTATCAGTCCCTTCTCTGAGGCATATTTTACAAAAATATTCTCCCATTCTGAGGATTGTTGGTTCACACTTGTTACTGTGTCCTTTGCTGTGCAGAAACTTTTTAGTCTGATATAGTCCCACTTGTCTATTTTAGGGCTTATTGCTTGTACATTGGGAGTCTTATTTAAGAAGTCATTGCCTACCCTAATTACTCCCAGAGTTTCCCCAGTATTTTCCACCAGTAATTTTATAGTTTGAGGTCTTAGGTTCATATCTTTGATCCATTTTGAATTGTTTTTTGTTAATGGTGAAAGATGGGGGTTCAGTTTCATCTTTCTGTAGATGGATACCCAGTTTTTCCAGCAGTATTTACTAAAGAGGTTTCCTTTTCTTAATGGATTGACTGGGATCCTTTGTCAAAAATCAGTTGATGTAAGCTTTGGGGTTTATTTCTGGGGTGAGGAAGACTAAAATTTGACTATAAATTGTATGAATCAGTCTCATGTGCAGCTGTAGCTCGATGTGTAGGTCCTTCACCATGCAGCGTAAGCTAGCCATTGTGCCTTTGGGAGATAATTTGTCCCTTAACCACCTACTGGTATAAGTAAACAACAAAGTAAAATTGTCGTTTCTATTTTTTTAGCATTTAACTGAGACCTGCAGAACATTATATTGAAAGTATATCATTTGGCTCATAACCAATATATTTCATTTCAGTATCTAACTCCTGTAACTTCTGTCTTTGTTGAGAGGACAGCATGCCACCAATGCCTTTTGGAGTGTATAATTTGTCTGCATAACATTTTTGGTACAAAGAATTATGTCTGTCTTTCTTCTAACTGCTTTAGAGCAAAATAAATTGTATACACAACATGACTCCTAAAACCTGTTATTAGGAAAGGAATAAAAGCGAACATAAAAGATTGCAAATGTTTTTTAATAAGAGACTGAATGGATCTCAAAGTAGAGAAATGGAGTTAGAGTTATAAACTCAGCATTTAGAAAGCAAAGAAAAATGATGAGAAACTGACAACATGTATAATCTTTTGCCCTATTAACTTTTAGCTTTGCAAAGGGAACTGTCAAAGACAATACCAGAGTCTGGGACCAGTAGTTAGTGTAATGGCTATGTCGCTGGACTCCCACGCAGTCGACAGCGGTTTGCGTCCCAGACCAGGTGGCTTAAAACTCACGCCAGGCGCATGTGAGTGCATGCCCAAGATCCCAAGAGGAGAATAGAGGAAAAGGGATTGCGGGGTGGTCATCCTCCCTGGGGAGTGATTTCTCGCTTTCTGTCTCTCTGTCTCTCTCTGTCTGTCTGGCGAGCGCATGTGCCCTATAGCAAAAACCTCTCAAAAAAGAAAAAGTCAATACCAGATTCTGTAAAATGGAACAATAATTTCCTCAAAGGGCTGTTAAGATTCATTGTGAAACATTTCTAAAGTAGAAATCCTTACGCAAAGAAAGCATGTCATAAATAGCAACTAAGAAAAGTAGAAGTAGCAGTAATTGGAAGATTAGTATCTCAGTGTATTTTTATCACCTACTATTGACCTTGAGCATATTATTTAACTTACTTAGCTCTCAGTATCATCGAAAGTAGAAAGTAATTATAATCCCCACTGTGTAGGCCTTCCCCCATTGTTCTGAAATCAAATAGTAAAAATACATGGACGTATCCAGAAAAGTAAAACTAGTTGTACAAATATAAGATATCGTTATTTATATCTGGTAGTTCAGCATCACATTCAATACTGAATTTCTTTCTAATGCATCTCTGGAATATAACTGCTCAGATTACATTCAAATAGCAGAATGGATTGTAACTCACTTCATGTAGTCCCAACCAGTCAAGTCAGACACATAATTAGACATTGACACATTTATAATTTCTCTACTTCCTTCCTGCTGGTATGTGTTTCCCTATAATCAGTTGGCCCTATCTTAGCAGGTAGTCAATGGTAGAGTCAGAAAACAAAGGCATGGGGATTTCCCCCAGAGTCTTTCATTATTTTTATTAAACTCCACCTAATTCATAGACAACCCAGAGTAGACTATACACATGAATTCAAAATAAAGAATATGAAATAAATCTGTGAGCAAGTACTGCCTTCCAGGTTTTTTCTTGACTTTACAGATAGATTATCTAAGAGAATTTGTTTGAATAAGGAAATCACTAGAGCTTCATTAAAATGTGTTATTTATTTGGTTACTGCATCCTAACTGGCCCCAATGAAAAGAAGTTGTTTTCTCGTTCAGGCAAGTGCATCTTTTGTTAAAGTTAAATACACCATGAGAACTATAAAATTAAATAATCAGATAGATGATAAAGCCACAGATAGGAAAAAAAAAAAGTAGGGTAACAGTTGCAAATGGCTTTGGAGTTTACTGATAAAGGTGAATTTCTAAAATTTAGTTAAAATGCCAGGAAACTGGGAAATCAGACCAACTCTTCATTTTCTTTGAAGCCTAATTGGCATATTGATCTGTGAACTGGGTTGCAAGTTTACAGAGGAGCCATGCACTGATTAGGACAATGACAGTGGAATAACTCTTCCTCCATGTCCCATTATGGAGCTACTTATGCATGAAAGTAAGTGTTGCTTTTCACCTTAAAGATAAATAATTATGCTCTAACTATAAGGTAAGCAAGAATTACATAATTGTATATTGCTACTATGTTATTAAATAGTCCCTTAAATGTTTTACTATTTGACAGCTATATGGCATAATTACATGCTAGGTGAGAACATTCACTTTACAAAGTGCTTGTATAAAAAAAAATTAGGTGCACTTTTAAAAGCACCAAGCATTTTTAATAATATTCTACTATGTTGAACGAAAAATTACAAACAGCAGTAAAACCAAGTCATGACTGATCAGTACACAAAGATAAAGATGATGAATGGGACTGTGAATTAAAATCTCCACAAGGCTAAAAGTTAGACCAACATCCACATTGATCCAAAATTTTTCCAAGCATCAGGCTGGACGTGTATAAATAATAATGAAAAAAGCCTAAGACATTTTTAAACATAAACATAAATAATTCAATGCTAACTTCTCTAGACTAAATATGCATTATTTATATTCACACTCAAGCTAAATATAAACGGCATCCATAACTAAACTAAAAGGGAAACAAATTGGGAGGTGCAAGTGACAGGAAAGTCAGAGCTGATGAGTGTTCAGAGAAGTATTTAATTATCATCAGGTAAAAGTGACAATGTTCATCTGAGGGAACCCCAGTGTGCTTCCAGCAAAGCTTATCCTTACCAATAACTTTCAGAAAATGACATTTAGTAGATTTTAAAAGCAGTTGATGGGCCAGCCCATGCATGGCCTGGTGGTTAAAGTGGCTGATTATCACTTGGCCAACCACACAATTCCAGACCCAGTGGCTTCAGAAACATGCTGGGCACATGTAGTACATGCCCAAAATCCCAAAAGAAGGGAGAGATTGAAGAGAAGTGACTGTAGAGGGCCATGCTGGGGAGTGGGAAGGGAAGAGCTTGCTTGCATGCGCTCGCTCTCTCTCTCTCTCTCTCTCTCTCTCTCTCTCTCTTTCTCCCTCTGAGGAGCACACACACCCTCTGATAATCCCTCTGATAATTTTTCTAAAAAGACAAAATGGAAATGTTGACAAAATACATTAGAATACAACAAATTAGAACCATTCTATTTCTTTTTCAGCCCACCAGTCTTAGATCAAAATTTAAAACATAATATTCAATGTTAAATGGTATATATTTTTAGTAAGTTTATCTTAGAAGAAAATACATGAAAACAGGAGCTCAAAGACAAATTTACTTAAATGCTACTACTTTTTCATTTGAACAAGTTAGTTATACTCAAATAATTGATTTACTTAAAAATTCCTAAGAATCAAAGTTGGATCAAGCAAGGATGTCACTCATTAGTTTTCTTTTTTTTTCTTTTATTTTTTTTATTTCATTTTCTTCCATGCATTCATTCACATTATTATTTGTCTTACAAAGTGGATATTTCAACAGGTGAACATTACTCCCTAGTACAGTTGATAAAACTACAAAATATCTTCAACAGATAATACCACACCTCTTTGTGCCGTTAATGCTTTGCTTCCCTGTCCCTCCCCCAAATGTCCTTCCTCAGACCTTCCTCTTTCACACACACTATATCTGGAATTTACATCTTTATACTGTGTTTCTATATCCTTTAGTCAATTAGTTTCAGTCATACAGTGCAGACACTCAGTATACATTAAGTGGGGACATACAATGCCTCTCCTTCATAGCCTGGCTTGCTTCACTCAGCAGTAAGTCTTCCATATTCATCCACTTCCTGTCAAAAGCCAGGGTTTTGTTGTTTTTTTTTTTTTTATGGCTGAGTAGTAGTCCATTGAGTATATGTGCCACAATTTTTCTTTCCATTCATCTGTTTGTGGGCATTTGGGTTGTTTCCATAACTTAGCAATTGTGAATAGTGCCACAATAAACATTGATGTGCAAGTACTTTTCTGATTAAGTATTCTTCTGTCCTTTGGGCAGATACCAAGGAGTGGGATTGCTGGATCATATGGTAGTTCTATTTGTAGATTTTTGAGGAATCTCAAATTGTTCTCCACAGTGGTTGGACCAATTTACATTCCCACCAGCAGTGTAAGAGAGTTCCCCTTTCACCACACCCCTGCCAGCACTTACCATTTTTTGTATTTTTTTTCTTAGACATTCTGACTGGGGTTAGGTGGTATCTCATTGTTGTTTTGATCTGCATTTCTCTTACAATGAAGGATGTTGAGTATTTTTTCATATGCCTTTTAGCTATTTGTATGTCATCTTTAGAGAGTGGTTTTTTTCAACTCATTCTCCCATCTTTTAATAGGATTGATTGTCTTTTTCCAGAACAGCTGCTTGAGTTCCTTGTGAATTCTGGTTATCAGTCCCTTATCTGACGCATAGTTTACAAAAATATGTACCCATTCTGAAAGCTGTCTGTTCACAGTAATTACTGTGTCTTTTGCCATGCAGAAACTTCTTAGTCTGATGTAATCCCACTCGACTATTTTGGGGATTATTGACTGTGCATTGGGGGTCTTATTTAAGAAGTCTTTCCCTACCCCAATGTCTCCCAGAGTTTCCCCAGTGTTTTCCAGGAGCAGTTTTATAGTTTGGGGTCATAGATTTAGATCTTTGATCCACCTTGACTTGATTTTTGTCAGAGGTGAGAGGTAGGGGTTCAGATTCATCTTTCTACAAGTGGAAATCCAGTTTTTCCAGCATCATTTGCTGAAGAGGTTTTCCTTTTCCCATTGGATTGACTGGTACCCCTTGTCAAAAATCAGTTGACTGTATGTTTGGGCATTTATTTCTGGGGACTCTTTTCCATTGGTCCACCTGTCTGTTTCTGTGCCAGTACCATGCTGTTTTGATTACCACAGCTTTGTAGTACATTTTTGGGTCAGGGAGTGAGATGCCACCCACTCCACTCTTCTTGTGCAGAATTGCTTTGGCAATACGGGGTCTCTTATGATTCCAGACAAACTTTATGACTATCTTTCCTAGATCTGTGAAGAATGTGTCTGGTACTTTGATTGGCATTGCATTAAATATGTAGATTAATTTGGGTAGAATTGCCATTTTAATTATATTAATTCTTCCAATCCAGGAACATGGGATATCCTTCCACTTTTTTGTGTCATTTTCAGTTTCTTTTTTTATCTTCTCATAGTTTTCCTTGTGGAAGTCTTTAACTTCTTTGGTTAGATTTATCCCTAAGTATCTTATACTTCACTCATTAGTTTTCAAATCTGTAATGTATCAACTTTCCTCACGTATAGCTGAGAACTTAGGCAGTGTATCACCAACATATGTGAAATATAAACACATGACAGATCCTACATATGGATGAGGCCTGATGGTCCCCAAGTGGCCTGAGGAATAGTTCAGCAGTATACAGAATATTATGTTATGCAAAAAGGGTGATTTCAAGGTCTCAGTTTTCATCACAGTATTTTCCTCTCCACCTTCAGTCATGGCTCGTTGTGGAACATGACCTGCTAAGATCAGGACCTACGTGCCTTCACTGGAAAAGTCAATAGTAGAACTAGGAAACCGAGGTTTTGGAATACATTCCTAGTCTTCTTATTTGACTTGAACTCACCTAAATTTATTAGGCAATGTTTCATTTTCAGTAACACTATTAATAGACAAGCTTTTATGTCTAGGAGAACATGAAAAAGCTGTCATTAGATTTTTTGATTCATAGTCCTAATGTTCATTTATCTTTAGCTTTAGGACTGGTTGGTTGTTTATGGGAAAAAGTAGAATACTGAAATCACTAAAATGAAAGCATAAAGTGATATAATTTGTAAAGAGAGGTAGCCAAGTCAATCACTTATGTGCAAGATTAAAGATCCATGTTAATAAGATAACTACATTGTATTGCATTTATAAGCACCTCAACTTTTCCTTCCAAAGCTTATACACACACACACATACACACACACAGGCATACACATGTGCAAATATACATACACATATGTGAGTATGAAGGGTGAGTGGGTGGGTATGTTGGAAAAGAAGGGAAGACAAATGACTTATTTTTTAAATAAAATAGGTAATTGATAAAATTGTGTAATTAAATATGTATATCACTTTATAGAATCCGCATGTTATAGGGTAGAGAATAGCACATATTTAATAGGAGAGAGATCTAAGGCCCTAGGAAGTTAATTCAAAGCCAGCAAGATAGTTAAAAAAAAAAAAAAACTGAGATTAGAACTTGAATCTTATGAGTGTAATCAAGTTTCCCTAGCTTATTACCTGTTGATGATGACATGTATAGTAATCTCAACTGGGTTGGTCTGAGAAGTATTTCATGATGGGTAAAGTCTTTTTACAAGCAAAATGAGAAATAGTGATTGACTGTTTAAAAAAAATTAGAATAATAATAATAATGATTGGGAAAAACATAGAAAAGATATTGAATGATGAAGTGGGGAGATTAATGTCTCTGTATTGACTGACATGCAGGGCATTCCCTTTTGAAAAAGCAATGTAATACACTGTAAAGTTATATGTAATCCAATGTAATGTAAAGAAGATTATGATGATAATAAAAATAAAGAAAGAAGGAAAGAAGGAAAGAAGGAAAGAAAGAAAGAAAGAGAAAGAAAGAAAGAAAGAAAGAAAGAAAGAAAGAAAGAAAGAAAGAAAGAAAGAGAAAAAAATCAAATTTCCTTATAATACACTAGGTCCCCTTCAGAACATATAATTTCCAATTAATAGGACTGTAATTTCAGTTTCTACTGCAACTCATTTATTTAAATAAAGTGATGCCCTCTTGTGGATACCTTTAAAATAGCATTAAATTAAATTTACAAGGTCATCTTTATTCTCAAGATGGACACTAACATCTGAACACTAGAAATGTCACCCCACTATAGGATATAATGGACAAGGACTATTAAATGACTAGCCTCTTTACACCACTGCATTTAAATGAAAGTGTCTAGGTGACACTTGGTAATTTAGAAGTCTAAATTCTTCCTGTAATCTGCAGCTATTATTTAGCCATGCTGTATACATTGATGCCATGGAATACAGCAAGTATTTACACTGATAGTATGTAAAAGCCCATGAGACTTTCCCTTTAAAAATACATTGTCTGAAAAAAAAATTCATTGTCTGAAAACCAGCTCCAGAGATGCTGAAGGCAAGATGGGGCCTCCCTTCCCAGCCACAATGAGTAACTCTTCTTCAGAGATGGGTGGCCACCCTCACAATGCTTCCACACCTTCAGAACAGGCGTTCCCGATGTCCCTGCCCAGGAAGACGGCTCTCAATGTCCCTGGCACCCCAGTTTTGAAGACTTTCCTCAGAATGATTATGAAAAGGAACGAATACAGTGGCGGTGCTCCAGGATGTTGGACCTGCAGTTCAGCACAGACTTGTCTGGTCTGTTGGGCTCCCCATCTAATGAGAATATTGACGTTTCCTCTGTGATCCCTAAGTTTACGAACACACAGATTCCAGAGCTTTACTCCACCTGTATCAAACTGTCCACTGAAAATAAAATCACTACCAAGAATGCTTTTAGCTTGCACTTGATTTTGTTACAGACCCTTAGACAGAAAGACACCAAGCCAACCAACTTTAAAGTGGCTGCCGACACTCTGGATGCCAGCACCAAGATCTATGCTGTGTATGTAGATGCCGCCCAGGCCAATGTGTACAGAGCCCTTGGGGGACTGGGCAAAGATGTGCCAGCTCCAGAAGAAGACAAGGGCCATGGTGCAGATGGAAGTGCTAATGAAACAGCAACAACCAAAAAGCTTCCAAAGCCAAAGAAGAAGCATTCATGTGAAACCACTGAGCAGAATGTAAACAACCTCAATATCTCCAAAGCAGATCGAAAATGTGAGGTTGACATCATGATTCAGAAGACTGCAGCCTCATCTGATGAATGTAACACAGCAAGGGTCTCTCTACCTTCCACTGCCATGACTATAGAAATGAGCTGCTTTTTTCAGACATCCAGATTCTCTCCAGTGGAGACCCTCTCGAGATGCCTGATTTGGGTTGGGTCAAAATGACAGGTTTAAAAGTGCGGTTGCAGCAGTGTATGGAAGATCGTCAGGTCTGCCCTTCCCTGACAGGGTTCCAGTTCACCAAGTGGGACAGTGACACACATAATGAGTCTGCGTCAGCCGTGGTAGACAAGTTCAAGAAGAATGATCAGGTGTTTGACATCAATGCTGAGGTGGAGGAGAGTGACTGTGAAGACTTCCTTGATGGCCCCCTGGAAGGTGATTTTGATGCCAATGATGAGCCCGACCTCACTGCAGCTGAGGATCATGAAGAGCTCAGGAGCTGGAAGGAGCCCTGCCAAGTTCGAAGCCGCCAAGAAGAAATGATCTCCCTCAGGGCTGGCAACATTAGGATCATGTCCCCTTCTATCCATGAAACCTGGACAGTATTCCTATTTTAGGCCCCAGACTACGTCGATGGGCTGACCTGGATCACTGGCGCATTAGGGCTTGACACAGACAAGATGTTACTCCCAGTCAGAGCACAAAAAGAAGAGTACAAAGAAAGATTTCAAAATAGACTTTGAAGACAACATTGACTTTGGTGTATATTCTCAAAAATCAAAGGCTGCTACTGTTCTGACTAAGAACACTTTGGAGAGCTAGAATTGGAGAGGCACCACTCATCCTACGGACTTCCACTGTGAGGTTGATACTCTCATCCAGCTTCATCTCAAACCAGATATCAGGTTACTTAAAATGGCCCTGGGCCAGAAGAAGGCAGAGATCAAGCATTATGAAGAGACTGGAGACTATGATTACAACAACCCTAATGACACCTCCAACTTTTGCCCTGGATCACAGGCTGCTGACAGTGATTACAAAGAGTTGGATAATGTGGGACCAGTTGGGTCCTTCAGCCTCACACCTTATCCTTGCCATTCGCCTAAGACAACACAAGGGAATGGTGACACCCCCGAAGTCCAAGGATTAGAAGTCAAATCTCATAGCCAAGCCTCAGAAGGTAAATAAAATTGAAATTCATTATGCTAGAACTGCCAAAATGATGGGCATGAGAAGTTGAAGCAGACCATGAGGAATTTACTGGAGTTTTCCATAAAGGGAGCAGGTGCAGAGGCAGAACATGTCGAGAATGGAAAAGAAAGCACCCTGGAGAAGGTAACTGACAAGATGCTGAGCAGGCTCACAAAGGACCTGCAGAAGAGCCTGCCCCACCCCTCCAGCCATGGCTCAGAATCTCTCCATATCTCTGGCTTTTGCTTGTCTCTTATATTTAGCCAATGAAAAGAATCTAAAGCTGGAAGGAACAGAGGACCTTTCTGATGTTCTCGTGAGGCAAGGAGATTCACTGTGGAGACATCACCAGCAGGAAGCCCACCACCTTTCATTTGCCAGACTGTCTCAGCCCTGGGTGAAGGAAGATGCTGTGGGCTTGCAGCAGAGCTGTGGCCAGCTGTCACAGTGTCTGCCTGTTCTTTCCTTCTTTCCGTCACAGTTTGGGTCCCAGCACCCAGAAGCTCTGTCTTGGGTACTGAACGTGCTCTGCCCTGAGCGACCACCTAGGAGGGAGGAGGGTGGAGAGGTGAGGTGGCTGTTCTGGACTGTGGAACCTACATCCATTCTTTCTATCCATGTATAGTTTCAGTTTTCTAAATCGATCTGTGTTGTTTTCTACACTTTACTCTTGTAGAAAATGATTTTCCAGTAGGCACTGACTGTTGGCCCTAAAGAACTGTCTAATCCATGTACATAAAATACACTGTGCCTACACTTATAAGTGTAAGTATAGTGGCTTGAAAATAAAAGCATTTGGAATAATGTGGAAAAAATGTATTGTCTACATGTTTTCATTGACCACTATTCTTCAATTATTATTACTCTTACCATTTCTTCTTTATCTGATTGATAAAAATTTGAAAAAAACTTTTTAGTCCTTTTTCTCTTCTGGAACATCTGACCATATGAGAGGTCTTAGAAATGCTTTTGGGAAATGTGTATTATGGAAAAACTATATTCATGGACTTCAAAATTTTTTGCATCAAAACAAGCTCATATCTTAATTCCATTTTCCATGAACTTTTTTAAGTCCCCTCATGCTAACAACTTCTGTATTTCTCCTCTAACAATTCTTTCAAGTAGCTCTCTCAAGAAACTCTGTCATTTTCTCTCATTGCCTCTCCTTCACTTCAGAACAAAATTAACTGATTCTCTGTATTTAAATCACTTCCATCCAAGTATATCCAACTTTTTTATACTCAGGACCTATTCCAATGCCATCTTAGCTAGTACTTTCTTGACTCATAGAACTTCCATAGCATTTGATCCATTCCTCTTTTAAGATATTTACAATTTTCTGTGCACATGAACTTGCCCCCTGAAGACTTTTATGCACACACTAATTGTTTCTGAGTGCCCTCAGTGTCAAATCTATTTTCTTACCATTCATCATCTCCTTGCTGGCCCTAATACATGATGTTTTCCTTTGTACCGCCACTGCTACTCTGTTTTCCACTAACTAGCACCTCAGCCCACTTTGGAACCCTTGAGGAACCTGCTGCCTCATGTTCCATGTCCAACAGAAAATGAAGAATTCTTTAAGGCTCTTTGTATTACACTCAGATACAGGGCCACCAGACTATTTCTTGGAACCTAATACTTAGTGTAAAAACACCACATGTAGTGTCAACAAATGGCTTGTCTATGGACATGAGGACATAGTTTTCTAAGCCGGAAACTAATCTATACCACATTAAAGCTCTCTGATCTTGTCAGACAGCTTCATTACTAGTTAGCAATTCACACCATGTTCAATTTCATTACTAGGTTAATCTGTCTACTTCATAAAATGTCACTTCCAAAGGGCTCCAAAGTTCTTCCAAAAATAAATCTCTAGCTATTTGTCAAGTAAGGCTGTGTGGGCTTAGCTGCAGGAGTAGGCACAGGTTAAGCTTAAACTAGATTTTACTGGCCCATTCCCACTTTAACTGCCCTAATTCCCAATAATTATGGCCAGTGTAAAGTATAGGATATTATCTACTTCATCATTATTTCTCCAACTAACCTTAACACAGTGCTTCACACACAGTAGGAACAAAACAAAAACCTGAAGAGTTAATGACAGAATATGACAACAACTTCCATTTTTATCTTTATTTCATGAAGTCCACATATCCCTTCCAAGTTTGAATATTCTTTTTAATAAATAAGGGTTTTGTGTGTAAGTGATATGTAGAGAGTACAAAAAAAATTATCCCAATAGTCGTTTTCTAAATTTGATCACAGAATATGTTATTATTGTCGTATGGGAAATACAGTACTCTATAATTGGTTTCTATTAAATTCAGAGTATATTTAAGGGCAGATGGAGAGTCAACGGTTTTTGATTTCCAAAACTTTGTTGTATTTAAATATATAGGGATTTTAAATGTATGTAAATAAATTAATAAAATATTGCTGCGCAAAGATCTTTGTTTCCTATGCTATATTTTTATGCTCTGTCAGGTAGGAATAAGGTAGAGGTGGTATATTTTCTAATAGTTTTGCTTTGGGGTAATAATTTTTATGGTTCTCCAGAGTAGTAATGTACTCCTGGTGAATGTTTCCTTATTCATATTATTCACCAGTATCAAAACAATGTACACACAAAGTCCAAGCATGAGGAACAAATATAAAAGGAAAAAAAAAGAAAGGAATGTTTATGAGGTAAGGTTATTATAATCTGTCTGTATTAAATGAAATTTGTAAAGAAGAATATCTGATGTCTTCATCAGATACAGAAAAATATCTGGCCATATTTTGTTCTATTCCTATAGGTCGAATTTGTTGCAATCCAAAATCATACTTTTCCAAATATTTAGAATTTCTCTTGTTGAGGGACCAGCAGTTAGCGTAATGGCTATGTCGCTGAACTCCCATGTAGTCGACTGCAGTTCGAATCCCGGAGCCGGTGGCTTATACTCATGCTGGGCATGTGTGCATGCGTGTCCAAGATCCCAAGAGAAGAATGGAGGAGAAGGGATTGTAGCATGGCCATCCCTCGTGGGGGGTGATTTCTCGTTTTCTGTCTCTCTGTCTCTCTCTGTCTCTCTGGCAAGCACATGCACCCTGTACAAAAACCTCTCCAAAAAAAAAAAAAAAAAGAATTTCTCTTGTTCACTATTTAGATAAAATGTTACATGATGTTCTGACCTCTTGTAACTTACAACTCAAGTGGGTAAACTATCCCAGTTATGAGTATTAAAGCCAGATAATTCAAAATGTTTTATATTTTGGTTTGTCATTATTGCATTTTTGTTTTTACATTTTTATGTTTTACTTTCTCTATTTGTAGGAATTTTGATGTTTAATATTTCTGAGTAGGAAAAACTCATTTTAGGAGGGAACCCAAAGAATGTGTCTACCAGAACAAAACCTTACATGGGAATTAGGCAGGAGAAAGATCTGAAAACAGTGATAAATTGGTAAGCTAGCTCATAAGTGTAAATGACATTTGAGAATGTCTGGAGCCTAAATGAAGGAGATGTGGCAAATATCACATTTACCGAGAGGTAGAAAAGTAAAGCCAAAGGCAATGATTGTTCAACAGCCACAGACAGTTGGAGATCATGTTACAGGTGAAAAACTAAAGCTCAGAAATAAAGTGTCTGACCCCACATTATGGAGTCACTTCATAGTGCTGCCTCAGGTGCACATGCAGTGGGGAAGCCTTTGAAACCCAGATTTTGAAAGCTGATTTTAACATATATGTTACAGGAGGCAAGTAGAGAATCACAGAGGTGTCAAGATATACAGAAAAAGAATTTTCAATTTTTCCTTGAATTCTATAAAAGAAAGTTCAAGTTTTCCACTTTCACTCCACAAAGAGGTAGTGGAATGTTGGCGTGAAAAGTTTTGAATGGACAACAAAATATGATTGGTCAGCATCTGGGGCTGATGGATAGAAAAGGAAGAGGAAAAATATGATTGGTCAGCATCTGGGGTTGATAAATAGAATCACATTTCCACAAGGGGGTGGTATCACTGTATAGCAAGGACTGCTTAGACTATCGCTCATTCTCTGTGCTTGTCTTCACACCAGTGACTGAGAGTCTAAGCTATCCCTATAATCTACTTCTGCCCATAGGCATATCTCAAGATGGTGAGTAGGTAGTTTAATCAGAAGGGGACAATAAATATTGTCTATGTAAAGAAATGGGTGAGAATTGAGAAACACAGAAATACAGGCAAAAAATAATTAAGATCAGCTAATGTTTTTCTGTAATCTTTGCTTAATTAAAAAAAATAAAACATAAAATTGCACACTATACATGAAGGTACAATAATAAAGAATAAGAACCTTCTATATTCAACCACTTTCTATCAAATGCCAGGCTCTCATTGTTGTTGTTGTCATAGTTTTTTTTTTTTAATTATAATTATTTTTGTTTTATACATTCAATCTCTATACATCATTTAGCTTGTATAGAGAATTTACCCAACATGAAATACACCTCAGACCAGTCAAGATGTAAATACCATACACATGATCATCAATAGGTAATAAAACATTTCAGTGTTCCACAAATGTCTTTCCTCTATTTTTTTCTCCCTGACTACTTTCCTTACACTCTTCTCCTCTCCCACCTCCTTCCACACTGTCTCCAGTGTTCATAACTATTTTCAATGCTATTATGTCCTCCAATATTCCAGTCTCTACCGTAGAGTGCAGACAGTCAGTATATGTCAAGTTGAGACATACAATGTCTCTCTTTCATAACCTGACTCACTTCACTCAGCAATAAATTTTCCATATTCATCCACTTTCTATCAAATGCCAGGGTCTTGTTTTTTATGGCTGAATAATATTCCATGGAGTATATGTACTACACTTTTTCAATCCTTTCTTCTGTTTGTGGACAGCTGGGTTGGTTCCATGTTTTAGCAATTGTGAATAATGCCACAATAAACATAGATGTGCAAGTGCTCATAGATAAGCATTTTCCTGTCCTTTGGATAGATACCCAGAAGTAGAATTGCTAGATCATATGGTGGTTCTATTTTTAGGTCTTTGAGGAACCTTCATATTGTTCTCCACAGTGGCTGGACCAATTTACAGTTCCACCAATAGTGTAGGAGAGTTCCCCTTTCACCACATCCCTGCCAGCATTAACTATTTTTTGTTTTTTTAATCTTTGCCATTTTGACCAGGGGTTAGGTGATATCTCATTGTGGTTTTGATCTGTATCTGCCTTATGGAGATGTGTTGAGCACTTTTTCATATGCTTTTTGGCTGTTCATATGTCTTTCTTAGAGAGTTGTTTATTCAGTTCTTTTTCCGATCTTTTAATTGGGATAATCATTTTTTTCTGGGTATGCCATTTGAGTTCCCTGTGTGATCTGGTTATCAGTCCCTTATCTGGGGTATAGTTTACAAAAATGTTCTCCCATTCTAAGTGTTGCCTATTTGCACTAATTACTGTGTTCTTTGCTGTGCAGAAACTTAGTATGATGTAATTCCACTTGTTTATTTTTGGGATTATTCCCTGTTTGGAGGAGAGAAGTCTTATTTAAGAAATCTTTCCCTACACTGATGTCTCCAATAGCTTCCCCAGTAATTTTTCCTCCAGTAGTTTTATAGTTTGAGGTCTTAGGTTTAGATCTAAGATCAGTTAATTTTTTCAAAATCTAAATATTATAGCCAGCCTGTGGTGAGATGGTTAAGATGGCTAGATCCCACATCACCAACTACATGGTTCAAGTTCCAGACTCAGTGGCTTGAAAAACATGGCAGTGACCAGCTTGTAATGGCTAAACGTAGTCATGAGTCCCAGTCTTGTGTGTGCTCAAATTGCGGCGTGGCCATCCCCCCTGGGGGGTGAACAGCGCAGCGCCCTATAAAAGACCTCTAGAGCTCAAAATCCAAAGGAGGAAAAAATTATGGGTATATGCAGTTCCTACAAGGGACTCCCCTCTCCACAACCCCCAAAAGCACATGTGCCCTCTAGGGAAAAAAATATTAAATACAACAGATCATTTTAGTTTGGATAAGTTAACTTGATATGTGTCCAGTTAGAACTGAAGACCTTTCTTATTTGTGGTTTTGTCAGTGCTTAATCACTATAGATATAATACTATGTTCTTTGCGATGATAAAACTATTACACCTGCCTAAAATCATTCTCTTCACCAGACTTTCTTTTTATCTTGCTTTACCAGAAATTGAAATCATTGCAATATGTGATGGCCTTGCCTAAGGCATTTCCTCTAAAAATTTCTCTGATAAAATGTGTGTTATTTAGGAGGGACAGAAACATCCTCAGTTCTCTTCAGAACAGCAGCCCTAATTTGTTCACAGAGATTTTCAGTTTCCACTTTTGAAAGGGCAGTAACAGCACCCAAGGGAGAAATTCTGAGGAAGTTAGTTTCACTGGCACTAGGCTATGCTTAGCCTTGATAAGCCCTTACCTAGCTTAACAGCACAATTTGTGGAACTATGACGAATATTCTCAGAAAATATTTAGCTAAAGTACAGTGCTATTAGGAGGAGGAAACTTTTGGAATTTTCAAATGCAATTTTTAGTTACTATTTTGCAAATTGATTGAAAATGACTTTATCATTTATGTATCTTAAAGCTACAGTACTCTTCAAAGACTGTTTTATAAAACTCTACTCTAGGAGTTAGCAATTTACAACCGGACAGCCAGTCTAGATGCTGCCTGATTTATAGGACACCCCCACTCTCATTTGTTTATGGATTGCTGGTGTTTGCTTTCCCCAGACAAATCAGTCACAAAAGAGTTGAGTGATTGCAACAGAGACATGTGGCCAGAAACAACAAAATTATCCACTGTATGCCCCTTTAAAGAAAATGGTGGCCAAGCCAGCTCTAGTTCTTTGGGATATTAATAGGCATTACCTAATCAAAAGCTTTGGGAGATACTCAAATAAGTAAAACGAATATTTTCTATAAGATTTCTGATACTAAATCTCCAATAGGTGCTGGGAGTATTAAATGTCTCACAAACCTATTTGAGACAAAAAAAAAAAAAAATCCTTTTCTCATGGAGTATCTTGAAGGACCTGTTTTCTATAGAACTGCTTGAGAGAATGTTACAACATTTGCTCAATTGATTGAAAGGTTTATTAATAACGTATCTGCTAAATGCTAAACATTAGCTATTCAAAGATACATAGAAAAACAATCTTTGCTCTCAAAGAGCTCACTATTAGAAATTCAGATATTAAATAAGTAATTGCATTTCCTTGGGAAGTGATAAATTAGGGCATATAAATGATCAGCATTGGTTCAAAGGAACCAACGCTGGATGGGTAGAAGTTGAAAATCATAGGAAACGTACGGAGGAAAAGTACTTCAAGCATGCTTTGAATAATATACAGAAATTTACCATGCATGAAATATAGAGAATGTAGTCCCAGACAGTGAGAACAATATTTTCATAAAGTGCAATTTTGTTTTGGAAACTATAAGGATTTTTCCTTTGAGAAGTCAAGAAGAAACTTGGTTGAAGAACTAGGCAAAGTTCTATCCCTAACCTTGAGCATGTATCAAGGTCCTATGAGAAGCAGAATGACCACAATAGAGAAACATAATATCACATACTAGCACCATGCAAAATGATGAAATAAATCAGGAAAGTTTCTATTTCCTAAAAACAAGAGGTAAGAAACTAAAATTCAGAGATAACACAGGAGATTTTAAGTGATGATTATAACTTTTTTTTTTAAGTTTTGAATTTTTATTTTTGAGAGGTTTTTGTTTTTTTTGTTTTGTTTTGTTTTTGCTATAGGGTGCATGCACTCGCCAGAAAGACAGAGACAGAGAGACAGAAAGTGAGAAATCACCCCCTGGGGGTAATGACCATGCCGCAATCCCTTCTTCTCCTTTCTCCTCTTCTTAGGATCTTGGGCACGCACGCATATGCGCTTGGCGTGAGTTTAAGCCACCGGGTCTGGGACTCGAACCGCTGTCGACTACATGGGAGTCCAGCGACATAGCCATTACACTAACCACTGGTCCCTGATTATAGCTTTTATGTATCAATTTTTAACTTCTTTTTTATATAATGAATGGAGAAATTAGTTGAAAGTATGAATGTTGTCAGGTAAAAAGGAGAATTTTGATTTTAGAAAAAGTATGTACATTTTATGAAAAGGTATTCCAAATTCTGTCTGATAAACTGCAAATTTCCAGTATTAGCCTGAATGCATTTGGAAGACCAACCAACAAGAATGCTTGACACAGAGCTTGGCATGATACACAGCTGGAGATGGGTGAAAAAAAAGAAAAGAAAAAAAAGAAAAAAATGCTTTGGAAACTACAAATAAGCTAAAGGTGAGCAGACCCTATAAATAGTGAAACTACAAATAAGCTAAAGGCAAGCAGACCCTGTAAATAGTTGGCTACTAGTATACTTAATATTTTGTGTTTCAAGATGATGACAAAGATTTAATATGGACTGCTATGCAAAGATCTAGAAACATTAACAAATACACTTTTTGTTCATAATTTTCAAAGTTTGCATTAATTTTCAAAACTTCTTTTTCTCTTTAGTTCCATTGTTTTTTCTCCTGGTATCCTTCCTACCTCTCTCCAACTGACCTCTAAAGCATCAATCTCTTGACTTTTCCAGCTTTCCCCCCTTTATAAAGCATATTGCTCTGAGATGACAAACTGATGGTCTTAACTCCTCTCTTTTACCTAAAAAATGACTATATATATTTACTAATTTTCTCTTCTTCATCACTCCTCTGTGTTGGTTGCTTCTTTGTCTACAAATACATTAATGATTCTCTGGTTCTAAATAAATTGTTACTCAACCCTGCCTCCTTTCCTCTTGCTTTTCATTCCTATGAACACAGATAGGAGACATCCCCCCTCAATTCCTCTGCTATGCACTGCTCACTTTCACTTTACCCTTAGTCCAGTTTCTTTCTACACCACTCCACTGAAACTCATTCTTACCATTAGTGGTAACATCATTGCCAACTATTAGAGTTTTTACTCTTTCCTTATACCGCTTTACCAGAAGCATTTGACAATAATAAAAACAGGCTTCTTCATGAGACTCAGCTCCTCTAGTTCCAGAGACTTTGACCTTACTGTTTCTTTTTCTCCATCTCCTCTCATCAGTACATCTCATCTTCCTCAAAGTTCTTTCCCCTTTTCCATACTGTACTTTCTTCTTAGAATCCTTTTCCTTTCTTTTTTCTTCTAATTTCCAGAGGGCAGGTGAGCTCATGAGAAAGAAAGAGCCACCCAGTTGGGTGTCATCATATCCCAAGCATTTTCCTCCATTCCTCCTTCTGGTCAGGATTTTGGGGATGTGTGCGCTGAGCATATTTTTCAAACCTTGGGGGCCAGAAATCAAGCCATATGGGACCCAGGTTCCTATGCACACTGCTTAACCTATACTCTAGAGACCTGATCTTATCATCCTTTTCTAGGTCTTCATCCTCTCATACCAGGTTATCATAACAACCAAACTAGACTTTGTTGTCCTCTCCTTTATTTCATGCATACTTTAAATTGCCCATGGATTATTTTATCGAAACAAATATCATTTCATTAGAGCCACAGCAAGAATACTGAAAGTCTGTATAGAATGGTGTACTTTTCTAAGCACTTTCAGAACTACCAAATGGATAATATTCACTGTCTTGCTTATATTATTAAACTTATTTTATAGACTCCAAGAGTGTAAAAGAGTTCCCCAGAATCACACCATTTCTAAGGATTTCTTTTTTTTACATTTTTTATTTCATTTTCTTTTATACATTCAACCACATGATTTAGCTTACAAAGTGAATATTTCAACAGGTGAATATTTCTCCCTAGTCCTGTTGATAAAACTATAAAATATCTTCAACAGATAATACCACATTTCTTTGTCCCATTAATGCTTTGCCTCTCTATTTTTCTTCTAAATGTCCCTCCTCAGACCCTCCTCTTTATCTGGTATTTACATCCATATACTGTGTTTCTATATCTTTTAGTCAGTCAGCTTCAGTCATAGTGTGGGGACACCTGGTATATATTAAGTGGGGACATACAGTGTCAGGATTTCTAAGGGGCTAAGATGATACGTAAACAAAAGCCTTTTGACCTTCTAATTTTAGACAGCTGCCTTCTTACCACTCCTCTCCACCAAAGCTCTGAATCTGGAGCACATGGCTCCTTATTGACTGTGCTTTTCCCGTCCATCTCATTTCCCCCTGCACATGTTAGTAAAACTGCTAAGAGAGCACCTCGCAGAGTGTAAGCACTATGTAAATTTTGTTATTATTTCCACAGGCACCTTTCTTACCTTAGCATGTGTCTCACAGCTTCACACTTTTGTCCATACCTTTCTTGTTCCCTCTTCTTTACTTTCTGAATCCATGTAAAAGAGTATACTGGATTGTCTAACGGCTCCCGTACCAGAAATGGATTGCTTCTGCATCAGTTCTGTTATCACATGTGCTCATTCTGTTTGTGAATATGTCTTCCTCACTAGTCTCTTTTTCTTGAGGCAGGTTGTGATTTATTTTTTTAATTTTTTCCAGAGGGCACATGCACTCACCAGAGAGAGAGAGAAAGAGAGAGCTAAAGTGAAAAAGAATCCCCACATATACCACATGTAGGATGGTCACACCACAATTCTTTCTCCTCCATTTCTCCCTCCTTTGGGGATTTTGGGCACATGCCTGACATGTTTTTCAAGCCACCAGGTGTGGGACTCAAACTGCATGTGGGATCTGGCCTCTTTTACCACCATGCCACTAGGTGACCCCAGGTTTTAAAATTCTTTTCTCCCTTTTCCTATACGAGAAGACTGATTTGCACATTTTATGTGTATGAAATATGCCTGTTGATATGTATGTTGCTATCCCTATTTTACAAATTCTTGTATAGTCTTAGTAGAAAGTCTATGCATCTTAACTAAAGTCCAACCATTTTATTAAAAGATGAGCTGGACTCGGTGTCATGCACTAGCTAGAAATTATCTAATTTTTGCAAGTCAGTGGAGAAGACAGTTATATAAACAGATTTAAATTATGCTGTATGTAAATCCCAGACAGCTTATTTTCAAAATGTAACTGATAATACAGTGACTATTATTAATATTTACCCATTCCTTGTGTCATATTTTAAATTTTATTAAAAAGTTGTTATTGTTCATATTTATTTTAGGTCTCCTATTTTTACATCTTGTGTTTTTTTTGGACTGTCCTAATTTGCACATTTCAGATAAATTTATTGTTGTGAAGTTTTAAAGAACACTAATAAAATTATAATTCTAAAAATATTATGTTCTCACTGTTGACTCTTTTGAATATGAAAATATAAAAGAAAATAAAAATCACCCATATTTATCTCACTCTTAAGATCACAATTCTTAGTAATTTAATGTGTTAGCATACTGTTTTTTCATCTACATATGACAAAAATGAGATCATGGTGATTTTTTTACATTATTTTGTCCACCTCATATTATATCATAGCATGTCCATAGGCCTTTAAATATTTTACAAATGCTATTTTAATGCCCTCAGAGCATTCATCATGGATGAATCATATTTTAATCATTTTTTATCTTGATATTTTAAATTACTTTGTATTGTCACTATTACAAATAATGCTGTGATGAATATTTCTGAAAATAAATATGTACCTGTGTTTCAGATTGTGGATTGTAAAATCTTAAGTTTATACTTTAATTCTGCCTTGTTTACAAATTCACTTGAAACCATACATCATAAGTCATGAGAGGAAACTTAAGAATAAAATTGTTTTTCAGTATAAAACATTGAGTTAGGCAATCCACTTTGTTGTCAATAGAAGAAAGGTTAATCAGATACCATGAAGGTGCCATGAAAAAAACATTAGCTGGTTGGGGTCAAGGTTCTGTTTACGTTAGATCTACCCATGTTCTGTACCATTGCATTGTGAAATTGAATTTGTCGAGGTACTTCGTTGAGACAGACAGCAAAAATTTTTAGTAATACTATTTTTAAGTACAAAGATTATTTATCGCCTATGGACTATAATGACTATCTTTAAGTCTATAAGTACATCAAATCTAGTTTTGCATGTTTGTTTTAAGAAACTGGAATTACTCACTATATGTTTGTTATAGCAAATTGTACTATTTAGAATGTATTTGCTGTAGAAAATTTAATTTACTTCCCTAAGTTGTAATACTCACATTAGCACAGTAATGATGAACTAACTCACTGCCTATGCCATCACTAATTTTATTCTGCAACTTTAGCAAATGGTCTGAATTCACTGAGAAGTACAATTTTCTGCCTTTGCTTTCTCGTACGTTGGTACTTAAGAAAAATTCATTAGTAATTTCAACAACTTTGCTCCTAAAGAATACAAAACTATATTACCTTTTAATAACTTGTATAGTATTCTCAATGTGACTGGGCTGAGAAATATTTCATGTTGGGTATAATTTCTTTTTTTTTATTATAACCTAATTAAATTTAAACTTTTCTTCTTTTCATTAGTCTTTAAACAATACAGTTTAATGACTTATTACATAATATTTACATTGTATTCACATTGTAAGCAATCTAAAGGTGATCTGAAGTATACATGAGGATGTGAGTAGATTATATGCCATTTTTATAAAAGCAGTTTGAGCATGTGTGGATTTGGTATCTGAGGAGGGTTTTAGAACCAATTTTTTGTGGCTACTAAGAGACAACTATATAATTGTTTTAACTTCCTTGTGAACTGATCCTTTAATCATTATATAATACCCTTCTATGTCCTTTGATAATTTTTTAAAATTATTTTATTTAACTTTATTTATTTATTTTAATTTGACCAGAGATGAACAGGAGGAGAGAGAGAGACAGAGAGAGAAAGAGAGAGAGAGAGGAGAGAGAGAGAGAAAGCCACCAGGTCTGGGACTCAAACCACGGTAGGCCATATGGGAGTTCAGAGCCCTTAACCACCATGCCACTTGCCGACCCCGGTAATTTTTAATTTAAAGTCTATTTTATCTGATATACAAGATGTCTTCAACAAGTTCCTGAAAAATGTGATTATAAAAAATTGCATGGATTTTAATTTTTGAAAAAATTTATATTTTAATTTCATTTTTCCATGAAATTTTTAAAGTACTCTCAGAATTATGAATACCTCTTCCTCTGATGGTTGCCATTTGTATGGAATATCATATCCTGTACTTTCAATTTCAGATGATGTGTGTCCTTTGATCTAAAATGAGTTTTATTTTTTAATTAATTTTTATTATTTTTATATTACATTTAATCTCATATATCTTAATAGTGTATAACATTTCTTTTTCTAACACAATTACCATGCATATCAGTCAAGACAAAGACATTACTATCCATAACATCATCGAATAACTTTTCTTTTTTTTTTTTGTTTTTTGTTTTTTGGAGAGGTTTTTTTGTTTTGTTTTGTTTTTTTTTTTTTCGCTATAGGGCACGTGCGCTTGCCAGACAGACAGAGAGAGACATAGAGACAGAAAGCGAGAAATCACCCCCCAGAGGGGATGGTCACGCCGCAATCCCTTCTCCTCCATTCTCCTCTTTGGATCTTGGGCACACATGCACACGCGCCCGGCGTGAGTTTTAAGCCACTGGGTCCGGGACGCAAACCATGGTCGACTACGTGGGAGTCCAGGGACATAGCCATTACGCTAACTGCTGGTTCCCAACTTTTCATTTTTTTTCAGATTATTATTTTTACTCTCATTTTTTCAAACATTCAATCACTAAACATCATTTGACTTGTAAAGAGAATTTACCTAACATGAAATACTTTTCAGACAGTCCAGTTGAGAATATTATATATGTTAGCATCAACAAGTAATAAACCATCTCTATGTCCCAGAAATGTCATGCCTCTCTACTTGTTCTCATGCTATCCTTCTCTATACTCTTCCATTCTCCTCCCCACCCAGTTCTACTCTGTCTCCAGTATCCATAACTATTTTCATTGCCTTTATGCCCTCCGATATTTCAATCTCTACTACAAGGTGTGGATAGTCTGTATATATTAAGTGGATACATACAATATTTTTCTATCATAACCTGGCTTGCTTCACTCAGCAATAAATCTTCCATATTTGACCACTTTCTATCAAATGCCAGGGTCTTGTTTTTTATGGCTGAGTAATATTCCCTAGAGTATATTTGCCACACTTTTTCAATCCATTCATCTGTTTGTGGGCATTTGGGTTGGTTCCATGTCTTAGCGTTCATGAATAATGCTGCAATAAACATTGATGTGCAAGTGCTTTTCCGACTGAGCATTCTCCTGTCATTTGGGTAGATACTCAGAAGGGAGATTGTTGGATCATAGGGTAGTTCTATTTGTCAATCTTTGAGGAACCTCCATATTGTTTTCCACAGTGGCTGGACCAATTTACATTCCCAAGAACAGCGTAGGAGAGTTCCACTTTGACCACCACTCCACAAAAACTTATCACTTTTTGTATTTTCAATCTTTGCCATTCTGACAGGGGTTAGGCGGTAGCTCATTGTGGTTTAATCTGCATTATGATGAGGGATGTTGAGCATTTTCTCATATGTTTTTTGGCTGTTCATATGTCTTTTTTAGAGAGATTTTTGTTCAGCTTATTTCCAATTTTAATTGGGTTCATCTTTTTTTTTTTTTTTTCCGCATAAGCTGCTTGAGTTTCCTGTGTCTTCTGGTTATCAATCCCTTATCTGAGGCTTATTTGACAAAAATATTCTCCCATTCTGAGGGTTCTTGACTCACACTCATTGCTGTGTCCTTTGCTGTGCAGATCTTCTTAGTCTGATATACTCCCACTTGTCATTTTACGGATTATATCCCATACTTTGGGGGTCTTATTTAAAAAGTCTTTGCCCACCTTAATGTCTCCCTCCTTATTCAATCATACTAGATTATCTGCATCCAAGAATTTGTCCACCTCCTCCATGTTCTCTTGTTTTGGCATATAGTCATTCATAGTACCTCTAATGAAGTTTTGTATGTCTATTGTGTCTGTTGTAATGTTGCCTATTTCATTACATATTTGATTTATCTGGTTACTTTCTTCTTCTTTATCAGTCTAGTTAATGTGTGTTGATCTTTTTGTCTTTTCAAAGAACTATCTCTTGTTTTCATCTATTTTCTGTATAGTTTGTTTATTTTCTATTTTATTTATTTCTGCTTGAAGATTTATTATTTCTTATTGCCTGGATTTTTGGGGATTTTGTTGTTGTTTTTCCAATTCCCTGAGACAGAATGTTAGGTTGTCCATTTGTCACCTTTCTGTCTTTTTCTTATGCACACTAATGCTATGAAATTCCCTCTATGACTGCTTTCACCATGCCCCATAGATTATGATAACTCAAGTATACATTATCGTTTGTTTCCATATTTTTTTTATTTCAGACTTAATTTCTTCAGTAGTTAAGAAGTTATTCACAAGTAGGTTGTTCAGTTTCCATGTATTTGTGTATTTTTTAAGATGTTTCTTGAAATTAATATCAAGTTTAATTCCATCATAGTCCAAGAAGATGCTGGATTTTGTTTCTATGCCTTTGAATCTGTAAAGGCTTGATTCATGTCCTATCATATGATCAGTCTTTGAAAAGGTTCCATGCAGCTGTGAGAAAAATGTATATTTTGTGGTTTTAGGGTGCAAAGTTCTATAGATGTCTGTCAAGCTCAATTGATTTATAGTATCATTTAGGTTCGGTATCTCTTGCTTATTTGTTGTCTAGAAGATCTGTCTAAAGGAGATAACAGGGTGTTGAGATCCCCCAACAATTATAATGTTGCAACCTATCTCTCCTTTTAGTTCTTACAGTCTTTCCTTCACGTATTTAGGTGCTCCTGAGTTGAGTGCATAGATATTCATAAGTACTATGTTATTCATGAATTAGCCCATTTACTACTACATAATGCTCTTCTTTGTCTTTTCTTGCAGTCTTTGTCTTAAAACCTATTTTGTCTGAAATCAGTATCGCAACTCCAGCCCTGTTTTGCTTTCCATTTGCATGGAATATCTTTTTCCAGCCCTTCACGTTTAGTCTATGTATCCATAAGGTGCATTTCTTATAGGCAACAGATAGAGGGTTTCTGTTTTTTTTAATCCATTCAGCAAGTCTGTGTCTCTTTATTGGATAATTTAATCCATTTACATTCAATATTCTTATTGATATTTCCAGACTTGTTCCTATCATTAACTGAGCCATTTTCTTGGTTGTTTTCTGTTCTCTTATATCCTTCCATCTGACTTTTTAGTTTTCCTGGTGTAGCACTCCCTTTGGAATCTTGTGAAGAGCTATTCTAGAGTTGGTAAATTCTTCAGGTTTTGTTTTTTCTGAAAATGTGCTTATCTTTTTTTCCCCATATGAAGGAAAATCTTACCTGGTATAGTATTCTTAGATGATTTTTTTTTCTCATTTAACACTTTGACTATATTTTACCATTCTTTTCTTTCCTGCATTGTTTCCGATGAGAGGTCTGGTGTTAGCCTGATGAGATGTCCTTTGTAACTACCTTGATATTTGTCTCTTGCCAATTTTTGTATCTTGTTTTTGTGGTTTTGGCTAGTCTTGCTATGATGTGCCTTGGAGGAGATCTTCTTGGGTTGATTCTATTTGAGGTCCTATGTATTTCTTGGATCTGGATATTTGAAGGCCTCTCTAGGTTTGGAAAGTTTTCTTCCAAGGTTTTATGAAATAAATTATCAATACCCTTATTATTTTCTTCCTCTTCTGGGATACCAATTATCTGGATATTTGGGCACTTGATGGTACCTAGTATTTCTCATATATTATCCTCATTTTCCTTGGTTGTTTTCTCAGTCTTTTTGATAATTTTTTTTCTAGGTTAGAGGTTTTGTCTCCTACATTCAAGATTCAATGTTCTGTGTGGTCTAATCTACTTTTAATACTTTCGAGGGAGGTTTTAATTTCCTGTATCTCATTCTTCATCTCTAATAATTTCATTTGATTCGTTTTTATGGTCTCTATTTCTTGTTTAAAATCATGAAAGGACTTCCTCATCTCCTGGAGCTCATCTTCTCTTTTCTTTTGCATCTCATTTAGTTTGTTTTCTACAAATATTCTGAATTGTTTATCCAACATTTCCATGAGCTCCATTCTGTGGGTGATGAAGAATTTAGGTTTTCCCTTGGGGAAGAGATATTTTGTTGGTTGCTCATATTTCTTGTGCCTCTGTGAACGTTCCTACTCATCTAGAAATCTATACGTTGCTTCCTAAATTATTCACAATATCTCCAAGTGTTCAAAGGTGTACAGGAGTAGGAAATTGGCAATCCCTCTTCTGTTCTGCCTCCTTGTCGCTCATCAGCACCCTGCACTGTTGTCACTGGTCCTGGGTGACCCAAAGCCCTCCCTGATTCTAGAGAACAGGTGCACCTGAAACTGAGCTGTTGAGCTTCAACTCAGTAACAAAGAAGAGATCGAGAAAAGCGTGCTATATAAAACATCAAAATGCTGAGAGTTTGAAGGTGAGTGGGGGAGGGGATGAGCCACAAGTCCCAGCCATTAAGTCCTGTGCTGCCTGCCAAGGCCCTTCACTGGAAAGGGTGTCTGGATATGGCAGGGAGGGGCACAAATTCATCTAAAGTCCCAAGAAACAAACCTGAGAGTCCAAAAGCGAGTAGGGGAGGGGATGACCCACAAGTCCCAGCTGTTAAGCCCTGCAGCTGCAGGCAGCCTTGGTAAATTTTCTTTACAAGCCAAATGATGTATAGTGATGAAATGTTTAAAATAGTAATAATAATAATAAATATAATGACAATAATCTATAAAATTGAAAAGCTATTTGCTGATGATGATTTGTATTGTAATGTCTTTTTCTTGACTGATATGCATTTTAATCGTGCTGGAAAAAGAAATGTTATACACTGTAAAGATATATGTAATTGAATGTAATATAAAAAGTAATAATAATAAAAAGAAGACAAAACTATTTATTCTTCATCAAGATATACTGCTTTGGGCCAGCAGATGCAGAGCAGTTACATCATTGGACACTCATATGGCCAACTGTGTTCAAGTCCTAGACCCAGTGCTTAAAAATCACACCAGACACAAGTGTGTGTGTGCCCAAGATCCCAGGAGGAGAATTAAAAGAAATTTCAGGGTATCCTTCCCTCCAAGGGGTGATCTCTTACTTTCACTTTCACTGTCTCTGTTGTTGTCTCTCTCTCCTGCAAGTACACATGCCCTAAGGCAAAAATCTCTTTAAAGTAAATAAATAAAAGTATATACTCTTCAAAAACTAGAAGTAGTGGAAAATCCTAAGAAATTTCAAAGCTTTTATACAGTTTGCAAGAGAGATTTATATAAAAGTACATTTATTCAACAAATTAATATTAATTATGAATTATGACAAACCCTGACTTGGTTACTATGAATACAGTCCACAATGAACAAAATAGCTTTTGACTCAAAGGCACAGTCCCAGTGATAATAATGGAGGTACACAAGTCACTGTGCCAACACTGACTATCATTGTTTTAAATCTTAGTGATTTTATTTGCTAAATAGAAGCATATCATTTTCTTTGCTTATCCATTATTACCACTTATATCTTCTTACATCTATTTTATCCTTATATCTTTTTTCTTTCTTTCTCGTTCTAATTTGCCAAAGGGTGCATACCCTAGACCGATATAGAGAGAGAGAAAGGGAGAGGATAAAACATTCCCCATGGGGATGGTCAGACTGCAATCCCTTCTCCATTTCTCCCTCCTTGAAGGATTTTGAGCACATGAGCATACATGCCCTGCATGTTTTTCAAGTCACTGGGTCCAGGATTCAAATTACAGAGTCAATAATGTGGGATCCAGCTCCCTTAATCACCAGGCCACGGGCTGGCCCAAATCTTTTTAATTTGCTCATTTTTCTCTTAAGGTGTTTAATTTAATTTAGTCATAGAAACACATTATATATTAATGGTGTCTATCCTTTGGTCTGTACAATTTATGATAAACATACATTTAGTATCAAATGAATAGTTTATATATGGAAGATTTTATATATTTCCATCTATTATTTTATTCTTTATGCTGTTTACCATTGTTTTATGCTTGGGAATGCCTTTTTTAACCCCAAGACTGGGCACATATTCATTTATAATTTCTTATATTTCTCTTGTTTTCATGTCATTAAACATTTAATCCCTTGTAAAGTAACTTTGGTCTGTAGTCAGCCATGTGGCAGTCCAGTGCCTTAACCACCACATCATCTGCTGGCTCCCTAACCCTTTCATATCTCACAAAAATTATGCCTTTTCTCTGCACATCTAAGAATTTTAATATAAATATTGTATAGATATCTGTTTCCCAGTTCAAGAGGAACAAGGCTTTTACCACCATGGTAAATTGTATTTGATATTAATTTTAAATTAATTAATGGACCTTTCCCCCTCACAAAGCGTTCTTACCAGAAAGAATATGACTGGTTATTTCTGTTTGTTTCTAAGTATTAAAGAATGAGAAGAAATCTTTTTTATTTTCTATTTTGTCTTGCTGCTATTTTCGGCATAAATATGTCTGAGTTAAAAGAGTTAAAATAATCACTTCAGAGTGAAGACAGAGTTACCATGGCAGGATTCTTTCTCTTGCTACATCATGTTTCATGGTACAGCACTTACCCCAGCCAAGACAGAGAAAGACAATGCTACGGATTTCAATTTCCAAAATGTAAGAATTGTAACTTTTGTTAATTTTCAATAACTAAATTTAATTTTAGGGTTTTCAATGCATTAGCTAGCAGAAGTTCATCCATTTCCTTTCTTGAAGTTTGCTTTTAAGTTATGTATGTATGTTGCTTACAGTATATAGAATGAGTACCGGGGTATGGAAAAGGGAATGATATATTGTCCTTACGAATCAGTTCTGCTATCTTAGTACTAAGCATCTTCCAGTCTAGTAATAACTAGGTTATATAGTTCACTGGGTCAGCTCTTGTTCCCATCTTAAATGTCCTTTAAATCGGAATACTCTGCCATCTTGGTTCACAGATTATTCCGTTGACTCCATGACTGACTGGGCCAGTCTACTTATTTCTTCTAGGCTCTCTAGTTCAGTTTGCAACCCTGATATTATTATGGATTCATGAAATTCTGTAAGCCTACCCCAGGCCATCTGCATGATATCATGACATGGCACACTCTTGGAGAAATTATTTTCATGGAAAAGAGTACAAACAGCATGGCAGTCATGTAATGAAATGGCTCTGAGCACACCATCATGCCGCATCTACTCTGGAGTATTTTGTTCACAGGTCTCTGCTTTCAAATTCCCAAATTCTTATGGGAGTGTCAATTATGCCAACACACAAGTACACACATGGGCCAAATAGAATATGGCTAAGTGTGGGAGTGCCAGAAAGTTTGACTATCCACAAAAAGACTATGGGGCTCTACTCACACAGCACTTTCTCTCATTTTTCTTTAAGTCTGCCAAATTTATAGTACCTGAAACTAGATTTGGAAGAGAGAAGCTTAAATCTAATTCAGCAGGTCTCTCCCAAATCTTGCATTCTCTTCAGGAGAAGTTTTAATCTCCAAAAACCTTTACTCACTCTTACCATCTTATTGATGCTTGAGTCTGAGGAAGATCAGTTATAGTCACTTGCTTTTATTCCCATTTCTATTTGTTTATATCTAAAATTTTGTCCAGTCATACCTACCAGAATTTTTCTATTGAAAAATAAATTAATAAATCTAGGCCAAAGGCCAAGGAGAATAGGTAAACCTAATTGTTGGCAGAGAAGAAAGGGGGTTTAGAGGTCAAGAAGACAGTTAGAACATATTAGAGAGCTATAGAAGATCCCCAAAGAGGGGAGAGATTTTCTGAGATTCAGAGATTCTTGATGCTTGAAAATAAGAAGACCCTTTAACAATAGGTCTATGAGAAGTAGGTAAGATAAGATCAACAGAGTAGAGCAGTATATTGCCACACAAAAGGAGATTGAATTTTTAAAGGCAGCTTAAGACTCACATCAAGAACAATTATTGCATTGTTCTGGACTTTGAAATATGAACCCACAATTTTGAATATACAAAGCTTAAGGAAATGCATTCAGAACTGATGATCAAAAGACCTGATGAAATGGGTCTGTACCTTGGGTAATAGCTTTAAGTAAATATATAGATGTTAACAAATATTCCTAAGTAAAAACTTCGTAAAATTGAGTAAAAACTAATTTTTACTTTTTGCTAAATCTTGTGTCAAATTTAAAATATGCTCATTTTTAATTAGCAAGAAAGAAAGATATCTCATTTTATGCTACTACCTCAGCTTTACTGTTAGCTTTAGGAATTGTTCTTAGAATTTACTTCCTGGGACCAGCAGTTAGCGTAATGGCTATGTCGCTGGACTCCCACGTAGTCAATCACAGTTCGAGTCCCTGACCCAGTGGCTTAAACTCACGCCGGGCGAGTGTGTGTGCGTGCCCAAGAACCCAAGAGGAGAATGGAGAAGAAGGGATTGTGGTGTGACCATCCCCTCTGGGGGGTGATTTCTCGCTTTCTATCTCTGTGTCCCTCTCTGTGTGTCTGGCGAGTGCACGCGCCCTATAGCAAAAACCTCTCCAAAAAAAAAAAAAAAGAATTTACTTCCTTAAGGAGTCCTACCTAAACTCCATTCACATCAAAGCATATAGCTCTGACAACTAAATTTGTTTTTTTTTTTTCTTATCACAAACCTCTTTTTATGGTCCAAATTCTAAATCAGTCTCAAAGAGAGCACTTATTTCTTCAATTCTTTTTAAGTATCATCTTCTCAAATCCAAATAAACTTAACAGTATAATACCTTATAAAATTATATAGTTTCCTTTTTCTTTACTAAAAATCAGAGTCGTATGCCTCAAGTTATCTTTGGGTTGGGTTTTTATTTTTAGGTTTGTATCTCGATATTTTTTTTAAGCAAAAAAGCTGATATGAAATATTAATGCCAAATCAGGCATATTCAATATGCCAAACTATTCCTCTTTCTAGATACTAGAAACAGATGGATTCATTTACACTTATTTACCAAAATTAAGAGAGATTTTGCTAAATATTGGACTTATCTGGCAAGTAGCATTACCTTTCTCCCTGCCACCTCACCACCACCACGGACATCCTTTTCCAGGCTGCCCTCTGTATCACAGAGGATGAAGCCAAGCAATTACATTTCCTCAACTCCCTTGCCCTGATATCCTACGTATATTTAGTATTCTGCCAATAGAAGACACCCGCTCAATATTTGGAAGGAGAAATAGAGTCACTTTTAAGAAACAGATAAGTGGATGTGTCTGCAGCCTTCACTTCCTTACCACTCGCCTGACTTGCAGTTAAATTATACTGGTCTCATTCTAAAGTTTATTTCTGATGGTTCACATCCCAAATCTAAACCTCTAGAAACTACAGATGAAATTTTTGAACATGGAAAGTTAGACTAGGAAAAGTATTTCTAACTAACAAATTCAACTCAAAGACAGAGATCAAAACAAGAATGATTGAATTATCCTGAGACCAGGCAAAAACATAAAATATAATTTACAAGATGAGTTTCTACCTCTTATGGGTTTCAGAAAAGCCCAAAGACAAATAGTTAATTTTCCCATTGTTCCCAGAGTGATCTGTTCCCCTGGGTGGTAAGGTAAGAAGATATAAGTAGAAAAAGTTAAAGAGGAGTATTATTCCCTAAATCCTACTTTACATGAGATTCCCAAGAGGCAGGTCTTCAGACAGCAATAATTGTATGAGAAGTTTATTGAGAAAGGAAATGGGTGGGACAGGAGAAAAAGATAAGCAAAAATGTGGTTTCAGCTGAAATCTAACCTCAGTCTGACCACATGAAGAGCTCTGGAATATGAATGGCTCCAGAGAGTTTTCCTTCCTGAATGCAGGAAGACTGGGCTCTTGGTTTGGAAACAGCAGCAGGGAAATAGGTCCCCAATTCTCATAAAGAGATCAGGGTAGGTACCAAGAGTACCAAGAGTATCTACTGCAAACCCCAACAGGGCTATTTTTAATTTTTTTTGGCTTACACACTGTACACCTGTCTGTACTCATCAACATTCAGCCAGACCTGGATTCATGTCCCATTGCAGAATATATTCTGTGCCTAGAATATTAATGTCAGGATCATGAAAGAAAAAATGAGAAACACCTAATCACTAATGCTATTCAGTTTTCAAGATATAATAAGCTCTTTTTAAGAAACTGACAAGATGATTCAAGATATCTTCTGATATTACAAAGGACTAGGTGCCAACAAAGCTACATTTTATACAATAGCACACATTCAGTTCAAGACCAAGTTAGAGACTGAGATTAACTTCTGAAAAGAAAGAAAAATATTAAATGTTTGATATTAACACTATAAAAATAATCAGTATTCCTACACGGTGTACTAGACAGTGGGTGGTGGTATGCTGAGGGAATCACCAAACTTCCTATTTCTTCTGGGTAAAAGATGTGAAAGCAGGTAGAGTAACAGGTAAGAGGGTCAGTGACTTTAACTGGCATAGATCATCTCTACTGAAAAATACTTAACTGGTTTTGTGTTACTGCAAATCAAATTCACAAGTTATGTTGTTGGTTTATACTAGGAGGTGGCATTCTAAAAACCGTGCGCCTGGTGAAACTGATGCCAGTGCCAGGGTAATAAATGAATAGCAACGCATCTTCCACCTCTTCCCTTTATATAGTTAATATGAGTTTAGATTGGGCTTGTGCAAGACCTCCAGTTTTCTTTAATATGAGGATACTTCAAGAAGTTAAAGGAGAATGGCCATATTGAACTCGAGTTGGAAGAAGCGAGTCCGGTCTCAAAACAGGTACAACCGCCGCCAGTCACCCCCCTACCCCAATCCGTCCCTCGCAGGCCCTCGCCGGCCCTTGCCGCCGCTGCCAGAGGGGGAGGAGGTCCTGATCCAAAGGAACCGGAGCAGTTGAGGAAACTGTTCATTGGTGGTCTGAGCTTTGAAACTACAGATGACAGTTTAAGAGAACATTTTGAGAAATGGGGCACACTCACAGATTGTGTGGTAATGAGAGACCCCCAAACAAAACGTTCCCTTAGCTTTGGTCTCGTGACTCCCTCTTGTGTTGAAGAGGTGGATGCAGAGGTGTGCTCCACCACAGAGTTGATGGACGTGTAGTGGAACCAGAGAGAGCTGTTCCTACAGAGGATTCTGTGAAGCCTGGTGCCCATGCAACAGTGAAGAACATTTTTGTTGGTGGTATTAACGAAGATACAGAAGAATATGATTTGAGAGACTACTTCGAAAAGTTTGGCAAGATTGAAACCATAGAAGTTAGGGAAGATCAACAGAGTGGGAAAAAGAGAGGATTTGCTCTTGTAACTTTTTATGGTCATGATAAAGTTGATAAAATTGTTGTTCTGAAAGACCACACTATAAATAGGCATAATTGTGAAGTGAAAAGGGCCCTTTCTAAACAAGAGATGCAGACTGCTGGATCACAAAAAAGTCGTGGAGGTAGATCTGGCAACTTTTTGGGTCATGGAGGAAACTTTGGAGGTCGTGGATGTAATTTTGGTGTGGTGGAAACTTTGGTGGAAGAGGAGGCTATGGTGGTGGAGGTGGTGGCAGCAGAGGTAGTTATGGAGGAGGTGACAGTGGATATAATAGATTTGGAGGTGATGGTGGCAACTATGGTGGTGGTCCTGGTTGTAGTAGTAGAGGTGGCTAATCACAAGATATTTGTGAATCTAATAGCATTAAGATTACCTTCAAATGAAAAATCTCAAAATTCCTCTTTGGTTTTTGTGCATTTTCTTTCAATGTGTAATCATACAATTTTAGTGCTTTAGATTTGCTGCATTCTGGCTGTGTTTAGAACATCTTCATTCTAGGGACCAGCAGTTGGTGTAATGGCTGTGTCGCTGGACTCCCATGTAGTCGACTGCGGTTCAAGTCCTGGACCCGGTGGCTTAAACTAACACCGGGCGCATGTGCGTGCGTGCCCAGGATCCCGAGAGGAGAATGGAGGAGAAGGGATTGCAGTGTGGCCATCTCCCCTGGGGGGGAGAGTTCTCGCTTTCTGTCTCTCTGTCTCTCTCTGTCTTTCTGGCAAGCTCACGCGCCCTATAACAAAAAACCTCTCCAAAAAGAAAGAAAAAAAAATGAAATCTTCATTCTACATTTACCTTGGTCACATTTGAACGGCTGGTTGTTCGGTGTGAAGAATGTCTACTTCCCAGGACCAGCAGTTAGCGTAATGGTATGTTGCTGGACTCCCACGTAGTCGACCGCGGTTCGCATCCCGGACCCGGTGGCTTAAAATTCACACCGGGCACGTGTGCGTGCGTGCCCAAGATCCCGATAGAAGAATGGAGGAGAAGGGATTGCAGCGTGGCCATCCCCCCTGGGGGGTGATTTCTCGCTTTCTGTCTCTCTCTGTCTGTCTGGCAAGCACACGCGCCCTATAGTGAAAATCTCTCCAAAAAGAAAAAAAGAATGTCACTTCCTTCCTATTTAAGTTATGAGAAGGGGTGGTAGATGTTTTCCTTTCTCAATCGCCTAGTACAAGTTTCTCACTTCCCAAAGACCTGAATCAAATTTGAGTAGTCTTAAGGTGTTTATTAATCTTAAGTTCCCAAAGAACACACTGCTAATGCTTGTATATATTCCAAACTTAAACTGTGTGGATGTGAGTTATCAATTTGTTGGAAAGATCCTGGTTGACAAGTTGTAGACGATAAAGTCATATTTATATAGATCAATTGTCTACCATTTGTGTGAGCTAGTGCTTACTATTTCATTTGAGCCCTAAGTATGTGCCCTAGTGTTAATCTTTGGCAGTTGAACATTGAATTCAAGATTCTTATTTTTGTTTTAAGGAGTACTAAGCAAAACAAGCAATAAAAAGGGGGATGGGGTATGCTAGTGTTTCAATATGCTCTGTCGTTGCTCTTATTCTGTGCCTCTGTGCATTATTATTTGGATACATGCAATGCTAGCATGGACATCAGTTTCCACAAATAACTACAGTTTTCCAGAAAACACTCAAATCAATAAATGTAACAAAAAACATTCTATTTGTTAATAGGCATATGTGAATAAGCAGTGTAGAAAATAGGCTAATATTAGAAAATGGTTAAAATCCAGGACCAGCAGTTAGCGTAATGGCTATGTCGCTGAACTCCCATGTAGTTGACCACAGTTCAAATCCTGGACCTGGTGGTTTGGACTCGCTGGGCGTGTGTGCATGCATGCCCAGGATCCCGAGAGGAGAATGGAGAAGACGCTTAACAAAATCCAGGGATTTGGGCATGGCCATCCCCCCTAGGGGATGGTTTCTCACTTTCTGTCTGTCTCTGAAGCACACGCGCCCTATAGCAAAAGCCTCTCCAGAAAAAAAAAAAAAAAAAAAAAAAAGAATTTAAAATCCTTAACTTCAAATGTGGTTATATAAATGGACACTGTCAATGTTCATAACTTAAACATAGGTACCTTGTCAAAATAATGCTTGGGAAAACATTTTATTAAAATCTAACTAAATTGTCAAAAAAATGTTCAAGGAAAATGGAATTAAAGTACAAGTTTATTTTGGTGCAAAAACATTCCAATTTTTCATTCTCACCAAAACCTATTTTGGTTTTGTTTCTTTTTCCTGTTACAACTATTCTAGTAGATGTAAAATAGTATCTCTTTATGGTTTTTAATTGCATTTCCCTAATGATTCATGATGTTGAGTATATTTTCATTTGCACATCTTCTTTGGAGAAATGTCTATTTAAGCTTTTTGTCTATTTTTAACATGGGTTTTGTCTTTTAATTCCTCAGTTGTAAGAGTTTTTTGTATGTTCTTTTCTTTTTTGTCAATCTGCCACAAGGTGTGTGCACCCACTAGAGAGAGAAAGAGTGAGAAAGCAATCCCGGGATTTCTCCTCAGAAATCTGGGCATACACATACACTCAGCATGTTTCTCAAGCCACCAGGTTCAGGACTCAAGTCACATAATCAGCCATGTGGAATCTATCCATCGTAACCACCACATCATGGGCTGCCCCTGTATATTCTAGATATGAGAACTTTATCAGATATGTGATTTGGAAATGTTTTATCTCATCCTATGGGTTGACTTTTTAATTTCTCGATTATGTCCTTAGCTGTGGAAATTTTTTTTTAATCTTGGTAAAGTCCAGTTCACTTATTTTTCTCTTTGGTTACTGCTATTAGAGAAGTTTTGTTTGTTTGTTTGTTTTTGTCTGTGTGTGATTTTTGTTTGCTTTTTGTTTGTTTATTTTGAGAAGTTTTTGCTATAGGGCATGTGCACTCGCCAGAAAGACAGAGAGAGACAGAGAGACAGAAAGTAACAAATCACCCCCCAGGGAGGATGGCCACACCACAATCCCTTCTCCTCCATTCTCCTCTCTGGATCTTGGGCACACACACACACACACACACACACACACACACACCCAGCATGAGTTTAAGCCACCGGGTCCGGGACTTGAACCACAGTGGACTACATAGGAGTCCAGCGACATAGCCATTACACCAACTACTGGTCCCCAGCTATTAGAGAGATTTTTAACCTAGTGAGTGTTTTCCATTTTTGAGTCTACTGATAAGTTATACTTCATAGTAATTTTTTTTTTCATTTCATCCAAGTTTTCTAACTTATTGTCACAAAACTGTTAATAGTATTCCTTCTACCATCTGCTATGTCTGTGGTTACGTTCCTTCTTATTTCTCATATTGCTTATATGTGTGCCCTTTCTTCTTTTAGCTTGATCATTCTCATCAGAGCTTGTTAATTTTATAGACCTTTGCAAAGAACAAAATGTGGTTTTATTGATTCTTTCCTTCTCTAGCTTTGTTTCTGATTTCAGAAATGTTTTAAACTTTATTATATTCTTTCTTCTACTTTTGAAAAATTTACTCTGTCTTTAATTTCATAAGATGTACTTTTTTAAGATGGAAAATTCTTGCTTTAGTTGCGACTAATCTTACATTTAACCCAAATATTGATTTTTGGTTTTAGGTTTTAATAATTACACTTTTTGTCTAAATTTTGTTTAATTATTTTTTTAATTTTCCAGTCATTTTAATAGTTTCTTCTTTTAATTTTTATTGCTAAATGACACATATGCTCACCAGAGAGAGAGAGAAGAGAAAGTACCCCCCCCATGAGGTATAGTCCCTCCATAATCCCTTCTCCTCTGTTTTTCCGTCCTGTTGGGATTTTCAATACACACACATGAATGCCTAGAGTATTTTTCAAGTCTCTTATGGGTGCTGTGATTTGAACTGTGGTAGGAGGCCATGTGGGCAGTCAACTACTTGGGATCAGGCTCCCTCAACCACTAAGCTACAAAGTTGGCCCTTAAATAGTTTCTTATTGCTTACTTATTATTGTGATTCTATCCTTTTATCATCTTTAAACATTTTATAAATAAATTTCTTCTTATTCTTTTATCTCAATATTTATTTTTGTTAACTTGTCTTTATCCATAGCTTCACATACAGAATGTATAGTTCTATGTAATCTTTTTTATATTACTTTATAGTCTTACTTCTTGGTGATCTATTTACATTGAAGTTGTATTTGTTAGGTATCGATACATGGAATGTTAACACGGAAGAATCCCAAAAGTCCTGAATTGTTAGCCTTTCCTCTAAAAAGGATTTTGGATTCTAAAAGAATATGTGTGACATATATCAAATAAACTGTAAAGCATGTTCAGTGACAGAGTCAGATCACTATGAAGCATAATCCATATCAGAAGTACATATTTATCAGACCAGTCTTAGCCTAGTGGTTAAGGGAACCAGATTCCACATAGCTATCTGTGCAATTTGAATCTCAGACCCAGCAACTTGAAAAACATACTGGGCATGCTCCAAATCCCAGCAGGAGGAGAAATAGGAAGAAAAGGATTGTGGCATGACCATGCCCCATAATACCTATTCTTTGTCTCTCTCTTCCTCTTTCTCTCTCTATGTCTCTTTTTGGCAAGCACATATAGCCTCTATCTCTTACCAGAAGTGAGAGTTTCTTTAATAATCTTTCTCAAGTTGAAGCCATGTCAAGATGCTGTGTTCCTCAGGATAATTGTTCTTATTCAACAGCTATTACAGTGCTTTCACACATAGCAGGTACCCATAAATACCAGTTGTTTGAGACTAGACATAAAACACACAAAAAGCATACACACACACACACACACACACACACACACACAAATTTTTTCCAAGTTCTTAAACCCATGTCATTTTATATAAATACATACCATTTAGATTCATTTCCTATTATTTCACCCCAATAACAATTCCAATTTAAGGTATTCTAACCACTACAATTGCATTCAAACCCAAGGAATACAGACATAAACATCTACTGTTGGAAAAACAAGTAAAGTTTCTTAGTTTTATTTTGGAGCCTTGGTGCAAGTAAGGAAAAGAGATCAAAGGAGAAATTATCTCAGGAATACAAGAAAGAAGAGATGATATAGGTAATACCTCAGTGAGAAAATTTACATGAATATTTCATTCCTTGTTGTAGGCAGTTACAGCGTGATAGAACCAGAGAGGTATACTTTTTCGTACACATCATATGCATAGTAACCATACCTAATTTCCTTTACATATTTACAAATGGACATACCATTTAACCTCTGGGTTGGACCTTCACCTCTACAAAAATAAATGAACAAAAAAATTTTCCTTTCACTAATAATCTGGTAAACAATGTAGTCTATAGAATTGTTTGCCTGGGAAACTGTTTTTTGAGAAAGGGGGCACAATTTTATGCCCATATGCTAGATACACGAAGATATGGTACATTGTTTTCCATTACATCCACTCACAACCTTCCCACTGCAAGTCCATGACATTTTCACTTTCATAGCACTCCCATAACAATGCACAACTATTAGTAAATTAGGTTCTATCTCATTCAAAATAGAACATTAGAATGCATATAAGCAAAGAGTAACATTATCCTAAATATAAACTGTGTTTTGACTGTTATTTATAGCAAATCAGCTGCAATACATCTCCTACCTGAACATGACAAGTCAATGTATATGGTACTTGAAAATCACTGCCTTGTATCAGATAAAATTTTGACCACACAATAAAAGTGCATGTGCACCACAATTATATGTCCTATCTATTAAGAGAGAAAAAAATGTGTTTCTCTGGTCACTGAAAAAAAATGACAAAACACAAGTCAACTGTAACAATACTTCTATTAATTATTAAACCATAAAAAAAGTAAAGATACCGGGCTTTCCCAGTATTTTTTAATATGAAATTTCTTTCAAAATAATATATTTTGTTGTCCTTGATTTGTTGATGCCCAAAGTATGCCTGTAGCATTCCTGCTGGATGGTCCCATGCGAAGGGGGAGGGGGGCAGAGTATCCTGATGCTCTTGGTGACCACTGCTACCTGGCACAGCAGGAGCATGAGAGCACAGATAGTCCTATCCACTGTTAGTAAAGACATGATGCAGCTTGGGAAGGGAGGCGGGTGGAGAAGCCTACATCAGGCATTGCAAAAGGTCTTCAGGGAGACAATTGATAAGACCGGTAAAGAAAAGGGAAGGCTTGTACAGCTATTGAGGTGTGAGAAAAGTGGGAGAGAAAGAGGATTTAAAGATACATATCTGAAGGTATCAATTTAATCCTCTTTAGAGTTCTTGAAGGAACAGAGATAAGTTTGCAATTACATTTAATTACTTTCCCTGCTGGTCTTCCTTTTGAGGTACAGGATTATTTCTTTTATGTATATATTCAGTCGACTATTCATCTAATCAACAAATACATACAGACTGCCTACTAATTGTCAGATCCTGTTCCAGACACTGGGAATACAGTGATGAATAAAGAAAACTTTTCTTCCCTCATGAAACTAACATCTTGTTTGGTGAAGAGAGACAAATGACACACAAATGACAGGAAAAACATGTAGTATGTCACATGGTGATTATTTTATCATACTATAGAAAAATACTGTATTACATAAAATAGTATGATGGACTGTTATTGAGAAAAATAAAGTAGGAAGGAATATAGGGAATGTTGGAGAGATTGCAGTTAAACACAGTATTAAGAAAGACCAAGTGAAGGTCTTCTTGAGGAAGTTACTGTTAAAGATCTGAATAAAAAGAGTTGAATAATGATACTTTGGAGATAGCAACTGGAACAAGTGCAAATGCTTTAATTAAAGTAGGGTATGTCTAACATGTATCAGAGGCAAGGTTTATGCCATATGTTTCATAGCACATGCATGTCACTCATTAATGGTACTGACAGATACAAGCAAGCTCAGTATTATTCAAATTGTAAGTTATCACCCATGAATGGATGAGGAAATTAATTTCATAAATACCACAATGTTTAAAAATAGAATAGAGAGCCAGGGGGTAGCACAGTGGCAATGCGACTGAACCCACATGAGAATGTTCATGAGTTCACATCCTAGGGACTCCCTGAGCATTCCAGATATGTGTATATGCACCTATGACCTAGGCCAGCTGAAACTATAGGCCCATCTTAGCAGAAAGATCCTACTGGGACTGCCTCTCTCTCTCTGTCACTGTCTCTGTCTCTGCCTCCCTCTTTCTATGAGTGTGTCTCTCCCTCATGGAATAAAGAAAGAGAGAGAGAGAGAGAGAGAGAGAGAGAGAGAGAGAGAGAGAGAGAAAGAAAGAAAGAAAGAAAGAAAGAAAGAAAGAAAGAAAGAAAGAAAGAAAGAAAGAAAAGATAGAAAGAAAGAAATCATAAGAAATAGAAAATAGGGCCAGTCCATAGCCTAGTGACTAAGATGGCTGGAAACCAGGCAGTTCAATTTCCAGACTCAATGACTTGAAAAACACTCCAGGAACATGTGTGTGCATGTCCAAAATCCTGACAGAAGAAAGAGAGAAGGAATTGTGATGTGACCATGTCCCGCAGAGGGTGCTTTCTTGCTTTCTCTTTCTCTCTCTTTCCCTCTCTTTCTCTCTCTCTCTCCAGCAAGTGCACATATCCTCTTGAAATTTTTAATAAATAATATAAAATATTAATATTATTAATAAATCATTGATATAAACAGAAAATAACTGAGTGCATCATGGTACTTTTTTTGGTTCAAGGTTTTATTTCACAGTGTACATTTATATTTTTGTGTGTGAGAGAGAAGATAGGTATACTAGTAATTAGTTGCCATGTAAAATGTATTTTTTAAATAATTATTTATTAAATTTTATTTATTTATTCATTTATTTTTAATTGACAGAGAGGGACACAGAGAGAGAGAAAGAGGGGAAGTGAGAAAGCAAGCCACCAGGTCTGGGAACTGAACTGTGGTCAGCCATGTGGGAGGGTCCAGTGCCTTAACCACCATGCCACCTGCTGGTCCCGTAAAATGTATTTCTTACTATAAACTCCAGCCCAAAATGTTTAAGAAATATGGAGGTAAACTGGCTTTCCCTTCTAGGAATTAAAATACTTAGTTTTATATTTATCTTCAGATCAATTATTTTCAACGGAAGTGGAGTCTCCATAATAGGAAAGTGGGACATTTAAGAATTATCGAAGATATACTCCTCCCAAGTTCTTCAAAAATTCTTATACCACCTCATCCTAATGAAGAATCACTACTTTCATGTTTATCACTAATACTGAAAGTAATTTGTCACATCTGCCCCCTAATCAAGGGTTTAACCACTCTATATAGGCCTGCTAAACAGCTTGGCTAAATTTAGCTCCCTTGTCACAAGCATCATTGCCAATGGGACAGTCAACTTCCAAATGTCAAGGCCATGACATAGGCAAGAATGATGAGCCTGATCATTTATGAGGTGGGAGGATCACCCTTGCTAACATCTCTGAGTGCACACCTATGAGGTATGTAGTTTCACTATCATTGGAGACTTGAGATGGTCTCATTTCATCTCTAGGTTTCTATTTTAGAAAAAGGATGAGAATTCAAAAGACCCACATGTACATAAATATTCCATTTGTTTGACTTTCAGTTGAGTTTATCTTGAGATTCATTTACAAGCCCAGTTGTTCTCAGCACAATTAATAACACTTATTAGACAGTAAATTCTCCCTTGCTACAAAATAAAATGTCACAAAGTTTGTATTAACCACTCAGCTTTATTATCTCCTTTGTAAGTGCATTATGGGGCTGTCTTTTAACTAGGTAGCAATTTTCAGTGATAGGTTTAGCTCTCAAGAGATACCACTTATTAGTGAAACACATTGCATTATCTTGGACAGTCACATGTTCTTGAATCACAAACGCTGAATCAGCATTTTGTTGATATCCTGTAGATTTCTGATAATAGTATATATTATCGCCATCTACAGCCCAACATTTAACTAGTTTATAATATCTTGCTATATTTGCTATATCTTTTATATATATTGCTATACTAGGTAAAGGTCAATGTTGTGGTATAGTCTCTTGTTGAGATTGTTGCATTCTACAAATACAACCCATCTGTACTGGCATCTATATGCTGTTCTTGCATTAGCACTGGAGAAAAACAGCTCCAAACATATGCTCCACTAATATGTCAAAGGCATTGAAAATATGTGCTTGAATAGTTTGATTGACTGGTCCTACAATTTCAAAGATTTAATTACCTTCGATTATATATAATCTAAATCTGGAAAAGAAATATAATAAGCATGATGGATTAAAGGTTCAAACACTGAAAAACAAATACCAAATAGATGATAAATCTCTACTCCATCAACTAGTTTTATTAAATGAATTTTGGTGATGAGAAAAGATTAGGAAAAGTCTATATACTGACATCAATAACACTAAATGTTTTGAAGTACTCACTAAATCTTATGATTGTATAGGTGAAGTACTTATTTATTGTTTTATCCATCCAGTGAAGCAAGCAGTAAATAGTTTGGTTAGACTTCTCTGTCACTAAATTAAAGAGAGATTTATATTTGAGAAGCCATATTTGCACTGCATTAATAAAAATCTTTGTAAATACATTTCTCCATTGTACATTCAGGTTGGTATTCAGTATTAGAGGCCATACTTCTAAACAAGTAAATGGAATAAAGGAAAGGCTGTAGGAATCCCTAAATTAAGATATTTTTCTAAACTTAAAATTGTGACATAGATTTCCCAACAAATGTGACCTATTTTACATAAAAAAATAATGTATGTATATCCCACTGTGATCATTTGCTTACCACTTAAAACTGACTAATGAAGGATTCCTTTGTATTTACTTGAAATACAAAATGTAAGAAAACATAGAACACCCAGTATCAGGGAAAAAACAGAATTATTATATAGGATATTTTTCATCCTTTCTTTAAGATTATGATGCCTGCTTGATTTAGTCTTTGCTAGTTGAAACAATAGCATACTAATGGTCTATTCTTAAATTTAGTCTTCATTTTCAGAAATAAAATCCTTCTGGCCTATTGTTTTTTAAGAGATTTTTGCTATATGGTACATGTACTTGCCAGAGACAGGGAGGCAGAAAGTGAGAAATCACTTCCCTGGTGGATGGCCATACCCCAATCTCTTCTCCTCCATTCTCCTTTCAGGATTTTGGACACACACACACACTCACCTGGCATAAGTTTTTGTTTTGTTTTGTTTTGTTTTTGAGAGATTTTTTGCAATAGTACACATGTGCTTTCCAGAGAGAAAGAAAGCAAGAAATGACCCTCCAGAGGGGTGGGGGGTGGGGGGGTGGCCATGCCACAATCCCTTCTCCTCCACTCTCCTCTCAGGATTTTAGACACGCATGCACACACATACACAGCGTGAGTTTTAAGTCACTGGGTCCAGGACTTGAACCACAATCAACTAATTGGGGTCTATCCATGTAACTATTGTGCCATCTGCTGGTCCTGGAGGCTAGTTATTAGAAGAAGCCAGAAAGAAGGACCAGTAGATGGCATAATGGTTATGTTGCTGGACTCCCACATAGTACACTGTGGTTCAAGCTCCAGATCAGGTGGCTTAAAACTCATGCCGGGTATGGGTACATGCATGCTCAAAATTCCAAGAGGAAAATGGAAGAAAAGGTACTGCAACTTGACTATCCCTCAGGCAGGGGGAGGTGATTTCTCACCTCCTGCATGTGTTTCTCTGGTGTGCACATGCACCCTGTAGCAAAAATCTCTCTGAAAAAAAAAAGAGAGAAAAGACCTAGCCTCTCTACTCACCCCACCCCTAATGTTTTCATCCACCAAAATACACGTTTTTAATCAGATCAGATAGTGGGATAAAGTTCTGGCCTCAGATTTTAACAAACATTCCAATTACAAAGAATAAGAAAAGACACTTACCTATAATTAAAAACTCATTGACTCATAAGCAGATTTTTTCCACTAGGCATTATCCTATCTTGGAGGAATTCATTGTTCTCTTGTCAACCAAATCCTGATAAAAAAAAAAAAAAAAATCTTACAAAGATAAGCAGGCAGCTTGAGAGAGAGAGGTGGGTAGGGAGCATCTTTCACCTTCACCCCCATTCCGCTCACACTAGAACATAAGTTGTTTCTGTTCTAGGAAGAGTTTCCAACTCATTTAATTTCATAAGTGTCTGAGTGTCTAGGACACGGTACACACTCTTCAAAATTTTCAATTGATTTCTTGAGGTATAAAATTTGAGTATTATCCACTTATTTCTGGACTTTAAAGAGGCAAGGATACTTGAGGGATTGTGATTAAGGATTAAGCTCTGTTCATAAGAACTATGTCAGTTTTGAAAGTCCTAGAACACAATAAAAGTTAAGAATAAAATGTTCCTAAACCAAACACAGCCTCTCATTAATCACTCAGCCAAAATTTCAATATTTTATTGTACTTGAGGGTCATTGTAATTCATATCTTTTTTTTTCACTGCATATTACAGGAGATACTTTACATAAATACCAGGTTGAAGATATTTTGATCAACTGAACCAGGGAGAAATGTTCGCATATTGAAACGTTCACTTTGTAAGCTAAACAATGTGATTTAATGTATATTAATTAATTAATTTTTCAAAATAAATAAATAAATACCAGGTTGATTCTGTGTAGACTTCATAAAATAACCTGAGAGTTAGATCTTAAAATCTGAGACCAGCTAATTTATTTTACAGTTTGTCCTAAATTATGAAGGGTAAAAATGCAGTTAGAAGTATTTTTAGTTCTTAAATTCAAAATAAACAAGAGTATGTTGAAGTGGAAAGCCCAAAATCAATGATCACACTTGAAAAGATGTAAGACACATGGTGTTTGGTACGTATGTGGTTAGTTAGTCATATATGTGCACAACTATTGGGTCTAGTCCTCATGCCATTACTTACGAGGTGTAGGGCTTTGCACAAGATTTCTCTCTTCTCAATGCTTCAGCTTCATCATCTGTAAAAGGTGGATAATTAAGCCTACTTCCTAAGGTTGTTGCGAGGATTAAAATAATTACTATTCTCCTTGATTATCATTTTCTCATCTCTCACCCTCACACAACCAGTCTATTATGAGGTCCTATTTGACTTCCTCTAAACATGTCTTGCTCCTTTCCATACCTATCAGTCTATCTGCGCCTATGTTCATGAAGACCACCATCACTTTGCAGAAGCAGAAACTGATCTGAGTCTACACCCACCTATTCCATTCTCCAAACTGATCCTTTGAAAATATTTATTCAAATCACATTCTTTTCCTTCTTAAATCTCTGTCACAGTCTTTTTTTATTTCAAATATATTTATTTACATTCACTTACTGCACATCATTATGGTGTACAAAATGAGATTTTTCCATCCAGAATACACTGTCTATTGGCTCCATCAAGGATATTTCCATATGTTACCATCAACAAATAATTTTCTATTTCTTCTGTAACAGTCTTCTATTGCTCTTTAAGGTAAAGGTAGAGTTTTTAACATGTCCAGCAAGATTTATTTTCTCTCCTAATCCACCAACTTGATCTCCTACAAGTCTGTTTCTTCACTTAGTCATCATTTTCCTATCTGTTCTTCAAACTTAGTAAGTTTTATCCCATTTTAGAGTCATGGTGTATATGCTCTTCTCTGGAACAGTAATCCCTTACCCCAGCCCTACACATGAATTTCTCCTTTTTATTCCTAAAAAAAAATAGCTCTGAAATACATTATTTTTTATAGAAGCCTTTCCATGACATCCTATATAAAGAATCCATGTTGGTCATTATTCTATTATCTATGTTAATTATCATAGTCTTTATTTTGTTGTTGTCAAGGTAGTTTCTCAAGTCTATAAATATCTTTCTTTTTTATCTTCAGTGCTTGGACATAACAGGCACTTAATAATTTTTGAATAGAAAAAAATGTCTGCCATTTTTTGTGACACATGTAAGTGCTCAGTGAATGATAACTTTTATCATTACAGCAATGCTTTCCTTCATGGATATCATATAGCTTATATGCAAGCAAAAGAGTGAATACAAATGCATAATTTAAGGGGATTATATTGGTTATTGAAAAAAATTTACCAATTCAATAAACACTATAATGATGGATAACTTTCAAATTAATTTTACCATGCAATAATATACTTAGAGATCTTGGTTAGGTCAATAGGAACAGTACTTAGATTGCAATCTTTGAGAACTGCAGACATACAAATAGTAGACAGTAGATATAATCTCCATGGCTTTTTCCTGATATCTATCAACCTCACCTGGTAAACACCTTATGGATGAACATAATATTCTATTACACTCTCTCTCTCTCTCTCTCTCCCCCTCTCTCTCTCTCTCCCTCTTTCTCTCTCTCATTAACATGCAGACAGAAAGTGTTCATTTCTTGAAATGAATCAGAGACATAATAGAGACAATTTCACAAGTGAAATAAGATTGAAGATTTATTACCAAAAACCATGCAAAAGCTTCTCTACTTAAGCTGTAGCTACAACCATAGTGCTTCCAACTAAAGAGTGATTTTGAGGACCAGCAGGTGGCATGGTGATTAAGGTGCTAGACTCCCACATGGCTGACCACAGCTCGAGTCCTGGATCCAGTGGCTTGAAACTCACACAAGGCATGCATGCATGCATGCCCAAAATCCCAGGAGGAGAAGGGATTGCAGCATAGCCATCCTCCCTTGGGAATGATCTCACTTTCTCTGTCTGTCTCTCTGGGAAGCAGAAGTTTTATAAAATAAAATATCCTATGTATGTATAGCATGTATGGAACTAAATAATTTCTAACATCTCTGCAGCTTTCACAGATCAATGCAAATAATATATCTACTGGTTTATAAACCCTTCTTAGGATCTCAAAGCATATTATTACAAGCTAAAACTCATTTTTATAACTTCTCAGGTGACAGTAGATGTTTGATCTATTTTGTAGAAAAATTAATTAAGTGGATTTTGCAGGACTTCTCTAACTTAACGCAATAAGTCAAAAGAGCTATAGCTTCAAACCAAAAGACTGTTTCTCATATTATCTTTCTCGTATTCCAGTAATTACAAGTAATATAATATTGAGGCATCCATTAGAATTTTACTTACTGCTTATATATGCTATTATAAAATAAGCTCAAGGAAGTAAATTTTTTAAAAATAAAAGTCAAAGACTATATTTTATCTTTAACATCACATAATTTTGATCACTGGAAAATGTAACTCATAGATCTTTCCAGAGGAAATTGTCTGTATTCCTATTTCCCATGAAAAAGCCTGGGGAAGTATTTCCATGGCTAAAATGTGACTAAATTCTGCAAATGATCAAACCAAGGTTTCTTCTGCATTATATTGTCAAGAACTACTTTTAAACTTGAAAATTATGAACAGTTAATACGTCTCTCTTTTTTTCTGCAGGATGGACTGGAGGCTGCACTCATATACTTAAACTTCCCTAATTAGAAGCTCCCCATTGTTTTCAACTTCGAATTCAAACTCCTCAGTATGGTGTAGGAAGTCTTCACAATACACATTAGTATGTGATGATTATTCAACTCCGACTTTTCACTCCAGTAAAAAAACAAAACTTTTCAGATTTCAAAACAAGAAAATGTATTGGCTCACTGAAGAAAAAGTCCTACACTTAACCATTTAGCAAACATCTGCTTTGTATTGACTGATGGCTATGTGTTATTCTTGTTTCATATTTTTCTTGTTTTTATGACTGTCAATTCCCAGATCAAGGGATTTTAAAGCTGGGTTCCAACCCCTATGTAGTAAGGGAGTACAGCCTTTAGTTCAGATCTTGTGGGGAAAATAAGAGAGATGTCTCTTCCTAACTGCTCATAGTTTTCAAAGTTAGAAGTAGTTCTTTTCAATATAATCCAGAAGATGCCTCAGTTTGGTCACTTATAGGGTTTAGTTAGATTTAGACAGAGAAATACTTACCCAGGCTTTTTTCTGAAAAATGGGAAAACAAGCATTTTATTTTTCTAACTATGCCTGTTACTTTAAATCTCAATTTAAAAAAAAAAAAAAAGAGGTGAATTATTTAGTTGAGTAACTTGGAAAATTGCAACCCTGTGGAGCAGGCCTTGACCATACATGCCTGTACTCTCAGTCCATTCACCATGTAGCAACATCTGCCTTGCACTGATGACTGTTGTTCATGTGTTATATATTTCACTTGTTTTGTTTTTGTTCATATTTTTATTTCAATTTCTTTTATACATTCAATCACATATATCACTTAGCTTGCAAAGTGAATATTCAAACATGTATACATTTCTCACCAATCCAGTTGAGAATACTATACACATTATCTTCAACAGATAATAACCCATTTCTTTGTTCCATGAATGCTTTGCCTCTCTATTTTTCTCCTTCATCAGACTCTCCTCCTTCACCCACCCTCTTCACATACTGTATCTGGTATTTATAACCATTTTCTATGTTTGTGTATCTTACAGTCATTCAGTTTTGGCTATAGAATGCAGACAGTCAGTATATATTAAGTGGAGACATAAAATGTCTCTCCTTCATAGCCTGGCTTGCTTTACTCAGCAGTATATATTCATCCACTTTCTGTCAAAAGCCAGGATTTTCTTGTTTTTTATGGCTGAGTAGTACTCCATAGAGTATATGTGCCACACTTTTTCAACCCATTCATCTGTTCATGGGCATTTGGGTTGGTTCCATGTCTTAGCACTTTTCCGACTAAGGATTCTTCTGTCCTTTGGGTAGATACCAAGGGGTGGGATTGCTGGGTCATATGATAGTTCTATTTGTAGATCTTTGAGGGAATCTCCCTATTGTTCTCCTTAGTGGCTGGACCAATTTACATTCCCACCAGCAGTGTAAGAGAGTTCCCCTTTCACCACGTCCCTGCCAGCATTTATTTTTATTATTTTTTTCTTAGTCATTCTGACTGGGTTTAAGTGATATTTCATTGTAGTTTTAGTCTGCAACTCCCTTACAATGAGGGATGTTGAGCATTTTTTCATATGCTTTTTGGCTATTCATATATCTTCTTTTGAGAGTGGTTTTTCAACTCATTCTCCCATCTTTTCATAGGGTTGATCATCTTTTTGGGGGACAGCTGCTTGAGTTCCCTATATATTCTGGGTATCTGTCCCTTATCTGACACATAGTTTACAAAAATATTTTCCCATTATGAGGGCTGTTGATTAACACTGACTACTGTGTCCTTGGCAGTGCATAAACCTTAATCTGATATAATCCCACTTGTCTATTTTGGGGATTATTGACAGTGTTTTGGGGATCTTGTTTAAGAAGTATTTGCCTACCTTAAAATCTTTCAGAGTTTCCCCAGTGTTTTCCAGCAGTAGATTTATAATTTGAGTTCTTAGGTTTAGATCTTTGATCCACTTTGAGTAGATTTGTGTCAATGGTGAGAGGTAGGGGATTAGATTTATCTGCAGGTGGATGCCAGTTTTTCCAGCACCATTTGCTAAAGAGGTTTTCCTTACCCCACTAAATTGACTGATACTAAGTTAGTTGATAAAGTACTTCAATAATGAGATAAAGAACTTGTATCTCTCTATCTCTACGCTCTACTAAGTGTAGATTCATCCTAAAACTGAGAATAGATAATGGCTTCCAGCAACAATAGAAGCTAAATTCATCTCCCTTTAATCCACCAGGAAACAGAAGGAAACTCACCAGAATTTCCTTTAAGAGTAAGAAACTTCAGGGCCAGCAGGTGGCATGGTGGTTAATTTGCTAGACTCCCACATTGCTGACAGATATTTGAGTCCTTGACCAGCAACTTGCTTTCTCACTTTCCCTTTCTCTCTCTGGTGAAATTATAGAAATAATAATAATAAATTAAATTAAATAAATGATTTTTTAAAAGAGTAAGAAACTTCATTCTCAAAACTTTACCACAAATCTCTTTTGGGGTCATATTGGCCTAGGTTCTATAAACGCCCATTTCTGAACCAGATAAGGGATGGTATAACATGGATTTTAAGGAGTCGACCACAGAATCCACTACTCTTGGCATACTTGTAGTTCTAGTAAGTTCTGTCTTCTCTCACGTCACCTAGATTTCATATACTTTTGCCTTTACCTTGGATTAATTTCCTCCTCATCATGCTTAGCCAAATCTTACTTATCTTATACTTATTTTAAATGTTGCCTCCTTTTGAAAGGGTTTTATCCACCACCTTACTCACATGTCTAAATTTAGTTACAACTCCTTTGCATTCCCATAGTACACCATAAAAAATCTCCATTCTAACACAGCAGTCATTTATTTCCTTGTCTAAATTCTCGTCATTATTCTAATCATAACACTTTGCGCAGTAATTATTTGTTACATACATGTAAATAGATAATTAATAAAACATCTTGAGAGCAAGGGTCAATATTGATTAAATGTGCAATAGAGTTAAATGAATGAGTAAATGAATGTATGAATTGAGATATCAAGTAAATGACATATAAATGTGATAAAAATTTACTTAAAACTAAAAGAAATACAATTCTCCGATGCATCACTCTCTGGATAGGAACAAAATCAATTTTATTTGGCTAGTCACAAAGATATATATACACACATACACATATATACATGTATGTGTATATATATATATAATATATGTGTATATATGTATATATCATATATATGTGTGTGTGTATATATTATATATACATATACATATTTATGTATATGTATATATATTATATATACATATACATATTTATGTATATATATCATGAATGCCAGAGAACCTGTGCATTCTCCAGACAGAGACAGGGAGGCAAAGAGAGAGGGAGGAGGAGAAAGCACTCCCACTAATGACACATGGTCACACCACAATCCTTTCTCTCCATTTCTACATCCTATTGGGATTTGGGGCATAACACCCAACATGTTTTTCAAGCTGCTAGGGCATGCATTCAAGCCACATGACCAGCCAAGTGAGATCCAGCTCCCTCTACCATTAGGCCACAAGGTCAGCACAAATAAGATATATATATTTTTTTTTTTCTTTTTCTGTTTTTATTTTTTAACTTTTACTACAAGGTGAGAGAGAAAGAAAGTGAAAAATCATCCTCCCAGGGTGATGGCCATGCTGCAATCCTTTATCCTCCAGTCTCCTCTAGGGATTTTGGGCACACACATGTGCTCAACATAATTTTCAATCTAAGTCCAAGACTCAAATCACACAGCCAACCACGTGGGATCCAGTGCCTTAACCTCCACACCACCTGCTAACCCAAACTAATCATACTTTCTAAATGAAAACTCATTGCTTTGGTTGCAGTGCCCTGGGAGGAAATGTTTTATTTCATTTCATCCAAACATCATTTCACAAACTGAGTTGACTTTACTAATTCTATGGATCTCTCAACTTAATGGTTTTCTTGCTGTGCTTCTCATAAATTTATAATTTCTTAGAATAGGTGCTACATTAGGGTTGCAATAGAGTCAGGGGTCAACACAAACAGGCAAAGTTCCAAGTTCTTCCTCCTGTGTCTTTAAGATGTGCTCTGATTTTTTCCATTTTATATGAAAGTTCTTTAAGATTTTATCCTAGTAATTTTTAAATGCTATCTTAATCATATTAATTATCATTTATTCATCAATTATTTGTCCCAGGGTAAGTGTTTAACATGGTTTACAGCGCTTATAAAAAGCTCCGAAAGAGCCCGCCATGGTGGTGCATTTAGCAGGGCGCCATTAAAAAATACTGGAGCCAGGGAACCAGCAGTTAGCATAATGGCTATGTCGCTGGACTCCCACGTAGTCGACCGCGGTTCGCGTCCCGGATCCGGTGGTTTAAAACTCACGCCGGGCGCGTGTGCATGCGTGCCCAAGATCCCAAGAGCAGAATGGAGGAGAAGGGATTGCGGCGTGACCATCCCCCCGGGGGGTGATTTCTCGCTTTCTGTCTCTATGTCTCTCTCTGTCTGTCTGGCGAGCGCATGCGCCCTATAGCGAAAATCTCTCCAAAAAAAAAAAGAAAGAATGAAAGAAAAAAAAAATACTGGAGCCATATGAAATTCCGGCTTAGGATCCTGTTGACCTGAATGTGCCAAGCACACAGTTGTGCACCTGTAATTCTGGTTGCCTGGAAGGTTGATGAAAGAATCAGCAATGATGAGACCCTATCATGATTGCTCTCCCTCTACGTATTACTCTCTTTCACTTATGAAAGAAATACACTTCTAAGTAAACATAAAATTTGTACTATTACTATTCACATTTTTATAGATTTAGAATCTAAACTTAAATGAACAGTTTAACTGTTAAATTATAATTTATAATTTAATTTAAAATTATGAAGATCAATTTGAGAACATATATCCACAGCCTTTGCAATGTTGATATTCTTTGAAAATTTTAATTCCTTTGACAGTTATATGAGCCAGCAAAATGAGTCTATAAGACCCAGGTTATTTTCTTGATAGCTTTGGCTTATACTAGTATTTGCATTCTATTTATCCCATAAACAGCAATCTTCTTCCTCAAAAGAAAATGTAAGAGTACTTCTTTTTTTTTTTTTTTTTTGAGAGGTTTTCACTGTAGGGTGCGTGCACTTGCCAGACAGACAGAGAGAGACATAGAGACAGAAAGCGAGAAATCACCCCCCGGGGGGATGGTCACGCCGCAATCCTTTCTCCTCCATTCTCCTCTATGGGATCTTGGGCACGCATGCACACGCACCCGGCGTGAGTTTTAAGCCACTGGGTCCGGGACGCGAACCGCGGTGTACTACGTGGGAGTCCAGCGACACAGCCATTACGCTAACTGCTGGTTCCCAAGAGTACTTCTTAAGTTCATCAGAGAGACACTGCTTACTATTAGGTACTGATGTGTGACTTTGTTTTTTTTGTTTTTTTTTTTTTTTTTGAGAGGTTTTTGCTATAGGGCGCGTGCGCTCGCCAGACCGAGAGAGAGAGAGACAGAGAGACAGAAAGCAAGAAATCACCTCCCAGGGGGGATGGCCCCACTACAATCCCTTCTCCTCCATTCTCCTCTCGGGATCTTGGGCATGCACGCACACATGCCCGGCGTGAGTTTTAAGCCACCGGGTCGGGACGCAAATCGCTGTCGACTACGTGGGAGTCCAGCAACATAGCCATTACGCTAACTGATGGTCCCTGATGTGTGACTTTTGGAATTACCTGTGTGACTTTATCCTGCACTTAGTCTCTTGACTGAATTTTGAATCAGAATCCAGTAACCACGTAAATCTGCAAAGTGCTATAAAGAAATAGTAAAGAGGTATATTCCTGAAAAGAAAACTTGGACTAAAGGTAATAAGTAAATGGGTCTTTTCTAAAAGAAGACAAGATAAAGCCAGATGGTGGTGCAGCAGTAAAATGCCATATTCTGCAAGACTGACCCCCTTAGGGTCAGGTTTGCATTTGAAGACCTCCCTGAGTACGCTGGACAGCATCTGGGCTGGCTGAAGCTAGAGCTAGATCAGCATCAATACCCTAGTAGAGGTGCTGCTTTTTTCTCTCTGTCTCTCTCTCTCTGTCTCTCTCACTCATGGAAGAAATAAATGGATTATTTAATTAAAATTAGATGAGAGTATAGAATAAACCTTAGATTCATAAAAAATATAGTAATGTCTCAAGTTGAAATAATGAAACTTTTATTATGTAAAGAATTTTTAGAAATTAATTAGAAAGATATGAACTATCTTTCCACCCTAAAATTTAGTTATAAGTTTAAAAATGTGCTCAAGTATGGGACAGCAGGTGGTGTAGTGATTAAGGTGTTGTATTCCCATGTACTGACTGTGGTTTGAGTCCCAGACCTGGTGGCTTGAAATTCACACCAGGCGTATGTGTATGCATGCGCAAAATCCTGAAAGGAGAACGGAGGGGAAGGGATTGTGACATGACCATTCCCCCTGAGAGGTCATTTCTCACTGCCTTTCTGTCTTTTTCTGTCTCTCTGGCAAGTACATATGCCTTATAGCAAAAATCTCTCTTTAAAAAAAAAAAGGTGCTCAAGTATGAATTAGCCAACTATGTATTGAATATTAAATAGTATATATTAAAGACTATAAATTATAGAACAAACATATGCCATTTTTTATTAGCAAATGTTAAGAAGAATGAGAAAAGTCATTGTTCAGTAGCAAGAATTCAGGAAAAAGGTATTGACATAATTGGCATAAAAGCAGAACAAAGTGTAAATACATCTAAATTGGGGGATAACAAGATTTACTAAAAACTTTTCATTAAATACTTTGCATTTTCCTTCATCATAAGACATACTCAATGAAGTGCACAAAATTATAAGAATATACATTTCAGTATTATTTATAATACTGGATAAACAACCTCTGCATCAAAATACAGAAAATTAATTAAATAAATTATGTTACATTCGATGGTGGGAAGTTCTTATCCAATAAATAAAGTTTAATGACTTGGAACATGTCCTATACATACAATATATATACATAAATACGCACACATATGTATGTATACACACACACATACATAATCACATATAAAATTTGGCGAGTGGAAAGAAGTACTTAATATTTATAGGGAGAGATTTACAATATGGCCACCTAAAGATAACTACTGCCACAGAGAAGAATTGAAGGAAAAAAACCTGATAAATAGCTTAATATTGAATAGACAAAGGAGTGAACATGAGTATAGAAAGAAGGCTAGGAGAAACTTTTGAGGTACAGAAACTCAGGAGCTAGAGGAACAGGCCAGGAGTGATTCAAGGGAGCGCTCAACTGCAGGGAAGAAGTAAGCAAAACATCTTTGGCACTCTCCGTCCCCACCTCAGACGCCCGCAGTCTCAGCTACATGAGAGCCACACAGTGACCACAGACTTTGAACATAATGTAGGGAGTTTCCTGGAGCCCTTTCAAAGCACTGCCCCAGAAGAGTAATACATGTCAGGTATATCCCCCTCCTCCATCTTGGGACCCAAGTGTTGACGAAATGGCACCATTTAGAGAGCAGGCCACAGCTAAGGTTCATCCTCTCCTGGAGGTCAGTAGATTCTGCACTTCTACATCTCTTAGGCCCTGTTGTCCTTAACTCACTCATACAAATGACAACACAGCCAAAACAGCAGCTGAGCCCAGTGATCCAGCATGATATCAGCACCTGAGTTGTCCTAGCATTCTGCATCCTGGGGAAAAATGACGCACTACAAAGAGGAGAATGCTCTGGAGACCTGAAGAATTGATGCAGGTGCCCCTCGTGAGTTAAAAGCCTCTTGACCCCTTCAATCAGGTCTGAAGACTCTAGATACCCCCTAATACTGTGGTTTCCAGACCTTCCCTCCACCACCAAAGATTGAAGACTCCAGATAACCATCCCCCAGAAGCCAAAGAAGCCAGACATCCAATCTCAAGACACTAATGATTCTGGACAAATATATACACTATCTGCAACCACCAGCAATAACCCACTAGCCCAATGCAGTTTCTATACAACTCACACATGCCCAAAACAAGGACATGTTGGCCTTACTCCACAGGGGACTTGTCGCCTCTGTGTACTGCTTAAGTTCCAGAGCTGGCAGCTAGGATGGCTCTGCTCCAGGGGGACACCATCAGTTGCACCCACTTATCCAGTGTGGCTTTCATACCGCTTACTCCCCACTTACGCCTGATGGCATCACCTATTCACAGTCACCACCCAGTTAACCTCAGCTAGAGGGATGTCCATATCTGCTATTTAGGGATTGAGCTCACTGGCAATTTATCTGAAGAGACAGTTCTCAAAAGAAGACCCAAATAACCAATGAGTATATGACAGAATGTTCAAAATTACTAATTTGTTAGAGAAATACAAATCAAGATCACAATTAGATACCACTTCACACCAGTTAGAATGGGTATTATCAAAAACAAATTAAAAAAATAAAAGGACCAAGATAAGTGCTGGCCAGGTTGTGAAGAAAGGGGTACTCTCCTGCAGTGTTGGTGCAGTGTAAATTAGTAGAGCCATTATGGAAAACAGTACGGGGGCTCCTCAAAAGCTAATATAGAACTACCTTATGATCCAGTAACCCCACCACTGAGTATATATCCAAAAGAGAGACAAGCAATATGTTTGAGATGGTGGATATATTTTTTTCCCTGATGTGATTATTATACATTGTATTCATATATTGAAAATTTACATAATATTCCATAAGTATGTACAATTATCATATGTGAAATTAAAAATTACGATAAAATGTTAAATATATTTACAGTTTAAAATTATTTGTGTTTTAATAAAAATCAAAAGAAAGAATAAAAAATGTTGAATGAATAACTTTGATATAGGAATTATAAAGATTTCCTGTATTTTCCAAGTATTTTTTGTCTTTTTTCTTATTGTAATTTCTGCTTTACATAAAATCTTTGTACATCTTAGCTTACTAAGCACAGTATGGTTTTTCAAAGCATGTGTGTGTGTATGTGTGTGTGTGTATACACACACACATATATATATAAAATGTAATACAGAGAGATATATTTATCGTAAACATTGAACATTACATTGTCCACATTTAGAACAGTTCTGAGAGGTGTTAATTTTTAGAAGCATATATTGAATTATCAATGGTATTTTTATTCTGTTGTTTTATATCATCTTATAACCTATTTCACTTGTTTGCATGCATTCTTACATTATGTGAATTATTTCTCCCAATTCTCGCATCTACCACATCCCATACAGTTTCATCTACCGTTACTCTCTTTGCTTCTATGCTATCCAGTCCTTCAGTTTCCACTTTAGTTGTGGCCATTTGGTATACATTACTGCAGGAACATACAGTATTTGTTTTTTATAGTCTGACTTAATTTACTTAACATTATGTCTTCTAGGTTCATCCATTTTGCTTGAAATGTCAGAATACTGGTTGTTCTTTAGAGCTGAGTAGTATTCTGTTTTATACATATATATATATATATATATATATATATATATATATATATACACAAACATACACCATATTGTCTTCATCTATGAATTGGTTTTGGGCACTTAGGTTGATTCCACGTCTGAGTTACTGTGAATAATGCAACAAACATGGATATGTAAATGTTTGGTCCACAGCTTGATTTCCTGTTCTTTGACTAAGTACCCAAGAGTGAGATTACTGGGTCATACAGTAGTTCAATATTTTTAGAATTTTGAGGACCTTCTATACTGTTTTCCACAGTGGCTGTATTAATTTACAATCCCACCATCAATGTACAAGGGTTCCCCTTTCTCTACAACGTAGCCAGAACTTATTCTTTGTTTTCTTGATCATAACTATTCTAACTGGGTTTAGTTCATACCTCATTGTAGTTTTAACTTGCATTTTTCTTAGGACAAGAGATATTGAATATTTTTCCATATACTTCCTAGTCATTTGTATATCTTCCCTTGAGAATCATCTATTCAGAAAGATTGACCATTTTTTAATGGGATTTTCAGGGAGGTGTGTGTGTAGGAGTGAGCTGTATGAATTTCTTATATATTCTGGTTATCAATCCTTTATCTGAAATATAGTTTGCAAATATTTTCTCCCATTATGTAGATGTCCATTTACTTGTCACTGTGCAGAAGCTTTTTAGCTTGATGCAATCCCACCTGTTTATTTTTGATGTTGTTGCTTGTGCTTTTAGGGTCTTATTTAAGAAATCTTGGCCTACTCCAACGTCCTGAAGAGTTTTCCTTGTTTCTCACAAGTATTTTTGTAATGGGATTTTACATTTAAACCTTTAACACATTTTGATTTGATTTTTGTTAATGGTGAGAGAGGAGTCTAGTTTCATTCTTCAGCAAGCAAATATACAGTTTCCCCAACACCAGTTATAGAAAAGACTATCTTTTCTCCAGTGCGTTATCCTGGGAATTTTGTCAAAAATTAATTGGCTGTATGTTTTGGGATTCATTTCTAGATTTTAAAAATCTGTTCCACTGGTCTATGTTTTTGTACATGTGTCATGCTGTTTTGGTTAATAGGGTTTTGCAATGTATTTTGAAGTCAGGTAGTGAGATGCCTCTAATTTCATTTCTTTTTGCACAGTATTGCTGTGGCAATACAGGTCTTCTATGATTCCAGGAAAATTTTGTTATTGTTTTTTTCTATTTCTGTGAAGACTATGACTGATTTTTTTTTGGAATAACATATATAGATCTATTTAAGTAGTATCAATATTTTAATAATATTTATTCTGGGAGAAAAGCAGTTGGCGTAATGGCTATGTTGCTGGACTCCCATGTAGTCAACCGTGGTTCGAGTCTTGGAGCCAGTAGCTTAAACTCACACTGGGCACGTGTGCACGCATGCCCAAGATCCTGAGAGGAGAATGGAGGAGAAGGGATTGTGGCGTGGCCATCCACCCTGGGGGTTGTGATTTCTTGCTTTCTGTCTCTCTGTCTCTCTCTGTCTTTCTGGTGAGTGCACGCGCTCTACAGCAAAAAAAAACTCTCAAAAATAATAATAATAATAATAATAATATTTATTCTGGGACCAGCAGATGGCATAATGATTACATCACTGGGCTCCCACATGGCCTACTGCATTTTGAATCGTGGACTCAGCAATTTGAAACACTCTAAGCGCGAGGGTGTGAGAGCCAAAATCCTGAGAGAACAACAGGGAAGGTATTGCGGTGTAGCCATTTCCCCTGGGGGTGATTTCTTGCTTTCTATCTCTCTCTCTGGCAAGTGATGTGCCCTATAGCAAAAATCTCTTTTAAAAATAATAATATTTATTCTTCCAGTCCATGAAAAAGGGATACCTTTCCATTTCTTGGATCTTTTCCAGTTTTTTTTTTTTCTTTTTCAGTTTTCTCTTCATTTTTTTGTACTTTTTATTGTAGAGCTCTTTCACCCCCTTGATTAGATTTATCCCTAGGGATGTTAAATTTCTGTGGCTATTTGTAAAAGGGGTCACTTTCTTCATTTTCATCAATTTGTTTATCACTTCTAAGAGTTTTTGAATGAATTTAGTTTTTTTATCATCATTTTGTAAAAATAAGAACAGTTTAACTTTTTTTCTATTTTAATGCTTTTTATTTCACTCTCTTATATGAGTGAACTGGGTAGGAATTCCAGTACTATATTGAAAAGGAGTAGAAGAAGTGACAACCTTGTCTTATTTGAATTTTCAGCAGAAAATCAAATTTTCCCCTTTCAATATGATGTTAACCGTAGTTTTGTCATGTATAGTTCTTATTCTGTTAAGAAATGTACCTTCTCTGCCTATTTTCTTGAGAGCTTTAGTCATGCAGGGATGTTATGTTTTATCAAATGCCTTTTCTTTAATAATTAATATGATTATATGACTTTAGTATTTATTTCTGTGTGTGATATGTTACATTTCTTGCTTTGTATATTATTTGGGAAGGTGTCATTCATTCTGTCAGTTACTTGAGATTTATCATTTGTTTGTTTATTTACCATTTTTCTATTTTTTCTTTTGAGTACTAATTGTATGAACATTCCTTTCAGTATTGCTTTTTCTGTATCCAAGAGATTTGAGATTATTGTACGTTTTTATCATTTGTTTACATACATTTTTAAATCTCATTCTTAATCTCTTCAGTAATTTTTAAATCCTTCAGAGTATGCTGTTTAGTTTCCATGTATTTGTGTATTTTTTATTGTCGTTTGTTTCAAGTTCAATTCCATTATGGTTAGAAGAGATGCTTAATTTATATTCTTTTTAATATTAGAGGTTTATTTGTGCCCTATTATGTGACCAGTCTTAGAGAATTTTCCATGTGCATCTATAAATGAGTATTCTGTAGTTTTTGGGTAAAATGTTCTAAAAAAGTCTGTCCAAACCATTAGGTTTATGGTATCATTTAAGTTCAGTATCTCATTTTCATTTTGGTCTGGATGACCTTACACATGGTGAGAGCAGAATGTTGAAATCCCCAACAATTATTAGTATATAGGCTCCTGATTTCCTTGTTCTTTTCCATTCAGCCAGTCTATATTTTTGAATTGGTGAGTTTAATCCATTTCCATTTCACATTATTATTGCTATGTGCAGACTTACACCTACTACTTTGTTGATAATTTCTTGGTTGTTTCTGTTATTTTCTTTTTATCTCCAGATATCATACTTCCTGAAGATATTTTGAAGAGCCAGTCTAGGGTTGGCTAGTTCTTTTAGGTTTTGTTTTATTTATTTGTTGTTGTTGTTGTTTTCTTATCTGGAAATAATTTTATTTCTCCTTGCAATTTGAAGAATAGTTTTGCTAGGTATAGTATTCTGACCTGAATTTTTTTTTTTCTTTTTGAGTTTTGAAATGTCTGCATTCCCTCCTGGCCTCTAAGATTGCTGCCAAGAGCTTTCAGTTAGTCTGATGGAGTATCATTTATAAATAACTTGGTGCTTCTCTCTGGTCATTTCTATAATTTTATCTTTTTCTCTGACTTTTGACATTTTGTCTAAAATGTGACTCAAAGAGGATCTTCTTGTGTTGAAGCTATTAAGCATCCTTTAAATTTCCTGGATCTTAATGTCTATAGCTCCCTCTAGACTTCAGAAGTTTTCAGACAATATTTTTTAAAAATAGACATTTCTGTATCTTTTTCCTCTCTATTTTTGGGATTCTAATTATACAGATATTTTCTTACTGTATGCTGTTCCAAATTTTCCATATATTTTCTTTGTTTTATCTTTATCTTTCTTTTTGAAAGTCTGGGGTATTTCAAATTTTGTGTCTTCAAGTTTAGATATTATTTCTTCTGTTGGTCTAACCTGTTGTTGAAGTTCTTTATACAATTTTCCATCTTCTGTATTGTATTCTTCATTTCCAGTGTTTCTGTTTGATTCTTTTTCAAGATATCTAATTTTCTATTAAATTTTCATTTATGTCATGAACTATTTTATTCATCTCTTGTAATTTTTTGTGCTTTTTTTCTGGCATCTCACTGAGTTTTATTATTATCTATATTCTGAATTCTATTTCCAACATTTCTGTGATTTCTCATATTTTATCATTTGTTAGTGAGAAATTAGTGTGTTACTTTGGAAGAGAGATATTTTCTTGTTGTTTCATATTTCTCGTGTTCTTGATTTGACATTTAGGTATAGGGTATATGCACTCCTTCCTGATTTATTCAGTATATTCTATGGTGGCAGTATTTTTTTTTTAATTTTTATAATTACTTTCCCTATGACTGTGACCCTTAGTACTAGTAGAATGGAAAATTTTGGTATTGGTTCTAGTTTAATTTGTTGTAGAAGACTCTAGATTTTCAAAGATCACTACAATTGGTTTCTTGGGGATGAGAGAAACAAGGATAGAAGCTGTCATTGTAGCAGGAGTGAAAGGTGGTTGTTTTTAGCCCTATGGCTAGGGTTTGGGTAGGGCCTAGATGGGGCCATCTGCAAGGGTAGTAGATGGGCAGAACTGAGCCTAGTGGATCAAAGGGTTTGTGGGGCTTTTGGTGTGATATCTGAGCAGAGCCATTTGTGAAGTTTAAAGGGGATGAGGCTGAGGATCCTCAAGACCCAGAGGCAGAAGGTAAAAAATGAGTGGGGCCCAGGTGGGCAGGGTTGTGGACTTCACGATTCAAAGTTGGGCAAGGTGAACAGGGCCTAAATATACTCAAATGGGGCATACCATAAGGCCCTTAGGCAAGTGAGCCCAAAAAAACCCTACGGGGCCTGATAGGGAGCCTACAAAACCTATATATGAGCAGAGCCAAGTGGGACCCAAGCATGGTGAATAGGGCCCAGTGGGGCCTTGGCTGGGCCTGGGCAGGGCTGCCCACAGATCCTGGAAGTGGGTGAATATGAGCAGACCCAGAGGAGGCCCAAGCAGCCTAGTGAGGCATTCTCACACAACCTTAGGAGAACAAGACCAAATGGGGACAAGCCATGCCCAGTTAGGGCTAAGTGAGGTGCCCCACAAGGCCTGGAGACCGGCAGAGCCAAATGGTCCCCAGTAGGCACAAGTAGAGCCTAAGCAAAAAGGCTCACAAAAGCCATACACAAGGAGATTCTGGTGGGCCCCAGTGGAGTTTGGGTGGCCAGCTCACAAAGACCAAGGACAGGGCCAATCTGACTTGAGCAGGATCATGCTTGAAGTTAGGAAGCCTGAATATGCCCTTTTCAGGGCTAGGAGTGATCTGTCCTATCTTTTCATCTTGGCCCCGGAGAGGAGATCCCTGGTGCCCTCCTGTCTGTCAGGTGTCCCTCTCCTTTTCTTTGCCTGCATTTATACTTCAGGAAGTTCTGTAAAGGTACACTATAGAGGACTAAATAAAGAGCAACATTTGTGCTATAATATTTCATTAAATGTATTTCTCTAACTATGATCAAAAGTTTTGAAGAGATAAATATGTGAGATTTTCTTTATCTTCCCTTTATATACTCTGGCAATGTTTACTGTCAATCCACATTCTCTCAAAGGATGAGGATGGTAGGTCTGTTGGCAACTGTGTTTCAGTATCCTTCTTTCAATTTGCAAATATGTCCCCAAATTCACTTATGAAAATGGTATTATCTGATATGCTTAAGGTAAACTTGCTTATCTACTTCTTAATTTTTTTTCTAGAGCATGCAGGATAAATTACACTGTGTGATAAAAAGTTAAATATTTAAGAGATTTTGCTAAAGAGTTCATTTCTTCTTTATTTTTCAGTGGTCTTCCTAATGCTGGGCAATTTCATCATGGTATAATCTCCATTGATTTTGTCCTGCTTATTGCCTAGTGGTAGGGGCACTAAAATAAGAGATAAGTTCACTGTCTTTTTTTTTTTCTTTTTATATTGTAAATGTGCTAAATTTCTATCAGTTTCATTGAGTATGATCTCCATTCAGAAGTTAATGAGGCTAAGTTAATAACCTCTAAGTCAAGTCATTTCAGTTTTTATTGGCTCACAGAAAAACAGACTCCAAAAGAGTCTTAAAGGACACCAATGACTGTATGTAATGCAGAAATTTTGTCTTCAGCTTTTATAGTGAATGATCATCATGGCCTTATTTGTACATAACCCATCATAGGGAGCTCACTATCTGTGTTGAACCTTGTGATATGCCACCATACACATTTCAGTGGAGGACTTGTTTTCAAGGGCTGGAGTATTCATTGTAAATAGCCTTCTTCTTGGATTTCCTCAGTTTCAAAAGACCACATTTACCCACTACCATGCCTTTTTAGTATGTCCATAATCAATGATTGGCCCAGTTGACAACAATTCTGAAGGGCCACTAGGTTTCCATTGCAGCAAAACATCTGCAAAATTCTACTTAATTCTTCTGCTTTCTACAGTCATTCCACAGGCATTTATCAATAAATTCTCTCACACTAAACTCTATCTCAGAGATTGCCTCCAGGGACACCAACCTGCAAAATTACCATAGCCTCCTTCATGTTTGATTTGTTTTTCTCCTATTGAGCCCCAAAATATGCTTCTTGCATTTCTACTTAATAATCCCTTTTCTGTCCTTAGAAGCAACACAAATAAGAATAAGTCTGATTTTATTTGAAGATTACTTTAAATATTTACTTGCTGTAATTTCTTAAAACATAAATATTCAATGTCATGACAAAAGTAATTATATCAATATTTATACCACCATATAATGTAAATCTTTCTCCAAGAATTTTAAAAAATTCAAACTTGCTAAAAAAGCAATCAAAATTTTCTAAAATATTTATATTGTCATAAAACACATTTTATCAGTTGAACTCTCCTTTTCTAAGATGGATACACCAGGAGTGTATTTTTACAGTTCATATTGGATTTTTTGTTGTTGATTGGTATTTCAGCCATGGACACAGGAATAGTAAAAGCTCCCGTTGCTTATATTCCTAACTCATCTTCACCCTCATTCTGTCTGGAGGTTTCTGATGGATATTAATGCAACAACAGCAGTCCAAAAGAAAAAAATACCATTTGAAATAAGCCAGTTCCCAATGACTCTTAAAGTAGAGCTCTAGTAAAGCCATAAATGGACCGTGTAGCTTCAGTTGAAAAGTTCACATTTAAGCACCCCGCTTCCCTCAGTTTGAATATAACACTTGGCATCTTACTACCTTCTGATTGATGGGAAGAATAGGAATGATGCACAAGATGCTCAACTGTGAGCAGACTCTGAGTCCAGTCTTACATTCAAAGGCACAGAAAAGAAAGATCTATGCATGGATATAAGAACCTTCTTTAAGGATCCATAATATTACCTGCTAATAATCATAATCAAAATAGGATCAGAAGGTAGAATTATTTTATCTTGGAAGAAAAGTTTTTAGTGGGACCAAGGACTAGATGAGGGTACAGCAGTAATGCGATGTTTGGCAAGGTGGGTGCACAGGGAAGGTTTCGTGTTCACATCTAGAGACCTCCTGAACATGACAGAGCTAGCTGAAGCTGAGTGTGGATCATGACATCAAGACCCTGTTGGGGGTCCCATCTCTCTCTCTCTCCCTCTCTCTGATGCTCTCTCTCCCTCTCACTAATGAAAGAAAGAAACTTCAAAAAAGAAGAAGAAAGTCCTTTCATTTATTATTATTTTTTTTACATTTTTTAAATACATTCAATCACATTTTTTAGCTTACAAGGTGATCATTTCAATATGTGAACATTTCTCCCCGGTCCAGTTGATCAAAATATAACAATACTACCTCCCTGTCTCAACAATGCTGTCTCCGTATTTGAAGAAAGTCCTTTCTAAGGGAAATGGAGAAGAGATCTAAACTCTTCCCTCATCACTCTCTATTTGCCACTGTATTGAAATATGAAGACATACAAAAGAACTCTTCTTTATGATTATTTCATGTAGATTCCTCCTCTCATATTAATATCAGACCTCCCTGTCTGTTAAATACATGTATTTCCTTCCATAGTAAACAACCTACCCTAAATTTATATATCTAAGTTTAAGATTGAATAACATACTTACTAATTACAAAGTCCTTCAAAAATTATCTGATCTCTCTCTCTCTCTCTCTCTCTCTCTCCACCCTTTGCCAGTGAGCATATGTACTCACCAGAGAAAGAGGGAGACAGAGTGAAGGAAAGTGAGAATACACCCGATAGGACACAGTCATGACACCATGCCTTTCCCCTCCTTTCTGGAGGGAAAATTTATGTATTTTTCAAGCTGCCAGGTCCAGCGCTCAGACCACTTGGTTGGCCACATGGAATTCAGCCATCTTAACCACCAAACCATAGACCAACCTGGTTATCTAAATTTTCTTAGACTCTCTTTTCACATCTTAAAAATAGAAATAGGGCCAGCTCCATAGCACAACAATAAAGTCCTGTGCATAGAAAGCCAGATCCCATATGTCCAAATGTGATTCAAATCCTGGCCCTGACAGCTTAAAAAAACATGACAGGCATGTGTGTAGTGTGCCCCAAGTCTATTAATAGATAGGATGAAGAAATGGAGAAAGTAAGAGTGTGATATGACCACAACTCATGGGGCAGTTCTCTCTCCCTCCTCTCTCTCTCTCTCTCTCTCTCTCTCTGTCTCTCACTTTCCCTCTCTCTCTCCCCATCTCTCTTTCTCTGGCAAGTGCACAGACCCTCTGACAATAAACAAACAAAAAAAATAGAAATGATGACATCTAACCCATAAGTATATTACAAGGCATAAATAAACTGTCACATGTAAACTGCCACAGTGGTTAAGAGCACTGGAGTCAGGTATCTGCATTTTAAATCCAGTGAAGTTATTTGACTGCAAGGTATCATTTTTCCTATGCATACATTGGAGATCATAATAGCACTTCCTTTATAGCTATGTCATGGGGAATTTAATTAAATAATCCACATTAATTACTTTGTATGATTCATTAGCCATTATTAGGTACTATTACTATTTGAGAACCTGGAAGGTAGCAGACACTCAGCAATGGTTGGTTCTGTACTTCTCCTCCCAACCCCGCCCGTTTTACCATTAGCCATTTTTATAGAAAGTACGTATCTTCTTATGTTATCTTTTCCACTAATGATGGGTAAAGGACTCATGCCCTTGCTTTTTGGTAATAAAATCTGATTAAGAAGACTTTTCACGATATAGCCCACCTTTTGAGTCTTTTTGAGAATAAAAAAATTATTCATTGAAGGATACAAATTGGTACTAAATCTGGGACCCAAAGTTGATGGGTAGATAAAGGCATTTTCTATTTAGTGCTTCAGGCTATTTTTTCACATCAGTGACACATTACCATGTTACTTTGTATAACCTTGAACTATCTCTTTCTAACCAAAGTGTAAGTATCTTGAATAGACCTACTTACAGCACAAGCATATTCCTACATACTTCAGTGCCTCTCAGACAGTATAGATGGGAGTGAAGAAGGAAGTCTTCACGTTCCAACACTATTTTTCATGACTCATCATAGATTTTACTGGGTTACTTTCTTTAACTCTGACTCATACTAAAGTTGCTTTTTGTTTTCTTCAGGAATTATTCTTACACAAACTTGTATGTCCAGTCATATGTTTTTTTAAAATATGCTCTATTATCAAGGCACAAGCTTACAAAAAAGCTATTATTCAGTATTAGCACTTCTATTCACTTTAGCATTAAATCTGCTATTAGTTGTGAATGTTCTCATTATTCATGAAAGACCAGTAGGAACTGTCAAAAAAAAAAAAATACCACTTATTTACATCCCTCAATCAAAACTAAAATATTTCTCTAAAACTCAGGCTATGGAGGGCAGCCGATGGTGTGGTGGATGAGGTGCTGGACTCCCAAGTAGCTGACCACAGTTCATCGCAGACGTGGTGGCGTGAGACTCACACTGGGAGCACGTACCTATGAACTCAAAATCCCAAGAGGAGAAAGGACCTTCCTTAGGGGTTTTGATGAGGGGTAACTCCTCACTTTCCCTCTCTCTGTCTCTGTTTGTCTCTCTCTCCAGCAAGTGCACATGCCGTATGGCAAAACCCACCTCCCGCAAAAAAAAAACAACTAAGATTATGATTAATAAAAATAAAAGTTTTCACTTTCTCAGCATACCAAAATGCTTCAGATTTTCTTTCTTTCTTTTTCATATATAAATATAGCCTACTGATTTTCACCAAGAACATACACTAGAAAAATAATGGTCTTTTCAATAAATAGCACTGAGAAAACTAGATATCCATGTGAAGAATGAAATTAGTCCTATCTCTCACCAAATACCAGGAAAAAAAATCAAAATGGGTCAAATATTTAAATGTAAGACTTGAAAGTATGAAATGACTATAAAAAAAAAAACTTTGGGGGAACTTTTTCAGGACATTGATCAGGGCAATGATTTTTTTTTTTTAAATAAGATCTCAATAGCACAGGCTACAAAATCAAAACTAGACAAATGGGATTGCATCAAATTAAAAACCTTCTTCAAACAAAAGGAACAATCATACAATGAGAGCACAACCTGAGGAATTGAAGAAATATATGAAAACTATTCATTTGACAAGGGTTTAATATCCAAAATACATAAGGAACTGAAACAACTCAACAGCCTCAAACAACTCGATTTGAAAAATAGGCAAATAATCTGAATAGACAATTCTCAAAAGAATATATACAAATGGCTAACAGGTACATGAAAAAATGCTCAATATCACTATCAAGGAAATACTAAGAAAACCACAATTAGATATTATTCCATTCTAATTAGAATGGATATTTTCAAAAATAATAATAATAAATTTAAAATGTAGGCAAGAATATAGAGAAAGGGGAACTCTTACAAACTATTGGTGAGAGTATAACTAGTACAGCCGTTATGGAAAGCAGTTCTTCAAAAAAGTAAACATAGAACTACCTTATGATCCAGCAACACCACTAGTAAGCACATTCTTAATGAAAAGGAAATAGGTGTCTCAAAAAGGTATCTGCACTCCCATATTTACTGCACTAATATTCACAGTAGCTGAGACATGGAATCAGTCTTCATGCCCATCAAGTGGCATATCTGCACAATAAAATACTATTTACCACCAAAAAAAGAAGGAAACTTGTCATTTGCGCTGTCATGGATGAACCTAAAGGACCTAATTTTATAGTGAAATAAGCCAGACACAAATAAACACTGCATGATCTCATTCATATGTGGAGTCTAAAAAAGTTATCTTATAGAAATGGAGTATGCTCTTCCCCAATAGTGGTTACAAGTTTGAGGAGGGTGGGGGAGGGAGGAATGAGAGAAGTATATCAGCAGGTACAATGTTACAGTTAGGAAGAATAAGTTCTAGTTCTCTATAACACAGTAACACAGTAGGGTGGCTGGAGCTAACAATAATTCATTGTATCCCAAATAGTGGGAAGAGAGGCTTTTGAATACTCCTGACACAGAAATATGATAAATGTTTCTGTGATGGATATGCTAATTACCCTAATTTGATATTACACATTATATACGTGTATATAATATTATGCTGTGCCACATAAATATGTACAATTATTACATGACAATTAAAATAATTTTAAATGCAAATAATGAAAGTTTAGTGTTTCAAAATAAATTAATTTCAACATCTTTTTAAAGAATTTTAGTAGAGGTCCAGCTGCTCTGCCATGGGCAGAAGGGAGTCATTGGGTGATGCTAGAACCATTGAAGAGACCTGAGTTTAGTCCCCAGGTCAACCTGAACACAACAAGCACACATACTGTCTGATTCAGGGCTAGATTCTGAAGAAAGGAAATGGAAGTGGTTGGTTGTCTCGATTTGTAGAGCAACTAGAGAGAGCACAAGGTCGGGAGGGCAGAGCACTAACAGGTGACAGCAAGAGCATGGTTGCATTGGGTGATCAGTAAACTCACGCTGAGTGAGATAGAGTGGGGTGTGGGGGGAGAGAAAGACAGGAGGAACCAAGGAACAGATGTCATACTGAAACTCCAACTACAAGTAGAAGAATAAGGGTTGGGAGAGGCAGTGGCAGAAAAGTTTTGTTTTTATTTTTTCTTCTCGAGAGAAAGATTTTTGCTATAGGGTACATGTGTGCACCAGAGAAACAGAGAGAAAATGAGAAATCCTCCCCCCACTGGGGATGGTCTCACCATAATCCCTTTGCCTCCCATTTTTGGACAAGCAGGTACAAATGCCCTGCATGAGTTTCAAGTCACCAGGTCTGGAACTCAAACTGCAATCATGTGGGAATCCAGTGCCTTAACCACTACGCCACCTGCTGGCCCTTAGGAAGAAAAGTTTTTACTGGCTGAGGACAACCCTCGGACTGACAGGCAATATTAGACAGGTTCTGTACCGAGACTACAGGGTCCAAATTCTAGTTCCCTTTACTAACTGTGGCTCTGGATAAATAGGATTTTTGTGAAAATCCATAACTAGACACATGTAAAATACTTAGGGTCTAATATATGTATCTACTCAAAAAAGTATTAGCCGGAGTTTGCTATTACCAAAACTGGTAAAGCATAACTCAAAATGATGTGTGGGATTGCTGATGGAGAAGATCATTAAGAACAGATGGTTTCAAGCTATCAGGGATCTGAAGTTCAGTGAAAGTAAAAGTTAAATATCTCAATTAAATTCCTTTTTTAGGTTATTCTTGCATTTGGATACCTCAAATCCACAGCATTAAACATAGTCACCTGACAAAACATATATGCAATTATTTCAAAATGAAAACTCCTGGTGTACCTGTGGTGGTACACGTGCTAGAACACCTCTGTGTCATACTGAGCCATGTGGGAGGCCTGAGTTCAGATCCTGGGTCAACGTGAATGTGCTGTGTAGGCCCAAGTGCACTCATGGTCCTGGCTGGCTGGGAGGCTGGGGGGGGATCATGACCCTGTCAAAGGTCTCTCACCCCATAAGTAAATAAATAAACTTTAAGGAAAAAATTCATTGTAGGTTCTAGCTTGCATAATAAGGTAAGACAAGAAAGCAAAGACAGATTAGAAGGGGAGTAGAAAGTCTCTTCCTGTTTGCAGACAATATGATTATATGCAAAGAAAATCCTACAGAAGTACCTCCCAAAAAAAAAAACAATTAGAAATAATGTCATCATTGTAAAATATTCATAAATTATGTAAATACTCCTCCCTCTCAGAAAAGGTACCTAATTTCCCTTTCTTTGAATGTGGCATATCTGTTCACTCAACCTCTTCAGCAGTTGAGTCCTCACTGAGTGCTAGAAAACAGGGGATGGGTCTTCCATCTATCCTACCTCTTAACGTTCACAACAAATCTCAGAGATAAATACCTAGCACTTCTGATCAGAAGGTATGGAAATATAAATTAGAAGAGAAAGAAATAGAATAAAGTAACTCATGAACTGTCTAAAGAAGCACTGTACATGTCAGCGCTCCACATTCTTCTTACCAACTCCCATGCATGCAGTGGTATTTTGCCACTATATTGAAAGCCAGGAAAAAAATCTCTTTTAAAAACAATGTAATCTAAATAAAAGTCCTAGCTAGAGGTAGCACCATAGGAAAGCTCTACTTGTTTTTCTACTAGGAAGACTTCTTTTATTGTGAGAGGTGAGGAGAAAAGTAACCAGAGAGCATGAAATCTTTCTGCCTTCTCAATCTCCACTATGGCAAACCTCATCAGTCCACATGGTTTGACTGTGTATTTAGAGTTTAAAGTTCACTCAAGAATTCAGGGAGAGCCAAGGGGCACACACACACACACACACACACACACACACACACACAAATGGATATTAATAAGAAATCATGTTTAATTTAACCTAATAGATGAAGATGGTTGTGTGTGTTTGATTGCATATACATTAGTATGCTCACATATATTTCTATATTCTGTCAACTGAGAGGTCCTAGAAGCAAAGACAGTCACTAGTAATGAGCACACCAGAGGCCTAAATCTTGATTTCTAGTGCCATTTTCAATAAAAAGAACAAGGGCTCCTTGGAGAAATGCTTGTTTCTAGGAGAGAAGCAGTAAACACACAGGTAAGCTCCTGTGGGTGACAGAAAGTAAGGAAGTACTCAGAAAGGAAAATGTTTTTAAATTACATTGATAGAGAAATGTCAAACAGGCATAGGAGTCAACTGACAGTGTTCCTGATGGCCAAAACTGGAACAATTTGGGCAAAAACATTTTAAAACAGTATTTTATTATAATTCAATATATAAAATAAATATAATGACTCCAACTAATATTCAAATGATTAAATAAATTAATAAATTGAGAAAGAGCTGAAATTCCCTTGCAAAAAAATTATAAATAAATCTACGTCATTTTTTTACCCCTAAGAAAAGGGGAACATAATTCCTCACTCCCCACAGTATAAGCTGTGCTTAATGACCCCTGCAAAGAGTTAAGTATGAAATGGTGAAGAAAAGAGCAACTTTAAACAAGAGAAATCTGGAAAACACTCTTTCGGCCACATGATCAAGGTTAACATCAACAGTCATAAATCATGTTGCCACTCTGCACCTTTCATATCATGTGATGAAAATGATACTTTACCTCTATAAACTTGCTCTCTAAAGCCTATAACCTCAGTCTGTCTAGTCATGAGGAAAGTATCAAGAAAACTCCAACGAAGGGACATTCTATATCTGACCAGTACTTCTAAAAGCTGTCAAGGTCACCAAAAACAAGGCAAATATAAGAAGCTCACAGCCAGACTGGTCTGTGGCCTGGTAGGTAGGGAAGCTGGATCCCACAGGATTGACTGACTGTACAGTTCCAATTCCAACTCCAGTAACTTAAAATATGCACTGGGCACATACACATAATGCCAAAATCCCAACAGGATGGAGAAATGTAGGAGATGAGATTGCGATGTCGCCATACCCAACTGAGGAGTGCTTCCTCTCTCTCTCTCTCTCTCTCTCTCTCTCTCTCTCTCTCTCTCTCTCTCGTAAGCATACATATCCTCTAGCAAAATAAAGTTCTTTTAAAAAGAAGAAGAAGGAGAAAGAAAAAAAAAATCACAGCTAACTGTCTAATCTGGGCAGACATGGAAACTAAATATAATGTGGTATCCTGGGTAGGATCCTGGCACATTAAAGACTCAGTTAATAAGAAATAAGGAAAGATTAATAAATTATAAACTTTAGTTAATAACGATGTGTCATTATCAGTTCATTAAATATAGCATAGTATAAGATGTTACTATAAAGGAAACATAGTATAAGGGGTGGGGGACATGGGTATCCTATACTTTCTGCTAGGTTTTTATGCAAATCTAAAACTGTTCTAAAAATTAAAGTCTTAATTTTGAAAAATTTTAAAGAAAATTTTCTTATACAGAGGCTCTAGGATTTCATAACTTCAGAAGAAAGAAAAGTTTGACAGGTTTTCAGAATAGAAAAAAGTGGATGATTTCAAAGTGAAAAGACTCAGAATAGCATAAAGTTTCTCATCAGCAATATTGGACTTTAGAAAAAAAAGGGAAAATGTCATCAAAGTTTTAAGATTCACATAATTTAGAGCCAAGACTAAATAATTATGAACTTAGCCAAACTGCTATTGAAATAAATACACTGACAAAATAAAAACATTTTCAGGTTTTCAAGGAGTCAGAAAACTCACAGATACTTACTCAAAGAATTATTAAAAGATGTTCTTCAACTCAGTACAGAAGGAACACAGAAAGTGGAATATCTCAGAACTGAGACACAGAAATAATGAACCAACTCAGGGGTACAATGGACTCAGAATAACTAGTATATAACAGGATAAGAAACCTGGCCCAAAGTAAAAATTAAATTCTCTTTGAAGACAGAATAATTCCCTGTAACTTAAAAAAATATGAATAATTGGGGAACCAGCAGTTAGCGTAATGGCTATGTCGCTGGACTCCCACGTAGTCGACCGCGGTTTGCGTCCCGGACCCGGTGGCTTAAAACTCACGCCGGGCGCGTGTGCGTGCGTGCCCAAGATCCCGAGAGGAGAATGGAGGAGAAGGGATTGCGGCGTGACCATCCCCCCTGGGGGGTGATTTCTCGCTTTCTATCTCTCTGTCTCTCTCTGTCTGTCTGGCAAGCGCACGCGCCCTATAGTGAAAAATCTCTCCAAAAAAAAAAATATATATATGAATAATTGTAATGAGATGAACATATTATTTACATACAATGTTTACTGCCATGCCTCAGGTCTTAATCATAGTTCTCACTTAAGAAGCCAAATTTGGTGAAATAAGATTACACATTCTCCTTTGCCTTCAAAACTTCCTGGTTCTTCAGTAAATAATATCTACATAGTCAACAGTTTGATCTCCTATAGGTAAAACTAAGTTCAAGCTTTTCTTATTTGAGAATTTTAATGTTTATGCCAAAATTCTGAAGGATAAATGACACCAATGTGACCTGCTACTTTAATTGTCATCTGTGTTCTTAGAAAATGACAGATTCATGGGACCAGCAGTTAGCATAATGGCTATGTCGCTGGACTCCCATGTAGTCGACCACGGTTCGCATCCCAGACCCAGTGGCTTAAAACTCAAGCCGGGCGCATGTGCGTGCATGCCCAAGATCCCGAGAGGAGAACGAAGGAGAAGGGATTGCGGCATGACCATCCCCCCTGGGGGGGTGATTTCTCGCTTTCTGTCTCTCTGTCTTTCTCTTCCTGTCTAGCGAGAGCACGCGCCCTATAACAAAAACCTCTTCAAAAAGAAAATGACAGATTCATGAAGCAAATGGAGTCAGCCAACATGAGCTCAAAGCATATACTGAGCCTTAAGCTTTCACTGTTCAACAAAGAAAGCAAGCATGAAAATAGTTCAAATAAATGTTCAGTGCAAAATGCAGTGTAGGAAAGGACAAACCTAAGAAATAGAAACACAAGGAAAGAAAGAGATGAGGGGGACCAGCAGATGGTGTAGCAGTTACATCACTGGACTATCACATAGCCTACCACAGTTCAAGTCTAGGACCTGGTGACTTGAAACACACACCAGTCGCATATGTGTGTGTGCCCAAGATCCCGAGAGGAGAATGGAGGAAAAGGGATTCCAGTATGGCCATTCCCCCTGGGGCAGTGATATCTCACTTTCTGTCTCTCTGTGTCTGTCTGGAAAGAGATGAGAAATAAAGTCTTAAAGACTTTGTTAATGAATGAATAATGAAAGAAACATAATAGAGTGGGTCAAAAACCTAAATTTTATTTTAAATTTGAGATAGACATACCTTGAGCAAGTCGTTTCACTTTAGTTTGTCTCATAAAGGAAAAAGACTGCTATGTATAACTAGGGACAGGAAATGGAATTTATCAGATAAAATTTTATTATTTATCATTGGAACAGGCAAAGTGTAAGAAAACTTGAAGCAACTTAAATGGAGACCCTGCAAAGCAAACCCTCACAGTCCAGGCCCAGCAGGTATACCAATAACTTGAAGTTGAAGCATTAATTATGTACCATATGAACACCTATAACAAGTAGAGCCAGTTAGACGTAGAAGGTGAAAGCAGGCTATCTAAGTGATAGTGACAAGGAAACTAAATAAGGAGAATGTTTCCAGAAGAAATGGATAATTAGTGAACCAGTGCCGCAGGGACATTGGGTGGAATGGAGTGCGCATAGATGGGAAGCCAAAGGGCCCTTTCTTTACTACAGTCTCTGAAAGAGATGCCAATTAAGTAGTGACTGGGTGTCCAAGAGTCACAACAGAGAAAGGCAGATCAACTTGGTAAGACAGAGGACGAGAAAAGAAAGCGAGCAAATGAATAAAGACAGAGAAAGGAATAGAACAAACACATTGTCATTTCCTCTCAGGAGACTTCCTGTTCCATTACCTTCCTTAGACTCCTACCATCTTAGGGCAGTGAAGACCTCAGAGATTGTTTTCTGAATCCCTCTCATTTTACGTGTGAGGAATACATGTTTCTCGTTGAGAAACAAAGGAAGTCACACACTGGGGAGAGACTCCAGATGCAGGTTTACAGCACAGTTACCATGCCACTACACAGCATGGACTCTGATTTATTCTAACAGAGGACATAGGGTAAAACAGGTGATTTCACTTTTCAGATTTATTTACAGTATTTTAATCTTTCTTATGTTTCGAGCAACATTTACATTCCAGTAGGATAGGAGTAGAAAAGAGCATTTTTAAAAAGGAAGCCTTCTCCAGACTCTACTCAGTTTCTACATGGCTGTCCCCGTAGAACCCATAGACTCAGGCCCTGAACAGAAATCATCTGGCAACGTGCTGTCCTACTGAGACGTGGTGGCACACCATCCTGATTTGTATTCAAATGTATCAATCATGAAGTTCCCTGTAACAGAATATAAATACGGTTTTTGCCTTTCAATTCAAGATCAAGCCACAATTTAAAGCTCTTTATAACATTCCTAGCATCCTGGTCTCCAGGCCTCACAGAGCACTTGAGGACAAAAACCTGCCACTGGCAATGTTCCGCAGTTCAATTAAGCTGGAAGTAGGAAGTCATTCTAAGATTCTGAATAGGTTCTTGATGAAAATATTGGTTAGGAAGATGATTGTGCCCTCATGCCTATCCAGCACATCTGGTAGGAAAGGATTGTCACTTTATTTGCATTCCATGAACAATTAAAAAAGTAATTTGCAGTTTGGGACAAACAAAGAACTCTGAAACAGTAATTGACTGATTGAAACCTCCTCCATAAATGAGTAATCCTGACTAAACTACTTTAAAGGGCTATTTTTTTTTTCTTTAAAAGCTTCATTAATTGAGTTTTATACTTCAAAAACTATGATTTATCCTATTTTGAACTGATTTTTCTTTTGCACTAAATAATTTTGCCGAAATGGAGTGGTGAGAGGGATTGTACCAGAGAGAAAAAGTTAAAAGACCTGAGTGGAAACAGGCTCACAAAAGATTGAATGGGCGAAGGGATTCCCCATAGATCCTGGTAAGAGAGAAGAGAGAGAAAAAGAGAACAGAAGGAAGCTAATGAGACAGGAGACAGACTGAACAGAAAAGAAGATAACACAGGAGTGAAAGGGACCAAAGCTGCTTTCTTTTTCACTAAGCAAAGAAATGTACAGGCAGGTGAGCACGCAGCAAAATCATATCAAGCATGAGTGGCATTTCCTACAGGTTCTGAGCACCCTTGAGGTCTAGTCCTCAGCTAATGAGCTCTACATTTTTTTTTTTTTGAGAGGTTTGTGCTATAGGGTGAGTGGGCTTGCCAGAAAGATAGAGAGAGACAGAGAGACAGAAAGTGAGAAACCACCCCTCAGGGAGGATGGCCATGCTGCAATCCCGTTTCCTCCATTCTCCTCCTCTCGGGATCTTGGACACACATACGCACACACCCAGCATGAGTTTAAGCCACCAAGTCTGGGAATTGAACCACAGTCAACTACATGAGAGTCCAGCAATATACCCATTACACCAACTGCTGGTCCCAAGAGCTCTACCTTTGAAGGTGCACTATCTTTCCAATGAATGGCTAAAAGGAAGGACATCGACATATTTAGATTGTTTTTCTTTTAAAGAATTATTAATTTATTATTTTTTTAATTTGACCAGAGAGAGACTAGGGTGGGAGATGGGGAGTGATAATGCAAGCCTCCAGGTCCAGGACTCAAACCACAATCGTCCATGTGGGAGTCTAGTGCCTTAACCTCCACACCACCTGCTGACCCCAATTCATTCAGAAATTGTTTTTTTCAGAGAGAGATTTTTGCTACATGGTGCATGTGCTCACCAGAGAGACAGAGAGACACTCAGAGAGAGACAGCAAGAAATCACTGCCTGGGGTGATGGCCATGCCAAAATCCCTTCTCCTCTATTCTCCTCCTGGGATTTTGGGCACACACACATACACACCCAGCCTGAGTTTCACACCTCTGAGTCTGGGACTCAAACCATAGTCCACAATATGCGAGTCTAGTGCCTTAACCACCATGCCACCTGCTGGCCCCACATTCAGATTTTAAAGAACTACAGTTTTCTTGGGAAATTTCTGACCTTATACTTGGTAAATTTCACTTCTGATTGCTAATTAAATTTATATTGAGAAACTTCACTTCAAAGTGTCTGGAATTCTATTTCAAATATATTCATGTGTTCTAGCAGAAGCCAGCAGTCACTACTTTCTATCCAATTACATATTTCTAGATCTGGACATAAGTTGAGAAGGCAAACTTCTGAGAAACAGGATTTACTTACTGTAAAGAACATAAGAGAGTATAACCTGCTAAGCTGTAATACCAGATACAGCTCTTAGTTTTGATACTGGGTAGACACTTCAGTTGAAGCTGAGACTTCTTAATCCAATAATTAGTCTAGGGAGAACAATTACAAGATTTGTACACTACAATACCCATCCCTCCCAAGTCTCCTCTGCAGACTTGGCTAATCAATCACAGTGTTCTGTCCTGCCCAAGGCAACACTCACTCTCATTATAACATTCTATCGCTATGAGCTGGCATGAGAGTGGAAATTTACTTTCCACCTGTGTGCTGTTCTATTATCTTCTGAGATGCCTTATTCAAAAATTAGCAATTAGTAATTGCACTCGAGCCCAACACTTACAACTGCAAAACTAGAAAATTAGAGAAATACAGAACTACATAAATTCTTTAAAATTGCTGTAAAGATTCTCAGAGTGAGAAATTTTGTTTTAAAATCAGGTGTTCTATAATAAGTATGCATTTGTAAAGCGTTTTATAATCTTCAAAGAACAGTTACATACATATTTTTTAATTTGATTATTATTGCAATCCTGACAGAAAAAGAATTAAACAAAAGCAAGAAACAACCAGAAGATAAGTAACTGAGGCTTTGGTAATTTTGCTTTGATGGCTTTGAAAGTCAGAAGTATTAGCTCCCATAGTACAGGGAGGATTTGTAATTTCTCTTTTTTTTAATTTAGTGCTGAATAAATAATCTTTTCAACTCTTTGCATTATGTGGGACTATATTATATCTATGGTTTTTCTTTACATTTCAAACTTGGAATTTCCAGACCTAAGAATAAAATTGAAATCACATTTGTTCTGTGATTTCGAGCCAAAATTTGATCTTTAAAACATAAGTAGTTATTCAAGTAATAGGTCTGAAGAATATTCCTACTTTTATGTACTTTTTACTCTATGAAAAAGACACATTTTTTCTGTATCTAATACATTTCAACATGATCCTAATTATAGCTGGTTAAACTAGATATTTGCTAGCATAGATTGACATCCGAGACATCTTTGTCATCTACTAGAAAAATAAAATCTTCCTAAATCAACAATTACTGAAATTCTTTTAAAATTTCTGCTTCTCCTGTGAATCATCTAGTAAAAGTGACACACACGCACTGATCCCACTCCATTCCTTATTAACTTGGTTTTTGGTGGTCTAAAGTGCGCTTGTTATTTGAACCTACAACTGTGATATCTCTTATTATGATGACTCAAATTATAGAAGATTCAAAAAAATAAGTAAAGGTCCTTACTCAACATAAACAAAAGCCTAAGATAGAAAACTCCACAGATTCAATCAAATCAATTTTTCTCATTTTAAAATGTGGCTTACTTTGGATATTTATTTTCTTACACTCTATCTATATTCCTTCTTCTAGGACTCTTTTTATTATGGTCGATTATTGCCAACAAAAAAATGCTAACTCATAAAATCCAACTTACAGAAATCCTAGTTATGGTAAATAAATTTATCTCACTCCACTGAAAGTGCCTGCCCTATTTTTCTGTGTTTTCCACTTAGTACTTCTACCTAAGATTTGCAAGATTAACAAGTTGGAAATACTTTCTGAGAAAAGTTTCCATGTCACTGTGTCTTTTATTCAAAACCTCTTCAGGTGTAGGAAGCCTAGAGTTGGGAGGAGTATGTGGTTATACCATCATTCAGTCATTAGTAAAAATAAACCAGAAATGTTTTCTTTTACATATGCTTTAACTCAGGAAGGGAGAAATGTAGTGAGAGAAGTAAGCAAATTTGCATTACCTAGCACATCAAAACACTACCTAGCACAGTCCGACACTGACTGCTACTCAACACTCACTGCTACTCCACTATATTCCAACAATTCATTAACTTGAGATGGGACTAAAGAAAAAAGGAGGATTTTTATTCATGAAAGTAATACTTTCTCAGCAAACACCATAAAAATTTAATTGTACTGTTTTTCATCATCAATCTAGGAGATTTATTCACTGATTTTTAGAATTAATTCCCTGGTAGGATTAATAAAACATTATTTTCCAAGACTTATTTTTATTCAGTAAGTTTTTCAAAACACCTTGTAGCAACAAACTTTCTGTCGGCAAAACTAAAGATAAAAAAATGAGCTGGTAAAATCACACTCATTAGTTAGGAGTCCTGTGTAAAGGAGACTTCAACTTTTAGTTTTATTGTCAACACCTATGTGACTTAGGGCTTATCCTTTAATATTTCTAAAATCTAGATTTTTGTTCTAAAAGCAGGAATTATATTCTTCCCTCTTAGACTCGTGCTAAGCACTAGTACATAGTAGTACTTTGTAAACACTAACCAGTACGAGCAGAGAGAATAGGTGTATAGCAGTGGCAGAATGATGTTTTTCTAAAAAATCAATCCCAGTTCTTTCTTTTTCACATTTTACATAAAGTCCCCATCATGATTTATACAATATTATTTTTTAAACCAACAACTTTACCTGTTTTTGTCTGTTAAATGCTTCTTCTTTTTGCACCTTCCATGAAACTTCTACCACCCACTCTATTATCTACTCCCCTCCGTTACAGTCTCTGGTATCTGCATTTACCCTCTCTACTATATCTTCAGATCTTTCCACTTATGCCATAGAGTTTATGTATTCAGTACATATTGAATGGCAGTATACAGTGTGTGTCTTCAAAGTCTGACTCATTTCACACAACGTGAGTCTTCTATATTCATCTACTTTGTTTTGGTTTTGGCTATTTTAAGAATTATTTTATTTAACTTTATTTACTTATTTGTTTTAATTTGACAAGACAGGGACAAAGTGAGAGCAAAAGAGAGAGAGAGAAAGTGAGAAAGCAAGCCAGTAGGTCTGGGACTCGAATCATGGTCGCCCATGTGGGAGTCCAGCACCTCTAACCACCACACAACCTGCCAGCTCCGTTTTTGTTTTTGTTTTTGTTTTCATCTACTTTGAATCAAGTGGTAGGATCTCATTGCTTCTTATGGCTGAGTAATATTTCATAGTATGTATGTGTCACTGTTTGTCAATGAAGTCATCAGTTTTTGAATACTTAGGTTGATTCCATGTTTTAGCAATTTTGAATAATGCTGTAAAAAACATAAGTGTGTAAGTGACTTTCCAATTGAGTATTTTCATATCCTTTGAGTAATTACCAAGTTACATTCCCACCAACAATGTAAGAGGGTTTTCTTTTCACCACAGCCTCATTAGCATCTGTCTGTCTTTTTTTTCCCCCTAGCCATTCTTTTTTTTTTAATTTTTATTTTTATTATCATCATAATCTTCTTTATGTTACATTGGATTACATATAACTTCACAGTGTATTACAATGCTTTTTCAAAAGGGAATGCCATACATGTCAGTCAATAAGAGACATTAATCTCCCCACTTCATCATTCAATATATTTCTATGTTTTTCCCAATCATTATTATTATTATTCTAATTATTTTTTTAAACAGTCAGTCACTATTTCTCATTTTGCTTGTAAAAAGACTTTACACATAATGAAATACTTCTCAGACCAATCCAGTTGAGAATACTATACATGTCATCATCAACAGGTAATAAGCCATATCTGTTTCTCACTAACATCCTGCCTCTCTATAGTTCTCTTGCTATCTTTCTCTACCCTCTTCTCTTCACCCCCCCCCAATCCACATTGTCCTATTCTCGTTAAGTACTTTCACTGCTTTTATGTCCTCCAATATTTAGCTCTCTACCATAGAGTGCAGATAGTCGGTATATATTGAGTGTATACATACAATATCTTTCTTTCATAGCCTGGCTTACTTCACTCAGCAATAGATCCTCCGTGTCTGACCATTTTCTATCAAATGCCAGGGTCTTGTTATTTTTTAATGGCTGAGTAGTATTCCACAGAGTATATATACCACACTTTTTTTTTTTTTCATCAGTTTGTGGACATTTAGGTTGGTTCCATGTCTTGGCAATTGTGAATAATGCTGCAATAAACATTGATGTGCAAGCACTTTTCTAACTAAGTGTTCTCCTGTCTTTTGGGTAAATACCCAGAAGTGGGATTGCTGGATCAAATGGTAGTTCTATTTGTAGATCTTTGAGGGACCTCCATATTGTTCTCCACATTGGTTGAACTAGTTTATATTCCCACCAACAGTGTAGGAGGGTTCCCTTTTCACCACATCTCTGCCAACATTTATCACTTTTTATATTCTTAATCTTTGCCATTCTGACAGGGGTTAGGTGGTATCTCATTGTGGTTTTTATCTGCATCTCCCTTATGATGAGGGATGTTGAGCATTTCCTCATATGCTTTTTGGCTGTTCGTATGTCTTCCTTAGAGAGATTTTTGTTCAGCTCATTTTCCCGTCTTTTAATTGGGTTAATCATTTTTTTTTCGCATAAGGCACTTGAGTTCCCTGTGTATTCTGGTTATCAGTCCCTTGTCTGAGGCATATTTAACAAAAATATTTTCCCATTCTGAGGGATGTCCCCCCTAGCCATTCTAGCTGCAGATAAATAACATCCCATTTTGACTTTAATTTTGTATAAGAGACTTAGGTCATTTTTTTTTTCATATGACTTTTGGACAATTTTAAGTCTTCCTGGGAGAGTTGTGTATTCAATAGTTTGCCCATTTTAAAATTGGATTATTCTTTTGTTTTTATGGTAAGATGTTTGAGTTCCCTATATATTCTGGTTATCAATCCCTTGTCTGAAGACTAATCTGCAAATATTTTCTCCCATTCTGAGGGTTGTCTTTTCACTGTAATTATTGTATCCTTTGTTGTGAGGAAGCTTTTTAGACTGTTGGAATCCCACTTGACCATTTTGGAGATTATTGCCTGTATGCTAGGGGTCTTATTAAATAAGAACCCTTTGCCTACTCCAATGTCTTCAATAGTTTCCCCTAAGTTTTCTACTAGTAGTTTTTAAAGTTTGAGGCTTTACATTTTAATCTTTGACCCAGTTTGAGTCAATTCTTGTTAATGGTGAGAAAAAGGAGTCCAGTTTTATTTTCCTGCAGTTCTTCCAGTTTTTCCAGCACCATATACAGTTCTTCCAGCACCATTTGCTGAAAAGACTTTTCTTTTCTCCACTGCATTGTCTTGTACCCTTTGCAAAGGTTAGCTGACTGTATGATTTGGGAGTTATTTCTGGTCTCTCTATGCTATTCCATTGTGTCTATGTGTCTATTTTTGTGCTTTGTACCATGCTGTTTTGATTACCACCACTTTGTAATATATTTTGAAGTCAAGTAGTGAGATGCTTATTTCAATTTCATTCTATTAAAAATTTTCTAACAGCATTTATGAAAGCTATAGATTCAAAAAGAAATCAAAAAATCCTGCTCCTGTTAACACTCAAACCTTACCATCTTCAAGAAGACAGATTAGGGACAGAAGTTAAGATGAGACAGTAAGGTAAAAGTGAAAGGGACAAAAAGATCAATGGTTAATTAATTTGCATATTTTGCTTAAATTAATATGCAATCAATTTACAGTCTCTTAACTTTGAATGTATGAAATGTATTCATTCATCCTTTCTAGAGTCAAAATTTAATCCACAACCTGAAGAGATTAATAAAATCTAACTGCATATCAATTAAGGAGACATATTTCTGAAAATGGAGTTGAAGCAGAGGGCATGTGCTTTAATGCTCTATTTGGTGTGCTCTCCAGGTCTGAGTCTTTAATATAAGGATCCTCAAGACCCATGGTGCAAGTACCACAATCACCAAACCTATGTTGAATGGTATGGAAGGTCATAGTTAGCAATGATAAAGCACAGAGTGTCCCCAGCAGATTTCCTGATGACTTGCTAGTGTTAAAGATCAAGGATATTCATTTCTCTTCTTTGAAATTTAAGTCCTTTTTTAATTGAGAGAAAAAAGCATTTGAATAAAACATTTTGGTTTGTGCAATCTAATTTGTCCAAAACAGTCCCTGGGCTCAAAACCTTGGCCCTTTACTCCAGAATCCAGAATCTTCCTTAGGTACAGATTAACCAAAATAAATTGTCTGCTGTTCCATAAATACATTGTCATACTCCAAGTCAGTGATTTAATTAAGCCAACAAGCAGTGATTCTTAGTGTTCCAAAGGATGCCGGAAATGTAATACCTGAGACATATAGTTTATCACCAGCCCAGTCAGTATCATGAGAGAACCTCCAAGATTAAACTATCACAACCCCTTCTCTAGCTCAGGTGTCACTCTCTGGGCACCAATGTCTTCCCTATAACATTTTTTTCCCTTTCTGCTCTTTTTTTTAGCTCTGGTTTCAGGTTATAAAGATGAAGGAAAATGGATCCTTTTGTTTGTATATAATCTTTGTGATTTATCTGGTAGAGTACAGTTTAAACTTATAAATGAAGAGACAGAAGTGAATATCATAGTAGGAGTCAGTTGGTAGGTACACAACTTTGGAGTTGGACTTTGAGGGTTGAATGCTGACTTTAATATGTAGTAGCTTTACATTAGACAAGTAACTTAGCCTCTCTGCATCTCATCTCTTCATCTGTGGAATGCTCCTAAACAAGAAAGAAGTGTCACCTAGTATGATGTTTGACATGATATATATCTACTAAGTAAATATTAGCTCTTACAGTATTATCATTATATTAATATATGGTTGGGGCCAATCCTGGTGTAGTGGGTTTTGGTGCATGCATGCGCAAAATTCCAAAAGGAGACAGAAATGGGTGGCAAAACTGTAAAAGCTGTATATGTGGTGTTGAATAAAATGACAACAGATTCTTGAGTGCACCATCTAAAAGAAGCTTGAAGTATTTGTCCAGGAGATTCTGAGTAGAAAATTATTAACCATAAAAAAAGAAAAAAACAAATGTATACTTAATAAAAAAAAACAAATGTACACTTAATAAACACATTCTATTTTCCAAACAGTGTGTTAGTCACTCATATTATATCTCATCCCATTTTCAAAACAACTTTGCATATTAGATGTTTCAGTATTGTGACTCTACAGGAAAGAAAACAGAACTAAATAGATTTTATATCACTTTTGCAAGACTACCCAGCTTATTGGAGGCAAAGATGAGAATCTAATACAGGTTGATCCTACTTTCAAATTCAAGTGTTTTCACGAAACTGGAATATCTCCACAATATATTCAATTAACACTTTCCACCACCAATTGTGTCAGTTCAGATGAATCAACATGCCTGATGTGAAGCCAGACCAGCTGAAGTTACTATGAAGCACTTATAACAAGTACTGTCATTTCAAAGTGTATACACAACAATTAATATCCCTAACTACAAAGGGGCAAAGAGCTTGTCCATTTTCATTCTTATTAGACCCAACTGTTGTCTTGTTTAATCATTCTGACCTTTACTGCTTATGAAAATACCCTTTGAAAAATGATGTAAAAGGAACACTTAACGTGCTAGCCCTTTTTTCCACAAGGAAGAAACTTTATAGCTGTCAACAGATTCAATGATGTGCCCTAGGCACATGAAAACCAGGCTCGGGAACCAGCAGTTAGCGTAATGGCTAGGTCGCTGGACTCCCACGTAGTCGACCGCGGTTCGCGTCTTGGACCCGGTGGCTTACAACTCACGCCGGGCGCGTGTGCGGGCGTGCCCAAGATCCCGAGAGGAGAATGGAGGAGAAGGGATTGCGGCGTGACCATCCCCTCTGGGGGGTGATTTCTCGCTTTCTGTCTCTCTGTCTCTGTCTGTCTGTCTGGCGAGCGCACACGCCCTATAGCGAAAAACCTCTCAAAAAAAAAAAAAAAAAAAAAAAAAAAAAAAAAAAAAAAAAACCAGGCTCGCCAGCTGCTGCTTTGGGGTTAATACTTCACTATTATATAGCAACTCCCCATCTGAGAGTTTCTAAGAGCTTTATAACTTTACAAACAATCAAATGTCTCTGAAGTCAATAGTCTTTCTCTCATAAATGAATATAAATTCTGCTTAAATTCACCAGGGAGAAAGCACCATGACCACTCCATTGCTTTGTTGGTGTTAGCTGTGCCTGCCAATGGACTCTAGCTGTACTATTTTATGTAACCGTTACAGCTCTTACCACACTGTAGCATAATTATTAATTTATACATCTGTCTTCCAAATAGCCAGGGGGCAACTGTATTGCAAAGACTATGTCTTATTCACCTTGATATAGTTTCAGTTCAACAATCAATTAATGAGCATGGACTCAGCCAGGGTTCAAGCTAGACAATCAGCCTATGAAGAAAAATGAGACACAGCACAGGCCGTGGGGAGGCAGTGACCAGGTGGAAGAGATGGATATAGGGATTGATCGTTTTGACATAATGTATATTCAGAGAACCATGAGAGTGTGAAAAGATAGTGAACCCAGCCTCAATAGCTCAAAGAAGACTCCTAAAGGAGGTGGGACTGAGCTATGACCTGAAGATGTGCACCTCTAGTTACTGTGCAGAAAGTGGCAGACAGCAAATCTTCAATCATTATCTGTGAAGTGAAAGAAGTAGAGAAGGAGCAAGAGAAGACACAGGGACAAGACTTGATGAGTGAGTCCTTATTTCCATGAAATGTCTGAGTATATGCATACACACACACACACACACACACACACACACACACACATATATGTGTTTTTTGGCTCCCTTGCCCATCTTTTAAATTGTTACCCATGCTTTCACCCTTTAAGACCTGAACAAAGTACTCCCACAGTTCCTCTATATCACAACTTTTCAGGTTCTTTCAGGTCATCATTTATGTAGAAAATGTGGTTTGTGTGGCTGTCCTGTGAAAAACAGGAGATGTTGCCTGTGACTGAAGATAACCTGCTATTCAGACCCCAGCCAGCCACCCAAAAGGATTAAATAAAGAGTTTCTCAGCAGAACTTTAAGGTATTTGTGACCCATTCACATGCTGAGGTGACCAGTTGAGATGTTAACTCTTCCCCTCCATTTCTTTCCCTCATTCTCCTCATGGTCTTGCAGTTGAATCATCCATTCTGTGTGAATTACCAACATGCAACTTCCCTTTAATGTGTAAATATTTCCAAATCTATCCAAACTTTAAAAAGCCCTCTTTCAATTCTACTTTCTCGTTGAAATGCATCCCAATTATTTTCTTGCATTTGGTATTAAACCTGCATAGAGTTTACTTACTGATTATATTTCTTCTCGATCCTATACAATGCACATAATAGTATAGACACTGGAGACAACATTGTGAACAAGGCGGTCAAGTTCTCTGTTCTCCTCAAGGAGATGCATAATATAATATCAGGTAGGTAAGTTCATTAAGAAAACAACAAACAGATGCATAATATAATATCAGGTAGGTAAGTACATTAAGAAAAATTAAATGAGACAAGTGAATAGACAAGGATGGTGGCTACTATTTAATATACACAGTCTAGGAAGGCCTTTTTAAGAAAGTAGTACTCTAGCAGAATTTAAAATAATCAGATAATTGCAGGGGCAAGCCATGTGTATATATTAACAAATATACTTTGGAATTCCAGAAAGGAAAGTTTTAAAATCTTGATGTAAGAACATGGTGGTTATGTTCAGAGAACAGCAAGGAAGCCAATGTACCTGCAGTCAGTAAACAGAGGGAGAATATCAGGAGAAAGGGATAAACATTGAAGGCAAAAGGCAGTCAATGTATGCATTATATGACATGATAAAAAATTTTGTACTTTATGGATTTTATAGAACGTGATTAGAAGCCTTAAGAGGATAGTGAGCAGCAGAGTAAAATGATGTAATTTAATATTTTAAAGAATCCCTTTGACTATGAAAATTTGGGTTCTCTTCTAGAAAAGAATGGAAGAAACCCCAGATACAGTAGTCCAGACAGGATTCAATGGTGATTGGATTAGGAATGGAGCCAGAATGAATAAAAATGCTGAATTCAAGATCTATTAACAACATAAAGTTTTAGAATTTGATGAAGATTCGAACGTGATCCATAAGATAAATAAAGGATCAGTCCAAGGTTTTTATTCTGAATTGTGCTACAAAGCAGCCAAGGAACTAAGAAAGTAGAACATGTTGGAAGGGATATCCACATGAATATAGCATTAGGCAAGAATGAGGACATGAGTGGTAGGAGAAAGGATGATAGGTGACTTCAAACAGGGGTGGTAGCTGGACAGATTGCATGGAGTCCCTCTTCTGTTTAGAAACCTTCATCTTCCCATTGTCATTGCTTCTTGAAAGCAAGAACTATGTCCTCTTCCCATCTAAGTTTGGAATGCCCTGTACAACCTAGGGACTCAGTAAGTATTGGTGAAACAATGAATGGAATGAATGAATTATACATTAGAGAATATGGTACTTGAAAGACTCACACCACTTGCTTCCCAGCCCCACAATACTACTTCACATTTCTAAGTCTGCCTTGAATTTTTCCACGTGTGCTTGCTTTGCTCATGGGGCTCTCAGCCCAGATGATTATCTTCTATTCCATTATTCATATCCCTCTTGAAAGCCTCTCATGGTTCAAGGCTCAACTCCTACCTCGTGTTCTCCAAGAGCAGTGTCACCACACTGCCTCATTTCCCATGTGACAAGGTCATTCTAAGCCACTACCATCTGTAACAGCACTTCTCTCTGAGCTTTTCTTGGATCAGAGTTTACATTTGCCTATTCCAGATTATCAAATCCAGAGTCATGAAAACCTTTTTCATCTTATTTTTGCCTTCCTAATCAATTTTTCAAGTCTTTATAGTTGCACCACAAATTATAACTGGATTCAATTAAAATAAAGATAAAATAGGCAGGAAAAGATCTCTTCCTACTGAACACAATTAGCATATACCCACATTTTCAAATTATTTTGTTTGGGAAACAAATCTAAAATCACGAGTTGCTCTGTAATGAACATTCTTTATTTGAGAAGTGAAAAAGCTCAGCTTAGTTTTTTTGTTTGTTTGTTTGGGTTTTTTTTGGAGAGGTTTTTCGCTATAGGGTGCATGAGCTCGACAGACAGACAGACAGACATAGAGACAGAAAGCAAGAAATCACCCCCCGGGGGGTATGGTCACGCAGCAATCCCTTCTCCTCCATTCTCCTCTCGGGATCCTAGGCACGCACACACACGCGCCCGGTGTGAGTTTTAAGCCACCAGGTCCGAACCATGGTTGACTACGTGGGAGTCCAGCGACATAGCCATTACGCTAACTGCTGGTTCCCAGCTCAGCTTAGTTTTAAATGGTGGTCTCTGCTATGGACTCAATGTTTGTATTTCCACCATATTCATATATTAATTATCTTAACCTTTGATATGATGGTTTTAGAAGGTGGGCCTCTAGGGAGTAACTAGGTCATAAGAGTGGACCCCTCTTCCAGGGGATTAATTCCTCTATAAAAAATAAATAAATACATAAAATTTTAAAAAAGACCCTGGAGAGCACTCTAGTCCTCTTTCTACTATGTGAAGACACAACAAGGGGTCAGAAGGCTACAACCCAGCCCTCACCAGAATCCAACCATGCTGGCACCCTAAACTCAGACTTCCCAGTCCCCCTCCCCCAAATGGTAAGAAATAAATTTCTGTTGTCTATATACCACGCAGTTTACAGAATTGTTATAATAGCCTGAACTGATTAAAGCCCGATGTCTACCTCACAACCTGACTCCTTCCTCCCCTAAGCACCCCTGAGTTCCACCATATCCAACTACTTTCTTCTCCCAAACATAATCTCTTACAACTCTATGCCAGCTCTTCCCTGTACCTAGAATGTCCTTCCCCACTTTACCCTTGGAAAACTCCAGCTCAGCTTTTCAGATGTAACTCAGATGACATCTATACTATATGATCTTATCCTTCTGGAGAAAGTTTTGAACCTGCTGTTTCTCCAGCACCTTTTATAAAACTCACATAGAGTATGTTTTAATCCACTGCTTACCTATTTTTACTTCCTTCTCAATTTATCATTGTGAATCTGTATAGCACACGATTTGTGTGCAATCAGTTTTGTATCACCAGGACTTACAATTGACTAGGTAAAATAGGCTCTCGATGAATAATTGTTGAGGTGAATGAACCAAAAGAACTTCAGCATGAAGCCTCATAGTTCTACAAGAAAACTATATCTTAGCCTGTTTTAGCTTCCTATTTCGAAGATAAACTGATTAATTGTGTTTGGATCCAAAGGCATGGTAGAGACCACCTACCAGCTTTAGACAACCCACCTCCCAGTAAACTCCCTTTTTCTCCCAGTAATTATAATTGCCTTTTATCTTTTCTTAATCTCTCTGGTCCTTTTAATTACTGATTGTGCTATCCAGCTGTGTAATCATCCTAGATGATAAGCTGTCGGCAATTACTTTTTTCATGTAAATTATTTCTTTATCTATAGATCTGGGCTGTATGTTTTTCAAAGGGTGGTGCTGGATGGGAAATAAAGAGAGTTTCCTTGTGAAGCATAATATATACAGATACTCATTTATGACTTTACATACAAATGTGCATGCATACTGGAAGGAATTATCAAAATACCAGCAATTCTCAAGTCTGAGTCAAATATACATTGCTAAACTGATACTCCCCTGACTCTGTAGTTTCACATTCAAAGCCACCTAACTTTCCTCAGTCTGAGTTTATTCCATTAAGAAAATTGAGACCAGCAGGTGGCATGGTGGTTAAGGGCACTAGACTCCTACATGGCCAACCATGGTTCAAGTCCAGAGCTGATGGCTTGCTTTCTTACTTTCTCTCTCCCTCACTCTGTCCCTCTCTGGTCAAATTAAAATAAATAAATAAACAGTCAAATAAAATAATTCTTTCAAAATAAAAAGGAAAATGGTTTCTACCATTAAAAACCAACTCAGGATTGTGGAAGACAACAACAAGGGAGTATGATTGTGGCTTTCAGTGCCAAAGACTTCAGTGCCAAATACATCCAGAAAGCTATATTAAAAGAGGGATTATTAAGTGGTTGTTAGACAAGAAAATTCTCCTTATGATTTCTGGTCAGAAAGAGACTAAATCAAAATGATAGTTCTTCCTCTATTAGAGCAAGGCCTCCCTTATTTATTAATATCTCATTAATAAGCTCACAAGAAAGAGAAGCTTAAATACAGAACATTCAAGCTCAAAACCAAATCAGCCTAGTTATTTACCAAGCATAAGCTCAGAGAAAACGCCAGCAAATAAGAAGCAATATCAAAATACAGTCAGCTCTGGAGTCTGTTAAGGCCCTTTCTCAATTGAGCCTTCTACTTGCTACTCAGAACTCACTATTTTTTGAATGAATGAATGAATATATAATCAGTTCCTATGTATGCCACAGCCAGTTCTGAGCAGCCCTATAGCCCTGAGTAGAAACAGCATGTGACGGATTTGACATGTATTGTGCTATTTAAACCTTCACACTCTTGGAACTAATATGTTATTATCTCCACCTTAATAGTAAAAAAATCCAATGTTAAGAAATGTGTCCAGGATCTACCTACCTTAGCACATGCTGGCAGATGGTAGATACTGCTACTCAGCAGCCTGAGGCCACGTAGGAGGCCCAGAGCTGATTCCTGGTGGAAGCTAAGTCAGTAGCCCCAGCTACTCAGAAGGCTCAGGCAGGAGGATTGCAACAGAACAAGACCCTGTCTAACAACGGTGTTCAGGATCATATGCTGCCTCACAAATTCAAAACTATGATGAAACTAAGTTCTGTCTTAAAGGCACATGCTCTCATAACTCTACCAAAATGTTTTTAGGATGATTTCCATGCTACAAAACATTTTATGTCTATGCTACAAAATATAAAGCCTGAGTGTCCAAGAAAAGGGTGTGTGGGGTTGCCATCAAAGAGAACTTGTAAGTAGATAAATTAAACTTTTTTAAAGTGTTTTTTTCCTTTAAAATGCGTGAACTCACCAGAGAAAAAGAGACAGAGACGGTACAAGGGAAAGTGAAAAATCACCCCCCCCCCCAGGCGGGATGCCACTCCACAATCCCTTCTCCTCTGTTATTCTCCTGATATATTGGACACACACGCACGAATGTCCTGCGTGGGTTTCAAACCACCAGATCTGGGACTCAAACGACAGTCAGACATGTGAAAGTTCAGTGATGTAATCACCACGCCATCTGCTGGTCCCAACATTCTTCTTTTAAATGGGTATAAATAGTATTGTGCTGTAACGCAACTGGGCATGATTTATAAACTGGTGACTTTAATGACTACAAATTAACACTTTAGGAAATAGTCTCACTAAGTATTTTGTATGTTAGCTACTAAGAGAAAAAGAGAAATGAGATGAGCAGAAAGCTTTGAAGCGCATGAATTGATTTATCTAATTTTATCATTCTCCCTATGTTTGTCACCTCCTGTCCAGGTCACAGTTAGATGAAGCTACTCAGGGCTACTAAGCTTTCCTTCTTCTATCTGTCCCAAGAGCTTACACATGCAGAATGTTTGCTGGCAGCCCCAAATTGTTACTCACCCCTATATTGGCTGAAATTACAGGTAAAAATTAATTTTGTTTAATAAGTATCCCTGGTGATACAGTTTCAGTGCTCCCTTTGAAATTTATCCTATAATTTGACACTCAGTGGGGCAGTGCTGGGGGAGGCAAGAGTAGGTCAAGCAGAAGGTATCCACATGGGGGTGGATCCCTCATGAATAATTTTTTGAAAGGTTTTTGCTATAGAGTGCATGGGCTCACCAGAAAGACAGAGAGACAGGAAGCGAGAAATCACCCCCCAGGGGGGATGGCCACACTGCAATCCCTTCTCCTCCATTCTCTTGAGATCTTGGGCATGCACGTACACATGACTGGCATGAGTTCAAGCCACCGGGTCCAGGACTTGAACTGCGGTGGACTACACAGAAGTCCAATGACATAGCCATTAGGCCAACTGCTGGTCCTGTCTCATGAATAATTCATGTAGGTTCCCAGGAAGAAGCAGGTTCTCAGGGATTAGTTTCTGTGAGAGGGGGTAGATAAAAAGCCACTCAGTCACCCACAGATCCCTCTTTTTGCACATCTTTTCCTTTCCCTTTCTCTCAGCCATGTTGCAAGGTAGCACTAGAGGCCAGCCAAATGCAAGTTCCATCCACTCAGACTTTCCAGCCATAAAACCTCTTTTTTATCTTTCCAAATAATTCATCAATCTTGAGTATCCTGTTAAAGCAATACAAATGAAATAATACACCTGGTAATGTAGGATCAGGGTAGCTACAATTTAAAATAGGTTTGTTCAAACAGCTCCCTTCGAATACCTTTGTGAGATGTCTATACTATAAATATGTTGGCTTTATTGGATGGACAACAATGGAGAAACCTTTTGGCAGAGAGGGAAGAGCAGGAACATGCCACAGGAGAGGTAGTCAGGAGGCAATGAGAAATCCCGAAGCCCTAAGTCCCCAGTGTGACAATGGCATTAATCTTGCATGTGCATGAGGGTTAAAGCAGGAAAATAAATTCAGTATAAGAAATAACTATCATGGCGCTGTTTAGGGGAGAAAATACATACTGAATTAGAGTGAGTAGCTGCTGTGTTGTCTGATAATAATAAATTCCTCATGTCTCATCCTCAAGGGCAGCAGATGTGGGGAGGGGCTGTTTCTAAGGCAGTTGGATCCTTTAGTTAATGGACATTGAATGCATTGTGCTAGATCATCGGCTGCAGTGAGAAAAACAAGGCTCTGCTGGCTTCTGCTATGCAATCTTAGGTAGGCAAGTTAGCATCTCTAAATGTTCCATAGCTCTGCCTATGAGAACAGAATACTTCCACAGGGTCATTCCTGTTGAGCAATGTTAAATATGTAAAACACTTAGCAGAGTTTCAGGCTCATAACAAGTGCCTATGGAAGGTTAACTGGCTAATTCAAATTATTGTAAGAACATTCTAATCATAATACACTAAGGAAGAGTATTAATGCTAGAGGGCGTGTGTGTATGAGAGAGACTGAGAGAGCCCAAGTACCCCCTCCAATGGCCCTAGTTATGCTGCAGTCCTTGTTCCTCCAATCCCCCATTCCATCAGGATCCTGGACATTTACACAGGGACGAAGCCCCCATCAGCCATGTGGGGTCTGGCTTCCTCCGCACACAGGTAAACCACTGCACTTTGGCACAGCCCTTCATTAATCATTTATTGTAAAATTACAAGTTAGATCTGGAAATTGTCCTGAAAAAGAATTCAGTATGCTGTGAACGTAAAACAAACTAGTATAAGTGATAATCATTCTAAGAAAATTATTCCCATGCAGTCTAGGTGAGAAAGGCAGTGTATGGATCAGTTATGCTCCTAGAGCTAATGTTCCTAAGAGAGCTAAAATGTTATTATCTTTTTCTTTGCTATTAACATCTAAAATGTCTACCAAACCAGGGAACCCATAAATGTGAGAGGCTCTTTAGGGACTATATTTCATCCAAGTCACCAGGAGTTCATTACATGTATATAAAGATTTAAAAGGCAGCTTATCTTTAGATTGCATTTTGGTCAGTACAACAATTTCATTGAAGATTGAAAAATGTGTCATGTGAGTATGTCCTGATCATTGCTCCTATAGCAGAGAATCAACTATGACTTATACCTTCCTCTTTTCTGATTTTAATATCAAAAAAAAAAAAAAAATTTTAGGCCTGGCTGGTGGCATAGTGGTTATGGCACTGGACTCCCACATGGTCAGCCACGATTTAAATCCTAGACCTGGTAACTTGTTTCTCATCTTTCTCTCTCTCTCTCTCTCTCTCTCTCTCTCCCCTCTCTCCTCTCTCTCTCTCTCTTTCTCTCTCTCTCTCTCTCTCTCTCTCTCTCACACACACACACACATGCCCCATAGAAAACTTTAAAAATAATAATAATGAATAAAATAAATAAATAATAAATATTTTGGGACAAGCAGTTAGCGTAATGGCTACATCGCTGGATTCCCATGGAGTTGACCACAGTTCGAGTCCCAGACCCAATGGTTTAAACTCACGCCAGACGTGTGTGCATGTGTGCCCAAGATCCCAAAAGGAGAATGGAGGAGAAAGGATTGCAGTGTGGTCATCCCCCCTGGGGGGTGATTTCTCACTTTCTGTCTCTCAGTCTCTCTCTGTCTCTCTGGCGAGCGCACACACCCTGTAGCAAAACCCTTCCCAAAATAATAATAATAAAATAATAATAATAATAATAATAAATATTTTAAAGAATCTTTTAAAAACACAAGAAATACAAAAAAATTATTGTTTTCCTTTAATAGAGTAAAAACAGTTCTCTAAGCTCTAGTCATTAATAGCTTAAGAAATCAGAAGATAGCTGTTAACATTTATCCAATATATTTCATCCTCAGGCCCTATTATATTGCAGTTATGGGGGTAGGGATACAATCTACACAGTTGTAAAAGCACTTCCAGGAGAATTGAAAACTTGTGCTTGTTCTCTTATTATTGCCCCATTCTGTCATATTGGAGCAATAATAAATATTAACTTGAAACTGCATAAGAGACTCTTCAGTCAATGTCAGGAAAAAAATATTCATGTATCTATGCAAAATGTTATCAGAATGCATAAGTATCCTCCTTGTTTTATGTATTTTATTTTACCCACCAAGAAACTCCCACTGTAATCTACTGTTATTAAAGTGATTTTCTCTCTAGAAGCTGGTAGTACGTAATGGACAAATCTAGGAAAAATAGGATTCTCTCATGTCAGATTTGTAAACAAACTTTCAGAAAAATCTAATAATAAAGCAAGACATTTCCCAGAATATTTCTAAAGTACTTCCTCCTCTGTGAGGTTTAGAAGAGACTTTCTAAAATTCATAAATTTAATCTTAAAGAATGCTCTTACTGGGTAGCTCTCTATCAAGTCAAGTGCAAAGAGTTGCTTTTGCTTCCAGAGAAAGTATATTTGGTTAAATATGACACCGTATATTTATAAATTCCTAATGAGTTATTCAAAAATCTTTTCATGACTGCAAGGATATAATTTTAGTCAGTCACATATTTTGTGGTAAAAATTGAAGTGATATTCTCAGTTTTAATTCTGGGGAGAATAGATAAGGGATAACTTTTAACCAGCTGTACAGTAGGCAGAAACAAAAGATGTGGCAAAGAATGAGACTTCTTTTCATGTTTCCAAGTAAGCCAATAAATAAGCATATTGTAGACCAGATCAATGTTCCTCTTCATAAAGTAAGTTGATAAGGATGTTGGAAAACATCAAAGCATGAAGCCACATAAATCAGAAAGTCTATAATAGTGGATATATTTTCTATTTTTTTAGGGCACCTCCTCAAATCCTTACTGTATTGTAACTTGAGTACTCTGATACAAAGCTAAAGCATTGGGAAAATGTACCCAGAATTGCTCCTTTAGCTGAACACTGAGAGAAAGACCCAAAGTCCTGAGCCACAGGAAAAGCACGCATCCAAAAAGACTAAATCAAGAGGGTATTCGCATTATGGATGTGTCTAGTGGCCAGCCAATAAAGAGAACCTTCGGGGGAGAAAAAGTAATTCATCTAGTTATAATGGTTCACCAAATACAATACATTCATTCCCCTGAAGCAGTGACAGTTGGCTAATTCTGTTCCTTCCCAAAGCTAGCTATTGAACCTACTGGAGACATGGCACAATGTATGAGAAATGAAGAGCGTTCAAAGTGTGGTTACAGGAATAACTAATTGAATGTTGTGAAATAATAGAATTCCTCCAATTTTCCTCTCCCAAACATTGAAGTTAGACCAACATAGAATGAATCAGATTATCTTTAATGGTACTTGACATTTTACCTGTTTAATGGTGTCGGGAGGGTCCCATAACACTAGAAATCTAGTGAGTTCTTATCTGAAAGCACTGAGAAACACCACTTTTGCTCAGTTTGGTTCTAACACTATCTCATTAGACAAGCTAGAGCATTTATTCACGAGTTCACTTCTTATATTGAAGGGTTGGTCTCCAAAAGTTATCTAATTAAATGCATCTATTCCTTGGAAGACAATACACAATAACATCAACTAATGGAATAATTTATTAATCCATATTTCAAATTAATAAAAAGATGAACTAAGGAATAGAACAAAGACAAGAAGATTTGGAGGCTAAAGACATGAGTTGAGAATAGTTGAAGAGAAACAGGGTTGAATAGATATTGATGTGTTCTGGGAAGCCAGGGGCTGTACCAGGACCTTGAGACTTCAGTTAAAGAGAAGCATACAAGTGAGAAGAAAGCCCTATATAATTTTTGCTCATTTTCACCATTTTTCCTATGAATGATCCCAAGAAAAAGTCAAACAGAACTCTTTCTTCAGTTTTCATTCTAGCTCCAAGAGTAAATTTCTCTTCTCTTTTCTCTCTACTGAGAAAGCTCTTAATCCCCACCTCCCATCATGTGGTTTCATATAATAATATATTTTTACTGAAAGTATCATTTTAAAAAAAATAGATAATATTATGATTATATTATTTTATCAATGAAGAAATTTTAAAGGATATCCCACAATTTATAGGTTGCTTTTGCAGATTATCTCACCTCCACTCCTGAAAACTGCCCTTTGGTAATTGGGAAATCCATTTTGTCCTAATGCTTACCAATCAGGCTGATTCCTAGTTTGCGTGGATTTTTTTTGTTGTTGTTCTCAATCTGGTTCCATTATTTTTATGCTCTTCCAAGAAAAATAATTTCAGACCTTCAGCTTCACCTCTTGGTAACAATGTGAGCTATAGCTAGAAAACTGCTTACCCTCAAGAGACAAAATTGAGATCATCTTTAGCCATCCTCCCTCCACCTGAGTTTTTGTTTTAGAGAGAGACTTTTTGCTATAGGGCACATGTGCTCGCCAGTGAGACAGAGAGAGACAGAGAGAAAGAAAGCAAGAAATCACTCTCTCAGGGGGGATGACCATACCACAATACCTTCTTCTCCATTCTCCTCTCAGGATTTTGGGCATGCTGCCATGAATTTTTAGTATATGTGCTGCCGAAGCGAGCACGTGCCATGAACTTTTAAGCCACCTCGTCTGGGACTTGAACTATGGTTGACTATGTGGGAGTTCAGCAATGTAACCATAAGTTGTCTGTTAGTCCCTCCACCTGATTATAAAGCTTCGCTGATTATTTTATGTCCCAGGGTTGTCTTTGGAATAGGAAATAATATTACAGAAGACCTATCATAAGAAAAATAAACAATCATGACAGAACTCTGAGCTTTAGTTGCCCAGTGTTGAGCACAGGCATGGTACATAATAGGCATTCCATAAATATTTTTGAGAGAATGAAAGAATTAAAGTACTCCACCATATTTCTAAATCAAAGAAAGTATTTCAGCATTCTTCATGCCTATAGTCTAGTTAAAAGTCAAACATTACAAGCTCAGAGGCAACCATGGTTAGCTTAATGTCTGCCATCTGTCATATTCATTTTCTGATGAATAATTTTTAAAGTACTAGACAATCTCAGAAAGACATTTTCATTAAGTGAGCTCTGCTGATGTTTTATTTAAGTTAACTGTTATTTGGAAGAGAATTTAACCAAATCATAGACTTTAGGGATTCCTCTCAAAGAAATGGCCCTTCTCCCAGTCTATTCAGTCTGTTCCTTCCCTGAGTCAAGACCTCAATCACCTCAAGACTAAAGTATGTTGATAGTGCAGAGGCTGCTCTCATTTTACATTCATAGGAGACTGAAAATAAATCTAGGATATGCTGACTAATTCTCCTGGCAGATATCAGATTTTAACATGCATGAGATATTCCCACTGTCATTTGCCTGAAGGGCATCAGAGGGAAAGAGGGAAATGTACTTCCTCAGAGTGTGCTTAGTCTAAATTCTCACACAGTCAATATTATTACATTTTCTTGGGTTCAAAGCACAATAAATTGTGATGGATAAATAATAAAAGAAAAAACTCAATATTTCACCTCTTCATTTCAGCAAACATCCAAGTGGGATGGCTCAGATGTAATCAGCAATGTCTTCTAAAAGGATTCAGTACTCTCAACAATTAGACATCTGATGGGCTAGACCCAGTATGAACAGTTTCAGTGTATCCTAGTGCTCTAACGAAAGTCATTGCTGCTGATATAAGCACCACAACTGCACCGTTACTTACCTATACAAAGAGAAAGTAGAGTCATTCCTCATGTTTACTGGTTGACCCGTTAATTACCAACAACAAATTCAAGTCATTTGTTTTCTGTCTAAGGTAACTTAACCTAATAGGCAGCCCACTCAAGGTGTTAGAAAAGGAAAAGGCAATATAAAGAGATTTAAAAAAAAAAAAAATCTAAAGGTGCATTATGTACCAGAATATACAATACTTTAAGGGCCATTTTGGTAGTGTGGTGGTGAAGACAGCTGGATCGCACATGGCCAACTACACGATTTGAGTCCTAGACTCGGTAGCTCCAAAAACACTCTGGGTGCATGTACATACCTGCCTGAAATCCCAAAAGGAGTCAGAAATGGAAGAGATTGTGGTGTGAACGTTCTCCTTGGGAGCTGTTTTCTCACTTTCTCTCTCTCACTCTCGCTCTCGCTCTCCAGTGAGTACAACATAACTTATAGCCAATTAAGGAAAAAAAAAAAAAAAAGAAAAAAGAAAAAAGAAAGCTTACTTTTGAAAAAACTAGCAGTGAAAAAATACAAATAAAAAAGAATAATGGGAATGATGATGACAATGTATATCTCAGAGGCTTCAAAAATCTCAACACCAAGTTATCAAAAAATGTTAATGATAACACATTCTGCAAGTAGACAATGCTTGCAAATAAACAATTTCATTTCATTACTCTGTGAGACTAGCAGGGAAATATGCAATAAAAGTACAGAGATTGTAAGAAGAGAAAAAAATGGAAAGAAAAATCAGAGATGAGAATAAGACAAAACCAGAGAGAATAACAAAACAGGCTAGGAAGACAAAAAGGCAAGGAAGACAGAGATGCCCCTGAGCAGGAGATGATATGTGCAATGTAAAGTTGGTTTGTACTTTTTTTTCCCAAGTCTATGGCCTCCGAATGTTTAAAGCCCATTTTAGGACTTTGAAAATGGTAGCGTTTAGGGTGAAGGAGAGGCTTAATTAATCCTAGCTTTATATGTCTCTGATAGCCACCTTAGTATTTTAGCCTTTTTATATAACTAGATCTTTTTGATCAGATATCCAAAGGTGCTTATTCTATCTTTGAAGTTCTATTAGAAGTAAGGGTTAATTATTAAAAGACTGAACTCCTGCAGGTTGCCTTTCAGAAAAAAAAAAAAAAAAAAAAAAAAAAAAAAAAAAAAAAAAAAAAAAAAAGTGTCACCTTCCTGCAAAGTTCTTTGGAACTTAGCCATGAGCAGAGCTTATAAAAAGCAATCCTTGGGACCAGCAGTTGGCATAATGGCTATGTCGCTGGATTCCCATGTAGTCGACCACGTTTCAAATCCCAGACCCAGAGGCTTAAACTCATGCCGGGCACGTGTGTGTGTATGCCCAAGGTTCTGAGAGGAGAATAGAGGAGAAGAGATTGCAGTGTGGCCATCCCCCGGGGGGGGGGGGGGGGGGGGGGGAGTGATTTCTCGCTTTCTGTCTCTGTCTCTCTCTGTCTTTCTGCTGAGCACATGCGCCCTATAGCAAAAAAAAAAAAAAGCAATCTTCATCAATGTCAAGATTAGAAGCAGAGTCTTTTGATAACACCAGGATGAGTATAATATTCCTTTCTCCATCATAGAAAATTGTGTTAATGAATCATGCGATTCACTATGTCATACAGACAAACTTACAAGGCTTGAAACTCCAACCCTCGTGTTACATCAGAGGAACATCTGTAACTCCCCTAACTATGAATGTGATATTGGCTGATGAGCGTTGGGACCAAGAGTCAACAATTCACCACAGTCTTTCAAGAATCTATCCCGACTTTTGATTAGAAGACACGCCAGTGCCTCCTTAATCATGTAGCTTAATGGTTCCCCACCTCAGAGATTAGAATCCCTCTCTTGGCATCTGAAATCCAGCCCTTCCAGAATTCTGTGCACTCCCTGAGAATGTATGATCTCTTCTGTTTCCTTAAGATTCCCCCTAGTTAAAACCACCCCACGAAAACCAGACATGTGTACTGTCTGGTCATGTGACATTGCACACTAGCCACTGACATTACAAAAGACATATTACATTCTTGCAAAGTTCCCCAGATTTCAACAAGATTGATTCATAAGGTTGTGAAGCTAAGAACTTAATGTTTTATGTATACTTACTGTTCTAATCCCCTCCCTCTCAAAAGAAAAAAAAAAGAAAAAGAAAAAATTACTAGGATATGCAGTTACTGAACCGAAACCAACTTGAACAATAGTCTGAAGCACAGCGGTGCTTCACTCACATGGCACCCTCTCTTGGTATGCAGCTGGTCCATATCTTTTTGAATGACTGCCCTGTACTCTCCACTTTAAAGCATTTCTCATGGCACCACAGAGGCCAGTCATGCATTTGATCTCCAGGTGGAAGATAGTTTGATCTCTTCCAAACACCAGACTGCTACTTTCATTGCAGTCAGCCACAAGTTACAAAGTACAAGAACAAGGACCAATAGACGTGAACATAGTAACCCTAGAGAAAAAAATAAGACAAAGAATATACACTGATAATAAGGAGAATCAGCACATATAACTTTTCTGAGAGTAATCAAAATGCCATCAACACTGGTTGGGGATTAAGAGATAAACCGACAAACAAAATGGGTTTCCCACACTGAAGGAGTAATGCGTTCTGCTTAAGAAATAAAATACTGATTCCCTCAATTATACTCCATTACTCTAATAGCCTCTTCTTGTCTAGTTAGAGGGGAGCCTCTTTGGTTGTGATAATGCATCATAAAATCATAGTCTCTTTTTTTCTGAAGAATTTAGAAAAAAATAATAAACTGCATTAAAGAGAACTGAGAACTTTCTTATTCTCTGAAAAATATAACCTCATATAAAAATGGATGTCCTACACTTGTCTAATTTGAAAAGGAAATTGAAAATTCATAGCTTTGGCACCTTTTAAAATTTGATAGTTCTTTGAAATCACATTTTAAACTACTTCTTGCTTTGTTCTAAAAGTGATTTTTTTTCCTATTTCTCTCTTTATGTTTTCCCTCAGAAATTTTACCTGAAGTTTTTAAGAATATGCTATTCTGTCCTCCTATATTTTGAATTATTTCTTCCTCTTGTCTTTTCTTCTTCTTTTTCTTTCTCTCTTTCACTCTTCAGATTTGAAAGCAGAGTTGGAAATTCCATGACAAGTGGGAGCTTTGAAAATAAAAACCTGCATAGCCTTCCCTTCATCAGCTAGTAAAGATGTAGTCTCTTTTCTAACTTTTGCTTGTGGAAGCTCACTTACCCTGAACTAGTTGTTTTTGTTTTGTTTTGTTTTTAACTGAACAAACATTAAAAATCTGTCAGCAGGCATTTCTCAGTGTGAGAAGCCTCAAAAAAGCAACAGTAAATCTACATTCTTCACAAAGATATTTCTGCTATGATGTTGACCCTCATCCTACTTCCAGAATTGGGTACCTCCAGGGGACTGATCATAAGCTATAATATCTTTCATGACCAAGCAGTAAGCTTGACTTTGACCTTTCTTAATTAACACTATCCCTAAGCCAAGGCCAGCTGAAGACCAGCCAGGTGGATTCCAGTGAATTCCGTCCCAGAAGACACTATGAAAAGGCCATGTAGCCTGAAGATTGGAGCGCAGGCTATACGATCCCAAATCCACTCCTTATCAGTTATGCATCTTCTTATTGCTCATTGGCTTTAGTTTCCCCTACTTCATGTAGGAATGATGCTGATAACGCTACCTCATTCACCATGAAAGAATCTTTGGCACAGAGGACGCACTCATTAACCATATTAACCATCAGCAATTGCTCTGAAACCACATGCCAAAAGGACAATGAATTATGCTATCTTGCCATAATTTCTACTAATTTCACTTTCATGTTTCTCTCATGATATTAATCACTGCATAGAATCATTCTCTGTACTTGTTTGGTAGGAAAAAAGTCAGTTATGTAGTAAAAGCAGGTTACCAAAAAGTCTCTGGAAGGCTCTTGTTTCCCTTCATCTGAAGCAGCTCTGTTTATGAAGGAGAAGGAGAAGGAGGAGGAGAAGGAGGAGAAGGAGAAGGGAAAAAAAAAAAGAAGAAGAAAATTGGCTCTATGAGGCTATGCATCTATGAGCTCTTGATCCAAAAGGGCCAGTTTCAGAAATCTCCGAGAGTCAGAGATCTTGGGCCTAAGCCTATTAAAGTGAGCAACTTCCCTAGGGTAACTCAGCGATGAAGAGAATTCAGCCTCTCAATCCCCCAAGTCTCATGCTCACACCCAGTATACTAACCCATGCATAGCTAAATTATCTCATCCATGACCTCAATCTCTGATTCAACTAAAAAATACATACTTATAAAGATAGTCTCTCAGTAAAACCAAGCACATGGTAGTAAGAGTATATTTGCTACCAGTCTAATGGATCAGTATTAGAATCTTTCTCTACCCCATGATACTTTGGTAAATTACTTACTATCTCAGTCTCAGTTTCTATATATGAAAAATGGGGAGTAGGAATACCTGTCCTGTAGTATTTACTTAGTGAATTTAAGATAAAGTGTTTGATGCTCCTAATACAGCTCTTTATAAAGAATAGGTTTTTAATTTATGGGTTTAACTTCTTTTATTACTGGTATAATATAGATAAAATTTTAGCATATATGATTCTCTTACCTATGAAGAACTCTTGGATGGATATGATCACAGTAAAGTTGGGGAGTGAGAGAAGGAAAATAGAGAATGTGATTCCAGTAAAATGTGGAAGAGAAATTAAAGTTTGGAAGATATGCCTAATGAATTTTTCTTTTTGTACCTTTAGATCAATGCTACAGACCTTTAAAGAATCTGATAGAACCTGAGAATCTTATCTCCCCCAAACAAATTCACACATTAACATATAATATAAGGACTTCAAAAGTTCCAGGTAAGAACTACTATAATCTAGTGCAATATTTTCCAAATTGTTCAGTGCAACCCACTAGTGGGTAAAAGCAATGTAATGAATTTGATCAACATATTAAAAATAAGCTGTATCTTATTCATGTCTATAAAAAATCAGATAATTAAAGTATTGAAAGGCATCACATACCCAAGTATTATTTTATGAATCTTTTGTGTGTGTACACGCACATGCATATGCACATGAATTCATAGGTACATCACATCACAGGATTGAGTGCACTTCGTCCGTATTTCATGGTCAAAAATATCTGAGATACATGTTAAGCTAATATGATTATTACAGATAATTACCTCCCATATTATATTTCTCTAATAAAGACCCGCCCATTATTTGAACTCTCATGCAATGGACTGCCTAAGAAATATCCAAGCCTTTCTCTCAACACTAACACATAAGTCTATGAACTCAAAGATAATCATGCCTATTATTAAGTAGTCAGCATGTTACCAAAAAAAAATGTAGCATTTATGCCAGCTGGTGGTGTGGTGGTTTAAAGCAGTTAGATTCCACATGGCCAACTGCAAGGTTTGAATCCAGGACTCCACAACTTGAAAAATATGCTGAGCATGTTTGCATGTGTACCCAAAATCTAGAAAGGAGAATAGAGGAGAAGGCATAGTGGTATGACCATACCCCACGGGCAATGATTTCTCTCTTTCTCTCTATGTCTCTAGAGAACACATGCACCCTGTGGCAAAATTTTTAAAAAGAAAGAAAGAGGAACCAGCAAAGGGCATAATGGTTACATCGCTGGACTCCCAGGTAGTCGACTGTAGTTTGAGCCCTGGACCCAGCAGCTTAAACTCATGCTGGGCATGTGTGCATGCTTGTCCAAAATCCTGAAAGGAGAATGGAGGAGAAAATATCACAGTGTGGCCATTCCCCCTGTGGGGGATGGGGGGCTGATATTTCTTGCTCTCTGACTCTGTCTCTCTCTGTCGAGCGCACATGCCCTATAGCAAAAAACTCTCTTAAAAAAAAGAAAAGAAAAGAAAAAAGAAATGTAGTGTTTTTTAGTGAATAATATATAGCTACAATATGAAGATATCAGTGTGTCATAATCCTTTTTTTTCCCCTTAGGGGTCTAGAAGCAATCTAGGCTATAGTCTCAAAGACTCTACAGGGTAGTAACTCTTGGGCAGCCTCCTAGACTCTGATGGATACAAGATAGCACCAGAACATCTTTACAGTCTCACCCTCCCATCTCTCATCCTTCCTTGAATTGCCTCAGGTACAAACGGAAACATTTCATAATGTGGATGTTACTCCACTTGCATGGGAAGAGAAGGAGTAATGGGGTAGGAGAGATAAGAGAGCAGGGCAATGGAGAAAGGGGTACTCTTTTTTTTTTTTAATTTATTTATTTGCATTCATTCTCTGAACATCATTACAGCATACAAAATGAGATTTTCCATCCAAATTACACTATATATTGTCTCAATCAAGCACATCAACAAACATGTTATTGTCAACAAATGATCTTCCATTTCTTGTCTTCTGTATGTTTTGCTTTTTTCCCCCCATCCTAGATTCTCTATCTCTTACCCTCTGCCATCTCCCACTCTCCTCCCACAGTCTCTGGTAACTATGTTTGCTTTCTATACTGTTTTCTCCTCACATTTTATTGTAACACCAAAGACCCTAATCAATCCAAATACCCTCATAGCAAACACAGGTGATACCCACATTTCCATGAACACAAGTCTTACTTTACGCATCCTATAAAGTAGCACCTAGCTGTGGCTACATATCCTACTGCAGTCATTGAATAGATATATATTTTTTTTTCTGAAACTTTTTTTTTTGTAACTCAATTTACATTCCTTCCCTAAGCTTCATCACAGCATACAAAATGCAATCTCCCATCCAGTACACACTGCATAGTGATACAATCATGCACATTACAAAAAATTTTCCATTACCAGTTCCTAGAATTACTTCCACCCCTCTTTCTGACCCTCTGTCCCTTCCCACCCTCCTCTCACACCACCTCCGGTGTCTACAATTGTCCTTCATTCCCTTCCCACCCACGTTGCATTGATCACACAATTTCCTACATAATCTAACTACTTTCAATGGTGAGTTCACTCATTACTACTAAGAAAAGCAGTTTTAACTTAACTCAAAGAAATGCCAAGGAACTTTGCTTAAAGCCAGGAAACAAGTTAGGATTCTGTTCAAATGGAAGGTGCATGAACCTATCAGTCTCATGTACTTTTATCTTCTGTTCTGGTTCAATTTTCCTGATTAAATTCTGGGATAAAATATTCAACTCCAGACTTGTCCCTCTGATTAAGTTGGCCACTTTCATAGTTTTTTGACTCTTATTTCCGTGTGTCTGTGTTTAATTTTTTTGATACAGCACACCCTTGAGAACTTCTTGGAGATCTGGTCTGGTGCTGGTAAATTCTTTCAGGTTTTGTTTATCTGAGAATGTTCTTGTCTTTTCTTCCCACCTGAAAGATAATCTTGCCGGGTACAGTATTCTTGGCTGAAACTGCTTCTCTCGTAACACTTTGAATATATTTTCCCATTCTCTCCTCACTCGCATTGTTTCCGATGAGAGATCTGCTGTTAGCCTGATGGGATGTCCTTTGTAGGTAACTTGATGTTTCTCTCTTGCCAATCTTAGTATCTTGTCTTTGTCTGTGGTTTTGGTCAATCTGGCTATAATGTGTCTTGGAGAAGATCTTCTTGGGTTGATTCTATTTGGGGTCCTTTGTATTTCCTGGGACTGGATCTTCGAATGCCTCTCTAGTTTTGGAAAGTTTTCTTGCAGGATTTCATGGAATAGATTATCAATGCCCTTATGGGTCTCTTCACCTTCTGGAATGCCAATTATCCGGATATTTGGACGTTTGATGGTATCCAGTACTTCTCGCATATCATTCTCAAATTTTTGAGCCATTTTCTCAGTCTTCGTGGTGGACTTTTCTAAGCCAGCCATTTTCTCTTCTACATCTGAGATTCTATTTTCTGAATGATCTAGTCTGCTTTTAATACTTTCAAGGGAGATTTTGACTTCTTGTATTATAGACTTCATCTCTAGCAGTTCCGTTTGAGTCTTTTGTAAAGTGTGTAATTCCTCTTTTAGATCTTGCAAGAATTTCCTCATCTCCTGGAACTCGGCAACTTCTTTCTCCTTTCTCTTTAGCAGTTCATTATCTCTCTTTTCTTCCATCTCTGTTAGCTTCGACATTACGAATGTTCTAAATTCCTTATCAGACATTTCCATGACTTTCACCGAACTGCTTGTGGATGAAGGAGAGTTACTCTTTTCCATTGGAGGAGAGGTATTTTCTCGTTTTCCCATATTTCTCATGATCCGACGGTGATTTCTTGTCATCTGATGAATGGCATGTTTCTTTCAAATTCTTGAAGTTAAGCCTCAATGTTCAGGAGCAAGCAGACAGAGGTGTTCTAGAATCTGATTGCCGTTCTGTTGTGATCACTGGTGCAGCAGATTCAGTAGATATTGGGTGGAGAGACAAGAAAAAGGAAAATGAAAAAGAGAGAGAGAAACAACAACAAAAAGAGAGAAAAAAGACAAAAAAATAAAAAATTATAATTGCTTTTCTTTTTTTTTTTAAAGAAAAAAATCACAAAATAGAAAACCGCGCAGCGCGCTAGTTCCCAGTATCCATGAGGAATCTTCTCAGAGAATGGCTCAACTCTCCTGCCTGGGAGAAAGGAGCAGAAGGGATTATTAACAAAACAAAAGATGGAGCTGAGAGCCAGAGAGAAACTCTACCTTTAAAAAAATCGTAAAAAGGAAAAATTACCAAAAAAAAATGAGGAGACAGGAGCAGAGAGAGACAGAGACCTCAGAGACACAGAGACAGAGATAGAAGGCCAGAGGGGCTCCCTACCACACTAGCTTTGCTTGCTGGAGGCTGAATTATGAGTAGAAAATCTTCATTTCTCCTGTGCCCTGAAATATCTAGTTCCCAGTATCCATGAGGAATCTTCTCAGAGAATGCGAGAAAGGGGTACTCTTTTAAGGTAGAAGAGGTTGTCAACACTGTGAAATGCTATAGGGTGAGAGAGGAGGATGAAACCAAAGAGAAAATCATTTAACAATTACATCTTCTGCAGTGCAATTTCTATAGCGTGGTAGAGGCTGATGCCAAGACCCAAGGAAACAATGAGAAATGAAAGGACAGAGCTTGTGTAGGCTACTTTTTCTAATTATTTTGGTGAAGAGAAGAAAAAATGGACTGGCAGCTCAAGTGAATATCACTGGTAGGGAAAATATGTGAAATGGTTTTCCTAGGTGGCATGTCACAGAGAGCTCAGCCAGGCATTTGATTTCTTCTAAATATTTTAAATATAAAAATTGCCACCTAATGCTCATTCTCAATAATAATCATCTAGTAAAATACTTCACGGATACTTGAACACTACTGAGACTCCCTTTTCTTAAATGTTAACAGAAAAATAACACAAAATAGTCCTTTTTAGTTTTGTAAAGGAAAAGTAATGTGTTTGCAAGGCAGAAGTAAAAGAAGCAAACATACAGAAATTCCCTAGAGGAAAGTAATGGCTCAAAAGTCAGATGACTATATCAGGAGTGATGTTGACCTAAGAGGTGAACAAGAAAACTCCATTAGTGTCGTTTCTCTTTCCTCTGAGCTGCAGTGCTCTATCCCACGAGGATGCTAAGGGAATTTTTACAGAATAAGGGCTTCCCATTTATTGCAGTGGTAACCCATCACTGTAGAATTTTTTCAAATAAAGACCCTTCCTCGGTCTGTCATGGCAAAGTTCAGATGAGTTAGTGTTTCTCACTCAAATCTAAACCCAAAATCTCTGAGCCAGCTAAAAGGTGGTATGCGATACTTCTTCACCTGCTATAAGCTTTTCTTCATTTCTGTCAGTGGGTTCAGACTGTAAGAGCTGCACAGGTAACCCATCGGGTGCTTAAGTCAAATTCCTCTTTGATTTCAGCTTTCTGGGATAATCCTTTTGCTTTCTTTTCCAAAATGTGGAGAAACTGAGTACATGATACATGTTGACATGATCTTTATTAGAAGACTCCTTTTCAAGTAAATAAATATTACTGAATTATAATATATATATATATATTTGCAATGCTTGGCAAAACTAGAGCTCACTAAGTAATTGCTAAGACAAAACTGCTTTATCAAAGATCAGATATTGGGACTAGCAGTTAGCATAAAGACTATGTCACTGGACTCCCACGTAGTCGACTGCGGTTCAAGTCCCGGACCCGGTGGCTTAAACTCATGCTGGATGCGTGTGCGTGCATGCCCAAGATCCCGAGAGGAGAATGGAGGAGAAGGGATTGTGACATGGCTATCCTCCTGGGGGGGTGATTTCTCGCTTTCTGTCTCTCTCTGTCTCTCTCTGTCTGTCTGGCAAGCACATGCGCCCTATAGCAAAAACCTCTCCAAAAAAAAAAACAGATCAGATATTGAGCGGCCAGTAGGTGGTGTGGTGGTTAAGGTGCTGGACTCCCACATGGCTGACTGAGGTGCAAGTCCTGGAACTGGGAGCTTGATTTCTCATTCTCCCTTTCTCTCTCTTTCTCTCTCTCTCTTTATGCATCTCTCACCTGTCTTTGTGTCTCTCTTTTATCAAATTGAAGAACAACAATAAATAAATAAAATTAAATAAAAAGAAAATGGCATTGCTGTCTTTAAAAAATTAGAAAAATAAAGATCAAATATGAAAAGACTGATTCTTCTTCTATGAGCACATTTTTTGAGGGAAGTCTCAAAAAAGCCTATTACTATTCATATCGCTTTTATTCTGAGTCTTTTCTGGCCTCAAAACGCTGATAGAGTTCTGCAAATAGGATATCCAGGTATAATTCATAATTGCTACCCAAACTGCCAAGGAAAATGTTAAGCTTTTGGCAAGACATTACACGACCATCATTTGTTTAGCCTGGCTGAAGATAATTCGTGTGTATGTACCAGAGGCTGGCACGGTGGTCAACAGGGTAAGTTCTAGATTCAGACTGACTGGGTTTGTATCACAGCTCCACCATATGTAACCTTGGGCAAGGTATTTAACATTTATTGGCCTTAGTTTCTTCATCTGTTAACAGGGAAAATACCTATTTTAGAAGGGTATTATCGAAAGTAATATGAGAGGAATAGCTAGTACACAGTAAAATTCTCGAAGATGTCATTATTATCAATAGGACTTTACTTTTCTCCATTATTTTCAGTAACTTCATTCTTAGTAACTTCCTTCCAGAATTTATTCATCTTTGCAAAGTATAGAGCCCCAACCTGTCCTGAAAGAAATACTGAAAGTAAAACTCTTCCTTACTACTTGCCCCGAAAAAACTAGCAAAAGTTACTACAAATTATCAAATATTGCACTTTATTTGGTTTAAGACAACCAAAAAGAAATGAAGACATTCACTACAGATATCTTGAATTACAAAACATGAATTTGGTCATCTTTGGGTTATAACGGTAGCAGTTTAGAAACGGAATGAAAGGAAACACTGTAAATGAGAATATTTCCTCCTTTCTCAATGCTACACACAGCAATAGAACTTTCGGGCCTCCTAAAAATTCTTCTAATTAGCAAAGTAGACTGGCACTTTCTCATACAAGACACTCAAAACAATCCCTGTGAAAAAGACAAATCAACTACAACTGATTCTTTTCCACATAAGAAACCTGAGGCTGCTGAAGTCAAGTTTTCATCAAGGGTCACATAGCTAGTCAGTGGCTAGACAGGGGCATGAATCAAGGCGTACCTTCTCTGAGGCTGGGATCCTTTGATAGAGTCTGAGCACCCTGCAAACTGCATTGATTAACCAATAGGAATGATGGACACACAAACTCTTTAAATATATCCTTTCAAAACATTGAGTCTTAAGCTGTAATAGTCAAATCAACTGAAACTCTCACGGCATTCTGGGTTATTTACTGAAGGAACCAGAACCAATTCCATAATTCTCAACGTTTTACTGAGTATTTAGAAAAGGGAATTAATGAGCAAATCCTTTAAGTATTTAAAAATGCTTCTAGGAGCACAAAGAAATATGAAAGACTGGCCAGCCAAAGTGGATCTGTGATGCTCACATTGCTGAAGCCACATGGACAGGTCCCTGGTTCATAACCCAAGATTTTTCTGTACACCCCAGAGAGAAGAAAGGAAGAGTTTTTGGCTGGTGGTACAGCAATAAGATGCAATGCTCTATGAGGCTGACCCAAGGTAAGGTTCCAGGTTTGCACAGAGATGCCTCTCTGAGTACGCTGGGCAGGGCACATGTGCTCCCAGAGATGGCTAAAGCTGAAAGTGACCTGTAGCATCAAGATTCTATTAGGGGTGCTGGCTCTCTCTTTCTCTCTTTAGTCTTTTTCTCTCACTCGTAGAAGACATAAATAAATAAACTTAAAGAAAAGGAAATATGAAAGACTATAGTTTTTAAATATGTCATGTAGGGGTCACCAGATGGTGTGATGGCTAACATATTGGACTCCCACACGACCATGGTTCAAGTCCTGGACCTGGTGGCTTCCTTTCTCACTTTCTCTCACTGTGTATGTGTGTGTGTGTGTGTGTGTGTGTGTGTGTGTGTCTGGTGAGCATGCATGCCCAATAGCAAATTTAATAATTATAATAATAACTAACATTAAATAAATGTTTAAAAAATTTTAACCTATCATGTGTACTCAGTAATTCCTTTCATATTTTCAGAGCCTGCTGATGTAGCAGACCCATTTTTCTATATCAAAAATTCAATCATTTGAAAAATATTTTAAATAATTATTTTAAATAAAATAAAAATAACTTTTAAATAAAAATTATTATTTTAATATCTTATCCAAAACACATGAAAAAAGCTAATATCCCTTAATAGACTAATATAATTTAATAAGTCCTTTTGGGAAGACTGGTGGAATGCTTTATAAATTTATGACTGATGCATAACAATTATAAATATTTGCGGGGTACAATGTGATGTTCGAGTACACGTATACATTAAATAATGATAAAATCAGGGTAATTAGCATATTAATCACCTTATACATTTATCATTTCTTTGTGGTGAGAATAGTAAAAAACCTCTTTTCTGGCTATTTTTTAATTTACAGTACATTATTGTTCACTCTAGTCATCCCACTGTGCAACTGAACACCAGAAGTCATCCTTCTTACCTAACTATAACTTTGTGCTCATTGAGTAATCCCTCCCCTCTCTGGTATCCTACTTTCTATATCTATGAGAACAATTATTTTAGATTCCATATCCAAGTGGGATGATGCCTGACTTAACTCCATTTAACATAATGTCTTCTAGATTTGTCCACATTGCTGCAAAATAAACCAGAATTTTTTTTTTTTTTTTTTTTGGAGAGGTTTTCACTATAGGGCTCGTGCTCTCGCCAGACAGACAGAGAGAGACATAGAGACAGAAAGAGAGAAATCACCCCCCAGGGGGGGATGGCCACGCGGCAGTCCCTTCTCCTCCATTCTCCTCTCGGGATCCTGGGCACGCACGCACACATGCCTGGCGTGAGTTTTAAGCCACCGGGTCCAGGACGCGAACTACGGTCGACTACGTGGGAGTCCAGCGACATAGCCATTATGCTAACTGCTGGTTCCCATAAAACAGAATTTCATAGCAATGTTTTTGTTATTACCAACCAGAAAACTCTGATTGAAACAAAATCTATTCCCAAAAACAGCTAAAGTGCACATCCAACGAATGCTAGTTTCCCATCACTCCTCTTTGATGTGTCCACCGTATTAAAGAGTATGACCCGATTAACACTTAACTTGGTTGAATATTTACTGTAACCAGAAAAAAATTTTAAAAACTAAAGCATGATAATTATATCAATTTCCAAAGTTCATATGACTAGTAAATGGTAGAACCTTGGTTGGATCATTATCATCATCTTAAGCAAAACCTATTTTATAGATAAGAAAACTGGTATACAAAGAGGTATAAAACCTCCTATGGTCACGAAACTCACAAGCAAAAGATCCAGATTTCAAGAGACACTGCATTTTTTCTCCTCTATTTTCAATCACATAACAAACAGTAAGGCTTATCTTTTATTATCTACCAACTATAGAGACAACTCAAATCTTGGTTTTAGAATTCTTTTTTTTTTCAATAAGCATAAATAGAAGTTCTACACTACCTAATGTGAATAGACTCCTCTTTTTTAAACTTTCTTTCTTTCTTTCATGAGTCAGGGACAGACAGCACCTCTAACAGGGTCTTGATTCCATGGTCTAATCTCAGCCCCAGCTACCCCTGAATTATGGTCACTCAATGTACTCAGAGAAGTTTCTGGACAAGAACTCAGAGCCTTTCAATATGGGTCAGCATCAAAGAGTGTCAGGTTTTACTACTGTGCTATGTTCTAGATCCTGGAATGCTCTTTAATCTTCAAGGTGTGTTCAAAATGAGTTCATGTTAGTAGCATATTCTGTAAGTGAATAATGAATCATTATTCCTTAATCAACTCTGATGCTTTATTATCTTCCACTCTGGAATTAGAGACTCTAAATTATATAGTGAATGAATCTCACAGGGTTCATTGTAGTTATAGATTCTGGACATCAATTCCTAAATTAGTGCCTTTGTTGGTTAGCTAACTGTTAATAGATAGCACCAAACAAGTGAAAACAGCATTATCTATCAGAGGCTTGCAATTCTCTTTGTTATATACCAGTTCTATTAAGGCCAGGTAAGCGTGGCTTTAGCACTGAGGAAGCTGAACTACATAGTTGCTGTTGTTCCAATGGCAGGATAGCTATAAGAGCCTTTCACAACACACAGTAGATCCTCTATAGGTATCGGGTTAAACAGTTTAAAAAATGAATTACTTACGACGCCCCATGGTTTGCATTGGAGAGTTTTCTGAACACAATCTACACATTTCATTTTGTAGCTAGATACTTTTTTAAAAAGCAGACAAAATTTCACCTTTAGGTTCACAAGCTAGATGCTTGGGGGAGTTCAAAACATTATCTTGTCAATTTCATCCTTTCCTGCTTGTCTTGTTCCTGGAAATGCAATAAATAGAAAAACATAAGAACCAGAGGCACAGAGCAAAAAGCTGTTCACAGTGTTCCTGTTTACATTAGAAACAGGAAACTAGAAAGCCTGTAAGAATAATCTTAGTCTCATTTCAACCCTAACCAAATTTGGATGATCTTGAAGGGACAATCTGGCTACATGCACTCTTGATACTCATTTGAGACAACAGACTTCTCTCAACATCGCCACTAAGTGAGAGACACAGCAGGGCCAAATCCAAAAGTTCAAAGTAAAACTAGACAACCATTTCAATTTTCAAGAAAAAGATTAGAGTCATTTCTTTTTACTAAGTGCATTTGAACACATTTTGTCCTCATCGCTTTGCATTTTGTTTTTTTTTTTTTAGTTTATAAAAAAAGCATTAAAGAGCATAACAAATCTCTCTGGATTGTGTTAGGATAACAGAGGCAAATTAATTGAATTCTGGCAAGTCAGGAAGGGCTTTTTCAGGAAGTGAGCAGCAAACCTCAAATTGAGGGAGCTCAGGAGAGCTTACAAATTTCCTAAAGACAACACAGCATGAGGTTTGCTGTCCCTTGACCTGTAACACCAAAGACTGTTTAATCCTTGAAGTTTGAAAGCAAGCTTGTACATGAGTGGATTGCATTTCCACAGAAGCCTGATGAAGAAAGAGATAGAGGGTCAATGTGTAAGCAAGACTGGGGACACAGAAAGGGCTCCTAGGAAAAAAAAAAAAGATATGGGAGTTACATGAAAATGTCAGTAAAACAGGGGCCTGACTTCCTTGACTCCGTGTATAGATGATCACTCTCAACCAATTATGGTAAATGCCAAAGATGTAAAATCTTTTCTGCAGACCCATAAGGGAAACATGAGAAAATACTAGATTGCTTGTAAGGCCGAATTTCCAAAGAAGCTTCAAAGCAAATTGTAAGGAAGATGTGAGACCAAGGGAAATTGGTAATGTATAAGCAAAGAAATGTTTAATGACACTAAAATAACTCTTCTTTTGCAATTTGTTCCAACAGTATATTTATCTAAGCTTAACGAAACTTACATAGTGTTGTGACAGGACAAATGACATGAAGGAACAATCAAGATTTGAATAGGATGTCCCAGTGTTCTTTGTTCATTGGAGACTTGTTCTTAGTAAAAGGAATGTAAAGCTCTGCTTGTTCTCCTGTTTATTCTATATCTCCTTAATTATTCATCAAAACTCCTAGTCACCAAGGTGAGTTATTACTTTAATTAATTTGGAAGTAATGTGATTAACCCTCTAGAAGGGAATTTTTCCTGCCAAAAAGACTTCTTAACCAAGGTCAGTCTCCAATTGGTGGATGATCCTCCCTTCACTTTCTTAATGGCAGAAATTTCTGAATAGGTGAACTTTTTGTTAGCAATCTTTAATACATACCTTGGAGGTGACTGCATGTTCTGACAAAGCCGATGACTGGCTGTGATAAGTACTTTGGATATGTACACTGAATCCCCTCTGGTGCTAATTAGTATTTGTAAAATAAAAATGTTTGATAAAATTTTCACCTCCAAAGTACAGTTAGTACCAACATTTATAAAAGATTTCAAGCCTTAATGAAAAAATAACGAGGTGAAATGTTACTTTTTCATCACCATGTGAAATGCAAGAAAACTCCATTTCAATATATTGGGTTGTTGGAAAAATCATGATGCATTTTTGCATAGAAAAACAAATCATGACTTTTCTGATGCCACAATAATTACATATTTTTGTAAAATACACAAAATGAAATTATTAATTGAGAAGATCAAATAAAAATATTACTTGTCAAGGAGTCCCTTTTAAAAAATACTGAAGGGACCAGCAGATGGATGTAACGGTTATGTTGCTGGACTCCCACAGAGTGGACCATGGTTCAAGTGCCAACTGGGTGGCTTAAAACTCACATTGCACATGTGTACATGCATGCCTAACATCCCAAGAGGACAATGGAGGAGAAGGGATTGTGGCATGGCCATTCCCCCAGGGGGTGATGTCTTGCTTTCTATCTCTCTTTGTCTCTTCAGTGAGTACATGCGCCCTTTAGCAAAAATCTCTTTAAAAAAAAAATACTGAAAATAGGGGCCAGAACATAGCAGAGCAGTAAAATATAGTGTTCTGTGAGGCTGACTCGAGGGGAAGGTTCCAGGTCTCAAGACCTCCCTGAGTGCACCAGGTACATGTGCCCGTTATCTGGGGCAGCAGCAAGAAGCTGTTGGAGGTTCTCTCTCGCACGCTTTCTGTGTTTCTCACAGAAGAAATAAAATTTTAAAAAAATACTGGAAATAAAGTTTACAACATTGCATCTTTTCATTCCCCTCTGAAAACTAATTTCAAGAAAAAATAAGCTTAACATTATTCTGATTTCTATTATAACAACTTGACTCTACAAATATGTTTATTAAATAATGTAGACATTTTAAAAATGACTAACTCAAAATTATACATAAAACATTACAAAATAAATGAATACCAAAAAAGAATTGAACCTAACATATCTGTTTTAGATATTGACTTTAAATAAATCTTAAAAAAATTTCAAAGGCTGAAAAATTTTACAATGTTTCTTGAGCCAAGAGCTAGAATAACAATCAGAAATATACTGTTACAGTTTTGGTTATCAATTCTTACACTAAATGTGATGGTTAACTGCATATGTCAACTTGATTGGCCATGGAGTGCCAAGATACTTGGTCAAACATGTTCTGGGTGCATTCATTAGGTTGTATTTGGATATTAGTGATCTGAATCACTAGAGTGAATGAAGTAGATTCCCTCACCAATTGTGGATGGACCTCATCCAATCATCTAAAGGCCTGATGTGACAAAAAGGTTGTGAGCGTATTTTTTTGTAAAATAAAGTAATAAGGGAAGTGAAGGGAGAGCTGCTCCTGCCTGATTGCTTGAGCTGGAATATAAATACCTTCCAACTTTCAGAATCAGCATTTCTTGGGTCTCAAATCTGCCAGCTTTCAGACTGGAATTTACACTACCCATTCTCCTGGTTCTTAGGGCTTCTGCTCATACAGGAACTACACTTCAACCCTTCTGGATTCCCTTGTCCCTCACCAAGTGCAGATCTTAGGACTTCTCAGTCTCTGGTCACACAAGCCAATTTCTTATAATAAATAAATAAACACACACACACACACACACACACACACACACACACACTATTAGTTTCATCTTTTGGAGTACCCTGACTTATATACTAAGTTGCAAGCAATGTTGTGACAAAAGATAGGAACTCAGTAAATCTGCAGGTAATTGAAACTTCCCTTTTCTGAACAATTTTCAGGAAGTTAATATCTGTATAAAACATAATAGACTTCACTTCTAAAGGACCAGATTAACTATTTTTAAAAAATTGTGTTCATTATTACTTTTATAATTTGCTATAGAGCATGTGTGCTCACCAGAGAGAGAAGAGAGAGAGAGAGAGAGAGAGAGAGAGAGAGAGAGAGAGAAAGCCACCAGGTCAGAGAGAAAGCAAGCCACCAGGTCTAGGACTCAACAATGGTCAGCTATGTGAAAGTCCACTGCCTTAACCACCATGCCAGCTGCTGACCCCTGAGATTAAACCATTTAAAAAAAAAAAAAAAACTGAAAACAATGTGTATACAAAACACAACATTTCCAAAATGTTCTTATGGGTTTACAAATTCAAAGCAAGCATGAGAAATGGACAAACAAGTTAGCAAAGCTAACTTAAAATTTAGTCAATGCTTTCTTAGATTTATAGGAAAAACTTCATTAGGAATTTTATCAACCACCATAGCATCACAATAGTCACTTTAAAAAATACCATAAAACAGGACCAGCAGATGGTATAACGGTTATGTTGCTGGACTCCCATGTAGTCAAACACAGTTCAAGTCCTGGATCCAGTAGCTTAAAACTCATACCGGGCACATGTGTGCTCATGCCCAAAATCCCAAGAAGAGAATGGAGAAGAAGGGATTGTGGCATGGTGATCTCCCGTGGGGAGTGATTTCTCACTTTCTATCTCTCTGTCTCTCTGGCGAGTGCAAGTGCCCTATACCAAAAATCTCTCTTAAAATAAATAAATAAATTTACCACAAGGTGGACCCAAACAAATCAAAAAATTACAAATAAATATATAAAGTCTAAAAGGAAGGACAAAAATTACAAAAATTCCTCTTTGTCTATTTGCTATCATTTATAAAGGGAAATAAAGGGAAAGGGAATGATGTTTGATAGAAAATAACTTAATGACTTCTCAATAAGAAGAATTACTTTTCAATAATTGGACTGCTTACATAAAAGTGAAATATTTTCTGTTCTTTAAATTCATACCAGCTTCTCTCAGATCACCACATACTCGAAATTTCCAACCTATTTTTAGTTCAACATATCCCAGAAGTTTATGGTCACCTGAACTTTTGTTCATCAACAGAATCTGTTATAAACCATTATATCAAATATTTAGAAGGCATAACAATTTTACTTTAAAAGTTCCTCACTATTCAGAAGATATTCAGCACCACTAAATAAAAAGTGTTGGCATGTTGAGGGCAGTAGTATAGGGAAGAGGAAGGTATACCGGACATCTGCATCCACATAAAGTATAAAATAAATTCTAGATAAATTGAGGAACTAAATTATAGAGGAAAAATCCCACAAAAGTGATCATAGAAACTAGAGATATATTATACTCATTCAGTAGACACTTAACCTATCTTCTCTAAGAACAAGTTACAATCTTCAGTCTATACTCCCAATCCAGTTCATTAACACTGATGCTTTGTAGGAAATGCTTTGTGGGCAGGTCTAGCAACTCAGCAGAAGATTTAAGAAATAAGATCCTCCCACCCGCCCACCTCCTCTGCCAGAGTCACATCTTGCCTTGCCACTTACTGCCTCAGGAGATGATCAAAGTTCTTTGGGGCTCACGATTTATACAAATTTGAGGGGCTATCTCTAAGAAAAAGAATAGCATATTACAAATATAAAATTAGATATAGAAGTGAATGTTTATATAGAATGAGAAAATAAATTATAACACAAAATTTTTAAATGTGACTATTACACATTCTATCCTTGCACTGAAAAATCACATCGTACCCCCACAAATTGTACAACTATAATATACTAATTTAAAATGTTGATACAGAACACAAAAATTTCAAATCTAAAAAATAACAGTATATTTTCTAACACTATATGTGTTCCGAATTTTTGCCTTCTGCTCTTTGATAAGATTTTTGTGACAACTCAAATATTATTTCCTATAGAGGACAAAAAGATAACATTGTTCAGTCTTCTACAAAAGTAGAATGAAATTCATTTTCTTATCAGGGTCACAAATATTTCTTTTGATCTTTTCAACAAGGCACCAGAATACATATTTTTATCCATTTCAGTCTGATTCTGGAAGAAGTAAGAGTTTCCTGGAAGCCATTCCTACCCCAGAAGGCCTAACAATGACTTAGCTATGTTTAGAAGTGACTGAAAACCACACTAAACCCAAATTAACTGATTAATCCTCTCGTCCTCCTCTTTACCTACATCTAAAAAATATCCACGATCACTTCAAACCCACCCACCAAAAGGAGAAAGGGGATAGAGGGGAGACTGGGGTGGGAAAGATAACAGCTTTGAGTTAAAGTATCTGACTTGGCAAATTTTACATATGTGTATAACCATTTAAAAACATTGCTAATGTTCTTCTCATAGTCTTGAAAGCTGCCTGTGCCAATGAGGGCTCCTAAAACTTAAGCTTTATTAGATTAACCAAGCCTGGTTTCTGCCTATGACAGGACGACTGAACAAGAAGCTGGAAGAATGGAGGACAAATGAGCAGTAGAGGCAGTGATTTCAGGAAATCTGTAATCACAAACAAGCACACATCCTAGCCATGTCTAGACAGGTGGTGGGTGAGGTGGGTTGTTGGTTTGAAGGAGAGAAAGAAGTAAGATCAGGATGAAGTACTTTAGAATGTGTACACCATTCCATCAGAGTAGGAACCATGTGAGAATCGAACATACAACATCATATTGCAGCTATGTGAGTATGGAGCAAATACATAATCAACAAGTTTACTGACAAGAATGAAGGAAAGAAAAAGAGGAGTCTGGTACTGGCTAAATACTTTACACGCATGATTTTAACTCCCACAATAATCCTGAGAAGTATTATGGCTATTTTACAAGAGAAAAAAAAAAAAAACTGAACATCAGATTGCTTATGCAACTTTGCCAGGGTCACAAATTAGTAATTACTAAACCTGATCTTCACCACATTTTTGCCCTGCCGCTGGCCCACATTGGCAATAAAGCCTCTTTCATGAACCTCAGATACTAATGCCAACACAGAGGGACTTTACAATACCAAGTCTAAGCCATTCAGATGAGTCCCTGAAAATGAATAAATCAGTTGTTAGCGAAAATACAGCATTACCTAGACTATAGTCAATCTTGTATAGGACTATTTCTCAACAAATGAAGGAGGTCTTCCCAGAAAATGGTAGTTCAGTAACAAAGCTTTTCTCCAGCTTTCAATCACGTTCTACCTAAATGCTGTTGGAGTAGGCATCTGAGCTTCCTCCTGTGTAATGAGATTTGGCCGGAGAGTCAGGGGGCACTGAATCAGAGATGCCTACTCTCATAAATAGGGGTTCGCCAGCAATTTTCTCTAAACTACAGATCCTGAGCTAGGCAAATTCAGTGTTATTGCCATGTGCAAATTAAGTCACTATAACTAAGAGTGGGCTTAATGAATGAAAACTGGAGAGACAGTACAAATATAAATGGCCATAAGAATTCCTTAGGAGAAATAAACAAGGAGGGATCTGTGAGGTAAGTTTAAGATGTTAAAATGTCAGACAGTATGTGAGAATCACAGAATTGTTCTTTTTCTTCATAATCAGAAAATAGAGGTGTAGGTAAATGACTCTTTTACATTTTAGATAACTTAAGCTTATTCTGTGAAATAATATTCACAGTGATATATATTTCCAGAAGTGAAAGATATATGTATACATGTGCATAAATTTTTCCAGAACTTATTCATTTGTATATTACTAATACACAGTGAGGTTATGAAAGAGCTAATAGCAAATATGGTAACAGCAGATAATGAAGAGGAAAAATTAATGTTTAAAATAGAATCCTCAAAATCAGTGACAGTTAAGATAAATGATAAGTGAAATTGTATATTTCACTAATGTGAGCATATAAAAGAAGACTGCTTTTGAAATTGAATTACCTCATTCATCCTGAAGAGGAAAAAAATGAAAGCTTTATTATACATAGACATTATGGAGTGGAGCTAAATTTAGGTTGATCATAAAACTATCTTTTGCTTGCTGTTCCAAGCACTTGGCAGTCTAACAAATCTCAAGATGAGGCTACAGAGCCTCCTTTAAAAGGGTATGATAGGTTTGAAATCCACACAGTCATATGAAATGAAGGCTGACACTTGGGATTTCACGAATACAACTAGTTCTTTGACTATTTTCTCAGATGAGGGTTACTACGAAAACGAGAGTCTACCTGAAAAGTTACCCCATTTGGAAAATAGTTAACAAATTTCATCCCAGCTTGTTTTGTGTTTTTCTCCAGCAAATTAAAAGCTAAAAAAATAACCTTTTTTAAAAAGTTTAAAACTCACTAGCTCTCTTTTAACTAGAATTATGGGATTGTTTTACTGAATTATCTTTTCTTCTCAGAAAGCACGATCTCTAAACATGACAGTTTCCAATTGTGTTCTGTATATTTAGGCAGAGATTGAGGTACTCTGGTTAGGTAATGTCCATTCAAAAGAAATTCACGGTATTACTACATAATTAGTACTATAATAATTGGACTATAAAGAAAATTCCTAAATCTAAAAGCATGTTGGACATAATTTAATATTTTGATTAAATGATATTAAATGATAATTTTAACATGAAGAAATTATAAACCCAATTACCTTTCTAAAAGCTAGTTATGGCGGTAACAGAGATATTCTGTTGACAAAAATCTTGTTCCCTGTATACACTTCAGTGAGCCAAGAGTTGACTAAGCTAGATGGCTGCACAGTATTTTTCTCTAAGCTGCCAGAGACATATTTCAGTTGATTTTTTTCAGGTCTTATTTATTTATTTATTTATTTTTATACATTCAATCACTGTATATCATTATAGCTTGCAAAATGAATTTTTCCAGCATGAATACACTATATAGAGTCTCATTAAAGATATTATTATACACGTTATCATCAACAGATAACTTTCCATTTTTGTGTTCCTTAAGTGTTTTCTTTCTTTTTTCCTCTTCATTCCCATCCTTTTATCCTCTTCCATTTCCCACCTTCTTCCCACACTTGATTTTTAACTACTAAAATCTATGTAGTATTAGAGAAAAGGCTTACATAAGGGAAAATGCAGGATGTGGGAGAGTTAGGTAAGACTAGGGGAGCTGTCAGTCTACAAGTCTGCAGAAAGGCTGAATGGAATCCTAGACTGCTGTGTAGTCTAAGAAAAGGTTCAGCAAGGCCTTTAGGAGTCCCCAAACCAAAGCTGGCTCTCAAAGAAGTCTTACCTCCCAGGAATGTAACTGGGTTTTATTGTGTTTTTATGAATTATTTTATTTTATTTATTATTACTATTATTTTTTAATTTGTAATAAGATATGTACACTTAACAGAGAGAAACAGAGAGAGAGAGAGGGAAAGTGAGAAAATAAATCACCAGGTCTGGGACTTGAACCACAGTCAGTCATGTAGGAGTCCAGCACCAGTGCACCATCTTCTCATCCTCTGAAGCTGTTGTGGTATTCCTACCACACTCAGGTGTTTTTTTACTGCAAGTAGCCCATTGGAAAGGCAGCGTTGGTGCCTCACATAATCATCACCTCTTTCAGCCTCATTCTTCCTACCTGTATCACCTGCCACAACAACTTGGGCATTTCTATAAGCTATCTCAACAGCAAGTTTCCCAATCCCCTAAATTACTGCACAGGTATGTTTCAAGAAAGTGCTCCCAAGTCACAAAGTCCCAACAAGACTATTAAAATCCTTAATAAGCAGGTTTTCCTGGACTCAAATACCCAGCCTAACTATTCCAGAAAGGGCAGATACAAGTAAGCAGAACCTATTTTAGAAGCAACAGGTTTTTATGGGCTAAATCCATATTCTTAATTTCTTGATATCATGCAAAACATACCAGTGGATGTCACACTTGGCTGCTCATCAAAACTACCTGAAAAAATATATTTTTAAGGCAGATTCGCAGATCCCCTATAAAATACAGTACATTTAGATACTTCAGAAGTATAGTTTAATAAGTCAAAAACTAGATATACTGATATTAATTTTTGTATAAATTGATAAACTGCCTTTTATCAATTTGAAGGAAATTCTATAAAAAGTATCTCAGAAAAGTTTTTTTAGCAACAACAAAATTCTTTAATAGTGATATGATTCTAATTTCCCAGTCATGTTATGAAAAAGTTACATTTTACAATAGTTTTTTCTTAATCTTGATGATTAAAAAGAGCTTGCTTTTCCACTAAAAGGTATCTGAGTATGTTTCAACTGCAAATAATTGAGGTTTAACATCTTTACCTCCATGTCAGTAGACAATCAAGACCACTAAAATGAAATGTAGTGGGCCAGCAGGTGGCATGGTGGTTAAAGTGCTAGACTCCCATGTAGCTAGGCATGGTTTAAGTCTCAGATCTGGTGGCTTGCTTTCTCACTTTCTCTCTCTCTCTCTCTCTCTTTCATGAGTGCATGTACGCTGTGGCTAATTTAAAAATAATAAGAATAATAGATAAAATAAATAATTCATAAAAAAGAATTGTGAAAGTTATAAAATTTACAATTAAGCTAGTGCCTACCAGTTTAATGGATTTTCAAGATATTTACTCAAGGGACCAGCAGTTAGCGTAATGGCTATGTCGCTGGACTCCCACGTAGTCGACCGCGGTTCGAGTCCCGGACCCGGCGGCTTAAACTCACGCCGGGCGCGTGTGCGTGCGTGCCCAAGATCCCGAGAGGAGAATGGAGGAGAAGGGATTGCGGCGTGGCCATCCCCCCTGGGGGGTGATTTCTCGCTTTCTATCTCTCTGTCTCTCTCTGTCTGTCTGGCGAGCGCACGCGCCCTATAGCAAAAACCTCTCCAAAAAAAGAAAAAAAAAAAAAAAAAAAAAAAGATATTTACTCAAGTAAGTATAATTACTCTTGTAATTCATTTGCCTTTTGTGGACATGCTGTTGGTTTTTTTTTTTTTTTTTTTCTTTTTTAGAGAAAGATTGTTGCTACAGGGCCTGTATGCTGGCTGGGAAGAGAGACAGAAAGAGAGAAATCACCCCTCCTGGCGGGATGGCCACACAGCATTTCCTTTTCCTCTGTAGTCCTCTTGGGACCTTGGGCATGCAAGCACATGAGCCCAGTATGACTTTTAAGTCGCCAGGTCTGGAACCTAAGCTGTAGTGGGCTATGCGGGAGTTCAGCGAGTAACCATGCCGCCATCTGCTGGTCCCTGTATATGTTTTAGAAGAGGATAAATGGGGGGTGGGGGAGGGGAAGTACACCTAAAAATACAATCCCAATAGCATAAACATACACATTGTTTCTCTGATTACATAAATGCAAAGATTCCCCCACAAAATTCAAAATAATTATATTGTATTTCATAATTAAACACATTTACTTCAAACAAGAAAATGTGACATAATTTTAAATAGCTACCTAGGCATACAGATAGCTTATATTATTATTGAACCTCCTCTTAATTCAACAGCAACATAAATGAAGGTTCAATATAGCCACAAAAAAGCAGAGAAAATAAATAAGATCTCAGTAATTCCTAAGACGCCATCTGCTGGTCCTGATAAGAAATATGATAAAGGATGGGAGAACCACAAGCCTCATACATAACTAAAGTGTCTATAAGTAGGCTAACTTGTGTTAATTCATCCGAATTGCTCACCAGATTTTTATATTAAATTAATATCACTCATCCAATATTTATTCAACAAATGTCTATCAGACGTATGGATGGTAACAATGGAAAAAATTAAATGGCATAAAATTTCAAAGAAACTATGCGGCAGCATGATTAAAAACATCATCTTAGAGCTAGGTGCATGGAGTTTCAAATGTCCTGTCTGTCACTTACTAACTGTGCAATTTGGGAAAGTTACTTAGATTCTCTCAGTGTCTTAAGCCAATAAATTAAAGACAATGGTATCTACTTTGTGGGCTATCTAGGAAGACTAAAAGTAAAACACTTAGTACCACTCCTTAGATGTAGTCAATATCATTATTGGTTTCTCTTTTTTTCTCTTGAATGCCTCTAATTCTAACCACAGTGAGTAGTGTTTGGCATTTAACATTGATCCAGAACATAACAGACTTTTCCCACTAATCCTACGAAATATAGGCAAGTTCTGTCTCCTCTGTTCTTAGTTTTTACCAAAGCACGCCTGTATAGAGAAAAAAGTAAATACATGAAACCATAAATGTAGGAATTTTCTAAATCTAAGCACAGACCTCAAGTAATATTAAAGAATATATAAACTGTCAACACAAGGTATATATAGTAGTAAAAAACCTGAGCTCAAAAACATTTGCTACCAGGACCATCAGTTAGCGTAATGTCTATGTCACTGGACTCCCATGTAGTCGACCGCGGTTCGAGTCCCAGATCCGGTGGCTTAAACTCACAATGGGCGCATGTGCGTGCATGACCAAGATCCCAAGAGGAGAATGGAGGAGAAGGGATTGTGGCGTGGCCACCCCCCTGGGGGGTGATTTCTTGCTTTCTGTCTCTCTGTCTCTCTCTGTCTGTCTGGCGAGCACACGAGCCCTATAGCAAAAACCTCTCCAAAAAAAAAGAAAAAAAAAAAAGAACATTTGCTACCTATCCGTAAGGCAGGTATATTAAATGCCCATATCAAACTTACAGTTTTCAATTACTTCATTGTTCTTTGTGAACATACACATTCCATGTTCTTAATATATTATATTATATAATAACATTTAACATTCTCTTAGCTGATCATAGATCAATCAGTAGTTTCCCTAAAGCAAACTTGCAAGGGAAGTAAAATTTAAAAATAAATAAGAGTATGAGAATAATGGTCTATAGCAAGATGATCTGAAGATAGGTAGAAGAAAAGAAGCTTGGATAATGTTTATTTTAAGAAGCATAATCAAGGATAATGTTAACTGCTTCCAAAAAATATTTATTTATACTTCTGTGAGAAAGAACAGTGGCTAATTATACCTTATTCTAATAGGGATTATTATATTCCAAAACTGGATTTCAGTTTTTATGATGTTTTATTTCCAGTATTCCATTACCCTTGAATAGTCCTTCAAACTTCCAGTGAATGCCTGGATGACTGGATGGTTTATCAAGACTCTTACTCTTTTTTTTTTTTAAGGTTTTTGCCATAGGGCACATGAACTCACCAGAGAGAAAGAGAGTGACAGTGAGAGGAAAAATAAGAAATTACCCCCCAGGTGGGATGGCCATGCCTAAATCCCCTCTCCTCCATTACCTCCTGGGATTTTAGACACACACACACACACACACACACACACACACCAAGTTTCAGGACTCAAACTGCGGTACACCCTGTGGGAGTCCTGTACCTCAACCACCATGTCACCTGCTGGGCCCAAGGCTCATACTCTTTAGTGGGTACTGAATTTTAAATTTTGTCTTTGCTATAAATAGAAATTACTGAAAGCTCTGCTTGGCTTCTTAGTCTCTTAGTTATAATTTTCTACTCAGTCTCACAGTCTCTCAGCTGCTGCTTCCAAATTAGCAAATCTGCCTAAGGAAAAGCATTGTATAATATTGGATCATCTCGATGCATCTGCTTCAATTAGCAATCTTGGCATTCACGCCTTCTTATGTTACAACGCTCCAATGCTTTCAAACATATTTCAAACAAAATTTTATAATTTATCCATATTTCTAGTTGTTCTCAATGGGACAGCAAGTCTGATACATACTATTTTCTTATCTGTAAGTGGAAGTTGACATATTTACTCTAAAAAATACTTTTTAAAAGTATTTAGATGCAATTTTTTAATTATCTAGTTTTTATAGTATCGTGGATGAATGTTTGCATCCCCCCAAAATTTGTGTGTTGAAATCATCACACCCATTGTGATAGCATTAGGAGGTGGAGCCACTGGGAGATAATCAGGTCTTCAGAGTAGAGCCCTCATGAATATGATTAGTAACCTTATATATGAGACTTCAAAAAGTCTGTGAAAAAATAAAATTTAAGTATGAGTTTATTACGGTACAAAAAATAAATTTAACCCATGCATGGTTTTTTCACAAACTTTTTGAAGACTCCTTACAAGGAGAGATACAAGAACTCACTCTCTCTGCTCTTTGCAATATGACAATACAGTAAGAAGGAGGATGTCTATAAGCCAGGAGGCCAACTCATCAGACAATAGCTCTCCAGCACCTTGATCTAGGACTTTGCATCCCCGAAAACGTTGACAAATAAATCTTTGCTGTTTAAGACACCCAGTCTGTGTTTATTTGTTACAGTAGACTGAACCAACTAAGATATAGAGTAATACCAATAGAGTGTTATGTCTCTTTCTTCCAAGGAAAATATAAATGTTAATATATTTCATGTATTACAAATACAGTAAGTGTTCACTACATAACTTCAAAAATTGAAAGCATAGAGACGAAAATTAAAATCACAGAAGTTCACCATTCAGAGACAAACCCAGTTAGTTATGCAATATGTATTCTTCCATTATTCTTACTCTATTTCTTTACAAAAGAATAGTTTTTAATTTTTTCTATTTAAAAAAAAAACTTGTAAACATCTTTTCATGTCATTAAATATTTTTCTTTGGTAGTTTTGTGTGTACATGTGTTTGTGTTTTGCTTGGCTTTGTTTTAGACAGTTACCATAATTTAATAATGAAGACTGATTATTAGACAGTAAGGTTTCTCAATTTAGGGTTATTATAAACAATATTTATCCATATGACATTTTTATCCTTAAAATAATTATCCTTAACATATATAGGCACTATTGTCTAATCCTAGAAGTGAGATTTGTGTCACAGAGAACAAACAAATATTTTAAGATTTATATGTAGCCAAATTACTTTTAGAAAAATTATATTAGTTGACTCCCTTTCAAGATTATATGTGTGCCCATTTCTCTACACCGTCTATCACTGAATACAATTCATTTTCAGCCCAGCTTCAGTGGTGCCGGCAGCAGGGTACCACCCACATGGGAAGGTCTGAGGTTTGGATCCTTAATCAACCTGATCACACTAGGTGTGTTCATGATCCCAGCTGACGGGAAGAGTAGGAATAGCAGCATAAAAAGTTTGTCAGGGGTTCCTGTCTCTCTTTTTTTCTCTTTCTCTCTTAAGAAATAATCTTTTTAAAAAATAAAAATCATTTTATCTCTAATACTAGAGATGAAAATTTTTTTATTTGCGCTTCTGACTGCTAGCAACAAAGGAAGGTTCCACATGTTTTTCCGTTTTAAAATTCCTTCTCTTGGGGCAGGCAGGTGGCACAGTGGCTGGGATGCTGGGCTCCCACATGGCCTGACCATGGTTTGAGTCTGAGTCCTGGACCTGGTAGCTTGCTTTCTCACTTTCTCTCTCTCTTCTTTTTTGATCAAATTAAAATAAATAAAATTATTTTTTTTAAAAAATACCTTCTGTTAAAAATTATGTTTATGTCTTTCTCCATTTAAATATTTCTATAATAAATTGATAGGAAATAAATTATTGTACTGTGCACATGTGAAAAACAGTTATATGTAAAATTTCTTCACAAACTATGCTGGGAAATTTTGCTTAATATGTTAATCCTTAATTAGCTGCAGAACTAATTTGCTAACAATACTCAATACTGTACTATTAGCATTATTATTTAGTCACAGAATTTCCTATGGATCTGGTAATATAATAAATTATACACTGCCACAGTTAAGGAAATTCTTATTATTTATGCTTGAAAATATATGCTATGTAGCTGCCATGAAAGAGGCACTTAGTTAATGCCATCTCATCATCCTTTCTTCTAAGGTATATCACTAACATCGTAAATACAGCTTCTACAAATAAATGGCAGAAACAAGCTAATCATGAGAGAAGGAGCACAGCAAAAGATCATCAAAGTGGCCCAAGAACAATCATCTTTAAGTAATTGAGAACCAAATAACCTCAAATCAACAAATATGTATGAAAACTTCCTATCTTTTTCATCCTTGATTCCTGTTATTCTGCATTTTTGGCAGGTTGCCTTCCCTCAAATGTATTGTCAGGCTCCCACATGTTTGCTGCTTCAAGCTCTCCTCTTGATGACTGGTATTAATTGCATAAAATTGTGTTAACTTCTACTCTATAGAGAAGCAAAAGGCCAAATCTTCCTGCCTAGCATTTCAACATCAAATTCATTGCCATAATAACAGTAAATACTGAAACCACTTGTAGTATAAGAACCGATAAGCAGGCCTTACATTTCAGAACCCTGAATTATGGGACCAACCAAGGCGTAATGGTTACATGGCTGGACTCCCATGTTGTCAACCGTGGTTTGAGTCCCGGACCTGGCTTAAACTCATGCCAGGCACGTTTACGTACGACCCCAAGATTTTTAGAGAATGGAGGAGAAGGGATTGAGGTGTGGCCATCCCCCCTGGGAGGCAGGTGATTTTTCACTTTCTGTCTCTCTGCCTCTCTCTGTCTTCCAGGTGAGCACACGTTCCCTATAGCAAAAATTTCTCAAAAAAAAAAGAACCCTGAATTATGAAGAGGTATTTATTCCCCATATCACAACAAAATTTTAAATAGAATATTTTTATACTTATTCTAATTTTCAAAATATATAACCAGAAGACAGACTTCAGTCCAAATGTAATATCATCACATGGCAATATCACTTAATAGTGTGAAAAAATTTTATTCTAAATTATAAAATTCAGATTAATATTGAGAAAGCAGTACAGCATAATGTACCAGATAGCATGAGTTCAAATCCTAAACCTACCACTTACAGATATGTAGCACTGGAATATTTCTTAACATTACTGTGTTTCATTTTCTTTGTCCATAAAATTGAGATAATAGTAACTATCTTACAGAATAATTGTAAGGATTAAATGGATGGATTAATACACGTAAAAACCAGTAGTGCCTGGCATATAATAAGCACCATAAATTATGTTTGTTGTTGATATTATTATTATTACTGGTACTATTATAAAAATAAAAGAGACTTTCTGTGAGCATTTAGGGAGAAATAAGTCGTAATATATTCATAATGAATTATCTTTCCTTTCCTGTATAACTACCAACATGAAAGAAGTGTCAACCTCATCCATCTTTTTTGTTTTGAAGCTTCAGTTTTCACTTGTAGAAAAAAAGGAAAAGAGGGGGATTTTGTTTCCATAACTAAATAGGATTTTTAAAAAGAACATAGGAAGATAAGTTATTAATTCAACCATTAAAAAGCCTCAAACTTTCCCCTCTAAAGCATCATGTTTCTTGCTTACTTCCAACATAGCATACAAAGTACTAAAGCAGTCAGGCTAGCAAGAAAATACATCCAGTGTCTCATAGATCAAAAATCCCTCCCTAAACGCCAGACTTTGGGTGAAAATTAGGAACAAACAAGTAACATTACGTTGTAATAACGGGCAACTGTCAATTAGAAGAAAAAAGAAAAGGAAAGTGATAGCATGTTAAAAAGGTGAAGACATTCTATTTTTTTTCTTGTTGTTAATGTTAGATCTTGCCTTTTAATCTTTCCTATAGACACTGGGTTTATTCACATACCAACCTCACGTATTTAAAGGACTCTGATGTCTGAGTTACCGATAAACATTGTTTAAAAACAATGCTTGCGTAAACGAGCATGAAGCAGCGCCACCTAATGGCAACTACCCATTTTAAGGCGGTCAAGTCACAGAGACTGCTGTGACATTGAATGCCTTTTTAAAGTAAAACAAATATCACACAATCTGGCGTTATGGTTCAGGTTCTGAAACCACACATCACCCTTACACTCTCTAGAGAAGTAGATAATCACAAGAAAAACTTCCCCCAATTTTTTTCCTGAAACGTCCCATCAGCTCTGTTCTTAGGATCCTTCGTCTTTCCTGTCTTTCTCCTGCCAATGGCTTTCATCTTAGCTGCTATCCCCTTTTCTTGCATATTATCTGTCAAAATTATTTAAAATATAACAAATTATTTTTTTAAATAAAAAATGAATTTAGGGCAAGCAGATGGCATGGAGGTTAAGGTCAACCGCACAGTTGGAATCGCCAACACAGCAGCTTAAAAATCATGCAGGGCACGTTCATGTATGTGCCTCAGATCCCAAGAGAAGAATGGTAGAAGGGATTGTGGCGTGGCTATCCCCCAGGGAGGCTGCTTTCTCACTTTCCCTACTTATTTCTCTGTCTCTGTCTCCAGTCTAGCGTAGAAACAATTTAAAAAAAAAAAAAAAAAAAAAAAAAAAAAGGATTTAATTTTACATACTAGTGTCATCAGTTACCCCTTGGTCTTGAATTAGGTGATAAAGCTCATGTGAATTCTTTCTTATGGATAAAATGATAATAATAAGCCAGTTAATTATGTCTCTTCCTTTATGTCTCCATCTACTACATCTCTCTTAGCCCAGCAGGACTATGGCAGAAGCCTGGGACAGCACTGGATTCTAGAACCTTCTAAGCACACTCAACACATAAACTTTTGTAAAGAGGTAAAGAAAGCCCACTCGGGGATCACATAAATTATCAGCCTCTCCACACAATCTAGTTCATTAATTTCTTCTATTGAAATTACTAAAGCCCTATGATAAATTTACTGTTTCTTCCCCTTCTACTTTCCTCATCTAAACACATTTGTTTGGCCCTGAACTCACCAATTCAGCAAAAACAATTAATTACCTAAAAGCAAGATTAGATTGTGTTCTATGATACTGTCACCATCTGCCATAAAAGAAAATTGCAATCCAACTTACTGGCTATCAGTTTTCCAGATTGTGCTGATAAAGAATAAGCTTCGTTACTCAGTAAATGTTCTTGTGAGCAGAGCCAGCTACATAACTTGAGAGGCCTACTCTAAAATGTAAGTTCAGAGCCCCATGCTCAAAATGTTGGAAATAGCAGTGCCATTAAAGAAACTAGCTAGAAAGTTTCTTTCCTCTCTCCCATGATCTTTCTCTTGACTTGTTATGGTATTCTTGTTTGCCATCTTTGGCATTCTAAGTAAAGGAAAAATAAAATTTCAAATTATTAGCATGAATTTTACTGTTTATGTTTATATCATGCAGAATCATCAAAATTACACAATTTATATTTTGTAGCTCATACATGTATATATATATATATATATATATATATATATATATATATACATTGTATATATATATATATATACACATATATATATATATATACATATATATATATATACTTCATTCTTAGAAAAAGAATTAAAAGGCCTCACAAAACTAACTTAACTGTTTTTATTTTACTACATGGTACTAGCGCATTCTACCAACACTACTTTTTGGCTTACCGATGAGTAAGAAAAAACTGAAAGGGGAAAGCAACCACAGGCTACCGTTTCTCTTTGTATGTTACCTTTTGCAGTAGAAGTAGTTGGCAAATGAATAAAAGAGTAAGCAAATTCTTGTTCAAAGTGTGGCCTCCTGCGCTTGCCAGGGCTCCCACGAATTCAGACATATATATAACACTGCCCAACTCTACTTGTTGGAATCTCACTGAACCCCCGTGTATCACACATTCACTGGAATTCTGTGAGCGTGGAATAACTGCAAACACCATACGACACGTGAATGGGTGCAAGGAAAGATGGACACGTACACAAAATGTACCTCCTCTGCTCATGCATACGCCACTGTCCAACCAGACATCACTTACATAAATAACGCAAGTTCAAAGATAAAATTATTAGTAATTTCAAGACAGTGATGGTAGAGTATTAAAACAAGCATGGGGTCCCTCTGAGCCACAGGCTCCTGTGTGACTGCACATATCATGAAGCTAGCCTTGCTCTTGAGATTTATTAGGACAGAAAAATTTCTCTTCTTCAGTAAGAGGGAGGAATAAGCTCCATCTTTATTGAGTATTTACTATGTACTGAGCATATAGGTAAATCTTTCATATAGACTACCTCATTTAATCATCAAATAACAATTTGGAATAGATATTATTATTCCCATTTACAGAGAAGGGAATTGGGGATTTTAGAGACTATGTGATTTGACTAATATCTCTCAAGTAAAAAGTGGTATAATAGGGATTTTAACTTAAGTATGACTGACTCAAAGCCTATTACAGCCACTACCTCTATTTAAAAAAGTTAAAATTTTGAATTACAAAAATGCTTTAATTGGTACTTTCAAATATAGCATATATAATAAATATATATGCTCATAAAACCAGTTATGAATTGATAAAATAGCATGATTCACATACTAATAAGAAATCCTATCTGGGCTTCTAGCTTAATATGACAGACAGAGCACACACATTTATCTCCTCTCCCTCCTGAGGCTTTATTAAAATGATAATGGTGCTTTTATTCTTATGGTATAAACCACCAACTACAAATAGCAGAGAATGAAAGCTATTGGCAAATGAGAAATTTCAATAAATCAAAAGAGACAACTCGCAAAGAAAAACATGCATTATAAATTCATTTATAAAGTTTGATAAACAAAAGTAAATAATCAGTGTTTAAGAATACAGAGAAATTATAATAAAACTGGTTTTGAAAGTGAAGGAATGATTGGCCCAGCTGTGATGGTGCAGCAGCAGGGCAATATCTTGCAACGCTAGAAGTCACAGGGAAGATCAGAGTTCAGTTCCTGGATTGACCTGTACATGCCAGGTGTGTGTGTACTTGTCTGCGACCATGGCTGCCTGGGAAAAGCTAGGAATGGTTCATGACATAAGACGCTGTTGAGAGTGCTTCTCTCTGTGTCTCCCTTACCCTTGTGAGAAAAAGAAAGGAACTTTGAAAAGGAAAAATAGCAAAGAAATTATGAATACAACCTTCATTATAGAAATCATCTTCATTGAGACCAGCAAATGGCATAATGGTTTTAACACTGGACTCCCAAGTAGTCGACCGCGGTTCAAGTCATGGACCCAGCAGCTTAAAACTCATGCCAGGCTTGTGTGTGTGTGTGTCCAAAATCCCAAAAGAGAATAGAGGAGAAGAGATTGCAGTGTGGTCATCCTCCCCCCGGGGGGGGGGGGCTTGATTTCTCACTTTTTGTCTCTCTGGTGAGTGCATGCACCCTATTGCAAAAATCTCTCTTAAAAAAGGAAAAGAGAATTGGGACCAGCAGTTGGCATAATGGCTATGTTGCTGGACTCCCATGTAGTCAACCGCAGTTCGAGTTCTAGACCCAGTGGCTTAAACTCACACCAGGCGTGTGTGAGTGCATGCCCAAGATCCTGAGGAGAATAGAGTAGAAGGGATTGTGGTGCGGCCATGTCCCTGGGGGGGTGATTTCTCAGTTTTTGTCTCTCTGTCTCTCTCTGTTTTTCTGGCAAGTACATGTGCAAAAATCTCTCTCAAAAAAAAAAAAAAAGGAAATTAACTCTGTAGAGGAGATGGTATGATAAAAAAAGAGAACATGGGAGTTTGTTATGCAGTTTAAACTGGGGTGATAGGTACATGTGTCGTCATTTTGTGATACACTTACATAAATGTAATAAATGTATAACAAAATAGCTTTGTCTTCTATTAAACTTTTTTTGATAAAGGGCTAAGTTACATCGGGACCTGATATAAAGGGATGCATCTCACTGATAAAAAATTAGATTTCCAGTTGATCCAGTAATTGGATACAGTCTCCACATGGTATCCTTTGGGGTCTGGGTTTGTGTTTTACACACTTATGTTAGAAGAAGTATGTTATGCCACTCAGGTCTTCCTTTAAGAGAGCTACTACAGCAATAAGTGCACAACATATCCAACGGTGGAGGAGATCGAGGATAACTGCCAAAAAAGCTACTCAATTATCAAATACCACTGGACCCATATTGCAAAAACTTCCAGAATTATCTCCATTAACCAATCTAGAAGACCTCAGTTCTGCTGTTTTCTTATCCATTTTCTGCATAGGCCTTTATTTTTCCCTGTGAGAGTTTTTCCTTGTCCATTATCCTCCTTAGACATATCTGAAGGGGGCTGCACAGCTTTCACGATCTACTTCCCACCAATGTAAGTCTATAAGTTGGTTTTGAGGTAAATAAATAAGCAAGTGATAAATCATAGGCATTTGCAGCCCCAGGATATAGATTCTTTGGCAATAGCATTCCCTTAAAAAGTTACTAGACCTCTACTCTTTTAGATTTCCAGTGGTTAAACACAACCGAAGAGTTCATTGACACATCATTTGCAGACTTGAAGATGACATTTTCCTTACTGTCCTCATGCTCTGCCCATAATATTCTCTGATATAACCAGCAGCTAATGGATGGAACCAAGACAACAGACTTGAGCGGTAAGGCAACTCCCTTAATTTCATCATTGCAGCTACCTTGGTTCCTACAGTCTGACAGAGTTATTTGAAAAGGTTTGGGGTTCCATTCTTGTCTTCTGCTAAAACAGTTATATAATTGTTCTAATTTGGATTATAGAATCAGTATTCACTTCCATTTTTATTGCAAACTAGCCTGATCTCACCTCTCTCATAGGTCCATATTAGAGAGGCAAGAAGCAGTCAACAAACATCGAATTTTTCCCACCATTTACTCTGGAGTTACTAGCTCCCTTAGCCCAGAATCTGCCAGTCTAGTTTTGCTACCATTTTGCCACACAACTTAAGGAGGGAAAATGCCACCCCCTTACATTCTGTAATGTCTATACCTTTGCACCATTAATCGAAAGTATCTATTTACATTTTTTATTATATGTAGTATTTCCTATACAGAATTACACATTAATTAAGATAAGCTTTAGCTGCATGAAATAAAATCCTGAACTAATGTACCTTTAAGAAGACCAAAGATAATTTCTCTTTCCCTTAATAGCAGGAGGATGGGAGAAATGGGATAAATAGTACAGTACCCTCCTTAAGTGACATATCTTTGGAAATACCATGTATAATTTTCAGTCTTAATTCTCTGGCTAGAACATAATCCCAGGGCCACATGTAAGTGCAAAGAAAACTGGGAAATGGATGACCATGTACCCAGTTAAAAATCCCAGGGTTTTTTTACTATTAGAAGAGAGAAAAGAGGAAATCATGAACAGCCAGCCTCCACCTCTCTTCCCCAAATCTTTCCCTTCATTCAATGGAGTGTCTAGAATAATTCTCCTAAAACAGAAATGTCCCCCATAATTTGCTTAGTCAAGACTGTTATGAATCCTCACTGTCAAGCACATTAAAAAATCAGTTCCTGTATGCCTGTTTAATCATATTTCTTTTTAAAGCCAAGCTCAAATCTCATCTTTCTCATAAAATCTCAGGCTGTTACAGTCTGGCTCTTCTGATTTTCTGAACTGTCAGTGATGGAGTCCAGCATTTGTTTTCTAATTTTTGGTGTGTGTGTGTCTGTAACCATCATAAGTGATGTTTTGGGGCTCGTAGGTGGTATGGTGGTTAAGGTCTGGACTTGCACATGACAAACCATGGTTCAAGTCCCACACCCAGTAGCTTGAAAATTATAGCAGGTGCATGTGTGTGTGTGTGTGTGTGTACCCAAAATCCCAAGAGGAGACTGGAGGAGAAGGGATTGGGGAGTGGTCATCCCCACTGATCAGTGATTTCTCACTTTCCTTCTCTCTGTCTCTCTCCAGCAAGCTCATGTGCCCTATGGCAAAAACCTGAAAAAAATAAATAATATTTTGCTCATTACAAGGTTTATCATCTCTTTTGGGTTTGTTTTTTGTTTGTTTGTTTGTTTTTGCTTTACAACACATATTAAGTATTCATAGAGAGTACTTAAAATAATGATTGATAGATTCAAATACCGAATTCTTAAACATGCCAGAATCACAAAAGCTATGAGAGCAATAATTTACAAGCACAATAAAGGAACTTTATTTTTCTCTAATGCCATGATTTGGTAAATGTACTGTTTAAGGTTGGATTCCTCTACAGATGGTTTCTAAGAGTTCATCAACATTATTTCTTTTTAATTCAAGTATTTCTTCTCTTCCTTATTATTAAATAATTGTTATAATATATGTACTATATATAAATATAAGAAATATAAGCAGCAAAATAAAAATCATCTACAACCACACAAAAATAGACTACCACTAGTACTTTAATATATGTATACTTCAATGAAAAGAATTATTTCAAATACATCTCAATGAGAATTACATGCACAGGGTTTGTCAGAAACCTACTAGGGTATTATTTAAACAACTTTAATTATTTTTCGAATTTTATCAAACAGGACTTCACTAAGTCTGCTAACATTCTTCTCTCTGTATCATTTTAACCAAAGACATATTTAAGCTTACTTTATGTTTTCAAGGTTTACTGTAGACAAATGCTTGGCTTTCAGAAGTTCAGTGACATATCACACCATCTACAGTCATAAAACAAAGCGCATGTATTTTTTATGGGTTTCATTTTTTCCTATGTGTTATAAGCATCGACATATAAATTTTTAAGAAAAAAAGGATACCTACAATATAAATTTACATTTATATATATCTTGATACATTTTGTGACCTTCGTGTTTTTTGGCAAGAGACAATAAAATATATTTTCTAAATCTTGAAATAAAATTTCCAAAAAGCACATTTTTTCTTTAGAGTATTAATCATTAAATTATATCTACTCCTTCTTGTCTATATCACTGAGTTATGATGAAAATAAATAAAGAAATTTGAAAGAATTTTGTGCTCTTGGAAGGAAGAGCAATAAGTAAAGGTGAAATTTTACTTCATTTATAAATTCAAATTTATTGTGAAATGAAGCATCATGTTCTACATATACAAATAGTTCCCAAAATTATAACTTTCATCCCAATAAAAATAAAGCCATTGATTGCTTCCTTTTTCCTCTGTAAGGGGTTCTTGAATTCACAGTATTTCATTGAAACAATCTCTTTTCTGTATTAAAAAAAAATAGCACATTCCACTGAAAATGAATGGTCACCCACTTGTTTCAAAGGAGTAAATTACAGAGATGAAGGTTGCTCATGAAAACTCAAGGAAACTATCCAAAGTGGGCAACAGAATTGCAAAAGCAAACACCAGGTATGATATAATCCTAATGATAAATAATTTGATTCTAATAGACAATTCCATCCCTAATAAAGGGATGACTCATCAACTATCATTGCTAATATAATTTTTCCATATTGGTATTTGGCAGTACTAGAGTACCAATAGAAGAACTGAATCCTAGGGAAAATGAGATCAGTTATTAAATCCAGGTGACATGTATATGAATGTTAGTTATATTACTCATTATTTTGTAGTTCTTTTTTTAATTGTCATAATAAATTGTTTTATTTTAATGATTTAATCTCTTCCATTTCTCCAATTAATATATCCATGTTGGCCAGAATTAATGCCAGTGAAGCAATTCACTTTGTTATGCTCTGTACCTTTTCAAAAATATTTAAGAGTAATGTCTGATTTTAACTAAAGAAATCAGCTAATACATTGCAAAATCCTGCCTTCATTATCCCTTATCATTTAAGCAATTGGTCTGGACTATTTCAAGAATACATCATACAAGGGCTGACTTCATGGTACAGCAGCAATGCACTGCTCAGGAGGAACCAGATCCCACATGGTGACCACAGTTCAAATCCCAGGCCCAATCAGCCTGAGACATGCTGGACACACATGTAAATGCCCAGGATATGACAGACGAGAAGACTGGAGGAAGGGAATCATGACATGAACAGACCCTATGGAAGGTACTTCTCTCTCTCTCTCTCTCTCTCTCTTTCCGTCACTTTATCTTTCTCTCTCTCTTATCCCACATGCAATAGTTCTATCATGAATAAAGAAAAAAATTATAAAGAATATATCACACATTTGTTTTCCCATGCAATCGCTAATAATGTCCAACAATATCATTTATGTTCATTCCCAAAAAATGATATCCTGGCTACTTTTGTCTGTAGTTGCATGCATTTTCATACATATATATATATAATTTTCATAGATATTAGTTATTTCTTGCCTCATAAATATATCCTTTCTCTTGACAGTGATATTAAAGGGAAAAGGCAGCAAAATAAAGATTTTATCAAGTTTAGTTGGTCACTCAAGGAGTACCCTCCCCATCAGATTATGAAAATAATTTTAAATTATGGCTACATTTTAAATTACTGAGCACACATTATTATCCTAGTTCTAAGCTAATCTCAATTAATTTAGCTTTATGTTCTCATTTAAATTTTTATAATAGTAATGGTGACTCTATGTTTACTATATCTGGAGAGACCACCCACCTGTCCCAGAAAACTAACATTTAAGATATTACTACTTGCAAAGTTCAGAAATTTATAGTGGTGTCAGCAACAGTCACTGGGACTTAATTTGAGGTTACTTTCTTGTACATCCCAAATCTCTTCATTTCCATTTCCCCCTGTGAGTGCACTGTTTCAGGCTCTGTTGTGGGGCAGGCACCTGAAGCCCTGTGTTGCAGGCCCTGTCTCTTATTATGAAATTGCTTGGGCCTGTGGAATCTCTCTCTCCACATTTGTTTCAGTTGGATAATAACACTCCATATATTTGTGAGCTACTGTTTATCTTATGCATTGTGTTCTTCTAACAAATTTTCTTACTGACATCCTCAACTTTAGGCTGCAACCATCTACTTTATACATGCATGTTAGGTGAAGATAGACTTCAGTCACTCCAAAGGTTTCCACTCGGGGGTTTGTCATTATTTTTTCCTTGAATCTATTTTTACCTCTTTTTTTTTTTGGAGAGGTTTTTGCTATAGGGCACATGTGCTCACCAGAAAGACAGAGACAGACAGAAAGTGAGAAATCACCCCCCAGGGGGGATGGCCATGCCACAATCCCTTCTCCTCCATTCTCCTCTCAGGATCTTGGGCACGCATGCACACACACCCTGCGTGACTTTAAGCCCCCGGTCCGGGACTCAAACCATGGTCACATGGGAGTCCAACGACGTAGCCACTACGTTAACTGCTGGTTCCTCTATTTTTACCTCTTGATTCTATAGTTTTTCCAAAGTTAATTTGGGAGAGTAAACCAACCGCTCTGATTCATTCATCACCCTCATAAGAACCAAAATATTTGATATGACTTTTCAATAATTAAAACCTACACTTACAGATGAAGCCACAATTTGTGTTAAATTCCAAAGTCTTGGTGAAAGAATATTTAATTAACAAACTTCAGCCTACTGAAGCTGTACGATAGAAAAAATATTCCCTACAAGCCTGTCGATAAGCCACATACAACACAAGCAGTTAGTCTGTACACATAATCCTCCTTTGGTTTAGAAAGAAGTTGAAATGTCATAAAAAGAAACAGATTTTAAGTCACCTGTCTTCTCTGCATACTGTGGCCTGCCAGAAACACATCAATGCTCTGAGCCATTCATGAAACTTGGTTGTAGATTTAAGTCCTGCCCTATAGACGTTTATGGAACAAGCATCAACATGATTTTTCTAGGCCCTAATACCTAAAAGTCCTGTATATGGAAAAACACCTCTATTGCATAAGTTGTACCTATACACTAAGTCTTCCAGGGCCAACTGTCATCTTTCAGGTCCCCCTTTGTCCAAGCACACTGTTAAAGAAAGAGGCTGCATAGTTCGAGATTAACCTGCAAAAGCTGTATACCATTAGGCCTGAGACTAATGCGGCCAAAGTTTTAGAAGATCACTCCCCCAATTGTAACCAATGCCTTGCTGAGGTCTGCATTGCATGCCCTTCCTACTTGTTGAATGAAGGTTAATATTTGGCAAAGCTTGCAACCGTCACCTTAATTGTCTTGCTTTTTTTTTTTTTTTTTAAGGTTTTTGCCATAGGGTACATGTGCTCACCAGAAAGACAATGAAAGGGAAAGTGAGAAATCAACCGCCACAGGAGAAGGCCACACCGCAATCCCTTTTCCATTCTCCTCCAAGGATTTTGGGCATGCACACACACATGCCTGGTGTGATTTTCAACCTACTAGGTCTGGGACTCAAACCACAGTCAGTTATGTAGTAGTCCAGCAACTTAACCACCATGTCACCTACCGGAGCAAATGCCTTGATTTTGATTTAGACAAGTACTAAGAAGCATTTACTTATGTATAGCCAAGCTCACCAAAAATAAAATAACCACATGTGAAAACAGCCACTCACCCATGGCTAAAGTTTCCATACTCTGCATCACATTACCCTATTAGGAACTAAAGAAGAGACTTCATAATTTAAATTATACATCAAAAAAATAATTAATATGGGGCTAGTAGGTGGCATAATGGTTACAAGGCTGGACTCCTACATGGCCGACCATGGTTCAAGTCAAGGAAAATTAAATGTGAAGTGAGGACAAAGAAGTCTGTAAGGATGGACTGGAATCTCAAGGACAGGTTCCATGTCAATCTCTCACCACCTTCTAGCTGCCAACTTTGATTGCTGGGGAGATGTATTGGTTTGTTAGGGACTGCAACAAAGTACTAAAAACTGGGTTACTTATAACAGGAATGTATTCTCTTCATTCTGAATCCTAGAAGTCTGAGAACAAGGTGTGAGCAGGATTGGTTCGTTCTGAGAGCTGTGAGGGACAGTCTTCTATGCTTCTTGCTTACCATCTGGTGGTTTGCTGACAACCTTTAGCATCTCTCAGCTTCTGTAACATTACCCCAATCTCTTTCTTCATATTCACACAGTGTTTTCTGTGTGTGTGTGTGTGTGTGTGTGTGCGCGCGTGCACGTGCGTACGTGCATATGCGCATGCACGTGTGTGTGTGTGTGTGTGTGTGTGTGTGTGTGTCTTTGTATCCAAATTTGGTCTTTCTATAAGAATTGTAGTTATATTTGGATTAGGGCCCACTCTAATAATCTGTTTGCCTCTTTTTTTTTGTAATTTTATGCATTCAAGCACTATACATTACTACAACTTGTAAAGTGAATTTACCCAACATGAATACACTTTGCACCAGACCAGCTAAAGATACCATACATGTTATCAACAGATAATTATCCATTTCTATGTCCCATATATATCTTGCCTCTCTATTGTCTCCTTGATTCCTTTTCTCTCACTCTCCCCCTTCTACCACCCTCTTTCCACACTATCTCTAGTATTGATAATCAGTTTTTCATGCTTCTATATCCTCTAATCTTTCAGTTTCCACCACGAAGTGCAGAGATTTGGTATATATTAAGTGGAGACATACAATGTCTCTCTTTCATAGCCTGTTTCACTCAGTAGTAAATCTTCCACATTCATCCACTTCCTATCAAATGCCAGGGTCTCGTTGCTTTCTATGGCTGAATAGTGTTCCACAAAGTATATGTGCCACACTTTTTCAGTCCATTCATCTGTTCATGGACATCTTGGTTGGTTCCATGTCTTAGTAATTGTGATTAATGCTACAATAAACATAGACGTGCAAGCGCTTTTCCAACTGAGCATGTCCTGTCCTCTGGGTAGATACCCAGGAGTGGAATTGTTGGGTCATATGGTAGTTCTATTTGTAGATCCTTGAGAAGCCTCTGTATTGTTCTCCACAGTGGCTGGACCAATTTATATTCTCACCAACAGTGTAGGAGAATTCCCCTTTCACCATAGCTCTGCCAGCACTCATCTTTTTTGTTTTTTAAATCTTTGCCATTCTGACTGGGGTTAGTCAGTATCTCATTGTGGTTTTGATCTGCATCTCCCTTGTGATAAGAGATGTTGAGCATTTTTTCATATGTTTTTTAGCTCTTTGTATGTCTTCCCTAGAGAATAGTTTATTCAGTTCATGTTCCCATCTTTTAATAGGGTTGATCATTCTGGGGGCAGGGGGCCGGGGTAAGCTGCTTGAGTTCCCTGTGTATTCCGGTTACCAGTCCCCTATCTGACGCATAGTTTACAAAAATATTCTCCCATTCTGAGGTTTGTCGATTCACACTAATTACTGTGTCTTTTGCTGTGCTGAAACTTCTTAATCTGATGTAATCCCACTTGTCTATTTTTGGGATTGTTGCCTATGTTTTGGGGTCTTACTTAAGAAGTCTTTGCTTACTCCAGTGTCTCCAAGAGTTTCCCCAGTGTTTTCCACCAATAGCTTTATAGTTTGAAGCTTTAGGTTTAGGTCCTTGATCCACTTTGAGTTGATCTCTTTTCATTTTGAGAGGTAGGCGTCCAGATTCGTATTTCTACAAGTGAATACCCAGTTTTCCCAACACCCTTTGCTAAAGAGGCTTTCTTTATCCTGCTGAATTCTATTTCTAAGGTCACATTCTGAGGTACTGAAGGTTAGGGCCCCAACATATCATTTTTGTGGAGACACAATTCAATCAATAGTAAACAATAGGCAAGCAGGTATCTGGCCCAAAATTCAATGTAGTGTAGAAAGGAAGTCTCCCTGAACAAGAGGAACTATGGACACTGCTGCTGCCTTGTGCTAACAAGGCGACCAGCAAATAAGGGACAATGTGCTTCACTGGCAACATCTACTTTCCTTGCTCCAACTGCTATGAATTTAAAAATAATAATAAAATAAAATAAAATAATAGCTGCTGCTCTATGTGTGCATTCCAGAGTCCACGCAAATTTCTCTTGCAGCCCATACAAACCAGAACCAGGGAGGAAAGGGAATCCTGGGAAAAGTAGTTCCAAATTACCTAAACTGACACAATACAAATCCACCACAAACTTATATAGCTCAATACAGATAAAGTACAATTTTAAAAAATTGATAAGAGAGGCTGGACAGTGGTACAGCAATAAAACAATAAAATACAATGTTCTGCAAGGCTGACCCACACAGGAATGTTCCAAATTCACAACTGAAGTCCTCCCTGAATACACTGGGTACATGTGTACCCATGATCTAGGACTGGCTAATACTATGTGTGGATCACAGCATCAAGACCCTGTTCAGGTTTCTTCTCTCTCTCTCTCTCTCTCTCTCTCTCTCTCTCTCTCTCTCTCTCTCATAGGAGAAATGAATAAATAAACTTTAATAATGAATAAAATATCCAAAGAGAACTTTCTCAATATAAGATACATTAGTGGCCAGCAAAACATCAGAAATGTTCACTCTCTACTGTAGTCTTCAGAAAAGTGCAAATACATGAAAATATCTTGTCCATTTTAAATAGATTATTCTATAGTTATAGTATTAATAATGTTGATGTGTTTTTATATTTGAGTCTTTTAAAGTGCAAACTAAAGTAGGTATAGCTATGTGTACATTTTTGGGTTAGAGGTTGGAAGATAATGCTCCCCACCAAAAAACATCCACATCCTAATAAACAGAATCTATTAATACATTATATTGAATGGCAAAGGGATATTAAGACTGCAGAGGGAATTAAAGTTGCTAACTAACTGATGTTAAAATAGAAAGGTTATCTTAGATTATCTCGGTGAGACCAGTGTAATCACTAAAGTTCTTAAAAGGAGAAGAGGGGTCCAGCGTAAATGGAACATACTCGATTGCAGTACTGGAGCCACATGGCCAAAAGCAACTCATTTCCTGTGGATTTTGGGGATGGCCTAAAAAGACACCAGGAGCACCCAAGATCCTCAGGAGTTGGAGGCTGAGGAAAGGTGATCGTGAGGTAATAAGATCCTGCCTAAGGTGCTTTCTCTCTTTCTCACACAGTCTACCATCAAAAAGGAAGAAAGGAAGAAAGGAAGAAAGGAAGAAAGAAAGGAAGGAAGGAAGGAAGGAAGGAAGGAAGGAAGGAAGGAAGGAAAGAAAGAGAGAGAGAAAGAGAGAAAGAGAGAAAGAAAGAGAGAGAGAAAGAAAGAAAGAAAGAAAGAAAGAAAGAAAGAAAGAAAGAAAGAAAGAAAGAAAGAAAGAAAGAAAGAAAGGAGAAAGAAAGAAAGATAAATAAGAGGGAGGCCAAAGAGTGAGAGTCAGAAAAGGAGACGTAACAGTAAAAGCAATTCAGAAAATGCTACATTGGTAGCTTCAAAGCTGGAGAACTAAGACCTCAAAGTTAATGAATGTGTGCAGGCTCTAGAATCTGGAAAAGACAAGGAATGTATTCTTTATCCTAGAGTTACCAGAAAGGAACACAGTTCTATTAGTATCTTGGTTTTAGTACTATTCAACCCATGTCAGATTTCTGACCTACAAAACTGTAAGATAATAAATTCGTGTTTTTAAACCATTAGCTTTGGAGTAATTTGTTACAATTGTCATAATAATCTCATACAAGACGATATTATCTTTCTCACTTTATAGATCATTAAATAAAGTGGAGAAGTCAAGTGCTTCGGTTACCACTAGAACTCAGGCTATACTCCATGGTTTCTTTCACTCCAAGGCTCCTTCCACAGTGCGCGTCAGCTTTCCTTGTGTGTTAGCAGGTTCATACCAGCAAGGGACCCAAGAAATTACAAGCAGTGAGTCTCAACTTGGAATGGGCCTTAGGGATTTTGTTTTGTTTTGTTTTGTTTCATTTTCAAGGAAGTCATACACATTTTTACTCTCAAAACTTTGTATTTACAAGAGTACTTTAATCTTGCTATGCTCAAAGTTATGTCAGTTACATAATCTACAGACTAAAATTACAATTTAAAGTATTTAACCTAGGATCTGCAAGACACTAGAGCCAACCACACGTATCATTCACTTTGATTTTAAATCAATTCGTGTTAATGAGCCTTTCCTAGTTTAGTGCTAGCAGTCTTGGTTTATACAAAAATCAAATAAATGTCCCTGACCTTTTTCAAGAATTTGAAAGTGCTTTATATAAATAAATTGCTTTATTTGGACAGTAGGTAAAATATCAAAGGACATCCCTTGGAAAAAACTGACTTAATTTATTAAGTTATGAAACAATCTCCAAGCTGCTTCTTATTCTCAAGAACATAAATAAATAGATTAAAGTAAATAAATATAGAAAGGATGCACAACCACTACACCTTTCCCAACGTCAACGGGAGTATCATTCACAGAAGACATACAAGTAGTGATTCCTAGAATTGTGCACTGTTGGTCCTGAATATTCAAGATTTTTTTAGGACTATAGACAGTTCTGCCTTTCACATCCAAAAACTGTCTATCCATAGATGTAAAAGATAATTGCTTAAACACTGATTTGTAGGTGGAAGAAGGGTCTTGATTATCTCCCTCCCCACAAATCAAAAGGTATAAAATTTGACATCAAGTTTGTTCCTTTGGACTGAAATTTTTTTAATTCCAAATATCTTTTTATTACTTTTGTTATTATGTACGTTTACCCAAATACTACCTATTATAGGAAAATTTTTAAATGCAGAGGAAAATATTCAAAACTCTGTTACTTAAAGAGGACTCTTCCAGCCTTCTTTAGATAGTATATACCACCACCCACACTAGGTCTCCCACTTAATAGGTGTTGACTGGTTGCCAAAGTAATGAAAGCTGGAAGAAGTTAGTCTACACCTGTTGCTAAGGAGGCCCTAAATGGCAGACAAAGATACCACAAGCCAATCTCAAATGTATGTATTTTTTGAACATAACATATATACATCTCAAAAAATTATTTCCCAGGGCTGGCAGGTGGTGTGGTGGTTAAGCGCTCTGGACTCCTACATGGCTGACTGCGGTTCAAGTCCCGGACCTGTTGGCTTGCTTTCTCACTTTCTCTCTCTCTCTCTCTCTATCCCTCTTCGGTCAAACTAAAAAATAAATAAATAAAGTTAAATAAAATAATTATTTAAAAAATTACTTCCCACAAGATAATATTTCCCAGACTTCCCAAGTTCTCTTCCTATCCCACTGCCCAACTCATAGCAACTTTGTATTCAAAGGGTAGGATCTTTATCAAAAGAAATAAAAGGAGTCAGGAAACTTCACACCCAATTTGGAGATGTTTGTGTTTAAACATCGGCTTTCATCTTTTTGTGAGTTCTTGGCATCCACTGATATTTGACATCTTCCCCCAAACACCAAAGCCAGGCTTTGATGGTAACTTCATCTAAGGAGTAGCTTGAGTTCTTCTCCATGGGCAGGATCAGTTCAGTGGATATTGACAGATATTCAGACAGTAAAAAAGAACTCGTATTGAATTAAAGAAGATGAAAAGCCTCTTAAACTAAAAAAATGTAAGTTTTCACTGGGTGGTATAGTGATAGATGGTTTAACGTTGCTTAATGCTGGGTTTAGAAAAATGTGTAGATCTCAAAAATTACTAATGTGTAATCTCAAAAAAGGAAGACAGCAAAATCTCCCAATGCCAAGTAATTATTCTTTTTTGAAATTTCCTAAAACATAGTTTGTTATAAGAGTTAGAGTACATGATTATTTTTCCATTTAATAAGTATAACTGTCCAATTATACTACTGAATATAATCTAATTCAAGGATGTGCTATAGTTTATTCAGACAGTCCCAACTGCTGAACAGTTAAAGCTTTCTTATTTTTGATGCTATAAACATAACTATATGTCAACATTTATAGATTCTTTCTTATTTTATGAATTGCTGAGCTAAGGAGCATGTGCACAGTCCAATGGTTTCATTAAATATCACATATATGATTACATATTACAAACTTCACATTGACCTCCTAAAAGTTAGTACACTCTTTCCAGCATTAATTAGAGTCCTTGCTTCCCAACAACCTTCCTATAATTAGGTATTATTGTAATTCTGAATATTTAGCTAATTTAATAAGTATAAAGTGGTATACCTTATTTTGCCTTCTGCCTGTAGTTTGCCCTCATTGCTCTCAGTGATTCAGAAATAGCATTTGGAGAAAAATAACCACCAGACTGAAGGGATGCTAGCAATGAAGAACTGAAGACTGAAGAGAATAGGGATACCACATTGCCTATATATATATATATATATATATATATATATATCCCCTCATTTTATATATATTCTGATTCACTGATTTCCATAATGACTAAAAAGGAATGAGGACTAGAACCTGAAAAAAACAATGCCCTCCTGCCACCATCCCCTCTACAATGTCCCTCTAACATTCTCTGTTGACAAAGCTTAACGTCAAGCTAACCGGAGAAAGATAAATTCTTACAGTGTTTAGCTCCAGTAACATAAAGCAGGGCACAGAATGATATCTCGGGGCTGAGAGAAAATAAATTAAAACTGTGTAGGGGCCAGTAGATGGCATGGTGGTAAGGGTACTCCCACACAGCTGACATGGCAGGTTGTTTTCCCACTTTCCTTCTCTTTCTCTCTGATGAGTTCACCAGCCCTATAGCAAAATTTTTAAATAATAATAAAAAATAAAATTAAATAATTTTTTATAAAAACTGGTAGATAGGAGTAAGATTTTCTGGTGACAAAACATAATTGATAAAGCTTAAAAAATCTAAATGAACAAAAACTTTGCATATTGTTATAATCTAAATATCAATAGTTATTACAGGGCTTTTTATAGATTATTAGAATCACTGGTAAGTACCAGAATTGCCAACTGAAGTAAATCAATGGTATAAATTACCTAATTTTTCACTCCTTCCTTTATCTTTTGCCATGTGCCTTTGCTGTTCTGCTTCCTAAAAAGGCAGCCTATTTCTACACATCTTAAATCCAGCCTAGCCGTGCAACTTGCTTGAACCAATAGATACTAACCTATGTCATAAAAACAGAAGCTTAAAAATTGTTTCTGTGACTCTACTTATCTATTTTCTTCTGCTATGGCCATGAAATTATGTTCAGGTTAATCTACTAGAGCACAAAAGACAGAAGGAGTAAAGCCGAGTCATCCAATGTGACAATAATGTCTTGATCAACTAAGAGCCTGCAGACAGTCATAGGAGCAAGCCCAGCTAAGAACAGAATTGTCTAGCTAATCGCAGACCATGAACAAGCCCTGCAAAGCCCAGACCAGGTCAGGTGAATGCCACCCCTATATGAGCTTAAAAAATGCTTATGGTTATATACTCCTGGGGCTTATTGGTTGTATACTAAATAGCATTATAGTGATAACAGGTAATTGATATGTTCCTAGAAGAAAGTGATGTAATTTATCCACTACACAGGTATTGGCTAGTTGATGTTTTACCATGAAAATTGAGACCTTTCCTTGTTTTGTTTCACTAAAAACATCTAACATGGGGCCAGCAGGTGGTATAGTAGTTAAGACACTGGATTCCCACTCAGCCAGCCATGGTTCAAATCCCAGATCCAGAGCTTCAGAACTCACACTGGGTGCGTGTACGTGCATGCACAAAACCCCAAGAGGGGCATGGAGGAGAAGTGATGGCAGTGTGGCCATCTCCTCTGGGGGATGATTTCTCACTTTCTTTCTCTCCATCTCTGTCTCTCTGGAGAGTGCATGTGCCCTATAGCAAAAATCTCTTTTAAAAAAATATAACATTTGCTTCGAAGTAATGATCAGATATATTATTAATCAGGGTGAAAGCTTTCCCCAGGAACCATCTTTTGAACTCTAGACATTAAAGTGAGAGGATCAGTTGAGTCATAAAAGCACAACCAACCCAACCTAGATGAGTAGTTTCTTTCACCCTTAATACATCCAGCTTATAACCTTCCAGCGCATGCATATGGACACCCAAACTCACCCAGATCAGCAGTTTGGTTCACCATCTTCCCAATCTGAAAATTTCCACCCTAACACAAAACTGATATAAAAGAGCAAAACATAAAAACCATTTTTCAATCCAATCCTATTAGGCCATGTCAGGGATTGTACCCTCAATAAGGCATCTGCTAAAGGTACTCAAGATCCTCATACCATGCTCTGGCAGCCTCTGTTGCTACCACCCTCCGTCTTTCTCCCATCCATGGTTTCTCTCCATCAAACCTACTCTTAGCTGTGAGTATCTATGAAAAATATAACCTCTGAGATTACAGTGACTAATAATTAAGGAGCAATGGCATCTTACCAGGGGTAGGGGAAGAGTATAAGATAAAATGGCAGGCATTAGTAGTATACTAGAATAGGGAAGGAGATGGGGAGCACAGCCTACAGGTATAAGACTTGTACAGTCACACAGTGCCCTACACCTGGGGAAATCCCCCACTTGACTTAATGCTTTTCTATTGCTATCTTGAAATTCTTAATAATGTTTTTACGAAGGACTCTGAATTTTCATTTTGCAGTAAGCCCCACAAATTCAGTAGCTGGGTCTGTCCAGAGTTAATGGGTACTTCAGATATGGCTGGTCTTCATCAAAAGAACAGGTTTCGTGTATGGAAATAATTTTACCCACAAACTCCTCTATTGGGTTGTCGGGAAAATCATGACCCATTTTTCTGTTTTTCTATGCACAATGTGTCATGACTTTTCCAAAAACCCAATAGGTGCTACTGACCTAATAAGCTACTGAAGTCTAGTCCTATTAATATCTGGTATTTTAAACCTCAACTTGTTCTGTTTCTCCATAATCATTCATATGTCAATACACTCTGGCTATAGGGCGCGTGCGCTTCACCCCCCAGGGCGGATGGCCACGCCGCAATCCCTTCTCCTCCAATCTTGGGCACGCATTCTGAGTTTAAGCCACCTCCGGGACTCGAACCGCGGTCGACTACGTGGGAGTCCAGCGACATAGCCCTTACGCTAACTGCTGGTCCCCAGTCCATACACTCTTAAAAAGAGCTGGAACAGATATTGGTAGAAGCCTGAAAATGATCTGTGAGAAAACTGTTTTCATTTCCCTGAAAACAGAACATATTTACCATTAAAACTCTCCCACCATGCTAAATGTACTGCTCAAACTGTCATATAAACCCTCTCTCTCTTGCCTTACTCTCACATTCTGTTCTGTGGCAGAGAAAATGGAAATATAAAATGTGATTTTTCCCTAGAGGTAACATTTTATGTACTATTTATTAAACCTACCTTGTGTGTCAGGTATATAAAAGAACACATAAAAATGGACCCTTTCTAAAACAGTGTTTTCAATTACCTCTCAGTGCAATACCTTTCTAACTCTTCCAGATGCTATAAAAGTCCAAGGACTGAAGTTTCCTAGAAGTGTCATTATTGCTGCCAGGCAACAATGAGCCAGCTCACTGGGCTTTTCTATAACCTCTCCTTGTTATGCAATATTTTATATCCTTCCCTTATTCCCTCACAGTTCACCCACATCCCAGGTGCTTGGACTTTAGTTCCCCCTAGCTACAAGTAGATGAGGCTGACTGCCTCCTATTTAATACAGTGACATACAGGTTTAGCCTGTGAAGCAGGCTACTGAGGAGAAGAAACCTGAATGAAGCCAAGAAGGCTGATGCCAGTAGCAAGGTTAAAAAAGGTGAGGCCAAGGCTAAAAAACCCAAGAAAGGGAAGCCTCATTGCAGCTGAAACCCCGGTCCAAGCCCCAGAGCATCGGCAGATACTCCGGATCTGCCATGTACCCCAGGAAAGCCATGTACAAGAGGAAATACTCAACCACTAAATCCAGACTTGAAGAAAAAAAGAAAGAGAAGGTTCCTGCCACCATCATAAAACCAGTTGGTGGAGGGTCCAGGAGGTGATATGGTGGGTAAAGGTGCTGGATTCCCACACAGCCTACTGCAGTTTGAGTCCCAGACCTGGCAGCTTACTTTCTCACTTTCCTTCTCTCTCTTTCTCTTTCTCTCTGCCTCTTTATGGTCAAATTTTAATAATAATAACAAATGGAATTAAATAATTTTTTTTTGGAGAGATTTTCACTACAGGGCGCGTGCACTCGCCAGACAGAGACAGAGAGACAGAAAGCAAGAAATCACCCCTCAGGGAGGATGGCCACACCGCAATCCCTTCTCCTCCATTCTCCTCTCAGGATCTTGGGCACACACGCACACGTGCCTGGCATGAGTTTTAAGCCACCAGATCCAGGATGCGAACCACGGTTGACTAATGGGAGTCCAGCGGCACAGCCATTACGCTAACTGCTGGTCCACTTAAATAAGTATTTTTTTAAAGTTGGTGGAGACAAGAATGATCGTACCCAGGTGACTAAACTTCACAAAAGGTCTAGATATTATCCCACTGAAGATGTGCCTCAAAAGCTGTTGAGCCACAGCCAAAAACCCTACAGTCAGCAAGTGAGGAAGCTGCGAGCCAGCATCACTCCTGGGACCGTTCTGATCATCCTCATTGGATGCCACAAAGGCAAGTGAGTGGTTTTCCTAAAGCAGCTGAGCAGTGGCTTGCTACTTGTAACTGGACCTCTGGTCTTCAATTGAGCTCTACTGCATAGAACACGCTGGAAATTTGTCATTGCTGCCTCCACCAAAATTGATATTGGCAAAGTAAAAACCCCAAAACACTTTATTGATGCTTACTTCAAGAGAAAGAAGCTGCAAAAGCCCAGACACCAGGAAGGTGAGATCTTCAACACAGAGAAGGAGAAATACGAGATTACAGAACTGCACAAGGTTGATCAGAAAGCTGTGGACCTGCAAATTTTACGTAAAATCAAAGCTGTTCCTCAGCTCCAGGGCTACCTGAGATCTGCATTTGCCCTTACAAATGGAGTTTATCCTCACAAATTGGTGTTCTAAATTTTTTGCCAAGAACCTAATTAAATAACTGATCATATGTTTCAAAAAAAATAGAATTATTACTGGGGACAGCAGGTTCCATGGTGGTTAAGGTGCTAGACTCTTCACATGGCCAATCGTGGTTTGAGTCCTGGACCCAGCAGCTTCAAAGTCATGCCAGGTGCATGTGCATGTATGCCCAAACTCCCAGGAGGAGTTTGGAATGGAGGAGAAGGAATTGTGGCATGGCCATCCCCCATGGTGGGAGGGTGGATTTCTCACTTTCCCTCTCACTATCTCTCTCTGTCTCTCTCTGGTGAGGACACACACCTTATGGCAAGCACTGTAAAAAAATAAATAAATAAATAAAAGTAATTATTACCAGAATGATTCTATTAAGGTACAATTGATACTTGGAAGAGGCAATTATAAACTATACAATATTCATGAGGAGAAAACAATTGTATACTAATATCTCCTCCATTTTCCCCAGAGCTTCTATTGGATATGCAGAAGAGTTCACTAATATTAGAAGTGTTATCTTCTTGGGGGCCAGCAGGTGGCATGGTGGTTAAGGAGACTGAATTCCCATATGACCAACCGTGGTTCGAATCCCAGACCTAGTGACTTGAAAATCACACTGGGCATGTGTGCATGCACAAAATCCTGAGAGGAGTATGGAGGAAAGGGACTGTAGCGTGGGCACCCTCCCTCGGGGTTAATATCCCACCTTCCTTCTCTCTGTATCTCTGTTACTCTCCTCTCCGGCGAGCACTTATGCCCAGTGGCGAAAAAAAAAAAAAAAAAAGATGTTATCTTCTTGCTACAAATTGGGGGGACCACATGGTTGATTGACAGACCACACAGGCAGTGACTCTTTCTACCAGGAGAGATTTATTCCCATTGACTTCATCTCTACAGGACCTAACTCGAGCAGACAATATAAATTATGGCAGAGCACAGAAACTGTGGCCATTACTAAAAGCAAGAGTAGGCAAGACAAAAAAAAAAAAAAAAAAATGTGGACTCTAGAGAAAACCAACAAACCAAGCCATCCATAAAATGTATTTCTACATTAACAAGGAATCTGACACCCTATAGTGCTCAGATCATATCAAAAAGAAGCAAAACTGGACTGGCTCTGTAGTGGTTAAAGGAGGCACATCCAGCAAGACTAACCACAGTTCATGTTCTGGCCCCAGAGGCTTGAAAAACACACCAATCACATGTGCCTGCATGTCCAGATAGAAAAATGGAGGAAACGGAATTGTGGTGTGACCATACCGCATTAAAGTGCTTTCTTCCTATCTTCTCTCTCTCTCTTCTCTCTCTCTCTCTCTCTCTCACTCTCTCTATCTTTCTAGCAAGCACACGACAAATTTTTTAATAGCAAAACCTTTTTTTGGCATGAATTTTGATCATTGGCAAAATCATAATCTTAGAGCTTACTGCAAATAGTAAGGAATCTAAAATGAAAAAAAAAGAAACTAATACCATAGAATCATAGAGAAAAGCATTACAGAGTATTCAGGGAGTATCAGTAACTGAGACCAAGACCACATAAGGAGATATGAACAAAAGACCAGAACACAGACCGTTTTGATTCACATTTATCTGAGATGAACTTCGAAGGTTTGTATTTTTAAAGTTAATGTATATCAAAATGAGTTTAAATTAATATTCAGCACTTATTTCAGAGTATGAGCATATAGTCACTATGCAAACTCTGGTTGTCTTCATAAAATACTTCATTTACAAATCTCAACAAATATTTAATATTAAACATCTGTGTAAAGATACACCTGTTTGCCATTGGAAGTTATTCCAAAAGAGAACAGGAAACACAAATGTAAACTCCATTTCCAATCATAATGTAAAAAGGGCTGCCAAGTTTAGCAAAAGACCAATTATAATGTGGAAAGCTTTTGAGAAAAGACTTCTATTTCGGAAAAGTAGACAAAGCTGAAAAAGTGAGTCCAGAGTTAGTGGCACACCAAGTGGGTGAGATAATTATCTAACAGTGACTACCATGGACTGTGGCTGGATTTTCTTTGGTTCCAAGAAGAGCAAGAGAGAAAGAAACTGAAGAATTATGTCCTTATACAAAGGGGCTTAATGATTTGGTAGAGTAGAAGAAATATACTCTGTTAAGCACACCTGAAGTTGCTTAACTCTATAGACTGGAATGAAATGAAGGATAAAAGGCACAAATATTCAAGCCTGTTTTATAAGGAAGTTAAATAGAACATCACAGTCTAGGGGAAATTCAACTCATCTGAAGGTGTGCAACAATTAAATAACAACCAGCATAAGATTTATAAGAAAATATTAATAGAAAAAAAAACAGAGAAAAGTAGCACCAAAAATGACAGATGAAGAATACTTAATATTGCATGTAATAGATGAAATATAAATCATAAATATAAAACACTTAGTAAAGCAAAGACTTACATAAAGTAAGACTTCAAAATATAATTATGCAAGATCAAAGAAGACATAGTGGAATAACAAAATTAAAGATAAGTTTCCAAATGCACAAAATAAATGGGAAAGAAAAAACAAAGACATCTCAAAAATAAAGTCTACAAAAAGTCATGAAAAAATATAAGTACATGGAGAACAGAGTTTAAAGAATTTAAAAAAAAATAAGTGCAATGATTAAAGATCAAAGAGAAAATGATAACTACGGAAGGGAAAGGATAGCCAACCTGTATATAATTCCTGTAAAAAATGGAAATAAAGGGAATAGAAGACATTAAAAGTATCATTCAAGAAACTTTATAGGAACAAAATAAGACTTGGATCTAGAAACTATAAAAGCTTACCATATCTCTAGACTTGTCTCTAGAAAAACTAACACAGAATGATCAGCACCAAGACATATATTAGTAAATTCATTAGTCATGGTCCATCGAAAGACAACATTCACACAATAATTTCATCAGAGAAAGTTTATTATAAGAATTTATTAACTACAACAGAGAAATTGGGTAATGAGGAATTGGCTAGTAAAAAGTATAGGCAATTCTAGGGAATATAAGAATAGCAAATACAAAAAGTTGCCACTACCTCTGGGGCTGAGATGGGAAGAGAAACCCTCCCTTCTCTGCACAATCCAGACTTGGTTGGAAAAGACACGACAAGACTGTGGCTCACTAGATGTCTAGTCACTGAGAGGCAACACTAGCTCAATTTGCTGAAAATCCACCTTCTGGGAAAATTAACCAAAAGGAAATGCTTTGCTTAAGTTCATTGTAAACACTCTCAAGAAAATTCCAAAGGAAGCCATTCAAGCAAGGGCAGGTGTTTTCCTGAGAGTGTACACCAAGAAGCCCCTCAAAGAGTACTAGAGGAAGTCATTGGCTGCCGACTGCTACTGGCCAGAATATGTAGGAGCCATGTACTGTGCGTCCCAGGCACTGGAAAAGCCACACAGTCTGGGAGCTAATAGAGAAACCAGCCACACTGCTGAAGTCAGACACTAGAAAAGCTGCAAGTTGAAGAACTCTTACGCTAGAGAAGCTGTCCATGCTGGAGGCAACGGATCCTGGAGAAGCTAGTAGTGTTAAAGAGATATTGCTGGGGAAACTGCATACTGTAGAAGCCAGATGCCAAAGAGTTTATCCAAGTTGCCAAGAAAGGAGCAGCCATGCATGCTGCAGAAGCCAGGTGCTAGAGAAACCATTTGCCCTGCAGAAGCCTGGCAAGAGGAGCAGACTTTCTCTTCCTGTGCTGCTCCAGAACTCGCTACTGACTAAGCTTAATACCATCCAACAAAGGAGAAAAATATACAGGTGTCCTCCTACCCCTGATCCCTGGGGCCCAGCATCCTCCAGTGGGAAATATACAGATATTTTCCAGATGAGCAATATTGTTTTCACATCCAACTTTTCTTTTCTGTATTTGGAATAAAATCACCTAGATAAAAAAGTTTGTTCACACATTCTGTGGAGTTTTCTTTCTTCAGAGTTGGAAAAAGCAGAGACTGTAACAGAACAGAGTAATAAAGGATGTTTTTGCTTAACTAAATTAATAAAATTTCCCTCCTAACTGTGCAATTGTGTCACAAATAGCTGAGAAATAAAATGATTCTCAGTAAAAGCTGGTTCCTCTGGATTGGTGACCTACTAGGTGATCTCAGCATAAAAATCCTGCTTCACTTACTGAACTTGCCCCAGAGAGAACTCAGAGAGTAGACTGTCTTCAAGGAAAACTAATAACTAATGTAAGAACAGTCTTGGTTTCTGCAGGACCCCTACTGCCCTCTCTGCAGCTTACATTCTCTTCTCTCTTCTGCATTTGCTCCTGAAGGAGTGTTGGTTCTTAGAATATTTAGAGCCTTCATAGAAACAAAAATTTTGGAAAACACTATAATAAATACCCAAAAACTCTGATAAAAAAATAAAGTCAGTGATTTTATTAATTCTTTGACCAAAGAATTAAGAAGCAGACAGTCTAGGAATGCTTCTTTCAAATAAATTTTAAGACACAGAGGTGAAATAATACCCAAGACTGGACATTGTTTCACATCAGTCAAGCAGTAGAACTTAGGTATGGGTGGAAGGCTTGCTTAGAAAAAAGTTTTGAAGTATCAGTATTACAAGAAATTCCCAGCATCAGTATTCCCAAGAAAGTTTGAGAAACAACATAGAAAGGCAACATTATAATTACATTGAAGAACTAGGACAGTTACAAGATAGGATGCAGATTTAAAAGTGACAACCAATTTTCTTTCCTAAAACTGAGTCTGGATTTATTTTCAACTAAATGGGGTTTTTTAAAATTTTTTTTATTTATTCATCCATTTTATTTTAATTTGACCAGAGAGAGACACACAGAGAAAAAGAGAGAGAGAAAGAGAGAGAGAAAATGAGAAAGCAAGCCACCATGTCTGGGACTCGAACCGTGGTTTGCCATGTGGGAGTGTCCAGTGCCTTAACCACACGCCACCTGCTGGCCCCTCAATTAAATGTTTTAAAGAATATCTCGGCCTTCCATTTTATCAGAGATACTAATTACAATAATGCTAAAAAATGAAGCATTTGAACAAATAAGCATTATATCACAGAAAGCCTTTTTCCTGAACTTGCTAATTTGAGGCTCATAGTCTCTGGCTCTGTTCAGAACCTATTAGCCAGCACTGAAACAAAGAAACATCTATTGATATATGACTAATGTAATTAGAATGCTAACAAAGAAGAGAATCAGGGAGCCAGTGATACAGCAGTAAAATGTGATGTTGGGTAAGGCTGACCCAGATGAGATGGCTCCAGATTCACATCTAGGGACATTTCACCAGGCACATTCATGCCTGTTGATCTGGGGCTGGCTGGGGGTGGAACGTAGCCTCAACACTCTATTGGAGGTGCTGTCTCTCTTTCTCTCTCTTTCTCTCTCACTGTTAGCATAAATAAGAAAACTTAAAAACAAAATCAGAGAGGAGAGGCAAGAGGCAGGCCATCAGAAGATTCCTCATGGCTCTTGAGAAGTCATGATTGTGCTTTAAAAAAATAATAATCTTTTTTTTTTAGTTTTTTAATTTTTTTATTTTTTCCCTCTGTTTCTTTCTTGTTGTTGTTGTTTCTCTCTCTCTTTTTTTTCTTCTCTTTTTCTTATATCTCATCTCTCAACTCCTCAATATTCATTTACTGTGTTTCTAGAAGGATCTAAGGGAACTATAGCCAAACATCCAAATACTATTAGGGTTAGCATATTCCTCATTATCTACTGAATCTGCTGCACAAAGAGATCACAACAGAAGAGCAAAAAGATTCCAGATCACCTCTTTCTGCTCACTCCTGGACATTCAGATTGAACTTCAAGGATTAGGAAGAAACACACCATCCATCAGATGACTAGAAATCACCGCAGGGCCACAAGAAGTATGGGAAAGCAAGAAAATACCTCTCCTCCAAGGGAAAAGAATAACTCCTCTTTAGGAGAATATTTGTTGCCTCCAAGCAGGCAGAATTCAGTCTAGCAGTTGAACCCTTACAGGAAGGAAAATCTAGGCACTTCCGAAAGGTCCCAACCCACGCTATATGGGAGCCTAGAGCAAAAGACAAAGTAATTAATTCTGATCCTGTCTTTATTTTAAATTTTGACATTTTGTTCATTATGTTTTAATTAATTTTTGTTATTTAAATATTACACTTAAAATTTACTTGAATTTATTTTTATGGCTTTTAAAATTTTGCACCTGAGGCAAATGTCTCACTCTATTTCCAGCCCCAAACTAGTCTTAATCAGGTGGATGCTAGTGTCAGGGATCCAGGTAATTTGTCTATTTTCAGCATGATGCTGGCCACTGCATTAGGAGGAATAATGCAAAGGCCTTAGGTAAGGACGCTGAGAAGAACTAGACAGATGACCAAATTCTCAAGTATGATTTTACTTTAATGGTGAACAAAAGCGTTATCCCAGTCCTATAAATATGCCAAGAAAAAAGAAAGATGGATGGTTGGGAATGTAGGACTCAAAAGCTACAGAGGCAGCCAGGATCATTCCTGGGGCAATGAAAATATGTTCACTGGACCATGAGACTTTCCAAGTCCCACCTGATGGGCAGACTGAGACCGTGGCTACACATCCTCCCCTGGTCAGGACTGGTTCAAGAACTCAGGCAGACCTGCATCTGTTAGTATTGCAGTAGGTACCATACTATCGACAAAGATGAGATTATCTTCTCTGAGAGTTTTTTTTTTTTTTTCCTCTCCAAAGAAGGTGACTTTAGCCCCTTCAGATCTTTACAGATGTGAGAGACATTCAAGCCCCTTGCAATTTCCTATTCACTGTTATCATTATAGCTTACAGTAACCCTCACAAAATGCAGTGTAGTAAAACTAAGGTACTTAAGCAATCCCTCCGGGCTTTTAATGATTTTTAAACCATGATAGTAAAGAGATTTCCAAAGTTATTTTATTCCCAAGTCATCACTATCTTTGGTCTCTTGACCTTTATCATCAGACTTAGCAGATAGATGGCTCTATTAAAGGATTTTCAAAATAAACTCATTTTTACCCAGTCCTAGGAAATATTGTGTCCTGAATGACAAGAGAATAGCATAACCTCTTCAGGTTTTTATCTGTCATTTATTCACTTTGATTTATAGAGGCAGAGAAAACTCATTAGTAGATTTTTCTAGGTCATACCTCAGCATTTAATTCAGAATGGTAAAATATTTTAACCAGAGTGCCCCCAAATTTCAAGCCCCCCTCAGTCACTTTTCTTTAATGTCAAAGCTGACCTAACCTATGCATTTGCACAAGTCCAGCTTCCTATTTCAGTGTTCCTGAAAATATTCAGTGTCCATCATTACTATCGTTCATTAAAAAATGTTGATACATGAGTTTTAATTTCACCAAATCCCTAAAAATGATGTTGTTTCACCCAAGTGAAAAAAAGAGAGAAGAATGAGTAGATACACAAAGAAGAGAGGCATAAGACTCTAGCATGGAATACCAGAGGCAATCCCATTCTTCCCTTTTCAGTTTCTGGACCTAGTCCATATAGCTTGGAAACATTTCCAGTTTTAAGATTTAAAAGCATATTCCTTACACTGTGTCCTTTACTTGGGGTAAATTTCTACTAATAGTAAGACATTATAGGGGAAAGTAATGCCAAATTTGTCTAGTTACCCACTTCTCCAAAGAATTTGATTTAAATATATACCATTTTCCATAAATACTCCAGGTTTTTTCACTTATATTAAGACTTTAGCCAAAATAAAACAATAACAATCCTTATATCATGTAAACAGAGTGAATAGTTCAATATATCAAGTTCTAAAGTGTAAATATTAGCCACCTTACATTATAGCAGTGCTTCCAAACTTTTCCATGCCCTCCTTCACATAGATAATAATACTATTTTGGGAGCCAGTAGGTGGAGTGGGGGTTAAAGCACTGACTCCCACATGGCTGACCAAAACTTAAGCCCTAGACTCAGCAACTTGAAAATCACACCAGGTGTGTGTGCCTGTGTGCCCAAAATCCCAGGAGGAGAATAGAGCTGAAGGGATTGTGGTGTGGCCATCCTCCACCCTGAGGGGGATGATTTCTCACTTTCCCTCTCTTTGTCTCTCTGGGAAGTGAACATGCCCTATGGCAAAAGCCTAAAAGAAACAAAGAAAGGAAAGAAAAAAAATACTATTCTTATGACACATTGGAATAAACAGAATGTATAAGGTTACAGACTCAGAACAAGTCTAGTTGCCCAAAAACAGAAAGGATCAGCATCCGATACCCGTATTCAAATTTGGTGCACCAGCATGTCCCCGCACACCTATTCAGGTGCTCTTAATAGACACATCTTCCATAATTGCTTACTACAGCCCCGTCTTCAAAGAACCTAAGATCGTACTGCATGTACAGAGTTACACTCTGAGCAAATTTTAAAATAGGATAAAGAACTTTGAGGGTGAGACCACTAAGAGAGAGCTTACAGTCAAAGAAAAGCACTAACTTCAGCTCACATAGTAAGGAGGAGGAAGTCCTGTGCCTTTTAAAAGAATCCAAGTCTTATTAAACAGATTGGGATGACCACACACAGTAATCTTCTCTGCCTCTGAAATACCACCAAAAACAGGCAAAAGGATAAAAAGACAAGGACAAGAACAGCAGAAGATTCATCAGTAGAACAGAGAATTCAACATATGCGTTGGGAGTAGAAAACACATAGATAATAGTAATTGACCTAACGAGGAGGGAGAATCTCCAATCTAACGTCTCTGCTGAGAGGGCTGCTGATGAGAGGTGAGAGGCTGAAGTCATCTGTAGAACTTATTAAATGCTAAGGTCTTGGACATGTGCTGCTTCAGAAGTATGAGAAGGTAGACGTGATATACAGACAATATACAGCTACTGATTTAGTCTATATACTGTTCCCGTCTATCATCTTATTAGCCAGGTAAATACCCATTCCTGCTCCCAATATACCTACCTTAGACAGAATAGCAGAGATTAATACTTTGGAAAATTTGGACCAGAAAAGATATAGTTTTGGAAAATTCAAGCTTAGTAGAGTGCAGAGATGAGAAACCACCCCTATACACATACACACCATCTCCTAGATTCTTACAACCAGTCTCATGTACTTAATCTATCTTCTGTTGTGGATGGAAAATCTCACTTTGTATGATGTAATGATGTACAGTGAATAAATGTACAAAAAAAATTTAAATTTTAAAAAAAGAATTCTTATAACCAGGAGATGTATAATATTTTACAAGCACCAGATTAAAATATTTTTCTCGGGACCAGCAGTTAGCGTAATGGCTATGTCACTGGACTCCCACGTAGTTGACCGCGGTTCACGTCCCGGACCCGGTGGCTTAAAGCTCACGCCAGGCGCATGTGTATGCATGCCCAAGATCCCGAGAGGAGAATGGAGGAGAAGGGATTGTGGCGTGGCCATCCTCCCTGGGAGGTGATTTCTCGCTTTCTGTCTCTCTGTCTCTCTCTGTCTGTCTGGCGAGCACATGCGCCCTATAGCAAAAACCTCTCAAAATAATAATAATAATAATATTTTTTCTCTTGATAAAGGAATGAACCCAAAGAAAGTCCTACAGACTAACATTTAAGGATACCTGCATGAAAAAATCCAAAACACTGTTTAATCACACAGTTCCACACATTCATAGATTATTTCTATTCAGCTTCTTACTGCTGCACTTTTAAATAAGAACAAATAGCAAAGCACCATCGAATGTTTGAGAAAAGCCCCCATACTTACAGAATGAATAAAAAAGAATGAATCCTGGGACCAGCATTTAGCGTAAGGGATTGCGTGGCCATGCCCCCTGGGGGGGTGATTTCTCGCTTTCTCTCTCTCTGTCTCTGTCTGTCTTTCTGGCGAGCGCACGTGCCCTATAGCAAAAACATCTTTAAAAAAAATCAATGAATCCTGAAGAAGTCAGAAAGTTTAAAGAGAAAAAATTATTATTAATATTATCAGAAAGATAGAAGAAATTATCATGTCCATTAAAACCAAAACCACTACGGAAAGGAATGATCCAAGAATATAAAAAAGAGCACATAGAAATTTAAGATATTAGAGGTGAGCCCAAAGCACAACTGTTAGTATCCATGCTTAGGGAACTGAATCCCACATGGCTGACTGCAGTATAAATACTGGGACTTGAAAAACACTTGAGAAACATTTGGGTGTGCATGCCAAGAATCCTGCTGGGATTGGTAAAGAAAGAAAAAGGATTGTGGTATGGCCATGCCCTATTGGGTAGCGTTTTCTCTCTCTTTCACTTTTGCTTTCTCTCTCTCTTTTGTTCTCTCTCATAAGAGCATGCACTTTCTGGCAATAAAAATAAAAGGAATTAAAAATATCAGAGTCAAGGGACCAACAGATGGCATAATGGTTATGTCACTGGACTCCCACATAATTGACTGTGGTTCAAGTCCCAGTCCCAGCAGCTTAAAACTCATTCCAGAGCCTGTGCAAGAAGAGAATGGAGAAGGGATTGCAGCGTGGCCATTCCTTCTCGAGGGGTAGGGGAGGTGATGTCCCATTTTCTCTCTCTGTGTCTCTCTAGCGAGCACATACACCCTACAGCAAAACTCTCAAAAAAAAAGAATCAGTGTCAGAAAAAAATTACATTTAAACCTCTAGAAGTAAAAATAGAAGAAATCTTCATAAAATAAAGTGATAAACAGTTGGGCAATATTTGAAAAGAGAATTAGACTTACTCATCAGGTCCTACATCAGAATAACAAGATGGTAGGGAAACAAATAGAGAGAGAAATTTATCAAAGAGAATTATATAAGGAATATACAGTAACTCAAGGACATGAATTATCAAGTAAACAGCTGAACTAATTACTCAGACAATATTTATGGAACCTCTTGATAACATTTCAGAGTACCAGGGGTTAAAAGAATAACCTAAAATCTTCCAGAATAATACTCAGGTTAGAACAAAGGATTCAGAATGGTATGAAATCCAATGCCTTCATAAAAATTATTTTAACTTAGGATAAAATATCCCGCCAAACTATCAATTAAATGTGAAGGGAAAGTAAAGGAAATTTTGGATATTCAAAAAATTTTTAAAGGTTTTCTACAATATATCCTCTCCTAGGAAATCACAGGAGGACATGCCTCAAAAAAAAAAAAAAAAAAAATGAGATGAATGTGACCAGCAGCTAGTGTAATGGCTATGTTGCTTAACTCCCATGTAGTCGACCACGGTTCAAGTCCTGAACCGGGTGGCTTAAACTCACACTGGGCGCATGTGCGTGTGTGCCCAAGATTCTGAGAGAAGAACGGAGGAGAAGGGATTGCAGCGTGGCCATCCCCCCAGGAGGTGATTTCTCATTTTCTATCTCTCCGTCTCTCTCTGTCTTTCTGTCGAGTGCACGCGCCCTATAGAAAAAAAAAAAAAAAAAAAAAAAAAAAACTCTCGAAAAGAAAAAAGGGGTGAAAAACAAGAGAAGATGATGACATAATTAGGCAAGAACAGAGAAAATATAGGAGCAGAACTAGGATAACAGAAATTCATCAGGCCAATTGAGCAACCAACCCAGACGGGAAAAGTGGAATGGAGAGTGAACAATGGGAGTCAAACAATTCATAAAACTGAAAGATTATATGAGACATTTGAACATTTGGAACTTCTTTTTTTTGAGAAATCACCTCCCAAAGAGAGATGGCCACACTGCAATTCTTCTCCTCCCTTCACCTCTTGGGATTTGGGGCATATGCACACATGTGCCTAGCATGATTTTTAAGCCACCAGGTCCAGGACTCGAACCATGGCTAACTACGTACAAGTCCAGTGACATGACCATTGTGCCATCTGCTGGTCAGAAATAAATATTAATAACCATCACATAAACCTCTTAAAACTTAATGGTAGGGGGCCAGCAGGTAGTGCAGTAGTTAAAAAGCAATGGACTCCAACATGGCAAATCACAATCTGGGACTTCACCAGGTCCCAGATCTGGTAACCTGCTTTCTCACCTTCTCTTTCTTTATCTCTCTCGCATATGTGCCCTATAGCAAATTTTTAAAATAATAATAATAAATAAATAAATAATTTTTTTAAAAAATTAATGGAATGAGACCAGCAGATGGTGTAATGGTTATGTTGCTAGACTCCCACTTAGTCATGCTTGGTTGGAGTCCCAGCCAAGCCATTTAAAACTCAGGGTCCCAAGAGAAGGGACTCTGGTGTGCCCATCCACCCAGGAGGTGATTTCTCATTTTCTGTCTCTGTCTCTCTCTCTTTTTTTTTTTTTTTTTTTTTTGAGAGGTTTTTGCTACAGGGCGCATGTGCTCGCCAGAGAGACAGAGAGAGACAGAGAGACAGAAAGCAAGAAATCACCCCCAGGGGGGATGGCCATGCCGCAATCCCTTCTCCTCCATTCTCCTCTCAAGACCTTGGGCACGTATGCACATGCGCCCGGTGTGAGTTTAAAACACCGGATCCGGGACTTGAACAGCAGTCAACTACATGGGAGTTTAGCTACATAGCCATTACACTAACTGCTGGTCCCCTGTCTCTCTTTTTCTATCTGGTGAGCACATGCACCCTATAGCAAAAATCTCTCTTTCAAATAAATAAATAAATAAATAAATAAATAACACTTAACGTAGATACATCGAAAGCTAATCCATGTGGAAAAAATAAATTATTAACTACAATTGAAAAGATTTTGTGATGAGACTGTCTTTTTTGCTGTAGCAGCTGCCAGGTTCTTCTCCAGGCCTCTGGGGAGTAAGAGACATTGAGGCAGGGGCACCACTGCCCCCACCGCCTCACTTCTAGGCTCCTCAGCACAAGACCCACCTAGACCCATAGGCAAGTAGGCAGTTTTTCTCTTTTTTTCCTTTATTCCCCTCTGTACTCTTTTCTTTTCTCTTATATTATCTTCTCTTCCTCATCTTCCACCTTGCCAGAGGACCTATTTAGGTCTAGAATCAGAGATCTGAAATTTTCTAGTAATATAAGGTTCTCTGGGATCCTCCCTTGTACTAAATCAACTGTGAAAAAGGAGATACTGCTCTTGGGAACCAGCAGTTAGTGTAATGGCTATGTCACTGGACTCCCATGTAGTCGACCGTGGTTCGCGTCCCGGACCCGGTAGCTTAAACCTCACACCAGGCGCATGTGTGTGCATGCCCAAGATCCCGAGAGGAGAATGGAGGAGAAGGGATTGCGGTGTGGCCATTCCCCCAGAGGGTGATTTCTCACTTTCTGTCTCTCTGTCTCTCTCTGACTGTCTGGTGAGCGCATGCCGTATAGCAAAAACCTCTCAAAAAAAAAAAAAAAAAAAAAAAAAAGGAGATACTGCTCTTTACACACCTGAACAGAGTATCTTTCTTGAGACCACATTACTAAAAACAATAGAACAGAGACTTCAGCACGCATCAATTCATAGCAAAAGGGAAACACACTCCTAGTCAGTGAAACATTCTCCTAAGAGGTGTATAAAAGTGAGCACATATTCCAATGGCTAGAAGTAGAAGAGCCTCGGGTCTGAATAAACCAGGAAATATATTTCTGTTAAAGGAACAGAGTAATGCCGGGGACCAGCCTCAGCGTGGGTGGGTTATCTCGATGGAGGCAGCGCAGGTGAACAGAAGATAGAGGCCTCGGTGCCTTTTCATGCATGTCCTCAGCCGGACACCCCCCAGAGATCGCTCTCTGAGGAGTGACAACTGCTAGGAATTATCGTGCATTTTTATTGAAAATGTGATACATGCAAGTAAAGGGAGAGGGGCTACGTGTTTCAATTTCCAGCTCAAAAAGTTTTTAACAATAGGGAACATAGATTCTATTCAGGGTTGGATTAAGGGTGGGTCTCGTGCAGTTCTGCAATTGTAGGTGGGTCTCCATGGAATGCAGTTTCGGGAAGGCGGTTCCGGTAAGCAGAGATGATTATCAGCTGATGCGGCACAGCAGCCATCTTGTGATTACTGGGAATGGTGCTGAGAAAAAGAAAATCTCAAGAATAGCTATTAGTTCCTATGGATCTTAATAAAGAATGATACTTATATAGTTTTATAGGGATAGATCTAAAACTTAATTTGAGGAATCCTAATATATTTATCTATTTCACTTGGTGAGGGCAGAGGTGTCCTGGGCCAGTTTTGGCCTTATCTTATTTTAAGTAAAGAAAAGATTAAGTTTACCTTAAATGTATTTTGAAGGGCCTTCCAAAGGTCAAGATTACTTCTGCCCAGAAAGAACTTCAGCCCACCCTCTATTGTGACCATGGAGATAAAGCACTGTAATTAATAGTAGGTGATCAGAGCAAAGGGGAGCGGTCGGGGGACTTCCTGGAAAATAGTATACTCAGGATGTATAAGAGCTATGTAATTCTTTTATAGTAGTATATTGGGGAGTCAGAGGGGGGTCGCTTCCCAGCAAGGCTACCAGTCTCTGGAGTGTACAACAAGTGGCCTTGCCGAACATGTTGAGTGGACCCAAGCTTTGTTCCTAGGTCGGGGGGGGGGGGGGGGGGCATACAACAGTGGCCTTGCCAACGTGTTGATCTGACCAGAAGTGGAGCTCAAAAGTCGGGAGGCTCAGACAGATCCTGGGGCCTCGCCGGGTCGGACTCCTCCAGAGTAACTCCCCTCCATCTTTCGTGAAAATGGAGGATGTTACCAAAATGTCAAAGAAAGAATTTCAAACATTCATGGTGACCAAATTCTATGAGTTGGAACAGAAAAGAGACACCGGACTACAGGACATTAGGAAGTCCTTCCACGATATGAAAGAAGAAATGGACACTCTGAGAAAGAACCAGATGAAACTATCAGAGATGAAGTCTGTAATAGAGGAAATCAAAAACTCTCTTGAAAGTATTAAAAGTCAATTAGACCATGCTGAAGATCGAATCTCTGATGTAGAAGATAAAACCTCTGACCTAGAAAACAACACCAAAAAGATTGAGAAAATAACAAAAAACATGAGGATAATATACGAGAAATACTAGACTCCATAAGAGGCCCAAATATCAGAATAATTGACATCCCAGAAGGTGAAGAAACTAATAACGGCATGGAAAATCTATTCCATGAAATCCTGGAAGAAAATTTCCCAAGTCTAGAGAGGCACTCAAGCATCCAGACCTAAGCAATACAAAGGACCCCAAATATAATTGACCCCAGAAGATCTTCCCCAAGGAACATCTTAGTCAGACTGTCCAAGACCACAGTTACAGACATGATACTAAAACTGGCAAGAAAGAAACAAAAAGTGACTTACGAAGGTCATCCCATCAGGATAACACCAGACCTCTCAACAGAAACAATGCAAGCAAGGAAAGAATGGGAAGATATATTGAAAGTGTTAAGAGAGAAACAATTTCAACCAAGATTATTATATCCTGCAAAATTATCCTTCATATGGGAAAAAAAAAGGATTAAAATCTTCTCAGACAAACAAAACCTGAAAGAATTTGCCAACACCAGACCAGATCTTCAAGAAACTCTGAAGAAAGGACTTTTCCAGGAAAACTATATAATTAACAGACAGAAACAAGGGAATAAAGGGCAACTAAGATAATGACCAACTTAAAGGTTGGGACAGATCTGGTAACATCAATAATAACATTGAATGTTAATGGATTAAATTCTCCAATCAAGAGACACAGATTGGCTGAGTGGATAAAAAAAACAGAAACCCTCTATCTGTTGCCTACAGGAAACCCACCTCATGGATAAAGACTCAAAGTGAAGGGTTGGAAAAAGGTTTTCAATGCAAATGGGAACCAAAAGAGAGCTGGAGTTGCGATACTAATTTCTGACAAAATAGGCTTTAAAATAAAAACTGTTCAAAGAGACAAAGAAGCGCACTATATTGTAGTAAAAGGAGCAATAGATCAAGAAGATATAATGCTTATAAATATCTTTGCACCTAACACAGGAACAACCAAATATGTGAAGGAAAGACTGTTAGATCTAAAAAGGTAAATAGACTGCAATACACTAATTGTTGGAGAGCTCAACACTGCACTATTCCCTCAAGACAAATCATCTAGACAAAAAATAGATAAAGAGATAAAGGATCTAAACAATACCATAAATCAAGAGGACTTAACAGACATCTATAAAACTTTCCATCCAAAAACCACAAGATACACTTTTTTCTCACCCCCACATGGAGCCTTTTCAAAGACTGACCACGTCATGGGGCACAAAGCAAGCCTCTACAGAATCAAAGGCATGGAAACCATATCCAGCATCTTCTCTGACCTTGATGGAATTAAATTTGAGTTTAATTTCAAGAGAAATCCTCAAGAATACTCAAATACATGGAAACTAAATAACCTACTCCTGAATGACTCCACAACTACTGTAGAAATAAAGACTCAAATCAAAAAGACTCATGGAAGCCAATGACAATGAGGACACAAGTTTCCATAATCTTTAGGACACTGCTAAAGCAGTCATAAGAGGGAAGTTCATAGCAATTAATGCACATAAGAGGAAGATGAAAAAAGGCAAATGGATCACCTAACATGCTTTAGAGAACTGGAAAAGCAACAGCAAAAAAATCCGAAATACTCCAAGAGAAAGGAAAAAATAAAGATACGAGCAGAAATAAATGAAATAGAAAATAAGCAAACTACACAGAAAATAAATGAAAGTAAAAGCTTGTTCTTTGAAAAGATAAACAAAATCGACACACCACTAGCGAGACTTATTAAGAAGAAGAGAACCAGGTGAATCAAATTGGCAATGAAGCAGGCAATATAACAACAAAGTAGAAATATAAAACATCATTAGAGTATATTATGAACAGCTATATGCAAGAAACAAGACAATCTGGATGAGATGGGAAAATTCCTGGACACATATAATATACCATGATTGAGCCAGGAGAATATAGCAAGTCTGAATAGGCCCATAACAAGCCAAGAGATTGAATCAGTAATAAATACCCTTCCAACAAAGAAAAGCCCTGGCCCTGATGGCTTCACTTCTGAATTCTATAAAACTTTCAAAGAAGAGTTAACCCCCATCCTTCTCAAGTTATTTCTAAAGATCCAAAAGGGAGAATCTCTCCCTAATTCATTCCATGAAGCTTCTATCACCCTTATCTTTAAAACAGATAAGGACAGGACAAGGAAGGAAAACTATAGACCAATATCTCTGATGAATATAGATGCAAAGATTCTCAACAAGATACTAGAAAATTGTATACAACCACTTAAAAAAAAGATTATACATCATGATCAGGTAGGCTTTATTCCAGGAATGCAAGGTTGGTTCAACATATGCAAAACCATAAATGTAATACACCATATTAACAGGAAAAAAGATAAAAACCATATGGTCATATCAATTGATGCAGAAAAAGCATTTGATAAGATACAACATCCCTTCAAGATCAAGACTCTCAGCAAAATCGGCATAGAAGGGTCATTTCTCAACACAATAAAAGCTATCTATGAAAAACCCATAGTGAACATCATTCTCAATGAAAAAAAGCTGAACGCTTTCCCACTAGAAACAGGTACAAGACAATGATGCCGGGACCAGCAGTTAGTGTAATGGCTATGTCGCTGGACTCCCATGTAGTTGACCTGGTTCGCATCCCAGACCCAGTGGCTTAAAATTCACACCGGGCACGTGTGCGCGTGTTCCCAAAATCCCAAGAGAATGGAGGAGAAGGGATTGCAGTGTGGCCATCCCCCCCTGGGGAGTGATTTCTCGCTTTCTGTCTCTCTTTCTGGTGAGTGCACACGCCCTATAGCGAAAAACCTCTCCAAAAAAAAAAAAAAAAAAAAAAAAAAGACAAGGATGCCCACTTTCTCCACTCCTTTTGAATATAGTACTGGAAGTCCTCACCAATGCAATCAGAAAAGAGGAAAACATAAAAGGCATTCAAATAGGAAAAGAGGAGGTGGAACTCTATTTGCAGGTGATATGATTGTATACATAGAATACCCAATGGTTTCCATGAAAAAATTTCTGGAAGTAATGAACAAATACAGTAAAGTTGCAGGCTACAAAATCAATATACAGAAATCTATAGCATTTCTATATACAAACAACAGGCAGACTGAGATATAACTGAAAAAGGTTATTCCATATAACTGAGCCACAAAAAGTATAAGATACTTAGGAATAAATCTAACCAAAGAAGTTAAAGACCTCCACAAGGAAAACTATTAGAAACTAAAAAAAGAAATTGAAAATGACACAAAAAAGTGTAAGGACATGCCATGTTCCTGGATTGGAAGAATTAATATAATCAAAATGACAATTCTACCCAAATTAATCTACATATTTAATGCAATGCCAATCAAATTACCAGACTCATTCTTCACAGATCTAGAAAATACAATCATAAAATTTGTCTGGAATTATGAAAGATCCTGTATTGCCAAAGCAATTCCACACAAGAAGAGTGAGTGGGTGGCATCTCACTCCCTGATCCAAAAATATACTACAAAGCTGTGGTAATCAAAACAGCATGGTACTGGCACAGAAACAGACAGGTGGGTCAATGGAACAGAATAGAGTCCCTAGAAATAAATTCCCAAAAATATATTCAACTGATTTTTGACAAGGGGTACCACTCAGTCTAGTGGGAAAAGGAAAACCTCTTCAGCAAATGGTGCTGGAAAAATTGGATTTCCACATGCAGAAAGATGAATCTGAACCCCTACCTCTCACCTTTGAAGAAAATCAAGTCAAGGTGGATCAAAGATATAAATCTAAGAACTCAAGCTATAAAACTACTCCTGGAAAACACTGGGGAAACTCTGGGAGACATTAGGGTAGGAAAAGACTTCTTAAATAAGACCCCCAAAGCACAGTCGATAATCCCCAAAATAGACGAGAGGGATTACATCAGACTAAGAAGTTTATGCATGGTAAAAGACACAGTAATTAGTATGAATCGACTGCCCGCAGAATGGGAGAATATTTTTGTAAATTATGCATCAGATAAGGGACTGATAACCATAATACACAAGGAACTCCAACAGCATTTCGGAGGAAAGATGATCAACCCTATTAAAAGATGGGAGAAGGAGTTGAAAAAAACACTCTCTAAAGATGACATACAAATAGCCAAAAGGCATATGAAAAAATACTCAACATCCCTCATTATAAGGGAAATACAGATCAAAACAACAATGAGATACCACCTAACCCCAGTCAGAATGTCTAAGATTAAAAAAAAAAAAAAAAAATGTTAAGTGTTGGTGGGGGAATGGTGAAAGGGGAACTCTCTTACACTGCTGGTGGGAATGTAATTTGGTCTATCCACTGTGGAGAACAATTTGGAGATTTCTCAAAAATCTACAAATAGAACTACCATATGATCCAGCAATCCCACTCCTTGGAATCTACCCAAAAAACAGAAGAATTCTTCATTGGAAAAGTGCTTGCACATTGATGTTTGTTGTGGCACTATTCACGATTGTTAAGACATGAAACCAACCCAAATGCCCCCGTACGGATGAATAGATTGAAAAACTGTGGCACATATACTCTATGGAATACTATTCAGCCATAAAAACCAACAAAACCCTGGCTTTCGACAAAAAGTAGAAGAATATGGAAGATTTACTGCTGAGTGAAGCAAGCCAGGCTATGAAGGAGAGACATTATATGTCCTCACTTAATATATACCAAGTGTCTGCACTCTATGACTGAAACAGATTGATTAAAGGATGTACAAACACAGGAGATGGGTGTGATTCCCAGATGTGTTGTGTGTAGAGAAGTGGGACCTGGAGAAGACATTTGGAGGAGGGATACAGAGGCAGAGAGTATTGACAGAACGGGGAGGTGTGGTGTTATCTGCTGATATTTTGATCATCTGGACTGGAGAGAAATGCTCACATATTGAAATGTTCACTTTGTAAGCTAAATAATGTGATTGAATATATTAAAATAATAATAATAATAAATTTTAAAAATAAATAAATAATTTAAAAATTTTAATCAAAAAAAAGATTTTGTGTAAAAGAAACAGTCATAGACTACCACTTGGCTTTGCTGTAATATTTTCAGTCAATAAAGTAGAACTGTATATTGATTTACCTTTTAAATTATTATGTCATTATATTGAAGGACAGCTGTGCAGAAAAGTAAAATGTGGAAAAAGAATGTAAGACAGCAGTTCAGAAAGCCTTACCTTGATGGAAAATCACAAGATAATATGAGAAAAATACCAGAAGAAATAGCTGAAAAACAAGGTTGCCACTGGGAAAAGGGAGTAAGGATTTGAAGGGGAAAGTGGAAGATAAGTTTATCATTTTTATACTACTTTATTTTCACATGCATAAATTACCATAAAAAAGAGTCTTAAACTCTTTATATTCGAGAAATATTTGTGACATTTGCTCTGTTGGAAAATCTAAAATTTTGATTTAGTGGGGGAAAAAAGAAAACACCTGTTACTAGTATAATTTGTTAATTTGATTTATTTAGTTTTACCAATCATTCTCTAGTGATCAGCAACTATCAAAAATGTCTTTGCATCATAGAGAATGTAATAACTCTTCAGATTTAAGATAATATCTTTCTTTAAATTATTATTTGCCTATTTATATTTAAATCTAAGCAAACAAAAAAATTATCTTTAACCTTTCCTGTGATATTTCCATTATTGATTTATCCAAACACATACACATGGACACATATAAGCATGTTTATATTTGAATAAAGACAGACCTATTAATTACTCTGAGCTAAATTTTCTGAACTATGAAAGATAAAAGTCTTACCAAAGTAAAAAGCAACAAATTACTAAAGTGAGATTTCCCAGCTCAAACTGGTTAGAAAAGGAAACACTGTACAAGGGGACTTCAAAACATTTATTTAAAAAAGGGAATTAAAGTATGAGTTTATTTTGGTGCCCACAATTTTTTGAAATCCTTGCATAGGTTTCTCATAATAGGCATTTTCACATATGTTTTGAAGATCTTTTGTATCAATCACACAAGTTACGGAGAAATTAGTATTTTATTATTTTATAAAACATGATCTCTTCTTTAGGTGTTTAAACTGTGACTAAAAAACAATACTTTTCTGAAAATTACTGTTTTCTAATTGTGCAGTAGTCTTGGCATACAACTTTCTTGACTTTTATTTGGTTGGTTGATTGGGTTTTGTTTCTATTTTTGTTTTTGCAAAGAAAAATCTCATGCATTTCAGTGAGCTAATTTGTAAACCAAGCACTCCAGCCTTCCACAAACTTTTCAAACAAATCCCCAATGGCTTCCCTGAGTTAAATTAGCAGAAGAATAATATTTCATGGCTCATTAATACATGGAATCAAGTAACAGATTCTGCCCCAGCGGTGTCAAAAGCAAAGCAATGGGGTGTGTCCCGTTATGTTAACTCCATGATATGCCTATAGACCTCAGCCTAAAGGTATAAATTAAGATTTAAAATAGCCCTGAAGCAATTGGCTGACAAAAAAAGGAAAACCAGAGATTCTTTTACCATAAAGAGCTATTCAACTTAAATTGTTTTTATTTTTTAAATAAGTTAACAACATCTTTATTTGTAGACCAAATATCTGCTACACCTTTACTGCGTTTCAGGTTTACAAGCCTCCTTTGCCTCTCTGAGCCAGAGTTGTATTTTCACATTTGAGTCCTTACATTCAAGTGACTCCTTCAGCCATCTCTTAAGGGTTCTCTAACCCACAAAAAGGATGTACATACCCTGAGGCAGAGCACAAGGCAATTTTCCATTTCTATTTTTCTTAACTTATTTTATTCCTTTTGTGAGAGAGACAGGGAGGGTGTATACCCTAAACAGGCTCTCGCCACATCATAATCTTTGCCTCAGTTTCCTAGCCAGCTAGAAACACAGTCATCCATCCATAGGCCCACCCAGCATGTTCAGATCATCCCAGGATCCAAACCTGGGACCTCCCTTTGGCTTCAGTATTGCATAGCAGCACTTTACTGCCTGCACTATAGTGATGGGGCCTCCATTTCTATTTTTTCCTAAAAATAAAAAATAACGTAAGAGTCTGTATTTAATATGTGGATTGTAACAGGCATCCTAGCTCAGTAAGTATATCAGAGGCCCTAACTCTCATACAGTGAACAAAATAATCTAAAGAAAACGTGAACATTCTAAGCACAGAGGGGTAAATGGCGTTGGCTTCATGCACACTCTCTGATTTCAGTACATTGCATCCAATAGCAGTTTACACGAAGCCAGTTAGGAGAATTTGCAGATTATATTGTCAAGTTTTACTTAAACTAACCTTTACTAGATGAACAAACTGCTTAAAAATATTTCTTCAAAGACACCCCATATTAAAGATAATATTAGTGATGCAAGCATATACGTGAACAAGAAAATTGCAGCATGGAATGTTCTTCTCTTAGTATAAAATCTTCTGCAGCCACAATGAAAACAATGATGATTTGGGGCCTGTAGGTGGGATAGTGGTTAAGGTGTTGGACTCCCACATGCCTGACAGCAGTTTGTGCCGCAGACCTGATTGTTTGAAATCACACAGGGCTCATGTGCATACTGCCCAAAATCCCAGGAGGAGAATGAAGGAGAAGGAATTGCAGCATGGACCAAGGGGGTGGGTACTTCTCAGTTTCTCTCTCTCTCCTTCTACAGCGAACACATTCACCATATGACAAAAACCTTTAAAAAATAATAATAATATAATTAGATCAGACAAGAAGTCGGGCAAAAGATTCAAATCATCAAACAGCAATGTGAAATATACATTTCTATCCACGATAGTTAATTATGAAACATCTCATGCATATGTTCTTCCTTGTGATAGCTAGTCTCTGACAATGTGAAGTCCCTACAATTATACTGATATTTTAAAACACGGCTTAGATTCTTTTCTTTTAAGGAATTACTTCATTAAATTTTACTTATTTATTTATTTTAATTTGAGCAGAGAGGAACAGAGTGAAAGAGAGAGAGAGAGAGAGCGAAAGTGAGAAAGCAAGCCATCAGGTCCAGGACTCAAACTGTGGTCGGCCATGTGGGAGTCCAGCACCCTTAACCACCATACCACCTGCCAGCCCTGCTTGGATTCTTTTTAAATTGGCACTTAGGGACCAGCAGTTAGCGTAATGACTGTCACTGGACTCCCACATAGTCGACAGTGGTTCACGTCCCAGACCTGGTGGCTTAAAACTCACGCCAGGTGCGTGTGCATGCGTGCCCAAGATCTCGAGAGGAGAATGGAGGAGAACGGATTGCGGCATGGCCATCCCCCCAGGGGGTGATTTCTCACTTTCTGTCTCTCTGTCTCTCTCTGTCTGGCAAGCGCACGCGCCCTGTAGCAAAAAACAAACAAAAAACAAACAAAAAAAAACACACCTCTAAAAAAAAATAAGAAAAAAATAAATTGACACTTCAAAAGAATATTAAAAAACAAACAAAACAGACAAATAAAAACGGTCAAGAAGGATGTATGCCAAAAATCTATGGCATCCTTTAAACAAATAATTTTCAGATTATTATGAAGGTAGTTAGTCATATTTAGACACTTTACATAATAAAATTCTAATTTCCTTCTACCTTGCATGGTTAAATCTTTAATTCTTTTAAAGAATAAGGCACTATTTGCCTTATTATTTTTCATTTTTATGTTGCGTATATTTTGTATTATACAAAATATATTGCCATTGTTCTTTGTATATTTTTTAATTTATTTTAGAAGCAGGTTCGCAGATTGATTAGCAGCATCAACATGATGCCAGACTGTGCCATTGTGCCACTCACTACTCTCTAAACTGGGCAATTTATGTAATCTCTCTCCGACTGTTTTCTTTTTATGTGGAACAAGAACAGCAGCACCTATTTTATAAATTCATAAAATTCTTACAATAGTACCTTGAATATATCAATAGTAAGATCTATAGAAGTATTCTTAAAGAGTTAATATTTGAAGAAGTTGGGTTGACCCCATAGCCTACAAGTTAAGGGACTCAGATCCCTCATGGTTGCCTGTGGTTCGAATCCCAGCTCTGGAGGCTTGAGAGACACACCTGGTATGTGTGGATATGTGCACAAGGTCCCTACAAAATGGAGAGGTAAAAGAGAAGGGATTGCAATGTGGCTGCACCCCACTGGGAGTGCTTCTCTCTTTCTCCCTGCTGCACACACACACCTTCTAGCAATTAAAAATAAATAATTTAATTAGTGTAAGTCAAAAAAGAAAATATCTTAATAGGGGCCAGGAGGTGGCACGATGATTAAGGCACTGGACTACCACATGGCCAACTACAGTTTAAATCCCAGGCCCAGCAGCTTGAAAATCATGCTGGGCACGTGTGCATGTGTGCCCAAAATCCTGAGAAGAGAATGAAGGAGAAGGTATTCAATTTCTCACTTTCCCTCTCTCTGTCTCTCTGTTCAACACACACCCCCTACAGAAAAAATGTAAATTTATCATTTTACATATCAATTTACCACTTGCTATTCAAAATTTTAAGAGCAGAAGAAGAGTGTTTAAAATAAATAAGTTAGATACTACTTACATATGACTGAGCAAATATGACTATGAGTCTCTTAAAAGTTCACAGAAAATGGGTATTTAAAAAAAACTGAATGGATTTAAATTTTTTTGCACCAAAATAAACTGATTCTTTAATTTCATTTTTCCGTGAAATTTTGAAGTTCCCTTGTACTGTGCACAGGATTCTCAATACAGTCTCAACTGTTCTTTATGTTAATGTTTAAAATGGCTCATATTCTCTGAGCACCCAAAGTTGATCCAGGAAGACATATAAGAGCCATCAGCCTTCCCAGATAATCAAAAATCAGCAAAAATGATCTTTAAGATAACTGATAGTTATTGTTGACCAAAGATGAACAATATGTGTGTGACTCAGGAGCCAATAGTGTCTGTGTATGCATTCTACTGCAATTCAGTAAGACAGATGTTCATGAGGGAGCCGACAATGTCATTTTGAACATGATTCCTGGGGCTAGGAAGTTGAATGGGGGCTTTATAGGAGATAGAATGTTTAAACAGAATCTGAGTGAAAAGTTACAGGAAGAAATCTTAGGCTGATGGTAGAGATGAAGAGAAATACTAAGCAGGAAACAAGGGCGAAGTCAAAAAGGCATGAAACAGCATTGCCTGAGTAGGGATGTACAAGAAGCTCAGTATACAAAAGAGAGTAAGTGAATGGGAAAAGATGAGAATAGAAAGGCAAAGGAGGCCAGATCCCTGGGGACCTTGTAAGTCAGAATGCAGAACGTGGATTTGATACTAAAAGGCATGGAGAGCCATGAAAGGAAGCTGCTTAGCAGAGTGACACAAGTGGATTTGTGTGGGAAGGAAACAAAAATGCAGGCAAAACTGAAGACACCAGACAGGGAAATCAGTCCAGAAGCTACCGTAGTCATTAACTGGAAGTCCAAGCCTGAGCTATCATATATGTACCCAGTGGCATAATTTATACATCAGCACTTGGAATTTCCCATGGATGACCACGGACTCAGTCTCATTTAGTTTCATACGTTCATTCAACAAATATTTATTTGATTCTTATTCTCTACCAAATACTGTTTGAAATGCTGGAGGTAGACTAATGAATAAGACAGATAAAGCCCTTTCTCTCATCATGTTTACATTCTATAAGGAACACACAAGAATCAAATAGCTATGTCAGGTAGTAATGGTGTTATAAAGGATAGAGAACAGCAGTAGTGTTCTATTTTTTCTAAAATGATCAGAGAAAGGTCTATAATGATGTGATAGAGGCCTTGGTAAAGCAAGTGAGCCAGGTGGCTATCTGAGACAAGTTGTCCTGGCAGAAGAAATGAAAAGTGCTGTGGCCCATGAAACAGAATCCTGCTTGGGGTGTTTAAGGAACAGTAGGGTGAAGTTTAGTCCACAAGTCAGAACCTTTGGGGTCAAGTAGATGCTCTTTTATAAAGTCAGTAACGCGTCTTTAAATCAGGGAAGAGAAATGTGTCACTGTCATTTGTGAACCTGGGAAACAGAAGATGCATGAGTCAGAGCAACTTTATCCCCACAATCGAAAAACTTACTCACTCTCTACTCTCCTGATGGTAGGTTGTTACAATTGTGTGTGTGGGGGACCAGCAGTTAGCGTAATGGCTAGGTAGCTGGACTCCCAGGTAGTAGCCCGCAGTTCGCATCCCAGATCCGGTGGCTTAAAACTCACGCTGGGCAAGTGTGCATGCATGCCCAAGATACCAAGACGAGAATGGAGGAGAAGGGATTGCGGCGTGGCCATCCCCCCTGGGGGGTGATTTCTCACTTTCTGTCTGTCTGTCTATCTCTGTCTGTCTGGTGAGCGCACACGCCCTATAGCAAAAACCTCTCCAAAAAAAAAAAAAAAAATTTGTGTGTGTGTGTATGAGAGAGGAGGATGTGAGAGAAAAAGAGAGAGAGAGAAGTCTGCATATCAGTTTAGATGGCTACCAGTACAATTTAGTAGCACCACAGTGTGACAGGCCAGACCATGTGCATTAGCACAAGACAAGAGGTTAGCAAGATCATGACATTTCTGGAGAAAGTTGATAGATATTCCAGTTTGACTGGAATGGTTTATGTATGGTTCTATAAAAAACCTCTTTGTATCTCATACAGTAAGTTAAGTTTGTCACCATCTGAATATGATCATGCCACAGACTTTATGGATCTGAGGTTTTACTTCTGACATATTTCTGATTTCTGGCAAGAAAAAAATTTAAATATTACCTGAAAATTTGTGAGAATTGAATATTCTTGTCTGATTTTTTTTTTAATCTTAGGTTCACATATTTAAGCACAGGACTTCAACATGTGTGATTCTTCAAATTATTGAAAACACCAATTCTAGTGAGATTCACTCTGTGTCAGACATAACTTGGAGCACTTATGCATTATCCCATTGAATCCCCACCGCGTCCTTAAAGGCCTATATACATGATCACATAGAAGTTAGTTTCCATGGACTTACCATCCATGCATAAAGTATAAAAGTAATGACATAATGACATCATTTAAATTTTAGAGTTTAAAGTAATATGTTAATAGAGAGTAAAAAAGAAAATGAAATGTAATAATCTGAACTATTAGAAAGAACAAAAACATTCAAATGTCAAGTCTGAATAGAACTCAACATAATAAACCCTAAGGAGTTTTTTCATAGTTCAAAGATAAATTAGACCTTGCCCTTGAGGACCTTATGCTCTAGCTTCGTGAGATGAGAAAAGATGAAGAGAAGAACAGAGCAGAGCAGAGAAGAGAGGGAGGGAGGGGGAGTGAAGGGGGGGGAAGATAAAAGTGGGAGGAGATTACACTGCAAGGTAGGATGCATAAGAGTATCAAGAGCAAGTTGTGGGGGGACCAGCAGTTAGCATAATGGCTATGTCGCTGGACTCTCATGTAGTCAACCGCAGTTCGAGTCCTGGACCCGGAGTGTGTGCATGCCCAGGATCCCAAGAGGAGAAAGGAGAAGAAGGGATTGAGTCGTGGCCATCTCCCCGGGGGGTGATTTCTCACTTTCTGTCTCTCTGTCTCTCTCTGTCTATCTGGCGAGCGCACGCGCCCTATGGCAAAAACCTGTCCAAAAAAAAAAGAGCAAATTATGGGAGCAATTCATTCCTCCTGAGACATTATGCTTAGAAATCTAGGGGAAGTACAGGTAGAATGAGAGGCAGAATCTGACTCAGGGCAAAAAGCCAGGGAGGGAGATTTTTTAAAATAGGAGCAGTCAGAAACTAGAGAATGAAGAAAAAGGAAAGAAAAATGGAGGAGAAGGGATTGCAGCATGACCATACCCCACTGGAGAGTGCTTTTTCCTCTCCCCACTCTGTCTCTCTTTGGTGAACATGCATGCCTTCTGGCAAGGGGAAAAAAAAAAGTCAACCCATTTGGGACCTGATGTCTTCCCTAAATATTGTCTGAGTAAAAATTATGATTTCTGATATAGCAAGGAAAGTCAGTCTTTGGAGATAGTCCTTAGTTCAGACTTTACCACTGGACCTCACATATGTGTGATGTTGGACACATTACTCAGCCTTCTTAATGACAGTTTCTTCCTCTGAAAAAAATGGAAATGCTCTCTTCCTTGCAAGATATATTAAATAATTAGAACAATGAAAATGAATTTCAGGTGCTCAGAAAATCGTATCAATTTATCATCATCGACATCATCATGATGTCATCATCAGGTAACATTTCAGCTCCAGAGAAATCGCAGTATCCACGGAGCAAAGCTGGGGTTGAGTCAAGAGTATCTCAGATAAAAGAGGAAAAGAAAGATATAGGAACAGGAAGGCACATGTGGGCATGTTTTACAGGGCTCCAGTCTTGCCTGGCTGGTAAGTCAAGGATATGCCAGGTGGAGAAGAGCAGAAGCCCATTAAGCAAAAATAACATTATGATGAAACAAAACAACCAATTGTGGTTTTGTGACCTCTTTTTACAAATAACTATTAGCTTATTACCTGTTGGCGATGACATGTATAGTATTCTCAACTGGATTGGTCTGAGAAGTATTTCATGATGGGTAAAGTCTTTTTACAAGCAAAATGAGAAATAGTGATTGACTGTTTTAAAAAATAATTAGAATAATAATAATAATGATTGGAAAAAACATAGAAAAGATATTGAATGATGAATTGGGGAGATTAATGTCTCTGTATTGACTGACATGCATGGCATTCATTCCCTTTTGAAAAAGCAATGTAATACACTGTAAAATTATATGTAACCCAATGTAATATAAAGAAGATTATGATGATAATAAAAAAAAAATAACTATTAGCCAAGACTGCCACTCATGGCCAGAGTTCTACAGTAATTCAGTTACCAATTGCATAGAATCCACAGGAAGAAATTGTGAGGGAGAAAAACAGCAAAAGTGCACACACATAAGGTACACACAGTTAAGGCCTTTGAGGATGGAGGTGGCTTTCGCTTGCAAGACGCTTTTCTTCTAACAATCTAGAACTTCATCTTTTCTCTATTATTTCCTCCCCTCAAGGTCCCAGACCCAATGTAAGCCACAATGTAAGCCACAAACCAGACTATTTGCCATCGTTCAGTCACACAATGTTCTTTGAAATATCCAAATGGTTCTTTGGGCTGCTTTTTGTATTTCCTCCTTCTTCTATTATTCTAATCCAAATTTCCAAATACGGCAGCTGAATTTAATTAAAATCCATTGATTACACTGGTTTTTCCTTTGGCAAAACTAAAATTAGTAACTCCAGTGAAGTAGGAATTTTAATATAGAAAAGTAATTGGAAGCTTAATAAAAAAACTTTCTAAGGACTGATGTCCCCAAAAAGGACCCTTATGATCTCTATCCACATGGCTCACAAGGTTACTTTTCTGTTGGGCCTCTCTTGTCAGAAAACAAATTTAATCAGTAAGATATTGGAAGCAGAGGTCAGAATAGCAAAATGTGAAGGAATTTTCCGCACCTCAGGATGTGCATAAGGGATCTGGCATTTGTTATCCACTGGGCCATTTCCCCAAACCACCAATTTACAACTGTCCTTTTCAGCTGAGGCATCCTACTGTGACTTCCCAGGCAAACTCTGTGGAAAAATCACATTAATCATTCCCCATATTTTGGGAGTTGATAGCATGGCTGATTTTGAGATTCAGACCTCAACAAGCAGACTTTTAGACTTTTTCACAGTTGTATGAAAACTTTTTTAAGACTGTAAAGGTGAAAGTATAATTAGTTTGCTGAAACTGTCCAATATTAGTGACTTACTCATACTGAGTTCAACACTAAGATCATCTATTCCTTTAGAATTTTCCAACTGACAAGGCAAGAATTCCATGAGTCTGAACAAATTATATTAACAGCTAATGGGAATGTAGCTGGGCTTTGAAATTTAAGGGCCTAGAATGCCTTGGTACTGAAATGCCAACTGACCTTGGCTAGTTCACTAACAATGCCCAAGTTTGCCATACATCTCCTTTGGTTTGGTGTTTCTCATCGAAGTTCTACCATTTGCAACTGTATTACTGAAGAGAGCACAAAGGATCAAGTACATTCATGTGAGTTCTGAGCACCTATACTCACATGTTTTAAATTCGATATTTCCATTCTTATTTTGGTTATTCCTGTCATTGTTTGAAGTTCAAGGCATGCCCTAAAAACTGCTATTTAAGTTTCCCCCTGTAGAATAAGCCTCCACTTGTATTCCCTGAAACAAGGGCATTTAAGCTGAATCTTTGAATAATATAATAATCAGAGTTGACATTTACTTACTTATGAAGTGGTAAGAACTGCACTGAGTGCTTTTACTTTAACTCATCCAACCCTCAGGCTATTATTAGATGAGGGAGCTAAGGCTCTTTTAGAAAGGTTAAGTCATTTGCCCAAGGTTAAAGATCTGTGAATTTCAGAAAAAGTTTTTTAAAATAGAAGAGAACTGGAACTCATTCATACTATTTTTAATGTTCAGAGAGTGGGTGTTTTCTCTGGAGTTAGTTGGAAAGAGCTAGCATTATCTTTGAGTTTGAATGTCTTTGAGTTTGAATGTCTTTGAGTTAGCTATCACTATCTTTGACTTTAAAAGTTCTTAGCCCAATATAACCAAAAACCTGCATTATCATTCTGGACCATATCACTAGAGCTGGATTAATTACCACTGTATGGGACATTTTTCCATTGGGTACAAAATTCCTCACTTGACTATAAAAAACTCTTTGAGGAGTGTAGTTTGGAATTTCCCCCAAATGATGTTACATAACACAGATTCCTAGAAAGATCTCCTCTACTCATTTGGCCATTTTATTCATTCTAACAGAGGAGAAAATGGAGAAGGGAGAAGAATAAGGAGAGGAAAAGGAGGAAGAGAAGAGGATTAAGAAGGAAGAGGAAAAAAAAGAAATATAATTCTCAAGTAGTGATATTAAAAATGTTGACTGAGGCCAGCCCTATAGCCTAGTGGTTAAGGGAGTTGAATCCCACATAGCTGACTACAGTTCAAGTCCTGACTCCAGTGGCTTGTAAAACATACCAGCTGAATCTGCTTGCATGCCACAATTCCCAAAAGAATAGAAAGATGGAGGAGAAGGGATTGCAGCATGACCATACCCCACTGGAGAGTGCTTTTTCCCCTCCCCACTCTGTCTGTCTCTCTTTGGTGAGCATGCATGCCTTCTGGCAAGGGAAAAAAAAACAAAAGTCAACCCATTTGGGACCTGATGTCTTCCCTAAATATTGTCTGAGTAAAAAATATGATTTCTGATATAGCAAGGAAAGTCAGTCTTTGGAGATAGTCCTTAGTTCAGACTTTACCACTGGACCTCACATATGTGTGATGTTGGACACATTACTCAGCCTTCTGAATGACAGTTTCTTCCTCTGAAAAAATGGAAATGCTCTCTTCCTTGCTGGATACATTAAATAACTAGAACAATTCAAATGAATTTCAGGTGCTCAGAAAATCATATCAATTTATCATCATCGACATCATCATGATGTCATCATCAGATAACATTTCAGCTCCTCTAAAGGTCAAAAAACTTCCAAGATCATCTCTTCCCCATACATAGCATCGGAGTTTATGAAGAGGATAGCTCTATGAGTTAACAGACCTTTTCTTTCAATAATTTGATTCCAATAATTCTTTCTCTAATGATGATTTTTACAGTAAATATATATATATATATATAAATATATGTATATATATATATATATATATATATATATATCCAGTATCTTCTTCCTTTCTTTTCCTCTCTGAAATTAAAATGTATTAGAAATTAAAATGTATTCCTTCCACGTTATCATAAAACCTTCTTTCAATAAGAGAAAACTTGAATTTCCACTGATGGAGTTCCATTTTTTTAAGAATTATCTTATTTTTTAATTTATTTATTTTTAATATGACCAGAAAGAGAGAGAAAGTGAGAAAGCAAGCCACCAGGTCTTATACTTAAACCATGATCAACCATGTGGGAGTCCAGTACCTTAACCATCATGCCACCTGCTGGTTCCAGAGCTCCATTTTTAAATTTTGTGTTTTTGTCTGAATTTCCATCATATCTTCTTGCCCTTATTTTGTTTTTACTGTTGTCTTGAAGTTTAAACTCCAGGAAAGGAATCAGGGCTAAGGTAAGCAATCACCTTACCTGAGCCCGGAGTCTGTAACAATGGTGCCTCTGTAACCCTGAGCAGAAAGCATTCCAAAGTAGAAGAGGAGGTTTTGTGTCACTTCTTAAGAATTATCTCAACTGAATAATAATCAGATGGGACAACTTCATGGGAATACACACAGCCGCACACCACCACTGCACCACTTTTTTGCATCAACTGTGCACCTTCCCAAAAGATCACTGGTTGCTGGTCAGAACTGAACAGAACTCTATATCTTGCATAGTACCGTACATCTAAGCTTAACTGAGAGGCTAACTCCTACAGATAGCTGTCTCTGTAATAGAAATTAGTTCAGCATTTGTAGCAACAGTTAAGACCCTGAAGTAAAGGGCAGTAAGTAATAGATTTCTCCACTATGAAAGATGTCCAAAAGAAGTTGCAAATGACTGAGGGAAACTTATTGTGGATGCTTACTGGGGAGCAAGTTACTCATTGAAGCTAGATGAGTAAGAATTAGTATACAGGTATAATAGATATGCTGAATTTTAAAAAGGGGGTGCGTGGTCTGAATATAAAAACTGTGAAGGTGGGGCCAACAAGTGGCATGGTGGTTAAAACACTAGACTCCCAGATGGCCAACAGGAGGTTCTAGTCCTGGACCTGGCAGCTTGAAAATAACGCCCAGCGTGTGTGCCTGTCTTCCCAAAGTGCTGAGAAGAGAATGGAGGAGACAGGATTGCAGCTTGGCCATCTCCCTGGGGGAATGATTTCTCATTTTCCCTCTCTCTGTCTCTTTCTCACTTCAGTGAGCACGTACAAAACCTAAATATTAATAAATAAATAAATAACCAAACAAAAACTGAAGGTAGGACCACAAGTAGAGAAAATGTGTTTCATAGGGACCAGCAGTTAGTATAATGGCTATGTCGCTGGACTCCCACGTAGTCGACTGCGGTTCACGTCCCAGACCTGGTGGCTTAAACTCATGCCGGGCGCGTGTGCGTGTGTGCCCAAGATCCCGAGAGGAGAATGGAGGAGAAGGGATTGCGGTGTGGCCATCCCCCCTGGGGGGTGATTTCTCGCTTTCTGTCTCTCTGTCTCTGTCTGTCTAGCGAGCGCGCGTGCCCTATAGCAAAAACCTCTTAAAAGAAAAAGAAAATGTGTTTCTTTTTAAAAGTAAAACTTAAAACAAATACCTCTCTATCAAGAATACTTTAGTGCTGGGGCCAGCAGGTGGCATGGTGGTTAAGGGTGCTGGACTCCCACATAGCTGACCACGGATCAAATCCTAGACCTGGCAGCTTGCCTTCTCACTTTCTCTCTCTCTCACTCTGCCTCTGTGGTCAAATTAAAATTAATAAATGAATGAATGAATAAATAAAAAGTTCAATAAAACAATTTTTTAAAAAAGAATACTTTAGTGCTAACTCTTTAGCAAAATCTGGCAAAGGGTTAATATAATTATTTTGAGAGAGATTTTTTGCTATAGGGTACATGCAATTGCCAGAGAAACAGAGAGAGATAGAAAGCAAGAAATCACCCCCAGGGTGGGATGCCCATACCACAATCCCTTCTCCTCTCAGGATCTTGGGCACACATGCACACGTAGTCAGCGTGAAGTTTAAGCCACCAGGTCTGGGACTCGAACAGCAGTCTACTACGTGGGAGTCAAATGATGTAACCTTTACTTCATCTGCTGGTCCCAAAACAATACTATTAAAAATAAGTTTTGATGTAACATGGAAAATATTTAAAGAAAAATCATATAACTAGGAAGATTGATCAAGCAACACGTACTGACTGGGAGTAGAGGTAAGCTATATTTTGATTTTAAATGATTTACTTAAAAGGTTTAAATGATCAGAAAACAATAAACATAAATTTCATAATTTAAATTTAAAGTAATAGCAGTAATGTTCTACAATTTCCTCTTAAATTATGGCCATAACATTTGCTGATCGACATATCTTAAGGTCTATCAATTCACAGGTATAAAATCCAATTATGTAACAAATATGTAATATGCCTATAACTTCATATTTTCTTAATTGTATGTAGATAAACATCTCACATTGGACTTAATATGCATTATGCATGATGCTGTAAAACAAGCACTATGCTCCTTATTTTATTTAAAGAGTACAGAATTTATCACAAAAGAACAGAAAAAAAAATTCCCAAATCTTCAGTGCTCAGCTGTTTAGAAGAATGTCCTACTCTTTAGTATTCTGGAAAGTTGGTAATAGAAGACTTGAAATGCAGTTTCCTTTACATAAGAAGAGCAATAGTTGAACAAGAACATATTTGTCATCTATGAAGTGTTTCTTCTGTGGTAATTTATTCATTGGTTTATGGACTCTAGTTCTCTAAGGATAACAACAGATCTCTATCAAGATTCTATATAGATTCTATATAGAGAGATTCTATATTTTCCTTTTTCACTTATCTCACAGATGTGCAGAGTTGTCCATACTCATATACTTAAGGAATGACATTAGGGAATACAGAAATTAGTTTAGAAAAAATAGTATAAATTGAAATTACAATTTTTTTTCATCTGTTATCAATACACAATCATTCTGGAAAACCTAGTTCATCTCAGATTAACTTTCTAAGATTTAAAATAATCACATACCATTTTTAAAATTCAGTTCAATAATCCATGGGAAAAAGTAATGAAATAGTTCATTTCTCAAAATATGTCCTATGTGTGGAGTTTACAACAAGCAATAATATTTTTAAGATGTTAAAAGATACTTCAAAAATCTTGGTTTAATCTATTAAGTTATAACTCCATAAAGATAAGCAAATTTTTAATTTTTAAAGAGTGAGAAATGAACTGAAATATAACACTATGCACAATTCCTTTAAAATATGTGTATGAACTCAAAATTAGAGGTTTTCTTCTTTCCATTAAGACAGGAGGTGAGTAGTCAGTTTTTAAAAAATGTATACCAGAAATTGAGTAATCCAAAATAGTTATTATATAATAGTGTTTATTATACTTCACGAGCCAATTCATTGGAACATGTCATGCTGAGAGGGAACATTTCTAATCTCCTACTGCCATCTTATGTAATGTCTTGTCACTGCACAATATGAAGGGAAGAATGTATCTGAGGGAAAGACAAGAACACTTTCTGGAAGTTGCATATCAAATCCACATTTTTCTCACTCACACACACAAATTAAACATCTATTATTCCATTATCTACTCTATTTACACTAGTATTAAAATGTTTCACCATTGAGCAAATTATTTATAAATCCTTCCCTATAAGTTTTAAACTTTCTACTCTGGTCATATTTATCAGGCTTTATATGTAATTTATTACAATATAAAAATGTTACGTGGTATTATATATTATTTCAGATGGATGAGAAATGTAAAAGTTGGAGTTTACAAGCATAAATAAAGTATAGTTCTAGTCTTTAAAGTGACAGAAGTCCACAGACTTTCTCACAGAAGTTTGTCCTGACACCAATCAAGTCATAAAGCCGTCGAATTTATACATTAGGATTTTAACTTAATGTACCAACTGTAAACACATGCCAGCATTTTAATCTAAAAGTCACAAAGCAAATAGGTGGAATTTGTATTTAATTTTACATAAACAATGAGCAATTCTTTTTTGTTTTGTTTTGTTTTGTGTGTTCTTGCCATGGGGCATATGTACCCACTAAAGAGAGACAGAGACAGAGAGGGGGAAAGTGAGGAATCACCTGCTAGGGGCGACGGCCACGCTATAATCCCTTCTCCTCCATTCTCCTCTCTGGATTTTGGGCATGCACACATACACAACCAGATGATGTTCAAGCTGCCAGGTCCAGGACTCAAACCACGATCAATCGCTGGGAATTCAGCACCTTAACCATCATGCCATCTGTTGCCCCAGTGATGTAATACATGCCACAATCAATTACTATTTAAAAGACCATATAAACCAATGCAATTTTGAAGGTTGTCACTAGGAGGGTCTCCCACTTTCATTTTACTACCTAATACCAACATTCCAAATATTAGTGATTTATATAAATTAGTACTGTGCTCATTCACGAGTAACCAAAAGAGCCAATTAACTATGGCTTTTACAAATAAGAGTTTGTCTTCACAATAGCAGTACATTGCCTTTGATTCCATTTCTCAGTGATGTCATCAGTTATTAAGGTTCTTTACAGCTTTTCATTCCACCATCCTTAGCACACTGACTTGTTCTCATGCTTGACACCTCATAGTCACAAAATGATTGTTACAGTTCCAGACATTCAATGTCAAGAGTGGAACAAAGTGAAAGAAGAACTGTCCAGATGCATCCATCCCCTTATTATTGCTATTAATTTCACTAGCCAGAACTATGTCACCTGGCCACTTCTAGCTGAAAGGTAAGCTGGGAAGATTAATATTTAGGTCAGCATAATCACTGCGAACAAAATTAGTAGGACACAAGCAATGGGTTACTGGAAAGAAACAATGTCAGCCAGATGGAATGAGATTAATATTGATCTATGATTAAGATTTGAGGTCCAGGTGGCAAGAAAAGTTAAAACAGGAAGGCTATCTCTCTTTCCAAGCACATTATAAAGTTAGGTAAAATGTTAGGGAAAAAAAAAAAAAAACAGCTAAGCTTGAAGCAACTAAGGGAAATATTCAAGTGTTAAAGACAAGAGAATAAATAAAAATGCTTGAGAACTGAAGCTCAGACTTAGGTAAGCAATGAGAATGAAAGGACCCAAGAGACAGAAGTAAAGATGCCAGAGGCAGTGCACAGGTAGGAGCTGGCCCTGATGCACCCATGCCAGCACATGACACATATGGACAGTATACTTCAGGCCTAGCCAAATCAGTTTTCTGTAGGAAATCAGCAATCCTTGCCCATATTACATACAGAAGGGGTACCTGAATTCGCAAACAATTCACTCAGAATGGAAACCTCAAAGAGAAAATCCAATGTAAATAGTCTAGATCAGGTTTTGTAGGACCCTATAATTGGCAACCACAAAACCTCCTCAAAGGAGCGCCTTTATAATTCAGGACACACAGAAGATAACTGCCATGTGTGGCACATCAGGTGGGAGAAATCCTTAGGAATCACAAAGTGATTGCGCACTTTGAGCAATCTCAGAGTGATTCTATACTAAGGTTGTTTAAATTATTAAAAGGAATAGTTAACTATTAAGGCAAGACTGGATCATTACCAAGAAAAAAAGGCAGATTTAAAAGAACCAAATAAGGGCCATCAGGTGGCATGTTTGTTAAGATTCTGTCTGGACTTCCACATGGCCAACCACAGTTTAAGTCCCAGACCTGCAGGCTTAAAAATCACACTAGGCACATGTGTATGCAAAATCCCAGGAGGAGAATGGAAGAGAGCAAAGGAGACGAGATTGCAGTATGGCCATCCCCACTCCCTCCCAGAGTGACTTCTCACTTTCCTTCTCAGTGTGTCTGTCTGTCTGTCTGTCTGTCTCTCTCTCTCTCTCTGGCTAACACATGTGCCCTGTGGCAAAGACCTTTGAAAAGAACAAAATATAAGTTTTACAAGTGAGAAGTATTGCAGAATATAAATAATTTTTAAGAATCTCAACTTTATCACTATAGAGTGGTTATCAGGTTTTTAGGATATCATTTAGAGCATTTTCCACACATTAGATATATTTTGTAAAACCAAATTTATAAAATGATGGGTAAGTTATTTGTCATTTTAAAATATAACCATTTAAATATTTTTAAGAGAGATTTTTGCTATAGGGCATGTGCACTCGCCAGAGACACAGAGATAGACAGAGAGACAGAAAGTGAAAAATCATCCCCTGGAGGGGATGGCCACATCACAATCCCTTCTCCTCCATTTGCCTCAGGATTTGGAGCATGAGTTTGAAGCTGCTGGGTCCAAGACTCGAACCACAGTCAACTACGTGGGAGTCTAGCAATGTATCCATTACTCCATCTGCTGGTTCTAAAATCTAATCTTTATCAGACTCTCAACTTGAATAAAATTGAAACCATAAATATAACCCACATGAGGTCCTGGAGATAGATACAGAGATACCAGATAACTTGACTTGCCTCTTTCCTCTCATGACCCTATCATGAGCTTATAAGGTATTCAGAGAAAAAAAAAAATGAAAGGGCTGAAGGACACAGAGTCATTTAGAAGTATAAATCAATATAAAACCAACTGAATTTTAGAAAATGAAGGGTTATAGGGCAGATGTCATACAATTAAATTTGCGAAGTCATACTCCTGGACCTGCAGGTCTCCAAAACAGCCTCACAAAGATGAATACAATAGACCAGATGAAGGCATCTGCCAAGAAAAGCACCCTAAAGGGAAGACTTTTCAGCTGAATTTTGAAAAATCTGTGGGGTCAGGGAAAAGATCCAAGTAACTTATCAGAATACTGCTGATTTACTCTTCTGCATTCATAGGCATGTGCCTGGTCTTAACCACAAGAATTTAGATGTGTTTTAAGAAAACTGGAAAAAGTCAAGTGATGTTAAAATTGGTCCAATAAACGGAATAACAGTATTACGGAGCAAGGGTTGAATAGATTTGCTCTATTTTACATCGAAGATACATGAGTGCTAAGTTTAAATTCTTTTGCAGTATTCAGGATATTTTAGGAAAAAATTAAGTTACAGATCTCAGTGGGAAAACTGGAACAGAAATTATATACTAAAGGAAGCCCCTATAACTCTCAAGCTAATAAACCTTGAAATAAAGTATCAGGTCAAGAGCTAACTTTCATTTCTAGACATCCACTAAGAAAGAATCAACTGTGATAAGATTATGAGTGATTTTCACTTTTTTCTTTGTACCTTGCTAGAATGTCTAAGTGTATATTATTTTTTATAATAAAAGAATATAAAAAATAAACATTGAAAGGCTAAATAATATGGTTCAGACCATCAGCTGCCTGAAAGAGTAGACTAGGGACTAGGTCTTTTATTCTGAACAAAAAAAAATTCATCTACAAATTATTTTCCATGTCAGTAATTACTGATAGAATATTAATCATTACTATAGGATATGGGACCAGCAGATGACCTAACAGTTATATTGCTGGACTCTCACATAATCAACCATGGTTCAGTCCCAGACCCAGCAACTTAAAACTCACACCAAGTGCATGTGTGTGCATGCCCAAAATCCCGAGAGGAGAATGGAGAAGGGATTGCAGTGTGGCCATCCCTCCAGGGAGTGATTTCTTACTTTCTGTCTCTTTGTCTCTCTCTGTCTGTCCAGCTAGTGCATGTGCCCAATAGCAAAATTCTCTCTCTAAAAAAGGAAATATATAAGAGCACTAATACACTTATTCGGTTCTTCACATCTAAGTGATAATTAACAGTTCATGACCTTTTTAAATGACTTATTTAATTTTATTTATTCTTTCATTTATTTTAATTTGACCAGAGAGAGAAGTGAAAGCAAGCCACCAAGTCCGGAACTTGAACCGTGGTTGGCCAGGTGGGAGTGTCCAGTGCCTTAACCTCAGTGCCACCTGCTGGTCCCAATAGTTCATAACTGTTTAATTACTTGCTGGTTATTTGACTTATTTAGTAATATTTATGGTTGATAGAGAGGATGGGAACTAGTAAATTCCCACTTCAAAATAAAAATATTCAAAAGAGGGTAATAAAGAAAAAGCTACATTCTACTGATGCTTTCAGAAAAAAAAAGGAAATGGAAAATAATAACAATTTTCTCATCCACTCACCTACCAGATTTTTAAATATTAATTTTCTTTACATGGAGAAATAATTATTATAATGAATATGAAGGAATGAATATGTAGGAACAATTCTGAACAATGACCATGTTTTGCTTCATTATATAATAGAACTATAAAAATTTATCAACAAAGTTACAAAGGGACATAATAAGATATTTTAAGACTGACAACAAGGCCACATTAAAAACTGGACAAAACTTCATCTTAGTGGTATAGAACACTTCTTGCTAAGACAATGATATACACAGAAACACACATATTTAACAGATAAATTATCAGCCCGATTTCTTAAGATAAAAGTACCTGCACTAATAGCTATTAAGTTAACTTTAATTAGCAAGTTTATTTAAGCTGAATTAGGCCTAAAGTCACATAAGAATCCCACGGTTTCCTAGAGATAACAGGGTTATATACAAAATAATTTGAACCATTCCTCTAATTTTATGTTTTCCATATTTTGCCTGAGCTTCCTAAATGTAATTTGAAGACTGGGTTGAAGAAATTCTGTTTTCATGACATCTTGTTCAAGATGCAGAGGAGTAAAACTAGAATTCAGATGGGACCAGCAGGTTGCATAATGGTTACATCCCTGGACTACCACATTATTAATCAAGGTCTGAGTTCCAGGTCTGGCAGCTTAAAACTCATGCCAGGCACCTGTGCATGCATGCTCACAATCATAGAGGAGGATGGAGGAGAAGGGATTGCGGCATGGCCAGTCCCCCTGGGGGGATGATTTCTCGGTTTCTGTCTCTCTGGTGAGCACATGCACACTAGAGCAAAAATCTCTCATAAAAAAATAAAAATTAATAAAAATTTTTTTAAAAAAACCTAGAATTCAAGAGATGGAAAGCTAACATCGAGCTAGGCAGCAAAGAGGGAAAAGACCCCTGGGAAATCAGTGACTCTCAAACATGGCAGCAAATTTAAATCTCCTGAGTAATCTTTTTGAAAGTATCAGATCAATTAAATTTAGAACATTTAGAAATTGAGCCCATACTTTTTTTTTATTTTTAAAAAGTTCTCCAGATGATTCTAATATCAATAATAATAATAATAATAATAATGGATTATTAGAAATGCAGCAATAGAAATATCCAGCAAACAATATTATTCAGATTGAAAACATCTAAAGCAGAGAATTGTGTTCTGAACCAAGTCAGTTGCAAAGAGCGTTAGACCCCCAAGCATGACAATTTTTGTAACCCCAGAAAACAAAGAGCATAATTTGTAGTAGCCACGGCACCAAAAAATTATAATTATTTGAGAGGCTGATTGCTGAGCTATTAAAAGAAATTAGGGCCAGCCCTGTAGCCTAGTGGTTAAGAAAGATGGATCCCACATGACCAACAGCAGTTCAAATCCCAGTCACAGTGGCTTGAAGAACAAGCTGTGTGTGTGTGTGTGTGTGTGTGTGTGTGTATGTGTGTGTGTGTGTGTGTAGTGTAGTGTAGAAATGGAGAAGAGATTGCAGTGTGACCATACTCCATAGGGAGATGATTTCTCCCTCTCTCTCTGGCAAATACACACACCCTCTGACAATTTTTTAAAAAAAGAAAGAAAGGGAGAAAATTACTGGAAAAATTCTCTCTGGTGGTCCTACATTTCAAGAGTCATGAGAACAAGTACAATACTAAAGGTGAATACAATGTCTTGCTGACTATACTCTATCTTTCCTGTTTTCTTTTATAAAGGCGCAGCTGCTGTAGAGTACACTGCTAAGGCACTGTCCTCTGCAGGCTGGCATCACAGGGACAGCTGAATCCAACTGCCAGTTCAGTCTACAAGCCAGGTACAGGGCATGCACCTGTGGTCCTAGGACAGCGGCAGAGCAATCACATTATAAAGCTCTGTTCATCAGTCAAAGGAATCAAATGTGATAAGTTTGTTATACTGCCATTTGGGGTGGCATTTAGTTGATATCAAAGCTAAACTTACAGAACTTAAGTTTAAATTTTTTTCAAATTCAGTCTGTTTTTCCAAAATTTACAAATATCTCTATGTATAATATCACTGGTGCTTTTAGTAGATTTTAAAAAACACACCTTGTAACTTCTCAGTATGTCTCTCAAGATCCCTCCACCTGGTTTCTCTTACTTTTTCCTTTTTTTTACTTAGGTTTTTGCCATAGGGTTCATGCACTTACTGAAGAGAAACAAAGAGAGACAGAGAAAGAAAAAGTGAGAAGTCACCACCAAGAGGGGATGGCCACACTGCAATCCATTCTCCTTGATACTTCTCCCAGGATTTTGGGCACACCCACACATGTGCTCAGTATAATTTTCAAGCCACCCAGTCTGAGACTTGAACTGTGGTTGGTCATTTAGGAGTTCAGCACCTTAACTGCCATGCCACTTGCTAGCGCCTTACATTTTGTTTTTAAGCCATCTGAGGGAATGAATGTTTAATGCTCGGTACACACTTAGTTTATGGCAAGGGATAGTAACTATTTTATTATTAATATAAAACTCACATTATTAATGCTATTCGAATTAGGTATTACAATAGTATTAGCTAATTTTATTGTTATAGTCATTCCTCTCATTTCTATTGATCTTGACCCTTGTAGTTATTAATACTAACATTTCTTTTTTTATTTAAATTTATTTATTTGCATTCATTCACTGTACATCATTACAGCATACAAAAAGAGATTTTCCATCCAGAGTACACTGTATATTGTCTCAATCAAGCACATCAACAAACGTTATTGTCAGCAAATAATTTTCCATTTCTTGTTTTCTGTATGTTTTCCTTTTTATCCCCCCCATCTTTGATTCCCTATCTCTTACCCTCTGCCATCTCCCACTCTCCTCCCACACTGTCTCTGGTATCTATGTTTGCTTTCTATACTGTTTTCCCTCCACATTTTATTGAATTACTAAAGACCTTAATTAAATATCTTTATAGCAAACACAGCTGATATATACATTTCCATGAACACAAGTCTAACTTTACGCATCCTATAAAGTAACACCTAGCTGGGGCTATATATCTTACTGCAGTCATTGAATAGATATTTTTTTCTGAAACTTTTTTTTTTTTGTAACACAATTTACATTCTTTCCCTAAGCATTATCACAGCATACAAAATGTGATTTCCGTCCAGAACATACTGCATAGTGACTTAATCATGCATATTATAAAAAATTTTCCAGTTCTAGTTCCTAGAATCATTTTTTTTTTTTTTTTTTTTTGGAGAGGTTTTTCGCTATAGGGCGCGTACACTCGCCAGACAGACAGAGAGAGAGACATAGAGACAGAAAGCGAGAAATCACCCCCCAGGGGGGATGGTCACGCCGCAATCCCTTCTCCTCCATTCTCCTCTCGGGATCCTGGGCACGCACGCACACGCGCCCGGCGTGAGTTGTAAGCCACCGGGTCCGAGACGTGAACCGCGGTCGACTACGTGGGAGTCCAGCGACATAGCCATTACGCTAACTGCTGGTTCCCCCCTAGAATCATTTTTAACCCTCATTGTGACCCTCTGTCCTTTCCCACCCTCTTCTCATACCTCTCACCACCTCTGGTGTCTACAAATGTCTTCCATTCCTTTCCCACCCACATTGTATTGACCACACATTTTCTTATATAATCTAACTATTTTCAATGGTGAGTTCACTTGTTACTATTAGGAAAACCAGTTTTAACTTAAATCAAAGAAATGCCAAAGAATTTTGCTTAAAGCCAGGAAACAGGTTAGGATTCTGTTCAAATGGTAGGTGCATGAACCTATCAGTCTCATGTACTTTTATCTTCTGTTCCAGTTCAATTTTCCTGATTAAATTCTGGGATATAATATTCAACTCCAGACTTGTCCCTACGATTAAGTTGGCCACTTTCTTAGTTTTTGAACTCTTATTTCTGTGTGTCTGCATTTAATTTTCCTGATATAGCACACCCTTGAGAACTTCTTAGAGATCTGGTCTGGTGCTGGTAAATTCTTTCAGGTTTTGTTTATCTGAGAATGTTCTTGTCTTTTCTTCCCACATGAAAGATAATCTTGCCGGGTACAGTATTCTTGGCTGAAATTGCTTCTCTCTTAACACTTTGAATATAATTTCCCATTCTTTCCTCGCCCGCATTGTTTCCAATGAGAGATCTGCTGTTAGCCTGATTTGTAGGTAACTTGATGTTTTTCTCTTGCCAATCTTAGTATCTTGTCTTTGTCTGTGGTTTTGGTCAATCTGGCTATAATGTGTCTTGGAGAAGATCTTCTTGGGTTGATTCTATTTGGGGTCCTTTGTATTTCTTGGGACTGGATCTTCGAATGCCTCTCTAGGTTTGGAAAGTTTTCTTGCAGGATTTCATGGAATAGATTATCAATGCTCTTATGGGTCTCTTCACCTTCTGGAATGCCAATTATCCAAATGTTTGGATGTTTGATGGTATCTAGTACTTCTGTATATTATTCTCAAATTTTTGGGCCATTTTCTCAGTCTTCATGGTGGATTTTTCTAGGCCAGCCATTTTCTCTTCTACATCTGAGATTCTATTTTCTGTATGATCTAGTGTGCTTTTAATACTTTCAAGGGAGATTTTGACTTCCTGTATTATAGCCTTCAACTCTAACAGTTTTGTTTGAGTCTTTTGTAAAGTGTGTAATTCCTCTTTTAGATCTTGCAAGAATTTCCTCATCTCCTGGAACTCGTCAACTTCTTTCTCCTTTTTCTTTAGTAGTTCATTATCTCTCTTCCCTTCCATCTCTGTTAGCTTCGACATTATGAATGGTCTAAATTCCTTATCAGACATTTCCATGATTTTCACTGAACTGCTTGTGGATGAAGAAGAGTTACTCTTTTCCCTTGGAGGAGAGGTATTTTCTTGCTTTCCCATATTTCTTGTGATCCGGCGGTGATTTCTTATCATCTGATGGATGGTGTGTTTTTTTCAAATTCTTGAAGTTCAGTCTGAATATTCAGGAGCAAGCAGACAGAGGTGATCTAGAATCTCTTTGCCGTTCTGTTGTGATCGCATGCTAGCTTGTTTGCTGGAGGCTGAATTATCAGTAGAAAAATCTTCATTTCTCATGTGCCCTGAAATACCTAGATCTCAGGAGCCATGAGGAATCTTCTTCTGAAGGCCTGGCCTCTCCTGCCTAGATCACAGGAGCCATGAGGAATCTTCTCAATACTGACATTTTCATCATTATTACCATCCACATATGCACATATGCTGAAAAAGTCAGAGGCATGTAAACTTCAGTTTGTAAAGTCAAAAATAAAGGATCAGGGCTGGCAGGTGGCATAGTCATTAAGGTGCTGAACTTCCACATAATTGACTGTGGTTTGAATCCCAGACTGGCAGCTTGCTTTCTCACACTCTCTCTCTCTTTGTCTCTCTCTGGTAAAATTTAAAAAATAATAATTATAAGGAATAAAATTAAATAAAATAATTATTTTTAAAATATGTATATATAGAACCACCTTTAGGCAAACACTGTTACAAATACAGTCGTTGGGGCTAGCAAGTGTTGTGGTGGTTGAGGTGCTGGACTTCCACATAGCCAACCGCAGTTCAAGTCCCAGCTTACTCTTTCACTTTCCCTCTCTCTCTCTCTCTCACTGTCTCTCTCTGGTGAGCACACATGCCCCAGAGTACATTTTAAAAATAAAAATAATAATAATAATAAATAAAATGAGGGACCAGCACGTGGCATGGTGGTTAAGGTGCTGGTCATGCCCACGTGGCCAACCACGGTTCAAGTCCCAGACCTGGTGGCTCGCCCTCTCGGTTTCCCTCTCTCTCTCTCTCTCTCTCTCTCTCTCTCTCTCTCTCTGTCTCTCTCTAATCTAATTAAAATAAATGAACAAATAAATAAAATAAAATAATTCTTTAAAACAATAAATAAATAAAATGAAATAAAATACTTATTTTTAAAAATACAATGGTATTACCATAAATTTTGGAGTCAACAGACTAGAATTTGAACCATAAGTTCAATACTATGTGACTTTATACAAGTGACTGAGCTCTCCATGTCTTAGTTTCTCTGACAGTAAAACTAGAATAATAATCGCTGTGTCTGAGGAGTGTTGAGAAGAATTAAAATAGTATTCATTCAGCAGTTTGAATAGCACCTGCAACCAGTGCTCAATAGATATGGAATGGGATATAACACCCTCAAATCCTGCGCTAGGGAAAATAAAAGGCTCTTCTTGCCTTTATATACACAGAAATATAAAATTGGCTGTGGAACATTATATCCACCTATCTTAATCATTTTTTCATTTTTATACTGATGAAAATGGGTATATTGCTACTCTGAAACCTAAGATAAAAATATTATACATTCAAATGTTATTAAAGATAGTCTAAATCTGTAAGCATCAGTGTCTTACACAATAAATCTTGAATTTATAAAAAACTACTGAATAAACATATACTGTATATAATATAATTTTCCTTGTTTTTTTATTTTTTGATACTCTGGATATATATATATATATATATATATATATATATATAATTATATACATAGAAAAATATATATAAAAGCACAAACTTAACTCAATAATAGTATAATTTCATAAACATATATATATCATTTATATATATATAATTTCTTTGAACCAAGAAAAATTCTGTTTATGAAATTATACTATAATTGAGTTAAGTTTGTGCTTTTATATATATATAATTTTACACTTTCTGTTAAACTTATCTGAAGATATGGATGAACATGCTCTTTACCAAGCATTTGATGGAGTAGGAACTCTGTCAATCTGAATTGGATAGAATATTTGGAATAATGGGAATCTCATGGTTTGAAACCTTTTGAAGTGTTAAGAGGCTTTTGCTTCAGAAAAGAAAATAAGCACTTGTCATCTTAGGTCAGATCAAGCATTTCAAGAGTAATGTTCATAAAATACTTCGCAAGAATATAAAGTAAAAACCAAAACAGAGTAACAGTTCTTACAAAAGCTACCTCTTACTCATACAATAAGAAATAAATATGACAAATTAGTCTCTAATGTAACTTAGAAGCATACATAAGATAAATAAAATACAAATCTAATTCTCAACAGCTTCTTAGCTTTATAAAATAAGTCTAATGATTGAAAGCACTGGGCCTTTTTATTTTTAAATATTTGTGCTCAAAAAGAAAATAATGCTTAGCCTGCCATGGAGGTGGAGGGACTCTCCAACCTTCAAGAACAAATACGTAGTTTGTGTAATCTCAGAGACAGAGGAGCAACGGGGAGACGCCGCCATCCCAGAAATAGAAGGCTGGAGCTACTGCCCTGTGTGCTGATGCCATTCTGCCTCTCACCCCTCCAGGACACAGAGGCAGGCCCAAGCCAAGCTGCTCAGCTTTTGCTCATCAGCAGGGACCCCTGCCCAGCCGGCTGGAGGAAGGAGGGACTCTCTGGCTTTTAAGAACCTGGTTCCTGTAATTCCAGAGATAGAAAGAGCAACAGGGAGACCCTACAATCCCAGAGACAGATGGACCAACAGACAGGCCCAAGCCAAGTTGCTCAGCTGGAGCTCATTAGCAAGAACCCCCACCTAGCCTGCTCTGGGGAAAAAGGAGCTCTCCAGCCTAAAGGGTAGGCAAGACACAGTGCAAAGTAGTCTAGCACCTAATGATATGAAACATAGTTCAAGAAATATATTGCTGTTTTAATTTTGGAAAAGATATTTTTATATAAATCATGTCCTAATTTGAGAGACCTATAATAACACTGTTGAAATGTATATTTTTCCTTAACATAGATGAATCATACTTTTGAATGCATTTCATTGTTAGCAATCAGTATGTTCAAGAGGTACATAAAATGGATATTAATTATCAACATGTACTCATTGTTTATTATGAAACATTGTGCCAGATATTTTCCATATATTAGTTTTCTTAATCCTCATTCAACCATAGATAAGAAGACTTGAACTTTAGGTTCAGGGACATGCGATGGTTAGGTAACTAGATAGGCTTGAGTGGAAGTCTCACTCTCAAGTTTAAGATTTTAATCAGTACCATCTACAGACTTTAGCACAGGACAAAAATAAGAAGTCAAGGTGTATGAGCCCTCTATCTTGTCACCTTTTAACAACCTTTGCTCCTTCAGAGATTTCTCATCCCCTTTTAGTATACATCTTCTTTCTGGTTTCTAGCCATCTTTATCAAGAGATTTCATGTTTTATTTACATGTTAATATTTTCATCTATGCTCAGTTAAAGGCTCTGTTTCCTATTAAAGAAATTTTAGATATTATGAAAGATAATTTCTTTGAACCAAGAAAAATTCTGTTTATGAAATTATACTATTATTGAGTTAAGTTTGTGCTTTTGTAGCATTATCTTATTTTTTTCTTTAAATATTTATTATAATTATCATTGCACATTTTTGTAGGGTAGAGAATTGTCTTTAAAAGGGGTGCATACAGGGACCAGCAGATGGCATGATGGTTATGTCGCTGGACTCTCATGTAGTCCACTGGGCTGGTTCAAGTCCTGGACCGAGTGGCTTAAAGCTCATGTTGGGCACATGTGTTTGCGTGCCCAGAATTCTGAGAATTCTGAGAGGAGACTAGAGGAGAAGATATGGTGTCATGGCCATCCCCCCTGGGGAGGTGATTTTTATTTTCTGTCTCTCTGTCTTTCTCTGTCTATCTGGCGAGCACACACGCCTTACTGCAAAAATCTCTAAGAAAAAAAATCAAGCATGCATAATACATACAGTGTGTAATAAACACAGCAAGGATAAAAACATATTCACCACCTTTAACATTTAACATTAAATTATGTTATGAACATTTGAAACCCACTCCACTAGTCATTCTGAAAGTTTGTATTGAATTGTCTATGATGTTCTATATTGTGAGATACAGTTCTAAAGAAAAAGATATTGATTAAAAATCAGGCAACAAATGATCCATAAACAAAGATAATGTTAACATAACCAATGAAAGAAGATTCTATAATTTCCATGTAGAGGACTGTAGGAGATGAGTCTATAATCTGAAAAAACCTATAGATATAATCATTGGTCCAGTTAGAGATAGGTAGAACTCTACATAACAATAGCCCATTAGGAAGAGATAGAAAAGGAATACTCTAACTCACATAGCTCTCATAGTGTTCTGTACATAGAAAAATAAGTCTTTGAAAAGCAAAAAATAAAACAAAATTGAAAAGATGTTTAAAAGTGAAGACATAAAAACCAGTGATTTGATGATTTATAGGCTTTATAAAGTTCTTGATTTTAGCCTTTTTGAAATTCATTCAAAGAAAGACTCGGATGCTTGTTACATTTTGAACTTTTCCTCTCTTATCTAGTTTTATATAATGAGAAATGTTACAGTAAATATATAAATTGAAGCCTTTGGAGACAACTGTCTATCAAATAATTGGTGGATTTTATTTAAACCTACTCATGTGGAAAATATTTGAATCTGTATTTAGTCCTGATATGCAATGTTATTATTAATATATGTGAACTTATCTTTTTCTTCTAGTTGTTTTGTGTTCTCTTACTTCTATTTGTCTCCTTTTAGTTTTCCTGGTGTGGCATATTCCAACTCTCTCTTAAGAGAGAAATCAAAATTATATTAAAAGATGAATATATTTTTTAAAGAATTATTTTATTTAACTTTATTTATTTATTTATTTGTTTATTTTAAATTGAGTAGAGAGGCACAGAGAGAGAGAGAGAGAAAGCAAGCTACCAGGTCTAGGACTTGAACCATGGTCAACCATATGGGAGTCCAGCACCTTAACCACCACTCCACCTGCTGGCCCCAAAAGATTAATATATTTTAATGGACTGATATTCTGGGCTTTCTTAAGTATTGGAATGGAAACTATAGAGCTAACAGTTATTTCCAGAGACTATTAGTTTGTAAATATACTAAGCACTATATGTAGATAATAAATAATAAAGCGTTCACCATCACTCAACCTGTTCCAGGAACTTATATTCCCACACCCAAGCATCCCAACAGCTTTATGTGGTAGATCCTACAAAAAGGAATTTAGTCAAGGTTCCATGGCTAGCAGATAATGATCATGAGGGACTGCCCAATCTGAGAATAAATACTCTTAACACTCCCAACTGGACTCAGAAATGTACAAATGTCTGGGAAACTGAATTACTACACCAAACAAAATTTTGCTTGAGATACACAGGAACTACAGAAGATGAGACTTACTTAAAGAGAGGAACTAAATACAATAAGATTGACCAAGTAACAAAGTCTTAGTTGCCAAATTTTTATTCATTCTGCATAGCCGTCATTCAATCCACATTGACCTAGCTACCTGAAACCCTGTCTGTGACCTAATGATAAAATGTTTCATTAAAAACTAATAAAATACTAAGGAATAAGCAGCAATACTTTAGAATACATTCAAAGAAGGATACACTAAATGCCAATAGATGAGGGCTTTTCGTTGACTTCTCTCTCCTTTCCCTACCTCCAGAGTACTTATAAGGGCAGTAAAGTATAACCAGATGCAGAAGAGCTAGAAACGGAAATCAGGAGTGGGGTCCTTTTTGTTTTCTCTCAGGGACTTCCCAGACTCTTACCCCTTTTTTTCTACTGTGGCTGAATATACTGATTTTGATACCTTTTTTTTTGGGGGGGGGAGAGGTTTTTGCCATAGGGCACGTGCGCTCGCCAGACAGAGAGAGACAGAGAGACAGAAAGCGAGAAATCACCCCCCAGGGGGGATGGCCATGCCGCAATCCCTTCTCCTCCATTCTCCTCTTGGGATCTTGGGCATGCACGCACACGCGCCCGGCGTGAGTTTTAAGCCACCGGGTCCGGGATGGAACCACGGTCGACTACGTGGGAGTCCAGCGACATAGCCATTACGCTAACTGCTGGTCCCCTGATTTTGATACCTAAAAGATTTAAATTTGAATCTCAGTTTCAACCCTAATTATCTGCATGACCAAGCGTTTAACCTCTTGAAAATTCCATTTCTTCATTTGTAAAGTGAAATAATAATTAGTACCTACCTCATAAGCAGTGATACATTGTATTATCTGCAGGCAAAATGAGGACGTGCTCAATGCATCAGCACAGCAAGGGCATCAAGATAATGAGAAATGTTACAATAAATATATAAATTGAACCCTCTGGAGACAAATATTTTTAAAGAAATGAAAAAACATCAAAGTAGTGATTTACAATCTAACAAATATTGTTTGAGATTCTACTGGGTTTGTACTTGCTTTGGGGAAGTGACTACAAAGTACCCTACTTCTAGCACTATTGCAGTTGTCTCAAAGTGGCCCTGTTCATAGCATAGAGAAGAAAACTAAAGGAAATTATACATGGAATGTTCTTAGACCAATGTTTGGGCTACAGTAAGCTCTCAATAAAAATTTACTAGTATTATGAGCTGTATGCCAACTTTGTTCACTTATGCTCTCTGCATCTTTATAACTTCAGCTTGTGGTCCAAACTACAACCCTCTACAAGACCTCTCAGATCAAGTTTACCATAACTGAACAGAAAAGTCTGTTTCTTGGTTCAATACTTCAAGAGCAAAAAGTCCGAGAAGATAGACCTAAGCAATTACAGGCTGAAATAGAGGTTAGTACAGGAATTAAATTGTATTATGACCACCTATCTTGTCTTTCCTTTTTTTTTCCCTCCTCTTATTCAACAAGGGCTACAATTATTGTTTAGGAAGTCAGATTTTGCTAGTTTCTGCTGCGGTTAAAAAATTAACCGCAAACCCCAGTGTTTACAAGAATGAAGGTTTATTTCTGGCCTCTATCCCATGTTGACTATAGGTTGACTGATTCTGTTGACATATTTTCTTCATTCCAGGATCCCAACTGAAGAAACAATGTTTATCTATAATGTACCATTCTTATGACAGATGGAAAAGAGCAATAATGGTTGGTTGATGACAAGAGAAGTTTCTGTTTGGACAGTATACAAGTCACTGTGTTCACATTATTCAAAGAAAAGTATATGGTCAACCCTGGGACTGGGAAATATAATCTTCCAATGGGGAAGGCAAGGAATAGATGGGGAAAATAATACAACATAGAGCAAAGACTCTGGGGGAATGAGTCTTTCAAAACTTCTCTACCATGAGTACATGAAGAACCTTAATATTTAAAGTGTATACCTCACAAAGTAACATGCAATGTTGGGAACTATTGCTTAAAATTGTCCATTTATGGTCTCTTGAATCACCAGACAATCTGAAGAAGTTTGGGGATGGAGTATCATTTTCCATAAATCTGACAATACCAGAGATAGACTTTGTCTTGAAGACCAAAAACAAACAAAAAAACTATAAAAATATGCATTACAGTATATATGGCTTTCCATACTCAGTGCATAAATGATTCCTTAAGAGAGTCATTTTTATTTTTTTTTAATTTTAGAAAACAATTGTTTCCAGTAGCATAAGCTTTTGTATTTAAACATAATCAGTTTCTTCTGCTTCATTAGTATGTAAATTTAGGGGGACATTATGATTAAATTAGTTTCAAATACCATGGGCAGCATCAGTATTTAATGCCATAAAAATTCAGTGATGGTAATATATCATATAATGCTAGAATAGTCCAGGGAGTCTAAAGACAATACTGGTAATGAAACCATTCTTTTTCAAATTGTCCATAACACAATAGGCAAAAAAAACATATAATTTTAAGTATCTGCAATTAGTAGAAAAAGGCATGATTACATATTTCATGCTCTATGAATAAATATACTGAATCTAAAATTCACTTTGAAGAGTCGTGAGGAATAATGGTAAAAGTTAAGAAACAGTTCTATTGCTGTTTTCTCTCTAAAACTCAAAAAGTTTCTCACTGCTCTCCATCTTCTATCTATAAGGAGACTGTACAGCTCCTCACATCAAGAGGCCAGTATAGTTCCAGCTTCCAAGAGACTAAGCCCTTGGAGGTGAGGGAGGTATCACAAGTAGTACTGAAGGCTTACAAGTGAATCAGTATTTTCATTCTACTTAAGAAAAATACTTTTATAAAAAAGAAAAACTGAAAAGAAACCATCTTTCTGAGAAACCCACATCATTTTTATTCCGTATGTTTTTACTCTTCATAAAGTAAAACCAATAAAGATATAAAAAGAAAAAAGACTAGATTTTTCATTAGCTATAAAATTCATACTGGAGGGACCAGCAGATGGTATAATGGCTACGTTGCTGGACTCTCATGTAGTTGACGGGTTCGAGTCCCGGACCCGGTGGCTTAAACTCACGGTGGACGGCGGGTGTGTGTGTGTGCATGCCCAAGACCCCGAGAGAAGAATGGAGGAGAAGGGATTGCAATGTGGCCATTCCCCCCTGGGGGGTGATTTCTCGCTTTCTGTCTCTCTGTCTTTCTGTCTTTCTGGAGAGCATATGTGCCCTATAGCAAAAACCTCTCCAAAAAAAATTTGTACTGAAAATTTCTTATAAGGGTTAAATTTTTTAAAAGGTACTATGAATCTGCCTAAAAAGCAAGGCAATTTTATCCACCAGGTACTATAGCCACAGTACTTAAGGCCTAAGATTACTTAAGAAAAAGCCATTGTTTTAGGCAACAAAAGAAAACATAAACAAGGTCTCTGATGCTTGACCCACATGGGAAAAGCCAGGTTTGTGTCCTGAAGTCCCCCTGTACAGGCTGGGCATGTGTACCCCTGATAAAAACTGACTGAGTTGGACAAAGGACTGGTAACCCCATTGGAGGTCTCTCTCTCTCTCTTTCTCTTTCTCTCCATCTCTGTCAATTCTCAAAAGACAAATATATTCAAATAAATGGCTTTATTAAAAAAGATAAATGAGGGGCTGGCAGGTGGCATGGTGGTTAAGGAAGCTGTACTCCCACATGGCTGACGGTGATTCAAGTCCCAGATCTGGCAGCTGGCTTTCTCACATTCCTTCTCTCTCTCTCTCTCTCTCTGGTCAACTTCAAAAAAATAAAAAAATTTTAAAAATGACAATGAATACAATTAAATACAAAATAATTATTTAAAAAAAAGGAGGTACATGAGCCCAGTAAAAGGAACCAACACATCTGTAATTTTAACAGGCAATTATGTGTTCCTTTTCATTAATATTTAACTCTCTGTACATATTTACCTTTAATTTCTCCATATATCTTCGATTTGTATATACTTTCTTCCTGAACCTCCTCCAGAATATCCAATATATCTGATCTCATTTCTATGATGGAAGAGAAAAATACAGCAATTTATTTTTTCCTAAAAGTCTATATTTTCTAAGCATCAAATGTATCTTTGGTTTCTCTAGCACAATGTGTTAAATTCTATTTTGGTGCTTTGAATATCAAAGACATCATTTCCTTTTCATGATATGACAGCTTTAATAATCCATTTTCTTTCACACTTGCAACATATTATTTTCCTCCTGGGAGTGATTGCCTGTCATCTTTAAAGTAACAATACTATTCAAACGTTGTTTACAATGGTAAATCCAATGTCTTTGAACTGAACTGTTTTTTTGTTCTGTATACTGAAAAGTGACTGGTTTCTATACTTTCTCTGAAACAAAGATAGATATGCATTGCAATTCATAGTAATTTATTTCTAGTGTATATTTCATACAAAGAAATTAAATTTTCTTTGAAAATTGAGACCACCAATAATTAGATATTCCTTAAGAAAAATTAACTTTTATTGCTATCTTACTCTGGAGTCCCTGTATTTGAGATTCATGGTTTCCCTTAGGATATGAGTTCAGAATATTAGGTCTTCTGTAAGAGTTATAAATATTTTTATTATAAATGTCTGAATGTTGAGCACATAGTTATGAAATACTGATCTTCCCATTGATGACTCCCAGTAAAAGCCTTATACATGCCAACTACCACAAAAGTTGGAGCTGCAAAAAAGATATAAGACTTTTATCTCCAGATAAATGATACTCCATGTAAAATGCTCATCTCCTAGACATGAAGATAGGCCTATTTGCTCTCACATGTTTATTCTCTCAGAACAATAACATAATGCTATCCTCCATCTACAAAGAAAATGTGGCTAACCTATGTAAGTGGTGCATGACTTGGAAGTTTTGTTTTGTTTTGTTTTGTTTTTGTTTTTTGAAAGTAGTAATAGGTCTCTTCTGTGTACTCCTGAGGTGTCCATTGTGGTAGCCACTACACAAACACTTCTGTTGAACACTAGTCCAACTGAGATGGGTTGTCAGTGTAAAATACACACTGATTCAGAGTCATCATACACACAAAAAGAATGCTAATAATATTTATTACATGTTGAATTAACAGTATTTGTGTATATGAGGCTAAATAATATTTTTTAAAGAATTATTTTATTGAGGGACCAGAAAATGACAAACTTAATGCTCGTGACAAGTCAGGAAATACCAATAATAACATTGAAAGCTAACTTCCAGGATTTAAACAAAAAGATCGGACCACAGCAACACTACAAATTTAACAGAAAAGAGATTAATTACATGAGACTGAACTGATGAAATAGAATTTTATGACTTTTGATTAAAACATTACTCTTGTTTTTTACTGTACTTTGTTTTCCAGACTTAAGGATTTTGCTTTCTTTTGTTAAAATTTGTATTTGCTTGCTTGTTTTTTTTTTTAATTGAAACATAAACTTTTCTCCCATTCAGACCATTCTGGAATTGGAAAATATTTGTGAATATTCTTATTTTGTGGCAGAAGGGTTATCTGCATAAGTTCTATAATACCTGTTGCCTTGTATCAGAAATTAGAAATATTTGTTATTGCCAGGGATTTGAATATAATGTCATATCTGAAGATATGAACAGAAAACTATGGAACAAAGGAGATCTCAAGAAAGCCAACAAAAGTTCTAGAAGGTTTCCTGGCACCATAAACAGTTCTGCCTGGCAGAGTGGATTAGAGAAGATATATGAAAGAATTCATACCATAAAATAACCTGGACTTTTCTAGCCCAACTTTGTAATCAGTAGAGATTGCAAAAGAGCAGCCACAACCAGAGGATTACCTTGAAGAAGACTCTGAAGGAAGAAAAAGTGACTGACCTTTGCTAGCAGATGGTAAACCACAGAATACCTGGTAGCAGAGCTGACCTCGGAAGGTTCATGTGTGAATTGTGTGCTGGGTATATGCTATTCAACAAGTAAGCTGCCAGGTCTGGGACTCGAACTGCGGTTGGCCATGTGGGAGAGTCCAGGGTCCTTAACCACCACATCACCTTCTGGCCCCTAATAATATATTATTAAAATTTGTTTACCTATTTGTTTTTCTAACTTTTCTCTTTTTTTTTTTTTTGGAAAGGATTTTGTTATAGGGCGCATGTGCTCACCAGAAAGACAGAGAGAGACAGAGAAACAGAAAGCGAGAAATCACCCCCTAGAGGAAATGGCCACACCACAATCCCTTCTACTCCATTCTCCTCTTGGAAACTTGGGCATGCATGCACACGCACCTGGCGTGAATTTAAGCCACTAGGTCCAGGACTCAAACTGCAGTGGGATACATGGGAGTTCAGCGACAGCCATTGTGCCAACTGCTGGCCCCTGTTTTCCTAACTTTTCTAATGTAACTGCAAGGAAGTTCACCCAGACACAATGGCACAGGCAGTAGGGGTGCTGCTACTTGATTCTGGAGGACATATGGGAGGGTTCTAGGTTTGTGTCATGGTCTATCTGAACACACTGGGCCTGCTCACAGGTATGCCGGTGACCCTAACAGACTAGGGCTCCGGGGAGCATCACTGTGTAACGGCCCTGCCAAGGATGCCTATTTCTCTCTCTATACGTCTTATCTCTATATTTCTCTCATGAAGGAAATAAATAAGTTAACTTTTTAAAAAATTTTAGAATTATGTAGGTGGCTCACATTATTTTTCTATTTATATTCTGGTCTAATCTTTCTCTCCTAAATCCTGAATGGTACACACAATTACAGGTATAAGACATATGACTTACAATGATACAGAATTGAAATGAACAAGTTGTCAAACGATTAAATATGCAACCTCAAAATCTATCACTATATTAGTTAACCATCTATGACACCAAGAAATCTAGGAAGCTGTAATAATAGATGTAATTGTCCGTTCAGAGTCTATCGAGTCTGGTCACTTGAATTCTTAGCATTTGCAATGGCTGTTGATAACCACCGTTTACTGAACACCTAATTTATTTCAAGTGTCTTACAAAGATTGCATGTGTTATCTTCATAACAATCCCATGAGGGTAAGCTAACTATTGCAATATCCCCCAAATTTCAGTGGCTTAAACAAATAAATGTTGCATATCGTTTACATTTGATAAGGATGGCAAGGAACTGGCAGCAGGCTTTGATTTGGCTTCTTCTGTTACAACACTGATCTCCTAAGTCTCTGGAGTACTCTCTAGTTAGCCAACAAATGGAGAAAACAAGAAAAGAGAGCTCTTGGAAGATTATGATGGGCCAAAGCAGGAAGCGGTGCACTTTATTTCTACCCACATTCCATTGCCAGAACAATGGAGACACCAATCTACATGGAAGTTTAAAAAATACAGTGTAACTGTGGCCAAAAAGAAAAGGAGAATATAATTTGTCCATGAGTTTTAGCAGTCTCTGCAGCCAGTAGATATCATATCTATTTTACAAATGAAGAAAGTGAGTCATAGGAACATTAAATTCTCCAGTGTCACAGATCTAGAAAATGACATTCAAACACAGTTCTGTAGGTCCCCAAAGTACCTGCTTTTTTAGACAACACTACAGAACCTACAGGAATTGTCACTCTCTAGTATACTTAGCATAGTAGGAGGACTAGGCAAATAGGGGGTGAGAGAGGGTTTAATTGTTTGTCATCTCTTGCCATTGCAAAGGGATATGTTGGAAAAATAAGTCCAGGATCAAAATTTCACTTTGCGGGAACCAGCAGTTAGCGTAATGGCTATGTCGCTGGACTCTCACGTAGTCGACCGCAGTTTGCGTCCTGGACCCGGTGGCTTAAAACTCACGCCAGGCGCATGTGCGTGCGTGCCCAAGATCCCAAGAGGAGAATGGAGGAGAAGGGATTGTGGCGTGACCATATCCCCTGGGGGGTGATTTCTCGCTTTCTGTCTCTGTGTCTCTGTCTGTCTGACGATCGCACGCACCCTATAGCGAAAACCTCTCCAAAACAACAACAAAAAAAATTCACTTTGCATCATTAAAGAATAACCGTGAGGGACCAGCAGTTAACGTAGTGGCTATGTCGCTGGACTCCCATGTAGTCGACCATGGTTCAAGTCCCAGACCCGGTGGCTTAAACTCACGCTGGGCGCGTGTGCGTGCGTGCCCAAGATCCCAAGAGGATTGGAGGAGAAGGGATTGCGGCGTGGCCATTTTTCCTGGGGGGTGACTTCTCGCTTTCTGTCTCTCTGTCTCTCTCTGTCTGGCGAGCGCACGCGCCCTATAGCAAAAACCTCTCAAAAAAAAAAAAAAAGAATAACCATGAGACTTGAAATCAAACAAAAGAAAAACATAGATAGGTTATTACATTGTCAAAATGCCAAATAGTCAAAAACATAGGTCTCCAGGAGAGTTTATAAATAATTACTCTCTGGCAGAATTCATATGGTAAAAGAATATGTATATTTTGAAGACTAAACTAATCTATTTGAGACCAGCAAGTGAAGTGGTGGTTAAGGGTGCTGTACTCCCACATGGCCAACCATGCTTTGAGTCCTGGACCTGGTGAGTTGCTTTCTCACTCTCTCTGTCCCTCTTTGGTCAAATTTAAATAAATAAATAAAGTTAATTTTTTTAAATCTATTTATTCAGAAGCCAAAAATACCCCATACACCTTAATAATAATGATTATTTTACAGTGCTATTGAATACTAAATGTCATTTGTCTTCATAAATCAAAGTCACTCCTAGATTTTAAAGTTTCTTCTGAATTATCAGAGTAATTTTATCATGTTAAACTTAATTTTGAGAGCTTGTTTGAAGGTTCTAGAGGGGAGTACAGCTACTCTGCATGCTCTTTCCCTATCAGGGAAGGTCATCCTCTTTGACCCAGCATGCAACTGTGGAGGGGAGAATGTACAAAGAGAGAGGGAGGAAAGAGATCCCTGCCTATCTAGCCAGATCAGGTGAATCAGTGCTAGATATCAATGGGTGACTGCTGATGTTACAGCTTGATTGCCCTCATTTCCTGTTTAGTTTAAGCTTATCATTAAGAATTCTGTCATAAAATAATTCACTTAAGGAGGGGACCATCAGGTGGTGTGATAGTTGAGGTGCTGGACACTCCCACATGGCCGACCACAGTTCAAGTCCCATACCTGGTGGTTTACTTTCTCTCTCTCTCTCTCTCTCTCTCTCTCTCTCTCTCTCTCTCTCTTTCTTTGTCTGTGTGTGTGTGTGTGTGTGTGTGTGTGTGTGGTCAAATTAAGATAAATGAATGAATAAATAAATAATTCTTTTTTAAAAAATCATATAGGCTATGCTAACTCAGCCACATTATTCAAATATTCAGAACAATTTTCTTTGCTAATATTTTTCACAAACAGAAACTAATCATGTAAGGCCAAAAAATAGAATAATGAACAGTAAACTAGCTCACTTTCTTCATATACAGGTGACTAATGAGCTGGCTATACAGCATAAATAAAATTGCCAGGTGCATATGAAAATAAATTGGCTATAAAGAAGACCAAAATCAGGGTACATCAAAAGACTAGTTAGGTTGGAGGAAAAAAGAAAGGTTGGAAAACTCACAGAAAATCTTGAAGTTCACAGATTTGAAACTTTGATATGAAAGATTACCATGGGCTCTAAATTGCCGGAGCAAATGATCAAATTTTTCTTAATGGCTATTGAATTTTTTAAGAATATTTACATAAATTTTATTATAAAAGAGGCCCTTTTTAAAAAACAGAAATAATTTAAATTAGAAGCTCCAAGGCATAATGTTTCAGGTAGGTGTTACCATCTGTAACTTTACCCCATTTATTAAGCCAACAACACTGTTAGTAACTTCCAAGGTCACAAAGTTACTGTGAGGTACAGAAGCCCAGCCAGGATGGGACAGAACACGTTCCAGGCTAGGAGGGCACAGCGTGGCTCCTCCATCCTGTCTCCCATGAAGCACTCACGCTCCACTATAATGAAGGTTTTCTTTCTGCAAATCTGAATATGGTCTTTTAGATCCTCTGGCTGCAGCTGGTTCAATCTCCTGATTCTATTGGTGGGCTGCTTCGTTGCTTAGGAAGACGATCCAAGCTGCCAGCTCCCCATCTTGTGAGCCTCAAGTATGTGAGGCTCAGGAGAGCTGAGCAATTGGAAGGTTGGGAGAACGTTCTTAAAGGAGGAACCACCACTCCAGCATAAACTGTCCTTAACCCTACTGCAGAAACTTTTCATTCTGGGGACGGTGAGTCCTAGAAGAGCATGACCAAGAAGATGTCCTGAGTGGCTGCCTCTCCAAATGGGAGCCATCTGGCCACTTGCCTTTTACATTTCTAATAGCTGCTCCATTTCCATAAGGGCTGCTGTAAAATCATTTACTTGACCATTACATAAGCTTTGCTGTTCTAGAAATAAGGCTCTTCCTCCTTCTTTCATCTTCAACTTTACCTTCAAAGCCTGTAACTCCTCCATCTGCTTTTTGGCTGTTTCATGAAAAAGCTTCAGCTCATCTTGCAAAGTTTCTAACAGCAACATAGAGCTTGTGTGATCCATAGTGGATTCTTGCTGTGATGTCAGAAATTCACTGCCTAAAACTGGGTTGAGGCCCTTACTCTCCAAAAGTGCCAAACAGTTGTTCTGAAACTTCTCCAGCAGCTCCACTTTCTGGGTCAGGTCCTTCAGCTCTCCCTGAGTTTCAGTCAACTTCTGTTGCAACTGTTTGTTGACAGCCTCTAAGAGCTGGTTCTTATCCTTTAGTTCTTCCTGTGACTTTTGCTTTCTCAATGGTTTGTAGCTCTTCTTCACGTTCCTCCTGTTGACTGTGTCTGCAGCTTTCACCTGCCCATTCTCTTGTCTTAGTTTGGCTGTTTTTGTAACATCATTCTCAGAACCTCCTGAATGAAAATGCCTGGGAACATCAACTTTGGTCCTAACAGGTAACAGACTCAGAACTGGCTCAAGTTTGTGTGTCTGCGGGCAGGTCGCCACTAGGCATAGAGGGGGTTTGCAGGCTGTACACTGTCTTAACCACGCTGGTCATCGTGATGAGGTCGGCCCGCTCCTGCCGGCAGTCCTTGTTGCTCTGGTTCAAAAGATGCTCACGGGAACCAGCAGTTAGCGTAATAGCTGTCGCTGGACTCCCACGTAGTCGACCGCAGTTCGCGTCCCGGACCCGGTGGCTTAAAACTCTCGCCGGGCGCATGTGCGTGCGTGCCCAAGATCCCGAGAGGAGAATGGAGGAGAAGGGATTGCGGTGTGACCATCCCCCCGGGGGGTGATTTCTCGCTTTCTGTCTCTATGTCTCTCTCTGTCTGTCTGGCGAGCGCAGGCACCCTATAGCAAAAATCTCTCCAAAAAAAAAAAAAAAAGATGCTCAGCAGCAACCACTCCGCCGCCTGCTGGGTCTTGTGGCTATTGAATTATAAAACTGGTTCTGGGGAGAATGCCTTGAAGCAAAAAGACTGGATGATTAGGGATGCAAAAAAGGGCAGATCCAAGCAGGCTAGTTATTCATTGTTTTTGTTTTGATTTTTCCTCTCTTTATAATCATTGCATCTCAGGAGCACTTCATCCACTTTCATATCTTCTTTGTCAGTCATCCTGTCTCTGCTGAAATTTCTTACTATGATTCTGAGAGAAGAGTTTCATTTTTCAGTTTACTTGTGATTCTCAGAACAGTATTTAACTAACCTTGAGCTTCCTTGGGACAATCTTTACTGTTCTCACTAACTCTAGTATTTTCCAAACTTAATGTGATAAGCATGATTTCTACAACTTGGGGGAAAAAAGATTACAAGTCTTAACTCCATCCTTGCGGGTACATGACTTGAGTCAAATCTTTTCCTCTAATAAGTATTATCTCTTAGTGAGTTAATAACATTTTTAGCTGAGCAGTTTTCTTCTATGCTCAGCCAGGCATCATATAAGAGTTTTGTTTGATCAGAACTTCCCTAGTACCTTTCTCAGATATAACACTCAAAGCCAAGGCTGTCTCAGCTCCAAAAGCACTCATTAGTGATACAGTGGTAACCCAATGCTCTGCAAGTCTGACTCACATGAGACGATTCTGAGTTCACATCTGGAGACTTCCCTGAACACACCAGGCATGTGTGTGCCAGTGATCTGGGACTGGCTGAAGCTGGGGGTGCATCATGGCATGAAGACCCTACTGGAGATGCCTGTCTTTCAGTTTTTGTGTGTCCAGAATTCTCACTCAGAGAAAAAAAAAATGAACTGTAAAAAAAAAAAAAGTGATACAGGACTATAACAGACCATTGGAAGCCAAGTGCTCTTTACTACCATGTCCCAGGTACTATATTTTACCCTTCAAATATATGTATAACCATCTTATGAATCCAGTCATCTGATCTATCCATTGGAATCTCAACTTCTTTTTGAAATAGGCTTTATAGAAATTCCATTGCTTTTAGTCCTGAAGACTTGAATTCTCATGGTCAGCTGTGGCTCCTACTTCTATTGAACTCTGGACCTCACACATCTCACCCCTGTTGCTCACAAATCTGAACTCTTCAAATACTTCTTCTTTTTGTCCCACACAGTGCTTCTTTTCTTGATTTCTCATGAACCATACAGACAATGCAATATAGTGGGTAGGTATGTTCCCAAAATGTCAAAAACTAAATATTGCAAATTAGACATCTATGGTCTTTAAAGTTCTTTGCCACTATGTCACCATGAAATTTTTCTTATCCACAGGATTCAGCCTATAATCTATGTTGCATGGTCTTTTCTGTAACTCAACTTTCCCTTGTCTTCTCCTGGCATTTCTCCTCCCATATCTCAGTTTATTTCTTTGTATGTAACTATTTGGTTGTTGGAAAATCATGACATATTTTTCTATGCAAAAATGTGTCATGACTTTTCTGATAACCCAATATTTAAGTTTTTGTTTTGTTCTGTTTTGTTTGCATTGCCGTTATCCTCAAGACTTCCCCCTCCCATTCTTAAAGAAGCTTGTCAAGGCATTGTCCCAAATAAAGACAGTTCCCTAAGTGGAACTCTACCACCACTGAGCCTCAGGGAAGATAAATTCACAGCTTACATATCTTGAAAATGCAGGTCTTTGTCTTTTTAAATTCTGTCTTTGTCTTTTTAAAACACAATGCTGGGGTTTTTCTTTAATTTTTTAATTAATAAACTTCACATTTTTAGAGCAGTTTTAGGCTCACAGAAAACCAAGCAGAAAGTACAGAGAGTTTCCATATACCTCTGTCTGCACATACATACAATTTCCCTCATTACTGATACTTTACATCATCAAGGTTCACTTTTTACGATCAAGGAAACTACATCATTATTACCTCAAGTCCATAGTTTGCATTAAGGTTCACTCTTGACATCTTACCAAGGAGCATAATTGCTGGATGCTATGGTAAGAGCATGTTATATTTTTTTAATTGCCAAAACTGTCTACCAAAGTGTCTGTGCCATTTTGCATTCCTATTGGCAATGAGTGAGTGTTCCTGCTGTTCCCATCTTTACCAGTAAAGTCAGCAGAATTTTGGTCACTTTAACAATGGCATCTCATCGTTTTAATTTGCAATTCACTAATGAATTAAGATGCTGAGCATTTTTCTTTTTATTGCCAGAAGGTGCATACACTTGCCAGATGGGGGGGGTGGGGGCAGGGGGGAGGGAGGGAGAAGCAGAAAGCAACCTTCAGTGGAATGCAACCATGCTGCAATCCTTTTTCTCCATATATTCATTCTATTAGGATTTGTGGCACAAAAACATACACACTTGGCATGCTTTTCAACCCACTGGGGCTGGGATTGGAACCTCAATCAATCATGTAGGATCTGGCTCCCTACACACTTTGCTTAACCACTGCACTATGGGGCTGGCCCATGAACATCTTCTCATGTTATTATTATTATCTCTATGCATTTTTTTTTTTGAGAGGTTTTTGCTATAGGGCATGTGCACTCGCCAGACAGACAGAGAGAGACAGAGAGACAGAAAGCGAGAACTCACCCCCCAGCGGGGATGGCCATGCTGCAATCCCTTCTCCTCCATTCTCTCTCAGGATCTGGGGCATGCATGCACATGCGCCCGGCGTGAGTTTTAAGTCACCGGGTCTGGGACGCGAACCGTGGTCGACTACATGGGAGTCCAGCGACATAGCCATTACGTTAACTGCTGGTCCCATCTCTATGTATTCTTTAATGAGGTGTCTGTTCAGACATGCTGGTTTGTTTTTGTTTGTTTGTTTGACTCTTTCTTTCTTTTTTCTTTTTCTTTTTTTGGAGGGGGGTTGGGGGGAGAGGTTTTGACTATAGGGTGCGTACTCTAGCCAAAAAGACAGAGATACAGAAAGCGAGAAATCACCCCCCCCAGGGGGGGATGGCCATGCTGCTGTCCCTTTTCCTCCATTCTCCTCTCGGGATTTTGGGCACGCACACATGCCCGGCGTGAGTTTAAGCCACCAGGTCCGGGACTGAAATCACAGTCATCTATATGGGAGTCCAGTGACATAGCCATTATGCCAACTGCTGGTCCCAAGACATGCCGGATTTTTAAATAAGATTTTTAGAATATCCACGATTTTGTGTTATCTTTGACTCTGCTTTTAGAATTAAGAAGAACCCATTCTAAGTCTTTCATTTTTACAAATAAGAAAATTGAGATAGTACAGGTGAAAACTGAATCTATGAAAATAGCTATACATTTAGAAAGAAGAGGAAAGCTTAGAAGTCAGCAAAATAATACAGTAAAGAACCAGAGAGAAAGAAATAGAAGAACAGCACAGTATATGAGTCGAAGAAGGCAAGAGGTGAAGTAGATCGCTTCTTTTGAACGAGCTTTGCCAGCAGCAATAGGCTCTTTGTGTAGTACAAATAATCACTGATCACTGGAGGCAGCCTGACAGAGCAGAAAGAGCATTAAACTGCCTCTGCCAGTAACCTAGGGCACACAACTTAAAAACTTTCTAGTGTGTTCATCTGTAAAATGAGACCATGCTTCTTATACTTAAAATTTTGTTTTCTTTCCTGCGGTATTTTCTCTTTTACCTTATCCATTTTTTGTGAATCATGTCTTCTTTTATAATTTTGCTAATTTACATAGTATCTACCTCCTAAACCTTGTTATATCTCAAGTATTGGTCATCTAACCAAGATTTCATTTCCTTTCTGCATGCTTAGATTTATAGTAAGAATAACTCTTTAAAAACATCTAACATAGTATTGTGAGCAGAAAATCTATGTAACTATCCCTCTCTTTTGTTTTTTTTTTCCCCTCTCTTGTTATAATTTCACCAGGATGTTGCAGTATAAACCTGACCATGTATTCTGTATAATTTCAAGAAATTAAATAAAATTCCCTCCTTAAGTAATCTATGTATCTGCCATATTATGTTATCTTGGACACTAATAAAATTTGAAATTAAGGGGCCAGCAGGTGGCGTGGTGGTTAAAGGCGCTGGACTCCCACGCGGCCAATCGCAGTTCAAGTCCTGGACCTGGTGGCTTGCTTTTTCACTTTCTCTCTCTCTCTTTCTCTGTCTCTCTCTGATCGAACTGGAAAATAATAATAATAAAGTTAAATAAAATAATTATTTTTTAAATTTTTGGAATTAAATAATTTGAGGAGATTAAAATAACTATAGCCAAAACTAACTCTAATCAAGTGTTTACAAAGGGAGCTAGTACCAGAAGTAGTCTTTATCCAAGTGAGAGTTTCACAGCTTAAATTTGCAAACAAACTGTCAAACATTTCTTACTCTCTTGGATATAAACAGTATAAAACAGTTAAGATATAATTACAGCTAATAATTGTTACTATTACTATAGTGGCTCAGTTTATATAATAGTACTTATACCCTAATTAAATGAAGCACTCAGAAATTAACATAAGCAATTAAAATGTTAAGTAGTTACACTATGCAGATAAACACATGAAAACTAAGAACAGAGAGCCAGATAAGAGAAGAAGACTGAGTCCGCAATGAGAGCTGAGATCTAGTGATTTTAGAGATAAGAGCAATGAAGATGTGCTGCTGAGAATTTAGAGTAGAGTCCCTGTATCCTTCTGTCTCTCTCTGTCTCTTTCTGTCTCTTTGTCTCTGTCTTTTCTTTTCTTTTCTTTTTTGGAGAGGTTTTTGCTATAGGGCGCGTGCGCTCGCCAAACAGACAGAGAGAGACAGAGAGGCAGAAAACGAGAAATCACCCCCCAAGCGGGATGGCCACACCGCAATCTCTTCTCCACCATTCTCCTCTCGAGATCTTGGGCATGCACGCACACGCGCCCGGTGTGAGTTTAAGCCACCGAGTCCAGGACTCGAACCGCAGTCGACTACATGGGAGTCCAGCGACATAGCCATTACTCTAACTGCTGGTCCCTCTGTCTTTTCATTTTTAAAATTTTTCTTTTTAAAAAAATTTTTAAAGTTTTTTCTTGGCTCTGAAATCCTCCTTTATCTTGGTAATAATCCCCTCCCCTTTCCCCCTCGCATCTAGGCAAACAGAAAAGGAAGGCCAGAAGAAGACTGAGTCTGTCATGAGAGCTGAGATCTAGTGATTTCATTTTTTGATTTTTAAATTAACAAATAAATAATTTGTTTGTTTACTTGCTTTTTCCATTTGTCTCTTTTTTCTTTCTCTCTTTCTCTGTTTTCTTTTCCTTTTTTGTTTACCTCATCACTTTGCTGCTCAGCCTCCACCCACTCACTGTTTAGACAAGTCTAAGTGAAAAGTGGCCAAATTCTAAATATTATTTGGGTCCTCATATTCCTCAACTCCCACTGAATCTGTGACACAAAGGGAGAAAAACGCAATGCCAGAGTTTGCAGACCAGATCCTCCTGTGTGCCTCTGATCGCTCAGGTTGATCTTCTAGAAATTAGGAAGAAACAACCCATCAGGTGACTAGAAATCACCGCAGGAGCACAAGAAATATGCGAAACCAAGAAAATACCTCTCCCTCAAGGGAAAATAATAACTCCTCTTCATCCACACACAGTACAATGGAACTCACAGAAATATCTGATAAAGAATTTAGAGTATTCATAGTGACAAAGCTAACAGAGATGGAAGAGAAGAGAGACAACGCACATCAGAAGAAAAGAGCCAGTGAGTTCCAGAAGGTGAGGAAGTTCTTGTGAGAGCTGAAAGAGGAAATACACACCATAAAAAAGAATCAATTGGAACTGTTGGAGATGAAGGCTATACTACAGGAAGTCAAAACCTCCTTTTAAAATTATTAAAGCAGACTAGATGATACAGAAAATCAAATCTCAGATGTAAAAGACAGAATCACTGGAGTAGTAAAATCCACCATGAAGACTGAGAAAATAGCCCCCCAAAATGACAATAATATATGAGAAATACTAGCAACCATTAAATATCCAAACATCCAGATAATCAGTATCCTAGAAGGTGAAGAGACTAATAAGGGCATTGACAATCTATTCCATGAAATCTTGGAAGAAACTTCCCAAACCTAGAGAGGCATTCAAAGATCCAGTCCCAATAAATACAAAGGACCCAACATAGAATCAACCCAAGATATTCTCCAAGACACATTATAGCCAGAATAACTAAAACCCCAGACGACGACAAGATACTCAGACTGGCAAGAGAGAAATGTCAAGTTACCTACAAAAAATATCCCATCAGGCTAACAGCTGACCTCTCATCAGAAACAATGCAAGCAAGGAAAGAATGGGAAAATATATTCAAAGTATTGAGTGAAAAACAATGTCAAACAAGAATACTATATCCAGCAAGATTATCCTTCATTTGAGAAGAGAAGACAAGAACATTCTCAGATAAACAAAACCTGAAAGAATTTACCAACACCAGACCAGCTCTCCAAGAAGTTCTGAAGGGAGTGCTATCCTAGGAAAACTAAAGTCAGACACACAGAGATAAGAGTTCTAAAACAACTAAGAAAATGGCCAGCTTAATGGTAGGGACAAGTCCAGAGTGGAACTTTATCTTCCAGGATTTAAACGGAAAGATTGAACCACAACAGAAGATAAAGTACATGAATCTGAAGGGGTGAAGTAGAATTTTATGACTTGTGACTAAAACATTACTAACCTTCTATGCTTTGTTTTTCAGTGTTAAGTTTTGTCTTGCGTTGTGAACAGGTCCATGTACCTACTATTGTAAAAGAATCCTAACCTGTTTCCTGGCTTTAAATATTAAGCAAAGTTCTCTTAACATGTTTTGATTTTGATTTATTAAAGCTAAAACTGTCTTTCATGAATTAAAAAATGTATTTAAGAAATATCTATTTAGGAACCACAGTAAGCTATATAGCCTCTGCATGTGCTATTTATAGCATATTCATTCTACCCACAGGGTTTCATGCCTAAAGTCAACTTTGTTCACAGATATGTATATATCAGTTGAACTTACTATTAAAAGTATTTAGATTAATTAAGATATTTTGTGAATCAATACAATGTGGGAAGGAATAAAGAAATGGAAAGCAACTGCAGATACCAGAGACAGGGTGGGAGGAGGATGGGAAATGGCAGAGGGTGAGAAATAGGGAGGGGGAAATATATATATATATATATATATATATATATACACATACACATACACACACACATATATATATACATATATATATGTATATATATATATATATATATATACACACACACACACAAGAAACAAGAAATAGAAAATTATTTGTTGACAATAACATGTATGATTAAGCCACTTTACAGTATATTCTGGCTGGAAAATTGCATTTTGTATGCTGTGGTGCTGTTCAGTGAAAATATGTAAAATAAATAAATTAATAAAAAACAATAGATATAAAATATTTTGAAAAAGAAAGCCAGATGATATAAAAGAAAACCAGCAATGTGAAATGAATTAGAGAGGAAGTGAGAAAATATTAAACCAAAGGCTCACTTGAAAAACTGAAGTGTCTAAGAGGCCAGTCAAGAATGTACACAGTCAGGTGCTATCTAATCTAGCAGCAAAATATAGGGTGGCCAAATCTATCAAGATAACTTAGTGGGTAGACTTATTTTCTCCCAGAGAGCAAAAATGTACCTGAGAATACTTTTTATGGACTAGGATGTAACTTTAAAAGTGAAGATAAAATCACTAGACTCTAGAACTCTGTGTAAGGTGGGCAGGGGAGACAAGTAAATAAAACTTACTGCCAAAAGTCCTCATGGTTCACACAGCCCCTACACCCACTATCCAAGTATACCTATATCTTTAAGTCACTAGAAGATACACATCTACAACATCTTAAGAAAGTATGAAACAAACCTGGAAATGAGAAAAGGCAAGAAGGAGAGCCATTTCCAGGGACTGGAGTATTTATGAGATAAAATACGGTTATTATCTCATTTCAGTGTTGGAAAGTCTAAATCCAATTACTTCTTCCTAAAAAAAAATAAAGGAAAAAACTCACCAAAGATGATATTAACAAATATTTCTTTCTCTTTCTCTAGTTACTCTCATCCTTTACTCCTTTATCATCTAGTTGCCAGGAAAACATTTGAACTGAAATTAGGAAACACCCCGACAATGGAAATAGCCCTTTTCCACTGAGTTTACTAAGAACCTCTTTTCCAAGAACCACTGTTGTGAACAGAACCTGCTCTGGCATCAAAAGGTATCATGGTAGCCCTCCATCTCTTTCATGAAAGCTTCATAAACATCATCTTTAGTCTATACTGAAACAGGAACAGAAGGACCAGGTTTGGAGGCCACTTCGGCAAGAGGCATAGCAGAATCATCTTCTGACTTTGGGGAGCAGCCGTTAGCCCCTTTATTCTTCTGATGCACCCTCAGCACAGTGGGCACAAATGGAGTGATCTCTGCCTTGGGATTAGTGATTCGTGGCTTGGCACTGATGGCTGTAATAGCTTTCTTCTCAATGGTGGCTGCACTTGTATCAGTCTTGCTAAATCAAGTTGGGTGGGGCACTTAAAACCCCTAGGTTAGGCAAGGAAACTGGTGGGAAGAAAAAAACAAAACAGGTAAGGCAGGTCCAAGAGGAGGCACCAAAAGTGGGCACATGATGCCAGGATGAGGTAGAGGGATACCTGGAGGTGCTGGTAGAAGTAGCCTGGGGGGTGGGGGGGGTTCCTTGAGGAGAAGGTGGGCCTGGAGGCAGACCTGGAGGTGTATCTGGGGGAGGGCCAGGAGGCTGGCCTGGTGGTAATCCTGGAGGTAAAAGTCCTTGGAGTCCTGGACATCCAGGTGGTCTCAATAATGGAGAAGCTCCTGACAGAGGCCCAGTAGGAAGGCCTGTGGGTGGCTATAAAGTCGGAACAGGAGGAGGTCTGAGAGGAGGTGGTCCTGACATGGGAGGTGCCTGAGAAGGAGAAACAGACTGTGGGGGTGCCTGCTGCTGTGAAGAAGCAATAGATGTGCCATCAGAATGAGGTTCCTCTTTATGCTGTTTTTGAAACTGCTTTTCCATTTCAGAATCATTAGAATCATCATTGTTGTCATCATCTGAAAAATCCTCTACTTTTTGACTCTCCTCTGGGATTGTTTTTTTTTTTTTTTTGAGAGGTTTTTTTCGCTATAGGGCGTGTGCGCTCACCAGACAGACAGAGAGAGACAGAGAGACAGAAAGCGAGAAATCACCCCCCCAGAGGGGATGGTCACGCTGCAATCCCTTCTCCTCCATTCTCCTCTCGGGATCTTGGGCACGCACGCACACGCGCCCGGAGTGAGTTTTAAGCCACCAGGTCTGGGATGCGAACCGCGGTCGACTATGTGGGAATCCAGCGACATAGCCATTACGCTAACTGCTGGTTCCCTCCTCTGGGATTTTCTGACCTGCCATTGGAAGCATCATGGCTTAAAGAGGAGTCAGCTCCTTCATATTCTACTTTTTCTTCCTTGATTTTCCAGGCATATTTGCAAATCGTACACTCAGACCTGACCTTTTTCTTCATTGTTGTCTATCTGCTGCCAGACAGGCACATTCAAGTAGACCCCAGATGCAAACCCAGATCCTTTCCACATGGTCTCCAGCACCACACAGGAGCGCCCCCCACTGCCATACCATACCATCATGGCCAGGCCTAAATATAGAGCTACGTGTCAAAAATTCTAACTGGCCCAGCTTGAATCAAGAACTTATTCGTGTTCCAATCAATTTGGTATAGAGTCACCTTACTCAAAGTGGTTCCTAGAGGCTCAACTTTGACTCTGAGGAAGCACTGGATCGTTGTAAACTGAACAGATACACTCTATTCTTTTCATTCCTTCTCCCAGTTATTCAAGATGAAAACCCCATAAGTTAGCTCAAGTTTATTCTCTGTTATATAGTTTTGTCACCAGGGATGAATCCATTCTTCTTTCAAAATTTCTTATACCTATTCTCTATACTCACTCACTTTATTACCTGCCAAAATGATAGTTCAAAAAAGGGATAGTTCACTGTAGTTACATTTATATTTCTTTACTTGTGGAGTTAAGTTTTTATTTTCATGTTACCGACTTTTACTATTTTTTTTTCCTTTATTGGCCTGTATTATGAATTGAATTGTGTCCACCTTCCTCTGCCACCTGCCAAACTTGTATGTTGAACTGCTAATCCTCAATGTGATTATATTCAGAGACAGGAACTTTAAAGAAGTAATTAAAGATAAATGAAGCTCTAAGTGTAGGGCCCTAATCCAATAGAGCTCATTTCCTTGTAAGAAGAGGAAAAGCCACCAGGCATTCTGCACACACAGGCAAGGCCAGTACGGACATAGCAAGAAGGCAGCAGTTTGCAAGCCAAGAAGAAAGCCCTTGGGAGAAACCAGAACTGCTGAAACCTTGATCTTTGACTGCTAACCACCAGAATCTGTGAAAAGTCAATCATGTGTTTAAGCTGCATAGTCTGTGGTATTTTATTATCATGACAGCCCTAGCATACTAGCCCAGTTTGCCTCTTTATTCATTACCTATTTTTATTTTGCAATGTTTGTTTCTTCTGGTAACACATCTCTAAACATGAAGACTCTTAGCCCATCACTAAAGGAGTCTTTGAAAGTTTGTGGGAAATGGAATTAAAGTACAAGTTTATTTTGCTGCAAAAAAAAATTTTTTTTTTTTTTTTGGAGAGGTTTTCGCTATAGGGCGCGTGCGCTTGCCAGACAGAGAGAGAGAGACATAGAGACAGAAAGCAGGAAATCACCCCCCAGGGGGGATGGCCATGCCGCAATCCCTTCTCCTCCATTCTCCTCTCGGGATCTTGGGCACGCACGCACACGCGCCCGGAGTGAATTTTAAGCCACCGGGTCCGGGACATGAACCGCGGTCGACTACGTGGGAGTCCAGCGACATAGCCATTACGCTAACTGCTGGTTCCCCCTGCAAAAATTTTTTGAAGTACATTTGTTCAGTTTTTCAAAGCATGCAATTTCCATTAACTTTCTGAATCCCCCCTTGTACATATTAAATGCTAATTTTTTTCTCACCCACCTTCACCTTATTTGGTTTACATAATAACATATTTTTAGAGTAGTTAAATTTTTCAAATTTTTCCTTTATGGGTCCTACATTTGAAATTATACCTAAGAAAAGGCTTCCCATCCTCAAAATGATATAATACAGGTTGATTTTTTAATATAGCTAAACAATTATCCCTATACCATTTATTCGATCATTATCCCACTAATTTGAAACCTTTTATCATATTCTAAATACTTATGTACACTTAAAACTGTTGCTTTTTGCTTATGATACTCATTCATTGAGTAATTCATTTTGGAGGCTACATTCTTCCACATTTTTTTCTTTTTTGGAGAGGTTTTTTCTATAGGGCACGTGCACTCACCAGACAGAGAGAGACAGAGAGACAGAAAGCGAGAAATCACGCCCCGGGGAGATGGCCACACCACAATCCCTTCTCCTCCATTCTCCTCTCGGGATCTTGGGCACCTACGCACACGCGCCCAGCGTGAATTTAAGCCGCCGGGTCAGGGACTCGAACTGCGGTCAACTACATGGGAGTCCAGCGACATGGCCATTATGCTAACTGCTGGTCCCTCATTCTTCCACATTTATCATTAGGAAAAATATAATTTCCCCCCAAGTTTAAGAAACATTATGTTCGAAGTCTTGAATTGTAAAAATTATAGGGAAACTTTTTATATTAGATTAAAATTAAAATAGTATCATATAATTGCTTTTAGCTAACAAAAGACATCAGAATAAATAAACATATACAAAATCATAGTGGTGAGCAAATGCAGGGAAGGGGAGTAAGCGCTGATTTGGTCCAATTATCATATTGATAAAAATAGAAAAATGGCAGAAAAAGGAAAAGAAAAATGGTAGAGAAGAAATTATATGAGGATGGTCAGTTGGCTTCTTCAGGCTCCTTTCAAAAAATAATCTTGTCCTGGGACCAGCAGTTAGCATAATGGCTATGTCGTTGTACTCCCATGTAGTTGACCGCAGTTCGAGTCCCGGACCCAGTGGCTTAAACTCACTGTGGGCGCATGTGCGTGGGTGCCCAAGATCCCCAGAGGAGAATGGAGGAAAAGGGATTGCGGCATGGCCATACCCTAGGGGTGGGGGTGGGGGGGTGATTTCTCGCTTTCTGTCTCTCTGTCTCTCTCTGTCTGGCGAGTACACGGCGCCCTATAGCAAAAAAACTCTCAAAAAAAAAAAAAAAAAAAAACAACTTGTCCTTTTTTAAAAAATTAGTTATTCGATGGGAGCAGCCAGGGGTATAATGATTTCAACACTGGACTCGCATCTTGTTCACCATGTTTGAGTCCCAGACACAGTGCCTTAAAACTCATGCCCAGCACTGGTACTGCCCAAAATCCTGAGAGAATGGAGAAGGGATTGCGGCATGGCCATCCTCCCTGGGGGTGATTTCTCCCTTTCTGTCTCTCCGGTGCAAACACGTGCACTCTAGCAAAAACAAACAAACAAACAAACAAACCTCTCTAAAAAAGAAAGGAAAAAAGAAAAAAAGTTATTCAAAATTGTTTTCCCTCCTCTCGCTTTTTTATTTAAATTTATTTACGTTCATTCACTGTACATCATTACAGCATACAAAATGAGATTTTCCATCCAGAGTACACTGTATATTGTCTCAATCAAGCACATCAACAAACATGTTATTGTCAGCAAATAATTTTCCATTTCTTGTTTCCTGTATGTTTTGCTTTATTTCCCCCCAACCTTGATTCCCTATCCCTATTCTCTTGATTAAACTTCGGTAGTAATGCATAATGTACCAGGAGAGCTATTTTAACGAAGAACCCTAAGGTTAAGTTACAAAGAGCTTCTTGGGGAGAAGAGAAGCCACCTGATGGGAGCAGTGTGAGGTCAGAAAACCCACCTAAAGAGGAAGAGGCCGTTGTTACAGAGGTTCTCTCAAGGAAACGGTATACAGGAGGCGGGAGGCGTAAGTTGTGAAGGCCCAATATGTCTACGTTGTAGGTGTTCTGACATGGCTTGAATCTCCTGTCTATGCTCAGGACTGGCACTAGTCCGGGAATTTGGGAGAAATCTCGGCAGACTTGAAAACCATGCCAAAGCTTTAGCTGTTATGACGAAAACTTCTTTTCTCTCTCCTTTCCACGTGCCGAGCACTTTTCACACAATGCGCACCATATCACCACATAACAGATATGGAAGATAGCGTCACCACGGCTTTAGAGATAAATTCGAGCTACGAAGAATCATAAAGTGCCCAAGTTCACCTTCGCAAAAACTTGTGCATCCCAAAGGAAACCGCTCGCGAACCAAAATATCTGCTCTAAACTCTAATACCGCGGGCGCCTCACAGGGGTCACGGTAAGGTCGGACAAGCTGGGGCTGAGCGCGGGCACGGACCCTGGAGAGAGCTGCACGCAGAGGTCAACCCCGCCCGGTCGCCTCTCCTCTCCGACTCCCCGACGGCGTGCGAGCGCGAAGGGCGGACGCCGACGCCGCGGCGGGGCAGAGCTAGCTGAGAGGGCGGCGGCAGGAAATGCCCGGCAGATAAGAACGCGCTCGGTCCCGTCTCGGACTGCAGACGGCAAGTTCCGCTGGAGGACGGAGCTCGAGCCTTCCAGAAGCTCCGGGCCACCAAGCCCATCCCGGCGTCCTTTGCGCCGCAGACCGCCCCGGTCCCTTCGGCCGCCGTCATTTCGGAGTTGCTATAGAAACCCCGGCTGTAGCCATGTCCTTGCAACCGGTCCCTCCGTCGCGGGTGTTCCTGGAACTCGCTCCCTGGACTGACCGAGGCCGGGAGAACGATGCGGTTTCGGGAGAGGCACTGGCCAGCCTGCGCCGCCCCCTGTCCCCCGCGCAGGCCCAGACGGCTCCCGGCCAGGTGCACGTACGCGGCACCGCGGAGGTGTCTGCGCGCCCCGACCGGGCTCTGCTGGCGGTGCGAGTGAGCAGCACCAAGGAGGCGGCGGCCGAGGCCAAGAAGAGCGTGTGCCGCCGCCTGGACTACATCACGCAGAGTCTCCAGCAGCAGGGCTTGCAGGTGAGAGACCCCGAGGAACTGCGAGCCTGGCTGCGCAGAGGGGTCGCAGATGGCCAGGTGCCCACCTGCACCTGGGCGAGAGGGAAGAGTGGAGGGGGTGGAGGGCATTAAGGAAGCCTTGGTTGTATCGGGTTCCGGACATCAGGACCTCACAGAGTGAGTCTATACTGAAGCGATTGTTTGGCCTCGAGTGAACTTGAAAGATAAAAGGCGGCAAATTGGGTAAGGTTTTAATCTGGCACTATTTGCTGCAGCGGTTTTGGTTTTAAACTTGAAATAATGAATAACTTGCCGTATTAGATGTCAATACTGGCCTAAGTAGTGTGTCGTACACTGAGCATTTTTTGTCGTTTTTATTCTATACCATGGAATTAGCAAGTGAAGAGCAGGACCTGCTTCAGTATCTTTAGCAAACTATTGTTTGCTAAAGAGAGAGGGAGAAGGTTCCATTCATCTTCATTTTATAAAGATTTCTCTCACATTTTGAATTTTAACTTTTTTTCCTAATTAAACAGTGTATTGTAGATGTCCCATATATGAAATACCTCTACTTACATATCTGAGTCAAGTCACTAAGGTAAATCTTACTTTAAGTCTACTTCTAAGGAAAGAAGAAAACAAAATGAATTAGCTTTATTTAATCTGCACATTACTCTTAGACTTCTTGGGCAGTGTTAAGGTGGGAGGCCCAAATCTACCAGGGCTTACTGGTAATATTTACAGATTCCAAAGAGCATGTGTACTGGGAGGTTCACCAGGGGAAGGCATGCGTTTTGTTTACTTAGTGAAATAGGACAGGATGCAGCACTGATGGCCCAGTGGTGCATGATCCCTGTGGTCAGGGAGCTCAGGCTCAGGTTGTGTGCCTTAAGATCAAAGCATACTGGAACCAGCAGATGGCATAATGGTTACATTGCTGGACTCCTAGTAGTGGACTGGGCTTGAGATCCCATGCCCAGCAGCTTAAAACTCATGCCAGACTCGGGTGGGTGCATGTCCAGGATCACCTAGAGGAAAATGGAGAAGGGATTGTGGTGTGGCCATCACTTGTGGGGGTGATTTCTCTGGTGAGCACATAGCAAAAAAAGAAAAAAAAAAACAACTCTAAAAAGATCAAAGCATATGTAAGTCAAGTAAAAGATCAGTGCAGACTTCCTGTTGCCAAGACAGGGGTCTGCTTAGTACTTATATTGTTAAACAATTACAGTAAAATGTTAGCTTATCTAACAGAATTGGGAGCATATGTATGGTAGTATTTAGTGTCTCTGGTCTTTTGATGTTGAGATGGGAGAGGTTTGCACACTTCTGGGACCCCAGCCCAGAGCCAATTACGTGAGGTAAAAGAAGCCTTCAGAAAATGTTTAAGAAGCCCAGCTGGAACCAGTAGCTAGGTCTCAAGACCTGACAATGAAGGAGGGATGGGAAAAGCTCAGTGTGTGGTGCCTACTCACAGGCATGTTTTTCTGTTTTGTTTTTGGAGAGGTTTTTGCTATAGGGCACATGCACTCGCCAGAAAGACAGAGAGAGACAGAGAGACAGAAAACAAGAAATCACCAGCAGATGGTGTAATGTTTCTGTTGCAGGACTCCCACATAGTGGACTGCAGTTTGAGTCCTGGTCCCAGTGGCTTAAAACTTATGCCGAGCATGTATGCATGCATGCCCAAAATCCCAAGAAGAGAATGGAGGAGGAGAAGGGATTGCAACGTGGCCACACCCGCTAGGGGTAATTTCTCTCTTTCTGTCTCTCTGGCGAGTGCATGCACTCTATAGCAGAAATCTCTCTCAAAAGAAAAAAGAAAAAGGGAAGAGCTGAACAGTTCATTTCACTACATTTGAAAACCTTTTCTAAAGTAAATACAAAATTTAACTTTTTCATCAGAAAGATGTACCCTATTTTTTTAAAAGAATTATTTATTTATTATTATTATTACTTAATTTGCTATAGGGCATGTGCACTCACCAGAGACAGACAGAGAGAGAGTGAAAAAGTAAGCCACCAGGTCTGGGGTTCAAACTGCAGTGGGCCATGTGGGAGTCCAGCACCTTAATCACCATAACCACCTGGTGGCCCCTATTTCCCCTATATTTACTCACAGCTTAGAAAACCTTAATATAGGATGTTTTCTAAAAACATCCTGGCCCAGGCCTAGTGCTTCAAGAAACATTTATATCATGATAGTGTAGAATTTACTTTTGCTGAGTGTTTTCTCTCTGCTAAATATTTTATATACAAGATTTCATCAAATCCTCAAAATAGTTCTAAAAAGTATAGATGGTAGATTTTTTAAATATGGAAACTGAGGCTCAGAAAAACTGAGTAACTTTCACAGGAGATATTCAGTAAATTTGTATTCAGTTATTTATAAATTAAACATTTTTAAAGTTCTGACATTCCTGTAACATTAAGTATGCTTTCTGTATAATTTGTCATGTAGGTAATGTAAAAATTATTGTAAATGGAGTGACAGTTATGAAATTTTATGCAAATATTTATAGGTTTCTGAATTTATGTCACTTTTAGGAAAATTTTTAAATGTCAGAGCAGTTGTTTTATATACTTTGTATTATCTTCCTGATTTTAATACATTTGGGCTGGTAATTAGTATTTTAGGGTAATTGCATATAGCAGCCAAACATTCAGTAATCATACTCTGGTACTTTCTCTTTCAGTCAGAAAATGTAACAGTGACAAAGGATTTTAGAAGAGTGAAAAATGCTTATCACATGGAAGCAGAGGTGTGTAGTAAATAATTGTGAACAGCATGACTTTGGGGACACGATCTGTCATTCATTTTTAATTCTTGAACTAAGGTATACAGAAGAAAAGCTTCTGTATACGATAAAAGTTTTTTCATAAAATCAGTTTTGGTGTTACACATCTGTGTGAATTTTTGGAATATATTTAATGAGGTTTATTAAAGAAAAGCTTAAAAGGAATGAAAATAGCAATGTAGAACTAGCAGTTAATTACCACATGAATAAAATTTCAGTAATATTATTGCCTAGTGACAGGAAACACTATAGAAATTTCTTTCCAGATACAAAGTAAATTAATAAAGTCATAACATAAAGGGTTGAAACGCCTTTCAACATTCTTTTGCTTTGCAATGCAATTTCACTGGTTTGTGCTAAGTATTATTTAAAAATAAAAACTACTCAGCCACTACGTAAATTTAAAGAACAAAACGATTTCTAATATACTTAGCAGTACAATGTTTAGTTTATGTAACAGCTTATACTCTTCACTTGCCTTTAAAGGTCTGATGATCAGGATTTATGAAATCAGAGTCTGTGGTTAGGTTACAGAACTGCTGTCCATGTCCCATACACTGTGGACTATGTGTTTAGTCCGTGCTGTCTCCTTGTCACAGGAAACAAAGAAAAGTGAGGTTAGGGTGGAGTCTTGTTTATCTATGAGATAATCTTTTGTCTTTAGAGACAGAAAATACTTCAACAAATCACTTGATTTTATCTTTAGGCAGGTAATATACTGTTGTTCCAATTTTAAAAGTGTGATTTTAGATTCAGACCACTTAGACCCAGACTCATCCAAGGTCAAATACTAAGAATCAGAAGAGCCAGCAGATGGCACAGCGGGAAAATGTGACACTGCAAGGCTGACCCTAAGGAAGGTCCTGAGGGGCTGAAGACCGCCCTGACTATGCCTGGCCCAGGTGTGCCCGTGATGAGGCTGGCTAAAACTGGGGTCAGTCGCTAGGTCAAGACTTTGTCAGAAGTGGTGATGTCTGTCTCTTTTGCTCGTAGAAGGGAGGAATAAAATGAATTATAATGAAAATTAGAACCATGGCTTCTCATCTCCTGAGACAGTAATTTCCAGAATATTGTTTGTTGCCCCAGTGCTTACTTTAATAGTTCAACGATTTCTCCACTTAAAAATTAGTAGTAAGGACTGAAAAATATCTTTTAAAACAGGATAAAGAGCAATCTGGTAATACTCCAAATTACAGAATTCAAAAGCTGAGAGTATGTGGGGCAGGTGAGTAGCATAGTGATTGTGAAGCTGGACTCCCACATGGCCAGGCATGATTCAAGTCCCGCACCCGGCACTTTGAAACTCACGCCAGGCTTATGTGTATGTGTGCCCAAAAATCTCAAGAGGAGAGTGGAGGAGAAAGGATTGCGGCATGGCCATCCCCCCCCAGTGAGTGATTTCTCTCTCTCTGTATCTCCAACGAGTACACGCGCCCAATAGCAAAAATCTCTCTCAGAAAGGGCTATGAGTATGCTATAGCACATCTCTTATAATTATTATCTGTTAAGACTTCTGATTATAATTTGTAGTGAATTTAGAAAGGAGCAGATTATCTTAGTTAAGAAGGTTTATTGTGAGGATATACCAGGGATTGAAGAAGAAAAGTTTCCCAGCAACTACACAGCCCGTCTTCATGGAAGACGAATGTTTTTCAGATCACTGAGTTGTTGGTAGGGAGTGACCTTCCAGGTACAGAAAGAGTTAGAGTTACTTGTTTTAAGATATGACAAAATAAGGATTTGGCTAAACTGCTCCTCTTCCTTCTGTTTTACTTACCTTTTTCATGGTTTTTATTTGTATTCAAATTTCTTAAGAGAGGATATGATTACATGTTGTATAGGGCTTTCTGCTAGCAAGAATTTGTATCATACAATGTAGCACAAGATTGGCTTTAGTTGAGCACCAACAGTCAACAAAGACCAGGTTAGTAGGGTTCTGAGATCCAAATTGTGCCAAACCTATGCATTAAAAAACAGTGAATGGTTAGAGCCAGCAGATGGCAGAGTGGCTAAGGGCACTAGACTCCCACATGGCTGACCACAGTTCAAGTCCTGGACCTGGCGACTTACTTTCTCTTTCTCTCTTTTGCTCTCACTCTCACTCTCGTTCTGGCCCTCGCTGGTCAAATTTAAATAACTCACTAAATAAATAAAGTTAAAAAAAAAAAAATGAATGGGACCAATGGGTGGTATGGTGGTTAAGGCACTGGACTCCCATGGAACTGTGGTGTGGCCATACCCCTGCCCCCATTTCTTTCTGTTTCTCTGGCTAGCATAAACACCGTATGGGGAAAACCTTTAAAAATATAAAAAAGACAATATGTGGCTTTATGGCTATGAGTGTAGAAGACTGAAAACTGTCTAAAAAATACCAGCATTTTCACAGACTTTTAATTATATGGATAGGATTAGATGGTAGACTCTTACAAACTTAATAACAAAAAAGCAAATAACATGATTGAAAAATTGACAAAGGGTATGAATAGACATGTATCTAAAGAATACATACAGATGACCAACAGATATAAGAAAATGTACTCAACATTGCTTTCAGAGAAATACAAGACACCCACAGTGGGCTATCACTTCACACCTTGGATAGAATGGCTATCATCCCCCCCCCAAAAAAAAAGCAAAAAACAGTGTTTGTAAGAATGTATAGAAATTAGAACTCTTGTATGCTGCTGCTGGGAATGTAATATAGTATAACCACTGTGGAGAAATGTGGAATGTCTTCAAAATATTTAAAATAGAACTACTATGTGATCTAGCAACCATACTTCTGGGTATGTACACAGAAGAATTGATATTAGGATCTGGGAGAAATAACTGTATTTGCAGTGTTATTCAAATCACCAAGATATGGAAACCTTACAGATATTTATATGACAGACAAATAGATAAAGAAAACGTGGTATATAAGTACAATAGAATATTATTCAGTCTTAAAAAGAAGACAATCTTAGCATTTGTGCCAACATGGATGTACATCGTGTAGGTGAAATAAGTCATCCACAGAAGGACAAATACTGCATTATCCCATTGATATGAAATATGTAAAATAATTAAACCTACAGATGCAGAAAATAGAATGGTATTTGTCAGAGAATCAGAGGAAGGGGAAATGGGAAGTTCTTATTTAATGGGTATAAAGCTGGGAGTTATATAAGATGAATAAGTTCTAGATACCTACTGCATAATAGGGCCTATAACTTTAATGTGGTGTTAATGCTCTTAAAAGTGAGTCAGAGATAAAAGAAGTAATGGTAATGCACTACCCACTAGAAATGAGTGTGGAGGGGGAAGTCTCAGCAAAAAATCTTCATCTTAAGTCCCTGAAAGCAATATTTCACAGCTGAAGTTCAGGATCCATGTGAGTGGCCCTGTGTAACTTGTAATCAATATCCACCCACCGTGATCATATCCAGCCTGTATTTTCATTTCTTTTAACATAAATCAACTTCTCCAGTCTGTGACCATCATAAAATTAAACATATCACAATGTATATACTCTGATGTCTCTTTTTCCCAAAGGAGTACATTTGATTCACATCCATGTTTCTCTGTAGACAAGCAGTGCACTGTTTTTTTTGAGCGATTGGACATTGTATATCACAGTAAATGTATGGCTGTATTGCTTCAAATGTAGGCTAATAAGAATAAAGATATTATGGCTATTTATATATTTAAAAAAGTAATGGTAATGAAATGGAAGCAGAATGGATGTTTGAAAGAAGATTGATGGATTAATACCAAGTATAGACTGGTTGACTAAAGAGAAAATTGCATGCTTTAGAGTGTCTTAATCTGTTGCAGTTTAAGATGATGAATTGAATCCTTGCTTCTTTTTCCCTGTTTCAAAGTATCAGTATACTTTGTATTCAAACCTGATAAAACATTAATCTTCAGTGGATAACATTTCTGATTAAAGACAGCTATTCTTCATTGGGTAAGGTGAGGTCATTGCAACTCTCATTTTCTCTTTGCTACTTCAGCCTACTCTCTAGTACCTGTGCGTTTTTGTTACGTATTGAGCTTATGTAAGAGTTTTTTTTTTTTTTATAATAAAATGTTTAGCACTGCTCCATAAAGAGTTTAAAGATAACTATTGAATATAAGGGCTGCATCGACATATTTAAAGGAAGAGGATGTAGTTGAATACATCAGTTTCAGCGTATAGGTCTGAAAATAACTATTCGAATGAGAGACATACTTAAGTGACAGCAGTGAAGTAGGATGTAATTACTGCTAATCGAGAAGCTAATGACATAGATTAAGAAATCATAAAAAAAGTTATCAGTTGTTATAATTTAGTCAAATAATGAAGATGAAAGGGAAATTTTGCAATTTCACAAAAAGTCTCTGGTTTCAAATGGATTTTTAAATATTCAAGTCAACATCAGATACATTTTAAAATTCATAAGCGAAAACTCAACTTTAATAACAAAGTAATTTAGTTATAAGTATCAAATCTTTGACTCTCTGTTACATACTATAAAATGTCCTCATAATATGGCTTTGTATTTTTTTACTCCGATTAAAGAATTTTTTAAACAATGCATCAGACATGAAAATAATATTTAGTGTCATTTCATTTACAGGTCTGTGTTACATTTACTGAATTTGGAAAAATGCAAAATATTTGTAACTTTTTCGTTGAAAAGCTAGATAGTTCTGTTGTCATCAGCCCACCCCAATTCTATCACACTCCAGGTTCTGTTGAGAACCTTCGGTAAGTATTAGCACATCTTTAACACAGTTATTAATTATTTAAATAAAACTACTCAGTCCTATAGATAGTTGAATGTGGTATTAATAATCTCTTCATTTCATTCCCAAGACGACAAGCCTGTCTTGTTGCTGTTGAGAATGCACGGCGTAAAGCTCAAGAAGTCTGTAACCTTGTTGGCCAAACCCTAGGAAAACCTTTACTTATCAAAGAAGAAGAAACAAAAGAATGGGAAGGCCAGGTAGATGATCACCAGTCACCCAGACTCTCAAGTTCACTAACTGTACAACAGAAAATCAAAAGTGCAACAATACATGCTGCTTCAAAAGTATTTATAACTTTTGAGGTAAAGGGGAAAGAGAAGAAAAGAAAGCATCTCTGAAATACAGCCAAAATATATTTGTATCTTTGTGTCTACTTTTATACTTTTCATAATGTTTTTTTGTCCTGAATGTTACATTGTACAGTAAACTATTTCTCTAAAATCTGTAGTCTTACAGAATATTTATATTCACTGTTTGTTGCTGTTTTCAAAAACTTACTCAAATATTCTGGGAAAGTAAATGTGTTACGGCCACAGGTTTTTACTTATGATACATACAAGTGCATGTCTAAGTAATATTTCTGATAGTGAGAACTATCAATGCTTTTATTTCATCATTCTTAAGGATTTTTAAGATAACATTTAAACATTTATATTAAAACTAGGCTTCAACAAATTCATTTAATGTTTAAAATTATAAGACAAAAATTTTTACATTTGAAAAATTTTTATATCCCATCAAACCTAATAACTTTCTGCAACTCATGATGAATATAAATACACTATTTTAAAGACATCCTGTCGAGTCTGAGATTTTGTTCTACCCTACTTATAAGCTATTAAGTTAGTCTGTTACCGTTTCATGGTTAGTGACAGCAGACATGAAACTCTGGGACAAAGGCAAGGGACTTTTACTCATGGCACAGCAAGGAGCAGGCACTTCATATTTTCATTAGTTCCCCTTGTCCCAGGTGTCAGGGGGGTAGCATGATCTTTTCAAACACAGTATGGCTACATATACAATGAGTTTTCATTGTAGCTGAAAAATACTAGGGTTGGAAGATTCATTGCTTTCTTTTTTTTTTTTTTAAAGGTTTTTTCCATAGGGCGCGTATACTCACCAGAGATAGACAGAGACAGAGAGAAGGATAGTCAGAAACTCCTGGGGAAGCTGGCCATGCTGCAATCCCTTCTCCTCCATTCTCCTCTTGGGATTTTGGGTGTGCACACACACACACCCCCAGTGTGATTTTCAGGCCATCAGGTTCAGAATTTGAACCACAATTGACCATGTGGGAGTACAGCATCTTAACTTCCACGCCAGATACTGGCCCAGATTCATTGCTTTTTTATTATGAACAGAGGCAAGTTTATTCTTTATGCTCGAGGGAGACATTGCCTTATTCCTCAAGGATGCTCACTGTAACCTCAAACCTGAGAAATGGCCCAGGTAAAGACTAGTCAGAGTTTTACCTGACTGTCACATTCAGCAAGATATGTAAGGTTAAGATCAGCAGAAGACTCTTTTCCAACGCACCCAGCGATTTTCTTACTAAGTCCAAGGACCATTTTGTGAAAATATGGCCAACAACCCAAACTGTAACAGCTTTCCAGTATTAATTGAATAATAAATAATACATAGCTTTTAATAAAAGGGTATTAATGAATTATGCTTGTAAACTATTTTGATGCCCCAAATCAAATAATAATCTAATAATAATTCTCATGGACCAAACTCTCTTCAACAGGGCTTCTTAAATTATACCAGCACTGTACAATGCAAGCCACATGTGTCATTTAAAATTTGCTAATACACACTGGGAAAGAAAAAGTAAAAAAGAAAAAAAAAAACAGTTGAAACAAATTTTTTTCTTTAAGAGAGTTTTGCTATAGGATAAGGGTACTCACCAGTGAGACAGAGACAGAGAGACAGAAAGTGAGAAATCACCCCCAGAAATGATGGCCATGCTGCATTTTTTCCTCCTCCAGTCTTCTCTCAGGATTTTGGGCACGCATGCAGAACATGTGCCCAGTGTTAGTTTTAAGCTATCGGGTCTGGGACTTGAACCATGGTCAACTACATGGGAGTCTAGCAACATAACTATTATGCCGTCTACTGGTCCCAAAACTAATTTCAATAACCTATTTTGGTTAATCAGTATATCCAAATATAATTTCCTTTTTTTTTTTTTAAGAGAGGTTTTATCTATAGAGCATGTGCACATGCCAGAAAGAGAGAGACAGAAAGTGAGAAAGCACCCCCCCCCCCCCCGGGGGGGGACGGTCATGCCGCAGTCCCTTCTCTTCCATTCTCCTCTCAGGATCTTGGGCATGCACGCACACATGCCCAGCATGAGTTTAAGCCACCAGGTCTGGGACTCAAACCACAATCGACTACGTGGGAGTCCAGCGACATAGCCATTATGCCAACTGCTGGTCCCCCAAAATATAATTTCAACATTAATAAATGTTTTCTAAACATTTATTTATTTTATACTCTTTTTTTGGACTAGGTTTTCAAAACCCAGTGTATATTGTTACACTATAGCACATCTCAGTTCAGATACTGTATTTTCATCACAAATACTGAATTTTTTTTTTTTTTGGAGAGGTTTTTCGCTATAGGGCGCGTGCACTCGCCAGACAGACAGAGAGAAATCACCCCCCAGGGGGGATGGTCACGCCACAATCCCTTCTCCTCCATTCTCCTCTCGGGATCTTGGGTACGCACGCACACGCGCCTGGCGTGAGTTTTAAGCCACCGGGTCCGGGACGTGAACTGCGGTCGACTACATGGGAGTCCAGCGACATAGCCATTACGCTAACTGCTGGTTCCCACAAATACTGAATATTTAATTGCCTAAAATATACAGTTGAAAAAAACGATTGACATATCCAAGTTATTTCAAACATGCTTAAAAGATCCCAGGAACTGGACCAGGTAACAGTTTTTAAATTAATTAAAATGAAATTAAGTTTAAAATTCAATTTCTTAGGAACCAGCAGTGGAGACTGAAAGACTGGAAAACATAAAAGTATTGAAAATTGTTAGGGACACTAGAGACAAGGTGGAAGGAGAGTGGGAGAGGGGAAGAGTGTAGGAAAGGAAATTTGGGGGAGAAAATAGAGGTAAGACATTTGTGGGAAACAGACATAGTATATTACCTGTTGATGTGTATAGTATTCTCAACTGCGCGGGACTGAGGTGTATATCATACTGGGTAAAGTCTCTTTACAATCTAAATGATGTGTAGCAATTGAATGTATAAATAATAAAATAATAATTGGAAAAAATGCAACCAGACAGGCCACCCCAGGGAGAAATCTCAAGAGATGGGAATGTTTACTCAAGGGACCCAATTGTAACAGGTTAAATTGGGACAATTGTAATGATGTTATCATTTAAAATAATAGTTACTCAGAGATGTTTAGTTTGCTTTGTTAAACAGTATAGCTTTAAAAATATATGTTGTAGGGACTAGCAGTTAGCGTAATGGCTATGTCGCTGGACTCCCACGTAGTCGACCGCGGTTCGCGTCCCGGATCTGGTGGCTTAAAACTCATGCCGGGCATGTGTGCATGCATGCCCAGGATCCGGAGAGGAGAATGGAGGAGAAGGGACTGCAGCATGGCCATCCCCTCTGGGGGATGATTTCTCGCTTTCTATCTCTCTGTCTGTCTCTGGCGAGCACACACGCCCTATAGCAAAAACCTCTAATATATATATATATATATATATATATATATATATATATATGTTGTAGCTTCCCTTAACATACCAGCCTATGTCATAAGTCCGAATTAACAGATTCAGTGAAAAAGCATAGAGTGATAAACATCACATGAAAAGAAAAGGTGCACAGAATAATTTGGGGGAAATCGTGAGGGTAAGAATATCACTGAACTAGCTAAATTTATATTACAGATAACGACGGGTAAAAGAGCAGTGTAACTATAACATGCTGGAAATCGCTGTTCTGGGAGTTGTTGTGGGGCTGATTCTTCTCAGCCACTCCCTGTGCATGAACACAGCTAAATAAACTCCGTTCCTCCCTCTGCCTCGCCTCTCAACTATGCTCAGAAATGCTACTTGACTTTAGCCGGCAACAGGAATAAAACCCCTGACAACAGTAAGTTTTCTGTGGAAATGAACTTCATAAGCAGGATGGAATTGTATTCTGCTTAACTTGAAGATAAATGCTGATAACACCTCATGAGACTTTATTAACTAGAATATTACCACTGTCAGAAAGAATGAGACTTAAGAATTATTGGAGATGAATGATCAGACTGGATTGGGATGAGGATGCTGTGGATCGAATGCTGATGAGCCAATTCTATCCCAATTGGATTAAAAGGAGAAGAAATAAAAAGAAAAAAATACATCAAATATATCACTAGCTAAATACCTGCAGAGAAAACAGATTTCATCTTCATTATACCCATTCCTAAAATGATATTCAGTAGTTCAGATTCATATGGTCTGAAAAAAAATCAAACCTTTAAAAAGAATTTTTTCAAACTACTAAGGTCAGCATATATTTGAAGAATGGCTATTGGTTTCATTCTGTAGGAATGTTGAGAATTCACAGTATTCCAACACATTACTGCTCTTAAACATTGCATTCATATAAAATGATCGATTATTTAGTACTTAACAATAAGAAATAGAGAACTTATGATCTTACTAATATTAAATCCAACACTTTAGAAATGTTTCATCTAAATGATTAGTCACTTCATTGACCAATATTAATGATCTTCCCTATTGTTTGCCAATAACTGGAAACATACCACTGCAGAAAAAAAAAAAAAAAAAAACACACGAATGACTGAGAACAACTGCAGCTCTAAGATTGGACAGGGGCTAGCCTAACTCTACTACGGCCACCCCGAGGGCAGGAGGAGCAGGAGCAGTGGTAATATTCACAGAGTTACACAACTACTGCTTTTCTGTGTGTGAACCAGTGTTCAAAAAAGTGTACATGGCCACTGAGGGGATAAACTTGTTGAAAGATAACATGACATGATAGGACCTACAGTATCACTTTTAGAAGTAAATGTGGAAGTAGTTCTTCCAATGCTAAGTTGGACCTTTTATCCATACTATTTGTACTCCCATAGACAAATGCAATGTCTTGGTATCCAAGTGAGTGTCAATACTGGAAAGAAACACAAAATCTGATGTTTTTTTTTTAATCAGGTATATGGAGCGTAGTATAATTGTAACGCTACACTTGCAAGCAGTATCTTTTATGAAGAAGAGGCAAAAGCTAAAATTAGCTAAGATGCTTGAAATCAATAAAATACATGAGAAATTAGCAGTCTTGTTTAGGTTTATGTTAAGGGGAAAAAGGAAGTACTTTATACCCTTCTCCCCTTCCTTCCCACTTCACATACAATTGCTATTTCTCATGAATGCTTTACTGTAGTCATGCATAGTAAAGATAAGTAGCCCAAAGCTTTGATTAAATCTGCCATAACAGAAATAACATCATTTTTTAAAAGAATTCTTTTAACTTTACTTACTTATTCATTTTAATTTGACCAGAGAGAGACAGAGTGAGAGAGAGAAAGTGAGAAAGCAAGCCGCTAGGTTTGGAACATGAACTGTGGTTGGCCACGTGGGAGTCCAGCATCCTTAACCACTATGCCACCTGCCGGCCCCGAGAAATAACATCTTTTAACTTTTGCTGCTGAGAAGATGAATTATTATGGGTGGAGAAGTTTTCATGACTAATTTGGAGAAAAGATTTTGTGGTTGAAAAAATGTTACCAGTTTATCAAATCTTAGTAATAGAAACTAAGGTATATTGTGCTATCCCCAGCATGCAATTCTCTTTTCACATTCTTTGTCCAAAGTATCTCTCTCTCCAGCCAAGCCTAAAATGATCCGGGACAAATGTTGGAATAAATGTTAGATACCTAATTACTTCCTACAGTTTTTCTCATTATAATAGAAAAGTTACAATCAAATAAGCATGCTAATGTCAAGAATAAATTAAGTTTTATTTCCAAGGTTTGAAATAGACTTTGGATAATCATCTTATATTTGTAGAATCCATCAAATCATTCAGTTTACTGGCTGCATGTGGTCTCCATGTCAATAATTCTTTTTAGACCACTGTTCATTCTCCAGTGGTCTCCAGCTTTTTAATTTGTGGATTACAATATTATCTGCAAAGTTATGCAAATATTTATGTGTGTGTATAAATATAGATGTTTAGCTATATAAAATTGTCCAAATAAAGGGATAGCTCCTTTGCTATATCAGTAGTAATGGGCACTAATAATTTAAGGACAACAAATCTACCTCCTCCTTTTAACTAGAAAATACTTACCTCTTACTCTTAGCTTCTCAGCTTTTAAAGTGTTTGTGTAGGGGGGGGGACCAGTAGTTGGCAAGGTGGTTAAGGTGCTGGACACTCCCATATGGCTGACCACGGTTTAAGTCCCAGACCTGGTGGCTTGCTTTCTCACTTTCTCTCTTTCTGTCACTCTCTGGTCAAATTAAAATAAATGAATGAATAAATGAAATTAAATCTTTTAAAAAATGTTTATGTAGGTGTTAGATGGCTTTCATAGTAAGTAGACTACGAGTAGCTTGGTGAATCTTCCACAGGGTCAGAAAAGTCCTTTTCTAACTTTATTTTATACACAGTATCCTAACCCAAAATATATTTGGGGACTGGTTCTGTAGCACAGTGGTATTGCACCTTTCCAGAGAAGCCCAATCCAAGGCCGGTAGGTGTCATGGTGGTGACTCCCACGTGGCTGACTGTGGTTTGAATACCAGACCTGGTGACTTGAAAATCATGTTGAGTATGTGTGTGTATGTGCCCAAAATCCCAGGAGAAGAATGGAGAAGAGATTACAGCATGGCCGTCTCCCACTCCTGCCCAGAGGAGGTATAAGTTCTCACTTTCCTTCTCACTTTCTCTCTCCAACAAGTGCATGTGCCCTATAGCATAAACCTGAAAACAAACCAAAAGTCAGATCTCACATGGTGACTCCCTTGGTTTGAATCCCCAGCCCAGTCAGCTGGAAACACACAGTGCCTACAAGCGGTTACCCAAGATCTGACAGTCTGAGGATTAAAAAAACATGAAAACACAACTCCATGTCATTCCCAATAAATTCTCAGTTGTCCTTAGAATAAGATGTCAGAATTTCAGATTATTTTATGATAACATATTTTAACCAGAAAAGTACACTCTGCTTTCATAACATTTTTCTCATATTATTCTTACAGTCAATTTTTTTCCACAAAGGATCTTTTTCTAATTTAGTACACTTTTTTTTAATTATTTTTATTTAACTTTATTTTTATTATTATTATTATTTTTCAGTTTAATCAGACAGAGAGAGAGAGAGAAAGTGAGAGAGCAAGCCGCCAGGTCCAGGACTTGAACCACAGTCAGCCATGTGGGAATCCAGTGCCTTTAACCATCGCGCCACCTGCTGGTCCCTAATTTAGTACACTTTTAAAAGAAATATAAATTAGATAAAATGTATTGTTTAAAAAAAACTGAAGGTTACATGGTCTTTCTAGAATGAGATACGCTGTCGGGGTCAGTCACTTCTGGAACACTTAGAGTTTTCTTCCTATGTGGTCAAAATCAATCTATTCTAATAGCGAAAGAATGTTAAAGTTCTGTATACCGATATTAGGCATTGAAATATTATTTTATAATAATATTTTAATCCAGTTCTTTCAAGAGCTCACAAAACTGCACATGAAATAATGAGGTCTCAGGATAAAATCTACCCTTAGGAAAGCCAAAAAGGTGACCATATTATCTACCTTAGCACTAACTGATACCAAACATGATGTTTATTTTAAGTACTGATAGTAACTCAGTGATTTATTTCTCCCAAAGATTAAGCAGAATGTATACTAATAAAGAAATAGAAGTAAGATTTTAATGTATGCTGTAAGAAATGATCCTCAGGTACATAGAAAGTTGTTTTTTTTGTTTTTTGTATTTTTTTTCTCCTGAAGAGCCTGGTTTATTTTTCAAGTATATAGGAAAATGTTAGATGAAAGAAAGTGGACAAAGAACAAACAGAACCTTTTTTCATTGTCCTCATCTTCTTGTTTCATTTTCCTCTATAAAGTAAATATTTTTCAGAATTATAGTTTGTCATCTAAGATTACTGAGTGACCTTATATTTCTTCAAAATTTTCCCCCCATTTGACCATCAGTGCTCCAAGCTAGTTTTTTAAAAAGATTTTAAGATTTCTTGTTTGTTCTTAAAGCTAATTGTAATTTTTAAGCATTTAAATCACTAAAGTATTGTTGGAAAATACTGTCCTAATCTCAGTAAGTAGATAGAATGCTAAAATTTGTTAATCATGTTCCACTATCCCCTGTGGAGATGATTTCATTACAGAACTTTCACTGCGAAAGGCGAATACATACTGATCTTGGTTTTTGTTAGGGGGTGGTGGGTTTTGTTTTGTCTTGTTTTTTAATATATACAAAAGGCTGATTGTACCACTGCTTCAGAGGATTTTTCCAGGACTTCATTTTCCAACACAAACGTTAAGTGTGTATGTCATTTTTTTTCTTTTATTTACCAAAAGACTCTGCATTGATCAATCATATTATTTTCTGCCCCCCCCCAAGCAAATATATATTATCTTAAATGATGGGTAGAGGTCTCCTATGTAACTATTTATTCAAGGATGAAAGAAAGAAAATAAGACAGTTACAGGATAGCACAACATTTTATTGCTTGAAGACTGAACATAATCATGCCATACTCTGGAGAGAAGGAATACTGTGCTGACAGAACCGCTCCCAGAACAGAGAGCTACAAAACCATGGCTACACTGTTTAGAGACATCTCCACAATTACAAACAAAGCTTCCAAGACATCCGAAAAAAGAACATGCTTGTTTATTGATTGCTTTAGATGTGTAAATGCCATTTAAATTTGAAACATGGTGTTTTTTCTGTTACTACTGCCTAACAGTTACTAATTTTTATTTGGGGGTACTGGATTGAGAGTAATTAGAAACAGCAGAGATCAGTTTCTTCCCAGTTACTATTCTTCTTAAAATAAATGATAAACTGCATAACCTATTTTCCCTGACTCATGTGCCAAATTTTCCATAAACCTTGGGTTCATATAACAGGCGTCTTACATATGTGCACCTAGATAAAAGCTCACTTGATATTTGTAATAGAAATACATTAATTCAAAATAAAGCTTAGGTAGCAAGAAAAGCTTTCTTCACTGAAATTGGAGATTCTTTCATAAAGGGGGGACTGAAATTATTCAGGCTTATTTAATCTGTAGTTTCTGTGAAAGAACAAGGGACATTTAGAAGTTGTTACTGAGAACATTTATTTTTTATGTGTCAAATGCAAACACAGAACAGAGCCAGCCAGATGGCATGGTGGTTACAATGTCTGGATCTCATATAGCTAATTGTGTGGTTCAAATTCCACACCCAGCACCTTGAAAAACACACCAGACATGTGTGTGTGTGTGTGTGCCCAAAATCCCAAGAAGAGAGTGGTGGAGAAGGGATTGTGGCATGGCCATCCCGCCTGGGGGGTGATTTCTCACTTTCCCCCTCTCTCTGTCTCTCTCTCTCTGTCTCTCCAGCAAGCACACATGCTACAGCAATTTAAAAAAAAAAAAAATACACAGAACTTGAAGATTTAGATAGCCTAGCTACCCTGGACTTTATTGACCGAGTTGGGACTTTCTCAACCTGGTAGCTGAGACAGCAATTGTTGGTAGTGTTTAGTAGGTACCCACAGTGTATACAGCTGACAGAACTGCTTTGAGACATGTAAAATCAAAGTGCAATAAAGTTGTGAACTACCCTTAGCTGACTCTTCACCACCAGTATGGCTGGTGGAAGGATATGGTGAGCCACCTGCCTTTTAACTTCCTTCCCAACTGTAGGTTTCTAGACTTATGCAATCCTAGAGTTGAACTCTGGGTCCTAATCCCAAACCCCTTCTCTAGCGTCTTGATGATTGGTCAGCCAGCCTTTGGCATTGGAGTGCTTAGAGAAAGCTGTCAAGCCTGACTGTGTGAGAGGCCAGTCTTGAAACTAGAGATAAAATATGAAAGGGCAAGAGAGAAAAGAACATATTGAAGAAGAGGAAAACCACTGGTCTAAGAAGGAAAGGCAAGCAGACAACAGATTAGACTAAAGGTTATCACAGCCTTCCCTTTCCCTGAAATGTAGATTTTAACCTAGCTTCTCATGGCAAATTCATTGTATGTATATACTTACGTGTTTCATAAAGTAATTCAAATATGCCCCTGAATGAACTCACAAGAGACATGTATCTCCTCTTTCATTTTTTCCTTCCTAATTCTAAGACAAAAGAATGGGCTTTGAATGCAGAATTTCACAGCTCTAAATCTGAACATCACTGCTGGGTCACACATTTTACTACTGAGAAGAGCCTTTAAAAATAATCTCTAGGTAAGCCAGCCAAGTGATGAGGTGAAGGCAGTTGGATCTCAGCCCCCACACACCAAAGGCGTGTCCAAAATACCCAGGGAAAAATGGAGTGGGGGGAGGGGGGTTTCCATCCCTCTCTCTGTTCCATCCTTCTCTCTGTTTCTCCCCCTCCATCCCTTCCTTGAGCACTCACCCTGTAAGAAAAACAAAAATCTCCAGGGACGTAGGCTGAGATGCAGTCCTGATGGAAGGGAAAACGAAGGATTGCTTAAGAGACAGCAACCAGTTAGGTGTGGCTTTTTTTGGATCCTGGTTCAAACATACTAAACAACACAAATATTTATAACAGGAGATCTTTGTAAAGTCGAGCATCATCTGGATGCTTGATGTTATTTCTGTATGTTTGATGTTTTTCATAATATATTTTAATGGCATATTTCCATGTCAGTATTGCTTCCTGTAAGAACAGGGAGGTAGAGAAAAAGCATGGAAGAGTTCTGGAGGCAAAGATGGACGTGAGGCGTCCGCCAGGCAGGCAGAAGCTGGTCCGTGCCTCGGCATTTATTAAGTGGCCCTAAGGATGAGCCTTCGCGGTTTTACGGAAAGGGGTTGCTGGACCGCGTTGGGGAGGAGAGTCGTTCGCTGTCAGCATGAGTCCGCGCTAGATCCAGGGGCGGACGAGGGCGATCTGGGCGCGGAGGAAGGGGACTCCGTTACCAGGAGGAGGATGCTGGCTTCTGAATCAAAGCTGGTGCTTACCAAGAGCTTACCGAGGCTCCTAGGTGCTCAGAGCCCGGGGCACTGCGGGATGTTCGGGAGGCACCATCAGAAGTCCGCTCGGAACCCGCATCAGCGGTCACAGCTCCAGGGAAGACTGACCCGGCGTTAAGCATTAGCGTGGTGCGAACGCGGACAGGAAGCCCGCCGTCTGCCGTAGCACCCGGAGCTACGCGCTGCCCACAGCTGCATGAGCTCTGACGCCGCGCGGGTTGTGAGCCAGGGAGCAAACGCTTCTACCAAGGGAGGACCGAGAGTCAGCGGACGAGGGACTGCCGCTCAGCCAGCCCGCCTTCTGGGCTCAGAGAGGGGCAAGGATCCACGCGGCGTCCACCTTCCTCCGCCCACATACCCAGGAGAGGGCTGCGGAGCAGGCGCCGCCCGCGGGAGCGCTCTTGGGTCAGGTGACCTGTCCCCGAGTCCCGTGCCTCCTCGCGCGGGTCCCGGCTCTCGGCCCACGCGCCGCGCTGCCCCCCTGCGTCTGTTGGAGGAGCCTGGGGTCCCGGCCCGCGCGCGGGGACCGAGCCGGCAGCAGGAGCACCCTCTGCTCCGCCAGCAGCTGGCCCTGCAGTGGGGGGTGGCCGGGCGCCCTCTGGTCACTTCGGCGAGGGCAGGCGGAGGCGGCGAAGTGGAGGCTTCAGTCGCACTTAAGAGCACAGAGAGGGTCCCGGGCATGCAGCCTCCGCCCGGGCGTCGTCCGCGGGCGCGGCCAGGGGGTGCGGGCAGCGCAGAGCACGCTTGGCTGGGGATTACGGCGCCCCGCGGCGCGGTGCAGGGCCCTCTGCCCCCTCTTCGCGGCCTTCTGGCCTCCGGACATTTCAGGCCCTCCAGGCCCTCCAGGAAATCTGGGTAGCCACCCAGAGCTTCAGCATGGTCGTAACTTCCTGCCCTGGGCCTGAGCCTGGGCCCCACCGTCCGCCTTCAGTGCCAAGGGTCTGGACAGCCCTTCAAGGATCGTCAGCATCCCTCTCCCTCCTGCCACCAACTGCTGCAGATTCGACCTCTTTCCCTTGGGCCTCTGGTTCGTCCCTGGGGCCACTTCCTGACACCAGACTGATCACCTGGCTTCTTTGACAAAATCCATACCATCTGCTCTGATCTCATCCCCCACGCCCCCAGCTTAACACGTGTGGTGGCTCCTGATGGCCAACGGCACCTAGGACTGCCCCTCTGTGGTCCCAAGGCCCGCCTGGGTCCTGCCTCTTCTCTCTCCCAGGCTCCTCCCTTCTCACAAGCTCCACTGGAAATGAACACGCTCTCCTCTCCGCCATTTCTCATGGGGAGGAGGGTAGGTTCTGTAGACAAAAAGAAAGGAGAAGTAGACCATGACTAGTGGTTAAGGCAGCTGGATCCTACGTGGCCAACTCTGTAGTTCAAGTCCCAGTCTTGGCAGCTTGAAAAATAGGCCAGGCACGGGGGTGTGTGCGCCCAAAAGCCTGAAAGGAGGAAAGATGGAGCCGGGACTGTAGCATAAAGGTGCCCTATGCGGGGGGTGGGGGGGGGATTTTCTTGCTTTCCCTCTTTCTGTCTCTCTCCTTTTCTCCAGACATCGCTTTCTGGCAATTTGAAAAAGAAAATGCAAATGGATCACTTGTGGCCTGATGGTTACATGAGCTGGATCTCAAGTGGCCGGCTGTGCAGTTTAAGTCCCAGAACCAGTTGCTTGAAAAACATGCTGATGCATGTGCATGCATGCCCCAATTCCTGAAAGGAGCAGAAGGGATTGTGGTGTGACCATTCTTCATGAGGGGGTGCTTTCTCACTTTCTCCCTCCACCCCACCCCTCTGCAAGCTCAGGCACTCTGGCAAAATTAGAGAAAGAAAAGGGGGGAGTGGCCTTATAAGTACTACCTTATATCATAGCTGTTCTTTCAAAGAATTATTTATGTATTTAATTCCATTTGTTATTATTATTTTAATTTGAACAGAGAGAGACAGAGAGAGAAAGGGAAAGTAAGAAAGCAAGCTGCCAGGTCTGGGACTTGAACCACAGGCAGCCATGTGGGAATCCAGCACCTTTAACCATCATGCCACATGCCAGACACCTTATATCGTAAATATATATATATATATATATATATATATATATATATATATATTTATGTGTGTGTATATATGTGTGTGTGTGTGTGTGTGTGTGTATATATATATATATACATATATATATATATATATATATATATATATCTATATATCTCCAAAAGGAATTGTTCAAGTTACTAGAGTAATGATTATTTATTGTTTTAATTTTTTTTTGAGAGATTTTTTGCCATAGGGTGCTTGCACTCACCAGAGATAGAGAAACAGCAAGAAATCATCTTTCCTGTCTTGTCTCCTCTTGGGATTTTGGGCACACGCCTGATGTGAGTTTCAAACTGCTGGGTCTGGGACTCATACTGCAGTCAACCACATGGGAGTCCAGCGCCTTAACTACTATGCCACCTGCTGGGCCCACAAGTTAAAGAGTTTTAAGAAACATAGCCAGGCCTGTGACCTGGTGGTTAAGGGAGCCAGATCCCACATGAGAAACAGTGGTTCGAATCCACTTACCTGTGTTTGTATGCCCCAAATCAGGACAGGAAAGAGAAATGGAGGATTGTGGTATGCCCATGACCCATGGGTGGGGGGGATGCGATGCTTTCTCCTTTTCCTTCTCTCTTTGGTGAACTCACCATGCTGTCTAGCCAAAGATTTTTAAAAAAGAAACATGATCATAATTGGAGTTACTGACATGCACACGAATCCACACCCACACCACCACCACTAGCAACAGTACAGAAAATTATTGGAATGTCATAAAAGCAAACACAGGGTAAAATGTCCAGAGCAGAGTTGTTAATAAGGAAACTACTCCATGTCTACCAGCAACAGAATGATTAAATTGGTGTGTGTTCCCAACAATATCCCACAGCAATGAAAATGAATGAATTGTAACTTCGTGTAAAAATATGAATAGATCTTGGAAATACCACAAATTGTTGTTGAAAAGACAAAGAGTATGTCACCAAAAACATAGAAAACTAAAGACATTAGAGAATAGTCATGCTCCTGATTTGCTAAAGAGAAATGTATTAATGTTTACAGTTGCATCAAACATGCAATTCTGGGGCCAGCAGGTGATGTGGAGGTTAAGGCAGCTGGATTCCCACGTGGCCATTTCTTTGGTTTGAGTCCCAGATCCAGTAGCTTGAAAATAACACTGGGTACAAGTACATGGTAACCCAAAATCCCAAGAGGAGAGTAGAGAAGAAGGGATTACAGCATGGCCATCCCTCCTACGGGGTAATTTCTCACTTTCCCTCTCTGTCTCCACCTTCATCTTTAGCAAGAGTACACACCCTATAGCAAAAAGTAAAACAAACAAACCTCACAGACTTATGCAATTTATTACACAAATATCTGAATGTTTATAATTCACAAGCCACCTACAAGCACGCACACATGCACTCATTGTTATATAAGCACGGTCTAAGATGAACAGTGGAAGAATGACTGATGACACGAAAATCATTACTGAGGAGGTGACGGCATTTATAAAATGAAGTTTCAAACAAAGTATGATGAGATTGAACTAATTAAGGCATGTTTAAAGAGAAACTGTCTTTCTCGTGATCTTTCAGCTATTTATGTCAAAGGAATGGAAAATGGGCATTTGTTAGATTTCTTAAAAAATACTGATACTGGGTAAAATAAGTAAAATAGGGAGAAGCAAACAGGAAGTGAGCAGGCAATGTACTCCTATACATTTGGCATTTTCTAGCTACTCCCTAGTAACTAAGATGAAATTTAGAACCTGTATTTGTGATACTCACAACATTATACTAAGAAAAAAAACTTGAGTCATATGAAGTGCTCAAAAGCAAAATCTTATTTATAACAAGAGTCATTTTAACTATTCCTCTAAATAAAGCTTTTTTTTAATTTTGCTTTAAATGCAGATTAACAAATTAATAAATGTATTGACTAGGGCCAGCAGGTGAGGTGGTGATTAAGGCACTGGACACCCACATGGCTGACAGTGGTTAAAGTCCCAGATCTGGTGGCTTCTAAGTCACACCAAGTGCCGTGTGAGTGCATGCCCAAAATCCCAGGGGAAGAATGAAGGAGAAGGAATTGCAGTGTGGCCATCTGGGGGTAGAAGTGGGAGGTGGGTGAGTGCTCACTTTCCCTTTCACTGTTTGTGTCTCTGTAAGCACACATGCTCCTGTGTCTCCTTACTTTTTGTCTAGGTGACCTGTCCAATGGGGACAGTCAGGTGTTGAAATCCCCAATAATTACTGTGTGGCAGTCTATATCTCCCTTTAGATCTAGCAGTCTTTCTTTTGCATAATCGGGGGCCCTAAAAATTGGTGCATAAATATTTATGATTGCTGTATCTTCTTGCTGAATTAACCCTTTTAGAACTGTGTGTGTCCTTGTCTCTTTTTATTCTTTTTATCTTGAAGCGTATGTTGTCTGATATTGATATCACAACTCCTGCCTTTTTTTTATTTCTGTTTATATGAAATGACTTATTACAACTCTTCACTTTCAGTCTATTTATATCTTTGCCAATGAGGTGTGTTTCTTGTAAGTAACATATAGATGGTTTCTTTTTTCTTCCCATTGAGCCAATCTTTGTCTTTTAGTTGGGGAATTTAATCCATTAACATTCAATTTAATGATCATTATGTGTGGACTTGGCCCTGTCATTTAGTTACTCTTACTTGTTTTTCTTCTTGTTTTGTGTTTTGTTGCTTCTATTTATTTCCCTTTAGTTTACCAAGTGTAGTACTCCCTTAAATATTCCTAAAAAGTTGGCCTAGGTTTGGTGAATTCTTTCAGCTGTTGTTTGCCTGGAAATTACTTTATTTCTCCTTCCCATTTGAAAAATAATCTTGCTAGGTATATACTTAGCTGAAGTTGTTCTTCTTTCAGAGTTTTCAATATGTCTCCCCATTTTCTCCATGCCTGTATTTTTTCAGTTGAGAATTCTGATGTTAGTTTAATGGGGTAAACTTTGTTAAGTAACTTGGCATTACTCTTGTCATTTTTGGACTGTTTTCTTTGTCTTTGATTTTTACCAGTTTGGCTATTATGTGCCTTGGAGAGGACCTTCCATTAAATCTATTGGGTATTCTTTGTATTTCCTAGATTTGGATTTTGATATACCTCTCTTAATTTGGAATGTTTTCAGCTAATATATCATGAAAGATTACTTTCTAAGCCTTTACCTATCTCTTCACCTTCTGGAATATGTGTTATGTGAATATTCAGCTATTTAGTGGTATCTAGCTAGGATTTCCTGTATGTCATCCTTATTTTTAATGTTTTTTTAGTTTGTTTTATTTGTTTTTTTGTTTTTTGTTTGTTTGTTTTTGGTTGCTTGGACTAAGTTGGAAGTTTCGTTTTCAAAGTCACAGGTTTTATCCTTCTGCATGGTATAATCTGTTGTTAATAGTCTCGAGGGAGGTTTTGATTTCCTGCATCATATTCTTTATCCCCAGAAGTTCTGTTTGATTCTTTTTCAGTGTGCCTGTTGCTTTATGGAGTTCCTCCTTCAAGTCATGGAAGGATTTTTCTTATCTTTCAGTATTGGTTGTCTCTTTTCTCTTGGAGTTCATTGAATTTAGTTACAATAATATTCTGAATTATTTTTCTATATTTCTGTAATTTCTTAGATTGTATATATTACTGGTGAGGAGTTACTATGTTCCTTTTGGAGTTTAGAGGGAAATATTTTGTTTTTTATTTTCATATTTCTTGAAGCTCTGCTGTGATTTTTAGTTATCTGGTGATGAACTCACTTCTTACTTTACTCATGTGCTTCCCTTTGATGTGAATTAGTTTTGTGTCAGTTTTCCTCTTCTACTATGGCAGCAGTTTGATATCCACAATGGAATTTTTTTTTTTTTTTTGAAAGGTTTTTGCTATAGGGCACATGCACTTCCAGAAAGACAGAGAGAGACGGAGAGACAGAAAGAGAGAAATCACCCCCCAGGGGCATGACTATGCTTCAATCCCTTCTCCACTTTCCTCTCCGGATCTACTTTCCTCTCGGGATCTTGGGCACCTGCGTACAAGAGCCCAGCGTGAGTTAAAGCCACCAGGTCCAGGACTCGTACAGCGGTCGACTACATGGGAGTCCAGTGACATAGCCATTACACCAACTTCTGGTTCCCCACAGTGGAAGTTTTAAAACAGGGTTTTTGCTGTGCCCATTCCAGCCTTGAGCGCACAATCCTCCTGCCTCAGACTCCTGAGTAACTGGAATTACAGGCATGTACAACCATGCCGTCTTTAGTTGGATCATGGGCCTACCATGTGGTCCTAGCCTATGGAGCACAGTATCTTAGCATTGTGTGCTGCAGTCAGTGGGCATTCATTGGGTCATTGGGAGTCATGACACATGCAAAAATCATGTCCCATACAAAAATGCAGCATGAGTTTCCCAATGACCTAATAATTGTATGTTTTATAATATATCAGCTTGAACATGCTTTGCAAGACCCTCAGTTAATTTTAAACTTTGGACCAATATTAAGCTAATTAATGGATAACCACTGGATACTTAATTGTAAGTAAGACTGAATACTGAAATACTGCTAAGAATGATTTATTTACACTTGCTTCTTCTAGTTACACAGATGGACTGCGTTTCTCTGGGTGATTATTATTATTATTATTTTTTAAGAGATTTTTTGCTATATTTTTTGGCTGGAGAGACAGGAACAGAGAGAGAGAGAGAGAACACCTGCTGGGGGGATGGCCATGCCACAGTCCCTTCTCCTTCATTCTCTCGGAATTTCAGGCATGTATGCACAAATAACTGGCATGAGTTTCAAGCTTCCAGGTCCAGGATTTGAACTGCAGTTAGTCATGTGGGAGTCCAGCAATGTAACCATTACATCATCTGCTGGTCCTTCTTTAGGTGACACTTTTCATAAACATGTTTATTTTTGTAACTTTAAGGTTTAAAAGTTGTGATACATGTGTTTATGAGCTTTGCTATTCTACAAAATTTCTTTTTGTAGAATAGGCTTAAATTACTTTTTTTAAAAAAGAATTATTTATTTAATTCCATTTGTTGTTATTATTATTTTTTATTTTGACCAAAGAGATAAAGGGAAGGAGAAAAAGGGAAAGCGAGAAAGCAAACCGCCAGGTACCATTCGAACCATGGTCAGCTGTGTGGGAACCCAGCCCCTTTAAGTACCATGCCACCTGCCGACCCCAACCGTTCTTTTGTATTTCTGAAACATGCTGGTTACTTTGCTTAAAAATCATAATTAATATAGGTAGCTGAGACTATATTAAGAACAATAGTGACCGAGAAATACAACAGTGTATTAGGGTAATGGAAAAGATTTGTGTTTCAAGGACAGAGTTTTATCGAAATGTATTATTTCAAAATATTAAAACTTGAGTGTATATAAATATAGAAGAGGGAGTACGAGTTTGAAAAGAAACCACACAGCATGCTAAAAATTTGTAAACTTGTCAGAGGCTTGATGCACTTATTCACAAGAAAAGTATGATAAGGAAAAGGGACAGGGAAGAGTTTGTGAAACCTTTACTGCCAGGTACTATTATCAATAAGAAACCAGAATTCGGTTCTCTGTTAAAATAATTTTGTTCTTAAAGTTCTCAAAAGACTAAGTTGCTCTTTTAACCTCTGTATAATCTACTCGGATAACAGAAATTTCATCTCATTGGAATAGTTAGTTTTGCTTCTTTTTGGCTTTATGTCCTTACTTACTAAAACCAAGATCAGAACTAAGGACAGAAGTTTCAGAAGACTAACCAAACAAAACAGAAAAACAAAGTCTCCCACTTGTGACAGTCTACGATTCCTTCGAACAATTCTGCCCTCTTCTATATTTTAAAACACATGATTTCATTTGGATTAAGTGGAAAACCAACTATTATTCACAGGCACACATGATACTACCTTAATCAAATGTTAAAATCTTCTCTAAAAATTCTTATTTGCTTTCCCACAAGATTAGATCTGAAACTTAGAAAATATAAAAATTAGCACTTTTTAACACTAAGATTATCTTTGAGACTACTCATAGGGCCCCCAGAGAATTACAAACATTAGTACCTTTTTATTAGTAGTAAACAAACCAACTCAAAAAACGTATGAGAGAAGCACCATTAACAGGTCTTGTGCCATGAGCTCCCCAACTCCAATAACCCTCAGCCAGCCAGGATCACGGGCATGTATGCACATGCCTGGGTGTAAAGGTGGACTTGAGAACTGAACGTCAGTCTTCCATCTGGCTTCCAACACTGCAGAGCATTACATCACCACTGCACCACCACTGCTGGGCCTCAACTTGCACTTTTTTTGCTATTAAGGCACATGCACTTGTGGTGGTAGTGGCGGGGGAGAGTGGGAAATCACCCTGCAGGGAGCATGGCCACGCTACATTCCCTTTCCCATTATCCTGTTTGGATTTTGGGAATGCATGCACATGTACCTGGCATAAGTTTGAGGTTGCCTGGTTTGGGATTCCAATGACGGTCGGTCAAGTGCGAGTCCAGTGACGTAATCGTTACACCATCTGCTGGTCCCCTCAACTTACAATTTATAGAAATAAAATTTACAGTGTGTTGCAAGGAAATGGTCAAAACTCCTTCTAAGTTTTCAGAAAATCTCACATTTGTTACAATCAGGTCATTTAGACAAGACAGTATACCTGGAAGTTGTACATTAAGTATCACTTAGGGACTACATAAAAAATTCTTGATTGAGCCATGATTGTTGAAGAGTATACATAAATAAGATACAATCTCCACTTGAACTGGACCTTATAGATTAGACTCAACTATTATTTATTTTGCTTTACAGATGAGGAAAATGTTCAAGGGATAAAGTTACCTTGTTGAGGTTCCTTTTTCCGTAGTGTAATGAAAGCTAGTCTATTCCCCAACTCCAAGCCTCATTCTTCCATTTCACTGTGCTGCCAACACGTCTAACTCGATAAAAAGGTACTTCACTGAACTTGGCATTTCCAACTCTTTTCCAAATTTACTGTCCTTAAAAATCGTGGAAACTTGGGGCCAGCCAATAGTGTGGCGGTTAAGGCACTGACTCCTATATGGCTAACTGCGGTTCAGGTCCCTGACCTGGCGGCTTGCTTTCCCACTTTCTCTCTCTCTGGTGAGCGCACATGCCCTATAGCAAATTAAATAAAAATAATAAATAAGATTCTTAAAAACAAAATTCTGAAGACTTAAGACCATGAAGTTGGTGTTATTACAAAAGGAAAAACAGTACAAAGTGGTTGCTGAAAGTGGTCTTGGCTGGTTCTTTTACTTACACACACACACACATTTTTTTAAAGTCTACTTCCATGAAGGAGAGAGGAGAGAGAGAAGACAAGGGGAAGATAGGTACTCTCAATAGGGTCTTCATACCACAATCCACCCCCTAGTCTTAGCCAGCCCGAATAACACGCATGAATTCACACATCTGGCATGTATAGGATGACCTCGAGACACAAACTCAGGACTGTCTCATATGGCTTTAGTATTGTAAAGTGCTGTGTTATCAACATACCACTACGACTGGTCATTTCGATCTTTTTTTACACAAGGTATTAGTATCATCATACTTCAGGGGGAAAAAGGTAACTGGGAAATTTTATCTGCTTTCCTCAACTAATTTTCTACAAAATCATTTAAATGAAACATTTTAGGAAGAAATGGTCATTAATAGCACATTTTTTTTTTTTTTTTTGATGAATTGTATTTGATGAGAGAGAGAAGGAAAGTGAGAAAACAAGCAAAGAGGTTTGGGACTTGAACCGTAGTCAGCCATGTGAGAGTTCAGCACCTTAACCACACCACCTGTTAGGCCCATAGCACAAAATTTTAAAATATACCCTATGTGCTTCATTTATTACAGCTTTATGTATTCATATCTAATATTTTTCATATTAAAATTGGGATTCTTATGAAGTCAATAAAAGTGGATGCCATTCTGAATAAACTTCTAGGAAAACAGCAATAGCATTTATCTGTTTTTGTGTAACTTAACAAATGAACTTTTTTTTCAATCACTCCTTCAACATTTTTCTCCAAAACTTTCACATTTTTGAGAAAATTATGCAAAGTGTCCATTTGAAATATATTTCTTAGAAAAATCTCTGGTAAATTCTTAAATTTAGAATGGTTTGACTTAACTTTTTAGACTTTATAATGGTGTGGGTGCATTCAGTAGAAACCGTATTTCCAGTATCCATATAACAGTGTTTCTTACTTTTAGTATTCAATAAATGAGATATTCAAATTATTATAAAATAGGCTTTGTGATAAATGCTTTTTGCCGACCTATACGCTAGTATGTGTTATCACATTTAAATTAGGCAAGGCTAAGCTTGATGTTCAGTACGTTTGGTGTATTAAATGCATTTTTGACTTAAAATATTTTCAATTTACAATGGGTTTGTCAGGATGTAAGCCTATTGTTAAGTCAAGAAATACCTATAATGAAGTATTTATCACCCAGCACAGCAATTTGTGCATAACAAATCAATAAACTTATGTTTTATTAAGTGTGCAGATAAAAAAGATCTAGTCTGGAATTACTGGGTTGTTGGGAAAGTCATGACACATTTCTGCATAGAAAAAAACGTATTAAGACTTTTCTGAGACCCAATAAATTACATTAGGGTACCCAGATCTTTTAATTGGCTAATTTTTTAAAGATTTAATTTTATTATCATTATTTTAAAATTTGTTATAGGGCACATATGCTCAACAGAAAGACAGAGAGAGAGGGAAAGTGAGAAAGCAAGCCACCAGGTCCGGTACATGGACACAGTCCACTATGTGGGAGTCCGGCACCTTAACCACACCACCCGCTGGCTCTTAGTTGGCCAATTCTAACATTTCACTAAATAGGGCATTAGGAAACACTAATGAACCATTTACATAATGACTTCTGCCATATAACCATTTTAGTAAGGTTCCAGTTGAAATTATTTATATATATGATGAGTGCTTTGTATGTCAAACACGTACACAAAGGCCAATAATAAAGAAATCAATGAGACACTACAAAATAGCTTAGAAAAACAAGTTTTCTATTTATTTAAAAATAAGTTTGTAGTTACTACATTGCAGGGACAGGAATTCTTACACATACATTCTAGTTTGTATAAAACGATTCAAAGAATTATGCATCAAAACTAACATAGAAAGTGTCCACATAACAGTAAAGAAAGTTCCAATCCATATGTACAAAAAGAAAGGGCACTGCTATTCTGGTGTGAGACTGCTGTTTATAACATGATACTCCAGGTCCAGAAGGAGGAAAAAAAAAAAAAAAAAACAATGAAAATCTCAATAAAGCTAAATAATTAATTTGTTTTAAAACTCTGTTACTTATTACATACAACAGATTTGCTTGTGTTTAACATTGCTTTCTGTACAAAATAAGCATAACTTTAATTTGAAAACATGTCAGTTTCAACTTTAACCCTCTAGGTCAGTTACTTTTCAATAATTGAGCTACATTCTACACATGTCTAAACATCCTGTGACAGGATTTAACAGTTTTCTAAAAGATCTTTTTAGTAAGTCCCCTGTCTTTCTTGCAGTTTTAATATGGTCCAAAAATGTAACTTTGTATATTGTCTCATTTTGTAGTCTATCATTGTGATAAATCAACATGCACAATCTCAAAAGTAACCAGCAAATGTGTGCATCTGCCTTATATGCGTGTGTACTATATACCATTTCAACCTGTTTTTCTTAGCTTCTTGAGTGTAGGAACTCAACCACACGCTATTTGGTTTGTGCCATATAAGGTTAATTTCCTGATAACTTTATCTGCATTAAGAAAGTATTTCAATTCAGAGCTATCAAAACTAAAAGTAATTATTTTTACAGCTCAGATTTTCTATTCATTGTTTTATTGCAGTGTGTACATAGCTTACCTTGGAGCGCCTAAAGTGGTACTTACAATCTACTGACTCATTTTGACCTTTTCTTGAGTACTGTACATAGCTCAGAATGACTTCTTTTGGAGTGTTTCGTTAAGAACAAAAACAGTTTCTTAGTAAATGTATTATTAATTTTAGTTCAAATCACTTGGAAATTAGATTTTAGGGGAAGGGTAGGATATTTAAGTGAAGAAAGGTATATTTTTCCAACTTTAATAGGAAAATAAATTTTGCCTAAATATAACTAATCCACTGTTTAACCAGTTATGTTATAAATTATTTTTAGGTTAATAAGGGTCATTCACAGAAAATTAAAGTACTTCCCCTATTATGACTTTTAAAACTTATGTATCTCCTACATACAGTATTTATAGCCCTTTTATCACACAAGTATCTTGGTCCTTCCAACCTACTCAAATAGACTTCAGGTGAAGAAAGACATTCATTTCTAGCTATTTTCATTAGCTAGAAAACAGAAAATCAAAACTGCCTTCAGCTGATATTTGAGAGCACAATATAGGTATAAAATGGAATGTCAGAATTAAAGTAAACACTGTTAACTGGAAAAACTAATTTATATTACATTACAAATCATTTTTTAAAGTAAGCACTAACATTACACAAGAATGTTATTTGAATATATTTGTTAAAATGTCTTATTAATCTACTGCACTGCAGGTAAGGGACAGTTCTAAAGGTCAACATACATGCTGCAAGAGGATCTTTTCTCTGATCACTGTGTCTTAAGAAATTCGTTTCCAATTTATATTAAAAGCAGTCAATGCCCTATCTTGGATATGGCCTAATCAAGCTTAAGAATATTTTATAGTTTTTTCTAGTTATAGTTAAGGACGAAGATAGTTTTGTAATAATGCCACCAAATAGTCTTTAAAATTTGTAGTGAAGCTCTGCAAAAAAAAAATTAAAATAAAAAGGAAATAAGGCCAATGAATCTTTAGTTCATAAATATAGAGAAAATAATCCAGTGCTCTAAGAGTAGATCGAAAAGGATAAAATTTTAAGATGCTAATTCCTGGGACCAGCAGTTAGCATAATGGCTATGTTACTGGACTCACACGTAGTCGACTATGGTTCGAGTCCTGGACCTGGTGGCTTAAACTCACACAGGGCACATGTGTGTGTGTGCCCAAGATCCCAAGAGGAGAAGGGATTGAGGCGTGGCCATCCCCCTGGGGGGTGATTTCTCACTGTCTGTCTCTCTGTCTTTCTGGTGAACGGACGAACGGACGCACCCTATAGCAAAAACCTCTCAAAAAAAAAAAAAAAAAAAAAAAAAAAAAAAAAAAAAAAAGAAGCTAATATCTATTGCTCATGGTTATGAAACTATAATTACATTGAATGTTTAAACTGCTCACTTGCAGTATTTAAAGTTTAAGATTTGTCTGGGACTTGAGAATGTTGGAGCAGAGGATGAGAATGTTCGGGTTGGAGAGTCCACGATGCATAAACTGATTTATATTTTTCACGCATGTACTAAGTTACATTTCTGAAAATTTCAATAAATTTGAGATTTTTTTTTGCTAACCTAAGATAGCTTCCAGCGTTTCCTTCTGCCTTATCAACAGTACAGAAGGTAGTGTGACTGTCTCAAACAAAACAAAAATATGCTGATGACTTAAATTACTTTTGCAACATATAGAAGCTAAATTATAAAAACATAAAATGTGAATGTACTTGGTAGTTATTAACATATTTTTAAGTGTTTCAATTACAAAAATCTGATCAAAGTCATTTTGCTTTACTAAGAAACCAGTGTCTAATAATGTCAAAATAAAGTCATAAATGTAACAGTATCGTAGAACACGAATGCAGTAAAGATGGTAAACACTAATTTATTTGCTCAAGAGTTGGAATTAATCCATACACCATACTAGAGGTATATTCCACTCTTAAGACTGTGTACGCTCTCCCTTTTTCTGTACACACCTTTAAACTGTACAACTTTTTTTTTTTGACAAAAATGGATTTTACAATCTATTTCTAACATAATGCAGATAACATCAGGAAATTACATATTTTAAACAGATTGCTTTCAAAAGCAACTAATTACCTTAATGACTTATATTTCAAGCATACACACTATTATTTTCAATAATGATGTAACTGAAAGACTCATTTTACTTTTCAACCAAGCCATCCATTTCTGCATTATTGTTTACTGAATTTTAATAATATTGTTAAATATACTTATTAGAAAAAATATACCAAAAAAACCTGAAAATTTTGAAATTATTTTTTAACTGCAAAATCACAGCAATCCAGTCAAGAAAGATCTGGAAAATGGTTTACTTAATTTCACAGGAGAATTTCTATACAAATTTATAGTTACAAATGATCTTAAAAAGTCCAAATGCATCACTTTTCATTCTTCTTCAAGACAGATAATGACAGCTAACATTTATTCTTATTGGAAGTAAGTAAAGAAATTATGTAATGTATTTTGCCAAGGTTCAATTAAAGACTTTATTTTTTCTACATCAGGGTCATGCTGATACATATTTTCCCCATCTTCACTTTTTAAAAATGTAGTATCTGAAAATTTTGGTTACATTTTTGTACCATACCAGTCCTCAGAAAATACTACATTCTTTAAATTTTTTTTAAAAAAAGGACACTAATTTTTAAACAATAGAAATGGTATTTATGTTGGTTTTTAAGGTATAAAATAACTAACTGTACCATAAACAAATAAATAACTGCTTTCCTTTTCCATAGCAGTACATATAGCAATACATTCTCCTAAGTCATATAGTTATCATTTACAATAGACAACTTAATTTTACTAATGATGCAAAAAATAATAGAATACAAGGCACAATCATTAAATGGAGTTTTTCCTTAGGGTGTATATTGACATACCAGCGTGATAAGGATACCGTAAAAAGTGCAGAAAAAACACAATGTGCAATGAGACCACTGTATAAAACATGATTGCATAAAAAGTGATTTGGCCTAGTTTAACCTTTAATAATTGAAAATAACCAATCTTCCCCTTAAAATTAAACTATAAAGTATGACATTTTAAAATTATTTTTATTCTACCACTATCTAAAAAAATCCTGAAAAAAGAATTTATACCTGGGTAATAGTATATAAGTATGTGTTTGTATATATATTTAATTATACCCATTTATCAATATATACACATACACACACAGACACATTTCTTTGTTAAGTCATTTTGCCTATTAGATATGTCTAAGGTTTAGAAACGACATTAATCCAGATCAACAAGTAAACATCAAATCCCATACCTTTTCTCCTGTATTTTCCTTGAATCCTTTAACCACTTAAACATTTTCTCTAAGACATCTCTGTCAAAGGACCCACCAGTGCATTATTTTCTACTATTAGTACCAAAAAAGATATATCTCAGCATAACTCTTTAATAATTTGCTCTTTAGAATATATAGCCTTTCCAATATTGAAAAGCGTATGCTGTCCTGACAGTCAAAAACAGGCTTTCCACTGCACTGATTCTCAGTCTTTGGCACAATAAACAGAGATTGAGTGATTGATATAAGAATCAAGGTCTGAAAAATTAGACAGTCAAATATTTTCCAATGTGGATATGTTTCCTTTTTATAAGTACATTTTTTTTTAAGTTTGGCAGAAATGGAATAAAGCAAAAGCCTCCTCTAGATACTTTGTAGATGAACATTCTATAAGTAAAATTAAACTTTTTAGGGTATCAAATGGTGAGAATTTTATATTCAGACAAAACACTTTTCTGAATTTCCTGCTACTGTTTAACATCGGTCTTCCTAGGGGCGTGACTTCTGTCATCAATAGAAATGTACCTTGCTTGGTCAAAAATAATTCATTTTAGCATGAAATGCTCCATCACTAGGAATATTAGGCTCCTTATGAAGTGTAGCAGAACTGTCTTTTCCGTATTAAATCAGGAATTCATTGTAGGTCCTCAATTTCTTGTTTCAAACAGTAAATGAAATGAATGTGGAAATGCATAACCTACCTAAGGGCAATAAATAGCAAACATTTAAAATATATATGTATATATTTATATATATATATATTCATTTAAAGAAGTGAAGTGTCTGTAAGTTTGTTTTTTTTGCAAACCAAATCACAACATTCCGCAATCCACCATAGCAGCAAGGAAGCAGAAGTCTTAGTTCTACTTATTCCTTAACTGTACCTGCTTTTTAGATTTTGAAGTAAAATATTTTGGTACAAGTTACCAACCAATTAAATTAGCTTTTGCTTTTTCAGTCAACTTTCGAACTCGTCCTCTACTAGAAGTTCCAAAAGTCAAAGAGGTGTCTTCAAATAACAGCTGCCTCTGCTCCTCTTCAGAGTCATCCTCATTATAGAAAGCTGTCCTTCGACCTTGGTTTCTAGTTCTCATGTGGGGTTCAGAGCCTTTGAGTTCTTCAAACTCTTCTTCCTCATCTATAGGATCATCGGTCTTTTTTCGGTTACTTCTCCTTAGCACTTTAACATTTGCAGGAACTATGAGATCTGAATCTAGTTTTTGTGTCTTTATCTTCCTTTTGGGTTTTCTGCCTCCACGACTCTTCTTCTGCAATAAATCCTCCTTTACAATATTAGTTTCAGAAAGAAAATTGCATGTTGAAGAAGGAACCACTTCATCTCTGAGAGGATGCAGATTATTTTGTTCCAGCTCTTCCGGCTTTGTATACTGCAGCTTTTTGGGCTTTCTACCCCTTTTCTTGTGTGTAACTTCACCACTATTGATATTAACTTCTACCTTAGGTTTCCTTCCAGGTCCTCTCTTCACAAGTTTTGAAGGCTGTCCTCCATGGCCATTCACTTGAATGGTTCCCGGTACAAGAGCATTGTTCTTACAATCTCCTAAAAGGGAACAACAGCACACTTAATATATGATACTGCTTTTTCATTTGATCTTCTAACTAGACAATAAGGGCACTGTTATACTTACATATAACGACATAATCCAATTTTTTAAAACTAAAATAATAAGAATTGAGTAAAAGCTAACAGTTAAATATTTTCTAATTAAAACTAACAAAGACTATTAATAAAGCTGTCAATGCCCTTATGAGAGAAGTGAAGCTCAGAGCAAATAATGTGTTTAAATTAATATCATACTTGGCAACAGCTGGGAGCAGCAAAGGTTTTGTTCTCCTAATTCCTTTAAAGTATGAGAACATTGTTTTTGCTACAGAAAATGACTATTTGTACAGAGTTTATCAATAACAAAGCATTTAACTTTTAAATGAGTTAAATGTAGAGTGTTTCTGTATTCCTACTCAATAAAGGGGAAAAATATAAAATGTGTAAAATTCACGATCTTTTAACCTATTAATCTTGAATAAATAAGCAAGAATGAAATCTTTCTGATTTTCATTAATTGATCAATGAGATACAAAGGAATAAATGCTAAGACTGGAGTAATTCTAAGTCTTAGATCTCTACTTGAACATGATAACAGTAACTTCTCTATATCAGAGAATAGTTTATAGTTTTAAGTATTTTCCAACATTCCTGGGAATGTACAAATGATTTCTCCTCTATATTGACCTACACTATTGGCTTAGGTACACTGGCTGGAGTAATTTCTACCGGAATTCTTTGTAACATGCTTTTGACATTCCTCATCTATCCTATAAACAAGAATAGAAAATAAGTTACACCTGGTCACAAACCATGACGAGGCTTTTTAAAAAAACCAACTAAATGACAGCTTTTCTTCACAGGTCTTCTGAACAATGATAGTTCCCTATGTAACTAAACAGCAAATGACTGATTATAATCATAAGGAATTCTGACTACATGTATCAATCAAAACCACTACCTGTGTCACCATTATCATGATTAAAATCCCTTTTTAGGGCCAGCTCTGTGATCTGGTGGTAAAGTTGTTAGATCCCACATGGCTGACCTTGCAGTTTGAGTCTCAGAACTGGTGGACTGAGAAACACACTGGGCACATGTGCATGTGTGCCCAAAATCCTGACAGAAGGGAAAGATGGAGGAGGAGGGATTACAGTGTGACCATTATTCATGGGGGGTGGGAAACAGGGGGGCTTTCTCTTCCTGTCTCTCTCTAGAAAGCACACACACTCGCAAGTAAAACAAACAAACTCCCATTAAAAAAAGTCTATAACAAAAACTATGTATATGCTTCATACAAAAATAAGAGAAATGCTGGGATAAAATTCTAAGTCACGGTACTACCAGTAACTCCCTTTTTCCCTCTGAAGTTATGAAAATTTTTGTTTGGCTATATGGGTGATTTCCAATTGAGTATTTTAAAGAAAATCTATAGAGAGATGGAAACTGCTTTCAAAGAGAATGCTTATGTTTTTGGTCACAGGTTTGACTTATGCTTTGTAAATACCAAGGAATAAGTGGTTAAAGAGATTCACCAAAGGTCGAAGCCAAGAGCAAAGGGAAAAAGTGAAGCTCTGATTTCCAGAGCCAAATTATATAAATAATTTCCTTTACATTGTGGTTCTATAACTGTGTGAGTATAGGGATGAGCAGCAATAGGGTAAGTGGAAAAATGTAAATGTGCGCAAAGTAGTTCGTATCTTCTACCAAGTGGTTATATTTAAATCGCTAAGGATTCTATCTCTTCTGCTTTACATTAAAACTATACACAAGGGTTCTAAATATGGTAGCCAGTCCATGTACCCAGTATAAATGTTCAATACATTGGCTTCAAGGACTCCTTAATTCTCTCGAAATGGTCCAAAATTTTGTATATGCCTATGTGCATTTTTCTGAGGAAATAACTACAGGCTTTATCAACTTCTCAAAGTTAATATATAATCTAAAAAGATTAAGGACTAATGTGGCTTTCTTAAAAAGAAATACAGCAGTTAAAAAAAAAAAAAACTTAAAAAATAACCACCTGTGTAATAAAGATAGCTACTATCAAGTGGCTACTGAGGATCTAAAAAGTAGCTATGTGATTGAGGAAATAAGTTTCTCATCAAATTTCAATGTAAATACTGAATTAGTATACATTTTAAAATAGTAACTACATATTGAAAGAATATTTTGAACATAATGGGATAAAATATATTACTAAAACTAAATTTACCTCTTTTCCCTACATGACAACTAGAAAATTATAAATTACATTATTTTACTTCCATTGGACAACATTGGTCTGGAATCTAATAATTAATGTAGGGGCTCATATATAATAAATCATTAGTTATTAGGAATACTCAAAATTATAAAACAGGTTGACTAAGGGACCGGACCTCCACATCAGAATGCTAGAATCCATTCACTTCCTTGGTTGATTTCTTTAGGATTCAAGTGACAGAAACGACCATTATCATATTCAAATATTTAGAAAGGAAACAGATACTAAAATACAAAGCACTCATATACCAGGTCATTTGCTTATTTATATAAACACTTACTATCCACTATATACCAAGTATAGGTAATTAAAAATTAGTAAATGCGGGAAACCAAATTCTTCTGGCAATAGAAACATGTAAAAAAGAATAATTCAACATTATAAGTACACAATAGGTAATGAACAGTGTGCTCTAGGAACAAACACAAGAACCTGCTTGGTTCTGTCTAAAGCAGAGGTCCCCAGTCCCTGGGCCACAGACCATTACCAATTGTGACTATCAGAAACCCGGCCACACAGGAGAAAATGAGTGTCAGGCGAGCAAACGAAGCTTTATCTGTATTTACCGCCATTCCTCATTTCTCACATTAAGGTCTGAGCTCTGACTCTGCCTCCTGTCAAATCAATGGCGGTTATTAGATTATAATAGGAGATCCCAGATGGGACCTTCTAGTTGTAGGAACAAGCTCAACTGATTTTGCATTATGGTGAGTTATATAATTCTATGTTATACATTACTAGAAATAAGGTGCACAGTAAATGTAATGTGCTTGAATCATCCCCAAACCATCACCTCACCCGCCCATCCATGGAAAAACTGTCTTCCATGAAACTGGGCCCTTGTGCCCAAAAAAGCTGGGATCACTTATTTAAAGAATCCAAGAGGACTTCCTGGAGAAGACAATATTTCGAATGAGACATTAAAAGTAAAACACAACCATTAAACTAGGAAGAAAGAAAGAAAAAAGACATTCCAAACAAGAGAGAAAAGGACAAAGATACACAGGCACTCGCAAGTGGCTACAAGAAAAGAAGGTAAGGACATCTGAAAAATAAGGTGCTGAAAACTCTGAATACGTCCTCTGAAAATTCAGGTGTTTGCCATTGTTACAGGATTGTGAGGATGAAAATCTGACCCAGTTATGGGTGCTTAATGGTGAGGCTTTGGGGAAGAGATTAGTGATGGGGGTGGTTAGGATATTACTGAGTCTTGGTGGGATTAAAAGGAGAGGAAACGAGGCAGACAGAGAACTGCATGGAATGCAGATCATGTTCTTTTGCCCTCCGCCGTGACTTTTTTTCCCCCTTAGGTTTTTGTCATAGGGTGTGTGTGTGCTCTCTCCCAGATAGAGAGAGAAAATGAAAAATCACTCTTTCGGGGGGCATGGCCGTGGCCGTGTTGCAATCTCTTCTCCATTATATTCTAAACATTTTGCGCATGCACACAACTGTTTTAAGCCACTGGGTCTGTAACTCAAATCATAGCCAGCCATATGGGAATCCAGTGCCTTAACCACCATGCCACTTGCTGGCCCCAACATGAGCTGATTTTAACACTACGTGTGTGTGCATGCACTTACGAAATGATCAGAAAGATTATTTTGGCTTCGATGTAGAAGATGGACTAGATGAAGTGAGGACTGAGGCAGGAACGCCAGATAGGCCGCTAAGAAAATAGTCTGAGTGGGACCAGCAGTTAGCGTAATGGCTATGTCGTTGGACTCCCATGTAGTCAACGGTGGTTCGAATCCCGGACCAATTGACTTAAACTCACGCTGGGTGCATGTGCGCGCGTACCCAAGATCCTGAGAGGAGAATGGATTGCGGCATGGCCATCTCCCCTGGGGGGTGACTTCTCACTTTCTGTCTCTGTCTTTCTGGCGAGCGCATGTGCCCTATGGCAAAAACTTATTAAAAAAAAAACAAACAAAAAAAAAAAAAAAAAAAAAAACAAGAGAATAGTCTGAGCAAGAAATTATGTAGGCCCAATGTAAAAGCCACTAAAGTGAGAATAAAGAAAAAGAGAATGGATGTAAGAGATATTATGAAGCAGAAACAACCAAAGCTAAAATCTGCTGAATAGATTTGATACCTCCCTGACTTTATATAAGGGGGTGGATCCCAATGCCATTAAACAAAACCATTAAACAAAATGAGGAGATGTTAGTGGAGAAATTCAATTCTGAGTGAGATTTCTGGGGAGAATAATTAAAGAATAAATGTCTTAGATATACTTTGGAAGTCCTGATGCAAGAATGCTTACCACTGAACTGAGCTGTCTACTGACAAGAAGTCATATTGTTTTAACATATCATATGGAGTATTTTATTAGTTACTTTCTTTTATTTTAAACATAGAGTCTTTACAATGAAAATATGCAGCTGAAAAAACTTGGAAAGCATAACTTTAAGAGATCAAAAGTTATACAACAGGCCCATCCACGTTGGTATGGGTGGTAGGGTGCCACTTCATAATATTGGAGTCACAGGGGAAAGCCTTGGGTTTGGATTCCATGTCTACCTGAACATACCAGGTGTATCCACAATCTTGACTGGCTGAAAGGCTGAAGGGCAAGGGTGGATAGCTAGTATGGTGAGACCTTGTTAGATGTGCTGGTCTCTTTCTCTCATAAAGCAAATAAACTTTTAAAAAATGCTATATGCAGGGGCCTGCAGCTGGTGTGGTGGTAAGGCACTGGACTCCCACATGGCTGACTGAAGTTCAAGTCTCGGATACAGAGGCTTGAAACTCGCACCAGGTAAGAGTGCATGTGCACATAAAATCCTCAGAGAAGAAGGGACTGTGGTGTGACCACACCTTCTGGGATACTGGATTCTCTCATGGCTGACCACAGTTCAAGTCCTGGACGTGACAGCCTGTTCTCTCACTTTCCCTCTATCTATCTCTAGTGAGCCCATGGGCCCAATAGCAACTTGTAAAAGCAAATAATGATAATAATAATAAATAAAACAATTCCTTTAAATAAATTAATTAAAAAAATAATATATTTCCCAAGTTTTTGTACTAAGGAAGTTAGAAACTAATTTACAACATTAAAAGTCTTTAATTCTAGCATTTGTTTTTATTTCCATATAGCAAGCTTTTCTTATTTTTTAAAACTTAATGACAACAACTTGCTTCTGACACAAAGCTGCAAATCAAAGGATGTCTTAATAAATCTATCAATTACTAGGACGTTGGAAAAGTCATGATGCATTTTTGCATAGAAAAATACCTCTTGACTTTTCAGATGACCTAATATTACAGACTGTATAACTTTCACATGGGCAACTATAAATGCTAACTCTAACAAAACCCATCACTTCTAACAAGAATCTACTGTATCTTGAAAGATATAAATAATTATCTTACCTTGTTCAATGACAGGTGATGACTTAGAAAGAGTGGATACCTTTGAGAGTACAGAAGACTTCATTTTCCGTTTGACTGGCTTTTCTTTTTCCATGTTTTCTTTTGCAGAATTATTCCTGGTGCCATGACTGAAATTGGATTGGCCAGGACTTGAAAGAGTATTCAAAGCTTTGGAATGTTTCACGGAATTCTCCAGTACTAAAACACATACACAAAACATTAAAAGCTAGTAGTTGTTAACTTAAAAATAAGCAAGAAGGTTTGGACTGCTTATACCTGAATTGCTTGAATTAACTATGAGGACAAAACCTTGATGATACTTAAAGCTTTTTTTGGAAAATCTGCTTTTTTAACAGGAAAAAAATGCATACCCAACTAGAAAATCTTAATGGTTTCAGCATTTTTAGACACTGTCTAGTCATTTCAAGAATATGAAGGGACCAACAGTTAGCGTAATGGCTATGTCGCTGAATTCCCACATAGTCGATCGCGGTTCGAGTCCCGGACCCGGTGGCTTAAACTCACGCCGGGCGCGTGTGCGTGCGTGCCCAAGATCCCGAGAGGAGAATGGAGGAGAAGGGATTGCGGCGTGGCCATCCCTCCTGGGGGGTGATTTCTCGCTTTCTATCTCTCTGTCTCTGTCTGTCTGGCGAGCGCACATGCCCTATAGCAAAAACCTCTCCAAAAAAAAAAAAAAAAAGAATATGAAGACAAATTTTTGCAAACAGTAAACAAGTCTGGATACTATTCCTTAATTCGGGCAGTTTATATCAGAGTTGACCCCTTTACCCCCATAGGGTGTGTGCACTCCCTGGAGGGAGAAAGAGAAAGAGAGAAACTGAGATAGATAGGAGAAGTGAGACATCAACCCCCAGGGGAGATGGCTATGCTGCAATCCCTTCTTCATTCTCCTTTTGGGATCCTGGGCATACACATACAAGCACAAGAGTGTTTCTTAAGCCACTAGGTCTGAGACTTGCAATATGACCAGACACGTAAGATCTGGCCACCCTAGCCACCATGCCACTAGCCAGCCCCAGAGTTAGCATTTTTAAGCATTATTTCATACTGATACTACAAAACCTCAACTTTCCTTTTCTTATTAAGACCGAAATTTTCTTTAAGAAAAGAAACAATAAAGAAGCAAAATAGTGTCTGTTGTAAATTACTAAAACCCAATATATTTAATTGAGCAAAGTAAAAACTTAAAAAAAAACTCATCATACATATTTTCAATTTAGAAAATGCAACTGGGACCAGCAGTTGGCCTAATGGCTATGTCGCTGGACTCCCTTGTAGTTGACTGTGGTTTGAATCCCAGACCCAGCGGCTTAAACTCATGCCAGGCATGTGTGCTTACGTACCCAAGATCCCGAGAGGAGAATGGAGAAGGGACTGCGGCGTGCCATCCCCCCTGGGGGGTGATTTCTCGCTTTTCTGTCTCTCTGTCTCTCTCTTGTCTTTCTGGCGAGCACACACCCTATAGCAAAAACCTCTTGAAAAAAAGAAACAAAAAAAAAAAGAAAAAAAGAAAAAGCATTTGAGTCTTACTTGTTTTAGCTGGTAATGCAGATGTATTAGCTTTTGAAATGAAAGTCTTTGCAGCTGATGAAGTAGATGGTTGCTCAGTGATAACTGGATCTAAAACCACTCGGTTGCTTCTAGTTCGAACCACAGAACTGGATTCAGTTTTACCATTTATCTGAGCAGTATTGTGCCTCAACGGTATTGATCGTGTAGGTGTAGAGAATGGAGAGGTAGAGATTTCTGATTTTAGCTGTGGCTTTAGGATTCTTTTTTTCCTTTCAGGGCTGTAAATAAAATAACATTATTAGTCATTCTTATAACTCTATGGATAAGTATAACATAGTTTTATAATATTTTGGGATTCAATATTTGTACTATTATGAAATATGTTAAAATATGAGATTTGTAGTGGATTTCATATGGTTGTGAGCCTTTGAGAAGTGAATATTTAGTGAAGGATTGCTGTAAATGCTACAGTTATATGACAGAAAGCATGATGCCATCACTATCCTAAAAATGCTTTTTTACTGTATAGATTTAGCAGTTTGAATTTAAGCACTTACACTAGTATAGCTTTAGTTAAAAGATTAAAAATCCTCCACATCATAGGAACTTGCATGTCAAATATATCATTCTGCAATATAGGGAATAGTAAAGGAAGTATTAAAAAACACCAAGTTCTATCATTTAGATGACAAAGTTACAGCTCATTTAATGCTACTTAAAAAAAACTAAATACCTTGATGCAGCACTACTGGAAACAGAGCTGCTTCTGTTTCTTTTCTTCCTCCTTTTAGTTATAGTATTTCTTTTATGAAAACGAAGAGCAGACTTATAATCTGATAAAACTGAACTAATGTGTTCTTCAAAGAAAGCAGATAGGCGCAAACTCATGCTATAAATCTATGGAAAGGAAAAGAAAACAAAATAAGACAAACTGTGTTGAGATGTTCCTCAATGAAAAATGTCTTTCACTAAATATTGTAATTTAATATTTTTTTAGTAAAATTTTTTTAGTATTTAAATACTGCTTTTGACATATCTTTCTCAATCTTTTTTGATGAAATTAAACTACAGAAATTTTATAATAAATAATTTTTGTGCTTAGATTAGGAATTTTCCATGCTTTGAAAGTCTTGAAGAAAAGTCCTACTCTAAACTCAGATGACTCATACAGACAAAACTTTTCATGCTGACTCTTCTCATATGGAAACTATTCCTGATGGCTTGAACCTCTTTTTCACTGCTATCCAATACTAGCATCTTTCCTTTCTCATTTCATTGCTATATAATGTCCCTTTGTAACGTCCTGTTTGGTCAAAGAGAGGTAAATTATATTTATATTTTACTTTTTTTTAATTGATAGAGGGCACATGAGTAAACTAGAGAGACAGAGAGATAAAAAGGAAGGAAGCATATTCTAATGGGGTCTGTTCATACCACAATCCTCTTCCCTCCATTCTTCCTTCCCTTCAAGATCATAGGCATGCACACAAATGAGTCTGGGCATGTTTCAAGCCACTGTGGCCAAGATTCAAGCCATGGCTGGTTATGTGGGATCCAGCTCTCTCCACAAAGCATTTAACTACTGAGCCTCAGAGCCGGCCCTGTTTTACCCCTTTAAAAAAAATATTCAATGTGGGGAACCAGCAGTTAGCATAATGGCTATGTCGCTGGACTCCCATGTAGTCGACCGCGGTTCGCGTCCTGGACCCGGTGGCTTAAAACTCACGCCAGGTGCGTGTGTGTGCATGCCCAAGATCCCGAGAGGAGAATGGAGGAGAAGGGATTGCGGCGTGACCATCCCCCCTGGGGGGTGATTCCTCGCTTTCTGTCTCTATGTCTCTCTCTGTCTGTCTGGCGAGCGCACGCACCCTATAGCGAAAACCTCTCCAAAAAAAAAAAAAAAAAAAAAAATTCAATGTGGAGGTTCCTCAAAACCTATAAATAAAACTACCATATGACCCAATAATCAAACTCCTTGATATTTATCAAAAGGATAGCAAAACACTTAGTTGGAAAGACACTTGCACATCCTTGTTTACTGCACCATTATTCACAAGTGCTGAGACACAGAGTCAAACTAAGAGTCCCAGAACTAGTGACTGGACTGAAAAAATGTGGTACATGTACACAATATATTACTCACCCATAAGGAATGAGACCCTGTTATTTGATACAAAGTGGGTGAATAAGGATTCAATGCTAAGTGAAGTAAGCAGATTATGAAAGGCAAACACTATACTCCTGCTCAATATATACCAAATGTCAGCACACTGTGGCACAAACTGAAAGATCTGAAGAAGGACAGGTGTAGATACCAGAGACTGTATGAGACTGGGATGGGCAGTGGGAAGGGGGGAGGGGCTTAGAGAAGAAATACTTAATAGACATATGAACGAAAATTTTTTTTGTTAAAAATCATGTATATGATAGTATCTTTGATTTGACTGTCATATCCTATATGCATACTTTGAAAATCTATACTATGTACTATGGAGATATACAATGAAATACAATGATTAAATGTGAATAGAAATCATAATTATTTTTTAAAAGTGTACTTATTTATTTAGAAAGAGAGAGAGAAAGAAAGAGAACACAAGCACCCTCAACAAGGTCTCATACACAATTCTCCCTCAAACCTTCCCAGCCAGCTAGGAACACAAGCACATGCCTAATGAGTACAAGTGAACCTGGGAACTAACCCAGATCTTCCATATGGGCTTCTACCATTGGAGAGCACTGTGTTACTGCTGCTCTACTGTGCCTGGCCGTATTTTTACTTATTTTTATAACTATTCACAAAAATGCTACTTTCCATTAATGCTGAAAACAGCTGCAGAAGTTAGCTGAAGGCTATAGTGTATACTAGGACAGTCTGTATCTATTCAACCACACTACTTCAAGAAAAATAACCATGTCTAAATATCTAAGAATAACTTCAGTGTTTATTTCATAGAAGGAACTGGAGGTATGATTTCTTTTTCTACTAGGACACCATGAAGAACAGTAACAGAAAGTTAATTTTGCTCTAACTTTTAAATAAAAGTAACAATTAGTGATTTAACATACTTTTCCACTAAAACACAAGAAAATAATCTAATTATATACCCTGGATCTTTTGCTTGGAGTGTATGCTTTGGAATTACTAAAAATAAGTCTGACATCTTTACATAACTCCATTGGTGACTCATAATTTCCAGCCTCTAAAGTTTCTCTAACAGTAGCAAAATCCATTGGAGTGTCAATAATGTCTCTGTAGTCCTAGGAGAGGAAAAAAAAAAACAGTTGGTATTATTTTCATCACTAAAATAAAGCATTACTTCACATCACAAGGATTCATATAGGATTTTTGTGATAAGTGCAAATCCTTTTTTATAATAACTTTTACTTAGTTTGTGCTCTGTCTATTTTATTGAAATCAACACAGAAATTTTCTCAGTCAAGAATAAAAAAACCTAATTTTTTCCCTGGGGGCCTATGGGAAAGTGAAGTTTTGTTGAAAAAGAACAATAAAAGAGTAACGAAAAAACTCTACAACTTTAATACAAATATTAAGTTTGCTGGGGAGTGAGGGAAACACCAAATTTTCTACCAGCTATAAATTCTAAAACCTGTTGACTCGATGAAATACAACTATAACTTTTTTCCTGGAAGAATTATTTATTTAATTTTATTTATTATTATTTTGAAATTTGCTACAGGATACATGTACTCACAAGAGTGAGTCAGAGAGAGAACACAAACAAGAGAGATAGAGCAAAAGCAAACCCCCAGGTCCAGGACTCGATCCATGGTCAGCCATGGGGGAGTCCAGCACCTCAACCACCACATCATCTGAGGCTCCACAACTGTAACTTTAAAGTTCGGAGAAAGAAAAAACAATGAAGTATGCCAACAACTAATTATGTGGATGCCTGAGTTCTAGGAACTCAAGTTTGGTTCAACTCCTGGTAGTTTTACCAATTACGAATTATGACTATGGGGCCATCAAGTGGCATGGGTGGTTAAGGCACTGGACTCCCACATGACAGTCGGCAGTTTGAGTTCTGGACCTAGAAGCTTGCTTTCTTACTTTCCTTCTACCTCTGTTTCTCCCTGTAGAGCACAAGAGCCCTATAGCAAAACTTTACAAATAATAATAATCATAATATAAATTAAATAATTCCTCAAAAAAGAGAATTATGACTGGACAGTTGTCACAAAGTCTATACCTCAGTATCATCACCTAAGGTTTCTACTTAGACAACTGCATATGAAATATGACAAGAAAATACAGACAAGTCAAAGTAGTAGAGCAAAAAAATGATCAGAATACAGTATTTAGTAAGAACAAAGAGTACCACACCTTTTCAATGATCCCTGAATATGTAACTATTTTTCAAAGTATAATCATTAAGTAAAATGAATGGTTTAGACCAGTCTCAGGTCTCTTCCATTTTTTTCTACCTGACTGTTTTAGCACTAGATCTTGTTTCTTCTTTTTCCCCCATTTATTTATTTGTCTATTTGCTGTGATTTTCAAGATGCCAGGTCTGAGACTCGAACTGATCAGCAATGTGGGACTCCAGTGCATGAAGCACCATACCACCTACTGGCTCCTTGTCTTGGAAGTTTTGACACTGACTTACACACTGAAGTTTTTATATGACAATACACTCACTTATTTTTAGGTGATTTTTTTCTGTAATATTCTGTTAAGTAATCCCATATTGCAAAATGTTTATCAACCCAAATACATTTTTTGGTCATTAATTCCTTGAATACTGCCCTTTCCCATTCATTCTATTCTTTTTTTTTTTTTTTAAGAATTATTTTTTATTTAACTTCATTTATTTATTTATTTTAACTTGACCAGAGAGGAACAGAGAGAGAGAGAGAAAGTGAGAAAGCAAGCCACCAGACTCAAACCATGGTGGGCCATGTGGGAGTCCAGTGCCCTTAACCACCACGCCACCTGCTGATCCCCCATTCTATCTATTGTTATTCAAATTTTTCTTAGATATATTTTGAATCTTCTCATTCTATCCAAACTATCCTTTAGTCTCGCTTCCAGACTTTTCACATCTTTATAATTTGTTTTATGACATTTATATAATGCCATATATATTATGGCCATGTGCAATCCCTTCTTTTCCATTCTTCTCCTGGGATTTTTGGACACACATGTATATGTACCAGCATGATTTTCAAGCTGCCAGCTTCAGAACTTGAACCACTGTCAGACATGTGGCAATCCAGTGCCTGAACCACCACGCCACCTGCTGTCCTTGATCTAATTTGTTTCTAAAGCTGCCTAATTAGTTTAATTTCAGTGATGTTATATTTCATTTCCAGAATTCCAATTAATTGGTTTTGTTTTTATTTATTTATACGTTTTTACAATTTTTTTTTTGGGGGGGGGGATTTTTGCTATAGGGCACGTGCGCTCACCAGAAAGACGGGAGAGAGACAGAAAGCAAGAAATCACCCCCCAGGGGGGATGGCTATGCCACAATCCCTTCCCCTCCATTTTCCTCTTAGGATCCTGGGCACGCATGCACAAACGCCTGGCATCAGTTTAAGCCACCGGGCCCGGGACTTAAACCGTGTTCGACTACATGAGAGTCCAGCAACATAGCCATTACGCTAACTGCTGGTCCCAAGATGATCAGCACAAGTTTTGGGGAGGAGGGTGTGAATATTTGCTGTTTATGTTGTCTTATAAATGGTAGATTATTCCCTTATATAACTTTCCCCCCTTATTTATTTATTTATTTAATCATTAGTTCACCTTCAGTAGGGATTGGTTTGTTTCCATAACATTTTTTTTTTAAAAAAAAGGATTTTGCATAAGGGCACATGAGCTCACCAGAGAGAGACAGAAACAGTGACAGGGAAAGTGAGAAAAAAGGAGGGATGACCATAATACAGTCCCTTCTCCTCCATTCTCTTCCTGGGACCTTGGGCATTTATGCATATGTTTCTTAGGTGATTTTCAAGCCACTGGGACCAGGACTCGAACCGTGGCTGGCTATGTGGGAGTCCAGCAACATAAACAGTATGTCATCTGCTGGCCCCACCATGATGAATTTCTACACCACATGGGTAATAATGTACATTTGGACTCTAAATCCATGCATATAAAAAGCTTAGGAGATTTCTCTTTTCTGACACTAGAGCCATTAGTAGAGACATTCCTCATTGAGTAAGGAACTATTTTGCTCTTTTCAGAGTGTAGTCCTTCAACAATCCTGGTTTATAGGGGGCCCTCAGTTTCAAATTCCTTCCTCACCATGGCCAAATCTTTACCTACTTTTGCATAGTGTTAATATGTGGGCCTCTAGGATCTAAATGTTAAGGTTTATTCTTTCTCTTCTTTTCTGGGAAAAGTCCAGAATACAAATAACTATAAAAAGTGGATAAATTATAACTTATTTTTAAAAATACACGGTTGAACTTTCAAGAAACAAAGGATAATCCACGGGTTCTGAAAACAGAGAGAGAAATGAAAACAAGAGCACAATAGCATCAGTTCAGTTTTTCTAGAGTTTTTTTTTTTTTTTTTAATGAGGTTCTAGTTAATTAGCCCAAATATCTCATTGCTGGAATTAAAAATTCCTTTCTACATTGAAGAGTCCATGTTTTCAAATTCGTAAGTGATAAGAAAAAAGTCATTTAATACTTATCTATTGATGAAATTTTTCTATTCTTACCATTGCAAAAGAAGAATATGTATGTAAAAAAAAAATGATACCACATCTAGGTCATGTCTTACAAAACATTTTTAATTTCACTTGAAATCATTAACGTTATCTGAACTGTGAAACCTTTTTGTTTTTCTTACTCCATAGTTTAGATCGTTATGACTATATGCAAAAATAAATACATGGATCATGTTTACTCAACTCTTTTTCCATGTAGGCTATACAGATCATACATTGGCATAATTAAACACATAAAATAATGATGCCATCCTGCATTTATATATAGTGCTTTACTGTTTTAAAATAGATTTTAAAAAAATTGCCAGAGTGCACATCCGCTTTCCAGAGAGAGGAGGGAGAGAGGTAAGTACACCCCTGGGGAACGGTCATGCTGCAATCCCTTTCTATGATTTATCCTTCCTTTCAGGATTTTGGGTATGTAGGTACACACACCCAGCATGTATTTCCAGCCCCCACTTCTGGACTGATACAGTCAGCCATGAGGAATCCAGTTCCCTTAATCATCAAGCCATGGCTGATCCTAAAATTATTTTTATTTATTCTCATTTCATCTCCACAACCCTGTAAGAAAGCAGTAAAAGCAGATATAGTAATGAAACACAGTCCTTTGAAATCTTAGTTCAGAGGCTCCTTCCATTTTACCACACTGTTCAACTTAAATTCTCCATATAACCAAATGGATAATAAGCACATATATAAAATACTGAATACATTATAATCATAAGTATTAATGTAAGTAGCCAATTGTCAAGTATACAATATATAAAAACTAATAGGTAAAGAAAATACTTCCAATACTTACTGGATATTCAAGGAGATCTACTGGCTGACGGAAAGGCTCTGAATCTTCGCACTGAAATATGAGATTTAACAATTCTTGACACTGCTTCTTCCATGCCTGAATATCATAAGATTGAGCTCTATTACGCAATCTTCTTCTAGGTTGATGATCCTGAAACAAAAATGTCCAATTAGCACATCAAAATTTGTATTCTTTTTTATTTATTTAAATAGTTTGTATATTTTGAGCTGGCCCTGTTAAGAGAGCCAGAATCCCATATGGCTGGTGGCAATTTGAATGCCAACCTCTGTGACTTGAAAAACATGCTATGTGCATGCCCCAAATCTCGACAGGATGAAGAAAGAGAGAAGGTATTAAGATGTGACTGCACCCCACTGGGGTGCTTTTTCTCTCTCTGGAGAGTGAATGCACCACCCTGCCCTCTGAGTGATGAAAACAGTTTATTTTCTGAAAAGTGATAGGGGAGGGACAGAGGGAGATAGAGGGACAGGCAAGCACCCCTGACAAGGTCTTCACATCAGGATCCTCTCCCAAGCCCTGCAATCAGCCAAGATTGCTGGTTTGCCCAAGTACTGAGACAGATCCAGTACAAGCCTTCGCAGATGGTGTCCAGAATCACAAAATAGTGCCTCTACTTTCTTCACCAGTGCACGTGGGCCTCAAATTTGCATTTTTAATGCAGCCCTAATTAGTTTATATGCAGTAATTCAAATAAAGCAAACAATCATTCATCTAGTTTTAAAAAACATGAATTTTGTAACCGAATCTCATTTGGAAGTAATACTGGGTTGCTGGAAAAGTCATGATACATTTTTGCATAGAAAAATACGTCTTGACTTTTCCGACAACCTAGTATTTAATTTCTCTTTAAAAATGATAAATGCAAGACAGAAACAAAAACAAAAACTACATTACCTTCCTTTTTCGGGTAGAAGTTCCTGGCACATCAGCATCTTTCTCATCTTCCTTTAAAGCAAAAATTTATCAGATTCATAAAACATCATATGTTTCATTATACTGTAGAGTTGTTAAATTATCAATTATTTTGAAAACCCATAATGTGTATGCTAAGATACTTAACTCACTAAAAAGTTTCTCTCTGTTCAAAAAAGAATCTGTAATTATAACAAGGATATTCTGAATATCATCTAAAAAGATGGTAAGTATAACAATGGACAAACAATAATTTTAACAGCTTTTACCTAAAAGCCACAATGTGTAAATTTCTTTTTACATACAGAAAAATATTAATGTAGTAATCATAATGAAATATTACCTACCTCAGAGTCAGATAAAACTTTCTTCTTCATTGAATTGTAAAGTGGAATTATGTTATAACAAGTCTGATCCCTAACAACAAGAAGGAAATGTTAATAGAGTTATAACATTTCTTCCTTTAAACTCTGTTCCTAAAAGCAGGTTCTAAAATAAAAGTTGAACTCAAGAAGTCTTTTCTTTGGTTGACTCCAATACTCTGTGCACACATCTCCAACTGCCTTTTCCATTCTTCAGTCAAAAAGGAAAGTTAACATAAAACCTGTATTAGCTTTCCATTCCCTTCTTTCTTTCTATTCTTTCTTTTTTTAAGAGAAATTTTTGCTATGGGGGTGTACCCTCACTGAAGGGACAGAGAGAAACAGAGAGACAGAAAGTGAGAATTCACCCTGGGGCTGTGGCCACACTATAATCTTTTCTCCTCCATTCTCTCAGGATTTTGGGCACACACACACAAGCACCTGGTGTGAGTTTCAAGCCACCAGCTCTGGAACTTGAACTGCGGTATGCCATATGGGAGTCTAGCAACGTAACCATTACACCATCTGCTGTTCCCTCTTTATTCTTTAATGTGTGAATTCTCCACATTTTTCCACCCCATCAGAGTATGGGACACATATGTACATGTACAGGGCATGTTTATCAAGCTGCTGTATCTGGGATTCTAACTATGGTTAACCAAGTAGAATCTGTTTTCTACATACAGAGCTTAACCATTGTGCCATGGAGCTGGCCCCACAGCAGTTTTGTACAAAATATATGACTCAGTTCTCTGACTTCAATTTAAAGAGCTCACTTCACTGTATGACTACAAGAAATCTAGAAGATAAGGTAAAAAACATGTTTCTGCCTTAATAAACTGAAGTCATCACTCTTGCTTGGGGGGGGGGGCAATAAATAAGAAAATAAACTTGACTTTCAGAAAGAATAATCTTAAAAGCTGATATTCATTTACCATGGAACTATAGTAAGTTAAACATTTCTAAAAGTCTTATTATTTTCTTCAAGTAAAATTCCAGAAGATTTTTCCCAATCTATAAGATTCTTTAGCTTAGAAGAATTAATGTAGGTAAGATAATACATGTTCAGTAAACCTTTACTGTTATTACTGTCCAACAGTTGGATTGAGAAAGGATGCATGTTTTTACTTTAAAAGATGAATCCAACTGTAATACAATTTCTATAATTTCATAGTTAGTATTAGTCAATAAATAAAATGTTTCTTGTTTAAATATGGACACATGGCTTCCATTTTAAGAAGAACTATATTTATGCAATAGCACGGGACATTATGTATACCAACAATCATTATACCGAAGCCAGAAGTGTTGTGGTGGTTAAGGAGCTGGACATCAAAATGGTCAATTGCAGTTTGGGTCCCAGAAACAGTGGCTTGAAACTCACACCAGGTGCATGTGTGGGTGTGCCAAGAATCCCAAGAGGAGAATAAAGGAGAAGGGACTGTAGTATGGCCATCTCCCTAGAATGGTATTTCTCACTTTCCCCTCTTTCTGTCTCTCTAGGAAGTACACATACCCTATGGCAAAACACTAAAAAAAAAAAAAAAAAAGAAAGAAAAAAAATGATATTTCGACATTTATAATTTTACTTATTTTACATTATAAAATAGCACCATTAGTTATTACAACTATTATAATAAAGTACAAAAAATAACTCACTTTATAAAATGTAGAAGAAGATCAGTCACAAATTTAGCAGATTTTACAATAGGGCTTCCAGGCTCATTAAATGTTCGTGTATTATGCTCTATATAGCGAACCTCCCACATCAGGGAAGAAACCCGCCTTTAAGAAAATAAAATAGAAAAGTCTTAACCTCATTATGTTTAGAAATATGTATATGTCATTTAAAACCAAGACATTGTGCCTTTAATTTGTCTAATAACAAAATCCACATCTTAAAAAGTCATTTTCAAAAAGGAATAACCCCACGTATACTAGGAGAAAAGAAGAAAAACATTAACCATGCATTTGCGTAGAAAATGCATGGAACGAAACACACCAGACTATTAATGGTGACTTCTTTTTGAAAGGGAGAATATCTACAGTGGGAGTGGCAGAAGGAGAAATGGAAGAGTTTTTAAGTTTTGCTTTATATATTTCTGTCACATATGGTGTCATTATTGGTAATAAGCAGCCCTGACTTCTATACAAAGAAGGAAATAAGTCATTTTAATCTCATATACTGGTAATCAAATGACTTGTAAAAATGAAGGTTAACTGACAGTCTGTTTATAAGATATAAAAACATGGTGAATGTACTTATCAAGAAGGTAACTAAATGAGAATTATTTTCCAAATACTTAATTAGCAATGCTAAAATCAATTCTGGTGGCTTATATTTTATTTCTGAAAATAAAGAAACATCCAAAGACAACTTCTGAGAATATTTTCCAATATGCAACAAAACTTAATAAAGAAAACACCTAGAAAAAAACAAAAAACTGGGACCAGCAGTTAGCATAATGGCTATGTCACTGGATTCCCACATAGTTGACCACGGTTCGAGTCCCGGACCCGGTAGTTTAAACTCACGCCGGGTGCGTGTGTGTGCCCAAGATCCCGAGAGGAGAATGGAGGAGAAGTGACTGCAGTGTGGCCATCCCCCCTGGGGGGTGATTTCTTGCTTTCTCTCTCTCTGTCTCTCTCTGTCTGGCGAGCGCACGTGCCTTATAGCAAAAACCTCTCCAAAAAAATAAAAAAAAAACTCACTATTTGTGAACAGAAATTTATATAATTAAAAAACTCACATTATATATTAGATCATTAGGGAAGTCATGATGTTATTTGTCTATGCAAAAATGTGTCATGACTTGCTGAATGACCCAATATAATTATGGATACAGAGGCATAGAGAAAACTGTAAGGTCAGGGAGGAAGCAGAAAAACAAATAAACAAACAAACAAACAAAAAAAACCTTTAAACATGGGCCATCAAATGGCAAAGTAGTAAAGTACTAGACTCCCAAAAGGTTGACCATGGTTTGAGTCCTGGATCCAGTGTCTTGAACTCATGCTGAGCACATGTGCGTGCATGCCCAAAATTCCAAGAGGAAAAGAGACTGTGGTATAGTTATTCCCCCTAGAGGGTGATTTCTCACTTTCTCTCTCTCCTTCTCCAGTGGGCAAAAGCGCCCTATGGCAAAAACCTTAAAACAATAACAACAACAACAAACAGTAAAATAGCATGTAGTATTAAGACAGTATCTCAGGTTTATGACTATATAATCAGGTTGGAAAACAGGTAATTTCTAGAGTGGTCTTCAAAAAGTTATGGAAAATATATGTTACAAAAAAACCACACAGATTTTATTTTATTTTTTTGCACTGAAATAAACTGTTACTTTGATTCCCATTTTCCACAAACTTTTTAAAGTATCATTTTAAGTTCCGTGTTCCACAATTCCCCCCCCCCCCCCCCAAATTGGTTTAGATGTTAGGCTAATGCCAAAAAAGGCTATTAAAACTACAGTGTATCTGGAAATAGGGTACACCTCAGAAATGGGAAAAGTATTTCTGTGAGAAGTATAAGATGATGGAAGATGCAAGCAGTTTATTTTTCTAGCAGTCATCCAACCACATCCCCTCCTATGTCTTCTCCCATCCCTCAAGTAGTAAGTATAATAACCTCTAAGTGTTAGCAATTTCTGGTTTTAGGCAGAAAGAAGAATATAGTGGGTTGTCAGAAAAGTCATGATGTATTTTTTTTTTTTTTTTGGAGAGGTTTTTTTTCGCTATAGGGCACGTGCGCTTGCCAGACAGACAGAGAGAGACATAGAGACAGAAAGCGAGAAATCACCCCCCGGGGGGATGGCCACGCTGCAATCCCTTCTCCTCCATTCCCTTCTTGGGATCTTGGGCAAGCACGCACACGCACCCGGCGTGAGTTTTAAGCCACTGGGTCCAGGACTTGAACCGCAGTCGACTACGTGGGAGTCCAGCAACATAGCCATTACACTAACTGCTGGTTCCCTTGATGTATTTTTCTATACAAAAATGTGTCATAACTTCTCTGACAACCCAATATAATTGTGAATACAGAAGCATAGTTGAAAATAGTTGAAAGCAATAGCTGAAAATTTCTTCTCCATTTTTCTTTTAAACTTTTTTTTTTTTTTTTTTTTTTTTTAAGAGATTTTTGCTGTAGGGCACATGCGCTTGGGAAAGACAGAGACAGAAAGTGAGAAATCACCCCCCAGGGAGGATGGCCCCGCCACAATACCTTCAATAACAATGAAGCAGACAGTAAGTACATCTAATAGCATCAGAAAAGTTTTCAGAAACTGAAGTTCACTATCTTAAGTTTCATTTTATTTTATTTTATTTGGCCATAGGGCGCATGTACTCCCTAGGAGATGAGAGAGAGAGAGAGAGAGAGAGAGAGAGAGAGAGAGAGAGAGAGAGAGAGAATCCCCCCAGGGAGGATGGCTATGCTGTAATCCCTTCTCCACATTCTTTCCGAATTTTGAGCAAGCACAAACACAATGCTAGTGTGATTTTTCAGGCCACCAGGTCCGGGACTCAAACTACAAATCTGGCAAGGTGGGATCCAGACCTCGACCACCATGACATGTGCTGGCCCTCTTTCTATTTTTTTAAATGGCCAGAGGGTACATAAGCTACACAGATAACAGGCACCCCTCTCCCCGGCAAGTGGTGCATGGTCATACTGCAATCCTCTCTATTCCACTTCTCTATCTAGTCAGGATTTGAGGTGCTGCACACACACACACACACACACAGACTCACTCACTCCTGGCCTGTGTTTCTAGTCACAAGGGCTGCCTACGGCCATACCACCCTGAACGCGCCTGATCTAGTTAAGGGCTGTGATTTGAACCATGGTCCGCCATTTGGGATATGGCTCTCACTATATAGTGCTTCACTACTATGCTATGGACTGGCCCTATCTTAGTTTAATTTCAGTGGTTTTCAATCAGGTATGATTCTGCTTCCAGGAGTTAACCAGGTAATAATGCTTGGATACATTTTTTTATAGCTATGGCAAATGCTAATGGCATGTAGTAAGTAGAAGCATAAGACAGTCCCTCATTACAAAGAATTTGAGATGCAAATATTAACAACGCTGGTGTTGAGAAACCCTGTGTTAATAAGGAATTAACATTTTCAGTGTCAGGTACACAAATATAACTTAGGAAATGAGAAGAACAAAAGGTGCATGTTACACAGAAAAACTTAAAGTATGAATTTAAAGCTTTCTCAAGTTAAAATAAGGAACAACGCAAAGGACTATACTAACATAAAACTGGTCACAAAAAGATTTTTTTTTTTAATTTGCCAGAGCTCATGTGATTGCCAGAGAGACAGGGAAAGCAAGAGAATAGCCCCACAGGCACATCATGCCACAATTCCTTCTCCATTTTTCCTTCTTTCAATTTTATGCACACCTGCACTTGCACTCAGCATGATTTTCAAGCCACCACATCTGGGACTCAAATTGTGTGGTTGGCCGTGCAGGATCCAGTCAACTTAATCTCTAGGCCACCAGGTGGTCCCCAAATAAAGTTTTAATGTAACACTATACATATTCAAGTGATGTTGGTCTGCTTAGCAAAAGTCATACAAGAAAAAATAAAACTAATTCTTCATTATGTAAAAACTACAGATTTGAAATTATTTTTTGACAGAACTGTTTTTTTTTTGGGGGGGGGAGAGGTTTTTCCTACAGGGTGTGTGCGCTCATCAGAAAGACAGAGAAACAGAGAGACAGAAAGCAAGAAATCACTCCCTGGGGGGATGGCCATGCTACAATCCTTTCTCCTCCATTTTCCTCTTGGGATCCTGGGCACGCATGCACACAGCATGAATTTAAGCCACTGAGCCCAGGACTCAAAACGTGGTCAACTACATGGGAGTCCAGCAACACAGACACTACACTAACTGCTGGTCATGACAGAACATTTTAAACAATATACCTACAAAGCCTGTATAAGATTAAGAACTCAATATTTATTGAAATTGTTAATTATAAAATGAAAATTAATTGAAAGTATGTCTGGGTTTTCAACTGCAGTTCTATTTTCCACTAATACATAACTGAAAAATGGAATCTTTTCCATTCTATTTTATTAAACTGAATATAAGCAAAATAGTAATAAACAATGTTCCATATTTTTTTCAAAAAAATTTTAGACTTATTTAATTTCCTTCCTTCTTTCCTTCCTTCCTTCCTTCCTTCCTTCCTTCCTTTTACATAATTTGACCAGAGCAAGATACATACAGAGAAAGAGAGAGGGAAAGTGCGAAAGTAAGTCACCAGGTCCAGGACTCGAACCGTGGTTGGCCATGTGGGAATATCCAGTGCCTTAACCAACACACCACCTGCTGGTCCCTGTTTCATATTTTTTTAAACCCATAAACTTATTATACATAAAAAAATCAAATACGTTGGATTGCTTTATAAAACACAATATGAAAGGAATAGCAGGAATGGTGGTTAAGGTACTGGATTTTCACATGGCCAATCACAGGATCTTGGATGCAGCAGCTTAAAAATCAAGCCTGTGGGGACCAGCAGTTAGCGTAATAGCTATGTCGCTGGACTCCCACGTAGTCGACTGCAGTTCGAGTCCCGGACCCGGTGGCTTAAACTCACGCCGGGTGCGTGTGCGTGCGTGCGTGCCCAAGATCCTGAGAGGAGAATGGAGGAGAAGGGATTGCGGCGTGGCCATCCCCCCCTGGGGGGTGATTTCTCGCTTTCTATCTCTCTGTCTCTCTCTCTCTGTCTGGCGAGCGCACGTACCCTATAGCAAAAAAAACCTCTAAAAAAAAAAAAAAAAAAAGAAAAGAAAAAAATCAAGCCTGTGTGTGTGTGCATGCCTGCCCAAAATCCCAACAAGAGAATGGAGGGCATTGTGGTCATTCCCGCTCCCACCAGTGAATGACTGCTCACTTTTCTTCTGTCTGTCTGTCTGTCTGTCTCTAGCAAGTGTAAGCGCTTGTGGCAAAAAACAAAAACAAAAAAAAAAAAGAAAAGAAAAAAAAACCTAAACAAACGAATCAATAAAAGGACAGCAAGAATCACATCTTACCAGCATCTAAGAATACCTTTATATAGGAATCATATCACAAATGTGGTCTACAGACCAGCAGCACTAGTTTACTGGGTACTACTTAAAAATGCAGAATCTCAGGCTCTACTCCAAATTTACTGAAAAGCTTATTATCTTTTTCTTAAAGTTTATTTTAAGAAACAGAGATTAGACAAGACAGACAGGGACGCCTCACAGGGTCTTGGCATGCCACAATCCTCCTCACCAGCCTTCCATCCAGCCAGGATTGAGGTGTACCCTGCATGTTCAAGTTGACCTGGGATCTGAACCCTGGGCCTTCCTGTATGGCTCCATTATCACACAATAGCACTGTACCATCTGTGTCACCAAGTTGGGCCCAGAGTCTACTTTTTAACATGATCCCCACAGGAATCATACACATATAAAAGATAATAAACATTGTTATAGAAGATCAGTAAAGAGTGAATGGATCATTTAGCTTTCCTTTGGTAGGAGCTAATGGTTCTAACCTGTAAAATCTGTTTTCCAGTCTTTGTTTAATTGTACTTAGATCCGTTGGATATGCCACTACAGTACAATACATGGGATATGCTTGCAGATCCACAGGGGCCACAAATGCTGAAGCAATATCTAAAATAAATAAATAATGTAATAAATTTATTGTTTGTATGCTTAAAATAATACCAGGGAGACTTCTGCTTGAATTAAGACTTAAATCCTAATTTATATCATCAGTCTGTCACTGTCTTTTCACAGAAAATACACGAGAAGCTGTCATAAAGAAGGGTCTCACTTTTTATTGGTCTACATTTATACTGTGAAATTCAAGGGAAATTTTTTATTCCTAGAAATGACAGATAATATATAAATCTGACCTACAGTGAACATATGTATACATTTCTATAATTGAAAACTAGTAATTCCTATTAATAAATCTGTATACTACCATGTATTGGACAAATCCATTCTACCATTAACATTCTAACATACAACATTCAAATGTAACTTCTGGCTTTCTCAAAACTTATTACCTTATCTCATCTTTATGACATAGTCTATGAAATTTCAGGTAAGCAGAGAGGAGAAAGAGCAGAAGCTGACATACTGGTACAGCAAAATCAGAACCTTCACTTTTTGATCACATATGAAAGTTCTTCACATCCTTAATATTAGGTCAGTGCTTATAAGCACATTTCATAATCTGTTGCTCTTTTCTAAGACTTCAGACTTGAATATCTTCCAATCTGTACCTCCAGTGTTTTTAGCTCTTCTTAAGCATATTAATCTCCCTAGACTCTGAAGCTGATTCTTTGCTGACAAACCAGTTTGTGGGTATTATTTTCTTTCTTTCCCTTTTTTTTATAATCAGAGAAAACAGTTCACATACCTCTCCTCTTCCCCTAAAAAGATCCTCTTGTAATATGTATATATAAAGTTGGAGGTTAACAGGTACCACTATCCATAATTGTAATTCCACTTTCAACCCTCCTCCTCCACATTACATTATGTCAGCTTAAATATGTCAAGGATTTTCAAATGAATTGAGGTGAATTGAGATTTTTAAGAAGTAATACCTCTGGCATTTCTGCGAGGCACTGACTGTGAAATACAACTTCAGTCACTCCATTTATGACTATTTTTGGTATTTAAATCCTGTGAAAGAGCTCATTCAAAAAAGATTACACTTAAAAGTGTTTGAAAAACACTAATGTATATTGTGTAAAAATTTCCACTTGAATAATAGTAATTTCTTTTTCTTTCTATACGCATATGTTGTTATTATTTACCTAGTGTCATCAACTGGTTTATTCCTGCAACAATTCTCTCACATTCTTCATCTCTTGGATTGGTTCCCCATTCACCATCAAGAGGTTTATAGATTAAAGATCTGCACTCAGTATCAGTTAAAGGAACACTGGTACCCAGTTCTTCAGGAAATACAGCTGAAACATACAGAAAAGCAGATCAGTGAAATTACTTATTTATACTTAGGTTACCTTTAGAGAATAGAATTGAAGGATCATTATTTTTTTTTTTAAGATTTTTTACGGTAGGGCACACGTGATTACAAGAGACAGACAGAGAGGGAAAGTGAGAAATCACCCCTCAGGCGGATGGCCATGCCACAATCCCTTCTCCTCCATTCTCCTCTCAGAATTTTGGGCAGGCACACACACGTGCCCAGTGTGATTTTCAAGTTATCTGGACCCAAACTACATAGTCAGTCATGTGGTGATCCAGGCACCTTAATCTCCATGCCACCTGCTCAATTCAAAATAAAGTATAATTTTGTAACTATTTGGTTAAAAAAAAAAAAAAATGGGGGGCGGGGGGCTTGAGGTTGTGTGCCCTTGCAAGAGACAGAGAAAAAGGGAGAGGAAAATGCACCTCCCATGGTTAATGGTCATGCCACAATTCCTTTACAATCTCTCCCACCTTTTGGGATGTGAGGAAGGCATGCACATGTATTATCAAACTGCCATGTTGAGACCTCAAATTGCATGTTGGTCATATGGGAACTGGCTTCTTTAACCATTAGGCCACAGAGTGGACTGGTAAATACATTCTTTATTTTTCATACGGGAAAGTATCTTCAAAGGTCAATAAATTTAAATATTTTTAGAAAGAATGAGAGGGAAAGTGACAAAGCATTCCCCATGGGAGATCACACCACAATCCTTTTTCCATACTTTTTTGGATTTTGGGCATGCATGCACACATGCCTGGCATGTATGTCAAGCTTCTGGGTCTGCAACTGGAACCTTATGGTCAGCCATGCGGGATCTAACAGCTTTTACCACCATGCCACCACCTGGCCCTTTATGTTATTTTTAAAAAGGATCTTAAAAAGATAATCATGGGGCTGGCAAGTGGTGTAATGGTTAAGGCCGCTGGACTCCCACATGGCCGACCCTGGTTCAAATCCTGGACCTGGTGGCTTGCTTTCTCACTCTCTCTCTCTCTTTCTGTCCCTCTCTAGTCAAATTAAAATAAATAAATAAATAAATAAATAAAGCTAAAGAAAATAATTTTTAAAAAATTTTAAAAAGATAATCATAATTATTTCTCTGAAACTATAATTAAAAACTTGCTCTACAAGTAAGTTAGAGATGAAAGAAATGTCAGTTCTATAAAATGACCAAAATTTCAACGTTTTCTGAACCATTTAGAAACTGAATTGCCATATTTACTTTGAGAAAACACATACTAGTTAAAACAGCTAACATTTTTTAGGAATACTTAACATTATCTCAACTTTTTAATGCAGTAATATTTAAAAAACATTAAACATTAATGAGAGAATTATGAATATCGACAGATGATTCTGATGTTTGCTGCTCTTACCGGATAAAGGTATGTTTCCCAAATGTCGGTATCTTTAACATTTTAGCTAAGAGTACCATTAGAGGATGCCTGTGACACAAAATGTGCTAGGAGATTTCTCCATAGTACTAGACTTCACCAGAGAAACACTGGCAATATGCCATTGTTTGTATATAATCAGAATTCTTCCTTCTCACTAACCATAATTAAACTATATAAGAAGGTAGGTATATATATTCAAACAGAACAAAAACAACAAAAATCTACACCCCACAACCCTCCGAGATATTTAGGAAGGCAACAAAATAGTAAATTAGTATCATTAATTTATTTTTTAAATAACTGAGACATTACAACAACTGGCTTCATTTTTCACATATTCACAATAGTCCAATGTGACTTCAAATTCAGACTTCCACAAAAGAAGCAAAACCAGAAGATAAGTCACATATCTTAAGTTCACTAAGGTATTTTTTAACTTTAAACAACTCAAATTTAGCAGTTTGATGAAAAATACATTATTAGCATTTGACTTTCAAAGTGGTAATTTCTTTCTTTCTTTTTTTTTTTTTAGAAGTTTTTGCCATAGGGCGTGTGCGCTCGCCAGACAGATAGGGAGAGACAGAGAGATAGAAAGCGAGAAATCACCCCCCAGGGGGATGGCCACATCGCAATCCCTTCTCCTCCATTCTCCTCTCGGGATCTTGGGCACGCAAGCACACGCCCCTGGCGTGAGTTTTAAGCAACCGGGTCCGGGACGCGAACCGTGGTCGACTACATGGGAGTCCAGTGACGTAGCCATTACGCTAACTGCTGGTTCCCAAAGTGGTAATTTCTGCCAAAAACATATTTTAAACATCATCTTGACCATTTTTTCATTTCTTTTTTTTTTTTTTTTGAGAGGTTTTCGCTATAGGGCGCATGCGCTCGCCAGACAGACAGAGAGATACATAGAGACAGAAAGCGAGAAATCACCCCCCAGGGGGATGGCCACGCCGCAATCCCTTCTCCTCCATTCTCCTCTTGGGATCTTGGGCACGCACGGACATGCGCCTGGAGTGAGTTTTAAGCCACCGGGTCCGGGACTTGAACTGCGGTCAACTACGTGGGAGTCCAGCAACATAGCCATTACGCTAACTGCTGGTTCCCACCATTTTTTCATTTCTAAGGTTTACTAGATTGGGTTTACTTCCTCTGACAATGATCATTTCTGACCTTCTAGAATATGATAACTAGTGAGCCAACTCTCTTATTTATAAATGATCATTTCTACATTTAAAATGAGGTATTTTTGTTTTAAAAAATATCTTTATTTTTAATCTGATAGCAAAAGTAATATTGTTTAAGAAAATAAAATAGTACAGAATAATGTAAAAGATAATTTATGATGTCTTCAAAATTCTTTCTTTTTTTGGAAGAAGTTTTTGCTATATGGCGCGTGCACTCACCAGAAAGACAGAGAGAGACAGAGACACAGAAAGCGAGAAATCACCCCCCCCAAGGGGATGGCCACACTACAATCCCTTCTCCTCCATTCTCCTCTCAGGATTTTGGGTACACACGCACATGCACCCGGCGTGAGTTTAAGCCACTGGGTATGGGACTCGAACCATGCTCGACTACATGGGAGTCCAGCGACATAGCCATTATACTTACTGCTGGTCCCGATGTCTTCAAAATTCTACACTCTATAAATAATCATTAATAATCTGGAACATATCCTTTTAATCCTTTCCAAGCATATACAATTACGTGTTATGCATTTTACTTTTTGTAAATTTTTTAATAGAAAAGGGGCTGGAAGGTGGTATGGTGGATAAGCCGCTGAACTCCTACATGTCAACTGAGGTTAGAGTTCTGGACCTGGCAGCTTGCTTTCTCACTTTCCCTTTCTCTCTCTCTAGTCAAACAGAAAAATATTCATCAATACAATGAAAATAAATAATTCTAAAAAAAATTAACATAAAAAATGGACAATAAAATAAAAAGAAAATGCATTCTCTATGACAACCTTTTCTTAGTATTAGAAAGATGTTATACTCACTGCCTAGGGTTAATTGTCAAATCCCGAGTATGACAGTTATTATTAATTATAACTATGACCTCTTATTGAATGTCAGGCTATACAGCAAGTGATTTAAAGTTTTTTCTAAATAATTATTTTATTTAACTTTTTAAATTACTTAATTAATTTATCTTAATTTGATCAGAGAGAGAGAGAGAGGAAAAGAGAAAGTGCGAAAGTAAGCTGCCAAGTCTGGGACTTGAACTGCAGTAGGCCACATGAGAGTCCAACGCCATTAACCACCATGCTGCCTGCTGGCCCCTACAGCAAGCACTTTACACAAATGCTCTCATTTAATCATCAATACAGTGTTATAAGGTAGACATGAATTTAGATCATTTCAAAGTCTGAGTCTTAAGAATCTGGGGTGTTGAGATTTTATTGAACTTATTAATATCACAAAGAAAATTATATAGCCAAGATACAAATCTGTATGTCTCAATTAAATGCCTGGCCTCTTAACTATTATGTTATACTCTAAGTATTCTGCTGGAATTACAAACTGTCTCCATCCCCTCCAAGTGCTCACTTTCTAGGGGTAAACTATAATTAACAAAACATTTTCATTTTTGCGGTAATAAATTAACTCTAGTCTTTTACTAGATTAGAAATACCAGGAGGATGAGAATTATCTATTTATTCACTAATTCCCTACCTCAAGCATCAACAGTGGGTGTACAAATGTACTTGTTTAATGAACAATTTCAATACGATCCTTACACCAACCCCATGTGATAGCAAGTTAGCAAATCAGATTTCTTATTTAAGGAATTAACTCTACAATTCAAACATAAAAAGTATATCATACACTTACCATTATTAGGTATAAGTTCCATATCCCAAGGACTCATCTTTTCTGTATCTCCATTGTCCCAGCTAAAAAGAAGGAAAATCCTTACATTAAAATCTAAGTATTATGTTTCGATTTTTATAAAATCTTACTATTAAAGCAATTGCTTCAATGTTAAAAAGAAGTGTATTTATCCCTTTATTAACAGATGATGAAAAACTATCAGGCAAGGCTGACTGAACTAAAATACAACAAATGTTTCCTTACCAAACATTATAGCACTGAAATAAACTATCAGGGTACTCAGGCTGAAGAGGTTCCTGGCTTTCAATTGTCCCAAACCACCAGGCATCATCAATGACTGATCTGAAGCGGTCACCTGGAAAACAAAAGCCATCTCATTAAAGTATATTGCTGTTGCTGCTACTGCTTTTTCCTATAACTTTAAACATAGTGCTTTTCCCAAAGTAAACTTTTAAGGTAAACTGCCTGTATAATTTCAGAAGACAGAAGCAATAGCCCACAAATCCCAAGAATAACTTAGTTAAATCAGTAATACCAAGGAAAAAAGTGTTTAATAAGCATACACTAAGTTTAACTTAGCCAGCTTCCGATCCCAATTTTTAAAATTTCATGATGGTATGAAGAAATTCATTTGTCTTAAAGTTTTTAGTCCACCCACCCAACATTTTAAATTCATTATTCATTCATACATAAACATTTACGCAAATAAAAATATAATTTAGATAATTTCTGGTCTACAAACATTTATAGTCAATTCTCAATTTCTCACTTTCTGTAGACAAGTCTCCCAAATCAACAATCAAGACTCCCGCCTAAAAATAGCAAAAATAGGGGCCAGCAGGTGGCATGGAGGTTAAGGGGCTAGATTTCCATATGGCTAACCATGCTTTAAGTCCCAGACCAGGAGCTTAAAAATCACACTGGGTATGCATGCCCAAAATCCCAGGAGAAGGGATTGAGGTATGGCCATTCCCATTGGGGGGAGAGGGGAAGATACTGAGGTTTTTCCGGCTACCAGTCTGAAAGACATAGATTCAAATAACATACTTGTGTGACTTTGAACACAGTAATTAGTTATTTTTGAACTTCAATTTCCTCATCTACTAAATAGAAATGATGATGCCTGGCATCATGGTATTTTTTTAGCATATATTTAAGGTATTCTTCACATTTTAAACACATAGTTAAGGAAAAAACTGAATCATGTTACCAACTAATCTGAATCAGTTTTATTTTGAAACCCATACAGAGAAGATTATTCATTTATGTTCCCATTTCTTACCAAAAAATATTTAACAGTTTATAAAGACATACAGCATTAAAAGAACTAAAAGTCAGAAAAACAGGGGGAGGGAATCATAAAAATAAAAAAGGGGAGACAGAAATGAACAAATATTAATAGAATACAATTGCATGTTGTTGATACATACACACACACACACACACACACACACACAGACACTTCCAAGTTAACGTTGGGCTGGATCTGTGACCTAGTGGTTATGATAGCTGGATCTCACATGGCTGAATGTATGGTTTGAGTCCCAGACCCACTGACTTGAGACACACACGGAACATGTGAGTGGTCTCAAAATTCCAAAAGGAGGGAGGGAGATGGAGGAGAAATGACTGTGGTGTGACTATTCTTCATAGAAGGTACTTTCTCCTTTCCCTCCCTCTCCCTAGCAAATGCATATGCCCTTTAGCTTAAAAAATGGGGGGAGAGAGGGAGAGGGGGTAGTAGGTGGTATGCTAGTTAAGGCGCTGGATCCCACATAGCCAATTCTGTTTAAGCCCAGGACTTGGTGGCTTAAAAAACACATCAAGCAGTGTGCATTTATGCCCAAAATCCCACGAGGAGAATGAGAAAGGACTGTGGTGTAGCCATCCCCTTTGAGGGAGGGGAGTGATTTCTCACTTTCCTTCACTCTCTGTCTCCCTGGGGAATGCATGTACCTAATAGCAAGAATAAAAAATAAAAGAAAATTAAAATGTAAGTTTACTCTGGTACAAAAATTCTAAAATCCATGCATTGTTTTCTTCATAATACACATTTCCCCATGAACTTTCTGAAGACTCCCTAAATATATGTGTGTATGTATATGTAAACTTTGAGTATGTATACGTTTGATCTATGTTTATATTCAAGCACTGTAACAGGTAATTTAATGGGAAACATAACCCACTACTAGACTGAGAATCTCTAATTGCTTCTCAGATGTGTATTAGTGAAACTGAGCTTAGCAAGACGCTACTAAGCTACCACGCAATTTAACAGACAGATTTTTTTTTTTGGGGGGGAGAGGTTTTTGCTATAGGGCACGTGCTCTCGCCAGACAGAGAGAGATAGAGAGACAGAAAGCGAGAAATTACCCTCTAGGGGAGATGGCCACGCCACAATCTCTTTTCCATTCTCCTCTCGGGATCTTGGGCATGCATGCACACGCGCCTGGTTTGAGTTTTAAGCCACCGGGTCCAGGACTCGAACCGTGATCGAGTCCAGCGACACAGCCATTACCCTAACTGCTGGTCCCAATAAACAGAATTTTTGATACTACTACAACTTTACAGTAAACATAAGTTTCATAGATCTATTTCTTCCGACACTACACAGACTGATAGATTACACTAAAAAGGAAGAACTGGATAATGTATACCTAACCACATTGAGTTATTATCTGTAGATTGATAAAAATGAGGATGTAGAGTCCACTATCCAGAGTAAGCCTTAAAACATTCCTGAGCAGAGACTGAAGTAAAAATTACTGTTGATGTAATTTTATAGGGCAGTTTGTAGGTAAATGCATATATTCCCAGATACAAAAGACTGATAAAACACTAATTTAGAATGTTAATCTATAAATAAAGAAAAATAATATAACCCAAATGAGAAAATTCTGATATTTGCCTACTTAAGTATTTTTGATTTTTTAATGCTTGCTACTGTTTCTCTGCATAGACTTCTTTCTAGGATGGCAACATCTTTTAGACTAGTTAGGTTCTTCCTTTCTTTCTTAAAGATTTTCTTGCCATAGAGCATGTGTGCTCACAGGAGAGAGGGAAAAAGACATCACCCCCAGGAGATGGCAATGCCATAATCCCCTCTCCTCCAGAAACTTTGGACCTGCACACACATGCATATGGCGTGTTTCTCAGGCCACCAGGTCTGGGACTTGAACTGGAAAGTTGGCCATGTGGGATCCAGTGAACCAACCACCATGCCACCTGCAGGTCTTGGACTGGTTATTTTCTAAACTTGCTAGTCTCCTACTATCCAGAAACTTTTATTGACTGTTTCCTAGGAATTCCTTTTTTTTTTGGAGAGGTTTTTGCTATAGGGCACATGCGCTCACCAGACAGACAGAGAGAGACAGAGAGACAGAAAGTGAGAAACCACGCCGCAATGGTCACGCCGCAATCCCTTCTCCTCCATTCTCCTCTTGGGATCTTGGGCATGCACGCACACGCGCCTGGCGTGAGTTCTATGCCACCGGGTCCGGGACGCGAACCACGGTCGACTACGTGGGAGTCCAGCGACATAGCCATTACGCTAACTGCTGGTTCCCCCTAGGAATTCCTTTTGAAGTTTCCTATTCTGGACATCCTATTCCCTTGCAGGGACTCTGCATTTTCACTCTCTTGGTTTAGTCCCTTACTTGATGGAATACATCTCTGAAAGCTTCCAGATAAATGGTACATGGGTGGGGCTGGCAGGGCGCTGGACTCCCACATGGCCGACTATAGCTCAAGTCCCAAGCTAACATACTGCATTCTGTGATGACAAACAGTAGTTAAGTTTGAAATTTTAAAAAGAACTATCTTAATGAATAGTATTCTGATCTGTACATAAATTAATGCATTAAAATGCCTAAAACTTTCAAGAATTTTAAAGCATCTTTGAAAGTTGCTTACAATACTAATTTTAAAGATTACAATAGGACTAAGCAAACAAAGCAAAACATGTTCATCTTTGTCTTAGTTCAAATTATTACACATTATGTAAAGGCTTCTTTTGGCTTTGAATTTGGATTCTGTAATTAATATTTTTGATAGAAACTGAATTCATCGGGACCAGCAGTTAGCGTAATGGCTATGTCGCTGGACTCCCACATAGTCGACCACGGTTCGCGTCCCGGACTCGGTGGCTTAAAACTCACGTCGAGCACGTGTGCTTGCGTGCCCAAGATCCCGAGAGGAGAATGGAGGAGAAGGGATTGTGGCGTGGCCATCCCCCCTGGGGGTTGATTTCTCGCTTTCTATCTCTCTGTCTGTCTCTGTCTGGCGAGCGCCCATGCCCTATAGCAAAAACCTCCAAAAAAAGAAAAAAAAAAAAAAGAAAAAAGAAACTGAATTCATCATGTAAAACAGCTTGACAGAAAAGTAATATTACAACAGTGTTAACACATGTAAGAGAAAAATGTTTAGAATTTCAGCCTAACATAATTTAAAGAAATTTCTTTCTTTCTTTCTTTCTTTCTTCTTCTTTCTTTCTTTCTTTCTTTCTTTCTTTCTTTCTTTCTTTCTTATTTTTCAAAATTTGACAGAGGGCACTCACCAGAGAGAGAGAGAGAAGAAAATGAGAAAGCATCCCCAGTAGGGAATGATTACCCTTGATCATCTTGGTGTCCCTTCTTTTTCATGCCTCCCTCCTTTTGGGACTTCGGGCACATACACTATGCCTGAGGTGCTTTTGAAGCTGCCTGATCTGGGACTCAAACTACAGTTAGTCATATAGTATCTAGCTGCCTTAACCACTATGCTACAGGCTATCGCAAAATTTCATTCTTAAATAATTAAAAAATAGCTCTGACAAGATTTCTTACTTTGCTTTCGATGTTCTATGAGTAGCAGAAGGTATTCTCTAATTATCTTTTTCTAAATTATAAAACAGTACATCACTTACTAGGAAAAAGAGACCGAACGAACACTTCTGGCTTCTAAATAAATTACCCACCTATATTCCACCGCCTATACTTTGCGTCGTCAAATTGTTGTCTCAAGACTAGGAAATCTATAACGTCAGGCATATCATGGTATCTAATTACAAATAGAAACAAACTGATTAGGTCACATACCTAAAAATATCTAAAAGATGCTCAAATTTATCTGAATCTTGAAAAATAATCTACAATACTAAGAAACCATTGCCTCTTTCAACAGTTCTTACTTCATGGTAAATGATCCACCAGTCAGTTTACCAGTATCAGGATCAAGAAAAGCAAGTTTAAGGCAGCAAAGAGTAGGTAGTCCCACTTCATACTTTATGCCAACTATTTTCATCAGTTCTTGTTCCTGAGAAAGATAAAGAACATAAAAAACCATCTTTACAAAATACACCACAAAATACACACATAAATATAGCTGAGAAAACATTTTTCGTTGTAATCTTATCAAGGTGATGATTACTCTGTGTATATGTAAAAATTCATTGAGCTGTATACTTAAGATTTGTGTACTTAACAGGATACAAATTGTATCATTTTAGAAAGTAAAGAAAAATAAGAAATATCTCACTGAAATAAGTTTTCAGATCTCTAGACAATTCTGAACTCTTGCTAATAAATATAAATACACTGGGAGCAGCAGTTAGCATAATGGTTATGTCACTGGACTTCCATGTAGTTGGCCGTGGTTCAAGTCCCAAACCTGGTGGCTTAAACTCACGCTGGGTGCGTGTGTATGAGCCCAAGATCCCAAGAGAAAAATGGATTGTGGCATGGCCATCCTCCCTTAGGGGGTGATTTCTCACTTTCTGTCTCTCTGTCTGGCAAGTGCATGCACCCTATAGTAAAAACCTCTCTCAAAAAAAAAAAAACCAAAAACCTAAATACACTTATCAATTTATATAGGTTACCTTAGACACTTTAGGTAAATTTTGCATTCAACTTACAAACTATATTAGAGTACATAAATTCAGTCAATTTTGTGTTTCTTTGGCTGAAAATTAAATAACTCCCAATTCCCAGGACTACTTAAATAAGACATCTTCCTCTAGTTTCTTACTATGACAATATAATAGCAACTACTGATGCAATTTTCTCTATCATTCATAATTGCATTTTTTGACTATTAAACAATAAATAAATGCCATACCCGTAGTTCCATTTTATGCCATGGCTGTTTTTTTGGATTGATACTATAAATTTTATTTTTCCGGGCCATTTCAACATATGCTTCATGTCCTTGTCGGAAATAATAAACCTAAAAAAGTAAATGAAGTCAGAATTAAAAAAACCTGGATGTGTTTTCTTTAATCTGTGATGTAAGGTATCAGCTAAAGTTGTACAGATGATGCAAGATATCAGCTAAAAGTGTAAAGAAAATTGTACAGAAAATTGAATGTCCTTTGACCTCATAAAAACTCGTATTTTATTACGTCCTATTCTTTAAGCTGTCGTAACATGACTTAATCATAACTATGTTTTTTTTCTTTCTTTTCCTTTGTTTTTATTATTTTTTTAAAGATTTTTTTAACCACAAAGTGCAGATTTACTATTACAATACTTAGAGCAGCCTCAAAACAGAATATCATTAGATCTAAACATACTTTCTCTATACACAGCTACAAATACCTAGATTGAGATACTTTACAAAAAGTCCACAATTTTTTAGAGTTTTACTTCAAGAGTTCTTAAAAAAAAAAAAAAACGTTTAAGGCTACCTGAAAGAAAACTAAGGTTAATTTTAAAGTTTAAAAATACCTCATCACCCATCTGTGGCACAAATGGACATCTTCGGGGAAGAGTATCTGTAATCCACGTTGAAGGCAACCATTCTTCTAACGTCAAACCATTTTCAGTTAGTTCTCCCACAGCCAGTCTCTAAAGATGTTCAAAACAGTGTATCATGAAAGCATGCATCCATCAATCCACTCTTAAAACAATTACAGGGGTAGTTAAACACACAAAAGGGAACCCTTGTACAGAAATATATATTCTTTAACCATTAACTGGACAAGAATGACAGCAATTTTTCAACCTCTAAATCATGCATAAAAAGAAAACTTGATAGCAAAACCAAGTTCATTAACACTTGACAATGAAAGTAGGTGATAAGATACTCCTCACAAGCCCCAACATATGAGCTCTAATCTTCTTTCCTTTTAAAATACTATCAGTTTTATAAATATTCCACATAACAAAACCAAGACATAATTGAGTTTTTTATCTCTACACATTATGTAAGAACTAAATAAGATATTCTAATATATAAGTAGTACAAGATATAAAAAGGCTATTTCCTGGAGCTAAATATTCTATATAGCTCAAGAATGTTCCTTTCTCCTCCTTAAAGCAGGCACTTCACACTCTGTTTTCTTTTTAAAAATAATTATTTAATTTTATTTATCATTATTGTTATTTTTTAATTTGCTATGGGCACATGCGCTTGCCAGAGAGCCACAGACAGAGAGGGAAAGTAAGAAAGCAAGCTGCCAGGCTTTAAAAAGTATTTTTTTCAAACAAAATGTTGTCATGCCAGGTCCATTACTTCTTAACTGTCAGAGGTAAAAATAAAAGTATAAAGTATGTCTCTGAAGGGAAAAAAAAATCTTAACTTTGCTAGTCACCAACAAGTGGCCATAATGCTCTTGTTACCTCATATTGAGGAAAAGTGGACTTTCAAAGACCCTTTGAAACCTAATTAAAGTACTTTAAGTCAGTATTTGTGCATTAAGATACAAATTTCATTCTAGCCCCATTCTGTAGCATTTTTTTTAAAAGTGGTTATCACTATGAAGTAATAAAAGTTTACGAAAACAAGTGGGTCCTATGTATGAAAAATCACTACCTATAGCAGTGCTTCCCCACATAGCATCACTTTCCTCTTCCTATCATTCACACTGTGCTTTTTTCAGTGAAACATATCAGGGTGATTCTCAACTTGGAGAGTAAGATGGGTAAAAGTTTTTGATAATTACTTTATGTGAGATGAGTCCATTGGAGACTTTTAGGCGGAAGAGTGATATGATGTGACATATCTAAAAAGCATCACTCTTATAATGTGTCAGAGCAGAAATAATGTATCTTGGCTTGCAGTCCAAGACAAACCTGCTGACTGTTTTTATAAATGAAGTTCTACTGGAACACAGTTATACTTATTGGTTTATATTGTGTCTATGGTCGTTTTCAGGTTTGAATGGCAGAGTAGCTGGCCCACACCTGAATAGTTTGTCAACCCCTGTTTTAGAGAAGAGACCCTTGGGGGAAAAGTGCAAAGGCAGGAAGACAGATGGAAGGTTACTACTGAAATATAGGTAAGAGGTCACAGAGGCTTACACCAGTGGCACAAGCAGTAGAAGTGGTGAAAAACAGACAAGTACTAAATATATTTAGGAGACAGAGTCACAAAATTCCCTGATGGACTGGATGTGGAATATGAAAGAAAAGGGGAATAAGTCCTGGGTTTTTTGGTATAAACAACAAAAGATGATGTTATCAACACTGAAATGAGGGCTGGAGAAGGAGGTTTGAGGAGGAACACTTGAGAAATAAGTTTTGCATGTGTTAGATTTGAGATACTAAGTCAAGATGATATCCAAAGAGTTATTTTATCCAGTTATGAAGTAGCCCAATATGTTAAGGCAGAGTTAGATTCTACAAGAAATTTCTAGTATGTTTTATTAAAAGCAGCTCCGAGTTAATCAACTTTACATACTGAGGTTCTCAGCAAGTTTGTTTGAAAAGTTTCCTTCGGCTGATAAAAAGAAAAGGAAAATTTTGGAAATCATAATTCTAGCCTCAATTTGGAATATTAATTGTACAATTTAAGTATTTCTCCCCATAACGAAAGTATCAATGTTAACTCAGATAATGCTCATATGAAGATAGGTAAATTGTGTATTAAGCAGGAATAATTATGTTTGTTAAGTGTAAGACTGTAGCACTGCCAAGAATCATGATGATAAACCTGCAGTCCACAGTAATTCTTAGAAAAACCTAGAATTCTTGGTTAGAGTACATCTCTGTCACTTATAATGATTAAAGGGTTAAACTAAGTATTCTTAAACATTTCCAGGTGCATCATTTGAGATTTTTAAAAAATTATTTTATAGGTACAGTAATAGATCCCTTTCTCCTTTCCACCCATGGGACTGTCTCTAGGCCCAGTTCAAATCTTGCTTCTTCTAGGATGCTTTATCTGAAATCCTAACATTAAGATATCCATACTTAATTGCTGAATAATCTTGAAAGTTAATTCAGCAATTAAACATAATGGGTCATGTGGCGTTTCCTTTTTTTAAATTTTATTTTAGGTTTTTGCTACAGAGCATGGGCACTCACCAGAGAAAGAGATAGTGAGAGGAAAAGTGAGAAACTGAGGGATGGCTACACCACAATCCCCTCTCCTCTAATCTCCTCTACGAGTCTAAGCACATGCAAGCATATGCATGCACCAGCGTGAGCCTCAAACCTCCAGGCCTGGGACTCGAATTGCAGTTGGCCATGTGAAAGTTCAGTTAGGACATCTGCTGGCCCCATTTACTCTATTTTTTATCTTGTTTTTTTTTTTTTTTTTTTTTTTTTTTTTTTTTTTGCTAAAGGCCACATGCACTTGCCAGAGACAGACAGACAGAAAGTGAGAAATCAGCCCCCCACCACCACCACCCAGGGGGAGATGGCCACAACACAATCCCTTCTCTTTCATTCTTCACTAGGGATCTTGGGCACACATGTACACGCACCCAGTGTGAGGTTTAAGCCAACGGGTCTGGGACTTTAACTGTGGTCAACTACATAGGAGCCCAGTGACATAACCATTACACCATCTGCTGATCCTTATCTTGGGGCTTTTAAGCATCCTGTTGGTCACACATCAGTTTTAGAACAGGAACTATGTTTTATATTTCTTTTTGTCTACCATATTATTTTATAAACTGTAAGCACTTAATAAATATTAAGCTGGTTTCCAGAGTTTCTAATGCCATACATGATGGTATTATGTAAGATATGATATGTGATGACTTTACTACATCTCTACAGAATTCTTTCTTTTAGTAAAAATTTTCTGTACCTGCCTTACTGTTCTTGCCTAACTTTTTAAAGAGAATTAGTCAAAAAAATATTTCTCACTTTTAACAAATGCAGAAACATCAATCACTTAATGATCTTTCAGTTGCTTTCTAACTCTACAATTTTACGCATAAGGGAAATGTTATGTTTATTTGAGATAACTAGAGGACTAATAGAACAATTCTATTTACTGTTTTGCATACTGGTGAGAATTTGGACAAAACCTAAATAGAACAGCATACAGTACCCTAACCTTATATTTAACCTATGTCCCAAATAAATCTGTTGGTACAGAGAGCCAGTCACAATATTCTGTCATATCAAAACAATGAAATTAAATATGGAAAAGAGTAACAATTTCAACTCCTTAAGATCTGAGACATCTTCTTTCCAAAAGATTCACTTCTTACTTTCTCTACTCTACCTTAAGTTTCCAGACTGAACATGTAATAGTCAAATCAATACTCTATTAACCTAAGGACTGAAAAAGTATGGCTCTCTCTCTCTCTCTCTCACACACACACACACACACACACACACACACACACACACAAGCCTATTTCATCCAATTTTAGTTTTCTAATTTGCTTTCTGGTCTACTACAATAAGTTTAGTCATTCTTGTTCCATGTGTTATTCTTCCTAGACTTCATTGCTTGTTTGTGTGTTTGTTTTTAAGAGAGATTTTTGCCATAGAACCCATACGCTTGCTGGAGACAGAGAGAGAAAGTGAGAAATCACTCCTTAGGGGCAATGGACACACCGCAATCCCCCTCCTCCATTCTCCTCTTGGGATTTTGGGCACACATGCATGCGCAGCCTGAGTTCCGAGCCACTGGGTCCACGCCTCAAACTGCAGTTGGCCATGTGGGAGTCCAGTACTTCAACCACCGGGTCACCTACTGGCCCCTGTTTCATTTTTTGCAATAAGAATGTTTAAATGTAAAAGCAATTAATAGACTAATAAACAAGAAGCTTTATAGCATTTAAAAATATATAAATAAATGAGTAAATAACCACCAGGCTGTCAGGAAGAATCTGATCATGTTTTAAGATTCTCAATGTTTAAAATATTTAGCTCTGTAAGTAAATGTCCTTAAATGCTAAACATCTAAAAACTTGAGTGAATTATACATTGGGTCATTAGAAAAATCATGACATATTTTTTCAATGCAAAAATGCATCATGACTTTCCCAGTGACCCGTTTTTGCTATACTTTATTTGTGTGCTTTAAGGTGTTGAAATAGGAAATACTAAATTTTAATTTAAAAGAAAAGAAATCAACCTTTTGTTTTCTTTCTTTGGGCTTCTTTTTCTTTGGTGAAGTTGGTCCATCTTTTTCTTCATTTATTTTTTTCCTTTCTTTTTTAATTTTCTGCTTCTGTTTTTCAGATTCTTCCTCTTCATCTGAACTGCTATCTGCTTTCTTGGTTTTATGCTTAGGAACTTTCTTTGGTGGCTGCAGATTAATTCCTGCGTCTGCTGTCCAGTCAGAGTAATCACTAGAGTAGTCACTATGAAAAGAGAAGGGATTTTAAAAATATAATACTCTTCCACTTACATTACTTTATCATCATAAAGAGGTAATATTAAATAAAGATGTTGCTATTATCATTTAAAAAAAATACAATACTCCTTCACATACATTGCAGTTGGTTGTGTTTGGATAAATCCATTTTAAGTTGAAAATATTAAGCCAAAAATATATTCTACACCTCTAACTCTTAAAACCATGCAAAATTATCTTAAAAATCCTATTTTATAATAAAGTAACTATGAAGACTCTTGAACTAAAATTAAAAATTTGAAATGCAGTTTCTACCCAAGGTATACTGTTCTTGCACCACAGGTAAAGTCAGAAACTCCTCACTTGAATCATTGTTAAGTAGGGAAAGTTTACTACATAACTAAGACATAATTTTCAGATTTTGCTTCATAAACATGAGAAGATTATAATAAAGAAAAATGATGACAGAACAGTACATACTTAATGCACTAGAAATTATCTATAAAAAGTTTCTTAAAATTCTATAGGCTATTTAAGTATCAAAAAACCCCTGAAGATACAATAAATAAGGCCACACTTTTTTCTTTTTTTTTTTTTAAATGGGGAACAGCAGGTGGCACGGTGGTTAAGATGCCAGATTCTCAGATGGATGACCACAGTCTGAGTCCTGGACCTGCCAGCGTTCATGCCAGTTTTATGTGCATGCATGCACAAAATACCAAGAGGAGAATGGAAGAAAAGGGACTGCAGCATGACCATCCCCACTGATTTTTCACCTTCCTTCTTTCTATTTCTCCCTCTCTCGGGCGAGTGCACACACCCTATGGCAAAAACCTGAAAGCAAACAATTTTAAGTAATTTCTATTTTTTTGGAGAGGTTTTTGCTATAGGGCACGTGCGCTCGCCAGAAAGACAAACAGAAAGCGAGAAATCACTCCACAGGGGGGATGGCCACACTGTAATACCTTCTCCTACATTCTCTCAGGATCTTGGGCATGCACACATATGCGCCCACCGTGAGTTTAAGCCACCAGGTCTGGGACTCGAACCGCAGTTGACTACATGGGAGTCTAGCGACATAGCCATTATGCCATCTGCTGGTCCCCAAATTTAAGTAATTTTTATGACTTTAAGAAAAATATTTATTTCTGAATGTTGTATATATTAAAAATACTGTGGGGAGTACAAAATAAGGAGAAGGTTCACATTTCTCAGTTACAGCAAAGATAGATAGATAGTCCTGAAGAGCACAAGAAGTGTTGACACTGAAGACATGGGAATTCCTCCTCTGATGGGAGGTGGGAGTTCCTGAAAGGGGAACCCCCACAGAACAACATTGGTGCTCTCATATACCTAGATAACAGTAGCTAGATGTTAACTGGCACATCAGACATGTTCCTACACCGTGGAAAGGTTGTGCTTGTAAACTTTTCTTAGCATGGAAAAAAAATGAAATTTCATTTAGGCAAAATTAATCTATGTACCTAAACCTTATGTATATCTTATGATGTGAATCATGCTATAATTCAGAAAAATATATGCCTTACTGTTTTATGTGCTGCTACCAATTATCTTTGCCTTTTCTTTTCAGTTTACCCTCATAGGCACTCATTTTTACTGAACTGATGTTGCAAAATAAAAGGTCTACTTATGGGGCCATGAGGTGGTATAGTAGTTAAGGTGCTAGATGCCCACATGGCCTATAATGGTTCAAGTCCCAGATCAAGTGGCTTGAAAATAGTGCCTGGCATGTGTGCATGCATGCACGCCCAAAATCCCAGGAGGAGAAGAGAAAAGAAATTGCAGCATGTCTATTCTCCCCAAGGGGGTGACTTTTCACCTTTCGTCTTGTTCTCTGTCTCTCTCGGTGAGTGCTTATGCCATATGGCAAAAACCTTTAAAAATAATTAAATTTCTTAAAAAAGCAATGGTTACTTATGTTATCTTTTAATTTTAATAAATTCATTTATTTATTTATGACATAATAATTTTATGTATCTGTAGAGTACAAAGTAATTTTTTCACTGGAGTACAACATGTATTGACCAAATCAGAATATTTAATATATCATCATCTTAGCCATTTGTCATTACTTTGTGTTGGAAACATTCAACTCCTCTTTTTTAGTTATTCTAAGATACACAAAAAATTGTTGTTAATTATATTCACTCTATGTTTTTCATTTAATTACTTATTTTGTACAGTTTTCTAAATATGAATGTCCTAAGGAATGTAAGCTACTATGTTAAATATAGTAAATAGCTTGCCTAGATGTAGAAATGTATGATCCTGCACCTTTAAAAATATTGCCAGTAACACTAATACTGAAAGGACAGGTATTTTTGGAGTTTTATTCCACCATTACTACCCCTGCTTACAAAGTCCCAGTGTTCTTTTTATGTATCTGACTAAATTATATCAATAATCAATTCAGAAAAGAAACAAATTAAGGTGTTTTTTAGTATGATTTAATTATGAAATTTAAAATAATCTTTAAGAACTTAAGTAAAAGGAACTACAAAGCCCAGAGCCCATTTTCTTTACAACTAGTCTCAATTTCTGAAGGCACCACTATATACAGAAATCCCTATGTTGTCTCATGGCTTGAAATACTCTACTTCCATTGCTGGGCTAAAAGAAAGTGAAAATTTCCCTTGCTGTCCTGTTTCAAGCACAGCAAATTACTAGACATGACCATAGGCACTTACCAGAAATCACTAGTGTGATTAAGAATGACCTCGATTTTGTAAGTGATACTAGGAATTCTTATAGCTTCCTTTGGCACTTCTATTTTAAGAGCCAGAGTGGTTGAGAACAAGTGTTAAAATTTAAACATCGTAACTACCTTCAAAGGCTACATTCAATCTTGCTATTAAGCCTTTATAAGGCCAGACAAGATATCATTCCTGTAACAATGTAAATTACCATTATGATCTAAGTATCCAAAATGCTTAGGAACAGTACTATATTAAATTTCCAATATCTTATGATCTTAGAATATCTGCATACACACACTGAGATATCTTGAGAAAGCACTTAAGCGCAAACATGAAATTCATTTATGTATATTCATATACCTCATACATATAGCGTAATGATAATTTTATACAGCACTAAAATTTTGCAGCGTTGTGATGACAACCTGTCACATGAGGTCAGGTGTGAAATTTTCCATTTGTGGCATCATATCTGTCTTTGAAAAGTATGAAATTTTAGAGCATTTCAGATTTCTAGGTTAGGAATGCTTAACCTGAAGGAATCCCCACTTCCATGATCAAAAAGAGTATGAAATGTAGAAATAAGGAACACTAATTCTCAATGCAGTTAGAAAATAATAGTCTTCTATAAACTCCATTATGTAACACAGTTCATTCAATAAAATCTTATTGCTTTCATAACTTGATACCTAAACATTTCTCAGTAATAAAACTAGTTCAAACTAGTTTATTAGTTCATTATTATAAATAGCAGCATCAGAAAATTCAAACCAATGTAGAAGATATAGCTGAAAGCAGATCTACTTAAAATTTCCCCAATTTTTTTTATATTGAGAAAACATGACAGAATGAAAATCTCCTAAGCTACAAAGAACCACTGAAGAATTAACTTTAAACCTACAGGGACTCTGAAATGTTTCAAAGGTAAAAAAAGAATCTTCGGCTTTCTTAAGATTTTATATAACATTTGGAGAAATCAAAATTCATTCAGTTAACTAGAATTGCCAAGAAAGTATCATTCACTTACCTAGAACTGCCATCACTGTGCCATGCTCTCTCTTCTTCTTCAGATGTTCCACCACTGACGGCAACCACTTCACCTTCCTAAAAGGCATTGAATACATATTTTACTGCATTTTTTGATAATTTTATAATATAGCATCCTACAATCATAGAAAATACCAAAAATGTCTTATAACATCAATCGTTGAGATATTTAGATTCAGACCTGATTTAAATTAGCCACAAAACACAGCTTTTATATTTTTTATATAAAAAAGTGAGAAGCAAATGTATATAAAGACATGCTTAGTAATATGGGATTCAGAGCAATCTCTAAGATGACTAATACCTTTTAAAGCATCATAACATACCTTCTATTCAATAAATTAAATGATATCAGATTGTATTGATAACACCTGGAATTAATTTGAACATCTTGGTCCTTTTAAAAATTAGGCTTTCTTTACTTCAGATACTATTAAAAGCTTAAAATGAAGCACATTTATATTTTACTTACTATAAATAATACTTATTAAAATAGATTTACTGTACAAAAAAATGATATTCACAATCTTGCTTGTTCTATCCAAATGGTAGAGAATTTAAAAATATTCCTAAACACTCTGTTTCTCTTTAGTAAAATATTTATGAGTCAAAATAGAATATTATGTATGAAGGCAGTTACTACCTAACATAAAAGTTGGGTTTTTTAGTCACACAAAATCTTACATAACATCTTCCTTGCTCAAAGAAACGTTATGCTCCTTAATGCTCCAAGAACAATTGCCCTTTACATTTATTAAGCTTTTATTATATGTCAGAAATTATTCTAAGCATTTTTTTTTTTTTACATCTTGACCATTTGGTCTCAAAAACAAACAAACAAACAAAAAACCACTTGTTGATAATAGGGAGAAGCTATTTAAATAAAGAAAAATAATGTTTAACAAGGTTTTAAGAAATTTGTCCAACGTGGCAAACCTAATTAAGGAAGAAAATTTCAACTCAAGTTATTTTAGTCCAAAGCCTGAGCAATGTTTTGTGAGAATGGTTCAGTGTTATTATCTACTGTACATAGACAATTTTTCAGGATGGCAATAGGATACACTTCTTCAGTATTTAAACAAAATAATGTATTTTGAGAGAAAATGTTGAGGTCTTAATAAAACAGGTAAATTACCTGACTACTCCGATTTTTTAAAAACTAAAGCAAATAAAAAAACACTAAAATCAGGACCAGCAGTTAGCGTAATGGCTATGTCACTGGACTCCCACGTAGTCGACCGCAGTTCAAGTCTCGGACCCGGTGGCTTAAACTCACGCCGAGCGTGTGTGCGTGCGTGCCCAAGATCCCGAGAGGAGAATGGAGAAGGGATTGCGGCGTGGCCATCCCCCCTGGGGGGTGATTTCTCGCTTTCTATCTCTCTGTCTCTCTCTGTCTGGCAAGCACACGCGCCCTATAACAAAAAAAAAAAAACCTCTCCAAAAAAAAAACCACTAAAATCCAAAATATATTTAATATCTGTTCAATATAACCAAAAGAAATCTAAGCAAATAATATTATTATTCTTACATTTTATATGTAACTGCTCTAAAGAGAAAAGAAAAGGAATTACTTCTACATATTAAACACACAATTCTGAAGTACGAAATATGTAAACCCAAAATACCAGCAATCTTTCCATTAATTAGTATAGTGTGCCCAAGGTGGTATTCTGTACTCAATGCACTCTTCTGGAAATTAGACAATTCTAAAAGGATTTTAAAGCATAAAACAAATCAAGAAGACACATGAAGGATTTACTAAGTTTCTTTTTTCTTTTTTTGTAACATATGTATCTCTGAAAATACCTAAGTTTTTAATAAAGAGAATGCATAAAAGAATCATACTACAAGTCTTTCAAAAATGATGAAAACAAAATTTTTTGGAGGTTTTTTTTCTATATGGCATGTGCACTTGCTGTCAGAAAGCAGAGAGACAGAAAGTGAGAAATCACCCCGCAGTGTGGATAGCCATGCCTCAATCCCCTCTCCACCATTCTCCTCTCGGTATCTTAAGCACGCACGCATAAGTATCTGGCATGAGTTTAAGCCACCGGGTCTGGGACTCGAATCACAGTTGACTACATGGGAGTCCAGTGACATAACCATTACACCATCTACTGGTCCCAGGAAACATTTTATAAGGAGAATAATGAGCTTACATAAACTGTGTGTATGTATCCAAATTGTCATGTATCAGGTTTATGTAATCAGTAAATTTTATCTTTTTGCCAGAATGAATATATCAACACATCATTTTAACCTGGCCATGCTAGAACCTAAAGCCATTGGGAACTACCTTTAAGGAGTTAGAATATTGGGACCAGCAGTTAGCGTAATGGTTATGCTGCTGGACTCCCACGTAGTCGACCACGGTTCAAGTCCTGGACCCGGTGGCTTAAACTCATGCCGGGCACGTGTGCGTGCATGTCCAAGATCCTGAGAGGAGAATGGAGGAGAAGGGATTGAGGTGTGGCCATCCCCCTTGGGGGTGATTTCTCGCTTTCTGTCTCTCTGTCTGTCCAGCGAGCGCACACGCCTATAGCAAAAACCTCTCCAAAAAAAAAAAGAAAAGGAGTTAGAATATTCTCAGTTTAAGTTAATACTGTCTTATCCATTGTGAATATATTCAAAGAATTGTCATATATGTCAACATTAAAACTCAACAGAGCTTCAAAAATATATAGTAGTCAATATAGAGAAATGATCCCAAGTGCTGAGTAAGACTGATCTGTAAAGGCCAGATAGTGGTACAGGGGTATACAACCAAACACACATGGGAAAGATCCTGGGTTCATGTCCAAGAATCTCCCAGAGCATGCTAGGTTGAGTGCCTGTGTGCCTATGATCTGGGCTAGCTGAGACCGGGAAGACTCTCCTGGGGATGCCTATGTATGTGTCTCTTTCTCTGTTTCTCATGGAAGAAATAAATGAATATACTTTAAAAAAAAAGTACTGCTTTTGCTGAAATAATATATAATTAGAAGTAACAGTAACATTTATAAAAATTATGCATGAGGACTATTTAAAAGTTACATTGAGAAAGCTATACACTGGTAGAGATTAAAATCTAATCAAAATTTGTCAGATGCTTATTGATTAGTTGTTACAGTATACTAGACCTTCACAGGACCACTCAGAAACTTTGTTTTGTGGTCAGCAAGTAGTAAAGTGGTTAAGGCACTGGACTCTCACATGGTCGACCACAGTTTAAGACCCTGATCTAGTGGTTTGAAAATCAGAAGGGGCACATGTGTGCACCCAAAATCCTGAGAGGAGAAGGGATTGTTGTGTGGTCAAACTCATGGGGGTGATTTCTTATTTTCCCTCTCTCTGTCTCTCTAGTGATCGTAAGTGCTGTGTGGCAAAAACCTTTAAAAACACACATACAAAAAAAAACAAAAATAAAACTTAGTTTTAAAGTATGAGGGGGTCTTTAAAAAGTTCATGAAAAATGTAATGAGTTCACTGCTTTATGAAAAAAAATTTTAATCCATGCAGTTTTTTCATACTATGCATTTTTTTTTAGTTTTTTGCTATAGGGCGCGTGCGCTCGCCAGAAAGAGAGAGACAGAGAGACAGAAAGCGAGAAACCACCCCCCCAGGGGGGATGGGCACGCCGCAATCCCTTCTCCTCCATTCTCCTCTTGGGATCTTGGGCACACACGCACACATGCCCAGCATGAGTTTAAGCCACCAGGTCCGGGACTTGAACCGCAGTCGACTACGTGGGAGTCCAGCGACATAGCCATTACGTTAACTGCTGGTCCCCAAACTATGCATTTTTTATCTTTATGAAGATTTCGTGAAAGGAACTTGCATTTAATTCTTAATATTAGGTGAATATGTAATTTAAACATTATTGAACACTTACATACGAAATGAGAATAATTAATTCATATGGTTCTAGCACTGTGAATGTGGGAATACACATATGTATACCATGACTGAAAATAGGTCTTTGGTAGATGAAAAGTATTAGAGTCATTATACAACACAACCTAAAAAAAGTGTCCACCTTTGAGCTACATCTATAAATACATCAATGAATACAGAATAAAAGTCAGATTTAAAAGAAAATAAAAATGGAAACAAATTTATAAATGTGCTGAAATCTTACATCTGAAGAACTAGTCCCATTTTCTATCTCTTCTGAGGGCCTGGGAGTTTCTTCCAGTGCAGATCTGGTTCGGTAATTGTGTTGATTTACTTGCTGCTTTTTGGATTCTCCAAGATCCAGGAAATGCTCATGAGCATGATTCTGATAAAAAGCAAATTATATTTATTCACAGTATGGTTAAAGCACAGGCCTTTTAGCACAAAAAGTTCATTTTTAAAAATCATTATAAATTGAGGGCCAGCAAATGGCATGGTGGTTAAGGTGCTAGACTCCCACATAGATAACCAAAGGTTGAGCCCTGAACCTAGAGGGTTGCTTTCTTACTTCTCGCTCCTTTTTGCTCTCTCTCATGAGCACACATGCTTTATAGCAAATTTAAAATAATAAAATTAAACAAGTCTTTAAAAATTATAATAAATTAATTCTTAATGTATCACTGAAATAATCTAGATTATAATACCAACTCAAAATATTTTAACATTACATCAAATTAAATCATAAACTTAAAATGGTATGTTGAAATTCCACTTGCTGACTAGTAAGCTACAAAAACATTTTATTTTCTGATTGAAGTGATAAAGAGTTAAGGATTCGGGACCAGCAGTTAGGGTAATGGCTATGTTGCTGGACTCCCACATAGTCGACCGCGGTTCGAGTCCCGGATCAGGTGGCTTAAACTTAACATCGGGCGCGTGTGTGTGCGTGCCCAAGATCCCAAGAGGAGAATGGAGGAGAAGGGACTGCGGCGTGGCCATCCTCCCTGGGGGGTGATTTCTAGTTTTCTGTCTCTCTGTCTGTCTCTGTCTTTCTGGTGAGCACACGCGCCCTATAGTAAAAACCTCTCAAAAAAAAAAAAAAAAAAAAAGGGTTAAGGATTCATAATAAAAGACTAAATCAAATATTGAGCTCTTCTGAATCTACACCAAACCTACACACATGATATAAGAAAGAAGACAATGAGGGCTGCCAGGTGATGTGGTAGTTAGGGCACTGGAGTCCCAAACTGACCTCACAAATTGAAATGTATTAGTACCAAGCTAGAAGACAGAATAGAGGTTAACTGTTTCTTAAAGCTTAAAACAAAAAAGCTCACTGAAAAAGCAGCTTTCAGAATTGAATAGGAACAACAACAACAAAAAACCATACATTTGAATATATCATAATGAAATTGAAAAAACTAAAGATCATCTTCAAAGAAACACTAAGATTAACATTTACTCATTATCTTCAGTAAGAAAAGGAACACTAACTTTAAATTGTAAACATACAATAACTCTGAACCAATATCCTACTCCAGTAAGTGAAATAAACTTTCACATAAAAGGACACTAGATTTACTCCAACATAAATCATTTTCCTAAAATCTTAAGATGGAAAGATATAAAGAAGGAAATAATGTTCAATTATAATGTAATAAATTTGGACTAATCCATTGTTAAAACCTTAAATTTATTGTCTATCCTTAACAAAAACATTTCTACTTACTCAAATCTATGTCATTAAAAATGGTCATCTGTTGGGACCAGCAGCTGTTACAGTGGTTAAAGCACTGGATTTCCACGTGGTTAATTGTGGTTCGAGTCCTAGACCCAGTGGCCTGAAAATTACACCAGGCACATGTCCATACGTGTCAAAATCCCAAGAGGAGAAGGGACTGTGGTGTGGCTATCCATGCCAGGGGAAGATTTCTCACTTTCTGACTCTGTCTCTCCCTGGTGAACACACATGGCCTATGGCAAAACATAAAAAAGTAAAAGGTCATTTGTTATATTTTGTAAAGTTTTATCTACAATCTAATACCTCTACAAGACAAAGAACAGGTCTAAGAATATAAACTGTTGTGTTTTTTTTTGTTATTGTTGTGGTTTAAGAATTATTTATTTATTTAATTGTATTTAGTATTATATTTTTTCAGTTTGCTGTAAGGCATGTCGCTCACCAGAGAAAAAATAAAGAGGGTGAGAAAGACAGACAGAAAGATAAAGTGAGTAAGCAAGCCGCCAGGTCTGGGACATGAACTATAGTCAGACATGTGGGATTACAGTGCCTTAACCACTACATTACCTGCTGGCCACAGAACATAAACACATTTTTAATGTTTTTATAAATAACAGTAAAAGAGAGAGTGAAGGGTCAATCTGCTCTCTTCTTCTTCAATAAAAAGTAAAATTTTCTTTATAGATCTATCAGGTGAATTAGTTTTGGCCAATAGGGCACATGACACAATGCTGCAGGGCAAAATCAAAGACCCTTCCTCAGAAAAGCTTAAGTGCCCTTTTGAACCCTCCTCTTTGACTGATTCTCCATTTTGCAGTCCTAAATGAGGATGTTGTTATCTTGAGGCATGAAGTCAAATCCAAGAGGATGAGGAAAATGAAAGTGCTTCAGTTCTCAACACCAAGGGAACCATTCCAGGCCTCAAGCACCTACCAAGGCTTTATATGGAGAAATTTATTCAAGCCACTACATAGTTTTGGAACTCAACCCACTGGCAAACACTAACTTTAGAACTACTTTTTAAACAGTATTTTATACTGTTATACTATTAATTTATACTTCTACCTATTCAAAAGTATTCCCTGAGCATTATTAAAGGAAGAAAAAAACACTGCTATTCTAAGAGATGAAAGATGGCGTTTCACAATCTGTATCTGTGATTATCAGTGTCAACATCTTGGTAGGTATGCTCTCAAATCTTTCTTCATTCTTATAAAATTTTAGGCCCAGACTAGTAACACAGTTGGTAGCAAAATAACCTACAGTTCTGGAAGCCACATGGCAAACCACAGGTTTGAACCCCTGGGTCAGCTTGAAAACACACTGGGTTGGTATGTGCACACTGAGGATTGTGATGAGATGTAGGGCTGGGGAAAGATGACTGGAGTGATGAGATCCTGTCATGGGTGCTTTTCTCTCTCATGTGTGCTTGTATTCTCTATCATCAATAAAATAAACCTTAAAATTTAAATTTGAAAACAAAAATAAGATAATATTAGGCCATCAGAAAAGTCATAATGCATTTTCTGTTTTTCTATGCAAATATATCATAACTTTTCCAATAACCTGATATTATACACATTATGGTTCAATAAATATAGTTTTACACTTAAAAGTTTATCATGATCATTTTCCAAGGCAACAGTGTGAGTTGTAACCAGTTTTTTCAAAAATGCTGAATAATAATTCCTAGTGTAAACATCATGACATTCTTTCTATCAAGGGGCATTGAAGTTATTCCAGTTTTTGCCACTAGAGATGTGTAAACATATCCACATACACGTCTGTAGTACATACAAAACTATACTACAATACCACAGCCAAGATGCTGATGTTGATACTGATCTTACGCAGATTTCCCCAGTTTTCCTTCTACTAATGTGTATGTACGTAGTTTCGTGCAATTCTTATAAAAGAAAACATAAAATTGCAAAGAACTACTTGACTATTTTGAAGATAGAAATCATAAAGCAGAAAGGTCCACTTTAAAAAGGAGACAAATATAGGAGCTTTGAGAAACTCCAACAAAAAAGAAAAAGGAACACAAAAAGTTGAATTAGAATACCAGTTATTTTTAGTTTAATCATTGTTTAGATGGTGACTTGGACCCAAAAAAGAAGTTTCACATGTTTTCTCAATTTCAGACTCTAAGACTCTGAAGCTTTCAAGGCAAAATAGTTTACAAAAAAAAAAAAAAAAAAAAAAAAGGAATGAAAGAATCGATTCTTGTGATTCCTTGACACTTGGGGACTAATACGTACATATCTATCCCTGATTAGAGCTTGATCAACTAAAATGAACTGGATTCAAGTTTTCTAGAATAGGATGGAAGAGAGACGAAGAGGGACCATCTAGGAGAAATAAACCTCTCTCTCTCTTTTTTTTTTTGAGAGGTTTCTGCTACAGGGCGCGTGCGCTCGCCAGACAGACAGAGAGACAGAAAGCGAGAAATCACTCCCTGGGGGGATGGCCACGCCGCAATCCCTTCTCCTCTATTCTCCTCTCGGGATCTTGGACACGCACGCACATGTGCCCGGCGTGAGTTTTAAGTCACTGGGTCCGGGATGCAAACCGCAGTCGACTACATGGGAGTCCAGCGACATAGCCATTACACTAACTGCTGGTCCCATAACCTATCTCTCTTAATGGAGAAAATAGGAAACATTATTTGTAGCAGTATCAGCTAATGTGATCATCTACAATAACAAACAGGTACACAATAGCGAGGACATACCTAGAAAAAACAAAAACACTGTTTTAGCACGTGCAATCCATGGCAAAACTAAACAAGGCTTTTGTTTATCCTATTCACAATATTAGCATTTTAAATCACAAAATGGGGTCCTAAAATGATCATGAAACTTACAAAGCAAATATTAAACACCAACATAATTAATATTTACCTTTGACACAGTAGTTATTTTATTCTCTTTTGGGGCAGTTAAGTGTTTTCTTTTCTCTTCTGACCTGTAAGTCTTTATTTCTTCTTCTCCCTTTGCAGTTCTCCATTCTTCTTGCCTACTAAAAGAATATTAAAAGCCATACATGTTAATCTAGAATTTTACAATTGATTTCTAAAAGTGATGTTAGGTATTTCAAGTAGGAATGCTACTCAAAATTTTTTCTATCTAGATAAAAGCATGTAATAAAGATTTTTGAGTTTAAATTTATAGGTTTTTGTGTCCCAGACATCTGGCATTAAATGACTAGAATACCCGAAAGGTACAATTCTATTCAGGCAGAGTTCTGTCGGCCTGCACTAATTACTACTGTTTCTGCTATGGCGTTTGGCAAATCAAGTATTAGATTCAGGGAACACAGTTATTTCTAAGGTAACTGCCACAAAAGTTAGAAACTGGATTTTTTAAAACTGAGTTAGTAAAGGGCCTTTGCTTTCATCTTTATTATTTTTATTTCTTTGATAATTTTGTGTGCCATTTAGATTGCTGGAAATCTTTTTTAACATGAAGCATAGAGACCAGCAAATGGAGTAGCAGTTATGTCACTGGACTCCCACATGGCCAACCATGGTGTGAGTCCAAGAACCAATGGTTTGAAAATCAGGCTGGTGTATGTGCATGTGTGCCCAAAATTTCAGGAGAATAGAAGAGAAGGGACTGTGGTGTGGCTACCCTCTCTAGGGTGTAACTTCTCACCTTACTTTTCCCAGTGTCTGTCTGTCTCTCTCCCTCCTAACTCTCACCAGCCCCCCCCCCCCCCCCCAAGCTCACTTGCGTAAGGCAAAAACTTCTTAAAGAAAAAAAAAAGAGGCACAATGGAGCCTGGAGGTTGAGTTAACACAAACTCCTGAAACTCTGAGAGCTCTGACCTAACTATTCTTTCCAGTAAGCAGCAGGTCAGGCAGGTCTTACCCCTTGATAAAAACTCAAACTCTACCCATACAGCAAAGTGAAACTGTGCCACAGAAGTTGAGGAACATTAATTACTACCTGCCCCCATATCAGAAAGGGTATCCCCATCACAGTTTTGTCTTAGTTTAGCAGTTGGTACTAAAGGTGCCTTCTGGAATTTTCTTTTCTTTCCTTTTTTCTTTTCTTTTATTTTTGAGAGAGGCTTTTGCTATAGGGAACGTACACTCGCCAGAGAGACAACGGAGACAGAAAGCGAAAAATTAACCCCAGAGGGGATGGCCACACTGCAATCCCTTCTCCTCTCCTTTTGGGCACATGCACACATATGCCTGTTTTTTTTTTTTTTTTTTTTTAAGCTGCTGGGTCTGGGACTTGAACTGCAGTCCACTATGTGGGAGTCCAGCAACATAACCATATAGCCATCTGCTGGTCTCCTTTTTTTCTTTTTTTCTTTTTCTTTTTTTTTTTTTTTTGCCAGAGGGTGCATGTGCTTACAGGTCAAAGAGGCCAAGTGAAAGCAGCACTACCCTCACCCCCAGCCCCCAATGACAAATAGTCATGTAGCAATTTCTTCCATTTATCCTTCCTTTTGGTATTTGAGGCAGTCTTGCACACACACCCACCATGTTTTTCAAGCAGCCACGTCGGGACTCTTACCACATAGTCAATTTAGGTCAGGACTCTACCTGCACAGTCAGCATGTGGTGGGATCTAGCCACGGAAACCACCATGCCATGGTTGGACCCTGGCTCTTTTACAGAACTCACTGCCTAGGTCAGCCTCAAGCTCCTATTTCTCTGGCCTCAGTTCTCCTCAGGTGTTAGGATTACAGGTGGCAGCAATTGCACCTGGCTTTTAGGTGGGACCAAGAATCAAACCTGAGTTACCCACATGATCCTAGGTGTGGACCACAATGTTTGAGTTGAATGCACTGCAGTAGCCAAGCCAAGGAACATGAAAATTTTTGAATACCCAGAGGGCACGTGTGCTCACCAGAGACAGAACTACTAATGTGTGCACTTTCCAATGGGGTGTGGTCATACTGCAATCCTATTTCCTCATTACTCCATCCTATCAGGATTTGGGGCACACAAGCACACATATGTGCCAGTGAGTTTTTCAAGTCTCCAGGCTGGGCTTTTTTTTTTTTTTTTTTTTTCAGAGGGGTTTTTGCTATAGGGCATGTGTGCTCACCAGAGACAGAAAGCTAGAAGTCATCCCCCTCAGGGGGGATGGCCACACTGCAATCCCTTCTCCTCCATTCTCCTCTTGGGATCTTGGGCGGGCAAGAACGCACACGCACCTGGTGTGAGTTTAAGCCACTGAGTCCGGGACTCGAACTGCGGTTGACTACATGGGAGTCCAGCGACAAAGCCATTACGCTAACTGCTGGTCCCAAGCTGGGCTTTGAATGGCAGTCAGTCACGTGGGATCTGGCTCCCTATCCCTGGGCTTAATCACTGCTCATGAGGCCAAAGCAAAACATTAAGAATTAATTTTCATTTCATGTAAACTGGTATCAAAAAGGAAATTTTATTTTCTACTTTAATTCCTTAAAATTCCAAAGTCTTTAACTTACCAGTGTAATAAATCTTTGAACTTTAAGTATTCCCCGAGGATTTCATAATGAGAAGGGAGTTAATATTCAAACTCAGTATACCTAAATAGTATTGATACATTTTCATGAAGTACACTTCACTTAACTGCAGAAATTTAAATGTGGTAGCTTATAATTCTGAATGAAAAATAAAATGAGTGAATTTAAATCTTGGGAAAAGGATGGCTCTAAATTTAATTTTCTTAGATTTAATTAAACTTTTATTGAACTAATTATACACTTATATATAGTGTTAAAAGTAAGAGTTTTTTTTGTATCTTTCATACACCCAATGGTAATATTTTGCAAAACTGTAGTACAATATCACAGCCAAGATCCTGATGTTGATGCAACCTATTCATCTTAGTCAGACTTCCTTTTTTCCTTCAACCGATGTGTCAGATTTAGGCAAATTTATCACACATACAGAATATTCCATAAAGGGACCAGCAGGTGCTATGATGGTTAAGGCGCTGTACTCCCACATGGCCGACTGCAGTTTGAATCCCAGACCTGGCAGCTTGCTTTCTCACTTTCCCTCTCTCCTTTTCCCTCTCTCTCTCTCTCTCTCTGTGTCTCCTTCTGGTGAGCACATGTGCCCTACAGCAAATTTAAAAATAATTAATAATGAGAAATTAAATAAATAATTCTTAAAAAGAAAAATAGTCCATAAATAGAGTCATAAAGTGTATAACCTTGGAGGGTTTTTTTGTTGTTGTTGTTCTATTCAGTATCCCTCCAGATTCATGAAATTTGTTACACGAGCAGGCTCCTTTTTATTGCAGAGCATCATTCCATAGCTGTAGCTGTATCACCACCACACACCACTGAAGGCCATCTGTTTTTTTTTTTTTCCTCTCACTTTTGGCTATTACAAATAACGCTGCTATACATTTGTGTGTACAGATTTTTGTGTGAATTTTATTTTTTCTTTCTTTGGGAAAAATCCCCAAGGGTTCTACTGCTAAATCACATGGCATTCACACTGAAGTTTTTTAAGTGTAAAATTGTTTTCCAGAGTGGCTATTAAGACTTTATACTCTCACTGGCAATCCATTATCCGTTATGCATCATTTGGTGTGACTTTTTTTATGCAGCCATTCCAGTAGGTATGTAGTGATATTTCGTTGTAGCTTTAATTTGTACTTTCCTAATGTCTAATGTTGTTGACCATCTTTTCATTGTTATTATCTGTCATCTGTAGATCCTCTTCAGTGAAAAGTCTATTCCTATTTTTTGCCCAATTTCTGACTGGATTGTTTGCTGACTACTGTATTGAATACTGTGAGTTCTTTGTAGAGATATTAGCTCCTTATTGAATATGTGATTTAATCTAATTTTAATTGATGTACTAATCTGACCCACTTAAAGGCCTTTTGGAGGCAAACTTTCCTTTTTTTTTTCCTTTTTTTGGAGAGGTTTTTACTGTAGGGAGCATGTACTCACCAGAAAGACAGAGAGAGACAGAGAGATAGAAAGCAAGAAATCACCCCCCAGGGGAGACGGCCACGCCGCAATCCCTTCTCCTCCATTGTCCTCTCAGGATCTGGGACACACACGCTCACGCGCCCAGAGTGAGTTTAAGCCACCAGGTCCAGGACTCCAACAGCGGTTGACTACATAGGAGTTCAGTGACATAGCCATTAGGCTAACTGCTGGTCCCTGGAGGCAAACTTTAAATTACCCATATCAAGGTGTGAGGATTCTCATGAAGATTCCCAAAGGAAGTCTATTAAGTGGTGCAGACAACGCACTAGAAAAGCCAAAGTAGGACTATCCTTTTAAACTATGGCCACAACCTTGCTATTATACTTTTAATAGTTAAATCCAATGCAGAGAGATAAAAAGGTTAAAAATATTTCAGGAGAGGCAAATCTTCACTTCTCGTGGTTCATTCCATTTGCAACCACCAGCTAGCAAGCACACCTCCTTTTCCACTCCTTTCTGTGCAAGAAGGAATGAACTGATCAATTGGTATGCTCTGGAAGTAAAATCTAGCTTACCATGGCCCAGCCCTATACCACTGTGTGCAATACTCTTCATATTGAAAAGGCAAACCACATGCTACTCATGGGGAGAAATACTGTGGCCCACAGCTATGTGTGTTCAGGGGTTTAATACTAAGAAGTATATTTACATGCAATTAAAAACCATACTCTTCACAAATGCATCAATAATAAAAGTAATATCTTAATTTCCTATGGGTTTTACATTCTTCTGTATTATTTTTCAATTAGTTTAGAGCTGGTATTGAAAAGATGAGTGCTATTTATTAGACACACTTCCAACCTTAACATTAGAACTAAACAATAGAATCCAACTAATGATATACCATGGGAGTTAATTTATTATGAACATTTGGGTATATCTATCTTTACATAAAGTTACTGTTCATATTTATATTTTAGTGGTTATTTAATCCTCAATCTGAAAACAAATTATGATTAGATAATTGCTTAATCAAAATGTATGACCTAAATTGGCATTAAGATTAACAAATATTTTAATTAGACCAGCCTGTCACCACAGGTGACAGGTGGTGGTTAAGGTGGCTGAATACCACATAGCCAATTGCATGGCCTGATTCCTGGACTCCATGTCCTGAGAAACACTCTGGACATGTGTGCTCCAAATCCCAAAAGAACAATAAATGGAGAAGAAATTGTAGCATGACTATTATCCAAGGTGGCAGTATCTCACTTCTTCCAACCCTGTCTCTCTCCAGAGAATGCATGTACCCTCTGGCAAATTAAAAATAGCAGTATTATATAATTATTATTATCTTTTTTATCAACTCAAAAACCTTAGATTCAATTTTGATCTTTATACTTATTACTACAGTAGAGACATCAGCATTAATTAGGTTGATAAGGACCTCATTTATGAGTATTTCATAACTAAAGAAATAAAAAGAAAAATATTGGGTCGTAGGAAAAGTCATGACTTATTTTTCTATGTTGTTCTATGTAAAAAATGTGTCATGATTTTTCTGGTGACCCAATAGATATAAAGTCCTATCATAGCATGGACTATGAGACTAGAATTTATACCAACAAGATACATATATGTATGCTTTTAAATATGTAAAGCATACATATTGGCCGGCATGGCCAATAGCGATTTGAGTACTGGTCCTGGTGGCTTGCTTTCTCATTTTCCTTACCTCTCTCTCTCAATTTCATCAAATAATTATAATGATGACAAATAAAGTTAAATTAATAGTTCTTTAAAATTTTTAAATATGTAAAGCATTATTTTAATATATAAAATATATATTTACCAATAAATAATGGAACTACATTGTATTTTCTTTGTATCTGAATAACATGGTGTAAATGGCGAACTCCATTTAAAAAATCTACATTATAATAACTTTATGAAATATGTTTTAATACTTAATAAAATGGGGAAAATTAAGCTTTATTCATGAAACTAAGTAAAATCTATTTGGTTAATCCAAATTTATGATTTTCCCCATTCATTGTAACACATCAATTTCATATTATTTACATGAATCATTCTGGAAAAATATTTATTTTAAATTTTATTTTTCTATAGTCATGGAAAGTTTAAGAAACTATCTTTTCTTTTACCTTTAAGAGAAATTACAGAGCTGAGAAGGCATTCTGAAGATTATAATTCAAATTGAACACGAACAACTATAGGACATAAAAGCTCATAACTCCTCTTACCTGGCTACACCAGCTGATAGCTCAGGTACTACCACCCTCCGACTCCAAGCTACAAGATCCCGCTCTGTGGCTATTTCACTTCTTGGTGCATTGCTGTGCATTTGTCGTACACCTTCAATCTGTCCACTACGCCTTAGTCCTACATTTGGTGGTGAATGAACCTCTGAGGTAGAACTTATTGAACCTAAGTGAAAAAATTTATGTTAAGTTCTATTTAGAGACACTTCTCCATTAGTTTATAATAGCAACTATAACAACAACAACAACAAAAACTATATTATCTTTCACAAGAAACTTCATATTGTGGTAAGTAATTAAATTACCAAATCAGGAATTAAACCAGAGACAACAGTTTAATGAAAACAAAGCATAGTTATTCGGTTGAATAGATAACTCAATAAATCTTACCTATGGAGTATTAAGCCTCAAGGATGTAAAATCATTACTTTAAAAATATGCTAAGCATTTTGGGGAAAATTTGATAAGCAAAAACAGACAAACCCAAGGACATTCATGGTTCATAAATTTGCTTTAACTTTTCTCTTAAGTTTAATAATATATAATAAGCATATTTAAGAATGTAGTTTTGTCTGTGTTCCACAAATTATTGAATAATTTCATTAATAATTTTTTTTCTAATTTCTACAAGTTTACTCATAAAACTTTTTTAGGCCATTAAATATTGTTCAAAAGCATGACCATTTTGGTAGCCTAATATTTCATTTTATAAATGTACGATAATTTGTTTAATCAATTCTCTACTGTTGAAGGTTTAGGCTGCTTTAAGTGTTTTAATATTTCACATACCTCTATTTAAACGGCTGGTATTACTAATACCTGCTTCACCAGAACGTCTCAAGTCTTGTTCCTGTTGTAGTCTTTGAATCATGGTGTCCAATGGGCTAATCTCCTGGTTTGCTTGCTGACTTAAAACTTGGTTTAGTCCTATGAAGTATCACATAAAATGCTAAGGACACTAGTTACAGTTCAAACCATTTTACTCATTATCTCACTTTTAAGTCCAGAAATAAATATAAATTTTGCTTAGAGAAAAAAGACACAGAATAGTCAAAAATAAATGATGGGGGTAAAAAAGAAACCCCTCATCTTAATTAAAAGTAACAATGATGAGGGTCATTGCTAACTTTTATTGTGTTTACCATGATTCATGCACCCATAATTCTTAAACTCAGTTACATACATATTAATTACACCGTACAAATGAGAAAACCAAAATAACTGCTCAGTATCATACATCTAGCATATGGTACAAGTACAATCTAATACAATGTCAAGTATATAAAAATATTCAATCCTCTTGAACAAATAAAAAATAGTTGCAGTGTTAATAAGATATATTTGAAAAATATCCCCATTCATGTAGAGAAGGGAGCAATTAATAATAATGTCAGATGTGCATGTAAGGGAAGATTTAATCTGGTCAGAATTTTAGGGTGGACCTAAATTGGTAAGAGAAGAAACGATACCAAGGAGATTCTGAAATGAAGTAGTAATAGGAAAGGTACAAGAAAATGGAAATTACATGAATTAAGTGTATAACATTATTTCATTTATTAAAATGAAATCGTTTTTTAAGCAAAAACCAAAAGTCAATACGAAAAATAAACTGTCTAAGGTCACAAAGCTAAGAAGCGATAAAAACAAAGGTGAAAGTTAAAATGTCAGGCCAGAGATGATGTGGAAGTTGAGACTGCTGGATCCCACATGGCTAACTGCATAGTGCCAGCCTCAGACCCTGAAGCTTGAAAATCAAGCCAATACGTGTGTGTATATGTACCCAAACTGACAAGAATGGAGGAAAAGGGACTGCAGTGGGACCATCCCCAGGGTATAATTTCTCTGTCTTTGTCTTGCTCCAGTGAGTGCACACGCCCTATAGCAAAACTGAAAATAGAAAAGTGAAAAAAAGTTGTGAAATTATCATTTAAAAAAAAAGTTAAAATTGAGACCACCAGTTAGCGTAATGGCTATGTCGCTGAACTCCCATGTAGCCAACCACGGTTCGAGTCCTGGACCGGGTGGCTTAAACTCACGCCGAGTGTGTGTGTGTGAGTGCCCAAGATCGAGAGGAAAATGGAGGAGGAGAAGGGATTGCGGTGTGACTATCCTCGCTGGGGAGTGATTTCTCGCTTCCTGTTTCTCTGTCTCTCTCTATCTGTCTGGCGAGCACACGCACCCTATGGCAAAAACCTCTCCAAAAAAAAAAAGTTAAAATGTTTATATATGCTTTCCTGGTTTGTTTCTGGGAAAACATGTCATGTTTGAATATTGAGTAATCTGGCCAGCTCAAGTTTACAACTACGTACGTGCATTTTATATGAAGTATGTTATGCAGCATTACTCTAATACTAAAATAGACAAACACATTAACAACAACAACAAAAGACTACAGATCAATGTCCCTGAGGAGCACAAATGCTAAAATCCTCAACAAAACACTAGCAAGCCAAATTCAACAGCACATCAAAAAGATTACACACCGATCAAGTAGGATATACTCCAGGATGCAAAGATGAACTAATATATGCAAATGAGCAACTCTAATACATCAACAAAATGAAGAACAAAAACTATATGATCATCTCAATAGATGCAGAAAGACATTTGATAAAAGACAACATCTGGGGGCTAACAGATGACATGGTGGTTAGTTAAGGCGCTAGACTCCCTGATGGCCAAATATGGTTCAAGTCCTAGAACTGGAGGCTTGAAAAATCACTGTGGGCATCTATGCATACATGACCAAAATACTGAGATGAGAATGGAGCAGAAGGAACTGAGGCATGGCCATGTCCCCTGGGCGGAGGGTGGGGGTAGAGTGTGGGAGGGGTGGGAGTAGAGTGTGGGAGGGGTGGCGGTAGAGTTAGAGTTACTGATAAATTTAAATTTTCTTAACTTTTAGGACTGGGATACCATAGAAACAGAATTAAGTAAGATGTTACTTATGAAAGCCTTTTATTAACTGTTAAATGGAGGAAAACACATAATAATTAAAATAATTAAGTAGCATTGATTTTTTAAAAAATTATTTTATTATTTTTAAATATGAACAGGGGTGGGGGGAAGGAGTGAAAAGCAAGCCTCCAGGTTCGAGACTCAAACCATGGTTGGTCAAGTGGGAGTCCTGCACCTTAACCACCACACCACCTGCCAGCCCAGATGGATGTTTTAATAAATAAGTCTTTTCCTTATTTCCCCTATGCCTGAAACCCCTGAAAGACTAGATACCAATCTTGAGATCTGGAAACAATCTGATTCTTGCCAGTTCCTCTCCAACAGACTGAAGACTTTTCTCTTAATTTCAGTCCTATGGCCATTACTTCTAAAATACTGGGGCTTCCCAACATCTACCTAGACTTCTTTAAGTACTATTTTTTCTTAAGATCCTTTGAGTTCATTCTAGGCCTAAAAACTGAGACGCATTATATTCACACACTTCAGATACTTAAGCCTGCTGAGCTGTATTACCCTCTACAAGTAGCATTAGGGACAATTCTTCTATTCCTCACCCTTTTATTCTAAGTGGGTATGTCTAATTCCAGGAGCAGCCCTTTCAATCTGTATGTCCATCTTCATTGAAATGTCATGCCCAATGTTTTAAGAAAAGAAAGACGTGGGTTTACCATAATGTAGTAAGACTGATTCTTTGGTACTTACAGAAGAATCTAAATTCATTCGTGTAGTCTCCCTTTACCTGCAGGGGATATGTTCCAAGATCCCCAGGTGGATGCCTGAAATTGCTGATAGTAGTGAAACCTGTATGTTTTTCCCTTACATACTTGTGATAAAATTCAATCTATAAATTAATTGATAAAATAAAGGTTACCTAAACACAAGCAGAGCAATACCAAGACAGTTGATCTGAAACCAAGATGGCTTCTAAGTGGCTTCGAAGGGACTAATAATGAGTAAGTGGCATATATGGATATGCTGAATAATGGGATAATTCACATCCTGGGCAGGATGGCGATTTCATCACACTACTCAGAATAGTATGCTACTTAAAATATATGAATTAGGTACTTCTAGAATTTTCCTTTAGTATTTTTGGGGTGGGGGAGTAAATGAAACTGCAACAAACAAAACTGCTAATGAGAGATAACTTCTGTATCAAAAAGTCACTCACTATGAAATCTACTTAGAGGTTTTGTCCATTACATTATAGTCTAGAACTTAAAAACATTTTCATAAACATTTTCTAGTCTAAAATATAATAGGACTCGTAATGATAAAACTGGCTTAACCTTTTTTAGAGCTTCTCCAGTCTTTTCACTTAATATATTAGTGCTACAGTTCTTGTCAAAAGGGAAGAGAGACCAGCTACGGTGCACAGTGCACTACAAGACAAGAAGTTACATGGTCATCCAGAGGGGGTTGGATCCCCGGTTGGCATGACTGCATATTAGGTACATGTGCACGAGTGCCCAGGATCCTAAGCAGCTAGAGGGTTGAGGAAAGGGGACCGTACCACAACTAAACCTTGCTGCAGATGCTTCTCTCATTGTTCCTTGCGTGCTCTCTTTTCTCCCCAACCTCTCTATCATAAACTAAGCAGGGGCAGGGAAGGAGAGTATTTGTAAAACTTGTCTCCATTTTAACTCCCATTCAATATTTCAACTAATTTGGCTTTCATACTAGGATATCACTGACACTTTTCATCCTTATCTTAATTTCTGTAAACTTTTAAAAGTTGTTTACCACTGAAAACAATCTTTAGGGATAGTGGTTAAAGCACTAGATTCCCACATGGCTGACTGTGTGGTTCAAGTTCTGGACTTGGTGGTTTGCCTTCTCTCTCTCTCTCTCTCTCGGGTGAATACATAACCCCTGTAGCAAACTTCAAAAATTAATAAAAGTAAAATAAAATAATTAAAAAAAACTTTAATGTGAACAAGCCATCTAGTCTCAGTCTCTTTTTCACACACATACCATGTTCCCTAATAATAATTCCTTTTTTTAGAGTGATTTTTATTTAACTTTATTCATTTAGTTTGACCAAAAAAGATACAGTGAGAGAAAAAGAGAGGGAGGGAGAGGGGGAGAGAGGGAGAGAGAGAGAGAGAGAGAGAGAGAGAGAGAGAGAGAGGAGGAAAGTGAGAAAGCAAGCCACCATGTCCAAGATTCAAACCACAATTGGTCATGTGGGAGTCCACCCTTAACCACCACGCCACCTGCAGGCTCCTTTTCTTTTGTTTTTAAAGACAGGGTGTCCTTGAGTTGCAATCTTCCTGCTTCAGCCTCCTCAGATGCCGGGATTGCCAGCACCCAACACTGTGACCAGCCTTTTGGTCAGATCATGAGTTGAGCTTCGGATTCTCATATGTCCCACCCTATATACAACAGCAGCATCTTAGCAATGTGTACCACTGTGACTGCGTCAATTATCTCGTAATTCATTTTTTTAAAGAATCATTTTATTTAACTTTATTTATTCATTTATTTTAATTTGATCAGAGAGAGACAAAGTGAGAGAGAGAGAGAAAGAGAGAAAGTAAGCCACTGGGTCTGGGACTCGAACTGCAGTCAGCCATGTAGGAGTCCAGTGTCCTTAACCACCATGCCATCTGTTGGCTCCCTATCTTGTAATTCTTAAAGCATTAGTGAAAGATCTTTAAGGAAGTAAAAGCAGTATTTTTATTTCTCATTTGCTTTAAACAATTACAAACAGTTCTATTCAACTAGCAAGTTTATGAAGTATCAATGGAAAATTAAATTGTGGTTACCCATAAAATGAGCACTTACCTGAGGAAGTTACTCCCATCTGAGGGATGAGCTGCTCCTCCCTGCAATTTTCACGACCAGGAACTAATCTCTGATATCTTGATGGATGAGGGTTACCATCAACGTCAACCAAAAAAGGGGGAGGCATAAGGTGAGGTGCTTGCTGAGTCTGTTCATCTAATACAAAATTGTTGGCATCACGGATAAGGGGCCGATAATCACTATGAAAGAACATCTGATCTGCTATCTGTAAAAGGAAAGGTCCATAAAACAATGGAAAAATAAAAACCTATCATTGTAGCTGAAGAGCAACAATCTTTCTAATTTCAATAAATTTAATTAAAATCATGATAATATGTTTTTAAAAAATTGAATTGATCAAAACAAACCTTTATCTATTGATATATTCCCTACATTAAATTATATGATCAAAGAACAACTAGCTTGGGACCAACAAATGGCATGATGGATATGTCGCTGGACTCCCACGTAGTCAAGTGCAGCTTGAGTCCCAGACCTGGTGGCTTGAGACTCACACTGGGCATGTGTGTGTGCATGCCCAAAAATCCCAAGAGGAGAATTAAGGAGAAGGGATTGAGGCATGGCCATCCCTCCTGGGGGGGTGATTTCTCGCTGTCTTTCTGTCTTTCCGGAAAGCACACACTTCCTATAGCAAAAATCTCTTTTTTAAAAAAATTAAATTTTCTCCAGGACAAGGAAGAGACTGTATATATAAAAAATTACTAAAGAAAAGTAAATTAGGGCTGGCCCTGTGGCCTAGCAATTAATTGGAGCCAGATCTCTCATGGCTGACTGTGGTAAAAATCTTGGCTCTAAAAGCATGGGGAAAAAAAAAGTGCCAGGTGCCATATACGTGCATGCCAAAAATCCTGACAGGATGGAAAAATGACTATGGCATAATCATGCCTCACTGGAGGTATTTTTTTTCTCTCTGATGAGTATACGTGCTTGCTGTCAATTAAAATAAATAATTTATTTTAAAGTGAATAGTGAAAGCAAATCTATTTACATTCATTTGATGGTACTTTTACTTTCACAGAGCTACCACGCTTTATGTTAAATCCTTATAAAGTAAGTATAATTTATGTAATAGTAATATGTAAAGCTAACATAAGATTTTCTAAGACTTGAAAATTTTCTCTGAATTTTTTGTGATAAAAGTATCAATATGAATTGACCTTGGAATAACTGTAACTTCAAAATTTGATTTGTTAATTTGTATTTTTTTTGTGGGGGGGGGTGTTTGCTATAGGGCACGTGCACTTGCCAGAAAGAGTGAGACAGAGTGACAGCAAACAAGAAATCACTCCCCAGAGGAGATGGCCACCCTGCAATTCCTTCTCCTCCATTCTCCTGTAGGGATCTTGGGCACACATATACACGCGCCCGGTGTGAGTTTAAGCCACCGGGTCCGGGACTCGAACCGCGGTCAACTACATGGGAGTCTGGTGACATAGCCATTATGCCAACTGCTTGTTCCTGAAATTTCTTAAAATAAATAATAAACTATTTTGTTTAATTCTATTACAATCTCTTACACCACTCCATGATAATCAATTCTTTTAGTCATTAATCTTATAGATAGGGTTTTTAAAAAAATTATTCATTAAAGTTTATTTAGTATTATTATTATTTTTAAATTTTGGTATAGGGCACATCGGTCACGAGACACAGACACATAGACACACACACACACACACAGAATGAGAATATGAGCCACCAGGTCCAATACTTGAACTGTGGTCAGTCATGTGAGAGTCCAACACCTTAACAACTACATCACCTGCTGGCCCCCATGAAGGGTCTTTAATAAAAAGCATTAGCTACACATCAGGTCATAAATGTTTGAGAACCATATAAAAGTCAGATGTGTACCCTAGATAATACATATTACCTAAATAAATAAGACATTTTACAGATATTCAAAGAGCCCCCTATGAACATCTTCCACTGTTAGCTTTTAACTCCAAGTTAAGGAATCCAATTCAGATTTCTCTAGGGGGCTATGCAAAAAGTTATTCCTTCTGAAATATACAAATCCTTAAATAATCCAGGTTTTAATTATCTAATTTTTATTACAGCAAAGTGAGATTTAACAACTATGTCTTTATTTTCCTTTCCAAAAAATATGATTCTCCAAGCTTTATGTGGAACGCAAAAATATTCAATCTCATATACTCCAAAATGAAAAATAGCCCATAAAGATTCACAGATTTAAAAAAAGAATAAAAAGTTGACATTAATTCATGATACTCTACCTTGTCATATTTGCTACTGGACCCAAAGCCGAAAATTAAAAGATGTCCATGAGAGTCTGTGCATGCAAAATGCTGACCATCAGGAGAGCATTTGCAGTCAAATACTGCACCATGTCCTTGGCCTTCAATCTGAAATACATTTAATCAAAAATCAGAAAATTGCCATTAAAATATATAGAACTGGTTACTAGTGTTACTATAATCTTATGATAAAAGATATATTAAGTACACATTCAAATGAAGTAAAGATTAAGTATAAGAAGTACAGTACAATAATATAATTTGTGAATGTTCATGAAAGTGCCAGATTAATAGCCTGAAAAACAAGTACTCTTATTTATTCATAGACCAGATACAATTCAGAAAACAAAAGAACACCAGTCTCCCCCTCCCATAGATTCTCCTTCATGTTTTTAACCCAGATTAACATGTAACTGTGCATTTCATTCCATCTATCTCCAATCCATCATGCCCTTTATGTAAAGGCTGACATGTATCAACAATAGTGATTTTTTTGGGTAACTCTCAGAAATAGTAGCCAGAGATCACTGCTCACAAGACACTAAATTTTATTCTTTTTGGTAATATAGTCCCTAGTGATGTAATTCTTTCAAATGGTGAATTTCAAAGGTTAAAGAAAAGGTTTTTTTACCTGATAATTGTTTTCTGTTTTCCAGTTCCATTAATCCAGAACGAATGGGTTTCTCCCTGCAACCTGTCAATCAAACAGAGGTGGCCAATCACCACTCTGAATTTTTTTTGCTCTCATTGCTTCTTCAGACTATGTTCCAGTTGAAAACTTCTTTAGCAGTGTTCTGAAAGAGGTAAAAATTCTACCCTATCTAAAGCACATCTAGGGACTGAATCTCAGAAACAACTAAAATAGGGAGTTGACTCCCTAACAAATAATAACTAAGGATGATTTTCAACAAATGCGATTGGATTTCTGGATTAGCAGAATCGGAACACACATACATTATCAGGTAAGAAATACCTCCTTTCTGTTCCGGTATCCACTGATCTAGAACAAATTGAGTTTTATTAATAATGCCCCAGGAAACATTTGGAAAAGAGAAAAGTGGCAGTTTTCTTTCTTTAGTATTAAAAATCTTGCATAAGGATCAATGTACAGTTCAACAAATATAGAAGTGAGTTGAAATTCAGAAGAAGAACACTTGACTTCTCAAGCAAGGTTTGCACTTTGGTCAAGAGAAAATACAGACAGCGGTATAAAAAGGTTCTTCCTAAGCAGTATATAATACCACAAATAGGATTGCTTCAAAAAGAACACTACCTTTTCCTTTTGTGTGTTGAGAAGAAGAAATATGCATAAGATCATAAGGATGTTTATTAATACTGTTTTGGATGGTGGTAATAATAGAAAAAAATCATTTCTTTAAAATTAATTATATTGAAGAAAACTATTATAGTAAACTTACCTAATGTCTAAGATATATAAATACTACTACAACAAGAAAATGATGTGAAACAGGATTATTTCTAGAATGTGAAGAAAGGTGGAGAATGATAAGATAGCAGAAGAAGGAAACTGACTGCAAGCCTACTTTTAAAAATTCAAAAGCAAGAAAGAATAGAACTATGCCTTCAGAATAACATAAGGACATTAGCAGTCATACTAATGGCTTAGTCTTAGCCAAAAACCAATAGAGATGTCTTAGCGAAAGACTACAAGTAGAGATGTCAGAATTAAGGTCATTATTTTTCAATGTTTTTTTTCCAGGCAAATAAAGTTACATAAACTGTTATAGATAAGTAGCCACATGAACACTGTTTACCTCTAAGTAGAATTTTATAACAAAAACTCAAATGTAAAGAATTGAGAGGCAGCAAGAGGAATGGTGGTTAAGGCAGCTAAATCTCATATGGCCAACTATCCCAGACGTGGTGGCTTGAAAGACCATCGACATGTGTGTATGTGTACCCAAAATCCCAAGAAGAGAATGGACAGAAAGGGATTTTGGCACAGATATTCCCCCCGTGGGCTGCTTTCTCACCCCCACTCTCTTCCTATGGTGAGTATATATGCCCTATGGCTAGTTAAAAAAAAAAAAAGATGAAGTTTTGAAATTGCCTAAGCTATGTGTTCTTACTCATTTATTAACTCAAACTTACTCAGTTTAAAAGTTTTGAAATTGCCTAAGCTATGTGTTCTTACTCATTTATTAACTCAAACTTACTCAGTTTCACAGAATAGAGAGAACCAAAAAAAGTAACTACTTTATAAATCTACTTTAATGTTTCCAAAAAATAATAATATAACAAATCTAAGTGTGCAATTTTAAGTATATAGCAATAGAAGAAGAGATCTGAAAAGTGGTCCAACGCAGCAATGCCAAAGGAAATCTGATATCCATAATGGCGTCTTTTACGTGATGCTTAAGCAATATCGCTCTACATTTTGGGGATGGCGTAGCTGGCTAATCAACCCTTACACCCACATATCTACCAATGTTGCCATATTCATAGTAGATCCCTTAAATAATATTTTAGGAGTAGGAACTTATAAGGCTCTAAAAAGGCAAAGAAAAAATAGCAATCATATTTAAGATCACTGTGTGTTCTATAACATATTCCATTGTGAATATAGTGGATGGTACCAATTTTCTTGGTGTAAAGAATCTGTTTAAGTCCAAAGTGACTTTTACGTAGAGAAAAATGAAAGTACAATTCAGTCATATTTTAAAAAATACATTTGGATTAAACACTGCTATTAAAGAAGGCATTAAAAATCTACTTTGTTGGGACCAGCAGATGGTGTGGTGGTTAAAGCACTAGACTCCCACATGGCCGACCATAGTTCGAGCCCCAGACTTGACAGCTTGCTTTGTCTCTCTCTCTCATCAAACTGAATAATAATAATATATAAATTAAACAATTCTTTAAAAAAAATAATCTACCTTGCCTATAATTCAATTAGAAAAGGTACTCATAATCTTACTAATTAAAAAAAAAAACAAGTTTATCTTTATTAATGTCTCTTCAGATAATAACTACCACACCTATAAAATGTGAACTAAGCTTTCCAAACAGTTGATAAGGCAAATACTTTATTTTCCTCATATAACTAAAACTACCCATGCTATTTTTATGATATATACTACGATTAATCCAACCAGGAAAAAAAGTTACACATGTACTCTAAAACATTATTTTCTCAAAAGGATTCATCATGTTGCACCAGGTTCAGAGTATTCGTGAGTAAACATTCTCAAAGGAAAACTTAAATAATTGTGGCACTATTCGAAAACACATGTGTAACTAGAAAGCAATAAAGTATATCCTCAAAAGCCAAAAAAAAAAAAAACCCGAAAATATCCTATCTATATGAAAGGTATATGGGCCTATCATAAATTTAATATACTGCTTAAAAAGAAATGAGTCAACATAAAATTCAATGCTGCATATATTAGTAGTTTATGCTAGTACTTATTGCATGGGATAGTAAAATAATAACAAAATAGAAATGAATAATAATGACAATTTTTCAAAATAAGTGAATTTTAAATGAACTACTCCTCTTATATAATCATTCATGCTTGTCTGGGACATATGTAAATAAAGACCAATAATAAATCTCATACATAACTAACAACAAGGAATAGCTGAGATAATCCACGAGAATGTATTTACTAATTAACTTGAAAATTTCAATAAGAGCATTAACAGAAAAATAGAAAGATTTTGTTCAGTAATTATAATAAGCATTTTTAAAGCAGTAAGTGTGAGGATCAGACATATAAAATATTAAGTCTTTTGATAGAAAATTCTCATAATGGCTAAAGAATTTAAAAAATACTATAGAAACGAGTAATGTAACCTTGTTAGGAGTTTACAGATTTATACTCAACCTTAAGTACAAAAACTTTATAAGTTAAGAGCTTTGATCATGACCAAATTACTATATTTTAGGAAGAATACTGTTACCTTTTCCAAGGAAGAGTACTATATACTACTTCAAATATAATTTTTATGTAGCAAAAAGATGAATACAAAGGAGGCAGAGGAATGAGGTCTAAGACCCAAGAGACCTCTCTCTATCAGTAACAGGCGAATCACTTAATCTTTCTGTGGAATGACAAAGATAATTTAAATAATTACTAAAGTCCTACTTGGTTCTAAAATCTGATGTTCAAGAAGGCTTATTAGGAGAACTGGACAAATATAAAAATAAGATATTTTAAAAACAATAGTATGCAGACTAAAGTTACAGGGTCTAAATTATATGAATCATGGGGAAAATATATATAGCTGAATATGAAAAGTATTTACCTTCCGGAGAACTTCAATATAATGCATGAAGGTTTAAAATATGGGTTATCTAAGGCAGAATTATCCTCTGATGGAATTATTTCAATTTTATGCAGAGGTCACTTTTTTTATCTTATTCATTCTTTTAAACATACCCTTAATGAGAAGGAACATCTTACCTAGGAAATACTCCAAGGTTAAAAATTATCCTTCTTTTAAAATAACCCTAATAAATTTACGAGATATTCATTTACTAAAAGTCAAACAGCCAAGAAATGGAATTTATGCTAAGAATTATTTTTAAAATGGAAAGGCATAGATATATAAGTATAAAGAACCTTTTGAGTTTATCAACATGGGGAAAAATAATCTTAATTAAGAATATATAATAAATAGAATAGAAAGATACGTACAGGTATATTTAAGATATGCATTGTCCCCCCATCACATAGTTATTATACAAAGACTATAACTTAAGGAAAGATACCTATATTCAAGTAGTCCAGTTGTCGTCAAATTGCTTTCAAAAGATTGTTACTAAATATTTCTTTTAATATTGAAAAGTATTTTAACAGTATTACATATAAACTAAAAAGAGTTCATTAAAATAAGCGGTGTTGGGATCAGCAGATGGCATAACGGTTATGTTGCTGGACTTCCATGTAGTCGACCATGATTCTAGTCCTGGATCCAGTGGCTTAAAACTCACACCAGGCACGTGTGCGTGCATGCCCCAAATCCCAAGAGAATGGAGGAAAAGGAATTGTGGCGTGGCTATCACCCTAGTGGGTGAATTCTCACTTTCTGCCTGTCTGTCTCTGTCTTCTATGGGGAGCATGTGTGCCCTATAGCAAAAATCTCTCTTAAAAAAAAAATTTAAATAAATAAATAAATAAATAATAAAAGTGGTGTCAAGATTAAAAAAAAAAATTCCATAAAAATGTAGACCTGCACCTGACTTGATAAAAATCAGCATATTAAATTACTAAGTTAAGTGAAAATAATTCATTACATAAAAGTAATTTTGAACCAGCTCTAGATTTTCATAAAAAGAAATATTACCAAAATATATACTCATCTTTCAATTTAACATTTTAAAAGTCCATATTTTGATTTCTCCGAGTACAGAAATACCAAGGATCAAGCAAGTCTTTCCTGAAACTCCTGAAACTTTCTTCCTCTGGTCTCTGACATTATGGCTATGATTATCTTCCTAACATAATTTCTAGGGATTGTGATCTCTGTTCTCCTAAAAATTAGCATTTCCCAGACTTTAGTTCTAAGTGCTCTCTACTGTCCTATCTCCATGAGGGGGCACACAACATTCTGGAATATTTCAACATAAATGTTAGCTGGCCATTCACACACAGGTAGTCCAAAACATTGAACATACATACAAATTAAATTAAAAAATAAGTTTTTCCTCACAACTTTCACTGTCTCCATTAATAATACCAATGTTGTCAAGGTAACTCAAGCTCAATACTCTAAATACATTTATTTAATCTTTCCTGTATGTTACTCTCGAGCCCCAATCCTTTTTAGTCACAAAATGACAAGTTTTATATGTTTCTTTCATAGTTTCCATTACCTACTCCTGCAATTTTTCATTATGACTTCACTGATTAAAGGTTTTCCTACATCTCTCCAATTCCATACCTGAGTACTATTTCTGACAACCAAACTATTTTTCTCTTTCTACATTATCCTATAAAATAATTTACCAAAACCCCCATTATATTCACTATTCTTTTTGTTTAGGAGATCATTTGAAGTCAACAAAATCCACCTTAACTTTATAGCAAAAACTAAAAACATATATACATATATATAAAGTATATAATAAATTTTTGCTATAAAGGGTACATGCACTAAAAAGACACGGGGGGGGGGGGGGGGAATGTGAACGTAAGAAATCACCTCCCCCCAGGGGGAATGGCCCCATTGCAATCTCTTCTCAATGTCTCAGGATTTGGGGCATGCATGCACATGCACCTGGCACGACTTTCAAGCCACCATGTCTGGGACTTAAACCACACAGCTGGTTCAGTGTGATCCAGCACCTTAACCTCCATGCCACTTGCTGGTCCATTTTTCAGGTATATTTTATCTCCCTAACTTAACTATAAGCTGGCTAAAAACAAAAACTATGACTTACTCTTCCTTGTCGTCCTTGTATTTTATACATAATACGAAATAAGAACTCAAATATTTGTTTATCAAAATATCATCACCTGCATGTTTACATTCTATATCATTTCACATATTTTAGCTACCAAGTCTCAAACACTTTTGTGGTAGCAGGTCATGTAGTATGTCAAAGAATTACTATGTAAAAGTAATTCACCAAATACAAAACAGTATGACAAGCTGGAGATACAAACTCACATTCACGGCAACAAATTTTAAGACATGTCTTCAATATCAAGATATAGATGAAAAAGAGAGAATCTAATGAATCTCAGAAACCTGAAAAGAGGGACAATAGCTAAAGCCTATAATCAGAAGACTAAAGATAATGCTTTACCCCAGAGAATTTGAAACAAGAACTATAAGTGTCAGAGAGTCCTTTAAACACACAAAGTGTAAATATATGACTTTTATTAAATAATAGATGAGGAAGGAAAAAAGGGAGACAGGAGAGAGGAAGGATAAATAAAGGAGAGAGGAAGAGAGAAGAAAAAGAAAGGGAGGGAAAAAAGAAAAGGAGAACCAAAGAGAGGTAATAAGGGAGGACAGAAATCAGAAAGTCTCTTGAAATCCATAATAGGATATGAGCTATACCTATTTTGAGCTTCTCTTTCTCCCTTTCCTAAAGATGTGCCGTTCCAATCATATAAAACTAAAGTATAAGTCACACCGAGAACATGTTAATGTCAGAAGAAGTATGCCTGTGCAAAATTTCTGAGTGGTAGATTGGCAGTCTCTGCTCATTTGAAACGTTGCAAGGAGAAATATATTTTTCTGGATTAGTGGACACTGGAACATTTTTTTTAGAAATCTCTTAAGTAAAAGAAAGGTTAAGAGAACAATTACAAAAATAAGGAAAACTTTAATTAAATAAAAAACTTATCTAGTATTTATCCATGAAACAACAAAAGTAAAACAGAAATCAAATTCTATGAAACTGCTTTCTAGTAAGAAACATATTGTACTCTTAAATTAAAATCAAAACCAGGTAAGAGGCAACAAACTATACCTTTGAATAACACGACAGAAATAAAAAGGTATATATATAGAGAGAAAAAGAGACACATCTAGGGCAACAGAGAAAAGAGAGAGCAAGAAAGATAAAGCAAAAGCAGCAGAAACATGAAGAAAGTTACTAACATGGGGCCTACAAATGCCATTCCAAACACCTTTATTATTCAATACATCTAGTACTGATAAATGTGAAGGTCTCTTTTCAAATCCTTTCAAATTCATCTAATATTAACTTAAATTTGTAGATTAAATTAGGTGTACTGTGATAATTTAATGCTAAAAAATGGCATAAAACAAATTTGTATTTAGGAAATATTTAGCATTATGATAAACTTCTAAACTTACCTACCTCTTTCAGGGGAATAAGTATATTATAAGGGCTTCAACTTCAGTCCAGAGAGTTTTTCACACATTTTCAAGTTATTTCTGAGAATAACTTATGAGCCTTTAGCATTTAAACTCTCATCAAAACAAAACTACATGATGTTTATCTTTTTGCCAATACTAAAAAAAGGTATAAAATTGCTAAGCTATTACCACCTAATTTGGAATATTTTTAATGTATACAATGTGCTTTAATAAAATATCCATATACATAGTATTTTCCCCCAAATACTCAAATTATGGAAGAACAGCTCAGCTATCACATGAATAAATGATATGTAGATAAGAACATATGGCTTAAATTTCTTTTCCCTAAATAAAGGTGCTATATGTTCATAAATTTCTCTATAATATTCTCTTTAACTTCTATGATTAATTTTAAACAAACAAACAAAAAGCTTTTCTGATGTACTTTTAAAAGTTTACGGTAGATGGATAGGTTATTTATTTATTCATTTTTAATTGCCAGAGGGCAAGCGTGCTTGCTAGAGACAGAGAGACAAAAAAGGGAGAGTGAGTGGGAGAAAGCACCCACTATTGTAGTGTGGTCGTGCTACATTCCCTTCTCCTCTGTTTCTTCTTCCTGCCAGAACTTTGGACAGACATGCACAAATTCCCACTGTGTTTTATTTTAAAGCCACTGGGATCAGAATTCGAACCACATGGTCAGTCATGTGAGATCCAGCTCCCTTAACTAGTAGACTATGAGACTTGCCCAATTATTTTACTCATAAGTTAAAGATGACACAATGGTGGAGAGGGGGAGTGCAAGGAACATGTATGGTCTATTTTAATCTCAGGGCATGTGTTAGCTATCATCTTTTAAAACATCATCTCACTTCTTAATGGACAACCAAAACAAATCCAGCACTCACTCGGCCCCAGTCCCACTACTTTTATCTTCTATCATACAGATCCTCTATTAAAAAGAAACGTAGCAGTGAAAATAAGGAATATAGGGCCAGCAGGTGGCATGATGATTAAGGGCATTCATTGGGCTCCTCATGACCATGGTTTGCATCCTGTACCTGGTGGCTTGCTTTCTCACTTTCTCTCTTTCTCTCTCTGTCCCTCTCTGGCCAAATTAAAATAAACGAAGAAAGAAAGAAATGTTAAATAAAGTAACGGTATAAAAAAGAAAAGGAAAACGCTAACCCTGTCTGGTTTTTGAAGAGTAACACTAGCAAGTTCAGAATCCATTTATAAGATTTTGAAATAATGTAAAAATCAGGGGGTTATTTAGCCTAAAAAGACTAAATATCTTTATTTCAGTTCCTAATTTCAAACCTTTTACAAAATAGTCATGAAATAAACAAGAAATCTTAAGTATATATCATATTGCTACAGAAAAAAAAACACCAAAATGTTAACCTGAATGACTATAAGAGCACTATCAAAATATTAATATCTCTTATCAGTTATTTATAATTTATTGAAATGTAACTACTAAATACCAACCATATGCATTTAAAAGTTCAACTTTTTTTTTTTGAGTTTTTTTTGCTATAGGGCACGTGCGCTCACCAGACAGACAGAGAGAGACATAGAGACAGAAAGCGAGAAATCACCCCCCAGGGGGGATGGTCACGCCGCAATTCCTTCTCCTCCATTCTCCTCTCGGGATCTTGGGCACGCACGCACATGCGCCCAGTGTGAGTTTTAAACCACCGGGTCCGGGACGCGAACCGTGGGCGACTACTTGGAAGTCCAGCGACATAGCCATTACGCTAACTGCTGGTTCCCAAAAGTTCAACTTTTTAAAACTGAAACACTTTTTGAAGATATGCAATTTTTTAAATACTTCTAAAGTTTCAAAAGAATTTTAATTTCCGTACTAGGTTAGGAAAATGCTGATTAATGTAAAATACTAAGATATTTGTTACATAATTTCTATTACCTTTTACAAAGGCATAAACTTCTATGGAAAATTCAATTATTATTGAAAAACAGGAATCAATACTAAAGCAATATACTCAAAATATACTTAATAAAATCTGTGTCTTTAAAATTATGTACATAAAATTTTTGTTGTTATAAAAACAGAGTTTACATTGCTTATTTTTGGGCCACAAACATACTACTGTATTTTTGATGAGTAGTTCAACCTACTTATTCATTTTATAAGCTTCTATTTAAAAATTTACATGAAGCTGTACTTGATATTATTAACGCTTCATCTAAATTTTAAATTATTTTTAGACTAAAAGTGGAGTATTCCACTATAATCATTTATTCTCAAATCCTCCAAGGCTGAAATGGTGTTCAGGAAATATCAACTAAATTGAACTTGTAACTTCTAGAACAACTTAGCAACAGGGGTTGAATCTGTATTCAATCAAGTTTTACGGTATTTTAGTAAATCAAAACCTGATTGATTGATTAGAGCCAAATAGCTATAATAATAATAGCCAAAATTCAACATTTATGGATAGTGGGCAGTGAGGACACATGTTTCTATTATTCCCTTAAACAGTTTTTATTTTCTTAATAGCAATGCTGGATGCTTTATCTTCCATCTGCTTATAGATAAGCAATGAAATGAATACAGGAGTAAAGAGCGAAAAGAAGTAGGGCAGTTAGATAACTTACAAGCTAAGAGACAGAAAAAAAATCATCAAGTTAAAGAATAAGATCTCAAAAAGATTCACTTAGAGTAAATACCATTATGAAACATTTCCTCTCAGACATATTACTAATAGGGTATAGTTGGAAGCTAGCTATGCAATGACATTGAGAAAAGCTCAAAAAACCAACCATTACCAGATTTAGCATTAGGAACATTACCCATCCACAGAAAACAGGTTTAATTCTCGAGTACTTGTATAACAGCTGTGTGACCAAGGTAAACCCGGACAGAGCGTGTCATCTCTGTAAAGTATACTTTTTTCCATTCATAAAACCAATACAATAATATAGTATCTACCCTAATTGTGTCACAAGTTTTCATGAGACACAAAGGAAACAATATATGTAGAAGTATTTGGGAAATCATTAAAAATCATACAAAAAATTAAAGAGAATGGAATATATTTTAATGAGATGAAAAGTTGTTCATTTTCTTTTTTTTAAATGCAGTATAAATTTTCTTGATCCTTTCTGGTTTATATTTTGTTTTTCTCACAGTTTAAAGATTCTATGGATACCATCCAATTCTACTTAATCACACAAATTTGTTTCTTCTGTCCTTCAGAAGTGTTTGTATTGTATCCATAGAAAGAACAGGAAAAATATCCCCATCTAAAATCCTTATTAAACAGTTAAGTAATTTTTAAGGCAGGAATATAATCCCTTAGCTAATTTCAAAGAGTATGGAATATATCATGGCTACCTTCTACTGCTAACATTGCGAATTTGTAATGGTCTACGAACAAATCAATTAACTCTCAAGGTACTGCAATTTTCCTATCTACTGACAACAATGGTATGTTAGTATGACCAACTTACCTGATAAGAAAAAAATTTACCTTTATAACTGAAATATAACTCATTTAAATATGAGAAAACTTCCCTTCTAAACACTATGCCAATATAAATAATGCTCTTTGAAAATATGAAATTACCAAATAAGCAACTAATATATGCAGAGCCCACAAATTGTTTTATTTTGAAGCTACTGTTTTCATCCAAAGACAGATGAAGAAATGACTAATTTCCTTGATCAACAGAGATGTTCCAAAAAGGAGTAAGCCAAGAATTAGAAAAAGAGAAAAAGAAAAATCTCTATATAAGCATATTTATGTATTTGCTTTTTAATCTCTCTACATAATCACAAAGGAAATCCATCTATCACTAATAATTATACCCCAAACAATTGACACTGTCTTTTTAGAAAAATGAGAATTCTACAAACCTTATTTCTTACCTTATGTATACTGAGGCATAGCCATAAAGACAGCTCAAGTTAATTCCTTCATAATAATAATAATAAATTAAACAGTCCTCTTATTTTCTGCTTACTTACTATATCTAGAAGTAATTTTGATGATTATCAATCAGGCATAGCATCACTTTCATGTAATTTTTTTCACAAACCATTATATTTCACAAATGACTATTTTGTGAAATAATTTGTTTACAAAATAATTGTGACCACATACACTAATTGAATTGTTTTACGATTTATTACTGGGTTCCCTATAATTCACTTTTCAAAAAAAATTTAAACATGAGTAATAGCAGAAACATTTTTTTCCTTCCTTTGTTGAAAAGTTATCACTAATAAATAACAAGTAAACTTTTTAAAATGTGACTAGATGAACTTCAGTTATTTCAGGAGCCTTTTATATACTTCATACAGTGGACAGAATAATAAAACTGTTTGGTAGGCTGTATGTGATATTAAACCACTGCAACTATTACTCAGTAAAATATGTTAACATCTATATGAGCAACCAAATGTGAAAAAAGGAGGGAAAAAGGGCATACGCCCAAATGAATATGAAACATTACAACTTGATCAAAGGCCAGGAAATGCCTGATTCTTTGGTTTGAACTTTATAATAAGAGTGATTGAATCAGCATCTGTTACACAAGAAAACTGCTGCCAATGAAAGAAAATAATACAATATTTATAATTTTTTAAAATAATTTTCCAAATATTTTCTCTTCTCTATACTTTACCTTTATATTTGTGAATGTGTGGTCATCTTCACTGTTTAATAAAACTAAAACCCACTACTTCTATAGACACAGTAAAATGTACAATAATACTTTAAAATTTAGCATCTTAATAAAGGTATGAAATAAGTAATTCTTTATTGGCAAAAATTTGAAGTACAATTAAACCATGTACAAGTAAACCAATTCTCAAATGGATTTCCTTTGTGATATGCAAAGCACCCTCATTGAAAAGTCCCCAAATCTTTAATAGCTACAAAACAAAGAATGATAATTACCATATTGAAATAAGATCGAATTTTGACTCCTCTTGCAAGATCCCACACTATCACATTTCCATCATGACCAGCAGAAAAGAGAACTCTAGGATCGAATGGGTGTGGCTCAAGAACAAACACCTCATCTTCATGACCCTGAAATGTTTTTGAAGTGTCAAAGGATTATAAATATAGAAAAACAAAAAACTCTATTAAACACCAACATGGCAGCATTTCTAGAAATCAAGTTTTTAAAATTATCAAATTGTCAAGGTATAAATAAATAATGAACTAAGCTAGTATCATCGTCTAGGGTTTTGCTATTATCGGTGAAACATTAGAATAATATTAATGCATCCCTACATACAAAGAAAAGCAAGCATTTATAATATATGTTTAGGCCAATGTAAAGGACTTTATTCCACAATGAAATATGAAATATTCCATACTATAGTCATCTCAGTTATATCAAATAAAAACTAGTCTGTTTTTCTCACCATTAGGACATGAATTAGCTGGCCAGTATAAGAGTTCCAAACTTTCAGGGTCATGTTATTAACTGCAGTTATAACTGTATTGTCATGTCGATCCCAAGCTACCATGGTTACTTTCATTTTTGTGATTTTATCTTCTATTCCTTGAAGGTTTTGGCTGCAAATGAGAGGCAGTATTTGTTTATACTGAATTTATTAAAATACTGGTATGATAAGAACGAAACGTATTTTCTTATAATTTGTATTTATAATCATTACAAAATGGGTAACTGTCACTTAACAGTAATTGAGGATAGCTTGAATCAACACAGAATGAGGACAAAAGTCACTGCACTGAATCAAAAAATATAGGATTTCTAGCAACTCTAAGCCATTAGTAACAGATGATCTTAGGTAAGCATCACTCCTATAATGTTATCAAGGGTCAGCCCTGTATGTAGCTCAGTGGTTAAGTGCCATGTACAGAAAGCAGGATTCAACATGGCTAACCGTATTTTGAATCTCAGCCCCAACATGTACATAAGCCCCCCAAATCCTGTAAGGATTCAAAAACAGAAGGAGGAGGATTGTGTTGTGACCATGCCAATCTCTGGCAAAGGCACATACCCTCAGGTAATTAAAAAAATAAAAATAAAAAAGTTATCAAGATCCAGAAACTCAATGCCATACCGCTCATTCTCTACCTTTTACTCTTGCACCCTGCTGAATACTGTGCTCTCCCAACTGTCTGAGACAATTATATAGAAATAAGAGTAAAGAAAAATGATAAAACACTAAAACCAAATAACAGTTACAACATATAATATATATTGGCAGGAGTAAGCCAGTAGATATAAAACATCATCCCTCCACAAAAGATGGAACATTATCATTATTTTCTGGTGTCTGAAAAATATAATAAGTTACAACTATTCTTACGGTACTATCATCATCCCCTTAATAAAACTGAAATGAAAAACCATTAATACAACATATCTTCTCATTTATGGCAATGGATTATTTAATAAAAACCAATAGCACCCCATCATTGCAAAAAAAGTAATCATTTTAACATGGTATATGAGTTTACAGACTGAGAGTGATTTCAACCTCCAATATAACATACTTTAAATGATCTACATCTATGTAATATTTCAAATTTGATCTCTTACCCTGCTGGACGAGTAGCCATATCCAACAATATACTCTTCCATTCTTTTCGTTTAAATTGCCAAATACGTGCTGTTCCATCACGACTCCCACTTACAAACCTGCATTAAGAAGAGTCCAATCCCCCCAAAAAAAATCACTCATGCTTTCTTAGTCTAAATGCACTTTTCTTAGAGTTGTTTTAAGAAGACAGGAATCATCGTTTTTCTAAGAACAGAGATTACGCTCTGTCTCTACAAGAATTTTTGAAGCTTTATAAAAGCTTTTAATTCTAGGTCTCAAAAATAACATCCAAAAGTGATTCAAGGGAGCCAGCACATGGTGTGGTAGTTAAGATGCTGGACTCCCATAAAGCAGTGTGGTTCGTGTCTAGGACCCGGTGGCTTGAAAATCATGCCAGGTGCATGTGAACCCCAAACCCCAGGAGAATGGAAGAGAAGAGACTGGCATTGCCATCCTCCCTGTGCGGCGATTTCTCACTTTCCTTCTCAGTGTCTGTCTGTCTGTCTGTCTCTAGTGCATGCAAGTGCCCTGAGGCAAAAAAATAAATAAATAAATAAAACTAAAAAGAGAGTCAAGGCCACTATTTACTGCCCTAGAAATTGATATTTTTCCAAAGGAAAAATATTAATTTTCCTATCAATGTTAAAGGATTTGACATAGTCAACTCAAGAGGCCAAGAAGTAGCTTTACCTCCTTTTAAAACAAGATGGGAATATTTACAAAATATCATTCACCATTAATAAATAAGTCTGTGTCAAATATAAAATAATACGTTTCTAAGTTCTACCAAAAGCTTCTCTACACTTTGATACATGCTGGGATTATAGAGGGTAGTATAAAATGTCCTATTATTAAAAGTGCTCAAATAAACTAACATTACTACAAATAAGACATAAAAACATATTTTTACATATTTGAAGGCTATATTTACTTTTAAATGTAATTGCTCAAGACATTTATTTTAGGTGAATAATTTCAATTTAACTTAAAATGAAATTTGACTACTAAAACCGTTTTATACCATGAATTTAAAACTGGAATCAAATTAGATAAATATAAATACTTTACCTGTTACTAGTGTTGGAAAACTGGATACTGTCAACTTTGTCCTACATGTAAACAGATAAAGAATTGGATATTGATTATAAACTGATAGACTCATTTAAATTACACTCATCTAATACCTTTCTCATCCAGACTTACAGTATGAAACTCCAATTCTGATATTTTTTCTGGCTGACCTGATCCAAAAAAATAAACCCTAATAATATGATCTGTGCTTCCTGTGGCCAGAAACATCCCACCTATAAAAAAAAAAAAAGTGAACATGTGTAAGTGAAACACACCTTCAAAGTCTCTGAAAATCAGATAATAAAATGAAAGTAACATTAAAACATACACTGAATAATATTTATTCTAGCCATGGTAGCAAAGTGATAGCATACCACTCCACTATAATGGAGCCATGTGGAAAATTGGAGGTCAGCTCCCAGGTCAACCCTATACAAGCCAGGTGGGCGTATGCACATGTGTCCCAGATACTGGCTGGCTGGGAGGCTTTGGGGAGAGTCAAAGCATGAGACTCTGTTGAGGGTACTGTCTGTTTTTCACACTTTCTGTCTCATAAAATAAACTTTTAAAAACTTTTTAAACTGATCTATTTATTGTTATTGTTATTTAATTTGCTATAGGGCTCGTGCACTCACCAGAGAGAGAGAGAGAGAGTGAATGAAAGAGAGAGAGAGAATGAGAGTGAGAGCGAGAAGGGGAAAGTGAGAAAGCAAATCAAGTCTAAACTGCAGTTGGTCATGTGGGAGTCCAGTGCCTCAACCACCAAACCACCTGCTGGCCTCCTAAAAACTTTCTTTAAACTCTAAAACCATTCATATTTATTTCAAATATAAAATACATGTAGCTGGAATTTAAGAAGAAAACATGCTAATATAGCTTTGATTAGTATGAATTTTTTCATATTTATATAGAACTTTGCTCTAAAAGTAATTTGGTTAATGATTACATAATCTTACCATGTTAAAATTATCCACCATCTTCACATAGAAAACATGTCTCTCCTAATTGCTGAAATCCTTCCCTTGTCCTATTTCCTATCTGTCAAAACCCTGTTGAACTTTTAAGGCACAGCGCCTTCAGTAACTTCACTGTACAAAATCTGTAATCAAACGAGCCTGTTCTCTTTAAACTAACCTATAACTAAGTCTTATAGCACATATTTTCTACCTTGTATTACAGATACTATTCAATTTACCCTTCCTGAGAGCTATTCTACCAGATCATATGAAAAACAGTGCTTGTGTATAAAGAAAAAATACTTTTTGCTAAATGATCTGCCCACTGAACCCATGGTAGAAAAATATCGAATTATCTTTAAAGAGGAGCACAAAAATACCCATATTCTGAGTACATATATAGTGCCTATGTTTTTATTATTACTGAAAGAAATACTTTCTTTATGGCAGTAGCATTAGAAACATAGAAACTGAATATATCTGAATATTAATATGGCAAAAACAGACTCATTTCATGATTTGTTTTTGAAAATCCTAATATCTATTCAAAATACTACATAAACTCAAAACTTAACTGAAATATTAGCATTGCTAGACAGATTTTAAAGAGAAAATAAGACCAATGTGTAGGAAATAAACTAATAAAATTGAACGCATTCTATGTAACACCTCCAAAATCCATGAAAATATAAATGAGATCTAAAATACTGTTCTTTCAATGAAACAATAATCAATATTTAAAGATTAATTTTTTAAGAATTATTTTATTTACATATATTCATCATTATTATTATTATTTTTTTCAATCTGTCCACACAGAAACAGAGAAAGAGAAGAAAACTGAGAAAAAAAAGCTGTCACATCCAGGATTTGAACCTTAGGCAGCCATGTGGGAGTCTGGGGCCTTAACCACTATGCCACCAGCCGGCTCCAAGATTAATTCTTTAATACAATCACAAAACTATTCTTTCCTACTAGAGCATTATGGTCTTTCTAGAGAAAAAAATATTAGGTGATTTTTTAAAAAATACAGCACAGTTAAATACTTCTAAACTAATTTTTAATCATTAGTACTTGCATATTTATGAGAATATTTTCTAATACAACAGTAAATATTTCCTAAAATTTTATGTGTTCTACTAGAAGCTTCCTAACACAACTAAAAGTGGAAAATCTAATTGTAAAACATCTCACCAGCACTAAAAGAAGAACAGATCATTTGCACTCCAGGCCGAGGACGCTCTGTAAATTTTGCAGGTCTTGGACTATGGTACAAAAAATAAACAATTAAAAATAGCCTCAAGGGATCAGTAACACTAGAAATAAACTCTTTCAAAAAATAATTACAGGACAAAATTAAATAAGAAGCAACAGATGGCTCCCTTCCTAAAAACAACTTAGAAATCATTATGTGTCATGATCAGCAGATCTTGCAGAAATTCTAGATATAGATTTTCTAGGAGCTCCTCGTTACACAACAATCTGTACATGGAACTATCCCGAAGTCACTGTCATACCAGATACGTAGTTATCAATTATACTCACATCTAATCAAACTTAGTAAATTCTCAGTTTTTCATACAGTAAAATAGCAATATACAAATATATAAAGAAACAAGTTGTCTACAAACATGAACACACTAACAAAATAGATGCTGCATCTTTTGCTTATCATTGACTAAACTTTAATTAGTCACACTGTTAATTAAGCTTCTTCTGTTTACCTTCTCATGTGACAAACTATGTCCTTCAAGGCTTAAAAAAATACAAATTTTATGCTTATCCTGGCAAATACCTGAAGAATATTTGACTCTTATATCAACTATAACTTTCATTTACAACAGTGATTTATTGAAAATCAGTTATACAACTATGTTTACATTAGTAGTATAATACATTATGTTTATATTAATACTGATATTAAATGTTTAATGTTACAATAAACCACATCAAAGGAAATTATAGATTTTAATCATCATACTAATGCATAACAATGTGTGTATAATGGTCCAATACACTGATTATATTCAAAGCTCTACTTACTGTATATTTTGACCTACTTTTTCATGGATTAATAAGAAAGGAAATACAAAAATAGAACCTTAAGCCTGAGTGCATTGCATGACTTTCACATTTTACTACAATCAAATACAAAGTCATTTCAGTTTTAAGATCATTTAAGGAAAAAAATGTATAGATAGATAAAATATTTCTGATCAATTTATGTATTCTCAGAGAACAGTCTTTGTCAATGATAAAGAATGCAAAGGTATTTGTTAAAGATTTAAAAATTTGTAAATAAATTGTTTTAAATTGACATTCCTAACAATTTTTCTTAATATTCACAGGCTCTGACACTATAGCTGAGCACAATAGATACTGTTTAGAGAAATACATATATATATGTGTATATTAAAACATTCTCAAAACCTCAACATTTATTCAAAACAAAAATAAACTCATTCTTTTTTTTTTGTTTAGAAGTTTTTGTGATAGGGGGCGTGCGCTCGCCAAAGAGACAGAGAGATAGCGAGATATCACCCCCCGGGGGGATGGCCACGCCACAATCCCTTTTCCACTCTCCTCCATTCTCCTCTCGGGATCTTGGGCACGCACGTACACGTGCCCAGCGTGAGTTTAAGCCACAGGGTCCGGGACTCAAGCCGTGGTCGGCTACTTGGGAGTCCAGCAACATAGCCATTACGCCAAATACTGGTCCCATAACTCATTCTAATTTAAGTCAATATACCTAAAATTAGAAGGAAACTGACAAGCTACTTTCATTAATATCTTATGGATTGTAGCTCTACATTTTTGTTCATTGTTGGCACAACTGCTCATGTAAGTGTCAAACAACCATTTAGTTGAAGCTCACTAATGCAAACAATCCACAGACTGCCATTTTAAAATGGACTTTATTTCATATTTTTAAAGGGAAGAAACAAGCTGCTGCCAATAATTTATTTTTAAATGACCATTTGAAAAAATATTTTAAAAGAAGATCTTAGATTCAGACTCCTAGCTGAGATTCCCTTTCAGTCACTTATCTGGTATGTGACCTTAGGCAGATTAACTTATCTGTACCTCAGTCAATTTCTGTAAAATGGGGGTACACAAAAAGAACCTATCTCAGACTTGCAGGGAGAATTAAATGAGTTTAATCCATGTAGAGTCCTTAGATTGATTCTCAACACATTTAATGAACATTAGTATTATTCGTTGTTTTATTTTGTTCAATATGTTCTATGTACTCTATCAATGAATAACTGCTCTTCAGTTTGGCACAGTAGTCAAGAGACCCTAACCATACATTTGCAGTTTTCAAATCCTTGCTCCACACCTTCCTGATCACAGTGTGACTTCTTTGTGCAGCAGTATTTTCCCCCACAACTGCCTTAAAGATAGTAACTGTATCTAGTTTACAGGGTTGTTACAAGGATTAGCTCAGCAGACTAAAAGTTTAATAAACACCTGCAAACATCATTATTATCTGCATGTTTTAAGATACCTATTCTCCTACTAGACTAGTCTAAATAACCCGAGCAGCCTCCTACTAGGAAATCTTGAGCTGGCTTGGGAATAAACTCACCATTAAGATCACCCATCTAAGCAGCAGCTCCTTAACCAGTGGGAATAAGTAATATATACATAAACTTTATGTAAAAGTGAACTGAGAGATTTGGGTTTCCAAAGTTGACATGATTCTTCCAACTAATGCAGATAGCTGGGTTTCTGAACTCATTTCCCCAGGAGAGTAAACAAAAGCATTATTACAGCTCAATAGAATTTTATTCTTTAGTTATTAATTAAAGCCTATATGATATAAACACAGTAACAATCTATATCCTGCCAATTTAGCAGTTATCAACTATATGCAGATACAGAAAGGAAAACAGATGTCCTAAGGCTTATTTTCTAAGAAAAAATTTACTCTTATTTTTATGTCTGATTGACTTAAAAAACATTAAGTGATAACAGAGTAATACGGATATTCTTTATAAATTACTAGAAAAAATGATGTCCAAAAATATGAAAAATCACTAAGCAAAATATGGAACAACCCAAGTGAATATAATGCAGCTATTAAAATTAATACAAATGCCTATGATAAAATGTTAAGAAAAAAGTAACATTAAGTTACATATATATTACCCTAATTACATTTTATAAAATTATATCAGCTATAAAAACACATTCATGTGGAAAAATATTGTTAGGATAGAGGGTTATATATTATTCTAAAGGTTCAGAAAAAAATATTTAAATGGAAAACTTCACTTCTGAAGGATCCAGAAAAGTAAAATATTTTGTACTTAGCAATGTAATCCCCAAGAACCATAAACAAGGTGAGCTTAATTTTGTAAAATGTGTTCTCTTCCTGTCTAATTTGAAGACTGCTTATCATTTTCTTTTCTAATAAAGGGAAAAGACAAAAGTATCCCAATCATGTCCACAGGAGGTAAAAATACTCAAGGAAAACAGCAAGTAGCAACTATTGCGGGCCAGCTGGCAAATGGTAATAAGAAGGCTGGATCCCACATGTCTGGCTGTGCAATTAAGAGTCCTGGACCTAGAAGCTTAAGAAATATACAAGGCACATGTACATACATGTCCAAAATCCTGACAGAAGGGATTACTGCCCAGCCACACACTGGGGGTGGGGTAGGGGTGTTTTCTCACTTTTTCTTTCAATCTCTGTCTCTCTCCAGTGAGCGTACATGCTCACGTATGTGCATGCCCAAATATCCGAGAAGAAGGGACTGTGGCATGGCCATCCTACGGGGGAAGGGTGCTTTCTTTCTTTCTCCCTCTGGTAAGCACACATGCCCTTTAGCAAATTAAAAAAAAAAAAAAAAAAAAAAAAAAGAATGAACAACTAACCACTGCTATTATCTATGCCTACCAGTAAAATATTTCAACTTTTATCCAATGTCTACAGAAAGCTTTAAATATTTAGAATGCAGCTAAAGTGAAATCATCTTGCTTTTGCCCAAAGAACTGTAGTTTAGATCACAATCTTGTTTTCATATGAAGTAGTTTTATTGTGTTAACATGGCCCCCTAATTCCCCCTATACAAATCAGTCTTCAAGAATGTTCATTCACAAATTTAAGAAGCACCTATTGTATTAAAAACAACTATCCAACACTACTGTCTTACAGTAACAAAGGAATACAAAAATTATTTTTATTGAATAACTTGGCTTGGGTTGATAATTTATAAAGAGTCAGAGATAATTACTGAGACACACCTTCTACTGACTGACTTTATACCCTGGGAGTGGCAAAAATGGACATTTTGTCTAGGAAGAATCACTGGATGCATTAATTCCCGGTTCAAAGACTGGTTCTAGGGAAAGCACAGCACTTCCTTTCCCCATATCCACATAAGTAGTATGGCTTAGAAAGCACAGAACATGCTCAGGGACATGCTCTAGTCCTGCCTTGCCCCTTTTTAAAAGATTGTTGTAACTATGGGAGAGCTGTCTAAACTTTCTTTATTCAGGTCCTTAATTAAAAACTGTCGATCCAACTTGTTTTTAATTAACCAAGGTATTAATATTAAGAAAGCACAATGTAAAATGTTATTAAGGAGGTATGTGTGCATCTATTGATAAAGTCTAGTGAAACATCAATGGTTCTGCATTCCCAAGTTTCTCTAGATTTACAATAAAATGCAAAGTCTATAGATACAATTACATAACTAATTAAAATATTCTAAACCACAGCATTAGAAACTCTAAGATTATATTCTCAGTATCAAAAAGGAGCTACTAAAACAAAATTACAACATACAATAAGGAATGGTAATAAAGACAAATGTATTCTGAAGAAAAGAGGTAGGGACAGGACAAAGATAGGAGAAAAAAGAAACACGTTAACATGCAAAAATTTTCTTTGAAATAATAAAAGGCATACAAATAAAAATAAAAGACGTCAGTGGAGAGCCAAAAAGTATTTCTATTATGTACTTAAGAAAAAATAAATTTATTACTATTATTGACTACTTTATAGTTTTTAAAATTAAGCACATCTATGAAATAAAACAGCAACTGACTTTATTTTAAGGGTTCCAGCATCCCAGAGCCAAAAACAAATAGTGCCATCTGCCCCAGTAGAAGATAGATATCTCTTTGAGCCACTGCACAATGGTGAGAACTGAAAAACAATCACAGAAAAAAAAAAAAACTTTACAAAAATAGTGACACAGTCCAAATAATAAAATGCATTTTTTACCATACAAATATACCTAACAGTAACAGTCAGAAAGCAAAATACTCTTTTCCCCTTACATAATGGATTATAAAAGTAACTTTTTAAAGATTTATTTCATTACATTTTTTAAAATTTGCTAGAGGGCATGTGCATGCACGCACACACAAGTGTGAGAGCGAGCAAGAGCAAGAGTGAGAGAGAGAGAGACAGAGAAAGTGAGAAAGCAAGCCGGGGACTCAAATAGTGGTTGGTCATGTGGGAGTCTAGAACCTTAACCATCACGCCACCGACTTGTCCCTGAAAGAGACTTCTTAAAATTTACTTTAAATTATAATAAAAAAAGGATTTTACAGGGCTTAAAACAATTACCTGTAGTGATGTAATAGAAGCACTGTGTCCCTGAAGAACAGCCAGAGGTGCACAGGTTCGAAGACACCAGACTCGGATCATTTTATCACAACTTCCAGCTGCTATCATGGTATTCTCATAATTAACAGCCATATCTGATATTTCAGCAGCATGTCCTCTTAAAGTAGCTAATAATCTGCCATCGTCTGTTGCCCAAATTTTCACAAGACAGTCATCAGAACCCTTAAAATAAGAATGGATGGACTATTAATAGAATTAACCCTATACGTTTTAATACAAACTCTTAACATTGATGTAGAAATCAGCTGTTATGTCTACTTTCCAACAATTATATATATATTTTTAAAGATTTATTTATTTATTTATTCACTTATTCTTCCATTTTAATTTGACCAGAGTGAGACACAGAGAGACAGAGAGGGGAAAGTGAGAAAGCAAGCCACCAGGTCCAGGACTCAAACCGTGGTGGGCCATGTGGGAGTGTCCAGCGCCTTAACCACCACGCCACCTGCTGGTTCCCCAATAATTATATTTTTAAGAACTGAAAAATGTTAAATACTCATGTTAAAACTGTTTTTCAACATAATGCTCTTTATTTTATTAAGTTAAATCATTGACTTACAAAGAATACCTGTGTGCCTAATAGCAAAAAGAAGAAAGACGTTAGTGATTAACATTAATGTATGATCTCCCACCTCTCATCTAAAGTAACCTCTATCTGAAATTTTTGAAAGAATTTGAAGTTCTCAAGTAAAACAAAATTAAAATTGCAAAACAAATGTAATACACAATGGTGACTAATACTATCTATGATGTTTTTTCACACAAAACTAAAAAGCTTATTTGGGCTTTTTCTCTCAGGAAATTAAAAACAAGTTTCTTATCACTGATTTTCAACTGAAAACATTATATGACATAACCTAAAACCAGTTATCAGAAAAAAATTAATCTTATCTGTATGGAATCAATAAAACTTCATAAACTACTCTACTACAGTAGCATAAATTCAGGAACAAACTTTATAACAACATACAGAAGCATTACAATTTCATATAGCCAAAATGTAGATTAGAACTTTCAGACTTTTTTTTTATTATAACAATTTAAAATATATAGAAAGGTACAAAGAATAGTGTCATTGGTCCCCCCCCCCATATATACATCCACAGGACCAAAGCTTACTAATATTTTCACCACATTTTTGAGTCTTTAACATAAAATTAAAAGAGAAAACAAGTATTTGCAAAATTACTGACTGTTTTGCAGGATGTAAATTACTGAAGTTTTCATATTAGAATTTTATGACCTTCCAATGAAATTCTTGGGGGGAGGAACCTTTATAGTTTATATTATCCAAAGAAAGTATTCAGGGGACCTACACTGATTCTTACTAGTTTTCTGCTTAATAGTGACAATAGATAAGACATAAATTATGAAAGAGTTATATTAAGAGTACATGTTAAATGTCATCTTAAAAAATAACCTCTGCTAATACTACCTAAAACCCTCCCCAATTAATTATAAAACCAGTTCTTTTGACTGAACTTTGAAGCAAATTAGATGGGTTATCAACTACTAAAAAGGCCAATAATAAAACTTAACTTTGGAGAACTATCTACATCAAAATCTAGTATTCCCATCTCATACACTTAATATCAGGCTCTTCATCAATAAAATACAGAGGTTAAATTGGATAATCGCCGATGTCCCCTGTACCTTTAAAATTCAGTAACTCATGCATTCATTAATCCAATTTGCCTTGTGATTAAGTATGTGACAATCACTAGAGATACAAGAATGAGATATATAGAGACACCATATTACTGCCCTCCAGAAGCAAGACAGAAGAGGGGTAAGTGCAGTGTACTAACAGCAGCGATTCAAATAAGGGAACAGTCTGTTTTTTACTAAGAGATGAAGTAGTAAGGTCTAAAAGGAACTCAGAAGCAGTGATGGTTAGACAATTTCATGCACAAAGAGTCAGTGTAGTATAATATCTTAGAGCAGATATTCGAGGGTCAAATATCTGGATTCATTTTACCACTTTCTAGTTATATAACCTTAGTTAGACAAGTTACATACACTCTCTGTACCTCCGTTTTCTCATCTGAACCTACCTCAAAAGATAACTGCAAATACTAATTGAGTAAACGAAGGTGAAGAACTAAGACAGTGCAGGCACCTGGCAAGAGCTATACATATGAACTACTATCACTGCCTTTGTTGGTGGTAGTATTCTTACTCTTATCATTTTGCAAAGAAGATACTTTCTATATAGCAACTAGAGATAAACTATCAAAGCATGAAAATGTGAAATAATGTGAGAAGTAAAATGGAATACAAGTAGTTTGTAAGCTAATTTAAGATTGTGAGGTAAAGGCAAGAGAATGAAGTAGGGAAAAATTATGAAGGACCTTTTACAGTAAAGAATATGGTAGGTGGGATCAGCAGTTGGCATAATGGTTATGTCACTGGACTCCCATGTAGTTGACTGCAGTTCAAGTCCCAGTTCATGTGGGGCACGTGTGAGTGTGTGCCCAAGATCCCCAGAGGAGAAGAGATTGTGGCATGAACATACCCCCTGGGCGGTGATTTCTTGCTTTATGTCTCTCTCTCAGGTGAGCGCACGCGCTCTACAGTAAAAACCTCTCAAAAAAAAAAAAAAATATATATATATGGTAGGTATAATACTAAGAATCACTGAAGGACTGAAAGCAAGTGAGTATCGGATGTATGTTTTCCAAAGAGCATCTTGGCATCAGTATAAATTAGGTTAGAAAGTAGGAATCAGTTGAGTTAAATACTAGGTTGTCAGGAAAATCATGACGAATTTTTATATAGAAAAACAGAAAAAAATATGTTATGACTTTTCTGACAACCCAATAGTACAGGCAAGAAAGAATGAATGATAAAATTGAGATTAAGGCAAAATGGATGGCTACACTAGCTCTCTGGAGAATTAAAAGACTGAGGATTATACTACAGATGATCTCTGGGCAGTGACAGAAGAGCTGTAGTAAACTATGACTTACAGAAAACTGACCTACCACACCACATGGCACACGGGAAGTACACAAGGTATTTCTTGAATAAAAATACCTTTAAAGCATTCATTCGACTCTCAAGTTCTCTAAATTCCACAAACTGAGTCAAGTGATTCACTTCACCTGTTTATCTTACTTCTAAAAATTAAGGCAATATTTGGTTTTAACATGCATTCAGAACAAAAATTAAACTTTAAGTACATTAACAGACTTTCACAGAAGTAAAATCAGGACATCTCATTGCGCTTTACCATATTCATATTCATTTTGTTCTGAGTAAGAGCTTTCTATTCCATTGTAGAAGGTGCTTCATATATATTTCATGTTAACAACAACAACAAAAAAAGCCCAGGCTTCCTGACCAAAGTATCAGTTTTAACAAAAGGAATGGTGGCAACCTATGATCTAAAATCAGCCTCTAGTGACTTTTCAAGAATTAAATCTAACTCGGCCTAATAGATTTCTACTGAGCTCATCATATAGTAATTTTACTAATTCTGTTATGTTATAATTTTGCTCTATTGGTCATTGGCAAAGTCATGACACATTTTTGCATAGAAAAATACATCATAACTTCCCCAATGACCCAATATTTAAACACGTGCTAAAAACAAACCGAAAAATATATAATGTATATTCTTGCCCCTGGGTACATACTATACCAATTAAGCTTCCCTTTCCTCCAACTCACTGTAGGAAAGAAATTTTTGATTGTCTTTTCAGGGAAATGTCTCTTCACTATTGTCTTCTCTGACCTATAGAATGCATACAACACCTACTCCCTTCCCCATCCCATTCCCCAAGGGAAAAAAAAAGTCCTGGCAGAATTTCAAACAAACTCTCAGCACCCTTAAGTAATTTCTACCTTATGTACCACTACTTGTAATAAGTTTATTCTTCTTTTTTTGGGGAAAGATTTATGTTTTCTTTTTTTTTTTTTTTTTTTTGAGAGAGAGAGATTTTTGCTATGGGCACGTGCACTTGCTGGTAAGACAGAGAGACAGAAAGTGAGGAAAACCCCCCACCAGGGGGGATGGCCATGCTGCATTCTCCTCTTGGAATTTTGGGCATGCACACACACGCACCTGGCACGAGTTTTAAACCACCAGGTCCGGGACACAAACCACAGTCAACTATGTGGGAGTCCAGCAACATAACAATTATGCCAACTGCAGATCCCGATAAATTTATTTTTATGAAAATTTGAAACTAAAGATTGATCCCAGCACAAATTCAACTGTTTTCTTTTAGAATGACTGTACGAAATACAAGTAAACAAAAACACAACTACACTGAAAAGGACTGCAGAAGAAAATTAGACTTACCAGAAAAAAAATCTTTTAAAGCAATTCAGATGTGTTTTAAATGATTATGGAAGGATGAATTAAAAATTGATAAAGATTATTCTTTTTTTTTTTTTTTGAGAGGTTTTATGCTATAGGGCACTTGCGCTTGCCAGAAAGACAGAGAGAGACAGAGAGACAGAAAGCAAGAAATCACCCCCCCAGAGGGGATGGCCACGCCGCAATCCTTTCTCCTCCATTCTCCTCTCAGGATCCTGGGCATGCATGCACATGCGCCTTGTTTGAGTTTAAGCCACCAGGTCCAGGACTCGAACCACAGTCAACTACGTGGGAGTCCAGCAACACAGCCATTACACCAACTGCTGGTCCAAGATTATTCTTTTTAAAAGACCAAAAGAACTTACTTTCCACAAGCCTACCTCCTGCTCCATAAATGTTACTAAGATCCTAATAAGTCAACGAGTTGGACATTATCGTCTTTCAATGAAAAAAAAATTATCATGATAAGAGCTATGGATATGAAAATAAAAGCAATTATCATGTAAATGGTGAAAGAGTATATCTCTATTCTGAAAATAAAACAGCATAGATATTACTTGTAAGAAAGAACAGCAGGAAAGGGTAGATTTGCCCAAACCTAAGAATGTGGCTTGAAATACCCTAAATTTACCCATTCCGCTCCCATACCTCAAGAAGCTACCCACACCAGCTCCATAGTTCAGTGGTTAAGTGCTGTGCGTAGAAGCCAGATTCTACATGGCCAGTCAGAATTCAAGTCTTGGCCCTTGCAGCTTGGGTACATGCATAGTCAAAATCCTTATGGGAAAAAGGAATGGAGAAAAATGGATTGAAGCACGACCACACCACTTTGGAGGGTTCTCTCTCTTGCTCCCGCTCTTTTAAGCAGAAGAGCACTATGACAAGAGAGGACAAGAAAGAAGAGAGCCTTTAACATAGTCTATGATCTGCAGTCTGGGACACCAGTAGAAAACAGAGTCAGACATTTACTCTGGAGTCACTGTCTTTTCTTTTAAGACTTTAAAATACAGTGTAGAGGTGGTGGTACTAATGACCTTTTCTTCTAGCATGCAAATGGGTCTGTCATTACAGGTAATTCCTATTTTTCAGTCTATCCAAAAAAAGTTCCAATTTTGTGAACCCTTTTGGTAACTACAACATTTATTCAATATTAAAATATTGGAGGGGCAATACTCAAAGAAGTAAAAAATACTAGCATGCCTCCACAGATGAAGGCCATGTCAGATAATAGATCTGGCCTTGCTGTTCTGGTGAAGATAAACTCCACAGGTCTCTGGGTCAAGGTTTTCTACTTTGTCAAGCAATTAGGTATTAAAAATCTCCAAAATTCAGGGGGAAAAAGTGGTTTTAGTGACATGAAAATTTCATACAAGTTAACTGAAGACATGGGGTCCAAATTCACTTAAATTTTATACAAAACTAAAACAGAACCTAGTTTGTAGTCGCCAAATTTAATAATGTAATCATTTCTGAAAGGCAAATTTTTAAAAGGTTTAATTGATCTGTCTACTTATTTAATGGAAAGCTCTCTTTGGTGTGGCTTATTCAGCAGATAATCTGATTATACAAATGAAATACATTTTTTTCTACAATAGGCACAAGAGACAATTATGGATGCTGTTGTGAAACTAGGAGCTAGAAAATTAGAGGTGGCTACTATGGGAACTACTCAATAATTAAGAAAGTACTTTATAGGATGCAGGAGTAAAGGACAAAAAGTGTTTGACTTTTTTTAAGCAGAAAGCTGCATACATTTGGAAAGACATTATCTCTGCTCAGATGACCTTAAAATTAAAATGTAGATGTGTAAACTTTCCCCTGATCAAAGAGAAGCATCAATCATGCCTTCAGATCAAAGATTACTAGGTTTACATGAAAATGAAAGAAATTATATGATTTTTAACTTAAAATAGCTTAGAGAACGGGTGTTCCTTGAAATTCTACTGTTACCTAGCAGAGGCAGCAAAGAGAATTCTGATTTCTCCTGCTGCTACTACATAGTTTTATAAGTCAGGATCTCACCTCTCACAGTCATTAGAACAAACACTACCAAATGAATGTCAAAAACATCATGTATATTGTCATGCATAATACATGTATTATCAAGTTAAAAGTAGTCAGCTCTTCAAGCAGAAAAAAATTGTTTATAATTTCAGTTCAATTTTTAAAAAATATTTATTTAATCTTATTACTTTTTAATTTGACTAGAGAGACAGAGAAAGTGAGAAACCAATTTGCTAGGTCCAGGATTCAAACCATAGTTGGCCATGCAGGAGTACAACATCTTAATACCACGCCACCTGCTGGCCCCACAGTTCAATTTTTTTAAAAGAGGCTACTGCTTTTATTTCTTACCAGTCTATCATCTTTTTCTTTCACAAATTTTTCCTAAACTTCAGAGTTAATATTTCAGTTCATGTTCAATTTTCTTGCCCCCTTGTCCATCTATACCATCAATGGCCAACCTTGTATCAATCTAACCATTATGTACTCTGATCTTACTGTCAGGATGTAAGTATGGTAAAGAATACAAACATATTAATTCTGCAACACTACAAATTCATGAATTTCCTATTCATTTGGGAGGCCAAGCCTACTAAGCAATCTTTTGTTCTAACTGGTCCATATTCAATATTCTTTCCTATTCCTGAGCTTTCTTGCACAATCTAAAACCTAGTCTCATCTCCTAACCAACACCTCTGATGAGGAAAAAACAAACAAACAAACAACAAAACAAAACAACAAAACAAAACAAAAAATACTTCACATTAAAAAAAAGAATGTGGTGGCCAGCAGGTGGCCTGGTGGTTAAGGCACTGGACTCCCTACAAGGTTGACCACGGTTCAAGTTCCAGACCTGGTGGCGTCCTTTCTCACTTTCCTCTCTCTCTGGTGAATAAATTAATAATAATAATAATAATAATAATAATAAATAAAACTTAAAAATACATAATCTGTTAATTGTAGAACTAATTAACTATCTTTCTAAATAATCCAAATAAACTGCTCGTTTTATACATCCCAACTTCCTCTCATCTATCTATCTCCCTTAAAAACCACTGCATATCCATGATCTCCCTTCGGATCTTTTTTTTTTTTGGAGAAGGTTTTTTTTTTTTTTTTTTTTTTGCTATAGTGCACGTATGCTCGGCAGAAAGACCGAGAGATAAAAAGTGAGAAATCACCCCCCAGGGGGTATGGCCACGCCGCAATCCCTTCTCCTCCATTCTCCTCTCAGAATCTTGGGCACGCACGCACACGCACCTGGCATGAGTTTAAGCCACTGGGTCTGGGACTCGAACCACAGTCGGCTACATGGGAGTTCAGCAACATAGCCATAACCCTAACTGCTGGTCCCTCCCTTCAGATATTTGAGCTTACTCTCTTAGTTCTTTCTCCTTAACCCACACAGCTTTTACACCATACTCAGGCTTTCCTTTACATTGCTATTAAAAGTATAGAATAGGGACCAGCAGTTAGAGTAATGGCTATGTCGCTGGACTCCCATGTAGCGGACTGCGGTTTGAGTCCTGGACCAATGGCTTAAACTCACGCCGAGCGCGTGTGCGTTCGTGCTCACAATCCCGAGAGAAAAATGGAGGAGAAGGGATTGCAGCATGGCCATCGCCCATGGGGGTTGATTTCTTGCTTTCTCTCTGTTTCTCGCTGTCTCTCTGGTGAGCGCACGTGCCCTGTAGCAAAAACCTCTCTCCAAAAAAAAAAAAAAAAAATACAGTACTGAATATGTATTATCACTTCTACACAACTTTCTACATGATTTAAAAAAAATATTTTGGGGACCAAAAGGTGGCATGGTGGTTGAGGCATATGACTCCCACATAGTCAACTGCAGTTCAAGTCCCAGACCTGGCAGCTTGCTTTCTCACTTTCTCTTTCTTTCTGGTGAGGGCATGGCCCTATGGCAAAATTTTAAAAATAAAAATAATAGTAAGATTAAATATAAAAAAAAATTGAATTTCAAACTTAAAGAGGCTTCAAGAATAGTTAAAAAAAAAAAAAAGTCTCCCAGATCTCCAGCAACACACTGTTTCTCTGGGAAGACAGCCATACACCTGTAACAATTCACTACATTTGTTCCATTACCACCTTTCGTCCCTCCTTTTCTCTCCAAATCTCTCTCTCTCTCACACACACACACACACACACACACACACACACACACTTTTTTCTAAACCATCTAAGAACAGGCTGTAGACCTGATCCCCTATTATGTCTAAATATCCCATTGTGTATTTCCCTAAAACATGAATGGTTGCCAGTCTAATTTCGGAAAATCAGTATTTATAACACCACCATCCAATCCACAGGTTCCATTCAAAAGCTGTCAACTATCCCTACAAAATTATCTTTTCCTTTTTGGCCCATGGCCCCATCCAGTAATTGTCATAACTTAACAGGCTCCTTTAATCTGGAATACTTTCTCCAGTTTTATCTTTTACATCCTCAGCCTTTATAAAGGATACAAAACTTCCAGTCTGTAGTATGATCCAGAAACTGGATCTATTGAATGTTGTTTTTTTTCCCCATGACTAGATCCAGATCACACAGTCTTTGCAGGAATCTCACATACAAACTGCTGTATTTTTCTCAGGGAGTCACTTCCAAGTATACACAATGCCAACCCAACCCACTAGTAAAATTAGCCTGTCCTTATCAGTGATCCTGTTAGTGTTTCCAAGGTTTCTCCCCTACCAAGTTGCAACTTTTTCTCTTTAATAGATTATTATTTTGAGGGAACACACTACAAGATTATGCCAGGAACTTAAAAATGACATCTTCTATTGGCCTCTACCTACTAATTAAAGCATCACCCACATGAATATTTTGGAGAAGTTCAGGTAAAGGGAATAACTAGTACAAAGGCCTTAAGCCTCAATAGACTTTCTTTACATGTGTGATGTATAGGAAAAGACCAGTTTAACTGAAGCACAACAGAAACGGGAAACTTTTCTGACATCTGTATGTATCTCCTCAAACAGATTCTAAGTTTCTTTGTAAAACAAGAACGTTATTTCTATTTTGCAAATCTGGGGTGGTGGGGGAGAGGGATTAAGGGTGCATGCGCTGGCCAAAGAGAAAGAAAGTGTGAAAGCACCCCCTTAAGGGGATAGCCATGCCATAATCCCTCATCCTCATTCTCCTCATGATTTGGGCCATGACCACATAGTCAGATATATGGGATCCTCAAGCCTTAACCACCACACTACTGGCTGGCCTAAAAGAACATTATTTTTATATCTCTATTCAATGAGTTGATTTACTCATTATCTGTTGTATGCCTACTGTATGCACCACCTACTCTGCAACACAGCACAGATTTTAAAAAGTCTTTGCTGTTAAGGAACACACTTTTTTTTTTTTTTTTTTTTGGAGAGGGTGTTTGATTGAGAGGTTTTATTTTGCTACAGGGTGTGTGTGCTTGTCGGAGAGTCAGAGACAGAAAGCAAGAAATCACCCCTCGGGGGAATGGACATGCTGGGCCCAATCCCTTGTCCTATACTGTTTTCTCAGGATTCTGGGGTACACAAACACTTGAGCCCGGCATGTTACAGTCTGGGACTCAAAACTGCAGTCGACTACATGGGAGTCCTGCAACATAACCATTATGCCACCTGTTGGTCCAGGAGCACATAACTTAATAGAGAAATAGATATCTAATAAAATTCACTGCACCACAGTATGGAAATACAATACAATGGAAGTATAAAGTTCAGAGGCAGTACTCTGCATTCACGAGACAAACAATTATTATTATTTTTTTTTAGTTATCAAGCTTTTTGAAGGATTAGTCTAAATTGTACATTCAATTTTTTGATTCCCATTCTCTCCTCAATGCACTTCAATCTTACCCCTAGCTCTAATACTAAAACAAAACAGCTTTTATCAAAATCATTGACATAAAGAGTCTGGAATGCGGGAACCAGCAGTTAGCGTAATGGCTATGTCACTGGACTCCCATGTAGTCGACCACGGTTCGCGTCCTGGACCCGGTGGCTTAGAAATCATGCCGGGCGCATGTGTGTGCGTGCATGCCCAAGATCCCGAGAGGAGAATGGAGGAGAAGGGATTGTGGCGTGACCATCCCCCCTGGGGGGTGATTTCTCGCTTTCTGACATCTATGTCTCTCTGTCTGTCTGGTGAGCGCATGCGCCCTATAGCGAAAACCTCTCCAAAAAAAAAAAAAAAAAAGAGTCTGGAATACAATAACAAAATAACTTAACACTCTAGGGTAATTTATAAAAAAAGAAAAATTTTATCACTCACAGTTCTAGAGGTTGAACTGTCTAAGATCAAGGCACTAGATTTGCTGTCTGATGAAATGTCTCTGCTTCATATATAGTGCCCCTTCTGTGTCTTCAGATAGCAGAAGGCATAAACAAGTTCCCTTGAGCCCCTGTTATAAGAACACTAATCCAATTCATAAGTATAGAACCTTCCTGACCTAATCGTCTTCCAAAGGCCTCACCTCCAAAGACAACCACACAGGGGATTAGGTTTGAATTTATGAATTTTAAAGGGACACAAACATTCAGAACACAGCAGTCATTAATAACTTTAATAAATACAAAAGGCACCTTGCAATCCTAATTTTACTTTAGGTTTCTGTCTTTCAAGATATATTCATGTTAAAAAAAAAAGATATATTCAGCAGACAGCAAAATGGTCACATCGCTGGACTCCCACATGGTCGACCACAGTTCGAGTACCGGACCTGAAAAAAATATGTCCATATTTTTTTCTTCTTTTTTTGGAGAGGTTTTTGCTATAGGGCGTGTGCGCTCGCCAGAAAGACAGAGAGAGACAGAGAGACAGAAAGGGAGAAATCACTATTCAGGGGGGATGGCCACACCACAATCCCTTCTCCTCCATTCTCCTCTCAGGATCTTGGGCACGTATGTACAACGCCCCACGTGAGTTTGAGCCACCGGGTCCAGGACTTGAACCCCGGTCAACTATATGGGAGTCCAACAACATAGCCATTACACTAACTGCTGGTCCCAAGAATATGCCCATATTTTTCAAAAATGAACTGCATAGAGACTAGCAGATGGCATAATGGTTATGCTGGACTTCCACATAGTTGACTGCGGTTCGAGTCCTGGACCCTGTGGAGTAAACTTGCACGAGATGCATGTGCATGCGTGTCCAAGATCCCTAGAGGAGACAAGAGGTCAAGGGGTCACAGCATGGTCACCCCCCCAAAAGGGGTGATTTCTCACTTGCTGTCTCTCTATCTCTGTATCTCCAGCAAGCACAAGTGCCCTATAGCAAAAATAAATAAATAGATAAATAAATAAATAAACAAAAATTTAAAAAAATTTTTAAAAACACACTGAAGAAAGGAAAAAGAAGTATTCATCTTTTGGTTTCTAAGACACCATTTCCTCCCCCTGACCCTCTGGGGATTTCAAAGAGATCTTCAGTCTCAATTACTGACTCTTTAAAAGTTGAAGTTCTGAGACAGTTGGTAGCATGGTGGTTAAGGCAGCTGAATCTCACCTAGCTGTCTAAATGGTCAAAAGTCCCAGACCAGGCATCTTGAAAATACCAGATGTGTCTGTGCCACAAATCCCAAAAGGAGAAATGGAGAACAAACTGCAAGATAGCCATCACTCATGAAGGGTTCTTTCTCACTTTCTCTCTCCCTGGCGAGCAAATATGCCTGCCAGTGGTAAATTTTTTTTTTTTTTTTTTGGAGAGGTTTTTGCTACAGGGCACGTGCGCTCGCCAGTAAGACAGACAGAGACAGACACAGAAAGGGAGAAATCACCCTCCGGGGGGCATGGTCACGCCGCAATCCCTTCTCCTCCATTCTCCTCTCGGGACACATGCCTGGTGTGAGTTTAAGCCATCGGGTCTAGGACTCAAACTGTGGTCAACTACATGGGAGTCCAGCAACATAGCCATTATGCTACCTGCTGATCCCAGTTTATAAAAAATGTTTAAATTTAGGGGACCGGCAGGTGGTGTAGTGGTTAAGGGCACTAGACTTCCACATGGCCAACCACGGTTTGAGTCCCAGGCCTGCATGCTTGTTTTCTCACTTTCTCTCTCACTCAGGAAATATTAAAATAATAATAATAATAAAGTTAAAATTTTTTTAAAAAACGTTGAAGTTTTAGATTTCTTGCATTACATTCAAGAGTTGAGAGTCCAGCAGCTTGAAATTCATGCTGGTCGCATATGCGTGCATGACCACCCAAAATCCCAAGAGGAGAATGAAGGAGAAGGGATTATGGCATCGTCATCCCCCTAGAGGGTGATTTTTCACTTTCTTTCTCTCTGTGTGTCTGGCAAGTGTAAGCACCCTATAGCAAAAATCTCAAAGAAAGGGACCAGCAGATAACATAATAGTTACACCACTGAACTCCCACATAGTTGACTATGATTCGAATCTCGAACCCAGTGGCTTAAACTGACATTGGGCACATGTGCGCTGAGTGCCCAAAATCTCAAGAGAATGGAGGAGAAAGGACTGTGGGGTGGCCACTCCCTCCAGGGGGTGATTTCTTGCTTTCTGTCTCTGTCTGTCTCTCCAGTGGGCATACACACCCTACAGCAAAAATCTATCTACAAAAAAATCTATGAAAAAATAAGTGGTAATATATTCCATTTCCATATTGAATGATTCCTAAACTTAATCTCACCTAGACTGGATCTCTCCCCTAATTTCCCATTGCTTCCTGAGCATTTCTGTTTGCTTTCCACATAGATAAATCAAGGTCAACATGTACAACATATACAAACTCCTCCCCTTACATTCAAGTCACAGCAAATGACAGGACTTCTAAGTTAAAAACACAAGTTAAAAATATGACATTTTATACTCTTCCTTTATCCTTCTCTAAATATGAATCAGTCAAGCTTTGATTGTTCTAGTTCCCAAGAACTAGAAGTTCTATGTTTAAGCTATTAATTCCATGCCCATTTCTACCATGACTATATTAAAGCCCTAAAGGTTTTTTCATGGATCACTGCCAGAACCTCTTCAGCAATTTTTCTCTATATAACCTAAGTTTCAGTACATTCTCTATAACAATGCCCAAGGGATCATTAAATGGCCCTAGAAATGTCTAGAGCCAGCAGGTAGCACAGATGTTAAGGAGGCTGGATCCCACATGGCAACTGCGTGGTTCAAGTTCAGGACTGGATGGCTGGAAAAACATGCCAGGTGTGTGTGCACGTGTGGCCAAAATGCCAGGAGGAGAATGGAAGCTCTCTCTCTGTTTCTCTCTGGTGAGCACACATACTCTGAAACAAACTTAAAAAGAAAAAAAAGGAGAAAGTCTATTCATTCTGATATCTGAATCCATCATTCATTCTCCACTGCCTTCAGGGAAAAACCCCCACTGTTTAGCAGACTGCAAAAGAATTTTACTAATTTTGTATCAACATTCCAACTCATGCTTCATGCTGAACCACATTTATCCTATGCTAGATACAATGATACACAATTCTGTTACATTCTCCCAAAATTTGTAAATACTTTTCCCTATGTCTGTAATATACAGCTCTATTCATCTAAAGAATCACTTCTCTATAGTTTCCCTTGCCATCTCTACCACAACGTTGAATTAGGCACCCCTCTCTTATGATACCCCATTACCTATTTACTCTCTATCAAGGTTTTTGCCTACACTTTATCAATATTATCTGTTTACCATCTGTGAACTCTCCAAGGACACATATCAAGTGTTTTAATTCTACATTTCAAGTGCTTAATAATAATGACTGACTTACAAAACTCTTAAGTTCATTAAAGGACTGTATAAACTCAATACTCAACTTAGAAATACAACCATGTGTTGCTTAACCACAGGGATATATTCTGAGAAACTGGTCATTAGGCAATTTTATTGTTGTGAGAACATCATATAGTGTACTTAAACTTAGATGGTTTAACTTACGCCTAGCCTGTATGGTATATAACCGATATCGTATAGGACCACCTTCACATATACATTGTTGTAGATCAAACCATCATTATGTGGTACATGAATATATCTTATACTACTTCACCTTAATTTCACCGAAGAGAGACACATGACGCTTTTCTACCTACAAAGGTGGGGGGAGTCCTGCTTTTTATATAGTACTTAATGTACTTTTGTATAAGTACTTTAGTCCTGAAAATTCTTTAAGTTTGCTTTTCATTCTTAAATATTATTTTAAGATAATGATTCTGAAATCAACCAAGTAAAAACATGTTAAAAGGCAAAGAGAGAACAAGGGGGCAAAGTATGACTTGGTAATTATACTATCTCTCTCCTTGGGTTTTTGTCATTATTCTACTAGGACAACATATATTATTAAAATACTCTAGTATAAAATAATAATAAATTTCCCTACTATAAATTTACACTGATCAATTATGATTTCCTTTTAAATTATATATACCATTTATAAGATAAAAATAAAATAGATAATATTTACTTAAATCTATCCATAAAATTAACAGTTAACAGCAGATAAAATTTAACTTACTATAAACTTTGTTAGGTACTAATTACATGCATTATTTCATGTAATCCCACAAAAACCTCGTGGAGTTGGTATTATTATTATCTATTTCCCTTCTCTTTTTTAAGAGAGGAGAAAACAAGATTAAAAGAGTAAGATAATCTGCCCAAGTTACATTACTAGGAAATAATAAAGCCCTCTGCTGCCAAAGCTGATGATCTTAGCCAGAGTACTAGACCACTACTAGCTATGCCTCTTCAGAAAGTACTTAAGCGAATTAACTCCTTGCAAAAAGCTTTCAAATATATCTACAAAAGTGTCTTACAAATAAATCTGCAAGTTCTTACAATACCAAAAATCATAAAATAAAATAATGATCGGCTCATTCCCAAATTGTTATTTCAATAAATAACAAGAGCATGTTCAGCCCAGCTATAGTGATGCAGGTGGTAAGGCGCTGCTGCACAATACTGGAACCATTCTGGAAGATCTGGGGTTTGAAGTATGGGTAAACCAGAACACAGCCCTATGCCCACAATCCTGAATGGCTGCAAGGCTGGGAGAGAGGATCACAGGGTTATAATAACCTGTAAAGAATCCCTGTCTCTCTCTCTTCCTCTCTCAAAATAATTTTTTTTCAAACTTTAAAAAAACAAACTTCTCTCACAAGAATCTCTCACTAATCAATCATAATCTAATATCCTAATGTCTTAGCAGTTTTCAAGACTTATTTTCAAAGCACTAGTCGGTGTTTACTGTATTCTTAGTGAAATGAAAAAGCCAACATTATCCAACTTTTTAAGGGTCTATGAATAGTGACTACTATTTACCCTATGACCACTTGCAGCACAAGAACATTTTAAAAAGCAGTGTTCTTATATCTCTGCATTTCTTATCATAAGGTAATATTTTGGAATCTGTCACTGCAAATTACTACTAAAAAAATTACAAAATGACATTATGAATATGACATAATTAGTAAATAATATTATATACTTAAGACAAAAGGATTTTTTACAATCTAGGTAAGACCATATAAAACAGTATACTACTACTTTTCTCACTTTTATTTATTTATTTTTAAAAAAGGAACCCCTCCCTTTTTTTTAGAATTGTTTTATTTAACTTTATTTATTTATTTTAATTTGACAAGAGAGAGCACGTAAGAGAGAAAGAGTAAGCTACTAGGTCTGGGACGCAAATCATGGTCAGCCATGTGGGAGTCCAGCACCCTTAACCACCACGCCACCTGCCAGCCCCTCTCACCTTTATTTATTTGCCTTCAATTAAAGGAAATAATCAGAACAGTTTCCTTTTTTTTTTTTTTTGGATGGTATTTTTTTTTTTTTTGGCTATAGGGTACGTGCGCTCACCAGAAAGACAGACAGAGACAGAGAGCTAGAAAGTGAGAAATCACCCCCCCACCCCCGGGGGATGGCCACACCACAATTCCTTCTCCTCCATTCTCCTTTCGGGATCTTGGGCACGCATGCACACGTGCCCGGCGTGAGTTTAAGCCACCGGGCCCAGGATTCAAACCGAGGTCGGCTACATGGGAGTTCAGCAACATAACCATTACGCTAAATGTTGATCCCCAAGAACAGTTTCCTTTTCACATATCATTCCTGTTCCTCAAACCAAATGCCCTTATTTAGTAAGAAGTCTAGAAAAGCATTGCAATTTTTTTTTTTGTTACAGAGCCAGATAATAAACATTTTAGATTTTACAAGACCACATGGTCTATGTCATAACTATTCAACTGTGCTGTTGTAGTATAAAAACAACTGTGGACAATAAATAAACAACTAAGTGTGTTGTGTTACAACAAAATTTTATTTACGAGAACAAGTGTGGGCAATAGTTTCCCAACTCCTGGTTCAAACTGCTTTTCTAACCTTGGACCTACTGTTGTACTCAATTCAATGAGATACCAACAAGTACTTTATTTCACTGTTTTCCCTCCAAAAATTCCATTATTTATCTAATTCAAATCATAATACACACACGACACTGCATGAAGTATGACAAACATACACTACATACTCACCAAAATGCAATACAAACACAATATAATGCTTTTTATTATTTTAGTTTATCACTGCCTTTGAAATAATTTTTTTTGAGTTTCTTTGCTATAGGGCGCGTGCGCTCACCAGAAAGACAGAGAGAAACAGACAGAAAGTGAGAAATCACCCCCCTGAGGGGATGGCCAAGCCGCAATCCCTTCTCCTTCATTCTCCTCTCGGGATCTTGGGCACACACGCACACGCGACCCGCGTGAGTTTTAAGCCTCCAGGTCCTGGACTCGAATCGCAGTCGACTACAAGGGAGTCCAGCGACACAGCCATTACGCTAACTGCTGGTCCCAAAATAATTATTTTTAATTATTGAACTTTATTTTTGTTTTGTTTTTGTTTTTGCTATAGGTTGCGTTTGCTTGCCAGAAAGACAGAGAGAGAAAGAGACAGAAAGCGAGAAATCACCCCCTAGGGGGATGGCCAAGCTGCAATCCCTTCTCCTCCATTCTTCTCTCGAGATCTTGGGCATGCACGCACATGCGCCCGGCATGAGTTTTAAGCCACCGGGTCCAGGACTCAAACCACGGTTGACTACATGGGAGTCCAGCGACATAGCCATTACACCAACTGCTGGTCCCTTATTTTTTAATTTGATCAGAAAGAGACAGAGTGAGAGAAAAGGAAAGTGAGAAAGCCAGGTCCCAGGCATAAACCGTAGTCCACCATGCAGGAGTCTAGTACCTCAACCACCATGCCACCTGCCAGCTCCAAAATAATTCTTTAAAATATCAGAAATGCCAAATTTATGTTGAGTTTTGAAAGTTTAATTTGAATATTAATATACTGACCTTGAATGGCTAATTAATTTTCAATTATTTTTGTGAGCAAATTACTACTGTCAGTCTACCACAAATTTTAATAAATGTAGATAATACTGGTTCTCCACTCTGAAAATAATAACCTGTCACAAAGTTTAGAAAAGTTTACTTCTGTTTTGTTTCACAGAAAACAACAGAGATAAAAGAAAAGATGAAAGAGGGAGATTATTGATGTTGAAAACAATCTGCAAATGTCTAAGATAGATTAGAGTCAAGAGAAAAGTATGTATGAAAATGGCTTTCCACATCTTGCTGTTTAGCTATTTTACAGATGACTGGGTACATGGGTAGGAGAGAACAAGTACATATAAATAGGTCTCAGTTTACAAGCAAGCTTGCTAAAAAGAGGCATCCATAATGGTGACTGTAAAATTTGCAGCTGCACTCTTCAAAGACAGAGACAGGAATTTCCATTTTAACTTCCATTCCCCATTTTCTTATTTTGAAGGAACTTAAGAACCTTGTGAATTAATGTATACATTCAAACCACAGGGTAGTATTTTCTAGTAAGAATAATGATTATAGAGTAATAAGTTACCCTTAAATGATGTAATAGTTAAGGCACATGAAAATCAAATATTTCCAAAAGTAATTTTCTCACTTATAGCTAAAAAGCTGTTTTTCTCTAATTCGACAAGTTATGAGTCTCTTTAATCACAATATCAGACATTTTGAAGAATGAAGTGTTGGGACCAGCAGTTGGCGTAATGGCTATGTCGCTGGACTCCCACGTAGTCGACCACGGTTCACGTCCCGGACCCGGTGGCTTAAACTCATGCCAGGCGCGTGTGCAGGCACGCTCAAGATCCCAAGAAGAGAATGGAGGAGAAGGGATTGCGGCATGGCCATCCCCCCTGCGGGGTGATTTCTCACTTTCTGTCTCTCTGTCTGTCTGGCGAGCGCATGAGCCCCATAGCAAAAACCTCTCCAAAAAAAAAAAAAAAAAAGAATGAAATCTTAAAACGTAATAAACAGGGACCAAGAGGTGGTATTAATGGTTATCTCACTGGACTCCTATGTAGTCAACTGTGGTTCAAGTCCTGGACCTGATGACTTAAGACACACTGTGTGTGTGTGTGTGTGTGTGTGTGTGTGTGTGTGCATACCCAAGATCCCAAGAGAATGGAAGAGAAGGGAATGCATCATGGCCATCTTCCTGGGGCATGATTTTTCACTTTCTCTCTGGTTAGCAAATGGGCCCTACAGCAAAATTCACTCTTTAAAAAATAATAAATAAATAAAGTATGTTAAATATGTTCAGAATTTTTTTCTAACACTATTTTAAGGGAAATGTCTCATAGATTAGCAAGAGGTTTTTTACAGATAATATAAAAAGGTAGATTTAAGCAATCTTCTACAAAAAGCTTTATTCACTTGGGAAACAGCCTTGGTTTAGAATTAAGATAACTATGGGGACCAGCAGTTAGCGTAATGGCTATGTCGCTGGACTCCCATGTAGTCGACTGCGGTTTGAGTCCTGGACCTGGTGGCTTAAACTCACACTGGGCACGTGCGCGTGCGTGCCCAAGATCCCAAGAGGAGAAAGGAGGAGAAGGGATTGCGGCGTGGCCATCCCCTCCTGGGGGGGTGATTTCTCGCTTCCTCTCTCTATGTCTCTCTCTGTCTTTCTGGCGAGCGCACGCACCCTATAGCAAAAAAAACTCTCAAAAAAAAAAAAAAAAAAAGATAACTATGAAATTCTGTAAAATATAAAACTGCATATTTGATATGCTACTAAGAACTAAGCTTATTCATGAGTAGGATTATATATGTGACTATGCTACAACACGTGCTTTAGAAACTTTCAGAATTTTTATAAAGTCCAAATTTAAGTATAATATTCTACTATAAAAAGTTAAATTACCTGAATGTCCAATTTCCCATTAAAAGAAAATGCAAAGGCTTTATTTCAAGTTCACATATAAGCAATGATTCTTAAATTCCATATGTATGATTAAAATTAATACTTTAAAAATTACTTACAGTAAATATTCGCCTGCCAGTTCGATCAAACGTTACACAGTATACAGATGACAAATGTCCAAGAATTCGTTTATGCATTTTCATGTGCTGATATACTGCAGTTGGAACAAGTCGCTCAAGTCTGTATTTCCCATTCAGCTTCCTTGAAAACAGAGTATCCGCTACCAAGAAAAAAGGGAAAAATAAATATAATCCAGAAATTAATTTTAATTACCTTTTAAGAATTTACATACTGCAATTTGTCATACATTGGTAAAAATAAAGATGCTTTCTAATGTATATGGCTCCCAGTTAAAAGTCTTCAAAATAGCTGAAGACAAATTATTTCACCTGAAATTAGCTAGGCACTGTTGTTATCATTTTAAAAATAAGCAAATCTAGACAAATGACCTTCTCAAAGTCACAACGTAAGGCATGAAGTTAGGATTAAAATCCAGACCTCTTTACTCTCTAGCTAATATTCTCTAAAAACCCAAAGAATTGGGCTGGCAGGTGGCAGAGTGCTTAAAGCACTGGACTCCCCACGTGAGTGCACACAGTTCCAGTCCTGGAACTAGTAGCTTTAAAATCATAAAAGGCACATGTACATGCATGCCAAAGATCCCAAAAACAGAGAAGGATAAACTGCAGCAAGGCCAAAAGGGATTGCTGCATGGCCATCCCTCCTGGGGGGGGGGGGGGGGGGGAGGGTGATTTCTCACTTTCCCTCTCACTATCTGTCTCTTCTCAATGCAAGCATGTGCCCTATGGCAAAAATCTAAAAACAACCCAAAGCATAAATTTTATATATTATTTCTTGGTAATTCCTATATGAGATAGCTTTCCTTACAAAAACAGTTAAAACTAGATTCAGTAATTTTTACTTTTCATCAATCAGTAATAATTACACACACTAAATATCACACACAGAATGTTTTTAAAAATCTGCCACATGTGGGACCAGCAGTTAGCGTAATGGCTATGTCACTGGACTCCCATGTAGTTGACCGCAGTTCACGTCCCGGACCCGGTGGCTTAAAACTCACGCCAGGCGCGTGTGCATGCGTGCCCAAGATCACGAGAGGAGAATGGAGAAGAAGGGACTGCAGCGTGGCCATCCCCCCCTGGGGGGTGATTTCTCGCTTTCTATCTCTCTGTCTGTCTCTGTCTGTCTGGCAAGCGCACACACCCTATGGCAAAAACCTCACAAAAAAAAACAATCTGCCACATGTGAAGGAAGACAGCTACAAGTCATTTACATTATTAAAAATTATAAACTAAGATTTAAAAAAATTATTTAATTCATTTGTTATGATTATTTAACTTGACCAGAGAGAAAAGGTGTGTGTGTGTGGGGGGAGGGCAAGCTGTGAGGTCCAAGATCTGAACTGTGGTCGGCCATGTGGAAATCAAGCGCCTTTAACCACCATACTTCCTGCCGGTGCCTAAACTAAGCTTTTGCCAAATACCTTATGATTCCTTCTTTAGAATCTATTAGCTCTCTCTTTTCAACTTAGTCATTCAAGATCTGACTCAAGTTTACCTTCTATCCCAAATGCTGGGCTCTAGCCCAAAATGTTCTCTTCCATTTAAATTACTATTGTAATTATTTTCCCCACTTATAACTTATGACAAAGAAGGTGCTCAATAAATGTATGCTGACTGACTTATAGACACATTATTAATACACATTATCTTCAAATAAAATTTTTTTTTCTGTGACTGCCATCTACTTTGGGATAGTTAGCACTGTTTTTTTTTTTTTTTTTTTTACTTGAATTTAGTTCCTAAGAAAATTAAATACATATACAAAGTACAATTTAACCCAGTTTTACAGCCTAGCAATTATGCCCTGAAGATGGTGGAAAAAAATGACTTCAGGCGTATAGTAAGAAGCTCAGTTATTTCTTGTTTTATTCACATTCAATAAATGTTTGGATCACATTCCAAGCAAAAAATCCCAAAAAACAAAAACTTGAGGCCTGGTAAGGATTTATGCAGATGGGTAGACAGACACTTTGCAGGCTCTAAATCAGGATTATTTAAAATAATTATTATATTATGCTTGTGTTTTTTAGTAATCGTTTTACTTTGAGACGGTATTTATCTAGCTATTAGCCTGTAAGTCCCATGTAACATTATAGTTTAACAGCTAGAAATGTCTAAGACAGGATTTGACAGTTGTCTATTTACACATTTATACTTAAGGTGGTTGGTTATACAATAATTTAACAAAGATTCAGTAAATTTCCATCATAGCTTAGCCTCTGACATATTTTCCTTATGCACAGAAATGGCCTGATAAAATACATCTTCCAAACTGATATAGTGCAATAATCAAAACTAGAGGAATCAATTGTCCTGACAAATGAGAAATGAAATCATCTTATCTAAACATGAAGGATCACTGACATCTCACTCACCTGTCTATTCTGTAAGAAAGTAAGTGATGACATATCACACAAATGCTGACAGCGTTAACCAAGATATACTTTAATTTCCTCTATGCAATTTTCAAAATTTCAAACTTTATGAAAACATTTAATACTATTTAGGCATGAAAATATGACAGAAGATAATTAAAATATCAAAACTATTTATAGAGACAGAAAATAAATTAATGATTGTCAAATACTGGGTGGAAGAATAGAGTTTAACTGTAAAATCACAGGATCTGGTTGGGAGAATGAAAATGTTCTAACACTGATTTATGATGATAGTTTGACTACTCAGCAAGGTTACTAAAAGTCATTCAATTGTACTTCTGAAATAGAATAATTTGATGATTCATAAAAGATACTTCAATAAACTTGTTCTTCAAGTTAAAAATAAAAGGGGCCAGCAAGTAGAGTGGTGGTTAAGGCACTGGACTCCTATAGGGCTGACTCCAAGGTGAGAGCCCTGGAACTGAAAATCAAGCAGTGTGCATATGCATGCATGTCTAAAATCCCAAGAGGAAAAAGGAGAAGAAGGGAATGCAGAGGGGACATTACCCCACGAGTGATTTCTCACTTCCCTGTCTTGTATCTGTCTCAGGCAAATGAATTCACACACCCTATGACAAAAACCAAAAAAAATTTTTTTTAATTCATCAAAATAAAAAATTGGGGGCTAGCAGATGGTGTGGTGGTTAAAGGAGCTGGACTCCCACGTAGGCAACTACAGTTCAAGTCCCAGACCTGGTGGCTTGCTTTCTCATTTTCCCTCTCTCTCTCCAATCAAACTAGAAAAAAAAATAATAAAGTTAAATAATTCGTTAAAGAAAATTTTTTAAAGATTTTATTAATTCCATTTGTTATTAATTTTTTTAACCTGACCAGAGAGAGACAGTGAGAGAGAAAGGGAAAGCGAGAAAGTACGCTGCCAGGTCCAGGACTTGAATCGCAGTCAGCCATGTGGGAATCCAGCCCCTTTAACCATTATGCCGCCTGCTGGCCCCTAAAACACTTTTAAATTATAAAAACGATTATTATTCAATGATGCTAAAAACCTAGCATGTGTATGTATTGTATGTATATATGTGTGTCTGTGTCAGTTTTTTTTTTTAGAAGAATCTGTTAGAAAGACCATCTAAAAATTAGTCTTGATTGTGTATTTCCAAAGTAAAATATCTTTCCCCCATATTGAAGAATATGTTACTCTCTCATTTTTTTTTAAAAAAAAAGGAAAAAAAAAAAAAGAGGTTTTTGCCTTTGGGTACATGCACTTGCCAGAGAGAGTGAGACAGAGACAATGAGAGATAAAGTGAGAAATCACCCCCCGGGGGATGGCCATACTGCAATGCCTTCTCTGCCGCCTCCGCAATCCCTTCTCCTCCGTTCTCCCCCCTGGGATCTTAGGCATGCACGCACATGTACCTGGTATGAGTGCAAGCCACTGGGTCCAGAACTACAACCGCAATCGGTCATGTGGGAGTCCAGCAATATAACTGCTACACCATCTGCTGGCCCACGTTAGTGCTCTCTCAAACACAACTTTTACAGAATCTTTTTTATTGAGAGAGAAATTTTTGCTACAGGGCTTGTACACTCGCCAGAGAGACAGAAAGCAAGAAATCACCACCTAGGAAGAAAGGCCACACCGCAATCTCTTCTCCTCCACTCTTGGGATTTGGGGTATGCACGCGTATACACATGCACCTGGTTTGAGTTTTATGTCTCTGAGTCCAGGATTTGAACAGTGGTTGGCCACGTGGGATGTAATCATTATGAAATCTGCTGGTCTCCAGAATCTTTTGTTTTTTAAGTTTATGTATTTCAGGTCAACATAGGATCTGAACATGGGACCTTCCTTTTTGTCTCTAGTATGACACAGTCATAGCTTTACTTGCACCACTTTGAACCAACTGGGATTCAATCTTTATTTTCAGTTTGTGAGTCAACTGAAAAACAGAATACCCTTTCAAAAGATTACAGTCAACTTTTCAATTAAAACTTCTCAGAAACATATTAAGTGACAGATATTTATCATCAAATCTATATTCCACACTACCCTTTGTAATGCTTAACTACCAACTAACTATTATATGTCTATACTATCACTGCATATAAAAAGCACCTAGCAAAGTCCTTGGTCTTAACCAATTTGCAAACCTGTGCAACAGAACTAAAAAGTATGACATAGAACAGTATGTAGAGTTTCTAGGTAACAAATTGTTGATTCAAACTTTATAACCAAAAGAGTTAGAGAAGAAAATGTAAGTATAGTTCAGCAGATTAAGTACAACTGAGGTAGGTGAATCTGTGGAGGCCTGAGCAAATCAAATAAGTATATAATTTTTACAAAGATAGAGAGGATGACTCACATTCAGTAAGCTCACGTTTTCTTTTATTACATCATTTGAATAATGTCTGTCTCCTTCACCAGATCTTAAATATCTGAAGGACAGAAATCCCTTTATATTTCTCACAACTGAGTGTACAGTCTCTTAAATAAAAAAGTATAAAACTAAATCTTATTTAACAATAAACTACACAGGATGCTTCAATTTACTTTATACTTTACGGCATAAAGGAAAGTGATCATTCACTTTCTCAATAAATTAATAGACTAATTGGATTTCTGAGAAAAAAAGGAAATGTCTCTTAGATTATAGAAACTCCAGAAATTTTATTAAACTAGAATATCAATTTTTAAAATGAGAATGGTTAAATTAATGGAAGAGCACACAAAGGAATATGTTCTTTATATGACTTTAAAGTTTCAATCTTAAATCAAGTAGTATATGAATTTGGTTTAAAAGTGTGTTTATTTTCCTAAGCATAGTGATGGAAAATATTCTTAAAAATAGCCCATCAAAGCAATTCTCTTTTTCACCTGGCAAATTCTTTCTTACACTCTAGAGCCAGTTCAAGTATCATTTCTTCTAGGAAGAATGAGGTGAATGTCAAAAGCAACCAAACTGGTTGCTCGTTAATATCACTACCCTGCTCAAAACTGCAATGTTTTTCATTTCATCCAGAAACAGCAACCTCCCCACATTATCAACCTACCATGATCCTGCATAAACCTGTCTCCATTATCTCTCTGACTTTATCTGTTACTCCTTCCCTTATACTGCCCCAGTGACTCCAATCTTCTCCATTCTTCTAACACATCAGGCATGCTCCTAAAATAGGGTCTTTGGATGGTTCTTCTGTCTGGAATGCTTTCCCCACACACGGCTACTTTTGAGTCTTTTCTGAGATGTCTATTAACCTTCTCAATGAAGCCTACCTCGATCAGCCTACTGAAAAATGGCAACTCACCCCTTATCATCACCTATAACTTGTGGTCCTCCTTTATGTAGCTCTTTTTTGTCATCACTTATCACCTGCTACTATACATTTACTTGCTTACTATATTCGTTGCTAATTTCCTGCCTCTCCCTTATACAACAGACCAACCTCCATAGAGGGAAGATCTGGTCTGTTATGTTTTTATTTTCTAAATCTTGCCAGAAGGTGCATATACTCATGGCTGGAGAGAGAGAGACAGAGACAGAGACAGAGAAAACAGTACAACAGGAGGAAGTGAGAAAGCACTCTGAAGGGTCATGCCACAATCCCTTCTTGTCCCACTCTCCTTTCAAGATTTGTGGCATGCATGCATATGTGCCTGGAGTTTTTTTTTCAAGCCACGGGATCCAGAACATGAACACCAGCCAGCCACATAGGACGCAGCTGTCTTGACCACCATACCATAGACTGATCCATTCTTTTTTATTTTTTTTCTTTAATTGCCAAGTCATGTGTACTCACCACAGACACAAAAATAGAGACAAATGGAGACGAATGGAGAAAGCAATTCCTAATGGGGCACAGTCACATTACAATCTGTTTTCCTCCACTTCTCCATCCCATCAAGATCTGGAGCACATGCACATATGTGCCTGGTGTATTTTTCAAGCCACCAGGGCCAGGATTTGAACCACATTGAGCTATGTGGAATCCATCTCCTATGCCCAGAGCTTAACCACTGCTCTATAGGACAAGCCTGTTTTTAAGCTGACAATGGTGGTTGACACTTAGCAGATGATCAATATATATTTGATAAAATAACAAATCACTTGTTAATAAAATAATTGGGTTTAAGAATAAAACAAAAAAATAGGAGAATTTCTTAATCTGACATATTAAAAGATCTAAAATGACTCTAAATAGTGCCCTCATTCAACTGCTTAGCTAAGTGGGTTTTATTTTGGGGTAGATAAAAGTAAAATTGCATATTTACTCAATTTTCCAAAAATAGACCAGTAAATGCAATAAAAATTCCAAATATCACTGTCATCTATTTGAAGTATCAGTCCTTGTAAAGTCTGAAGTAAAAAAGGAACAACATAGTTAAAAGTGCCTTTTTTTTTTTTGGAGAGTTTTTTTTTTTTTTTTTTTTTGCTATAGGGCGCGTGCGCTCGCCAGACAGACAGAGAGAGACAGAGAGACAGAAAGCGAGAAATCACCCCCCAGGGGGGATGGCCATGCCACAATCCCTTCTCCTCCATTCTCCTCTCGGGATCTTGGGCACGCACGCACAAGCGCCCGGCGTGAGTTTAAGCCACCAGGTCCGGGACTCGAACCGCGGCTGACTACGTGGGAGTCCAGCGACATAGCTATTACGCTAACTGCTGGTCCCACTAGTGCCATTTTTGTAAAGCATTCAGAATAGTCTTTGAAAGAGAATTAATTGCTGGAGATAAACCAAAAGCTCACAAATTCTTATACATGAAATATAAATATAATAAAGCCAGTGGGTTCTTAACAATTACTTCTCTAGGTACCAGGATGACAAATTTAAGACCCCTGCAACTAACTTCTTAATTCTTAGTTCATACCTAGTTTTCAAGAATTGACTTCTATGATAATACAAATGCATACTCAATTCAGAAAATGCAAACATAAATAAAAGAAAAATCCAGAAGTCTATCACCTTAAGCAATGAATTTTAAAATTTTGCAAAGGTTTCCCTCGTAAACACCATTTTAACAGCCATGATGAAGTCCTAAAAGAGATAGGATTTAAGTTTGGCGGACTTACATTGGCAATGCAGAGACTTTAAGAAAGTTACTATTCCATAGGGACGAGCAGATGGCATGGTGGTTAAGGCACTGGATTCCCACATAACCTACTGCAGTTCAACTCCCAGACCCAATGTCTTGAATATCAAAATGAATAAATACATAAATAAATAATTTTTAAACTGCTATTCCTAAATGTTGTTTCTCCAGTTACATTACTAAAGAAGCATTTCCATTTCTACAGTATGCTTGGCTTTCATATTACACTGTTCTTATCATTCCGTGATTCCACACATTTTATATAGTGAATTCTATCCACATTTTTCCTTTCTTTTGTGATTTCTTCCACTATAATATAAATACTCCTTTTCAGGCAACAGTACAGTAAGTACCCACTTACATTTACTTTTTTGTGGTTTAAATTTCTCATTTAATTATTTAATGCATCTGCAATTTAAATATACATTATGGGGCCAGCAGGTGGTGTGGAAGATAAAGTGCTGGACTCCTTCACAGCTGACCACGGTTCAACTCACAGACCGGGAGGCCCGATAATCACACCAGGTGTGTGTTCATCCATATGCAAAATCCACAGAGAATAGAGGACAAAGGATTGTGGCATAGCCATCCTCCAAAAGAGTGATTTCTCACTTTCCCTCTGTCTCTCTCTGGTGAGTGCAAGAGCCCTATGGCAAAACCTAAAAAAAAAAAAAAAAAAAAAAAAAAGATATCTATATGTATACATACACACACACACACGTGTGTGTGTGTATGTATATCTATATGTACACTCACACATATTATGAAGTGAGTCTCTAAAGGTATGTTTTTCTCCCCCAAATAATCAACCTTTCCATTTACTAATCCTTCCCTATTCTATTAAAATTGTGATGAGGACAGCGGTTGGAGTGGTAGTGAAGGTGCTATACTCCCACATAGTGGACTGCTGTTCAAATCCTAATCCTTAGTATATATGGTTATATACTAAGGCCACTTACAATTCCTGCCTCTCTCTCTCTCTCTCTCTCTCTCTCTATCTCTATATATATATATATATACACACATATATATATATATATATATATGGCAGTATAAAATTTTAGTTTTATAATTACTATTAACATTTACTTCGATATTCCTCTTTTAGTCCATTTTAAAATGTCTTATTCTGTCTATTAACTAATTTTAAAGATAACTGAAAAGTTTTTTTAAAAAAACAATTTATTGGAAATACAAATTTAATTTCATTCACTGATAAACAACTGTCATCTTTCTATCCAGGAACATGGTGCTTTCTTCCTACACCCTGAGCCCAAGTTTTCAATGCACATAATTTTGAAAAAGATAAACATAACAAAGTTACCTCAGTTTCTCTCACTATACAAATATGTAGTTCAGGAAAAAAAAAAGCTGTCAGAATACTTGCAATAACCTTAGTAATTACATTTTGAGAACATTAGAATAATGCATGATAAAAATCTCTGCAAGTAAGTATTAAGGCAGCAATACCATCATCCCTCTCCAAAATATTTAGGCTCTTTTCCTCCTTTTACAAAATACTTTGTAAATTTTAGGGACCAGCAGTTAGCGTAATGGCTATGTTGCTGAACTTCCATATAGTCAACCGCAGTTCACGTCCTGGACCCGGTGGCTTAAACTCACGCCGGGTGCGTGTGTGTACGTGCCCATCCCCCTGGGGAGTGATTTCTCACTTTCTACCTCTGTTTCTCTCTGTCTTTCTGGTGAGTGCACGTGCCTTATAGCAAAAACTCTCCAAAAAATAAAAAATACTTTGTAAATTTTACAAGCACATGGAGCTAACTGCAATAAATCATCCACAATCAAAACTAATCAGGATTAAAAAATATCATTTGGAAAAAAATATAAATGACTAAATTAAAAAAATGCTGAGGGGGCCAGCAGGTGGCATGGCAGTTAAGACAGCTGAATCCCACATGTCTGACTATGTGGTCTAAGTCCTGGAACAGACCACCAGGCTGAAAACAATGTCACGCACGTGTGCATGCATACCCAAAACCTGGAGAGGAGAATAGAGAAGAGAATGGTGTAGCCATAACCCCCAACCCCTGGGTAGAAGTGATTTCTCACCTTCCCACCCCTCCCACCCCCATCTCTCTTGGTGAGTGCACACGCCTTAATGTAATAAACAAACATGTTTTTTACTTTATTGTTCTGTAATTGTTAAAAGCAATATAACATGCAACATTATATTCATTCCAATGTAGTAAAATTGTTCCCTCTTAACAATAAGAACTGGAGGACCCCAAAATCAGTGCCTCTAACTTCTGCCAAATCTTGAAACCACAGCCCTACTGGCAGCCTAACGAATGCAAGCATATGGCTATAGATTCTAAAACCTGAAGAACCAATTTTTTGTGTCAGAATTATTAGATAAGGAATTAATGAAAAGACAGAATGTATAACTCAAAAGGTAGCTCAGTATACCTTGCATACTTTTCTAATACAGAAAAAGGGGTACTCAGAAGAGAAACAACATTGGAGTATTTTACCAGAAGGTTGTTTTAAGTAATTTTTATTAAATTTATTTTTACCCTGTATGACTAATTTTAACTCTGATTCTGGTTTAAGAAAATACTTAGAGGGAAAACTCCAAGGTTTTTTGGTTAGTCAAATGCAGAAATAATGTTAATTTATAATTAATAACCACAGAAAAATTGGTGGATTCTGGATAATTAGTACCTACATTTCATTTTAATCTTTTTAATCTGTATTAATAAAGGCTTCCTAAATGTGAGATGAATAACCTATTACTGTAAAACAAGAGTTTATAAATATATAAAGCTAAACTCAAAGTGATAAAATGTTAACAGTAAATGAAAAGACAGTGTGGAAAGGGGGGATAGGGCTGGGGATGAGAAGGGAAGAGTATAGAGAAGGATAGCAAGAAGACTAATAGAGAGGCATGACATTAGTGGGACACAGAAACGGTTTATTACCTGTTGATGATAACATGTATAGTACTCTCAACTGGACTGGTCTGAGAATTATTTCATGCTGGGTAAATTCTCTTTACAAACCAAATGATATATAATGATGAAATGTTTTTTAAAAGAGACTAAATAATAATAATATGGAAAATTGATGAAAAGCTATTTGATGATGATGATGTGGATAGCAATGTCTTTGTCTTGACTGATATGCATGATAATCGTGCTGGAAAAAGAAATGTAATACACTGTAAAGATATATGTGATGATTCCTAGATGAGAATGGAGAAGGCATTGCAACACGGCCATCCCCCCGGGTGGGAAGTGTGTGTGATTTCTGGCTTTCTGTCTCTCTGTCTTTCTCTGTCTTTCTGGCAAGCGCACATGAATAGCAAAAACCTCTCCAAAAAACAAATGTAATATAAAAATTTTTTTAAAAGTAAGTGAAAACAAATTATAAATTTAGGCATTATACCTGCTTTTTCCAATTTTAGACATTAATTAGATTGACCAACAAAATAATGCTATATTCATGGCTTCTCTACCACTCAAAAGAGTAATTTCTATAGAATAAAACTTCTAAGTTCACTGTTAGTTCAAAGGGTGGGTGGCAGGCAAGTAAGTGAAGCTTGGCCTGTGTTTGCAGACACTCCCCATTGCATTGCTGCCTGGACTCTGTCTCCTGTCCGCAATAATAGATTCTCACAGGAACCCAATCCCGCCTGTTGTGTAATTGTTTGACCGTGTATTGCAATGTGGTAGCAGTGAAAATGAGGTGCATGGTAGATGTGGGGTTCTTATGTCATCCCAGAACCTCCCCCGACCCTAAAGAGGGATTGTCCATAGTACAAGAAAGACTGAGGACCGCTGCCATAAAGTATTTAGTAAGACATAAAATGTTATTTATTTTAAAGAATCACAAAGTGTTCTAAAGTAAAGGAAATATGACTATGGGGTCACAAAAAAGATAGCTAACTGCAATTCTCTAAAAGAAGTTATGCTAAAGCCAGATGTCAAATACCTTGAGAAAATGGCCAAGAAGATGAAAGCCATCACAGCTTAGAGCTAAATAATTACTTAAAAGAACTTCAAGAATCTGATGATAGAAAAAGTCTTATAATAATGTGGGTATATGTCAAAATAAAATACACAAAAAAGGAAGAAAAAATGACTATAGAACGCTCTCATGATCTGTACCAAGTTTGGAAAATAATGACTAATATTTACTGAAGTGCTCTACAACATCTACAACAGGCACTATTCAAAGAATTTCAGGTGTATTTTTTTTTAATCCTCATCCACCCTTTGAAGTAGACACTACTATTACTCCCAGTAAGGGGATATTCCTTACCAATAAAAAAAAAAAAACCACGGGATAAGGGACCAGCAGTTGGTGTAATGACTTTGTTGCTGGACTCCCATGTAGTCGACCGTGGGTCGAGTCCCGGACCTGGTGGCTTAAACTCACACCGGGTGCATGTGTGTGCATGCCCAAGACCCTGAGAGGAGAAGGGATTGTGGCATGGCCATTCCCCCGGGGGGTGATTTCTCACTTTCTATCTATCCCTGTCTTTCCAGCTAGGGCACGCTTGAACTCAGGCAATCTAATGCCAAAGAGTATACTTTTTAACTACATGTTGCTATGTAGACAAATGTCAGAAAAAAAGACCGAAAGAAACAAAAAAAGTATTAATAGCTTATTATATTGTGTTGTGTTATTACGCTGGATTCCTACATGGCGGACTATGGTTCGAGTCCCAGACCTGGTAGCTTACTTTCTCCCTTTGCTTTTCTCTCTCTGGTCAACTTAAAAAATAATAACGAATGGAATTAAATAAATAGAATAATTTTAAAAAATCTTTCCCAATGAGAAACAAGTCAAAAATACTTGAGGTTCAATTTTATTTAGAAAATACTGTTCCTAGGGAAGAACATTTACTTATTTAATTATTGAGCCACAATGAAAAGGCTTGCCATGATAATTCTTCATATGTTAATAATAAAGATAATAACAGGAAATAACTAAATATTTCAAATTTGAGGGCAAGATTATTCTGGGAAATAATTAAACATAGGTTGGTTTATTTTCATAGTGTCATCTAGTCTCTGTATCATCCAACACCAATAATTAGCAGCCAATCAACAAAGGAAAAGACAAATCACAGTAACAGTAACGACTATGAATAATAGGCCCAATTTAAGTTAAAGTAGGAGGGGGTTGTACTATTAGAAGTATAATCCTGTAATTAGCCTTCTGTCTACAAAAAGGGAGCAGGAAAAGAATAGTTAAGAAAAATGATCACCTGAGCAGCAAAAGACCCATGAGAACTTAACTTATTTTACTGCTGCAACTAAAATTATTAGAATGCATAGTAGCTATTCTCCATCTCTCTAGTTTAGTTAACTATGGTGTTTCGTAATACTGTTTAGGACACGTCATATTTTAAAGATTTAGTAGATACCATAAAGACAAATAATGTCTGAAAAATAAGACTAAAATACTAACTGAAATAAAATACAAAAAGTGGAGAAATAATGATTTCAAGACTTAGGCAAAAGAATTTCATGAAGCAAGTACATAACAAGCACTAAAATAAAAGGGTAGACACTATACTTATGATAAATACTACAGAATTTATTCTTCCTCGACTCTTTTTTCCTAGAAACTAGTCTGGTGCTACTTTAAACAGAAAATGCTACAAAAGTATATTTTCCACTTTAAATATTTTTAGTTATTTTAATAAAAATTTATTCTTTTAAATAGAAAATTTTCAGTCAGGTAGTTTTGTTTTATGTCAAACATTTTAGTCATTCAATTTTGAGTCAACAAACATTTATAGAGCACCTATATGAGCCAAGTATGGGCTAGAGGGTTTAACAGGGAGTAAGAAAAGACACTGTACTTACCATCATGGAGATTGCAGTCTAGCAGGGAAGAAAGACATGAAACAAGGACTTACAACAATGATAAGTGTTATCAAGTAGAAGGTACAGGGAAATCTTGAAATACACAGCGAAAGGTTCTAAACCTACTAAGGGGCGGGGAAATCATCAGGGAGTCTGAGCAGACATCTCTAAAAAACTGGCATTTAAACTAATATCCAAACAATGAACAAAGAATGTTGATGGGAAGGCAGTGTATCTCAGATGGAGGGAAGAGCATGAGTAACGGCCTGAGGATGGAAAGCGTATGGCAGTCAAGCAGCATAAAGAACTTAGGTATGACTAGCACACAGAGCACAGAAGGGGTTCCAAGATAAAGAGACTGAAAAGGTATGGGGCAGAGTGCAGAGTGCTTTCTAAGCTATGTTAGGCATTTTGGTCTAAATTCCAGTAATAATAGTTTTCAGATTTTTAAGAAGAAAGGGATAATATAATATAATAAGATTTGTTTTGGGATATTTAGTGCAGTTTTCTTTTCTGACCACAATGAGAAGAGAATGGAGATAATAAAATAAAAGCAAAAACTGACTTTGCAAAAGAAATCAAAGTGCTTGAGGAAAAAAAAAAAATCAGTTTGATCCCAAAATTCCTAAAGTTTTCTCAAAAATTGACTATCTGTTCCCAAATTTAAGTATTTACCTAGCAATATATAAATCAAAAGTAAATCTTGTTTCATTTTTTCTGGAGATCACATACCGAGGCATAATTCGAAAGACTACTATACCCAAATCAATAACAGACACAGCTGGTACAGTATTACTATATAAAGAATTTTATAGATAAGGCAAAAAAAGGTGCTATATAAATGTGATATAAAGCTAAATACATAATTTTAAACAAAATAACTAGAAATATAACTGAATTACTTCTACCTCTCTAAGCTTCCAATTCTTCGTTAATAAAGTAGGTATATCTTAAGAGTTGCTATGAAAAGCAAAAAAAAAAATTTGCAAACTCAAAGGTATATTATACTAACAACCATATGAACTCTACCTAAACAACTAAATCTTTATATGCCATCAAAATGAATCTAACTTACTTTTTTTTTTTTTTTTTTAAATTATCAAAGGGCATGTGTGCTCAGTAGAGGGGGGAGAAAGCACCCTCAATAGGGCATGGTCACAACACAATCCCTTCTCCTCCGTTTCTCCACTCTTTCAGGATTTGGGGCATGTACACAAATGCACCTAGTGTGTTTTTCAAACTGCTGGGGCCAGGATTCAAGCCCGGGTTGGTCAGGTGGGCTCTGGCTTCCTTAACTAGCAGGTTATAAGGCAGTCCTACAAGTTTTTAATTTACTTTTCAAAAGATTTAACGGGAGACCATTCCCTACCCACTCCTGAAGCTTCCTTAGGAAGCTGAACAAATTAATGCTCTGCTTTTAAAAATATCTACTCAGTGTGAATATGGACTTCTTGGTTTTTAAAAATGTCTAGGAAGATTTTCAAATCCTTAACTTCAAAGGGTCCATGATGAAACTCAAAATAAAAAGTCAGAGACCTTATGAGAAGATAATATAACCTGCCTCACTTACACAGATGAGAAAATTAAGCTTCAAACCCAGTAATCACTTTGGGAAAATATGTGATGCACCCTAAAAGAGAAAATGGCTAGAGCTTCCTAATTACTACTGGAATTGCTTGCCAGATACACCAATCAAGTACAGGTTAGCCCTAACTATGTCTATTACCAAAAAACAAATTTTACCCTTTTATATACAAAAGAACTTAAAACAGCTACGAGAGCAACAATTTAAACTCACCTAAGGAAACTGTCATTCTTCAAAGTCTTGCCCCCTTTTTTGGTCAACCATAATTAGAAAAGAAATTTAAGCAAAATAAATAAATATTTGATATAGATATTTTGGCATAATGAACATTAACTTTATCTCCCTAAGAAACAAAAATGCAAACACATCTTCAGACTCACAACTAACCTGTTTTCGAGACAAAGAAATGAAATATGGGGACAAGTGAGGTGAGGGAAGTTAAAAAAAAAAACTCTAAACAGAAATATGAAGATGTTTATTCAGGGAACAGATTAAAAAACAAACACTAAGACAAAAAAAAAGTTGGAAATGATTATACAAAAACACAAATGATAAAATTTAAGATAAAAATTAGGACTAGAATAGTGGAATGAACTGGCAGGAGATAACGAATTCTAAAATAAAAAGTAATTATTGAGAAAACAGTATCAGATAAGTGTATTTAAATAAGTGATAAGTAGGGATTATCTAATTAGGGATAAAGTATGGTGTGAATAGAAAGAAGGAAGGGACCAAGACTAAATAGAGAATGTTATTAGACATAGAACAAGTGAACAGAAAGAAATATTCCACAGAATATTTTTTTTATGTAAAAGTTACATGCTAACTGTTACAGTTATGCAGCAAATGACAAAATTTCCGTCAACAGAAGATCACATAGATGATGGTGGCCCTTAAAAGGAGCACACAAACGGTACCACATAGCCCAGGTGTGTAGTAGGCTATACCATCTAGGTTCTATGGGTAAGTACATTCTATAATGTTTATACGATAACAAATTACCCAATGATGCATTTCTCAGAAGACATCCCAGTCGTTAATTTACATAATGACTGTGTACATTAAAAATTATCTGTTAAATCTTACAGACCTACAACAATATTAAACAATCTTTCTAATAATTACATAAGACATATATGGGGGAACAATAATCCTAAGGGTCTGGAGGAAAGTTTTCTGACTGAAGATATGTTAAGAAATTACCTACCACCTGTTGGATAACTAAAATATACTATTAGAAATATGGTATACCATAACACTGAAAGTGAAGAGAAGAGTTTTCAAAGATTTTCATCTAGTTTTAAGTAATCCCTTGCTGCCTTTGTTCAAACGATAGTTTTTCTCCTAGAATCACAAAATCACTAAATATAGGTGATAGGTAAGATCTAAGACTTCCTTTAACTTCCTAGCATTAACTGGATGTTCGGGTAACAAAGCTAATTTTCATGGCAAAGCTGCTTCCTTATACTTAAACATATTTAAGAAACAGGTTCATCAAAACTCCTTAACCCCACCTATCAGGACTGCCAAACTTAACCAGCAACCTTCCACAGAAGCACAAGTACAACAACAAAGGTATGAAAATCCCTAGACAAAACACCTAAAAAGATGAGATAGGAACAGCTATAGATAAAAAAACTTATCTTGCCAGTATGGTAAAAAAAAAAAAAAAAAAAAAAAAAAAAAATCAAACAAAATGACCACAAAAGACTGCTTTATGTATTATGATCTTTTTCACAAGATTAAATGTAAATTAAATGAATGTCCAAATTTAATCTTAAAAATGATTTTAATATATTTAAGTCTCTTTTCTGAACTCCCCCATCTATGTCCATTTATTACTGAAGCAGAGTTGAATATAATAGATAAATACAAAATAAACTATATTCGAAAACAGGATATATCATAAAACAGGTTTAATGATGACAAGACAGTAAGAAAGAAGACAGTATCAAAAATTCATTAAATACCTTTGAAAGTAAATGCTGCTATGCCATGTACACATTCATGAATCTCTTGCATAGGGAAGGAGTTACAAGCTAGAAATAACAGTGATACAATCTTTCGTCTTTTTGTTTCTGAAAAACATTACTAAAGAAGGTTCTAGAGCACTGGAAAGCACTTTGCAGCCTTGGGTCTCCTACTCTGAGAATCAATTCTAGTTCAATTTTCACAATTTACATTAAGAACTAGGAAGCAGAAAGCATTTGGGATGCTTAAGTATATAATAAAACAGGATAAGAAACACTGAGACAAGACCAATTGGATTCTTAAGTGGTACAGGTATTCCAAATGTAATGAACTGAGGAGGGGCCAGCGGGTGGCATGGTAGTTAATGGCACTAGATTCCCACATGGCTGACTGCGGTTCAAGTCCCAGACCTGGCAGCTTGCTTTCTCACTTTCCCTCTCTCTTGCTCTCTTTCTCTCTTGCTCTGTCCCTCTCTGGTCATATTAAAATAAATAAATAAAGCTAAATAAAATAATTCTTTTAAAAAATATTATAAACTGATAAAACCCAGCTCACTCATAAACCTTAATTTTTTTTTTTTTTTTTTTTTTTTGAGGTTTTTGCTATAGGGCACATGCACTCACCAGAAAGACAGAGAGACAGAAAGTGAGAAATCACTCCCAGCCATTCTCCTCTGTTCTCTTCTCGGGATCTTGGGCATGCACACACATGCGCCTAGCGTGAGTTTAAGCCACTGGGTCTGGGACTCGAACTGTGGTCAGCCACATGGGAGTCCAGCAACATAGCCATTACGCCAACTGCTGGTCTAAATTTTTTTTTTTTAAAGAGAGATTTTGCTATAGGGTTCATGAGATTGCCAGAGAGACAAAAAGAGACAGGGAGACAGAGAGGGAGAAACATCCCCCAGGGAAGATGGCCACCCCACAATCCTTTCTGCTCCATTCTCCTTTCGGGATTTTGGGCACGCATGTGCATGTGCCCAGAATGAGTTTTAAGCCACCAGGTCTGGGAATTAAACCAAAGTCGACTACGTGGGAGTCTAGCAACATAACCATTATACCATCTGCTGGTCCCCATAAACCTTAATTTCTTACAAATCAACTTCTGGGTTTTTGCCCTACTTATCTCAAAACTATCCCTAGACAAAGTCTTTCTCCTTTTCTTACTATTTCCGTTTATCTCCTTAACCACTTGTAAAGTCTCACCCCAGACTATCAATTACATTAATTTCCTACTGCTTTTTCATTTAATATTTAATAATACTGGGGGGATGGACCTATAAAGAGCAATAAAATAAAATTAATCACTGTCCTGTAGGACCTAACAGTATAGTGGAACAAAAAAGGCAAATAAATAGCCACAACCAAGTGAAAAGGCTAGAGCAGAGGAACCAGCAGGTGAAGTAGTGGTTAAGGTGCTGGACTTCCCACGTGGTCAACCATGGTTGTAGTTTTGAGAAATGTAACAAATAATGCAAAATTTTAAGATAGGAAACTGTGTGAGAGGTATAACTTTGACTACCCAGGCAAATTTTCAAAATCAAGGTTACTTTAAAAAAATATATATATCAAAAATGTGTCAAGACCTGAATATCTGTGATCTATCTTAAAGACTTAAATTTATATCTTTATAAAAGCCAAAATGTTAAAAAGGTTTTTCTTCCTTTGATACTTGGTAACACCAAACGGACCAAGGAAAAAGCAAAGAAAAATTTTAAAGTTAGCCAGACAGAAAATGGCAAGGGAATCAACAAAAGAATGAAGACAAAGAGAGAGAGAGATAGCATCCCAACAGGATCTTCACACCATGATCTATCTACTCTCAGACTCAGCTAGCCCCTGATCATGGACATGAGTATGTACATCATACTCAGGGAAGTCTCCATATGCAAATCCAGAACCTTCCTATACAGGTCAGCCTCACAAAGCATCATCTCTTACTGCTATACTACCATCGGGCCCCACGATCATTTTTTTTTTTTCTTTCTTTCTTTCTTTTTTTTTTTTTTTTTTTAAAGAGGTTTTTGCTATAGAGTGCGTGCGCTCGCCAGAAAGACAGAGACAGACAGAGAAACAGAAAGCGAGAAATCACCCCCCAGGGGGGATGGCCATACCGCAATCCCTTCTCCTCCATTCTCCTCTTGGGATCTTGGGCATGCACGCGCACGCGCCCGGCTTTAGTTTAAGCCATTGGGTCCAGGACTCAAACCATGGTCAGCTACATAGCCACTGGGTCCAGGACTCAAACCGTGGTCAGCTACATAGGAGTCCAGGGACATAGCCATTACGCTAACTGCTGGTCCCCTTTTATTTCTTTTTTTAAGAAAGAGATTTTTGTTGTAAGGTATGTGCACTTGCCAGAGAAACAGAAAGAAACAGAGAGAGAGAAAGCAAGAAAACATCAGCCAAGAGGATAGTCATGGCACAATCGCCCCTCCTACATTCTCCAACTGGGATTTTGGGCACACACGCACACATACCCAACGAGAGTTTCAAGCAGAAGGGTCCAGGCCTGGAACCGCAGTCGACCATGTTGGAGTCCAGTGCCTCAACCACTATACCACCTGCTGGCCCCAAATCATTCATATTTTTCCTATATTTGGAAATTTTCAGATAGTATTTCATGGAAGAGGTTCATTTATATTTTTTTAAAGACTCTTTTACTTGTACTCTAAGATAGCTTGGAATAATACCTTGTATCAATACGCACACAAAGTATTCTGCCAAGAAGCCTGATGAACTTTTTCTTTCCATCATCACCTTATTTGCAACTTTACAGCAACGAGACAAACTGCACACCAGGAGGAATAAGATATGACACTGAACTATAACTACATAGAGTCATTTGCTCAGGTCAGCTTCTCTTTATAATTTCAAAATATACTGGGTCATCTGAAAAATTGTGATGCATTTTTGCATAGAAAAATGCATCACGACTTTTTCAATGACCCAATATATATAAGTACAATTAATATAGAAGTAAATAAAATTGGTTTTGTTGTATATATTATTTCTCAATACAAAGAATTACGATTTTCCTAAAAATTTGAATGGGGGAACATTCATTTTAAACCTTAAAAATAAAGTCTTTTATTGTATAAAGGTACAAAATTTACCTTTTTGGCAATTTAACTGTTACCTGAATGAACCAAGTAATGTTTCTATATTTAACCAAAAATACTAAAGTATTTTTGCTGTATTTATATTTCCTATGTGCATGTCAGCAGTATTTACTGTTATGACCATCAGTGATCTGGCCTAAAATAGCTTATGATTTTATACTTATTTGGTATCCTTTTCTAAAAAAAATGACCAACACCAATTTTCTTCAATAGTTAAGTGTTATTATTGAACAGTTTAGCTTATTGAGAATATAGCATAGAAGAGTCAAACAGTCTGGATTGAATCCTGGTTTCAGGACTCACTGAAAATGGGATCTTGGTCAGGTTACCAAACCTTTCCATGCCTCAGTTTCCTTCTCTGCAAAATAATAACAACAGTTCCTACCTATAGACTATTAAAGGCTTTAAAAGAGAAAACAAACAGAAAAGCTTAGAACAGTACTTGGCACACGTAATCACTGAGATAGCAAACATTAAGAGGAAAAGTTACCTACATCAATTATTCTCATACTTCTATTGCATACCATAGGGTTGTCTGATGATGTACTAAAAGAACAAGCTAACATATCCCCCTTATTATGTGGACCTGTGATTTTCAAAGAGAGGATATGTTTTCTCTACAAGAGAGAACTCCTGTATTTTACTTTCTCCTTATTTCTAGCCCTCAGAATAATTTTTCAAGTACAAATAATACCCAGGTGTTTCAAATTCCTTTTGCTTTCAATGGTTGTTTATTATAATAAAATTATGTATCGAAATTTTTAACCAATACAGTCATATGTTAGCAAAAGAAATGATCATTCATGTTTACAGGTTTACTGCCCCCCCATGCAAATATCATGAAAGATACCTTTGGAAAATAAGTCAGAAGAAATGATCCAGAATGCATCACAGAAAGGCAAAAAAAAAAAAAAAAAAAAAAAAAGTTAACATAAAAGAAGATACATAGAGAATAAAGTGAGAAACTACAGAAATTATTTAACTGTGGTCCTAGGGGAGAAGAAAAAAAATAGAAAAGAAAGATTATTCTAAAAGACAATGCCTAAGAACTTTTGGGTGTCAACAAATGACATTACAACTTCAAGAAACCTAATAAATTTTTTGCAAGGTAAATAAAAAGAAATTGACAAGTCATACCATAGTCAAACTGCAGAAAATCAAAGAGAAAGAGAAAAATCTTAAAAACAACCAGAAAAAAAAGAGATCATCTTCAATTAGAAAGTAGATTTAAACCCAACTGCATCAGTAACTCTGTAAAGGACTAAATGCTCCATATACAACACCAATGTCATACTGTATCTTTCTAAAGCCACTTCTAAGCTACTTAAGAAATATGGAAAATAAAAGGGTACAAAAACCTCGAAAGTAAAACACACACATACACACACTAAACGAAGTGTACAAAACTATAATAAATAGCAATATAATACCTATCCAGAAAAGGAAGAAGTAAAATTTAGATAGCTGGAACAGAAAGAAAATAACAATCCCATCTAGGTGACAGTGGGAAAAAGGGAAATGATTAAAATATTAAGGACTCCTGAAAGACAGGAATTGTACACTATCACTGCAATATCTTAACTAGTCTCTTTATACTACCTTAAGCAGGAGAGTGACACAGGTAAGGTAGAATTGAGTAAGATTAATATTACAGTTTTACACAATATACTGGAAGGGACACAGACAGTAGAAGCAACAAGACTAGTTTGGCATTAATCAACGTAAGAAAAGAACCTAGTAGTAGAGAAAAAGGGATGGATCTAGGAAGTATTTCAAGAGAAAGACCCGTCTCCATCAGTTTTCCTTCTTTGAAAACTTTAAAGCCAAAAAATACACTGTGATTCTTAAGAGAGCTATACTCTTGTTATTTTCTACCACATATAACTATTCTGAATTACAATGGCCCATTTAGTTGATTAACCAATATTGCAGTGCAATCAATAATTATACATTATGGGACCAGCAGTTAGCGTAATGGCTATGTCCCTGGACTCCCACATAGTCGACCGCAGTTCGCGTCCCAGACCCGGTGGCTTAAAACTCATGCCGGGTGCGTGTGCGTGCGTGCCCAAGATCTTGAGAGGAGAATGGAGGAGAAGGGATTGCGGCGTGGCCATCCCCCCTGGGGGGGTGATTTCTCGCTTTCTGTCTCTCTGTCTCTCTCTGTCTGTCTGGCGAGCGCACACGCCCTGTACCAAAAACCTCTCCAATAAATAAATAAATAAATAAATAAATAAATAAAATAATTATACATTATGACTTCTTCACTAGTAAAGGTACTATCACAAGACCAAAATCTTACAGTTTTCCCTCATTGAATGCTAATGTACATAATATAAAGTTCTCTGATAGCACTAAAATGCCTTTTATTTTCAAAAGCTCTTTACCAAGATATCAACTATGTAGCAAAGTTAAAACAACTCACCAATGCTGGGTGGGCTACCATAGTTAATTGGAGACTCAGGTGGTCTTCCACAATGCAATGCAGCCAGGGCAGATCCTTTCCACACAACATGCTTGCAGCCTATTAAACACACATATTTTTATACATACAAAGATAAAGTGCAAAAACATTGCCAAAACATGCAAACAAAATTGATTGTCTAAATCCTATTAAAATTTTTTCATACTTTTATTTGTGCGTAGCAAGGACTGTCTTCCAGCTCCCAATAAAGTTTGCACACCAGGAACACTCTGAGGAATTTCTTGTTCAAGAAGAGGTCCTAGTCGATGACATATCTGCAGCAAGTGATCAGGTGCTAAATGTCTATAGTATTTCACCTATTATGCAAAACATGAATAAAGAAAACCGTGATGAATAAAAAATATATCATTTATGTTAAGTGAAACACTTTTAAAATTACATAATCTATTCTGGCTAGTTAACATTCATTTTATTTGGAGGGTGGGGAGTTCACATTTATTGTTAAACTACTTGATTCATAGAATAAACGTTACCTGAGCTATCATTTAAACCACGAAGAAGGGAAAAAAACGCTAAAAATTAACATAATCTAATGTAGCAAATTATAAATACGTGCTAGCCAATGGAAATACTAAACACTAAAAAACATAGCATATAATCAAAAATGGTACATTTTACTTTGGCATTTTAATTTTGAAAAACTTCAAAGAACCAAAAAAAATCCAACTAAGTATTTCGAGCCTTTCTATCATAAAGAAAATCTCCCAAATAACTAATAAAATCAAATAGAATTAATAGCTTATATTCTTATTACCCAATTTATAAACTTGAATACATCTATCTAAATTTTATAATTTATTTAACAAAAACTTCAGAGAGTAAAAGGCAAAATTCCAACTTTTTAAACAAGTATCAACTTAAAAAGGAAATCTACCTAACTATAAAGTCGGAGCATTTTTGGCACAACTTAAAACTATTGCTTAATTTGGGACCAGCAGTTAGCATAATGGCTATGTCGCTGGACTCCCATGTAGTTGACCATGGTTCGAGTCCTAGACCCGGTGGCTTAAACTCCTACCAGGTGCATGTGCATGAGTGCTCAAGATCCTGAGAGGAGAATGGAAGAAAAGGGATTGTGACGTGGCCATCCCCCATAGGGGGTGATTTCTCACTTTCTGGCCATCCCCCATGGGGGGTGATTTCTCACTTTCTGTCTCTCTGTCTCTCTCTGTTTTTCTGACGAGCAGACGCACTCTATAGCAAAAACCTCTAAAAAAAAAAATAAAAAAACACTATTGTTTAATTTATGCTATCATAAGCCATAACATACAATGTTATGATTTTTAATACCTAATGTCTTAGTAAGTAAATAAAGTCAAGTAGTAATCTAAGCAAAATTAAAACAAAAAAAATATACTATTTTATCATTTTATATCTAGATATCAAGTTCCGAAACAAATTCCCACTGTAGTAAGCAAATACTCTAATTTAACTATTCTCAAAGTCTGTCTTGGGACCCCTGGAGGTTACTTAGGAAAAAACTGAATAACACTAAGATGTCACATTTTTTACTCTCATTTTCTTACAAGTGAACGATGATTTCAGAGGCCATATGACATGTCATGTCACAACAGACTGAACGCATACATGAGAATTTAACTGTCTTCTGTTAACGCCAGACTTTCAAACTGCACAAATACGTAAAACAATGACACTCTCCTCACAGATTTTAGAAAATGTCATTAGAATATCATGTATATTAACATGAAATAAGTTTACTATACTATTTAATGTGTTTCTAAAATGTTAAATGTTAAGTTTCTAGTATGGTAAATGCCAGTAAATTATAACTCACATACACAAAAAAACCTCAATAATGTTTTTAGTGTATAAAGGTTCTGGGATCAAGAATTTTAAGAATTCTATACGAGTTCACCAAACAATAGCAATTTTTAAATAAATTCATTATGATAAAACTGACAAGGGGTTGGGGGAGTGAGGAGTTAAATCATTTCATTCCACCTTGCAGCATCTGTTAAACCCTACTGCAAGAGACCAAAAATGATATTTCTAAAAGTTAGCAATACTCATTCTTCTAAACTGAAGCCAGTAAGAGGAAGCTATCTTACTCTTTATCTTAATACACTCCTGTTGTGAAGATAACGCAGAACCTTATTGTTACAATTTGGTAAGACAATTTAAAACAGTACAGTCTGGCATATAGCATGTTGTCAATAAATCCTAAGTGAACAAAAACTTCTGAAAAGGGGGATATAAATAGAGCATGCATAATACAAATTATACATACTACATCCCTGTGCACTGAATTTAATGCCTCAGAAATTCTGAGATAAATCTATTCCATTTTTAAACCATAATTTCTCAAACTTATTTAGTGCCTAGATACAGAATCCCTTTCCCCTAATAATACCATACTCACTCAGAACAGACTTTAGGAAACACTAGTATGATTAACTAAATAAAACAGAAAAGCAATTAGAAAAAAGTATACCAAAATATGTTTTTAAACTATATTTATAGTTCTCTCTAACTACCCCAAAATAATTTACTTAAAAATAAAGTTTAAGTTTAGGTTCCCTTCCAGTTCTAAACTTGCTTATGCTAATTATTATGTAACTTCTTAATCAAAATTCCTTTTAAAAATTTTACCTTAACAAAATAAAGCCTATTAATTAAGTCTTGTGATGTCCTGTTTAATCATATTCTGACAAAATATATTTTCAGGTACTGACCTGGAAATCTATACTGCCAAATATATCTTTTAATAAAATACTATGGGGTCAGTCCTGTATCCTTGTTGTTAAGGGAACCGAAAACCATATGGCCAACCACAGTCTGTGTCCAGACCGAAGCAGCTTGAAAACCATGCCAGGTACATATGTATACATTCCCAGGATTGCCACTGGATGGAGAAAGGATTGTGGTGAGATCACACTCCCTTTGGGGGGTGCTTTCTCCATCTTGAACTCTCTATATCAAGGGCACCTGCCCTCTGGCAATTAAAAATAAACAAAAGGTAGGCTGACAGGTGACGTGGTGGTTAAGGTGTTGGACTTTCACATGGCCGAACATGGGTCAAGTCCCAGACCTGATGGCTTGCTTTCTCACTTTCGCACTCAGTCTCTCTTTCTCTGTCTTTCCCTGGTGAGCATGCATGCCCTATAGTAAATTTTTTTTAAATAACAATAAATAAAATTGAATAATTATTTTTTAAAATTAAAAGAAAATAAATAGATGGTCAGCAGGTGGTGTGGTGGGTAAGGTGGTGGGATTCCACATGGCTAACTGTGGTTCAAGTCCTGGCTAGCAACTTAAAAACACTATGGGGAAACCAGAAGATGGCATAATGGTTATGGCACTGAACTCCTGCATGGCCAACCACAGTTCGAGTCCCTGACCCAGGGGCTTGAAACTCACACTGAGCATGTGTACGTGAGTGCCCCAAATCCCAAGAATGAAGAAAAGGCTGCCACATGGCCATCCCCCTTGGGAAGAGATTTCTCACTCTTTCTTTTTCTCTCTCTCTGGGAGCGTATATACCCAATAGCAAAAATCTCTCTTAAAAAATTAAAAAGAAAAGATAAAGAAAAACATTACAGGAACGTGTGAATGGCCAAAATCCCAAGAGAATGGAGAAGGGATAACAGTGTGATGGGGGTGATTTATCACTTTTTCTTTCTCTCTCCAGCAAGCACAGACATCCTATAGCAAAAACTAAATATGTATACATACATACATATATGTATATAAATGTGTGCATACGTATGTGTGTATAAATATAAATATATAAAAATATAAAAATATGTATATATATAAATGTAAATATATATTTACATTTTTATATATATATATAAATATATAAAAATGTAAATATATATAAATAAGTGAAATGGAACCAGCAGATGGCAAAAATGATTGCATCACTGGACTCCCATGTAGTACACCATGGTTCAAGTCCCAGACCCAGCATCTTAGAACTCACGCTGGGCACGTGTGCATGAGTCCCCAAAATCCCAAGAGGAGAACGCAGGAGAAGGGACTGCAGCCCTGGGGGGTGATTTCTCACTTCCAGTCTGCCTGTTTCTGTCTCTCTGGCAAGCATATGTGCCCTATAGCAAAAATCTCTCTCTCAAAAAATGTAAGTGAAATATTATGAATCTACTTTGTCAATGGCTATATCTTTCTTTGATGATTTACGATTACCAATTTTTCAAAATCAACTTCCATTTGAAAATTAAGAGATACTTTTAATTCTTAAACTCCTCATGCCTTATCTGCAGGCAATCTTCTCTTTACCAACCTACCTCTACCTCATTCTTCTTCCTGTCTCAGCCTATGCCTCACTGCCTTCTACCTATTCATACCACCTCTGCCCCATTTTCTGGACATCCTATCTTTGTGTTCCCAAGTCTTATACACCTTCTCAAATGTTTCTTCATCCCCCTTACACTCTGCATTATTTATCAGATCATATTAATTGTTCTTAATATATCTTGGTATACAGACCTCACAGGGAATCTAATGGTAACTACGATCCTCAAACACACAGATAGGCTTACCATTATTTGCTCTGTTTGGATTGCTCCTAAGACCCCCTGCACTATAATAAAATACCAGCTTTACTTGTCTGTGTACTGTGTTAAGACATGGGATTAGACCTTGTTTACTTCTATCTACCTGGTACCTAATGCACTACTTAAAGTTAAGCACTTAATAAATTGATAGAAAAATAAACACATATGAATATGCAGAAACTATCCATTTCCCTCACTCCCAGAAAACTCAAAATATTTTGCTAACACTAGTACAAGAACATAAAAATAGATGCAGTCGAAATATTCTAAATTTTATTTATATGGTATTATCCTTTATTCTGATTATTTTTAAAATGCATTTTAAAAACAGAACAGGGACCGGCAGATGACAGAATGGTTATGTCGCTGGACTCACATAGTCGACCACGGTTTGAGTCCCAATTCAGCGGCTTGAAATTCATGAGGGGCTTATGTGTGCACACATCCCCAAAAAAAAATCCAGAGAGGGGAATGGAAGAGAAGGGATTTGCAGCGTGACAATCTCCCTTGGAGGGTGATTTCTCACTTTCAGTCTGTCTCTCTTTAAAAAAAAAAAAAAAAAAGGACACACAGAACAAGTATTCAAAAAATTTTAGACAAATAGATAAAAAGCACAGGTACACTGTATGCTTTGGCATCAGGAAATACATCTCACACAATGCTACCAGTTTGCTTACTCTTAGCAGTTCCTGAGATACCACAATAAAAGGTCTCTCTGGAAAGAGCGACTGAAACATATTACCAAATAATGCTCCACATTATGCTCTCTTTCCCAAGAGAAAAAACTCCTCATGGCTCTCTTCCCCACTCCTCATTTTCTTAACAGATGACCTAGACTACTTTATATCGGGTAGAAGGGAGATGAAGCTTTCTGTCTCCTCCTCATCAAATCTATTGATATAAATCTACTTACAAATCTGGACCTATTGTCTATTAGCATAACTGTCCCTGTTAATATCTAAGACTCAATCCGTTCCATTATTCTTTGAATCGTAATTTGTCCAAATTCACAGGCATCATACACTATAAATTAGTCTTCACATTCCTGTGTGTGCACTAACTTCCCTTCCATTAGCTCATTATGATAGCTATATCTACATTTAAATATACTCAATTTGCTTCCTCCTCAGAAAAAAATTAAAATCCAGGGCCACCAAGTAGTATGGTGGTTGGAGCACTGGACTCCCACATGGCCTACAGCAGTTCAAGTCCCGGACCTGGTGGCTTGTTGTCTCACCTTCCCTTTCTCTCTCTGGTCAAATTTAAAAATAATAACAAATTAAATTAAATAAATAAATAATTATTTTGAAAAAGAAAAAGAAAATCTTGCCTGACTTCTATATCCATCCCTCTTTACCCAAATCTCCCATACCACTTTCCCTGTTTCTTCCTTTTCAGAAATTTCTAAATTTTTTTTAATTTAATATATGTGTGTATAAGACAGATAAAGAAAAAGCATCCTCAAAAGGATCTTGCAGTACAATCCAATCCTCCCTTAGCCTCTCCCAGGCAGCCAGGATGATGGGCACATAGTTGTGTTCCCAATATGCACAGCTTTATCTGAGCAGCAAACCCCTCTCTTTTCATACTGCTTCTAGCACTGCAGAGCATTGCACTTTGGCTGTTCTACCTACTATAGCTAAGCTCAGAAATGTGTTTTTTTAGAGAAAGGCCCATTGTCAGTCTCACTTCCTCTCCCATTCTCCCTTAATGTCTTGGTAATCTTTAACCTTAATGCACATTTCTTTCATTTCAAACCATCTTTTCTTAACTTCAGTTATATTTCCCAACTTTCTCCCTACTGCTCTAACCATTCCTTCTTATCCTTCTTTATCAGCTTATCCTCTTCTACTTAGCCATTAAGTGGTAAAATTCCTTCCAGCACTGAATTGAAGATGTCCTGAGCCTCTTCTCACTATATATTCTTCTCCTTAAATTCTTAAGCTGGTGATTCCCATGTCTATATCCATAGCGTGGACATATATATCAATCTTTTAAAGTCAAATCTCTTTAGAATCCAAAGCCTCCCACACACAATATATGAAAATAAACTCATAGATTCACATGGCAACACTCCCCACAAAAATTATTCCCTATCCTGCTAAATGTCAACACCATATAATCTAACATTAAAGACTTGCAACCAAGGAGTCACATTTTTTACACTGCCCCATTCCTCCTTCCAATCCCATTTCGGAGATATCCAGGCAGTCGTCAAGTCCAAATAATTTTCCCCTCCTACCCTTAAATCCACCTATCTATATCTCCGTAATTACAGCTAACATTCAAACTATCTTTGCAATAAACTTTTATCTTTCCCATATCCACTCATGTCTTCCACCTCATGCAAATCTGTTCTCTATTACAATTAGAAAGTTCTTTCCAAAATCTATCTGATCAAGTCACCCCAACTAAAAATGCTTCAGGTTTCCTTACTCTTTGTATAAAGATCCAAACCCTTAGCATGGTCTACAAAGTCCTGAAATTCATGAATGGTTACTTCATATTTATCTAGCTTCATGTGACACATTCCTAACACCTGCCCCTTACTTTTCACATTTCACACACACTAACCTTCTTCCGGGTTCCTTAAAATTGACACTTTCTCTCCAGTCAGGTATTTCCCATGTTGTGCATTTCCCCACACTCTTCTATGTGCTGCAGATCTTCCCTTAATATTACTTCCTGTGTTTTCCTTTACTCAGTCTAAGCATGTTTCCTTGGTTGCACAGTTTGTGACTTTTCGTTTCTAATTCATGTATCATTCTGTGATCATACATTTAAGTGTTAATGATTTAATACTTTTCATCCCTATTTTTCCATAAACTACAAAAGGAGCTATTTATCTTTTTGTTTGTATCTCTCTCTCACACAGTAAACATTAAATATCTAAAAACAAAGCAGAACTATTTTTTACTGCCTTTTTCTAAATATTTTTCACAAATATATTAATCATATTCATATTCTTCATAAATAGTAATCCATGTCACTATGGTCATTATTTGAAATGTAAAACAAATTTAACAAATTAAGATAACTAAGTTATACATGATTTTTAATTTCCAACTTAAGGTTTTTAATATAAATAACACTTACTGTACTAGTAAATAATTAAAAGGATCATTTTAGGGGCCAGTAGGTGGTGTGGTGGTTAAGGGTGCTAGACTCCCACATGGGTGACCGTGGTTAGAGTCTCAGACCTGGCGACTTGCTTTCTTTCTCTCTCTCCCCCTCCTTTTCTGGTCAAATAAATAAAGTTACATAAACTAATTCTTTAAAAGGATCATTTTAAATGACAGTGTAATAAAATCCCTTATTCATAAGTCTGTATTTGGATTCTCAGTATCTGTTATATGCTATTATTGGGGGTAAAAAACTCAATTCCCTCCATTTCTAATATCCTTATTACTTTCTGTTACATACCTGCTTTCAAACTTCAAGATAATCAACATATAAAAAGTATGATCAGAGGGACCAGCAATTAGCGTAATGGCTATGTCGCTGGACTCCCACATAGTCGACTGCGGTTTGAGTCCCGGATCCAGTGGCTTAAACTCACACCGGGGCGCGTGTGCGTGTGTACCCAAGATCCTAAGAGGAGAATGGAGGAGAAGGGATTGTGGCGTGGCCATCCCCCCTGGGGGGTGATTTCTCACTTTCTATCTCTGTCTCTCTCTGTCTGGCGAGCGCACGCGCCCTATAGCAAAAACCTCTCCAAAAAATAAAAAAAGTATGATCAAATTATAAAACTAAGTGTGATAAATACCAATAGCACCAACACAGTTACCACATATTGGCTACACACTAAATGCCAGGTCTTGTGGTAAATGCAGTGAGTTTTACACATAAAAACTCAATTATTTTAACAACTCAAAGAGATACATAATATTATTATCCCCATTCCACAAAGAAGTTATGAAACAAAAAGATATAGCAGCCTTCTCAAAATTACACAGAAAGATGGGATTTAAATCAAGGAAGTCTAACTCCAGGGCATATACTCATACTGCCTCACAAATTACCTACCTATTGCTTCAAACACATATCAATGTGCAAGATAGAAGCAAGTTATAAAATACTGTAAATTGTTTTCAATACAGACATTAAAACTGAGCCAGAAAAAGAGAAATATTTTATAGTTCACTTTCACTGCTATTCACATAAGCATAAATTCCTATAGGTAAAATGGAACATTTAAAAAACCTAAGGATAGATTTTAAAGGTAAAACTAGAACAACACAGCAACAATCCTGAATACCCTCTCCCAAAACGGCTACAGGAAATCAGTGTGATCAACACTATTTTTCTCAGTATTTCCAAGATTACATTTCAAAACTCTTAATTTAATATTAGAAAGTAGAGAGGCCAGGAGATGGCATAGTGGTTATTTTGTTGGACTCCAACATGGCCAACCACACTTGGAGTCCCAGACCTAGTAGCTTGAAAAATCACACGATCCCAGGAGGAGAATGGACAGAGAAGGAATTGAGGGGAGGACATCGTGCCTAGGGGGTGGGGGTGGGGTAATTTCTCACTTTCCCTCTCACTGTCTCTGCCTCTCTCTCTCTCCCTGGCAAGCGGAGAAACCCTATGGCAAAAACCTCTAAAAAAAAATTTTAAAAAACAGAATTAGAAAATATAATCAGATTAAACTAAAAGGTTAATAACACAAGATTTATAATTATAAAAATAAATCTCTTCAAATGTGTATTTATTAGTGTTCAGCGTTTTTTAATCTATGACTCTTTTGATGAACAAACCATTTTATCTCTTCCACTAAAATGCAAGAGCCCACTTTATGGATGTAAATCTTGTTGCCACCAAACTTGGAGTCACTCTTCTACTTAACTAGTCCAGGAGGCTAATTAGAGCTTTTTCTTTTTTGGGGGGGAAGGGTAGAGATTTTTGCTATGGGGTAATGGGGCATATGCACTCTACAGAGAGACAGAGAGAGATGGAGGGAGAAAGAGAGTGAGAAATGATCCCCCAGAGGGGATGGACATGCTGCAATCCCCTTCTCCATTCTCATTTCAGGGTTTTGGGCATGCACGCACACATGTACGCACGCACACGCTCACTCAGCTTTAGTTTCGAGCCACTGAGTCTGGTACTCGAACTGCAGTTGGCCATGTGGGAATCTAGCACCTTAAACACTATACCTCCTGCTGGCCCCTACCTAGAGTTTTCTTTCCAACTTCTCCTATCACTGCACCCCATTCCCAGTTGAGAATTATGTTAACTATAATCTCTGATTAACTATCCATAATTAATGTTTAGAATCTGAACTAAACAAAAGTATCCATTGTGTAAAATATATCATCTAAAGTAAAAGTTAGCAAACATTTTCTTTAAATCAGCAAATGTTTTAGATATTTAAACTATCTTCACTGCATTTTTGTTTTAAACAGCTCTCTAAAAAATCTAATAACCATTCTCACATTGGAGTCTTACAAAAACGAGTCACCTGCATGACTTACCCACAGCAGCCATAGTTTACTAACCCCTGATCTAAAAAATGACCTATGGTTCTATTCAAAAATAGGAACAATAGATTTCTGTGAAACAGAGGTAAGTGCTCATTCAGCCCATCTCGGCCCAAATCATAAACCTTTCTCAGAGTATACGTAAAATATTTCTATAATTATCGATTGCGATTTGAATAATAGGATCATCTTCTGAGAAAGTGAACTCAGGAAGGAAAAAGGAAAGAAACTGAGCTCTTTTGAGTGATTTACTAAACCGATCTGTTTCATAGTATGCTACTTCAGATAAACAAACAGCTAACCTTTCGAGTCAACAAAATTTTGTGAGGATCAGTTCAGAGGAAGGTGTTACCAGTTGAAAGAGAACAGAAAGAATCTAGAAACCACTGCATTCTACCAGATACACTGTCCACAGAACTCGATCTGGGGCCTGCCCATGGCATGGTGGTTAAGGCAGCTGGATCTATAGGGCCAACTATATACTTTGAGTACTGGATCCAGTAGCTTGAGAAAAATGTTGGGCATGTACATGCACACCCAGAATCTCCAAAAAAGAACTTCTCTACTCAATTTATTTTCAAACAAACAAAAAAAACCCAGTAGTTTAGAAAAAGATCTCAAGTCAAAACAGCCTGGCTTTACACTTGCTAACTAGGTACAGGGAAGATTTACTCTTTCTAAACCTAAACCCTAGTAAACTCATCTGTATGATTAGGACTACAACAGTAACCACCTTAGAACTTAGTCATAGAGTACTGCATTATTTAAACTGTATGAATTCTTAGCACTTCGTCTGACATAGAGTTACCTGTTACTTTAAATATACTACATATTGACCCTTCATGCTGAAAAAAACTCTTCTGGACCTAAACAGGGCAAACTATCTGGATATCTTTCTAATGACCTTTTCAAAGTGAGGTTAAATCAATATATTCATTCTGATTACTTGATTTATCTGTAGAGACCCAGAAATGCCATTCTTTCCTCTAGATTGCAATTAAGTCCTTATGAAAATAAGATACACCTAATGTCTGGCAACAGTATGACCTGTCTTAGCTAGGCTATTCATGTCATTCTTATATCTTGAACATCTAATTAGTTGTAAAGTTAGTTTTTTATATCTTCTCACAACTATTTTCTCAGATCTAAAAGACTAGTTATTTCTGCCTCTGTTGTAGTTTTGAATTCTAAAAGGCCAGCTTAAATGCTTATGACTAACATATAAACAAAGTTACAAAAAAAAAGTATTTGCTATTTATTCTGCAAGACCTATTATTAAAATTCCAACCCCTAAATTTCTCAAAACTTCCAAACTTATAAATCTGTTACTATTACAACAAAGTGTGGGTTACAGTATATTTATAACCTTTAAAGCAAATATACATTTTCTGACCATTTTTGTAATAACTTTTCCATAGAAAAATAAAGAACACTAACTGTATGCCAAGTGTTCTCAAAATTTATCTAATTTTCATAAGCAAACAAGTGTAAGTATTTTCCCTATTAGAAGAAAACTAAAGTCCGAAGGTAACAAAGTCCATAGTGATAAAATCAATAGAAAAGTGTCAAAATTAATCTTGGTGTTTGATTTATTCTTATGTAACTATAAATAAAAAGCTTAAAAGTTTGTTTCATATTCAAAATTTAGTCAACCACTAAGAAGTTGTTTAGAAAATAATAATTCAGGGGGCCAGCAGGAGGGCATGGTGTTCAAAGGTGCTAGATTCCCACATGGCCGACTGCAGTTCAAGTCCGGGACCTAGTGGCTTGCTTTCTCCCTTTCTTTCTCACTCTATGTCAAATTTTAAGAAATAACAATAACAAATGGAATTAAATAAATAAGGAATTCTGTTTTTAAATTTTTTTTTCTTTTTTTTTTTTGGAGAGGTTTTTGCTCTAGGGCGCGTGCACTCGCCAGACAGACAGACAGAGACAGAGAGACAGAATGCGAGAAATCACCCCCCAGGGAGGATGGCCACGCCGCAATCCCTTCTCCTCCATTCTCCTCTCGGGATCTTGGGCACGCACGCACATGTGCCCAGCGTGAGTTTAAGCCACCGGGTCCGGGACTCAAACCGTGGTCGACTACGTGGGAGTCCAGCGACATAGCCATTACGCTAACTGCTGGTCCCTTTTTTTTTTAATTCTTTTTTTTTCTTTTTTTAGGAATTCTTTTTTTAAAAAAAGAAAATTTTAAAAAAGGAAAATTATAAGTCAGTATGTATTATCAACAGAAATTGGCAGTTTAAAGAAAATGCAATACTTTTCTTCTAAATTTTATTCATAACGATCTGATTTTATTTTGCTAAAAACAAAACAGTATCGCTTCATTCAGAACTAAGTTTAGGGGCTGGCAAGTGGCATGGTGGTTAAAGGCGCTGGACTCCCACATGGCCAACCACAGTTCAAGTCTCGGACCTGGTGGCTTGCTTTCTCACTTCCTCTCTCTGTCTCTCTCTGATCAAACTGGAAAATAATAATGATAATAATAATAAATAAAGTTAAATAAAATAATTCTTAAAAAAAAGTAGGGTGCTCCAACCAATGAATTAAAAAAAAAAAGGAACTAAGTTTACATACACCAAAGTAGGGATGCTCTAAGAAATTAATTTAAAACACAAACAAAAAGACAAAATTTAACTTCTTAAAACACTTCACAATATGAGTTTTGTTTTTAATACTGCCATATCTGCTAAGCAGAATTGGGCAATAAGAACTCCTCTTTAAAACAATACTCAGTGAAATTTATCACTCAAATCTATTTATCTGCTGGAAAAGTTATTGTCTACTAATTTACAGATGGAAAATCTTTATTTAGTCTTAGAATGCCAATGTAAATAACCTTAAGAAAACCAGTTTCATTTTCCGTAATGTTTCAGTTTCACACAGTACTCAAAATAACTGATCCTTCATATAACATGATGGCTAAGTTGTTTCAGACAATGCATGTTTAAAAAGTTGCTTAGAAATTAGTATTTCCATAGTCAACAACTAAGTTGGAATCAGGAGCACAACTAAAGGCTAATCTTTCTTCCATTAATATTACAACGTGCCACTATAACTACAGACCAGCTGGAGCCCAGAATATATGGGTTCTTTTGTGTGCTTTCTCTTGCAATATGCTGCCATCATCTGGACTGGCATGAATAACCTAGGGTTTATACATCTAATCTCATTCCTTTTAATTTAGCTTTCACTTAAGCAGAAACTGCACCAGAATATGTTACCACGTCAATTTCCCAAGTTTCCAAAACTTCTTATCCAACTGTCCTTTTATCCATGATGCCCAGAACCAAATAAAGCTATGTATATGTGTATGTGTAGGGCAAATAACTAAAAGAAAACTTGCTTCACAATTGATGACTACGTTCTCCGTAGTGAAAAAGTCTCTCTCTCTGTATCTCTCTCTCTCACTCTCTCTCTCACACACACACACACAACTGTTCAGTATCATAATTGTTTATTTTTACAGCATCCTACATTACCAGATTCCATTTAGGAAGGTATTATTTTCCCTATTTTGTTAGAAAACACAGTCTATATTCCATAGGCTTAATAACATTTTAAAATTAATTTCAAAGTAACTAATTTCTCCTTTTAAAAGTCTATTTATTTATTTAATTGGGGGAATGCCCTCCACAAGCTGTAATATACTCGCCAGCAAGCCTGCCAGCATCATGGATACATAAGGGCACATCCAGGATGGTCAGTTCAATCTAGGATCCAAACCCTAGCTCTCAAAATGGCTCAAGAATCACAGCGTAGTGATAGCATGCCACCATGGCTGGTCCCAATGTAATTAAACAATTTCCACAAATTATCATAATTTCACCAATGTAGCTTCAGACAAAATAAACTGAAAATCTTCAAACATTTAAAATCTAGTTTTAAAATTTTAAATTCAATTCCTATTGCATAACAGCTTTTATCATTTATAGATACAATTACAAAAGCAACTGGGACCAGCACTTAGAGTGATGGCTATGTCACTGAACTTCCATGTAGTCAACCGCGGTTCGAGTCCCAGATCTGGTAGCTTAAACTTATGCCAGGCACGTGTGCATACATGCCCAAGATCCCAAGAGGAGAATGGAGGAGAAGGGATTGCAGAGTGGCCATCCCCTGGGGGGGTGATTTCTCGCTTTCTGTCTCTCTGGCGAGCACACACACCCTATAGCAAAAACCTCTTAAAAAAAATAAAAATTAAAAAAAAAAAGCAACTTACACATCCTAAAATAATCAAAAATGTTTTCCTGATTTATTCATTATGTCTTACTTTCTTAAAGTCAGTTAAAAGTACATAATAGGAAGTTACTTTAAATGGATATGCTCAGTGATCTCTGTTTACTAAAGGCCACTTGGCATACCACTTGGTATTTTTCTATAAATAAATTCTGAAATTTTTATAAGGAAACTACTAATAAGAATGAAATTAACATGTTTAGATGTTTGGGTAATTATTTGTTAAGAAGTTTTACAGGACAGAATATTATTTGTTACAATTCTGTATTTGACATGGTAGACAAACACTAAATTAGGAAAATGGAAGAATGGCTACAAGTAGGTGAGAAGAGTTTCCAGATTAAAAAAATTAAAAAATTCTGAATCGATGAAAAAATGATGACAGTAATTATTTGACCTAAAGCAAATTTAAGAATTAAGGTTTAGGAATTAACTTTTAAAAAAATTTAATTGTTTAAAACATAGATATCTTTAAACAGATTGACAAAAGAACAGATAAAACATTTCTGTGACAATTCCCAAAGAGAATACCAACTATTGTGATGGTTTGTTTCACAAATCTCTGGAAGGAATCTGATAAAATAGGAAGCTCCATCACATGATTTTTTAAAAAGAATTATTTTATTTAATATTATTTATTTATTTATTTATATTTTTATCTGACCAGAAAGAGACAGAGAAAGAAAGTGAGGGCAAGAAAGAAAGTAACCCACCAGGTCCAGGACTCAAACTGTGGTCAGCTATGTGGGAGTCCAGTGTCCTTACTGATCTCACCACCTGCCAGCCCCTCCCTCACGTTTCTAAAATGCCATCTGATCACTACCAAAAGAAAGGTTTTATATAAATTCTAATTAATTCAGGATATTTAAACCACTCAAACATTGCTTAATGTTCATTGTTAAACAAGAAAAGATACAGAATCAGCAGCAAAATTTTTCCAGAGGTCTATCCACATGCCTTAAAAATTAATTATTTTTGGTATTTACTAACTTTTTTCCTTAGGCTTATTATTTCATCCTTAAGTCTATAAAGTAATTATACTAATAGTACATTCTGGAACTGTAAAGCCTTTTTATACTGCAGCTGCTATGTTCACAAAGTTACACATACTTATTTCTGAAATAACAACGTTTTTAGAGGGGCCAGCAGGTGGCGTGGTGGTCAAAGGCGCTGAATTCCCACAGGGCAGACAGTGGTACAAGTCCCAAACCTACCAGCTTGCTTTCCCTATCTCTCTCTCTGGTCAAATTAAAAAATAAGAATAATAATAATAACAACAAAAAATGGAATTAAATAAATAATTCTTTTAATAAAATGTTCTTATAGAAAACTTTAATATATTATAAAACTATAATTGGATCATTTACTACCACTACTAAGTACTGATAATGGCAATTCCTTAGACATTATTTAGTGCTTGATTCATCCCAGTCAGTATGTATAGAATCTTTACAAAGTAGAAGCTTTAATTGGCCCATTTTACAAAAGGGAAAAAACAGACTCCCTCGGTAATATTCTACCTCATAACACTCACATAAAACACACGATGGGGCCGGCAGGTGGCATGGTGGTTAAGGGCACTGGACTCCCACATGGCTGACTGTGGTTCGAGTCCCAGACTGGCGGTTTGCTTTATTATTCTTACTCTCGCTCTCACTCACTCTCTCTCTTTGTTCCTCTCTGGTCAAATTAAAATAAATAAAGTTAAATAAAATAATTATTTAAAAAAAACACCACCACTATATGGTTGGAAAGGAGAAAATCCAACTCTCCCTTTATGTTCATGCCACTGCACAATTATTAAAAATGTAACAGGTATTTATGTCATGTAAAAATTTCTGTAAATGCCTCAATTCTTTAAAGAATTACTTATTTTTATTTTATTATTATTTTTAAAATTGCTATAGAGCACATGCAATAGGACACAGAGAGCAAGAGAAAGAAAAAGAAAGCAAGCTGCCATGTTTGGGACTCGAACCACGGTCAATCATGTGGGAGTCCAGCGCCTTAACCACCACACCACCTGCCAGTCCCCCAAATGCCTTCATTAAAAAAAAAATATATATATATATACTAAGTACCAAAAGAATAACTTTATGTTAAGGATTAACATTTTTCCCCTTACCCCCTCACTATTCCCTTCACAACTAATACGTTTTATTCATCATTGTAATGATTATAAGATATTAAGACCCTCTTTCAGTGACTATAAGGTACGTTTTACTATTTCATGGATACTTTAGTTAAAAAAAAAAAAAGGGAATGGTATCAGTACTATACATGTTAACTTCATTATATGCCACTCCCCCCCCAAGTATACTGATCAAATCTTAAACCATATTGTCTTTACCATAGAAGGAGAATCACTCATTCAAAAATTTCCTGCTTTCATTTTGCATTATAGCAAAAACTCTATTTTTTTTTCCCCCTACACTTTGTCTCCTAGATTTTATACTTTAACTTTCACATTAATCAGCATACTCTAAATGTGTACTAAGACATGATATATACTTAAGTAAATCCTATTCACAGTTTTACTCACCTCTGAATTTTAGACCACCAGTAATTTATGAAAACTAGTATTTGAACTGTAGTGGAAACCATAGTAATTACAGAGAAACAACCAAGTATGCGACAATGTGGTTAATGTCTCAAAAATCTTCAACTTTGTAAGAAGAAATTATATTAAGACCAAAGAATGGTATTATAAAAGCATTTATACTATTTTCTAACCTGTGTAACTTCTCTACATTTACTTTTCTGTGTTTTGGAAAATTAAACTCCAAAACTGAAATAAAGTTAAGCACTTAAAGACAATATATTTCTATTTGTAGTTCAAAATCACAGATTTTCAGATCAGAAAAATTTCAACCCACTCATTTTTCAAATGAGATATCTGGGGCAAAGAGAAATTCCATGACGTGTCCAAGATTACCTGCAGGTCTAAATCAGCAATGATTTAAATCACAAACCACATCTCCTGACTCCCAATCTCCTTTCACTTACAAAAAATTTCTAATAAAGTAAAATTATTTCAAAAAACAAATGTCACTATTAAAAAAAAATCACAACATTTTACAGATTATCAAAACACAAACCCAGTTGGGGGTGGGGACAAGAACAAAAACAAAAACCTTGTAAAGAAAAATATAATCAGGAGTCCCAAATCTAGTAAAAATGTTTTAAAATTTAGCCTCAAGATCTTATAAATATGCAATCCTTACTAAGGTGACAACCAGAAAGCAGACTTAACCAACCAGTTCCAACAATCGGACTAAGAAATAAACAAATGATAAAACCTTCCATTTGTCCAAAAAAGAGGTTTTTTTCCTTATACTACAAAAAGTTTGCTTATGTTTATCCTACCTAAAAAAAAAAGAGTTCTGATAAAAGAATTATCATATTGTAAAATACAATCTAATGTCTACTCTACAGCCAAAACCATTTTTAACTTCCTATTAAATTCCTTTTACTTTGTTAGCAATGTTTCAAATCAGGACTGGACAGTACAGAGTAATAAAACAAGGTGCTATGTAATGTTGATCTACATGGGAAGATTCCAGGTTTGAGTCCAGAGAACTTCCTAATCACTCCAAGTTCACACATGCCCACAATCAGGGACTGGCTGAAGATGGATCAAAGCATCAAAACTCTGTTGGGAGTAGACATGTACACATGCTCTTTTCTCTCTCTCATAATAAATAGATTTAAATTTTTTTCAAATTTTCAGACAGATGTAATAATCACAGTCATGTTTTGTAATACCCAAGATAGAAATAACCCTCAGATTATAAGCATTTCCTTTTTCAGTCACACATAAAATCAATGCATCTACTTTATTTTTAATTACCTGTAAAGTTTAAAAACTGCTCTTAAAACTTCTCTTCTTATGATCAAAATTCAATCACTGTGGTTATACTTATAGGCTGACCAATGTGTATTTTCAAACTCACAAGCATAGATTATTACATATCATCTTAAATAGTTACTCTTTGAGGTTTTCTAGAAATTTCAATATGACCTATGAATTCTCCATTTAAAATACTGTTAAGTTAATCAGTTAATAGCACAAATCATTTTTAGGTACAATCATACATTACTGAAAATACCAAAAGGTCAACTCACCAAATAACCTTCAAACCAATGTTAAATAAATTCAGTTGGATGCACAAGGTAAAAAGTTTTTAGTCCTAAGAATTAAGAGAAAGTAGAGTACAATGGATTTTGCATGTGCTCATCAAGATTTATTAAACAAAAATAATGTCTCCAAAGCCTGGTACTCCAAAGTGTTTCTGGAGTGCTCATTTAAAAGTCAAATGAAGTTAACCAACACACCTAGATAGACAGTTTGATAGATATGAAAGAGCCTCAAACTGTGCCTTGCATCCAGTAGCTATAGAGCAAGCAATATGCTGAATGAATAAAAAAAGCAAAAAAGAGCCACAGAACTCCACAATAAGAATTCCTAATGATCCTCAGGAGTATTGCAAGTATGACCTAGTAAGGTGAAAACTCTCCAAGCCAAAAAAAAAAAAAAAAAAAAAAAAAAAACCCTTCACTCCTATTAAAAAAAAGATGACTTTTAACAACACACTGATAAAGACAATGCCTATTTTATTTAAATATGAGAAACAGAAGCACATAAATTCATTTTATTAATATTTGAGAGATGAAAACTCCCTTTTCCCTTCCCTCCCAAATTAAATCAAAATCAAAATTGGTAACCCTACTGTTACTGCAGGAACCAAAATGACACTGGTACAAGGACTAGACATTGCCATGATGTGGTCAAACACAATAGATGCTTCATTTAAAGAGCATAAATTTAACATTCCCCAAATTCTCCAAGTTAAGAATGAAGCAATCCTCAGTGACTTGGGGTTTGTGGTGTTTAAAAAGAGACAAAAAGATAAATTTGTAAAGGAGATGCGAGGATAAACTCTGTAAAACCTGCCCCATCTTAAAAACAGAAATAAACCTTCGGATAGTTTTTTTCATTTAACAAGACAGACATGGACATCCACTGAAGATTTCTGTCAAATATTTATAAGTCTAAAAATTAATTTCAAGCATAATAGTTAGGAAACCTTGGAAACTACTTCAAATTCCTTTTACTTTAGTCAGGTAGTGAATGAAACTAACCTAAATCACTACTTGAAAACTAATAAACTTGAGCAATCAAATACACTGCTAAGATTCCATTAGCTTTAGTAAACTGAAGTACCTTAGCTTAATTACAATAGCTATGAACAATTATCAACAACTTGCATTAAATCATAAGAGCTAGGATAGGTACTATATCCAAAATGAAACAAAGTCATGGAAATCATGCCAGGTCTTCACCACACAGATAACATCCATTCTAAGTAAGATGAAATTTCCTAAACACTGCAGAAGCCCTGATGAAGTACCATAACTATCTCAAAAGTTACAGGTAACTCTCAAAATCAATGATTACATAAATTTCAAAAGCCTGGTGTGTACCAACATGACTGCTTTAACTGCCTAACACACATTATCATTAGAACACCTAAATCAGTTTAGGAGGAGAAAATGCTATGGAAAATATAACTCCTTTAAAGTAAACTTCCAAGTACTTTACTTTTCCATTCACAATACTGAAGTGAAAGGTCTACTTTCAGAAAACAATCATTAAAAATTACTAAAATATTACTGAAATACTTTGAAAACCCACAAAATTAACAAACAAGTATTCTCAAGCTATTAAACACAATGATCCCAATATAAACAGCAAAACTTCCATCCCACAATAAACATATGGATAAAAATCTTTAATGCCCTCCAATAATCGTTTTTAATTGACCAAGGGCATACCATGAGAATGAGCAAAATTAGACCGGAAAAAAAAAAAAAGTGTTAAACTTCTGGCTTTAAGACATTACAGGATTTACAATTCTGCACATGTATGTTTTCGTAAATGCAAGACGTGCCGCTGGCCAACGATCACCACGCAACTGAGCCACCCTTGTACAAAACCCTAAACTCTGAATTTAAGGACAGCAAAATAAACGGGAGGGGGGGCAGATAACGTCTAGCTACGGTTCCGCTGCGGCTGAATAGCCTGCTTGTGAAATGCTAATGCCACTCCGGAGCAGTTAGTCACCAGCTATTGTGTAGGGCAGGAGAAAGCCGAGCCGGCCGCGCGTGCAGAGCGAGCGAGCTAGCGAGCGCGCTCTCACTCCTCACGCCGCTCCCGCCGCGGCTGCCGCCGCCTCTTGCGCGCCCCCGCGCCCGCACGGACGCGCGCGCCGGCCCCTCCTCCTCCGGCCTTGCACTGCACAACACTCATGACGTATCTTTATTTCTAGCACATTAACAAAATATCACAAATAAATTGTCCGCAGCCCCTACGGCCCCGGGGTGCGGGTCTCCCCGGCCACTGCCCCGCGGAGTTCCCGCACCGGCCTCCCAACCCTCCCGGTGGCCTTTGGAGCTTTCACGTTCTGGGGCCAAGTTTTTGTCTCTGTAAAAAATTGCGGGAAATTCAATTTTTATTCGACTCAGGGAAAAGTTTCTTTGCTCTGCGACGTGAATGTCTCACCAGATTCTGGTAGGTCCTGGGATGCTCTTTCCCGGTCCAGTCGGTGCGCCGGGGCAGCAGCTGCGGGGAGAAGACGCCCGTGAGCTCGGCCCCCGGCCCCGGTCCGCCCGCTCCCCTCCCCCGCCGCCCCGCGCCCCGCCGGGGACCCCGAGCCCCGCGCCCCGCGACTCCGCGGCGGCGGCGGCGCAGTGGCCCAGAGGCGGCCGCGCGGCGGCGGGACGCGCCGCGCCGCCGCCGCCCTTACCTCTTTCTCGGCCACTTCGCGGATCAGCACCTGCAACAACAAAGCGGGGAGAGCTGAGCCCCGCGCCCCGGGCCCGGCCCCGCCGCCACCGCCTCCCTCCCCCACGCCCGCGAGCGGCGAGCGCCGGCCCGGCCCGCGCCGCGCGCCGCCGTACCTGAGCCGCCTGCTGACAGGGTCCATCTTCCAGAAAGCGGGCGATAAGGAAGTAGAGCTCTGCGCGGGAGAGAGGGACGGGGACACAGGCTGAGCGGCCGGGCGGCGGGGGGCGGGGGCCCGCGGGCGATCCCGCCCGGTGCCAGCGGCCCCGGCAGCCCCGACTTACCCGATCGCAGCTCCGAGAGGCCTTTCCTCTCACAAGACATGTTTATGGGTCACTTCAGGGCCGCCGGCGGGACACCCCGCCGCCGAGGGGAAGCGGGGATGGTGCCGCCGCCTGCCCTATAGCTGTCAATGTGTGTTCACGAGCCGAGCCTCGGCTCCACCATTCAAGCAACGGCGGCGGAGGCGGAGGAGGAGGAGGAGGAAACAACAACTCTCGGCAGCGGCTCCGGCCCGGCCGCCTCCGCCGCAGATCCCTCCGCCGCAGAAAGGAGTCCGCCGCCTCCCGGCCCCGGGCTCGGCCGCCCTCGGCCCGCGCCCGCGCCCCCGGCCGGAGAAAGGAGTGCCTCCGGCCCCGCGCCCCGGCGCCCCACACCCGGCACGGGCCGCCTCCGCCCCCTCCTCCCCGGCCGCCGCGCGATTTATTTATTTATTTCCAGTCGGAGAAGATGTCGGAGCCCGATGCCGGTTGGCTGGAAGGCGCTTTCTCTGTGGAGGCCGACAGCGAGAGGGAGGGGGCCGCAGACGGCTCCGCGGAAGGATCTGACGCACACGGAGCCGCAGCACAACTCTATTCAGCGGCGCTGGCTGGGGCTGAGATGGAAGTTAGTTTCTATGTAGCAGAAATAGGAAACAAATGAAGCAAAACTGCCCAAAGAGGGGAAATGCCCCGAGGATGGCTCTCACACTCACGCGCGCGCGCACACACACACGCAGAGAGCACTCTCACGCTGGGCCAACTCGGGATGGCGCTACCCTGCCCGAGTTGAATGATACTGTTTGGTTTCTGTCTCTTGCCATGTGCATGTGTATAAATGCTGCGGATTGGCATCTGTGTAAGTCTTGTCCTGCGTTATTTCTGCAGCCTATGCAAGTGTTGTGTAATTTATTGGAGCGGTGTATATTGCCATTGAGGTTCGGGCTGCTTTTTGTTAAGCACTTGCGTTTTACAAACCCATTATTTGCTGAAGCCACCTTTGCATATTTCTTTTATTACTGTCATTGCTTTAAGCGTACATTTCTAAAATTTTTTTATTGTTAAGCCGGCAAAGTGAACTCCTGATTTGTACTTCAGATACTCTTTTTCTTGATTACAAAAAGGCTAGTGATGGCAAATTAAGGATTTCGGGTTAAAGAATCTTAAAGCTTTTTTAAGTGTTTACAAGAAGGGATAATGTGAACCCGAGAGAAAGGAAAGGACGCTAATATTTATGTCTAACTGATCTGGAGGTAATTTAGTGACAGATCGATAACCTACCGAAGGATTTTGAAAGAGTATACTACAGTTTAGCCAAGGTGATCACTGATTAAATAATTTAAATTGTCTGTATCTTGTAGTTGACTTCGGCTTGCTAATTAATGGCTTCTAATTTGAGGTGTAAACCATTCCTGTTTACAGTTAATCACAGGAAGACTTCTTGAAAACTGACGAAATGAGGGGAAAAAAGAAATCTTTTGTAAATTAGTATGTAATTACCAGTTTTATATGCTAAGTCATACATCTGTATTTTGCTGATGAGGATAAGGGCCTTGTTTTTTAAAAAACGAATATGGGTGAAATTAATGGAAACAATGGAAAAAGCCATTTGTTAGAAAACAAGGACACTAAATGATATTTATCTCCAGATGCTTTCAGCACTTTCCAAAAAGACTTGAGAGTTCAATTCTTTTTAAGAATTGCATTTTAAAGAGAGGTAGGATGGTGATCCTTTTGTTAACATTTAACAAAAGATTCTCCTGAAAATTTTTAGATAATAAACTGCATTTGATGAGCCTGGTTTAAAAAGGTTATTTGTGGGGAAAGGACCAACTAGCTGTATTATGGTTTTCTAGATTGTTTCCTCTAGATTGTACCCTTCTAGCTCCCTACATTCCTAGTGGGAAATACTTGCTGCAGCTGCCTTGGGCTGCACTGCAAGACTGCACGGGTGTGAGACCGTATTCTAAAACATCCAGAAATCATCAAACATGTGAGGAAAAAGGGGAAAAAGCCTCAACCCCTTTGGGATAATAGAATGTAAAATTGCCTTTCGTAACTCAATCTTAATAAAAATAAAAATAGGAGGTACCATGACTTGTCCTATTGCAACCTAGTTGTCAAAATAACTGTTATTCTTTTTTGACACAACTATCCTCAAAAACTGAAATTATTTTTCCCTTTAAAGACATTGAGTTCTATTCTATTTTAGCCTGCTTTGAAATGGTTAGACTTGAAAACATATTTTACATGCCTTTGTGTGGTAGTATTTATGTGTATGACTGATGCCATCTATTTTATCTTAACTTTTTGAAAAAGTCCTATGTTTTTCAAATAATTTTAATATTTTTCACTATCATACTGTTCTTCAAGTAAACAGATTTCAGGAACTAAAAAATATTATAGTTGGGATTATCCGACTTTGTAATGTTTGTATTAGTATGACTTTTACTAACAGATGTTCTATCCTTGTAAAGCAAAATAAAGCAAATTATGATATTAGAACCAAATTATAAAATTTCTTTGGCTAAAGTTTTCCATATATATCTTGTGTATATTTAGTAAGCATAGAAAGCGAGCATGATTATGTCATGTATGTTTTTCACTTAGAGCCCACAAAAGCTTTTTCCTAAGTATGTTGTGAGTAATTAGCTCCTAAAATTTTTATGAGGAAAATTCTTCTAAGTTTTCTTGATATGATGTTCCTGTCATTTTGAGTAACCTTTGACAATGTTGATAGTTTCTTTTCAGATATCTGATTTGTAGATACTTGTAACCTTGCCTTTGAACTAATTAATAACTATCCATCTGTGATAAGAAAATATAGATTACCTGCTAATAATTAAAACTTACTTTTAGCCAAATACATTTTGTTTTTAACAATGAGTAGTCAATTGAATTATACTAAGTACTTCAAGTAAACATATATTCCCTATAACCTTTTAATATCTTTAAACATAAAACTTCCTGAATTCCAGCATCAACAGTTAACTATAAAGTTTATTGAGTCATTTATTGTGCAGGTGTACACCCAAAGTCTGTATGTTTCAAATAAGAAAAATATCTTAACTGGAAGTCCTGTATTTTAGTTCCCAAAGCAGTGACACATGGCAGTTCTTTAGGAAGCTGATTCTTTTGCATATAAGGATGGTGCAGAGTCCATTTGTATCCTTTTATGTTTATTTTACTTTCTCAAAAATAAAATGTCAATTAAAAAAATCTTGATATCTTTTCAATAAAAAGGCTAGCAAAAAATAGCATAAGTCTGGAAGATCAGTGACTAATGTTTTTATACAATACAGTCTCTTTAGGACAACAACAAACATTTCTTGAAATTTAAAAGTTTCTATGAAATTCATCATTTCTTTTCACTTGGCATCATATGAAAATGATAAACATCTAACAAAAATTTTATCTTGATCGTAATAAACTATATTAATAATATAATCCAATGTTGTCATTTAAGTCCTGCCTAGGACAAGATGGGATACAATTACAAGTATAAATAATTCCATTATTTTTGTAAAATTTGGTTTGTGTTCAGTGTGGTGAATAATACAAAACTCTAAAAATCTCTACAAATACAATTTTTTTAAATTATGGTTTAAATCTTAGTTTCGTTGGCTAAATATAGATAGCAAAAGATTGTCCTAAGAAGTACAAGAAGGGAAAAGTAGAAAACACTGTTGTAAAAAAAAAAAAAAAAAAGAATAAAATACAACTGTCAAAAGGATCTTGTTTAACAAGTCACACTCTTCCTGATAACTTCCTTCCAAATATTGTATGTTTCTATGTGTATCTAACTTTCCCTTTTAACACACCCATCTTTTTTCCTTCATAAAGCATGAATACTTTTCAAATTTGAAGCACATGAGTAGTCAATACTATTTGGCTACTATAAAAAAAAATAAGGCTAGACAACTCCAATTAAGCCCTCCCATTACTTAGTAGTTTTGTTATTTAACATCATACTTCAATTCTCTATATTTCACTGAGAAACCTTTTATATTAAAGGACATTTCATTTTAATATGTAACAAAGATTAGCCAATTCTCAGTAGTCATATAGTCCCTTATATATTCAAATGTTATGAGTTCACTCAACTTTTTTCCCCTCCAAGTTAAATAATCCTAATAGTTTAGGTTTTTAATGTCTTAATTTGTCCAAGAAATACACATCTTCATGGACTTATTTATGGGTTTTTTTTTTAATCACTTAAGTTCAGCAGTAAAATTACAAAGATTAAAGGTAAAAAAAATAACAATTTTAGAACATATTCCCCCAAGATTTGGAGCAACACAGTAGATGAAGCAGAAAAAGCTGTTCCAGATGGCAGGAAACATAAAGAAGTCTGTAGGCATGTTCTCTCATAGGAAGATGTCTGATGGACCAGGAGTGGGCTGCATTAAACAGAAAACTGTGTATAAAGAAAGGTAGACTTGGGGGAGGGAGGCATGCAGAATCTCTGGAAAGTTGCTGGTGGTGGTGTTTCAAATAAAGACACTATTATCAATGTGATTTTAAAATGGTATTTGAAGATAGAAGTTATGTAATCACTTGCCTTTTTATGTGCCAGAATTCATAAACTTCAAGAATCCTAAAGAAGAAAAATCATTTTAGTTATGGAAAAGGAAAGGGTTTATCTGACAGGTAGTGGAAGTGAAGAATCTCTATGTAATAAAAACGTTAGAAATCAAGAACACCAGAGTAGACGCTTGGTGAGGAAAGAGAATGGATTTAAAAGAATAAGATCTGAACTGTCAGAATGACGACAAGTCAAACTTGAGACTCACATAAATAAAGTCCAACTCAAAATTGAGAATGAAGTCAATTTATTAATAGATTTAAACTGACTTCGTAACCAAAAAATGGCCTTCCCACTTCCTGAATTCCTATAGAAGGTCTATCTAATTAAAAAACTTTATTTGTAAATTGCTTTTGTTTTTCTTTTTCTGCTTTAATCCCTTTGATAGATATATACATTTACTGGAAAAATGATTAACTAGCACAAACAAAACAGTTATAAAATTTAAAATAATATAGCAAATAGTTTAAGATATGTGTGCTAAAGTTTTAATAATACGATTTTGGGATTCTTACCTACAAATCCTGTTGCACTCGTTTTTATGCTTATATTTGAATGCATAAAAACATAAGTGCAGATGAAATAGCTATGTTGGATTTTTAAATGCTTATTAAAATGTGTCAACTGACAATAACATAAACAAACTGAAATGGCTTTTAAATGAGATATCATAGTAAGAATATATGTGCTATTTCCCCTCAATAGTCATCAGAAGTTATGTCCCTGGGCATGTTCAGGGAACATCTTTCTTAGGAATGTTGAATAAGTGGTATTATAGAAGAAATAACTGTATTGTTTTTTCATTCTCCTATCCTCAGCTCTGTGGTTTGTACCTGTTACACTTTATACTTGTTTTTGTCATTCAGTGTTTTAGACTTTTTGGTAAGTGCTGAGCACATGTGTATTCCTGTATTTTAGTTTTTTCAAAGAGTCTCTATAAAATTCCCCTTCTCTTCCATCACTGAAACTTTAGTTTCCAGTGGTACCCCAAGTACTAGAAGTATGATATGTAATTAACTGAAAAAAAATTCTCTCAGTTTGGACATATCCTAAGAACTCTAAAAAAAACATAAAGATGAATCTATTGTTTGATTCTTCTAGTTGGGACTGTCACACATTAAAATCTTAAACATATTCTCAGCTGTCCTGTTTATTACACAAATGACCTGGGAAACAGTTCATACACTTGGTGTGCCAAAGGAAGAAAACACTACTTTCTTCCCTCTCTCTCTCCCTTCTGTCCTCTCTTTCTCTACTTTTCCATAAGGAAAGAAATGAAATACCAAGCAGCAAGTATTTGCTGTTTATACAGTGTATATCATAAATTTTTTGCAATTATTTTTGTACCTTTTAAACTCTAATTGTAAAATTTCCAGGACTGAAATCTCTGTTAATATTGCTTAACTTTATTTCTTTGAGATATTTAGGCATCTCATTATTTTCATTTTCAGATTCCATCATACCTATCTTTATTTCATTTTCAGATACAGATCCCACTACATCTCAAAATAAAAATTTTTAAGAACTTATGTTAAACACACAACTAACTTCTATGGCACAGTAGCAAAGACATATTTTTATAATGTCTATTAGCAGGAACTCTTCTGCTAGAATAATAATTATAAAAGCAATTTCCTCTTTCAGTCATCCCTATTTTTTCTTTTCATTATTTCATACTCTTTGCTTTTCTTTACCACTAATGATATTGTAATAAAAATGTATTTTTTTAAATGTTAAGAGAAAAATAATAAAGAACTTCCAAGTTCTGATAGCCTAAACTACTTCTGTGAAGCTGTTTCATTTTCCTGGACAAAATTATTTGAGTTGATGTAGTAACCCAAAGTCAGCCTCTAACATCTGTCCCTTGCCTCCATGTGCCACTCTTATTACTTAGGTATCTTCATTACAACATTCTTACTTCCTCTGTGTGTTAGCGGAAGGACTATCATTTATACACTGGCTTATATGTCATAATGTACTCCATTCCAATACATGTATTTGCCCAGCTCATCATGAGCTGATCCTGTCTGGAAATCAGGTCACCATAACTAGAGAGCAATTTTTAAAACCTCCTTATTACGAAAAAACTGTTCAAAACAAGTAAGGAGAATAGAAATATGATCCTCTCCACTTCCTGGAACTCAATTCCCAGCATTCACAATTACCCATATTTTGACAATTTGGTTTCACCTAGCCTCCAAGGCAGAGCTAATCCGAGGCAGCAGTGTCCCCCTCCAGCACCTACACTGGAAAGCAAAGCTTTGCAGCTTGGCCAGTCTTCAAAAATGAGCAAGTTGTAAAATCTGGCTTTATTTAGCAGCAAGTACCTCAGATTATTGAATAGACTGCAAGAGATAAGAATCATTGACTGTATGTATCTTTCAAAAATTGTTTTATTCATGATGGAACTTGTGCATACTCACAAGAGAAAAAGAGAGACAGCCTCCACTGTCCAGCCCTTGGGCACTCACTTGCATACCCCACATAGTTCAGGCTGTCCAGGCCAAGGATTTGAACCGTGATCACTATCTGATCTAGCTGCCATTGAGCAGCACATTAACACTGTGCTATACAGCTGACCCTACCTTTCAAATTTAACTACAAACAAATTCACATTTCTGAAATAGAAACAATTTATATACTTATTATATATAGATTACATTTTGGTGTCTTACTCTAATTACTTTTAGTACAAAATGTATAGATTTTACAAATACTACCAGCAACAAAATCTGCCAAGTTTTGTTTAGTAACTGCAAAATAGTAAGATAAAATTTTGTGAAATAATCACTTCAATGTGATATAGATTTGTGTGTTTTTGCAAAACACTTTTTGGAGTGAAGTTATGAGTTTTATATTTTAAAAATTATCTAATTTCTAACAGGTTAGTTTTGGCTATACCATGTTAACGGGTGAGAAGTTTGAGTCAAGAAATCCTCTAGCCACAATTAAACGGAAATTTAACAAACTAGAGTCAAGAGTTACACTGACTCCAGAAAAATGTATAGTGTGTAGCATTTTTCCTTTCCTTTTAGTTTTTTAGACTACAAACTTATATTGTCATTCTCCAAATGTTTAGTTATTTTTAGTAAGATATTTATGCTTCAATACATTAATATTTGGTGTCTATAAATCAGGTCACCATAACTAGGGAGCAATTTTTAAAACCTCTGTTATTAAAAAAACATTTAAAAAAGTAAGGAGAATAGAAAGATGATCTCCATCTCCCGGAATTCAATTCCCAGCATTCACAATTATCTATATTTTGACAATTTGGTTTTACCTAGCCTCCCTAACCACTCCCTTTCTTGTTTAAATATTTTTAAGTAAATTTGATCATTACCCCTGTAAATAATTTGTGTAGTCCAGAACCAAGTTCCTGCCTTAGCTTTTTAAATTGGTTGAATGACTCATTTATCTATTTCCTCATATATTAAACATTTTTTGAACATCTGTCTTCCATATTCTAGACACTGTATTGAGCCCTGGAAATTAATTGGCTGGGTGAATTAATTAGGATTCTCTTTAGGACATTCTCTAATGATTAGAGATATAAACTGCTACAAATAGGGCCATATTTCCTGCATAAACCCCATCCATGATGTGTCACAACCTTGAGACTGTTCTTAGAATGACACGTGAGGTCTTTCATGATCTGCTCCCTTTAAACTCAACTTTATCCACTGGACTACAATCATTCTAAACCCCTTCTACATAAAAATATTTAGCTTTTCAAACATTTCTTTAGTTTTTTACACTTGTTGGCATCTCTTTCTATAATTTCATATCCATGCCAGGCCAAGTCTCATGCAGTCTTCAAGACATAGCCCAGTCATTGCCTCTTTGGGCCACCTATCTTGTGCCTGTCTTCCCAGCAAACAGCTAGGTGGTCATCCTTTGTGCATCCAGAGGCTCTTCCTCATGATTCTATGTAACATTCAGTTTATGTAATTCTGATGCACTAACTAAATTAAGGGATATTTTTAGAATAGTTTCTGAATTTTGGATTTATGCATTGCCATTATGTGAAGTAATTCAGAATATGCAACAGGTACTTAAAATGATACCAGTTTGCCATAATTTCACAAGGCTAGCAGAAGCACATGAAACCATTCATAGTTTTTATAGAAAGGAAGGAAACAAAGTATGTTGTATTTAAAAGAAATAACAGAACACCAGAATATCATGTGGCATATGGATATTGGCCCTGCCCTTTTATTGTTTTCATGACAGTATTATTTGAATATATTATAAAGGAATGATAAAAGAAGGTCATAGTATACAAAATAATGGTAAAATCAAGACTAACATAAAGCAGAGGACATCAAATCCCTTCTCCCCTCTCAAATTCCTTTTTGCTTCTTAATTTTCATATTAAGCACATTTTTCTTACATGTCTCTTTTTTATTTTTCACTATAGGGTGCATATAGGGACAGAGTGAGAGAAAGGGAAAGTACAAAATCACCACCCAGGGAGGATGGTCATACTTCAGTCCCTTCTGCAGTCTCCTTTCAGGATGTTTGGCATGTGTGCGCGTGCGCACACACACACACGCACACTCACACTCACACACAGGCCTGGCTTGCTGGACCTGGACTTGGACCACAAAGTCAGCCATGTAGGACCCAGCTGCCTTAACCTCCATTCTACCTGCTGGCCCACTCCACTTTCTAGACCTACCTCCATCTTACATCTTATGTTCTCAACAATTGGAGGAAAAACAAACATGCATATAAATAGGATACCGAGTAAATTGAATGGTGCGTCAGTCGGTACCCTATGGCAAGTGGAAAAAAGACTTTGTGTCATTATACCTGTAATTGTGGCAATTCCTCATATAGGATCACAACATTTTATAGCCAGAAAGGACCGTAGAGATTATCTAGTCCAAACCCCCTTTCAAATAAGTTAAATAGTTTGTTCAAATTCATACCCTTTCTTTGCAAATTTCAATAAGCACTGGAATCTTTTTAAGATTGTTGGTGAATGGGTAGAATAGCCAAATAGCCAAGAGAAGATTAATTTAGCTTGGTGAAGTCGACATGATTTCTGCATGAGAACTGACATTTGTTGGTTTCACTGGAGTCGTTTTAGGGGGAAAATAAGCATGACTAAGGAGATTGAGAGAGAAAGTTTATATTTAAACTTTCAAAAAGCTTTTTGACAGTGTTTCTCTATCAAAGACTATTTAACCAATCCCCATAGGAAATTGGCTTGGAGAGAATTAGAGAGAAATTAGAGTGGTTAACATAGATAGACGAGAATCAAGTCCTAATTCTGTCTGTTACTGAGCAGCCCTAAGGGAAATTATTTTACCTTGTTTAGCATCATTTTCCTACAAATAATATAAGCATGGTAATTTTACATAGTTCATAAGGTTACTTTGTGAATTGAATGAGATAATACTGTTTATAACAAAACCTAACATATATTGAGTACTTAGTACATGTCAGAGTATTTTAATGTTATTAAATATTATCTCCTTTTATCTTAACAAAGCCCTCATGAGAAAGGTACTGTTATTAGGGCCGGGAGGGTGCACGGTGTTTTAGGATGCTGGACTCCCACATGGCCAACCGCAGTTCAGGTCCTGGACCTGGTGGCTTGCTTTCTCATTTTCCCTATCTCTCTCTCACTCACTCACTCTGTCTCTCTCTAGTCAAAATTAAAATAAATAAATAACAGTTAAATAATTCCAAATAAAATAAAATGAAGGTTTTTTTTTTAAAAAGGTGCTGTTATTATCTCTCCACCTTAAAGCTGAGCGAACTGAGGCATAGAGTGGTAAGGTAACTTGTTCTGAGTCATGAAGCTGGTGAGTGGTAAGGTCAGCAATCAAACCAGGAAAGTCCGGCTGCACAGTCTTCTCTCCTAGCCAATCTCCTGCCTCGTGTTGTCAATATGTACAAACTCTTCTGCATACATAGAACTAGGTACATAATAAGGGCTTAGTAATGTTAGTTACCACTGTGTTTATTCTTTCTCCTGTGGAAAAAGAAATATATTGATATATCTAATACTGACAGGTAATTATTCCAAGCATAAGACATTCTCTTTACTTCCAGCCTAGGATGTCAAAGATGCTTAAAGAGGTTCCATGGCTCAGGGTCAGAAAAGAGTAGATAACAGAGTAGCATCTGGGGACACAAGGCTCATGATTTTTTTGTTTTTGCTTTTGTTTTTCTATTGTAGGTTCTAGTCTTTGTTCATGTTGGGATGCACACTCTTATTTGTTCTTCCTATCCTACCAAAAACATACTTAGATATGTAAGTCTGTATGTACATAAGACATAAAGCACATTATGTACATACATAATATCAATATTTTGTTTGCCCTATGGGTAAGCAAAATTTAATAAAGAGAAGTAGAGAATAGCAATAGAAGAATTTAGTCCATTCTGAGGAACATAAGCTGATGGCTGCTATCCCCAGAGTCAACACTGAAGCCTGCTGATTTTAATGTTTTAGAACATGGTAGAGCATACAAATATACACTAAAATGCATTAATTTTTAGTTAACTATAAGGTGTTTGTTTGTTTGTTTGTTTGTTTTGGAGAGCTTTTTGCTAGAGGGCGCGTGCGCTCGCCAGAAAGACAGAGAGAGACAGAGAGATAGAAAGTGAGAAGTCACCCCCAAGGGGCGATGGCCACGTCACAATCCCTTCTGCTCCATTCTCCTCTCGGGATCGTGGACATACATGCACATGCGCCCGGCGTGAGTTTAAGCCACCGGGTCTGGGACTCGAACCACGGTCGACTGCATGGGAGTTCTGGGGCTCAAACCACGGTCGATTGCATGGGAGTTCAGCAAAACAGCCATTACTATAACTGCTGGTCCCCCAACTATAAGCTTTTTTGGAGAGAAAAGAGTCAAGCCACAGATGTTAAATGGCAGAATCCTAAGATGAACTGCTAGACAAAGTATTAGTTATTTAAGTTAGTTCTTGTAAAACATTGTCCTAAAAAGTTCCTATGCCAAAAACTAATGCAAAGTGCCACAAGGAAGAGTTTCAGAAATATATGGTTTTATCCCACAGTACTATAAACTAGCATTAGGTACATTTTGAAGTTCTAGTCACCACACATCGTGGAGGACTAGAAAACATCTCAAGAAAGATCATTAAAATAATGTACAGAGACCAGCAGGTGGTGTAATGGCTACATAGCTGAAATCACATGTAGTTGACCACAGTTCGAGTCCTGGACCCAGTGGCTTAAACTCACGCCGGGTGTGTGTGCGCATGTGCCCAAGATCCTGAGAGGAGAATGGAGGAGAAGGAACTGTGGCGTAGCCATCCCCCCGGGGGGGTGATTTATTGCTTTATGTCTCTGTCTCTCTCTGTCTTTCTGGCGGGCACACACGGCCTATAGCAAAAACATCTCCAAAAAATTAGAAAATAAAAACAAATAATGTGCAGACATGGGAAGATTAACTATTGGATAAAGGGCTAAAAATATTAATTTTTTTTTTTGGAGAGATTTTTCCTATAGGGCACGTGCGCTCACCAGACAGACAGAGAGAGACAGAGAGACAGAAAGCGAGAAATCACCCCCCGGGGGGATGGCCACGCCGCAATCCCTTCTCTTCTGTTCTCCTCTCAGGATCTTGGGCATGCACGCACACATGCCCGGCGTGAGTTTTAAGCCACTGGGTCCGGGACACGAACCGCGGTTGACTACATAGGAGTCCAGTGACGTAGCCATTACGCTAACTGCTGGTCCCAAAATATTAATATTTTTGAAAATTAGGAAAGGATATAATAAAGTCAGGATGGAAATAGGATGAACACAAACTTATTCATCAAAATCTAGAATTCCAGAACCATCATGTACCTTGTTGGTTTTGTTCTTATTAAACACTAAATACTTCAGAATGTATCTCCTAAGAGAAAGAGCATCTCCTATAAGATCACTATACATGATCACATGATGAAATATAAATTGATCCTGTTATCTAACATATCATGCACACCCAAATTTCTCCCATTATCCCAATAGTGTCCTTTATTGTCCTTCCTTAGTTCCTTCCTTCATTCTCTCCCTCCCTCCTTCTCTTCCACACCTTCTCTCCCATTCTTTTGATATGGGATCTAATTAAGTATCTCACGTTGCACTTATTTGCTGTAACTCTTTACCTTCTTTTAGTCTGAAGCGGTCATCCAGCCTTTTCCAGCTTTTATGATATTGTTCATTATTAAGGGCCCAAGAAAAGAATGTTGCAGGACATTTCTCAATTTGAATGTGTTTCTTCATGATTAGGTTGAAGTTGCACATTTTTGGTAAAAAGGTTGCATAGGAAATGTATCCTGGTAAGCACTTGTCAAAGCTTGAAGGAGTTAAGATTTTGCACTGTTAAAGTCTTACTCAATCCCAAAGAATCGTTGGCATTTCCAAGAGCACACAAAGGAAGTCATATCAAAAAATTGATTTAAACGATTAAAATAATAATAAAAACCCTTAATACATGAACGCTAAATCTGTTATGAAATCAAGAGATGTTTCAGAATATCTCTTGATATTTGCAGGTGACTTTATGAGGTTATATCCATAGTTAGCTCTTACTGTTACTCTCAATAACAGAATGCTAAATTTGCAATACATATAGCTTGACTAAAAGAGGCACTTGCTAATGTCTCTGATCACAAAATCAAATTGTTAGGCATTTGCAGCATTAATTCTAAATGCACTCTTTTCTCTTGAATATATGCATAGGAATGAAAATGATGAATTAGAGGATAGTTTTTTGGTCCTGGTAGATAATCCCAAATATTTTCAAAGTAATTATACCATTTTATCCTGCTACTAGCAATTTATGAGAGTTCCAATTGTTCTGTGTTCTTGCTAACATTCAATATTTTCACTCTTTAATTTGAGCATTTCTGATGTATTGGTAGTAGAATTTCACTGTGGTTCTAATACACATTTCATCTAGAGTTAAGGAGTCAATTCTAGATTTATATGAAAGTACAAAAGATCTAGAATAGTCAAGACAATACTGAATAATAAGATGAAAAGTCTGAAAACTTATAGTACCAGTTTCCAAAACTGACCATAAATCTACCACCAGGAAGATGGTGGGGTCCAGAAAGTAGACCTACAAACATGTGGTCACTTGCTTTTCAACAATGATGCCAATTATGCAATTCAATGGGGAAGTTAAAAAAAATTTTAAGAGAGATTTTTGCTATAATGCATATACTTACCAGAGAGTCAGAGAGATACAGAGGGACAGAAAACAAGAAATCACCCCCCAGGAGGATGGCCATGTTGTAATGCCTTCTCTTCCATTCTCCTCTCAGTATCTTGGGCACACACGCACATGCATGTGACATGAGTTTTAAGTCACCAGACCCAGGACTAGAACTGCAGTCAGCCACGTGGGAGTCCATCAACATAACCATTACACCATCTACTGGTCCCCAAATTAATTTTAAATAGTGTATTAAACCCAAATGTGAAAGTTAAAAACCATAAAGCTTCTTGACAAAAACATAAGATACATCTTTATGAATGTAGGGCTGGTGACAAAACAAGACATAGAGAACATTAATCAGGAAAGAAAAGATTGATGAACTGGACATTATCAAACTTAAGAATTTTCATTCATCAAAAGACAAAATTTATAAAGTTAAAAAAGCAAGTCATATGCTGGAAGACTATTTAAAATATACATATCTGCTTAAGGACTTTTATCCATAATACATTTTTTAGAAAGCTTTTATAAATAAGTAAGCAAAAGATAACCTAATTTTTTAAAAAGGTGAAAGACTTGAATCTGATTTTTCAAAAGAAGATACTCAAATAGCCAATAAGCATACAAAAGGTGCTCGGTATCATTCTCTGATCTTTAATGGTGCCATGATCTTCTACAAGCTGTTCACACTCTCAAAACATATTGTTCTACCCTCACCCCAGCGTTCTATTCCAAAACCTAGATTGCACTCCCGTAATATGCCCCCATGGAGTCTATCTTGCAGTAGTTCATGAACTTCAACACATTGTAAATATTTTCTCTTTCAAGATTTATTTTTAAAAAATTATTTTATTTAACTTTATTTATTTGCATTTGACCAGAGAGGTACAGAACGAGAGAGAGAGAGAGAGAGAGAGAGAGAGAGAGAGAGAGAGAGAGAGAGCGAGAAGACAAGCTGCCAGGTCCAGGACTCAAACCGCAGTGGGTCATGTGAGAGTCCAGCGCCCTTAATCACCACACCATCTGCCAGCCCCAACATTGCAAATATTTTCTTGATACCTGTCCTCACAAGGAATGAAGGCAAGAATCATGTCTATAGAATCAACAAAGTACTTGACTCATGTTTAAATATACAATAAAGGGTTTTTGATGCAGGAAGGCTATTAAAAAACATGCACATAGACTGAGAATAATCAAGTCATTACTGAACAGCAGATGAGCTAGGCGAATAGACTAAATTCATCTTAGGTAAGTGGGGATGAGAAATTTGATACAACTATGTTTTTAAGAGAATAAAAATACTTCAGCCTTATAAATAATACACAGGTTAATTCAAGACATTCATCAACAGAAACACTGTGTAAAATAAGTACCCCTTAATCTACCTCCAGCAGAAATGGCTATTATTATCTGTTCATAATTTGAAATACAATTTTATGTCTATGGCTAAGAATAGTCAGGATAAGTGAAGTAGCTTCCAAGAGTAAGCTATGGGACATTCGTGTTCAGGAAAACCAGCCTTACAACATAAATGCCTCATTCCCTACTTACAGACTAACAGAAGTCAGACACCATTTCCATGAATTTAGTCTTGATTTGGGGTATTTCTTATTTACAATAGATTTAAAAAGATGAGTTTGTTTGTTGCTCTTACTGATGGGTTGTATTGTCCTAAAGATCTGCCAAAGTATTAAGCTATTAGGAAATTTAACAACGTATTTTTCTATTTTTTTTTATATGAAAATTTGTCATGACTTTCCCGACAACCCAGTATCTCCCATCCCACATGCTCTTCTGTAGTATGACCTTGCCACTTTCCCATTAAGAGGTGAAATTTATGTCCCCTGACTTTGAATCTAGGTAGGTGTGACTGCTCCAAACTATAGAAAATGGCAGAAATTGTGGTACATAACTTTTTAGGGAACCAGCAGTTAGCGTAATGGCTATGTCGCTGGACTCCCACGTAGTCCACTGCGGTTCCCGTCCCGGACCCGCTGGCTTAAAACTCACGCCGGGCGCGTGTGCGTGCGTGCTCAAGATCCCAAGAAGGAGAATGGAGGAGAAGGGATTGCCGTGTGACCATCCCCCCGGGGGGTGATTTCTAGCTTTCTGTCTCTATGTCTCTCTCTGTCTGGCGAGCGCACGCACCCTATAGCGAAAACCTCTCCAAAAAAAAAAAAAAAAGAGAAGTTTATTTATTTAAATACACTTTAAAGAAGTGTCTTCCATAAGCAGGAGAGACAAGGAGAGGGAAAGAGCACCCCCAATAGGGTCTTGATGCCAAGATTCACTCCACCTTCAGCCAGCACCAGGTCATAGGCATGTGCATGCTTGGTAAACCCAGAGAAGTCTCTGGACGTGAATCTGGAAACTTTCTATGTGGGTCAGCCTCACAGAGTATCATATTTTATCACTGTACCACCAACTGGCTCTTGGTACATAATTTTTGAGGCTAGGTCATAAAAGGCCTAGCAACTCCCATGCAGTTCTCTTGAAAAAATTGTTGTAGGGATGTTCCCTTTTCAGAACACACTTACCTTACTGTGTGAGTCCAAATGGAACAGCCACACATAGCTACTCCAGCTAACCGTCCCAGCTGAGCTCCATCATCATGTTAGCCCAGCACAAACACAAGACGTGTTGTGAAGGAGCCTCTAGATAATTCTACCTGCCAAACTTGTAAGTTACTCCAAGTAATTTGAGACTTTTCTTAAGAATTCACAGGCAAAAGGGACCAGCAGTTAGCGTAATGGCTATGTCGCTGGACTCCCACGTAGTCGACCACAGTTCAAGTCTCGGACCCGGTGGCTTAAACTCACACTGGGCACGTGTGCGTGCGTGCCCAAGATCCCGAGAGGAGAATGGAGGAGAAGGGATTACGGCGTGACCATCCCCCCTGGGGGGATTTCTCGCTTTCTGTCTCTCTGTCTCTCTCTGTCTGTCTGGCGAGCGCATGCACCCTATAGCAAAAACCTCTACAAAAAAAAAAAAAAAAAGAATTCACAGGCAAAATAAAATGGTTATAGTTTATATCTAAGTTTTGGGTGGTTTGTTATGTAAAAGTGGTACATTACAGTTGTTGAACAAGTACTTAAATATTTCAGTATTGTTAGGGAAACACCTCTACTAAAGATATTTAAAAAAAATTTTTTTTAGGTTTTTGCCTCAGGGCTCATGTGCTCCCTGGAGAGACAGAGAGAGAGACAGTGAGAGCAGAAGTGAGGAATTGCCCCCTGGGGGGGATGGCTATGCTGCAATCCCTTCTCCTTTATTCTCCTCTCAGGATTGCGAGCATGCACATGCACACATGCTTGGTGTGATTTCCAAGTTGCCACGTCCAGGACTTGAGCCATGGCTGGTCACATGGGAGTCGAGTGCTTTAATCACCACACCACCTCTGGCCCTTAGGAAAGATTTTTTTTTAAAAGAATTTATTTTTTACTTATTATTATTAATTTGCTATAGGGCGCATGTGCTCACCAGAGACAGAGAATGTGAGAAAGCAGGCTGCCAGGTCTAGGGCTTGAACCATAGTCAAGCCATGTGGGAGTCCAGCACCTTAACCACCACACCCTCTGCTGGCCCCTAGGAAAGATATTTTTTAAATACAGTGAGAATCATTATCTTCAATTCAATGATTCTTAAAGTCATTTGAGCAATAACATTTCTGAAAATTCAATGAGAGTTTTACCTCTCTTCTCAGAAAATTGCTCTTGCACAGAATTGTTTCTAAATTTTTTTTTAGATTTTTATTTGCTTATCTTTTTTGTTTTATTTATTTATTTGTTTGTTTGTTTGTTTGTTTTTGTCACAGGGTGTGTGTGCTCACCAGAGAGATCCTCAGAGAGAGAAAGTGAAAAATCACCTCCGGGGGGGATGGCCACACCACAATTCCTTCTCTTCCATTCTCTCCTCAGGATTTTGAGCACACTTCCACACAAACCTGGCATGATTTTCGAGCCAATGGTTTCAGGACTTGAACTGCAGTTGGCCAATGAGAGTTCAGTACCTTAACCACTATGCCACCTTCTGGCCACTAGGAAAGATATTTTTAAAATACAGTGGTAGTCATCATCTTTAACTCAATGATTCTTAAACTTGTTTGAGCAACAACACTTCTGACAATTCAATCAATGTTTTATATCTCTTCTCAGAAAAGTGTTCTTGCAGAGATTTTTTTTCTTTTTTTAATGAATTTTCCCCCTGCAGAGTGTGCACTCATTGGAGAGAGACAGAGAAGGAAAATGAGAAATTACCCCTCAGGAGGGAGTTAATGCCACAGTCCCTTTTCTTCCATTCTTCCCTCAGGATTTTGGGCACACATGCACATGTACCTGGCATGATTTTCAAGCCTCCAGGTCTGGGACTTGAACTGCCTAGGTCATATGGGAGTCCAGCATCTTAATTACTATACTACCTGCTGGCCCTGCTCCTTTGTTTTTAAATTTTAAGAACTCCAGGACCTTATCCCCTCCTGGGATGAGAACCCAGTTCTAAGAGACAGTTTGGCTATTTTTTTTTTTTTTTTTTTGAGAGGTTTTTGCCATAGGGCGTGTGCACTCGCCAGAGAGAGAGAGAGAGAGAGAGAGTGAGAAATCACCCCCCAGGGGGGATGGCCACGCCGCAATCCCTTCTCCTCTTACGATCTTGGGCATGCACGCACACGCGCCCAGCGTGAGTTTTAAGCCACCAGGTCCGGGACGCGAACCTTGGTCGACTACGTGGGAGTCCAGCAACATAGCCATTACGCTAACTGCTGGTCCCAGTTTGGCTATTTTTAATAGACTGGTCAGTTGTTTTGATTAATACTAAGAACAATTTAAATACTTACTAAAATGTACTGATATTTTACTCAACTATAGTATTTTCTATCTATATTTATTAAAAGCTTATTATTCTTTTGTTTATTTTTAAAGAAAGATTTTTGCTATAAAGTGCATGCGCTTGCCAGAGAGACAGAAAGAGAGAAATAACCCCCGCAGGGGAATGGCCACACCACAATCCTCTTGGGATTTTGGGCATGCACGCACATGCACCCAGCGTGAATTTTAATTCACTGGGTCCAGGACTCAAACCGCCGTTGACCATTATGCCATGTGGTTGACTTTAGGGACATCTGATCTTACAACATTAAGTTTGATGTTAGTTGTGGGCTTTTGTCGATGCCCCTTATCACATTGAAGACATTCTCTTCTTTTCCTAGTGTGCTGGAATTTTGTTGAATGTTTTTTCTGTACCTACTATATGATCATATGGTAATGAATTATATTGATAGATTTTCTAATGTTAAGCCAACTTTGAGGTTCCAGGAAAAACCTCACTTGAATCCACTTTTTTCAGTTGCTAAAATTTTGTTAAGAAGTTTTGCATCTCTGTTTATGAAAAATACTAGTCTATAGATTGAGTTTTGTAACAGTGAAGTGGGCTTCACAGAACAAGTTAGAAAGTATGTTTTCCTTTTTAATTCTCTGGCAGTTTTATAAGATTGTTATCTTCCTTAACTTGGTGTTTTTTTCTCCAGAAATATTTTAAGTTAAAAAGTCAAGTTATTTAATAGATATGCCTATTAAAATGATCTATGACTTCTCATGTGAACTTTGTTCGAGTGTATAAACGTTCCCTTTTATACAGTTCTGTGCCCTGCAAGCTCTAGCAGCCTGGCTTCCTTGGTCTCTCATTGAGGCCTCCTGAACTTGAAGGAGATCCCTCGACTCTGCCACGATCTGGAAGCCGTTTCTAGGCAATGAGCTGGGATCAATGTGCATCTCCTTTGTTCCTGTTCTTTTAGGATCACTGTTCATTGCCACTTGTCTGACTTCTTGAAAATTAAGGTTTTATGTTTTATTCAGTAAAACATATTTGTTATAGGCAGAAGAATAAATTCAGTCCCTGTTATTTCACCGTGGCTGGAAGCAGAATTCCATTCTTCAACTTTTTGGGTTTTTTTAAGATTATTATTTCCAGAGACAGAGATACCTCTGACAAGGTCTTCACACCACGCTCCCTCCCCTAGCCCTGTAGCCAACCAGGATCACAGGCATGTCCATGGACACACCCGGCATGTTAAAATGGACCCAGAGTGCAAACCCTAAGTCTTTTCATATGGCCTCCAACTTCCTGAAGCAGCACCCTTATCATTTGCTCTGCTGTGGCTTGGCTCCAACTGAAACTTTTAAAGCATTTAACATTCAAATCTAACCAAGTTATCTCTCTTACATTATACCTTTTTTTTTTAGTAATACTTTGAAACTGTGACATACTAAAGAAAAACAACAACAACAAGAAAAACATTCGACTTTCTCCAAGGAGGAGTGAGAAGGAAGCTTTCCACTGTTATCGTCAGCTCAGTTCTCGACTTACGTAATTTCCACCCATCAGCTTCATAAAAGGTCTTCAGTGTAAGTTATTGGGATCAATTTGACATAAGACTTTGTATGATGAATGCATTCCCTAATGGTTAAAGAAATAAGTCTATGCAAAAGAGCTAACTACTGTACCTAATTCTTCTTCACTACTGCAGTATTATTTGCAGAAAAGCTTGGAAACCAGTCATATTCTCTTTTGTGTCCTTTTTTTTTTTTCCTGCCAATGGGGTAACTAACTTGGAATGTCATAAAGACATGTTTTTAACCATTTAAAAGAGGAAAAATATAAGATTTTCAATTACTTTTTGTTTTTTAGATATTTTTGCTGTAGGGCACATGTGCTTACCAGAAAGACAGAAATACAGAGAAAGAAGGAGAGAAATCACCCCCCCCACACCCCGGGGGTGGGGGGGGGGGAGATGGCCATACCACAGTCCCTTCTCCTTCATTCCCCTCTTGGGATTTTGGGCTTGCATGCACATGCTCTCAGGTGCTGGGCCCAGGACTTGAACTGCACTCAGCCATGTGGGAGTCTAGCGACATAGCTGCTATGCCATCTGCTGGTTGGTCCCCACAATCACTTACATAATGTATGTATTCACCTACCAAAAGTACAGTGAAATCAAATGCAAAAATTTGAACCTTAGAAAAATTTTAGGTTTGATTTCAATGTGGACCGTGATGACAGACCGTCTATTACCAAGGGCTTTTACATCCCTGTTGCATACTGGTGTGTACCCTTCTGGGGTTTACTAGAGGCTGACAAAGCTTTTCTCCTCTGCTATTTTATCCTCGCAAGCCTATACCTCCTGGTAGGTGAGAAAAATCATTTTATGAAAGTGATATAGACTGTAGTGGCAGGGAAAATGCTGTGTTCACAGCAAGTTCATAACACATGTGAAATTGCAAAATAGTTTCTTAACCCAGGACCAGCTATATAGGAGCTTTTGACAGAGTAAACATCTTAAAATTGTATGCCAAACGTTTATGCATCTATATTTTGTCAACCCAAGAATTAACCAGAGTGTGTGTGTGTGTGTGTGTGTGTATGTGTGTGTAAAGTAGTTCACCCATAACAACAGAGTGAGTAATATAACACAATAAAAAGTATTTCAGTATGGAGGTACTTCCTTTTATCACTGAAGCATTTGACTATGTTATTAATATTTGGGAGTATATCTGACTTCCCACTTGCCCATACAATAAATAGAATTATAGATTCTGAATTTTTCTACTAAGTCTAAGCCATTTGTCTTTTCTGTTTATTTTTGGTGAAAAATCATCCCTTGTATATGTTTATTCCAAACTTATTACCTTAAGTAATTAATTAAGATTGTCCATTATATCCATTGTATTGGGTAAAGTATTTTCCTCCCCAGAAAGAAATTATTATTTATGCAATATGGATAGAAAATGTCAGGATTAAAAAAAAAAAGCTAAATTTAATATTAGCAGTTATAATCTCAAAAGCAGTACATGATGAGAGGAAAATACTTTTAATGTGTTCTCTTAATTTATCAATCACAGTATTAATGACAAAGACAAGACACTCTGGTCATGCTTATGAACAATGGTGGGCAGTTGGTGGCATGGGTAGCAAAAACAACAAGCTGCAGTATCTTAGCATCCTATGGAGACTATTTTAAGATCCATCCCTGAAACTTAAGCAGATCAAAGGAAGTGAATCTGATCTGTTAGTGTCAAGCTACAACATTCCACACTGCTTTTTACTAGGATCCTGCTAAGCAAAGGTATTTAATTACTTTTTAAAAATTAAATATCTTTACATAATGAAGTTTTGCTTTATTTAAGGTCATATTGACAATGATATATTGTGACTAATTATTTTTAAAACAAAAATAAGTATAAAAGACAGCTATATATTCTTTTTTTTTCTTCTTTTTTTGGAGAAGTTTTCGCTGTAGGGTGCGTGCGCTCGCCAGACAGACAGAGAGAGACATAGAGACAGAAAGCGAGAAATCACTCCCCAAGGGGGATGGTCACGCCGTAATCCCTTCTCCTCCATTCTCCTCTCGGGATCTTGGGCACGCACGCACACGCGCCCAGTGTGAGTTTTAAGCCACCGGGTCCGGGACATGAACCGCGGTGGACTATGTGGGAGTCCAGCGACATAGCCATGACGCTAACTGCTGGTTCCCTATATTCTTTTTTTTTTTTTTTTTTTTAAGAATTATTTTATTTAACTTTATTAGTTTATTTACTAATTTTTAAATTTGATCAGAGAGGGAGAGAGCCAGAGAGCAAGAGATAGAGAAAGTAAGAAAGCAAGCCACCAGATCCAGGACTCAAACCACAGTTAGCCATGTGGGAGTCCAATGCCCTTAACTACCACACCACCTGCTGACCCCAACAGCTATGTATTCTTGACATAGAACACAAATCTAGATAGGCTGTGGGATTCAATTACTTGAGAGATTCTAAAATAAAAAGTCCTAATACAGTTGCAACTGTGAACTAGAGATCACCTTAATATTCTCAGGCCAATTGATACTGAAAGAAAAGCAATGGTATTTGAGGCCCACTACATGGCTGATTAAGTTTACTATTTTCTTTTCTAAAGATCTTACCAGTAAAGCATAAAGTTTTCAACTCTTACAGAATTGGGTCATTCAAACATTTTAAAGTTGGAGACTTTTTCTCTTTTCAATTCCAATCAATTCCCAATCGAGAGTTTAAAAGGAGTCCCTAAAGTGGCAATGCAACTCATTTAATTATTACTGATTACTTTCAATAGACATCCTGGTGGGACTCTTGAATAAAAGAAACTTAATTTTTTTTCCTAAAAATGATGATTTAAAAATATGGTAGCAGGGGACCAGCAGTTGATGTAATGGCTATGTCACTGGACTCCCATATAGTCGACCACGGTTTGAGTCCCAGATCCGGTGGGTTAAACTCACACCAGGCACATATGCGTGCGTGCCCAAAATCCTGAGAGGAGAATGGAGGAAAATGGATTGTGGTGTGGCCACTCTCCCTGGAGGGGTGATTTATCATTTTCTGTCTCTCTTTCTCTCTGTCTTTCTGGTGAGCGCACGCACATGCCCTATAGCAAAAACCTCCCCCCAAAAAAGAAAAATAAGGTAGCAGAAACTTGCACAATGTTATTCAATAATGTGTATGAACTAATCATGTCCTGGAAGTTTTTGAAAATAAAGAGAATACAGTTATTTCTTAAGCAACACTGCTGGACCTGGAAGTATTTAATCCAACATTATTACTATTAATATTACAGTTTTGGACATGTGTATTTGAAAAAAACATGCTCTTGACTCAATTGATGAACTGTTAGGAACACACACACACACAAAAAAAAGAAATACATGCATCCCTCAGTTGTAAGTTGTTGGTAATTTCAACAGACCTCATCCATTTTACAGTAGCTTTCAAGGGGGAAAAGACTAAATTAAATAAAAATAATTTCTCTTAACTACTGATAATATTACTCTTTTATCTACATACTTACTTATTTTTTCTTTTAGAAGCAAATCAAAATTTGAAAACAAATCTTCTGATGTCTCAGAATTTTTCAAGATTATGTTAGGCTATTGTTAATTATGGATAATACCAAGGAAACCTGACACATTTCATAATCCATACTCAAACCTTGACCTCTTTAGTATCCTTAGGCTTGATGGGAATTTCTAGGCATATTAAAGAATACCAGTGTTTTTCCTGCACATCCTATTTGGGTAAAATCACAGGGATTTTTTTAAAACTTTATTATTTATTTCTTTATTTTAATTTGCCCAGAGAGGGAGAGAAAGAGAGAGAGAGAGAGAGAGAGAGAGAGAGACAGAGAGGAAGCCACCAAACCCAGGACTCAAACCATGGTCGACCATGTGGGAGTCCAGCACTCTTAACCACCATGCCACCTGCCAGCCCGTTGTTTTTTTTTTTTTTTTTTTTTTTTTAATTAAAAATTGCTTTTCTTACAAGCCAGCTGGAAGCTTTTGACAGAAATAATGTTCAGTGCTTTAGAAGGGTCTCATTTCACATAAGCAAGATCCCAATACAACTTAAAATTCAAACAGTAAGTAACTGAGTTGAACAGATTCTTTCTATACACAGCTTTGCACATGTGTAGACAGTGACAACTCCCTCTTATGTTCCCCGATAGCTAGTGAGTTTTTAGGAAAACATTACTGTAAAATATATTCTAACTCTAGACACATTAAATGTGAGAGAAAAGATCTAGAACTGAGACAATCAGGTGTCTTAACGTTTTTATTTTTCCTATATTATGTGTCAGCTGAGTTCTCTTTTATGTTTTCATCACACTTTTGAATGTTATAGCTATGGCAGCATATTGAAAGGGTTAAGGACTTGAAGAAACGCTAAATAATTATGACATACTCAATGGCAACCGTATCGTAGTGTCTCATAACTACGAAAGCAGAGACGGCTATCAGAAAGCTCAGGTTTTTTTTTCCAAACTATGTTATTGATGTCTTCACCATGTATTCTGTAATACTCACTATGTAAAGTTCTTAAGTTCTTGCATCTTCCAATGATGCATGTTTTTTTTTTCTTTGATGCCAGCTTAGTGTTATTATTGCAATGCTGTTTGTTGTTGCTCTAAGCTTTTCCAGCTCAGCGCCTCATCTAATAGACAGCACCTTAACCGTGTAAACCTCACCATGTATTAGCTGTTAGTTGGTGGGGGATTTTACATATATAAATAACCTAGCAAAAAGAGAATTAAATTGGGACACATAATCAAAGAAAATACTAAACCAAATCATAAGTAAATCAGGGACCTAGTTAAGTCTCAGGAAGGAGGCTCTGGACCAATGTTAGATGTGGATGAAAGGACATTCTCTAGAAGAGTGTTAGGCAGCCACTTACTGATGTCCCCTACAGCACAAGAAATTACGTTTACACATTGTTTATTATCTGCGAAGACTTTTCCAGCACTTCGTGTTGGAAAATCTACAATACAAATACTGTGACTGTTCAATAGATAAAAGTATTGCAATGGTGTGTTTTGAAATTTGGCTGTTTAATGCTGACTTTGAAGGTTTAAAAAGTTACTAGACTTTTAAAAATTACACTGATATTAAAATATCTATGTCTCGATTCCTGTGGTCATTTGCTTTATCATTTACCATGTCAAAATTATAAATATGAAGTATTTTGAAATTTAACTAATTATATAGTCTAAAGAAGGGCAAAGAAGTCAGAGTATTTCTTGATTTTCCTATTTTTGTTAATGAATATCTAAAAAACAAGAGGAGTTAAGGAATGTTGCTCCAGATGAAATAGAAAGAAAACCCAACCAATCAATAATAACAAAAAATTGAAGGTTTTTTTTTTTTTTTTTAAGTGAACTGGTGACATAAGAACAGAAAGGAGGAGGAAAATTATTTGAAATAATTCTTCTTCTTTTTTTTTCTTTTTTTTTTTCTTTTTTTTTTTTTTTTTTTTAGGTTTTTGCCATAAGGTTTGTGTGCTTGCTTGCTAGAGAGAGAAAGGGAAAGTGAGAAATCTCCACCTGACCCCAAGGGGTTGGCCACTCTGCAATCCTTTCTCCTCCATTCTCTTTTCAGAATTTTGGACACTCGCACAATTAGCATGATTTTTAAGCCGTTTGGTCCAGGACTTGAACTGCAGTCTATTATGTGGGAGTCCAGTGCCTTAGCTACCACACACCTGCTGTCCCCTTGGGATCACTTTTTAAAGTCAGAGGTAGTTAACCCATTTGAACAGAGAAAATATGACGGTCAAAGTTTATAGTTTGGATTGGCCCCCGTAGCACAGCCATTAAGCACTGTGACGTGAGTGGGATCCCACAAGACCTATCCAACTCAGATCTTGGCCCTGCTGGCTTGAAAAACACAGCAGGTGTGTGTGTATGCATGCCCAGGATTCTGACAGGATGGAGGAATGAAGAAGAGATTTGGGTGTGACCATGTCCCATTGGGGGTGTTCTCTCTCTTTGATGAGTGCACATACCCTGGGATAATGTAAAAAAAAAAAAAAAAGTTTATAGCGTTTAATACAATTTAATCACAATGTTCACATCAATTTTATTAGCCCCACTTGGACACATGGCTGCCAGTGGCAGAGTGTGAGTCTGAATCCAAGTCCTCTGGTAACAAATTAATGCTCTTTTTTTCTAGCTCTGTACTCCTCCCATTTAAGCTTCTTACACACTTCCTACGTGATTAGAGTGTGAAGTCTTTGCTTCTGGAACTTACTAGCTCAGTGATCATAGGCAAGTTACTTTAATTTTTCCATATCTCACATTACTCATGTATGCGAAGAGAATCATGGTATCTTTCTAGTCATTATTGATTCATTGTTAAATCAAATAAGACAGTGCTTCATAATAGCAACATTTATGCATATTAGGAATTGTTAGAATTAAAATTCATAAAGAAGAAAGGTTGAAGAGATTGCCTAGCCACTAGTTATCTTTGAGTACTCGTAGAAGCAATAGTTGGGAATAATTTCTCTTTCAATTAGGCACACATTGGGCCATTGTGGAGTCAGCATTGCACCCAGTTTATGTCTCATCACCTTGATGAGGATGCCACGAAGTGGAGAAGTGCAGAGCAGATTAATAATATGATTAAAGTGTTGAATAAATAAGACTCATGAGAAAAGATAGAAGGAGTTGGAATTAATTAGTCTGGAAACAATAATTGCATCCTAATACATGAAACATTATCATAAGTAAAATGTACACCAACTTTTATTCTTCTGCTCTTAGAAATGACTTGAAAGAAACTGGAAATACAGTAGAACACAAGAAAGAATTTACTGACAGGGCTGTTTGTTAAATATTAAAGCAGGCTATTAAAAGGTGTGGGGTCTCCTTTGCTGATGACTTTTCCGAAGAAAAGTAGATAGAAGTGAATTTGGTATGGTCAAATAGATACACTTGCAGAGAGCTAGACAAGCTAAAATTATTGCGATCTTTGAGCTCTCACAAACTCTACGTATTTTTGGTTAATTCCCCTTTATTTTATTTATTTATTTATTTTTTATTTTTTATTTATTTATTTATTTGAGAGGTTTTTCGCTATAGGGCACGTGCGCTCGCCAGACAGACAAAGAGAGACAGAGAAACAGAAAGCGAGAAATCACCCCCTAGGGGGGATGGTCACGTCGCAATCCCTTCTCCTCCATTCTCCTCTTGGGATCTTGGGTATGCACGCACACGCCCTGGCATGAGTTTTAAGCCACCAGGTCCGGGATGCGAACCATGGTCGACTACGTGGGAGTCCAGCGACATAGCCATTACGCTAACTGCTGGTTCCCCCTAATTCCCCTTAATTGATCATAAAAGGGGTAGGCAGATAATTTTTTTTTTTGGAGAGGATTTTTCGCTAAAGGGTGCGTGCGCTCGCTAGACAGACAGAGACAGAAAGTGAGAAATCACCCCCCCGGGGGGATGGCCGGATGGCCACGCCGCAATCCCTTCTCCTCTATTCTCCTCTCGGGATCTTGGGCACGCATGCACACGTGCCCGGCGTGAGTTTTAAGCCACCCAGTCTGGGACGTGAACCGCAGTCAACTACGTGGGAGCCCAGCGACATAGCCATTACACTAACTGCTGGTCCCCAAGGTAGATAATTTTTCTAATCATCCTTGTCTACATATGCAGGCCACATGGATCTGTTACCATTCTATAGTATGTAGTCTTCCTTCCTTCCTTTTTCCTCTTTTTTAAAATAAGATGGTGGGATAGGTGCAGACTCTTTGATTTCATAGCACAGTATCATCATTGAACTGAGCAATGCAAAAAACAATTTTAAATTTATTTCTTCCCATATAACATTCCTCCTTGCCCAAAACAAATAACTGCTTTAATGTGTTTGATATATGTTCTTTAATTTATATGTATCTTTGGAAATATGTAGCATTATTTTCTGTATACATGTTTTCAAATTTACATAAATAGAATTCATTTTTTTTCTTTTGTTTTTCCCAAAGTAGTATGTTTTTAAGATTTACCTTGTTTTGGGGTCCAGCAGGTGGCATGGTGGTTAAGGCGCTGGATTCCCACATGGCAGTCCATGATTCGAGTCCCAGCTATAGCGGCTTGAAAATTATGCCAAGCATTTGTGCGTGCATGCCCCAGATTTTGAAAGATAAATAGAAGAGAAGGGATTGCAGTGTGGCCATCACCTTTGGCAGGGTGGGGGTGGTGATTTCTCATTTCCCTCTCTCTGTTTCTGTTGGTGAGTTGGTGAGCACACATACCCCATGGCAAAAACCTAAATATATATATATACACACACACACATATATATATATGTGTACACACATACACACACGCACGTTGACCTCGTTTCTGACTTCTGTGTAGTATTCAGTAGTATGCATTCATAGCCTTTGTCTTCTATATTCTTCTAGTGGTACAAAGGGGTTGTTCAAATTTCTTGCTTCCATAAGCAATGTTGTGAAAAAAAATATATTCATCTTTTTGTAAGATTTGTCTCCCTTTCTCTTTAGGAGTAGGATGAGATAATCATACAGTATATGTGCAATTACTTGGCCAGATGTCCTTCAAAATGGCGGCAGCCAAGTATGAAGGCGTTCTAGTGTTCCTGCTAACTCTTAGCATTATTGAGCTTAGCGTTTTCTCCCCAACTGATTGACGTACAGTAGTATCTCATTGTTGACTTTTTTCCTACTTATTGAGATAACATACTTGTTATTTATTCACGCATTTTTCCATCTTTCTTATCTTTCCACAGTTTTAGTCTTGCTGATGCAGGCATTCCCTTTATAGTACAGCTATTATCCCCCTGTCTTCCTTAGATGTGTTCTGTTTATCTATCTATTACAACTGGCATTTAGAGTAGGAGTAAAGTGAATTTATAGAGTAATTTAGAGATAGACAACATCTTTACATTGTTAGTCACTCCACTTAAATGCAGCTCTCCATTTATTCACATCTTTTTCAATGTAGTTCAGTAGAGTTTTAAATTTGCTTCCCAGAAGACTTAGTCATTAATGATATTTCATCAGCTATGTGGTTATCCTTCCATATGTTGGCATTATTAGCTAATTTAATGTATATATTCAGCATTAACCCTGTTTATGCCCCTTATGTCTGTAGTATTTATAAATTTCTCAAGATAGGAAGGTTTGTTTACCTTGATCTGTGCAGAGTCTATACAGCTCCCTTGCAAAGTACACAGCTCAATCTAAAATTACATATTGATATGTGCTTTTGATTCAATTATTTTTCTCTTATAAAATGCTTCTAATAAAATGATAAATTCTAAGACTTAGTTCCTTTTAGAATAAGAAGTTGCTGAATCAATAATAATAGATTTAAGTAGTAGAACAATCCAGTCCCGCTCTTATATTAGGGAATTTTTAACCAGTTCCTACTAGGTGCCAGGCTAACGTGTTCTAGTGTGACCTGTGGATCTCTAGGATCCTGAGACCATTTCAGGGGTTCTGTGAGATAAGAACTACAATCAACACTTAAAAATTTTTTTGTTGCTGTATTATTTCACTGATGTACAAAAAACAATCGTGGGTAAAACTGCTAGTGTTTTAGCATGAATCAAGGCTGTGGCACCAAACTATACCAGTGGTCATTGTAGCATATTCTGTAAAAAGATAACACACATTTTATTTATTAAGAGTATCTTTGAGGACTGTCCCATGGTCTGGTGGTTAAAGGAGCTAGATCCCATGTGGCAAACCATGCTGTTGGAATCCTACAATCAGTGGCTTGAAAATTGCACCAGGCACATATGTGTGCATGCCCCAAATCCCAACAGGATGAATAAATCAAAAAGAAGGATTACCCCTCTTATGAGTGCATGTGCCCACTGGCAAAAATAAAATAACAGAAAATGCCCTCGAGGAAGCAGTAAAAATGATTAATGTTATTAAATCCCAACTCTTGAGTATGTCTTTTTCATATTTTGTAATAAAATGAAAAGTTGTATATGTTGAAGTATGGCTATCTTCAGAAAGGAACACTTTTGCCACTATTTGAAAGCCACATTTATTTGTGAAACATTATTATTCTTTGAAGGAACAACTGGGTGACAAACCATGATAGTTCAAACTTCAGTATTTTGCCAACACTTTCTCAAAAATGAGAAAAGTGAGTCTGTCATTTTGAAAGAAAAAACTGATAATATTTGGTGCCAATAAAAAAATGAAAGCTTTCAAATGAAAATTAGAATTTTGGGAAATTTTTACCCACTACTATGAACTTGACAGCTTCCCAACACTTAAATACTCTTGATGAGATCAGAACAAATGTGCTTTCTTTTTTTATATTGTACAATAAAATGTGTTAACATTTGAAAACTCTTGAAAAACTAGTGAACCAACCTTTTTCCAAAGGAAAAATTCATGAAGTTACAAAATCATGCATAGGTAAACCTCTCTCAGCTCTCCATTTTTCTCAACTGATGATGACTGCTATTCCTATTTCTCCTTTTTTTTTTTTTTCTTTTTTGGAGAGGTGTTTGCTATAGGGTGCTTGTGCTCTCTAGAAAGACAGGGAGAGACAGAGAGACAGAAAGCGATAAATCTTCCCCCAGGGGGGATGGCCATGTCGCAATCCCTTATCCTCCATTCTTCTCTTGGGATCTGGGGCATGCATGCACATGACCCCACGTGAGTTTAAGCTACCGGGTCCAGGACTCAAACCACGGTCGACTACCTGGGAGTCCAACAACATAGTCATTATGCCAACTGCTGGTCCCATCTATTCCTATTTCAATCAAAAGCAAGCTTCCACTTCTTTGGCCATATCTGCTAATCTCCTACAAATAGAGCCTCCTGATTAACTCCTGATTGCAATGGATGAACTATTTGATGTCCTACCTATAACCACCACCTCCATCTGAGTTCCGGATCCCGCCTTTCATGTCCATTTGTGAAACTTGCTCCAGCAGATAATTCCTGTCTTCCTGAGTCCTGCTTCCTGAGTCATTAGGCAGCATTTCCAGCACTTAGTTAGGCATTCACTCCCGTATTCCACTGAAATGAGCCCATGAAGACCTCTATATCATCAACCTATTGATTATTTCTCAGACTTCATCTTACTCAGCCTCTCAGCAACATTTAGCAGGGCTGATCACACCCTTCCTCTTGATTTGCTTTGTCAACTGTCCTCCAGGCACAATTCTCCCTTGGTTCTCCTATTTCACTGTCCACACTCTCCTCAGTCTCTTCAGCTGGGTTCTTTTTCATCTTCTCAATGAGGACAAGTTGGAGCCCCTGACAGCTCAGTCAGTGAACCTGTTCTTCCTACCTACACTCACTTCTTTGTTGATCTAATCAAGTCTTTCTGCTGTAAATGCTATATGTACACTAATGAACTCCATTTAGTATTCTCCACCTGACTACCCTCAAACCCCAGGTTCATATACAACAGTCACTCAACGTTACCATTTAGTTGTTTAATGGTTATCTCAAACTCCACCTGCACTCCTGTTTCTTTCCTCACTCATGTGAGAAACACACTCACCCATACATTGCCAAAGAATGGACATGAGAAGTGAGGTACAGTAAAATGAGACTTTAATAGTGGCCTTGCAGGACCCAGTGTCTGATGGGCAGACATGCCTGAATCAGTTATAACAAACTATTTTCTAGTGTGCATGTCCCTCCCTCAGTTTCTCATTGACTGAGTACTATGGGGAGTACAGTCTTCCTGGATGTCGATTAAGTTTAATTATCCCCTTATAAGGCATTTATTGTCTCCTTCCTTCTTTTGTCTGACTGAAAGATGTAGGCTCAGGACAAGCCCATGAGAAAGGGCCACGAAATGTCCTGAGGAGGGAGAAGAACCAGGAAGTATAAAGGAACAAAGGACTGGTGACCAGCCACCATCTGGAGAAGTTATTTCTCAAGGGTGACTTGTTGTTTTGGAGTTTCATTTGTTTAGGAACTTTCTAGGAATGTGTACTTTCTGGGGTTGTCACATTTGCAAGCTGGTTAAGCAACTTCTGCTAAGCTATTCCTGAAAATGAATCACTTAGGTCATTCTCTTACAACCCACACACACACAAATCTTCTCCACCTCCAGTATCTCAATACCATAATTTCATTTTATTCCAGTCAAAAACTTTGGCATTTGCTTGACTTTTTAATTGTCCATTCAATCAGTAAAATCCTACTGATTCTAACTTCAAAGCATATCCAGAATTTTATCATTTCTCAACACACATATTACTACTATTCTAGTTCAAGTCAACATGATCTCTTGACTAATTTTTTCTAATTGATGTCCCTACTTCTGTATTTTTATCCCTATAGGATACTGTATAGCAGCCAGAATGACTTATTGAAACAGAAATTTTTTCGAAGAATTATTTTATTTAAATTATTATTTCATTTTATATTTTAAAATTTGACCAGAGAGGGACACAGTGAGAGCTAGAGAGAGAGAAGGAAATGAGAAAGCAAGCTGTCAGGTCCAGGATATGAACCATGGTCAGCCATGTGGGAATCTAGCACCCTTAACCACCACGCTCCCTGCCAGTCCCAAACAGAATTTTAATAATGTCTGCCTAAAATCTTCCAAGAGCTTTCTATTTCACTCTGAGTAAAAATCGATCTCGTCACTATTGGCACCAACAAATAATTTGATCCCTTGCTGCCTATCTAGATCCCTTTTCTAACAAAATTTTTTTCTATCACCTCTCAACTCCACTTCAGCAACATTGAACTTCTTTAATTTTTAGAATTATTTTTTATTTATTCTTTTTAATTTGCTATAGGGCATGTGTGCTCACTAGAGAAAGACACACATACACATGTACGCACACACAAACACAGAGGGTAAGTGAGAAGGCAAGTCACCAGGTCCGGGACTCAAAGCGTGGTCAGCCTCAGCTGCCCTGCCACGTGCTGGCCCCAATGCTGGGCTTCTTGCTGTCCCTCAACACAACGTGTAGGCTCCTAATTTAGAGTCTTTTCACCTGCAACTTCCTCCATCTGGAAGGCCCTTTTTTTCAGATATTTACATGGCTTATTCCTCCTTCTTTGAGCTTTTGCTTGAATTACTATCTTATTATAAAGACATACCCTTAACACTCTGTAAGTTCCATGTAAAGATAGAAGATTGCTCCTCTAAACATCCTCCTCAAGCTCCACTAAATTACACTCTCAGTACCCTCTTCAAACTTCACAGTTAATGAAATATTTAAGCCCGTAAACTCATAAAGACAAATAGGACAAAAAAAGAGACACTAATGACAAAATTGTGAAAACTGGAAAGAAGAGATACAAAAACACACACACACACACACACACACACACACACTGTGACTACCCATTTTTCTTTCTTAGTTTTATTTTTCTCAACTGCACTTAACCCAGATAAATGTAAATGAATAGAAACAAAAGATATATATTTATTTTAAAATTTGTTTTCTCCTCCCTTTTGCCTCTAGAATGTAAGCTACATGACATTAATCTTTTCAGTTTTGTTTAGAGCTAGAGTCTTAGGCCTTGGAATCCTGGCCGAATCAAATGCAATACAAATTTTTTGTTAAGTAGCTGGGGTGGTCTGGGTGAGTTACAGTTTGTGGGGTATATGAAGTTGTGAGAATCAAGGGTTCTCTTTTGGATGTTAATTTGAGGCAACTATTAGGCATCCAAGTGAAGATGTCAAGTGAAAATCCAGATATCTTGAGTTAAGTGGAGAAATTAGTGCTAAAAGTATAAATTTTGGAGTTAACAACATTGAGACTAGATGTGATCATGTTGGGAATGTATGAACACAAAGGAAGAAAAAAAAAAACAAAACCAAAAACAAGCTCCAAGTCCTGGAGAATAGCACTATTTAGAAGTTAGGCAGAGCAGCAGTCTTCAAACCTTTATAATCACTGTTATCTGTAAGAAAAAGAAAAACTAATTTAAGCTGAGCACTGCAATATGTAGGTATTTATTTATTTATACATTGTATATATGTATCATTGCACAGATATATTATGTACATTATAAAATACACAGACATAGATATAAAAAAAGAATGAGCTGAAGGACTTCTAGTTGAAAGCAAAGTATTGAACACATGCATTTTTCAACTCCATCCTGAAGGTCCACTACAGTGTACTAAGTGGATTTTTAGTAATAATGTAGAAACATACAAGGACAAAGCAAGTAAGAGCCAGACAATACTACCAGAGTATAAGAAGCTGGAGAGAAAAAAGATGAATGGCAACTGACTAACTAGACCCAGGAAAGCTCGGACTGCAATGGAGAGAAACAAGCACCTAATTTAGAAGATAAACTCCTGTACCCATCCCATGCACCTCCTCCTCCTCCAAAGACTCAGGAATTGGTGTCTGGCACTCTGCTAGTGGAGGTAAATGACTTGGCTACGTGTCTGTTGGAAAAGCAGTTACACCCACTGGCACTCCACTGCCCTGCACTGCCAGGTGACTAACCCTCCATCACGCAGGAGTAGATTGAAGGTTTATTTTCTTAAGAGGGTCAAACAGGTGTCCTTGACTAGAGGACAACATTTCAGGATGAAAATTCCAGATGGAAAACAGGTAGATTAAGTTGAAGGTAACATCAAAATGCTTAAAACTAGCATATTAAGAAGCAGCTCTGTGTGTTACTGAGGGATACAGAGATAAGTCAGAAAACGAACATGATTTCAATGTGTAGAAATGATTGCTAGTGGAACTCACCTACATGAAGGGAACTTTACAGTTACGAAAGCTATATAGCATTTTCTTTATTTCTTAGGACTAATTCAAATATTCATTTCTATTAAAGTACACGGATTGTTTGAACTTAACTTGGTACAGGAATGCAGGCATTTTAAAGTAATTGCATTTGTTGTATCCTGGACTGGAAGTACGCATAAATATTGATTTCTTCTGTGCTATGTAACTGATGACAGAGTCTACTTTGAGTTCCATGGCATCATCAAAACTTATTTCCACATTTCTGATACTGTATGTGTATGTCTATAAATATAATCCTTGCAGATACAATTGCATCTTGCCTTTGTAATATTATACTATTATATTTACATATCTTGACTATGCAACATATTCTATATTTTAATTACAATGAAACTGTCTTTATTCTTGGAAATCACTATGCTCATTTTATTTATTTATTTATTTATTTATTTATTTATTTATTTATTGCCCGGAATGTCCTTTCTCTCCTTACTTGCCTGAAAAGCTTCCTTTATCTTTTAAGAATTATTTCAAATATGACTTCCTCTTTAAGGATTTCTTTGAACTGTTATTTCCCCATTGCTTATATAACATCTTGTTTGTACTTGAATTATGAAAGTCCTGGTTTTATTTTATAAGTCTGATCATTCTCTTAACCTGAGTACCATGTCTTATTTTTATGTGCAGTCTGTTAACCTACCAGACTGTGTAGATAGTAGTTAGTCAATGAATGTTTAGATGGATGTTTGAAAATGATTTTGTGTTCTTTATCTGATTTGATTTTCTCAGATTCAATCAGTCACTAGATCCCAATGCTCTAATTAATTGTTTATTATATATAATTTTTTACCCACACTTATGTCTATAGCCAAAAATTCAAGCACTTACTATCTATTGCAAGGACTATTAGCATCTTAACCTAATTTTGATCTCCATTCTCACTCTCTTCCAATCAATACTTTGTTTTTCCATGAGAGTGACTTAACCACAGTTTTACCATTTTTTTCTTTACCTTTAACCTTCAAGTGGGCTACATCTACTTCTAGGCGTAACAGAGTAAAGGAGGATGCATTTAACCTCCTACTTTAAACAATTAGAAATTGGACAGAACTACTTCTAGATATTCAGACAGTAAGCAATATATAACACTGATCCCTTAAAAAGGGAGACTGTGAGTGAGCCTGTTGGAAAGAGTTTCGAGGCCTTAGCAAAGTGAGGGAGAAGCAAAACAAAGTCTGGTGGTCTTGCTGTGTTGAAGACCTAGAACTTGGAGTTCACCAGATTGAAGGCAGCTAGTATTTGTGAAGTGAATACTAAGGAGTTGATAGCTTCAGGGCCAGCAGTTGGCATGATGATTTAAGACTCTGGACTTTCACATGACCAAATACAGTTCAAGTCCTAGACCTGATGGCTTTCTCTCTCTCTCTCTCTCTCTCTCTCTCTCTCTCTCTCTGTCTTTCTCTGGTAAGCACAAATGCCTATAGCAAACTTAAAAATAGTAATAATAATAATAATAATAATAATAATAATAATTTTTTAAACTTTATTTATTTAATCTATTTTAATTTTACCAGAGAGTGACAGAGAGAGAGAGAGAGAGAAAGAGAGAGAGAGAGAGAGAAAGTGAGAAAGCAAGCCTGCCAGGTCCAGGACTCAAATAACAACTGGCTATATGTGAGTCCAGCACCCTTAACCACCGTGCCACCTGCTGGTCCCAAATAAATAATTAAAAGAAAAAAAGTTGATAGTTTCAAAGAAAGAGTTCCAAAGGTTTTCTGCAGTTACTCATAAGTCCTGTGGGTGAGTTTTGATCTTGAATGCATGGAAGGAAATACCTGAGGCTGAAAACAAAACAAAACAAAACAAAACAAAAACAGCCCTAAGGAAGGATTAGGGTAAACAATCCTCAGGTTTACAGCTTGTGCTCCAACTAGCTAGAATGTAACAACCTTACAGTACATGGATGGTAAGTAGTCTTCGGAAGGACTGTACCTCAGTAATGGAGATAAATTAACCTAGACTAAAGGATATTCTACATCTCTCCCACAAAGCTTAAAAGAAAATCTCAAAAAAGGTCAAACTAATTCCAAGTAACAAAAGCCCAATATTTGAGACAACAAACCTAGCATCTAACAAAATAAAATTAATAATATCAGCACTCAATTAGTGTTCTTAAGCATGCAAAGAAGGAATAAAATGTAACCCATAACCGGGAGAAAATTCAGCCAATAGATACAGACCCCAAGATGAGAGAGATAATAGAATTAGTTGACACAGATGTTAAAATAGCTATTACAAATACCAAAAAAAAAAGAGATATATTTAGTAAGGTAGAGAAAAACATAAAAATAATAATGAAAAAAATGAAAGATATTTAAAAAACAAATTGAACTTCTATATCTGAAAAATATATAATCTGGGGCCAACCTGGTGGTACAGCAGTGTAGTGCTATTCATGCAATGCTGGATCTATATGGAAGATGGCTGGTTTGGTGCCTAAGTCAACCTGCACATCCCTGTGATCCTGGCTGGCTGAGAAGCCTGTGGACAAATCATGGCATGAGTCCTGTCAAGGATGCCGTTTCTCTCTCTATCCTTCTCTCTCTTTCTCTGTGTCTATCATGAAAGGAAAAAAAAAAAAAACTTTTACATATATATATGTGTGTGTGTGTGTGTGTATATGTGTGTATATAATATATATATGATCTGAAAAAATAACTAAATGAGATTAATAGCATATTACATACTACATAATAAAATATTTTTGTACTTGATGACCTAGTTATAGAAACTATTCAAAATGAAACAAAGAGATAAAAAAAGGTTTAAAAAATCATAAGATTGGGACCAGCAGTTAGCGTAATGGCTATGTCGCTGGACTCCCACATAGTCGACCACAGTTTGCGTCCTGGACCCGGTGCCTTAAACTCATGCCGGGTGCGTGTGTGTGTGTTCCCAAGATCCCGACAGGAGAATGGAGGAGAAGGGATTGCAGCGTGGCCATCCCCCCTGGGGGGTGATTTCTCGCCTTTTGTCTCTCTGTCTCTCTCTCTCTGTCTGTCTGGCGAGTGCACGCGCCCTATAGCAAAAAATACTCTACAGAAAAAAAAAATCATAAGATTAAAGGGTGGTGGGACAGAATGAAACAGTACAATATATGTATAATTGGAATATTTGAAAGGGAGGACAAAATAGAAAGATATTTAAAAAATAATATCTGAATTATTTCAAATTTTATAATAATCATATACCCACAGATTCAAGCAGCATAAATATGGAAAAAAAAACACACAAAGACATATCACAATTAGTTTAGTAAAAGTCAGTGATGAATGAATACCTTAAAAGCGCCCAAAGATAAAAGATACATGTTCAGAGGAACAAAGATGAAAATGGCAGCAGACTTTTCAACAGAAACTATATAGGCCAGAAGATAATGGAGGAACTTTATTAAAGTACCAAAAAAGAACAAAAATGTTTAACCTAGATTTTTTTTAAAGAATTGTTGGGACCAGCAGTTAGCGTAACGGCTATGTTGTTGAACTCCTATGTAGTCGACAACGGTTCAAGTCCCGGACCCAGTGGCTTAAACTCATGCTGGGTGCATGTGTGTGCGTGCCCGAGATCCCAAGAGGAGAATAGAGGAAAAGGGATTGCAGCGTGGCCATCCCCCCTGGGGGGGTGATTTCTTGCTTTCTTTATCTCTGCCTCTCTCTGTCTTTCTGGCAAGCACATATGCCCTACAGCAAAAAAAAAAAAAAAAAAAAAAAAATGTTTATTTAATTTTATTTATCAATGATATTAAACTTTTAAAAAAATTGCTGCAGGGCATGTGCATTCACCAGAGAAAGAGTGAGAGAGAGAAAGAAAGCAAACCACCAGATTTGGGACTTAAACCTGGTTAGCCATGTGACAGCCCAGTACCTTAACCACCATGCCACCAACTGCACCCTAACTTCGATTTTTACATTCACAAAAATACATTTCAACAGTGAGGATCAAGTTCTGCTTTCTCTTAGATATAGAAAGTTAGAAAGAGTGTGATTTCTGCCATAACTGAAAAATGTGTTCATCATTGAGTTACAAACTCATCCATTTTTTTAAATCCATTAGAAAGCAAAAGTTACAGAACGATAAAGACGTCTGAAATCCAAAACAGATTGATTCCTCCAGAGAGCAAGAGGAAAACTGGCTCATCTGTGGCACAGTGTGGGAAGAAGATGATGTGCCCAGCTAAAATACTAAGACGTTTAAAGAGAAGTTTAGGCTACAAAGAGTAACAAATTCCTGGATGTCAAAAACAAAAGGAGGGTTTGTACTTATTTACAAACTCTTTCTCCATGGGTTTCCATTGATTGCTTACATGAAAGATTGGAGGTAAAACAACAACAACAACAACAAACAGAAATGAATTCCTTCAGTGGTACAGGTTTGCTGAAAAGGATTGTGTGCTGCTGTGAAAACAGCATGAAGCATCTCCGGGCCCCATAAACCATGAACTAAAATTCTTAAGGTGCGGCAGCAGAGGCAGCAAAACTCTGATGCTTCCAGGACACAGATTAAGTATCACTGTGGCTGCCAAATGGGTATAAGAAAAAAATTGTTACTATTAGAGAGGGTCATGAAACTTTCCTCCACAGAGACCTCTGTCAATACTATTAGATGTCTACAACTCCTGAAGAATGGTCAAGAAACTCAAATAAGACTCACTAAAAATACAAGGCAGAGTATAGCTGTACGGAAGGGGGCACCAAGTCAAGAGAAAGCCCTACCTCAAAGACTCAAGCACGAGGGCCATGACTTTGGAAAAGGACAGCAGAACAAGTTCCTGCCATCTTCCAAGACAGCAAGTACTGAGTAGCCAGCAATGGCAGGCTACAGCTGGGAAAAAAGCAAGATCGTGGAGAAAGCTCTGGTGTAGCATAGTTGTACAGGAAAGGCTTATTGCTCAGAGTGATCAGGAACATTGAAGATCAAAATAAAACAACAACAGAAAATCACTCACTGCAGCATCCTCATCCCTAACCGAAAGGTAGGGCTAGAGGAAATTGAGACCAGTGGAGAACTGAACAAGAATGTCAAAACCCAGTTAAATTTCTGATTAGATTGACTTAACTCCAATACTTAAGGACTCATAGAAGAGGAGAGATTTCCATACATAAATAACATTTGTCTCAGTTTCCATTGTTCTGCACAAAATGACTAGTATTCCATAAAAATTATCAGATACACAGAAAGGTAAGAAAAGTGGTCCATTGTCAAAAGAAAAAAGCAATTTTCAGAATCAAACTCAGAGATCACGTAGAGGTTGGAAATCAATCAGGTAACTTAAAATGATTAAAATTGTAAAACTTCTACTTGAAAAGGTAGGCAACATTCATTACCATGTAAGGAATTGCAGCAGAAAATGAAAAGCACTAAGAGTCTAATAAATTGCTAAAAATAAAAAATAAAGCAGCAGAAATAAAGAATACCATTAATGCACTCACTCTTCAGTTGAGTTGATACAGTAAATAATCAGTGAACTTGAAAATAGTTCAATATAAATTATCCAGAGTAAAACACAAAGGAGAAAAGTTTTGGAAAATGGAAACAAAAACTCAGAGTATCAAAGAGTAGTCGGACAATATAAAAGTGTTCTAAAATACATGCATCTGGAAGTGTGGAAGAAGAGACAGATAACAAAACGAAACCAATTCTGAAAGATATAATGGTCGTAAGTAATTAAATACAACAAAAATAGATATAAGAAGCTCACAGTATTAAAAGTGAAAAAGCTCAAAGTATGCGAAGAAATCACTGCATACATATTCAAAACTCATAAAACCAAAAATTAAAAAAAAAAAACTCGAAGGCATCAAGAGAAAAAACTCATATCACATATACAAGAATAGAGATAATAATGAAAACTGAATTGGGGCCAGCAGGCAGTCTGGTGGTTAGGGCTCTAGACATCCACATGGCTGCCCGCAGTTAGAGTCCCAGACCCGGAGGCTCATTTTCTCATCCGCCTCCTTCTGGTGAGCACATGTGCCCTGTAGCAAATTAAATAACAATATAAATAAAATTAAATAAATACTTTTTAAGGGGAAAAAACTGAATTTACATGAAAAACTGCAATACAGAAGATGATGGAGTGAGAAAGAAACAACTGTCAACCCGGGTTTGTTTGTTCCTTTGTTGGTTTTCCTACTATCAACTCATTCATAGGCCTCACAGAACACAGCATGTTTCTGGGAGGGGAACATGCTCTCGCTCTCTCCTCAGGCAATGTCAGGGCACTCTACGGGCAGAAAAGCCCCTGGAGTAAGGCTAAGGAAGTCAACCTGGGTTTTTATACCCAGAAAAAAAGTATCTTTCAAAACTAAAGGCAAAATAAAGACTTTTTTTCCTTTCAGAAAATGAAAGTATTGCCAGTAGACTTGTGCTACAAGAAATGTTAAAGGAACTTCATCATTCAGAAGGAAACTGATATGTGGAGAAATCTTGATCTATACAAGGACATAGGATTTCCAGAAATAGTTAAAATAAAGGTAAATATAAAGGCATATCCTTTATTTAAACTGTTTTTAAAACAAAAATAGAAGCAATGCATTGTGGATTTGTAGAACATGTCATGTAATGCAGACAAAGCATGTAATGCATGACATGCTCCATGTAATATATGACAAAAAAATAACATGAATGAAGCTAGGAAAGAATTGAAAATATGTTGTTGGGGCCAGCAGGTAGCCTGGTGGTTAAGGGCCCTGGACTCCCATGTGGCCAACTGCAGTTTGAGTCCTGGACCTGGAGACTTGCTTTCTTACTTTTCCTCTCTCTCTCTGGTCAAATTAAAATAAATAAATGCATAAAGTTAAGTAAAATAAGTCTTAAAAATATCTTGTTATAGAAGATTCTCATACTATTACAGAAGTGGAGCAATATCATTTAAAGGTAACCTATGGTAAATTAAAAACATACTTTGTAAACTCTGTAGATGTTTAAACTTTAAAAGAATATGTAAATAATAAGCCAGCAGTGGAGAAAAATTAAGTTGTAAATTAAATCGAGAGCAGGCACAGAGAAAAGTGAAAGAACAAATAGGACACATAGCAAACAACCAGCAAGATGGTAGATTTTACGTAAACCATATCAACTATTTTTTGTTAGAGTGTGGAGAGGTTTTTGCTATAGAGCACATGCGACCACCAGAAAGACAGAGAGAGACAGAGACAGAAAGCAAGAAATCACCCCCCAGGGGGGATGGCTACACCGCAATCCCTTCTCCTCCATTCTCCTCTCCGGATCTTGGGCATGCACGCACACATGCCCAGCGTGAGTTTAAGCCAACAGTCGAACCGCGGTGGACTACATGGGAGTCCAGCGACATAGCCATTATGCCGACTGCTGGCCCCAACCGTATCGACTATTAAATGAAATTAAAATGGACTAAGCCAGTGCTGCCCACTATAGATACAATATGTAACAGTTAGGTAATTTAAAATTTTCTTACAGTCGAAAGAAACAGATAAATTAGTTTGAATTAAGTGATTTAATTTAACAGAATCTATGAAAAATATTATTTCAACATATAATTTATATAAAATTGTTGATGAGATATTTGACATTCTGTTTTATACAACTCACTAAATCCCGACAGTGTTATGGTGTGACCTGCCCCACTGAGAGGTTCTCTCTCTCTCTCTCTCTCTTACTGGCAAGACATACAACTTTCCCCAATGGAAAAAATGTTTAAAATGAAAAAAAAAAATTGAGGCCAGCAGGTGGCATAGTGGTTAAAGTGCTGAACTCCCATGTGACCGACACTGGTTCAAGTCCTGAACCTGGCGGGATGAAACTCACTCTGGGCATATATGCATGCATACCTTGGGAGAAGAATGAAGAAGGAATGGTGGCATGGCCACCCCTCTGGGAGCTAATTTCTCACTTTCTGTCTCTCTGTCTCTCTGATGAGTGCACATGCCTATAGTAAAAATCTCTCTTAAAGAAAAAAATACACAGACTTCCAAAAGTTCATAGAAAATGAAATTAAAGTACGACTTATTTAGGCATAGAAAAATTTTCAAATCTATGCATGATCTTTTTCATCATACACATTTTTCATTAACTTTTTTGAGTACTCCCCCCATGTATGATGGAATACTATTTTGCTATTAAAAAGAGTGAAATTTGATATTCACAGTATCATGGAGAAGCCTGGAGGACATTATGGTAAGTGAAAAATCACATGTAGAAACTCGAAAAGTTGGAACCAGTGGATGACATAATGGTTATGTCACTGGACTCCCACGTAGTTGATCGCAGTTTGAGTCCCAGACCCAACAGCTACAAACTCATGCCAGGAGCATATGAGTGCATGCCCAAGATCCTGAGAGGAAAACGGAGGAGAAGGGATCACAGAGTTGTCATCCGTCATGGTGGGGGATTTCTTGCTTTCTATCTCTCTGTCTTCGTCTTTCCAGCAAATACATGTGCCCCATAGCAAAAATCTCTTTCTCTAAAAAAGAAAGAAAAAAAAAGAAACTCAAAAAGTTTACCGCACATAATTAGAGAGTAGACTAGTGTTACTAAATGCAAGGAAGGGTAGAGGGAGGGAGGGAAATGGGGAGATTTAGGTTAAGAAATTGAAAATTGCAGTGAGATAAAAGGAACAATTTCTAATTTTCTATACCACACTAGGGTAACTATAGTTAACAATAATTCATTGTAGGGGCCTGCAGGTGGCATGACAGTTAAGGGTGCTGGACTCCCACATGGCTGACCGGGGTTTGAGTCCTGGACTTGGCGGCTTGCTTTCTCATTTTCCCTCTCTCTCTCTTTCTCTCTGTCCTTCTCTGGTCAAATTAAAAAATAAGTAAACGAATAAATAAATTTAAATAAAATAATTATTTAAAAAACCAATAATTCATTGTATATTTTAAAATATCTAAAAGACAGAATTTTAAATCTTTCCAACACAAAGAAATGATAAATATTTGAGATGATGGATACACTAATGATCCTGATTTGATAATTGCACATTGTATTCATATACTAAAAAATCATATTTTATCACATAAATATGTGCAATTAATATGTGTATCAGTTAAAATAAAAATTTTAAAAATTAAAGCTGAATTGAGTACATTAGTTTCACACAAAGCTTTTTGTATAAGAAAAAGGAACATTATGTAATAAGAAAGGGCAATTTACTACAAAGACATAACATAACGTATGTGCATCTACTAGCAGATTCTCAAATACATAAAACAAAGTCATAGAACTGAAAGAAGAAATAGACAAAAATACAATTATATTTAGATATTCAACATTCTTGGTAATCGACAGAAAAATTAGAAAGTCAGGATCAGCCGATGGCATGGTGAAGGTGGCTGATCTCATATGGCCAACTGTGTAGTCCGCGCCCCAGGCTCAGTAACTTGAGAAACTCCTGGACATGTGTGCAAATATGATCAAAATCCCTTAAGGAGAATAGAAGACAAGGGATTGTGGTGTGGCCTCTTCCCATGGAGGGTGCTTTCTCACTTTCCCCTTCTTTCTCTCTGTGTCTTCAGCAAGTGCACATGCCCTATAACACAATTTTAAAAAGGAGGGGGGCAGAAGGTGGCATAGTGGTTAAGGTGCCGGACTCCTACATGGTCAACTGCAGTCGAGTCCCTGACTCAAGGGCTTCAAACTCACGCTGGATGTGTTTGCGTATATGCCCAAAATCCCAGGAAGAGAATGGAGGGGAAGGGATTGTGGTGTGATCATCCCCTTGCTGGGGGTATGATTTCTCCCCTTGTGTTTCAGTCTCTCTGGTGAGCACACACACTCTATAGCAAAAATCTCTTAAAAGAAACAAACAGGAAAAGAAAAAAAATTTAGAACGTGAATCTGTATGAAAACAGAAGACATAACCAGTATTACCAATCAACTTCACTTAATCTATATTCATTGGGCACTTCACCTCAAGACAGCCATACACAAATTCTTTTCAAGTGCACATAGAACATTTATCAAGATAGACTATAAATAAGTCTCAGCAAATTGAAAAGAATTTAAGCCATGCAAAGCATGTTATTAAACCACAATGGAATTTAGTTAAATATCTATAACAGAAAACTATCTGAAAAAATCCTCAAAAGCACAAAATGTAACACACTGATAAATAAGATGTGGTCAAAGATGAAGTCTTGAAAGAAATTAGTAAATATTTTGAACTGAATGAAAATGAACATGCAGCATATCAACAATTGCATGACAGTTAAGGTATTTACATGGAAATCTCTTAATAGTGAATGCTCATATCAGAAATGAACAAAGTGAGGCCAACAGTGGCACAGGGGCCAAGCAACACTCTGTGAAGCTGGTTTGCATGGCAAGGTTCTGGGTTTGCATTTGAGAACCTTCCTGAACACTAGGGATGCAGATGCTCATGATCCAGGGCTGACTGAAGCTGGGGCGGGGGGAGATGAGGAGCATGGGGGGGGGGGGCGGTGAAGACCCGATTTGGGTACCTGTCTCTCTGTCTCTGTCTCTTTCTCTTTCTTTCTTACTCATGGAAAAAAATTTAAAAAAAGAAAGAAATGAAGAAAGTTCTTAAATCAGTAAGTAAGTTTTCTTTGTGTGCAGTTTTAAATATAAATTCATTTTCAAGAGAAGAGCAAATTAAACCCAAAGCAAGCAGAAGAAAGCAAATAATAAAGCTAAGAGCATGAATCAGTAAAATAAAAAACAAACAAAAAAAATTTTTTGAGACTTTTTTTGCTATAGGGTGCATGTGCTAGCCAGAAAGACAGAGAGAGACAGAGAGACAGAAAGTGAGAAATCACCCCCCAGGGGGAATGGACACATCACAATCCCTTCTCCTCCATTCTCCTCTCAGGATCTTGGGCATGCATGCACACACGCAAGGCGTGAGTTGAAACCACTGGGTCTGGGACTCGAAGCATAGTCAATTACATGGGAGTCCAGTGACGTAGCCATTACACCATCTGCTGGTCCCAGAAAAACAAAAATTTTAAGATTAATGAAACCAAAAGCTGATTCTTTGAGAAAATGAATATCATTGAAAAACCCCTACATAGGCTGATCAAGAAGAACAAAGAAAATACAAACTGACAATATTCAAATATAAAAATAAGAGTCACTACAGATTGTACCTATATTAAAAGTATAATAAGGACATATAAACAGATTTATATCTGCCAATTAGGAACTTAATTACTGAAAAGTGACAAAATATCAAAGCTTAATTAAGAAAACATAAATAATTGTGTTGATTTAATAAAATAATTTATACTTAAATTTATACATCTTACGAAGAAAACTCCAGACCCAGATGATTTCATTGGCAAATTATATCAAAAATTTAAAGACAAAATAATACAATCTTTATACACATTCATCCAGAAAATAGGAGACAAAGGGGCCAGCAAGTGATGTGGTGGTTCAGGGCACTGGACGCCCACATGGCCAACCATGATTCAAGTCCTGGACTTGGTGGTTTGCTTTCTCTCTCTGTGTCTCTCTGGTCAAATTGAAAAATAATGTTAATAAATAAATAATTCTTTAAAGCAAAAGGAAATAGGAGAGAAGGGAATACGTCTCATCTCATTTATTTATTGAAGTCAATTTACCTTTTTCTTTCACAACTGAAAAAGAGACAAACATCCCCAATGAGGTCCCCACAGTCAGATCCACCTGAGGCCCAGTCAACCCCAGAGCATGGCCATGTGCCTGCCCACAGCACTCAGGCAGGTCTCTAGACAAAACCTGGAACTCTTTCCTGTGGGTCAGTCGCACAAAGCATTATGCTGCCATGGTTCAACTGTTTAGCCTTCAACTTGTTTTACAAGGCTAGCACTACCCTGGTAATGAAATGTGATAGACTACAACATGGCAGGTTGGAAAAGGGGAGATTCTGAAGACCAACATCTCTCAAAGACATAGGTACAATAATCCTTATCACAATATCTGCAAATCTCATACAGCAATACATGTATTTAAAAAGACATTGTATCAGGACCAAGTGAAGTTTATCTTGGGAATGCAAAGTTGGTTCAACAGCAAAACAATTAATATAATTCACCATAATAAGAAAAAAAAAGAACAATGGTATGATGATCCTCTTAGTAGATTTAAAAAAAAATAGTGGCAAAAGTAAACACCCAGCCATTATAAAAATTCCCAGCAAGGGGCCAGCAGGTGGTGTGGTGGTTAAGATGCTAGATTCCCATTTGACCAACTGCACTTCAAGACCTGGACCAGGCAGTTTCAAAATCATGCAGATGTGTGTGCATGCATGCCCCACATCCCAACAGAAGAATGGAGAAGAGATTGCAGCATGGCCATCTCCCAAGGGTGATTTTTCACTTTCTCTATCTCCCTCCAGAGAGTACACATGCACTACGGCAAAAACAAAAACAACAAAAAATTCCCAGCAAACTAGAGATTAAAATAAATTTCCATGGGGTCAGTAGGTGGCATGGTCGTTAAGGTGCTAGATTTCTACATGATTGACTGCAGTTCGAGTCCCAAGCCTAGTGGCTTGAAACTCATGTGGGGTGCATGTGTGTGCGTGCCCAAAATCCTGAGAGGAGAATGGAGGAGAAGGGATTGTGGTGTGTCCATCCTCCCTGGAGGGTGATTTCTCACTTTCTGTCTCCTTCTCCGGCAAGAACACGTGCCCCATAGCAAAGTCTCCCTAAAAGAAAAAAAGAATCCACTATCTGAAAACTACAGCAAACATAATACTTCATGGTGAAAGAGTATATACTTCTTCTGTGAAATGGGAATAAAACAAAGATGTCCACCCACGTCATTCTTACTAAACATTTTATCAGAGATTTTAATAAATACAATACAGCAATAAAAATGAATAGATGGTATAGGTCATAAAGAACAATTTGTGCCAGCAGATGGCATGGAGGTTAGGGCAGCTGAATCCTACAGGATCAACTGCATGATCTGAGTCCCAGACCTGGCGGCTTTGAAGACACACTAGGCATGTGTGTGTGCATGTCCAAAGTCCTGAGAAGAAAATGGAGGAGGTGGTTGCCATCTGGCAAACTGCCCGCCCAAGAGCCTTTTGGGTGTACTTCCTTTCTTTCCTTTCCTTTCTTTCCTATTAAATCTTCTTTTTTACCTAAAAAAGAAAAAAGGAAAGAAAAGAAAAGAAAAGAAAAGAAAAGAGAAAAGAAAAGAAAAGAAAATGCACCCTACTGGGGGATAATTTCTCACTTTCTCTCTCTTTCTCTGGCAACTTTGATTGTTTTAAAGCAAACTTTAAAGAGAAAGAAAGAAAAAGAAAGAATGGAAGGAAGGAAGGAAGAAAGAAAGAAAGAAAACAAAAATGTTATTTGCAGAACACATTGTCATATAGTAACAAATCCAATGGAGTCTGTAAATAAGCTGCAAGGACTAATAAGGGAACTTAGCAAAGTAGTAGGATAAAAGGTCAACATAAAACATAAAAGCATTGTATATGTTAGCAATGAATAATGAAAAATTGAAAAATTGAAAAATAACAATTTTGCACTCTTGATATGTTAAGTAGTTAGGAATAGAGTTAGACAATATGTTTAAGTTCTATATATCTGAAACTATAAAATATTGCTGAGAAAAAATAACACCTACCTAAGTGGTCATAGATTAGATACTAAGATGTATATGATCCCCAAATCAATCTATAGATTCAATGTAATTTTAATAAAAATTTCTTTTATATAGAAGTTTCTTTTATAGAAATATATAAATTTATTTCGAAATGCAGAATAGGTAAAATAACTGAACAATTTTGAAAAATAAAAATGAAATTGGAAGACTTATACATCTTCATTTCTCTTTTCTTTGGAGAGTTTTTTTTTTGCTATGGGGCTAGTGCGCTCGCCAGACAGAGAGAGACAGAGAGATAAAAAGTGAGAAATCCACCCCCCCAGGGGGGATGGCCCCGCTGCAATCCCTTCTCCTCCATTCTCCTCTCGGGATCTTGGGCACGCACGCACACATGCCCAGCGTGAGTTTAAGCCACCGGGACGCGAACCGTGATCGACTACATGGCAGTCCAGCGACATAGCCATACGCTAACTGCTGGTCCCTACATCTTCATTTCTCAATAATCAAGAGTAGTATTGGTAGAGAGATTAATGGAACACAACAAAGAGTGAATAGGCTCACACGTATGTGATCTGTTATTTCTTAAAGAATATTTATTTAATTAAATTATTAATTTAATTAATTTATTTAAACTTGATCAGAGAGAAAGAAAGTGAGGAAACAAACCACCAGGTCCAGAACTTGAACTGCTGTTGGTCATATGGGAGTCCAGTGACTTAACCACTATGCCACCTGCCTGCCCTGATCAATTAATTTTCAACAGAGTGGTCAAGGTAATTCAACAGGGAGAGGAATAATCATTAAGCTAATAGAGCTGGGATAAAAATATATATTTGAGATTTAATTTTGACCATTGCTTTCCATCATATAAATTTTTTTTTAATTGAGGGTAGACCCATGTGTAAGAACTAAAAGTATAAAGCCAAATGAAACAATAGGAAATTTTTAATAACCTTGCTATTGGCAAAGATTTTTTAACTAGAATATGAAAAGCACAAACTGAAAAGGAAGAAAAAAAGATAAATTAGACTTTAACAGAATTATATTTTTATCTTCAAAAGATACTGGTAAATAAAAAAAAACACACATAAACAGAGAAAATATTTGCAAAAACACACTGACAGAACCAGCAGTTGGCGTATTGGTTAAAACGCTGGAATTCCCACATGACCAACTACAATTCGAGTCCCAGGCCTGGTGGTTTGCTTTCTCACTCTTTTTCTCTTTCTCTTTCTCTGGCAAAACTCATGTGAAAAAGTAATCATATAATTAACAAATAAAATAAATGCTTCTTTAAAAAAACACACTGATAAAGAACTTGGTATATGTAAAGATCTCTTACTATTCAGTAATAAAAAGACAAAAAACTAAAAAACTGAGCAGAAGATCTGAAAAATTCTTTCACCAAAGAAGAAAAAAAATGGCAAATATGCACATAAAAATGTTCTGCATCATTAGTCATTAAAAAAATGTAAATTAAAACCACAATGAGATACCACTACACATCTGCTAGAATGGCTCAAATTACACTGACAAGCACTGGTGAGTGTTGAGCAACTGGAACTTTCATACATTGCTGGAGGGAAGATAAAGTGGTGTAGCCACTTTGGAAAACAATCTGCAGCTTCTTACAACATACAACATACACTTCCCATGTGAGTCAGCAGGCTTAACTCCTGAGAGTTATCCAAGAGAAATGAAAATGTCTTTATTAAGACTTGTACAGAAATGTCTGTAGAAGCTTTATGCATAGTAGCTTCAAACTGGAAACAATTGAAACTTCACGACCTTGTCAATAAATGAAGGTTGAGGTATATCCATATTATAGATGAATAGTTAACAAAAGAACCAACTGCTGATGTACAAAACATCAATAATTCTATGAAGCATTACCATTAATGAGAGAAGTTACATACGAAAGACTGGCAAAACTATAGTTTCAGCAAACTACTCTGTATTTTCTAGGTGGTGGAGTAAGGAACTAATAGCAAAGGGAACATTTAGTAACTTTTCATTGTGATGGAAAGTTCTTGTGTACCACAAATATGATGGCGGTTACACTCTATATGGAATTTTCCAAACCCATTCCAGAATATGATTAAACTTGACTAATTTCATCTATGTAAATTATACTTCAATAAAACTAGTAAAAATGTTTAGCAGGGGAAAAAAGCGGGGTGAGGCAAGTGTTGTTCAGTATCTCTACTTTGCTTGCAGTAAAGCTGTGGAGTAAGTCACATTAGCCATGTGAATGCGGGTAAGAAAAGAGTTGTCCCCTGGCCATCGGTGTGGACTTCAGAGGAAATATGGAACTTTCTGAAATGTCCACAGAGGAGTGGCAAAACCAGTAAACCCGTTTGGCAATAGAGCAAAGGGTGACTAAGTAACTGCTGAAGTGAGGGGCCATTGTGAATAAGACTCTAGATTATTTACACAGTCCTCTGTGACCTGGGCCTTACCTATCTCTCCACCGTGCTTGCCTGCTCTCTATTTCACTCTGTTTTTACTTTTGCTCCTCTGCTGGCTCTTTCTCAAGTTCTTTTGTGTGCTCTTAACAGCTCTATGCTTGCTTGCTTGCTTTCTTTCTTTCTTTCTTTCTTTCTTTCTTTCTTTCTTTCTTTCTTTCTTTCTTTCTCTCTGCACTGTTATACATATTCCCTTTGTTCTCTCTAGGTCTATTATCCTCTTCTATGCTTTCAAGCATTATATACATGAGGGGAAAGACAGGAAAAGCCTCAGAGTTTTTTTCCTTTCTCCATACTGCCAAACTGCTCTTTTTAGGCAATAAGACTCACTACTTATATTAGGTTGGGAATAGAGAAAGGAACAGGAAGCAGTTATGGAGGAAGGCAAAGGTAGGCAAAGATGAGGCAGATAAGCAATATTAGACGATATTTTGAAATTATGATCGTTCCAGACTTCATAACACTCTCTTGTAGCAGTGTGTCCTTCTTTGAAGCAGATAACGCCCTGGGAATCACACGTTGCTATCTGTCTTCTGGGCCCAGTGGCAGTGGCACACAGATGACACTACTGCTTGGGCGGCTGGAGGTCACATGGGAGGTCCCCTGGCCAATCTAAACACTCTTATATTTGTGCATGCCTGTAATCCTAGCTAGCTGGGAAGCTGGGGCAGGAGGATCACGCTGAGATGAGACTATCAGACCTCTCTGCTTTTGTACTTTTCTCCCTCTTTCTCTACCTTTTCCTCTTTTATTCCTCCTGCTGTCTGTCATATACAGGTCTTCTGGGCCACAGACCTGTAATCTCTTTGAGGGTGTGCTGTGTTTACACTTGGAAAGCCCCAAGCAGGATGCCTGGCACATAGTAATCACTGAATAAATGCTCGTTGCCTCACTACTCTATCCCGTTTTTCGTGCTTCATTCCAGCTGAGCAATGTGCAGTTTATTAGTTCAGGCCCCTGGACTTTCATTTTACTGTTTCCTCCTCTTTGAATGCCCAGTCCTCCTGATTTCTATGTACTCACCCTCAACCCCACTCCACAAGGCAAATTATTACTTTTACTTCCAACCCCTGCTTAAGTGTCTTCACTAGAAATCCTCCCTGACTGAAGCAGAGCTTTGTGCCAACTTCATACTTTTTTTTTTTTTTTTTTTTTTTTTTTTTGCCATAGGGCACGTGTGCTTGCTGGGGACAGAGAGAGAGAGAGAGAGAGAGAGAGAGAGAGAGAGAGAGAGAGAGAGAGAGAGAGAAAGTGAGAAATCACCCCCAGAGGGGATGGCCACACTACATTCTCCCTTCTCCATTCTCCTCTCAGAGATTTTTTGTGACACATACACACCCAGTATGAATTTCAAGCCGCTGGGTCTGGGTTCCAACTGTGGGCAGTGCTGTGGAAGTTCAGCACCTTCACCACCACGCCACCTGCTGACACCCAACTTCATGTATTTGCATTCTTCTCTGATTGCAACTCTTCGTTGAAATGATGTTTTCATTTCTGATTTCCCTTGTTAGTTCTGACCTTCCACATCTGCCATGATACTAATAGTTGGCACATTTCAGGACCATGATCAGTTTTATGTTAAGTAAATGTTTTCTTTTCCCACCAATCATATGACATACATAGAATAGCATTATGTCTAGATAATTATTAGCTTGTGAAGAGAATGAGACCCAAATCCCTTACATGGAAACTAGTTGAAACAGAAAGCGAATCAACACCTACTGGATGCCAAACTTCAAATCCTTGGAGAGAGTTGTTATTAGAACTCCTAACCACTGCTATAATGAGATTTAAATAGATAGTAAAGCAACCCAATTTTTATCAAGATGTTCTCCAAAAAAGAAAATAATAAAACTATGTCTACAATTCCTTTAAAATTAAAGGTTAGCTACATTAGTTTGGAAATAACTAAATGCGAATTAATGAGGAGATTATGCAAAGTAACTTTTCATATGGCCTAATTCAACCTACGGTGAGGCAAGTACCTTAGTCAGTTCAACTGATTTTTTTTTTTTCAGTATTATAATTTTGTTACTTACTACAAACAATTAAAATGTGATATCTGGGAATTTAACAATGACAAACAAAACTTGTTAGCATTTAAAACACAGAATATGTGGCTTTGTGTAGTTTCTAAGTTTGTTACATCCATAAATAATGGTTCAGTAGAAATTTAAAGACACGAAGAGAAATACACAGATGCTTCCACTTCTTTGTTTTGTTCTTGTTTTTGATGCTTCTGCTTCTACTTTAACCATCATGCTAGAGAGAGGACTGTATAGGTCAGAATTGGGTCTGAGGTCTGTATGTTCAGTCCTTAACAATGACACTGAGATTTTAAAGCAGGTGATCTCACTGATGCAAATGAGTACAATTCCAATTCTTTGTTAATAGCATGCACAATTTAGAAGCAAAGACCTCATCTTTTTCTTCCTTGATACATATAAGATGCCCTGGGTCCAGTCCCATAGCAAAGTGGTTAAGAAATCCAGTTACCATATGACCATATGATCTAATAACCTAGATTGTTTCATTTCTACTGAGAGATCTTACTGCAAATTCCATTCCAGTCTCATCAAATCTTTCCTAAAATTTATATCTAGAATTAGTCCTAAACTGTCATGTGCTTGCATAAATGCTACCTTGCATTTTCTCTTTGTTTTATCTACCTAATAGTCATTCAACTACTTTTGAACATTTATTGAACATTTACTATGGTCAAGGTATTGTACTACTTATTGTCACCGTCCTTGGGGGAATATATAATCCAGTGGGAGAAACCTATACAAGAGGAACGAGTAAACGATATGATTGCGAATTGCACTATGATGAAGGAAATAATAGGGAAAAAGAGAGAGCACATGAAGGGATTTATTGTACCTGTGAGTTTCAGAGAAAGTCTCTCCAGAAGGTGATATTTAACCTGAACCCAGAAGTGTGTGTGTGTGAATGTTTCAGACAGAGGAGACACATGTGTCAAGGCCTGAGGTAGGAAGAGGCTAGGCAGGTGTGAGAGCTTGAATAAAAGTCACTGGATGATATTGGCAAGAGCTGAAACGGGAGAGGTTGAGATGAATATAAGTGATTGTATGAGACAAAGTAACCAGCATGAATTTTACTCTACTGAGCTGGGAAACCATGGGATTTTCAGCAGGTAAGAAATGTGGTCCGTTATTTGCTGTGTGTACTGAAAGATCAGAGGGTGTAATGAGTAAAAAAGAACCCAGGTTAGGTCTGTTTTCTCCCCTGAAACTAGATCGTAATATTGCTTAGGGCCCAATACATGCCTATGAATAATTGAATGCAATATTTACATTTTATGGTATAATACATTCATCTGTATTAAAAATTAAATGAAAAATTAAATGAAAAAAATTCAGAATTCTAAACAAAAGGTGAATACAATAGCTGACCTGGTATTATGAGGCTAACGACATCTGTGGGTATATTTACATCTAGAATGGAATAAAATGAAATCACATTCATCCAGGCAAAGAAGAGGAAGAGAGGGAAGACACTCTTTCCCTTGATACTATTTCCTCCAACTTCTCTCTCTGTGAATGTCTTTGGCTGATGTAAGGAACCTATTCTTGACTATAGGAACCATATGTTGTTTCTAAATGTTACGCCCCTAGGAAGAGCTCTTTTTTTAAGTTATTCATACTTGATCTTTCTAAAAAGAATAGTCATAATAATAAATATTATGAGTAGAAGTATGAGCTATGTATGTTTGATGAAGATAGTAAAATATTTTACTTTTGCTTATTTAGGAAAGCCATGAAATTACATTATTACCTATGCATGTACAATATAATTTGAATTAATGTGAACTTTGCTTTTGTTATTATAGAAGAAGCCTCCTTTTCTTTCTTTTTTTTTTTTTTTTTTTTTTTGAGAGAGAGATTTTTGCTATAGGGCGTGTGAGCTCTCCAGAGAGACAGAGAGAGATGGAGAGACAGAAGGCAAGAAATCATCCCCAGGGTGATTTCCCTTCTCCTCCATTATCCTCTTGGAATTTTGGGCATGCATACACATGTATTTGGTGTGAGTTCAAGCTGCCAGGTCCATCCTATATTGGAGTCCAGTGATGTAACCATTATGCCAACTGCTGGTACCTACAAAACACCTTTTAAAATCATCCATTTCTGGGACGAGTAGATGGCGTAATGTTACATCGCTGGACTCCCACATAGTAGACTGTGGTTCCAGTCCTGGACCCAGCAGCTTAAAACTTGAATGTGTGTGCATGCCCAAAATCCTGAGAGGAGAAAGGAGGAGGGATTGTGGCATGGCCATCCTTCTGGGGAAGTGATTTCTCACCTTCTGTCTATTTGTCTCTCACTGTCTCTCTGGCGAGCGTACATGCCCTATAGCAAAAATCACTTCAAAAAAATCTATTTTTGCAGTAGATTAAATGCCCCAGGAAGGTGACTATCATTGTGACTTCAGTTTGTCAGTCACATGTAGAAAAGCTGATGTCTAGTTCTCTCCAGGCATTTGCGGTTACCACTTGGGATATGATTTCCTAGCTATCTAGGGAGGAAATGCCTGATGAACCCTATCTCTAATATGGAGGAATCTTTGGCCCTTGATTCTTCTTGGAAACAAATCTGACATTTTATTTTGCCAGAGTGTCAATAACTGAAAGATACAGCTATTAGTTGTGTAGATTTTTATGTTCTCTTTCTTAATGTATCACAGTCTTTTAGAAAATGAACAAAATGGCAAAAAGTTTACTTGAATACTTTCCATGCATCTCTTCTAGTAGGAGAGGAACTAATTAGTGAGATAGAGTGAAGTATGTGGAGTAACTGACAAGCAATTGACTGGCAAGCATTAGCCAGAGATGGAAATATATATAATATATATATATATATATATATATATATATATATATATATATATATTTCCCGTAGGATGGAATCTGAGACAACATGCAGAGAAAAAAACTTCCATGAATTGTAAAGACTCCCTCATTGTTAAACCCAAAAATTCTCAATTGCATGTTTTCACCTTTGGATTTTGAAATGTTCAGACCTTTGCTCTTTTTCTTGAAGAGAAAGAAAAGTTTATAAGAGTTAATATGTCAGAAGCCATTCTTCATGCCTTCAAGTCTCAGGGTCAAAAACACCAGCAAGGAGAGATTAAGGATAAAGCAAAGCAGGCGCAGAATGAGATGCCCAGTAGAATTCTGAGCATGTACTCCTGCTCTTTGAACAATCTCTCTGGTATTAATTCATGCCTAATGAGCTGCTCTGCCTCCTTGTGTGTGTGTGTGTGTGTGTGTGTGTGTGTGTGTTTGCTGTGGGGTGTGTGTGCTCACTGGACACAGACATAGAGAAAGTGAGAAATTACCCTACAGTGGGGGTGGTCACATGGCAAACCCCTTTTCCCCTGTTCTCCTCCCCTCAGGATTTTGGGCACGCCTACACACACGTTCAGTGAATTTTCACTGGGTCTGGGACTTGAACTATGCAGCTGGTCATGTGGGTTCCAGCTGCCTTAACCTTCATGCCAACTGCTGGTCCCAATTGCTTGTATTTTAAAACAAAATAAAGATTCAAAAGATAAAAAATTTTGTCTTACAGTTCAATCCAAATGATAGAATGGTGATAACAATGTGAATAAGCACTTTAGAAACACCCATTTTAATGGATAAAGTCTTAATATTTTAGGTTTATTCATAGCCCAAGCTTTACCATGTATTTCAAATTTAAATTTCAAGAACTTTGGCTAAAATTTACAAGCCTCTTCAGAATATTTTAAAAACCCTTTCCTTAAACATTGGGCTAACTATGTTATTATTATTAATTACTTAACTCTTTTCCAGCGTTCATATTATCTATCAAGGGGGATAAGTTAATTTATAATATCTCAAAAATTCATAGTAAAATTCACTTCCTTCTTACTGATTCTATAAACATTTTCACCCTTCACAGAAGACATGCCACAGAGTACCTTGGCCTTATATTGTCATACATTGTATCATCAATATTGAGATATACTTTAACTCTTTGAAAATGATAATTTGTTTAGTATGCATTTTGTATCTGCTATGTTTATTTGATGTTGTATAAGTAATACATTATGATGGTATTAGCAATTCTTTTTTTAATTTGCATTTTAACATTTTTTTTAGAATTATCTTCATTTAACTTTATTTATTTATTTGTTTGTTTATTTATTTAATTTGACCAGAGAGGGACAGAGAGAGAGAGGGAAAGTGAGAAAGCAAGCTGCTAACTAAGTTTTAAATGTAAATAACTATAGTCTTGTCTTTTTCAAAAAAAGGAACTCTGACATAAATAATATTTCAAAAATTACAACATACATTCTCTGCTATCCGTTTTTTAGAACTTTTATTCTGCGTTCATTTATTCAGCCATTTACTTACTAAGCACTTACTGAAAGCCTTGTAAGGGCTAGGTGTAGTAACAAGGCACTGCTTATGTGGATAAATAAGGTATAATTATTTTGTCAATGATCTTAAAGATTAGGTGAAAGGTCAAGCAATCATGCAAATAATTATAAACAACTGTGATATAAGTTAAAATAGAGTTATTTATGAATCGCACATATGAGAGCTTTCTTTCTGTCCGCAGAACTTCTAAAAAGCTACAGAATTTGTATCAGATTTGAAGGGTGAGCTCAGATGCTGCAGAAGAAAGGAATGTAAAAAGCACATTCCAGGAGGAGCACCTGTCCCTGAAGAAGGTGGAGCTGCACGAGGACCGTTAGGTACTTGAACGCCTGGGGTGTGAGGGTGACATGGAGCACGTCAGTGATGCTAGAATGTGGGAACCGTGTCAGGGCTGGCTTGTAGCTAAAATGTTGGGGAAGAAGAGGGAAATGGCTAACTCATTTTTCAAGAGTCTGGAAGCACAGTTGTTTAGGGGAGAGTAGAAATTAGATTGCAGTGATTTGACAAATTTGTGTAACAAGGACAAAAAGGTAAGTAGGAGTAAAGCACTATCTAGGAAAGACCCTTTTCAAGATGGTTTAGACTTGGCATTACTTGAGATAGAGGCAAGACTTCAATGCAAGAAATAGAGGAAACGAAGGTGGAAGAAATTCTACACGGTCCCCCAAATTTTACATCTTTTTCCTTCCCATACGCAAGGAAAACTCCATTGCTCCTTTGCTGTTAGGCAAGGCCATGTGAATAGTTCAGGCCAGTAAGTTAGGAGAAGTTTAATGTATTACTTCTGGACTGAGGCACTGAAAAGCACTCGTGTGGGTTCCCAGTGTCTCTCTTTCCCTGTCACAGGAACCAAAGGGTCTCACGTTGGTGTGGAGAATCGCAAGACTATAACAGCCTACATTCATCCCCAACATCAAAGGCACTTGTCTTGGAAAGTTAGCCAGATTGGGACCAGCAGCTAGCGTAATGGCTATGTCGCTGGACTCCCACGTAGTCGACCACGGTTCGAGTCCCGGACCCAGTGGCTTAAACTCACGCCGGGCACGTGTGTGTGTGTGTGTGTGTGTGTGTGCCTAAGATCCATGGAGGAGAAGGGATTGATTGCAGTGAAGCCATCCCCCCTGGGGGGTGATTTCTCTCTTTATATCTTTCTCTTTATATCTTTATATCTCTCTCTTTCTAGTGAGCGCACACACCCTATAGCAAAAACCTCTCCAAAAAAAAAAAAAAAAAAAAAAGAAAAGAAAAAGAAAGTTAGCCAGATTCACAAAGGATTTAGTGGGGAGAATATTTTAAATAATTGATTTAAGCTATTGGATTTAGGGTATCTTTGTTATTATAGCATAACATTGCTCATTCTAAACAAGATACAACTTTACAAGTTAATATTTAATGGGCGTACAAGTCAAAAGAGGCAGAAGATAAATTCCAGTCACCAGTAAAGGGGCCTGGAGAAAAATGGGACTGCTTCTTCCCCTGAACATACAGGAGAGTTTAGGGAGGGACAAGAATACAGGAAAATTTGGAAGCAGAAAAGGAGAATTGAAGGATGAAGTTTATTTATCATGCTCACTGCATCTCTGTGATGTTAGAAATTGAGCTTTGTACTGAGAAGGAGGAGCAAGACTGAAGTAAAATTGTGAAGCAGTTGCTGAGGAAACAGTTACTGTAAAGAACGGGTAGAGAGCCAGTCAGGGAGAGAGAATGGCGGAACAGTGATCCCTGGTCAGCTGGCATGGAGCTTATGTATTTATAGTGGAGTAATTAAACAAGATTATGTAATTTTTCTACAGTGATTGCCAACCTGACAGAAGGAGTGGAAAAGAAAGTAATTGTGCTCACAGTAGGGCTTGGAAAATAAGTTCTATGTGTAGAAGCAATCTCTAGGTAATCAAGACATATTCAAGTAGTGTTCAAATAGTGAAATCAGAATGAACAGGTAGGACAAAAGGTTCTATTAAAAAATGGATGTTTTAATGGAGTTAAAGGGCAAGTTTAGTAAGGTTACAGGTGTAGAAGTGGTTAAAAACAGGAGGTTATTCCTACAGAGACAGTCATATAATGTAGAGTTTAAGAGAAGTCTGGGTTTCAACAGCCATCCTGGTGTAAAGAAATAGATAAACTTGCTGATCCTGACCAAAACACAAATTAAGAAGCTAATATCTAGCAGGCATACAAGTCAAAGGAGACAGAAGATAGATTCAGGTTTTTTAATGAAAGGGCATGGAGAGAAATGGGGCCACTTCTCCTAAAACATAGCAAAAGTTTAGAAAGGGACAAAAATAGAGGACATTTTTTACTTTTTTTTTTTTTCTGTGCCTCAGTCTTCTCAAAGGAAACGAACCTACATCAGAAGGTTTTTGTGATGACTGAATCTGTTAAAAGATAGGGGGCTCATAGATAGTGCCTGGCATGAAGTTCTCAGGGGTAAATAAATGGCTACCAGGATGGGGTTTACACAGCCCTGAAGATGGGTGTTGAGGTGTAATGTGGATGAACACTGTAGATGGAATCAAGTTAGAGACTGTACGGTGGGGATTTGGTCATCACCAACATGCGAACTCTAATCTCCAGATCACGGACAGGCTTTTGCCTGCGTGTTTCAAGCAAGTGGGGCCAAGTGAGATCAGGTTCTCTTAACCAGTAGATTACAGAATCTGGATGATAATTTATATTTTTAGAGTGTATGTATTCCTAGTTTTAATAAAGAGCTGACTGTGAGGGACCAGCACTTAGTGTAATGGCTATGTCGCTGGACTCCCACGTAGTCGACCGTGGTTTGAGTCCTGGACCCGGTGGCTTAAACTCACGCCGGGCACGTGTGCGTGTGTACCCAAGATCCCGAGAGGAGAATGGAGGAGAAGGGATTGCGGCATGGCCATCCCCCTGGGAGGTGATCTCTCACTTTCTGTCTCTCTGTCTCTCTCTGTCTGTCTGGAGAGTGCACGCGCCCTATAGCAAAAACCTCTCCAAAAAAAAAAAAAAAAAGAAAAAAAAAAAAGAGCTGACTGTGGGCTCTTTTATATTGTAAACAAGAGGTAAGTACATTTATTACATTTAAGGTAAGTACATTTATTACTGAAGAATAAGTACATTAAATAAGGTGTAAGACCTCCAAGAAAAGAAGCATAAAATCTTATAAAAGGGCCACATCATGAGGTGCTCAAATGGAAAAAATAACTGGCTTTTGCATGTGAAAATGTAATACTACAAGTAAATCAATTCTGCCCCAATTTTTATACATAGTTAATAAGATTTCAATGAAAATCTCTATGGTCTTAGAAAATTGAATTATCTTACATTTCATATGGAAGAATAAATGTCCAAGAGAAGCTAAAAAATGTACAAACATGAAAAATGATGAGAGGACCAGCAGGTAGTATGGTGGCTAAGAAGCTAGATTCCCACATGCCCAACTGATGTTCAGGTCCTGAACCTGGTGGTTTGAAATCATGCCGGGTACGTATGCATGGGTGCACAAAATCCAGAGAGGAGAATGGAGGAGACGGGACCGCCATCCCCCTGGGGGGTGATTTCTCACTTTCCCTCTCACTGTCTGTCTCTCTTATACGAACCCTATGGCAAAACAAAACAAAACAAAATCTTAAAAAAAAATGATGAGCATTTTTGCTGGATGTTAAAATGTTACAAAGACAGCATAATCAAAGCAGTTGGGTATTAGCGCAGAGAGAGAAAAATTGATTAGTAGACCAAATAAGAATTGTAGACTACATGGAAACTTAATATAGGGCAAAGGTGGTACTTCAAAGAGGAAAAAGTGGTTTATTTATGTATTTACTTAATTATTTTTACACAGAAGACATGAATGCACACATGTGTACACATGCATACACATACACATAAACACTTTCTCTCTCTCTTTCTTTCTTTCTTTCTTTCTTTCTTTCTTTCTTTCTTTCTTTCGTTCGTTCTTTCTTTTTTTAAAGAGGTTTTTGCCTTAAGGCAGATGTGTTCACCAGAAAGAGATGATGAGAGTGAAAGTCAGGGGATAACCACGTATAATCTCTTCTCCTCCCATGATTTTGGACATGCATACACATGCTCTGGCATGATTTTCAAGCCACCAGGTCCAGAACTCGAACTGTGGTTGGCCGTGTGGGAGTCCAGCGAGTAACTGCTACATCATCGGCCGACCCCTAAATATATCATTTCTGTTCAGTGGGAATGATTTTTCTATGAGCAATCTTAGGTATAAACACTATGTAAGAGGCATGAAAAATAAAGACAATGAAGAAATAATGACTTAACATTAATAATAATAATTATTATATAATAATTAATAATATAATAAATATATAATATAATATATAATAATTAATAATAATAACTTAAGCTACAAGGAACTTGTAGTTTAATCAGGGAGACAAGAAAGCTGCCATTTTAATGTTCTACAATCCATATCATCTGATTACTATGCAGATCCAAAAGAGAATGGTTTATTTAATAAATTAGCACATTTTATTTACATGTTAATAAATAACACAGTTAGTTATTCATTTAAAAAGATTAAATGCTGTACTACTACCTCATATCATGTATAAAATATTACTTTAAAAGTCTTAGAAGTTAACGGGACCAGCAGTTGGCGTAATGGCTAAGTCACCGGACTCCCATGTAGTCAACTGCAGTTTAAGTCCCGGACCCAGTGGCTTAAACTCATGCCAGGCATGTGTGCTTGCGTGCCCAAGATCCTGAGAGGAGAAAGGAGAAGGGACTGCGGCGTGGCCATCCCCCAGGGGGGTGATTTCTCGCTTTCTGTCTCTTTGTCTCTGTCTTTCTGGCGAGTGCATGCACCCTATAGCAAAAACCTCCCCCCCGAAAAAAAGAAGTCTTAGAAGTTAAAACATAAAATAATGAAAGTTTCAAAAAATAATTTAAGAGACCATATGTATAACTTATCTTTTGGGGATTTAAAAGCATTTTTTAAAAAGAATTATTTATTTAATTCCATTTGTTATTATTATTATTATGTTTTATTTTGACCAGAGGGAAAGAGAGAGGAAGCAAGAAAGCACACTGCCAGGTTCAGGACTCAAATTGTGGTCGACCATGTGGGAGTCCAGTGCCTTAACCACCACTCCACCTGCCGGCCCACTTACATTTTTTATAATTTCTTATTTGCATTTAACTGTTGTACATCTTTGTGGGGAACAATATGAATTTCAAAATATGCATGCATATAGCGTGTGATAATCAAGTCAAAGACATTATCATATTCATCATTTTCAATAAAGAGTACCTTCAATTTTTACTTTTTTTTTTTTTTTTTAAATACATATGGGGGCTGACAGGTAGCAAGTGGTTAAGGTACTGGACTCCCACATAGCTGACCGTGGTTCAAGTCCTGTACCTGGTGGCTTTCTCTCTCACTTTCTTTTCTCTCTGTGTTTCTCGCTGGTCAAATTAAATAATAATAATAATAAACAAATAATTAAAAATATATATGATTGGCTATATCCTCTTTTTCAATTCTGTTGTGGAATGGCATAAACACTATTTCCCTGGGCCCCTCTCACCTACCTTCAGGGGATGCTTTCATTTTTTTTTAAGAATTATTTACTTAATTGTATTTAGTATTATTATAATTTTTTCAATTTGCTTTAGGGCACTTGTTCTCACCAAGAGAGACAGAGAGACAGAGAGAGAGAGAGTGAGAAAGCAAGCTGCCAGGTCCAGGACTCAAACCAAGGTTGGCCATGTGGGAGTCTTGTGCCTTAACCACCACACCATTTGCTGGCCTCGAGGATGCTTTTTAAAGCAAGGTAGTACACAGTAATTATTAAGAAAATATGATTGATCTAATACAAATATTAAGCTTTTCTCTTTTATGGCAAAAAGTATCTGTGATAGGGTGTATTCAACTGCAAGTACCAAGAAATCCAACTTCACAGGCTTGAACAATAAAGGAATTTATGAGCTCACAAGTCAGAGAAAACTGCAGAGCAAATATACATGCAAAAGTCACCAATAGAATACTAGTAAAAATCCAACTTAAAAATGGGCAATACATCTGAACAGTTTTCAAAAGAAGACATACGAATGGCCAACAAGTGTATGAAAAGATGCTCAACATCACTAATCTTCAGGGAAATACAAACCAAAACCACATCAAGGTATTTGGTTAATCTCTGTGAAAATGGCTGTTATCAAGAAAACAAAGAATGACAAATGCTGGCAAGGATAAAAAGAATGGGAGAATTCTTGTGTACTGTTTGTGGAAACTTAAATTAGCACAGCCATTATGAAAACAGTATGGTGGTTCTACCTAAAACTAAAAATAGAATCACCTTATTATCCAATAATTCCACTAGTGGGTGTTTTTCCTAAAGAAAGGAAATTACTATGTTAGAGAGATAGCTGCACTCCTGTGTTTTTTGCAACACCATTCAAAATACCCAAGGTATGACATCAACCTAAGTGTCTATCAATGGATAAATGGATAAAGAAAATGTGAAAATGTGGCATATATACATAACGGAATATTATTCATCCATTAAAGAGTGAAATCCCATCATTTGAGGCAACACAGAGGACCTGCGAGAATATGCTAATGAAATAAGCCAGGCATTAAAAGACAAATACAGCAAGTTCCCACTTGTTTGTGAAAGCTAAAAGATTTAATAGAAGTGGAGTGGAATGGTAGATCCCAGAAATAAGAGAAGAGGGAGTGGGGAGAGAATAGCGAGAGCCTGATTAACAGAAAAGAAAAAATTGCCATTAGATAAGAGGAATGAATTCTAGAGTACTAAAGCACAGTAGAATAACTGTAGTTAACAACAATTTAATGTATATTTTAAGTTAACTAGAAGAGGAACCAAAAGATGGCATAATGGTTACATCGCTAGACTCCCACATAGTTGACTGCGGTTCGAGTCCCAGACCCAGAGGCCTAAAATCACACTGGGCACATGTGTGTGCCTGCCCAAAATCCCGAGAGGAGAATGGAGGAGAAGGGGTTGGGTATAGTCATCCCCCCTGAGGGGGGGTGGTTTCTCACTTTCCGTTTCTCTGTCTCTCCAAAAATCACAGCACCCTATAGCAAAAAATCTCTCTGAAAAAAAAAAAAAAAGCTAGAAGAAAGGATTCAAATGTTCACAACAAAATAATGATAAATGCTTGAGTTGATGTACACGTTTATTGCCCTAGTTTGAATATTACACATTGTATCCTGAAAAACACACAGTATTCCATAAATATACATGACTATTTAAAAATTAAATGAAAAAATGACAACCCAATATGTATCCACCTTATTCCTCTGTGATTCTCTCATCTTTGCTCAATTTTTTAAAATTAATTTCCTTTTGAGTCCAGAGTCAATATTGCTGTTTATTCTGGAAGTGGCACCCAGTACTTGACAATAGCCAGGAGACTATAAACAATTTCCTCCAATGGTCCACTCTTAGGACTGACAAAAGAAGGTCTTAGCAAATTTCTTTTCACATCTTGACACCCAACTAGCTGCATTTCTGAATCTTCATACTAGGGAAATTAATTGATTGTCTTTGACCTAAGAGTATGCATTAAAGGATTGTCACAACTTTGGTTTAATCAGTGTGAGAAGTTTGTTTAAATTTTTCTTCCTTACATTAAATAGAATTTTTAGTTAAAAAGGTATGTTATTAGTATAGTTGGAAAAATGATAAAGTTACTTTTATTGTGGAAAAAAGTTACTTTATAACAGTAGTGTGCTGGGGAGAGTATGAATGTATAGATTTATTGTCTCACTTTCATCAGTATACTGGCAGGAGAACTTTTTTTCTTATAATGCATTTTTAAAAATGTTCCTCAATATGTTATGCTTGAGGGACCAGCAGTTAGCGTAATGGCTATGTCGCTGGACTCCCACATAGTCAACCGCGGTTCGCGTCCCGGACCCGGTGGCTTAAACTCACTCCGGGCATGTGTGCGTGCGTGCCCAAGATCCCAAGAAGAGAATGGAAGAGAAGGGATTGCGGCGTGGCCATCCCCCCTAGGGAGTGATTTCTCGCTTTCTGTCTCTCTGTCTCTCTCTGTCTGGCGAGCGCACGTGCCCTATAGCAAAAACCTCTCCAAAAAAAAAAAAATATATATATATATGTTATGCTTGAGAGAAATTTTTTTCCAGTAATTGGCAATTAATTTTATTCTATCACTTGTTTAATTCATAATAACCAGGCATAACATTTTAAGTTAAATAAATAATTATATTTATGTAAATGTATTTTTAAATATATATTAAGCAGTTCAATTAACTTAGAGTTCTTATGAAACTTCTCTGCTTATTTCAAACAATAAAGTGGTTGACAGACAAGCTTGACATTACATTTCTACCTCAATGATTACACTTGTTTTATGCCTTTTAAACAATGTCAAGTTATGCCCCTTTCATCTCAGAGAAGAAAACATACCAGCTCCTTTTGATGATGTATCCAAGAGTGATTACACGCAAATTCCTGCAGAAGTGTTAGCCTCTCAGTATTGGGAGTCAGTGGTAGAAGATGTCCTCATGCTCAATCCAGAGTTTGATCATCTCATCCCACCAGTTGTTCTTACTCAGATTTTCATACCCCAGGAAATGCCGCTCAGTACTACCACACATACTGGGCTATTTTTAGCCTCAGGCCTAGGGAAACTGGAGAACTAGAACACTCAGTGACAAGGAAGTTGAAGAGAGCCAAGGCTTAAGAGTGAAAGATGAGACGCTTTATCTTTGTCTGTTGTGATTTGATTTGGCAGCTGGTCATCCAGTGAGGAAGGTCTAAGAGATAACAGAGAGCTAAAGCGCTGAGTAGTCAGGGAGTTTGGAGAACGGAAGATAGTTGGCAGCGGAAGGAGTGGGATGCGTTTTTAATTGGAAAGGAAGAAAAGCTATGGAACTAGGTTATTTAAACATAGAGGGAAGGTAGAGAGCGGAGAGGCTGTATTTGGAGAAGTCAGTTAAGTTGTGAAGTGTAAATCTTTAAAAATTTTTTAAGAGTGGCTAAAAATAATAGGACATTACTTAGAATAATGCTCAAGCTATGAGAATTTAAACGAATTACTTAAACCTCTCTGAGCCTCAGTTTTCTTATATATAAAACATGAGTATTTAATTTCTATCTCACAGGTTATGAGGGTTAAATGAGTCAGACGTATGTAAAACTCTCAGCGTGGTACCTAGGGTATCGTATTAAACTTTATTGATGTGAAAAGACATCCACACTCCTCTTTGAGTTCCATAAGCAAACCACAACCTCACTTGGAAGTCTGCTTCCTTAGTAAGTTGCTCCCTGACTGCCAATGACGGCAGACACACCCAGTCACAGACAGTCCACCCTCTAAACTGCGCTCCTGCAGGCAGACATCAAGCTGTAACCAAGTCAATCACTTCTCTGCCTCATTCCCTCACTTCTGTTTTTCTATGTCCCTTTCCCTGTCTTGGGCATGTCGCCCCACCACATGGCTATCAGGAGGTCCTTGGAAGCCTTTCTGGGGACTGCCCAATTTGGAATCATCTTTGCTCAGGTAAACTCTGCTAAATTAAATTGTCTGACGTTTTTCTTTTAACAACAGAAAATACAAAAAGTGGCTATTATTACTGCTTTGCCTTAATTTTCATGATCTGAATAAAATTGCTCTAATATTCTTCAAGAGGCAAAAAAGAAAAAAGTAAGAATAGGGGGCTGGTAAGTGGAATGGCGGTTGAGGTGTTGGAATCCCACAGTTTGAGTCTTGAACCTGAAGGCTTGCTTTCTCACTTTCCCTCTCTATCTCTGTTTCACTCTGGTCAAATGAAAAGAAATGGTGATAATAAATAAAATTAAATAAAATAATTATTTTTAAAAGTTATTTTATTTTATTGTATTTACTCTTTCATTTATTTTAATTTGACCAGAGAGAAAGAGAAAGTGAGAAAGCAGGCCACCAGGTCTGGGACTTGAACAATGATAGGCCATGTGGGAGTGTCCAGCGCCCTAACCACCACACCACCTGCTAGTCCCCGAAGTTACATAAAATAATTCTTAAAAAAATAAGACTAGATTGCACACCAAGGGGACATTTTAGCTCCTCACATGCATATACTCACAGGGAAACAAAAGACAAATGTATTCTTTGCAGTATTATTCATGTGTAACGAGGCAATGCTCAAGAGAGTTATTATACTATATTACTTAGGCACTGTCTACCTCTGTCTTGTAGTTATTCGACAAAGAGGGGAAACCTTCTGAACTGTCAGGAACATGGGTTAAGTGTAGTATGAATTTGAGGGCAGACCAAAGTAAATCAATTTATCTCCTTTAGACACTCCATACTAACTAACTGTAATAGATCCCAGGGGCAAAATTAAATAAAAGATAGGTACATGCATCAATATTAACACAATCAAAGAATAAGAAGAGCAATGTAATGCATAAGACCTCACGTTAGTATTTAGCAAGGATTATTAAGTGCATCAGAATAAGAAAATATAAGCAAAAGCAAAATAACACACAGGGGATATTCTTGCGCTATTAGTTGCACCAATTCCTTGCCAGGAATTTAGACTATATGACTTCTAAAATCTAATTCTCAGTAAAATTTAACATTATCATTCCTTATCATTATCTGCAAGGAGACCAGCAGAGCACAGGCCTTACTGAGGGGGACAAAGATACATTCTACAGATGTAATGGGCCATTGCCAAGAGAGGCAAACAGCCTGGGCTCCTTTCCAGGGTCCCCTTTTATCCTGCTTTAGATCCTTTGCTTACTCTAAAAATATGTGCCCTTAGACCTCCTTTGACCTGTTCATTTTTCTTGTACTGTGTTCCTCATTTTTGTTTCTTGTAGGTCTCATGCTGCAGCGAGTTATTTTGCATAATACAGAAGTCACATAGTCCCTCCTTAAAGTTTCTTTGTGCTCCAGACTAGTTCTTGATCTATGTCTGTATAACCAAGGTTATCATCCCTAGTAACTCCCAACATACACACACATACATATATATGCATATATATATACACACTCACACACATACACACGTATGTGGTCTATATACTTGTATGTAAAATTCTTCCCAATACAATCTAGAAACAAATGTGCAAGATTTTTTGTCTCCACTGTCTTCTCCCTTTCTTTGCAATAACATCCCCACTGATTGTATCCTAAATCTAAAATCAGCAGAAGTAAATTATAATTCCTTTCTCATGTGATTTCTTGAGGAAAGCCTTCAAATAATCAAAAATTCCCCCATCATTTTTAAGTTTCTGAAATTGTTGATAGATAGATATTAAAAAAAAATCATTATAGACAGAAGGAGTCTAAGCGTGGCTATTTGAAGGACAAGCTTTTAAGGAAATAGATAGGTTTCAAGATAGAGACTTGTGTGCAGGGACCAGCAGTTAGAGTAATGGCTATGTCACTGGACTCTCATGTAGTCATCTGCGGTTTGAGTCCTGGAACCAGCGACTTAAACTCACGCTGGGCGCGTATGCATGTGTGCCCAAGATCCCGAGAGGAGAATGGAGGGGAAGGGATTGTGACGTGGCCATCCCCCCTGGGGGGTGATTTCTCACTCTCTGTCTCTGTCTCTCTCTCTTTCTGTCTTTCCGGTGAGTGCACACACCCTATAGCAAAAACCTCTCAAAAAAAAAAAAAAAAAAAAAAAAAAAAAAAAGATAGAGACTTGTGTGCAGAACATTTATTGAGAACTACCATTGGGATCAATATCTACGGGGAAGGGAAGGAAGAAGATAGAACCAAGAAGAAGAAGAAGGATGTGATGCAGCCGCAAGACTATGGCCAGCTCCCAGGATTAGGTTAGTACAGGGAGTCATCCTTGGTATTGAATGAAAGATGGCTATGGGAAGAGGCTCAAAATTAAGCAAATAGGCTCTCTAGTTAAAGAAATTCCAGGGAACCAGCAGTTAGCGTAATGGCTATGTCGCTGGACTCCCACATAGTCGACCGCGGTTCGCGTCTCGGACCCGGTGGCTTACAACTCACGCCGGGCGCGTGTGCGTGCGTGCCCAAGATCCCGAGAGGAGAATGGAGGAGAAGGGATTGCGGCGTGACCATCCCCCCTGGGGGGTGATTTCTCGCTTTCTGTCTCTATGTCTCTCTCTGTCTGTCTGGCGAGCGCACGCGCCCTATAGCGAAAAACCTCTCCAAAAAAAAAAAAAAAAAAAAAAAAAAAAGAAATTCCAGAAAAAGTTGAAAGTTGATCACAGTCAGCAGGCAAAATACCTAACATATGGGAGAATGGAGACCTTTAGGTTGAAGAGTGGGAATCTGGGCAGTACAACACAGCATTGACCACGGAAGCCACAGAAAACAGATGTCATTCCCTGCTCAAGTGCTGGCTGTAAATGTGAGGTGATCTGGCAGTTGACATAGCATTCAATTGGTCCCCTCCCTGCTCCTGTATACACATGCCTATACCCTTTACTTTTCTGCATACTGTTTGCTATTGACTTGGCAGTGGGATGAAACAACAGAATGCAGAGAACAAAGGGAACAATTCTTTGCTTCCGAATTTCAAATACATAGGCCTCAGCAAAGACAAGATATGCCCAAATAGCACTACTGGGGCTCTCTTTCATTTCTCTTCTGTTCCTTGACCTATTAACAATAATGCCATTAGCTACCCTGGTCATCTTCCACTCTGTCCTAACCATGGAAGTCATCATGTATCTCAACAAGGAGTCGCCTTTGTTGCTTTGGATTGCTTGGTTCATGTCTTCTGTCTTTTTCAGCAAGTCTATGGTAGCCACAGGCAGCCGTTCAAAAATATACTTGTGGGTTTGCATGTGGCTTTCTGTTCTCTAACCTCTCCTTCCCTCAGGATACAATCTCTGGTGCCCTTGGTCCCTTATCTACTCCTTTCCTTTCCCCTTTATTCATGATTGAGCACATGCACATGCATATGCATAGGAGAAGGAGAGAACCATGAGCATCCTCCACAGGGTCTGGTCATGCCAGAGTCTTCTTCCAGTCCTGGAGCCTACCAGATATTGGGCACTCTCCAGTATGTCTAGATTGTTTCAGGCTGTTCAGGGTGGGGACTGGAGCTGTGGTCGCTATGTAGAATCTAGCTTCTCTCAAGCCATGCACTAGCACAGCAATAGAGCCAGCCCCAGTTTTACCTTCTTTCTCCTCAATGTCTCTTATTGGAGTAAATAATTCAAAGAAGCAGAGATTCTTAGTAACCAGAGCTGGGCAAAAGTTGAGCTTTCTCTCCAAGTCACCTGTGAAAATACTTCAGGTCATAGATCACTGACGTATGGAGAAATCTCTTAGAATAACAAAATATTGTAATTAGCTTGTTTTATTTGCCATTTGCTACTTGTATGATTTTGGTTAAGTTTTCTGTCTAGGCCTCAGCTTCTTACATGTATAATCAAACTAATACGTGACTGAGGGGTCGTCTGCCCAGACCGCTTTCCAAGGCCCTGTGAAAGGCCATGGTAATTTTGAATCATTTTCTTGAGGATCCATCCTCCCACAAATCATGTCAACTTCAAGCCCTACTATTGGATCGTTGGAAAAGTCATGATGCATTTTTGCATAGAAAAAACATAAAAAAATATGTTGTGACTTTTCTGATGACCCGATAAATCAAGCTTTGCCTCTGTTGATAGGATTCGGTGAGAATGAAATAAACAATATATGCAAAGCACTTAACAGAAGCTCTGTCAGCTATTGCTGTCATCATCACCATTCTTAACACTACCAAGTTATTCAGCTATAGAAGAAAATTGTGAAGATTTTAATCAAAATTTTACAAAATCAGACTCTAAAAGCTCTCTGAATAAATCTAAAATCTGAAGTTGGCCTGTGGCTGGGATGGGACAGTGAGCTTAAGTAGAGGGTTTGCACTCAGAATGTTTTCCATATGAATTCTCTCTTCTGTTTTTTATAGGATTTTATCGTAGTTACTATTTTTCAAACATTTTCAAATTTATTTATTCATTCTTTTAAATAATTATTTATTTAATTTCATTCATTATCATTATTATTTTCTAATTTGATCAGAGAGAGAGCGAGAGAGAGAGAAAATGAGAAAGCAAGTCTCCAGGTCTGAGACTAACCACAGTGGGCCATGTGGGAGTCCAGTGCCTCAACCACCATGCCACCTGCCAACCCCTTTCAAATTTATTTTAAATTATGAAAGTAGTATGTGTTTGTTATAAACCTTTAAGCAATATAAGAGCATCTTGAGTTAAAAGTTGAAATCTCTTTTTTTCTCCCTCCCCTCACTCATTATTACTCCTCTCTCTCAAACTCCTTCTCCTCCTAGGATACAATAAATTCATAGTTTGGCATATATTCTTCCAAGTCTTAAAATGTACTTTACTTTTAAATATCTCTTGAAACCAATAAAAAAATAATGTTCTGCTCTTCAAAGTCTCCCTCAGTTAAAAAGAAGAGCAATGCTAAATAGAATACATATTTACATGTATATCCATACATATATCATATATATACACATACATATATAAATATAAACATATATATATATAAACATACACACACACAAACATACATATGTACTCATGTGTGTATAGTAGTTTCCACAAAGAAACCCAGAATTTGTAAAGACCAGGAATATCTTCTTAAAGACTTGAAAAACCATTTTATTAAGTATAATCAGAGATTACGTGCTGACTAACAAATAGATAGAACCTCGATGTCAGCACTTGCACAGGGTCCGTGTTCCAGCCTGTTCCACACGGGTCAGAGTGTGAAAATGATGGACAACAACCTCACATAGGGGAAGATGCATGTCTCTTTTATCTTTCTGCTTAAGCATAAGTATTATGTAAGTAGTTTCTGTACTGAGGCAGAAATAAAAACTAGCATTGCTTCTGTATTCAACTTTTTTTTAGATTAAAAATATTTATTAAAGCAGATTCCCTTTACCGTGGGAAGACAAAAACAGCACATGTGACTGGAAACATTTAGAGAATGAGAATTGAGTTAAACATGTTTCCAAGTCCATTATCAAATAAATTATCACTAAAGGAAAAGGTATTTTGGAACTTAGAGTTAAGGAAGCCTATACACAATTTAAGTGAGGGGAGGGGAACTAACCAAAATAAACAAAATCAGAATGAGCCTTTATAGTTTAGTCTTTAATTAAACACATAAAGCGGTACTACTTAATATATTTCTCCATGAACTTTTAATGAAATTCAGAGCGTAGCGTATCATTTATAGATATTTTGTCTTTCTTCTGATCATCTATGCCTTTAGTGCAGTTCTTGAAGAAGACATCATCTCACTTTTAAATTTGAAGTTGGCCTGTGGCTAGGATGGGACAGTGAACTTAAGGAGCAGGTTCGCACTCAGAATGTTTTCCATACAAATTCTCTCTTCTTCAGCTTTTTGGTTGTGTTCCTTCCTGGCCTGTTCTTCAGCTCTTTCTCTTAAAATTTTTCTTTTAGTTCTGCAAGAAGAGCTGCGGTATCATCATCATCACTCTCCTCTTTAAAATCTTCATCTTCTTTGTCAGAGGGGCATCTGCATTGAGGTTGGTGGCAGGAATCCAGTCTAATCGACACTTTTTTGACACTGAGGAGGAGGCTATGTGTTCTTGGGTGAGACGATCACTATTTTTCTCTCTGGCAGAATTCTCTTCCAACTCTCCTAAAGTTATGGTTATGAACCTCTTCAGGGGCATCCTGAGTAGTTTGTATTTTATCTTTGTATGTGAGGGTAGTTCCTGCTTGAAAACTATTTTGAGAATTGGCTCAAATAACCTCCTTTTCCTCTTCCACCCCTTGTAGATTCAAAAGTTGGCCTGGCTGTTTTTTTTTTTTTTTTTTTTTTTTTTTTTTTTTTTTTTTTTTTAATGTTCAGCTGAGGTCTGGTGCAGCAGCTTCTGGAAATCATACAGACACCAGTACTTGTTCTATGTGTAACTTTTTACTTTTTGCCATAGGGTGCATATGCTTGCCAGAGAAAGAGGATGAGGGGGTTGGGAAGGAGGAGGAGAAAGCCCCCCACCCCCACATAGGAAATGGTCATGCCACAATCAATCCCTTTTCCTGTATATCTCTCTCAGGATTTTAGGAATATATACACATATGCCTAGCATGTTTCTCAGGCTGCCAGGTCCTGGAATAGAACCAGGGTATGCCATATGACATCCAGCCTCCATAACCACCAGGCCATGGAGCCAGCCCATAATTTATTTTTTTTTAATTCAAGAGGTGTATACTAAGCACAGAGCAAAGCTGACCTATTAACTATTATAACATTATTTAGAATATGTATACTTAGGGCTGGCTCCAAGGCTGGTGGTTAAGGTAGCCAGACCCCACATGGCTGAACCTGTGGCTGGTGTCCCGACCCAGCAGCTTGAGAAACATGCTAGGTGCGTGTGTGATATGTGTGTGTGCCTGCCCCAGATCCTGACAGGGCAGAGAAATGGAAGAGAAGGAATTGTAGCACGGTCATTCCCCGTGAGGGTTGCTTCCTGCCATCCTCCCCACTAGTGAGTGCACACAACTTTTAGCCAAAAAAAAGAGTGTAATTAAAAAGTGTGTATTATAGGCATTGTAACGACTTCTTAAAAGTATTTTAGGTAATTTCTCTCTCTCTCTCTCCCTCTTTAGGTTTTTGCCATAAGGTATTTGCACTCGCCAGAGAGACAGAGAAAGGGAAAGTGAGACGTCACCCCCACCACCATGGAGGGGTGATGGCAACACTGCAATCCCTTCTCCTCTTGGGATTTTGGGCACCTATGCACATGTACTCAGCATGATTTTTAGGCTGCCGAGTCCAGACTTGAACCACCATCAGGTACATGAGAATCCAGTGCCTTAATCACCACCCCGCCTGGAGCCCTTAGTTTAGATAATTTTTTACTACCCTCCTAAATCCTGAACCAGAATTATTTCTGGTGTTTGATGTAATATTTTGCCTTCAAAATATACATTTACTAGAGAAAGAATTAAATAGACCACACCTTTTAAATTTTTACAATTAGATGGAGAGATGGATAAGGAAAATAACTTTATATATGAATTTATAAGCTTTGTATCATATTCCCCCAAAACAGAGTGAGAACATAGTTATTCTAATAAATTGATTCTCAAAGACTTTTCATAAATATTCCTTAAAATGAAGACCTTTTATGAACTTTCTAGTTTAGTTTATTGAGTACAATATAAGATTAAAGAACAACTACAGTTTACAGTAAAATCACTAAGATATAATTTACACACAACTTTGCATATATCTCTGTATTCATAAAATGTATTTGTAGCTTAATGTAAGTCAATTAAGCTATAATTATACACTATCTTCTCCAATTTATGAATTTGACCTGTTTCTTTGGTTTACTATTTATACATATATATGTATGTATAATATATATAAGTATTATATATATAATATATATTTGTGTATATAAGTATAATATATATAATACATATATACATATATACATTTATATATAAGTATTATATATATAATACTTATATATATACTTATATATATTATACATATATATTATACTTATGTGTATATATATAATATATATGTATTTGTATATATATATGTGTGTGTGTATGTGTGTGTATATATATGAACTAGTTTAATAAATAAATTGAGGGACCAGCAGTTAGTGTAATGGCTATGTTGCTGAATTCCCATGTAGCCGACCATGGTTTGAGTCCCGGACCTTGTGACTTAAACTCATGCTGGGAGTGTGTGCATGTGTGCCCAAGATCCCGAGAGGAGAATGGAGGAGAAGGGATTGCGGCGTGGCCATCCCCCCTGGGGGGTGATTTCTTGCTTTCTGTCTCTCTGTCTCTCTCTGTCTTTCTGGCGAGCACATGTGCCCTATAGCAAAAACCTCTCAAAAAAAAAATTAAATTGCAGGGGAAATAAATGTCAAATCAGTTAACAAAAAAACCTAAATTTTAAAACATATGTCTGTAATATTGTATAATATGTTTTTAAAATGATTTATGACAACTTTAAACATGCAAGGAAAGCTGTAAAGTTTCAGATCCTCTTAAGACACACATAGATTTCCATGGGTTGGCCTGTTTTCTGTTGTAACACAGTCTGTTTTCTCTTATGCAGTTATATACTCAGTAGGTAACACACACACAACAGAGAACTCTTTCCATATTTATTTCTGCTAGTAGGGTTTGTCCCCACAAACCATAACTAAAGTGAAACTTGCAAAGTCAACTGATACTGGAGTTTGATTGCAGGCAGTGAAAACAAACTCTGCCTACCTAAACAGAAAAGAAGTTTGTCAGAAGGGTACAGACTATCTCATAGAATCAAAGGGAAAGTTGATGAGTGCTTACAGGAAGGGCAAATCCTAGAGAAGCTCCAAGAATCCAGGTAGAAGGTAGTAGACGGTGTCCTCAGAAAGTTCATTAGAATGAATTTGTATTGGTCGTTTTCCATCACAATGTGACTCTGCTCAGGATTCAGATTTCCAAGAGACACTCTGAATAGACTAGCCAGGTCCACAAGGCCACACTTTGATTCGGGTGGTCTGGACATCTTCATAGCATTACCATGATGAAGGCTAGCAGTTAGAAAGATAGATTGCCAAAGGGAAAGCAATATACGGTTACTAAAAAGGAAAAAGATTCTGAGGACCAGCAGTTAGCGTAAGGGCTATGTCGCTGTACTCCCACGTAGTTGACCGTGGTTTGCGTCCCGGACCTGGTGGCTTAAACTCATGCCGGGCATGTGTGCGTGTGTGCCCAAGATCCCGAGAGGAGAATGGAGGAGAAGGGATTGCGGCATGGCCATCCCCCCTGGGAGGCGATTTCTCACTTTCTATCTCTCTGTCTCTCTCTGTCTGTCTGGTGAGCGCACACGCCCTATAGCAAAAACCTCTCCAAAAAAAAAAAAAAAAAAAGGAAAAAAAAAAGAAAAAAGATTCTGGGCAGTTGAAAGCAGTACATATTCTTAGATTCTGAAACATAGGATTGCATAACTACCATGCTATTTATCTGTGATTACTGCACACAATTCTGGTCATTATTAATTAAAACATGCATATGAAACATTTATCACAATCAGCCAGGCTTTTTATTAAGAATGATGAATAAGAAATATAAGAGTATAATCTTATTTATCCTATTTCCCTCCTGCACTCACTTGTTGCCCTAAGCTTTTAGTAGAATATGCAAGTCTTATAAGGATAATCTCTGCTCTTGAATAATTAGAAACTACACACCTGGAGACCTATCCACAGATTTTATTGCCAGTTGTTTCTTTAACACACTAGATCTTGGTTAACATTTTTTTTTCAGGGGTGGTTTTCACTTATAAAAGAAAGCTGTTCAAGCCATGGCATTTATTCTATGGTTTGATTACAACAGGCAGTATTCTCTGGTATTGCTTTCTGCCATTGGTTCCCAGGGTTGTGCCATTCTGTAGAGAAGCCACTAGCCAGTACTTACCAGTTTTGGAGGTTGATTATGCTGGAGAGAATATGCTAGGCCCTGCTGAAGAGTTGGGATAGGTGCACTCATTCATTCATTCAACCCAGCAATTATTTACCAATCCCAAAGTGTATCGCGATCAGGGTACGCAGTTGAGAGCCACTACTTTCAAGAAGCCCATAGATTCTGATTCATAATAACTCATAAGAAACACGATCTTGTGAATTTGAAGAAACTGGAAGGAAAGAGAGAGTCATATGCAGATCAATTTATCCTAAAGTGCAAACCATAGAGACAGGTTATTTATAAGGGTTATCACTAGCAAGGAAGAGAAGAGGGTCACAGGGCCAGAGATAGTTCTGGGAGGACTTGAAAAATAAATTGAGGTTCAGTACATTTATTCATTCACCAGTTATTGAACACCTTTGAGAAGACACTTTGTTAGGCAATGGAGAAGAGCCAGGGAAATGGAAGGTAGTTGAGGACAAAAAAGGGAGAGAGTATGGTGAAGAAAGGAAAGAAAGATCCTTAGACAGAAAAGTTAAGAAACAACATACCCACAGTTATCACTTTATAAAAGAAAAAAAAGGAAAGGTATTTGTTGAGGATCATGTATATGGTAATATCTTTGATTTGATTGATACACACTACATGTGTGCTTTGAGAAAAACATATATGTAGTAGGGATATGTGAGTACAGGTATTTTCAATTAAAGAAAAAAAAAACCAGAATGATACTACACTGTACTATTGCTAACTCTGCATGCTCACTCTCCAATAGGTGTGATTCTAATGCATCATTTTTTTTTTTCTGAGAGGTTTTTGCTATAGGGCGCATGCGCTCTCCAGAAAGACAGAGAGAGACAGAGAAACAGAAAGTGAAAAATCACCCCCCCCCCCCCAGGGGGGATGGCCATGCCACAATCCCTTCTCCTCCATTCTCCTCTTGGGATCTTGGGCATGCACACACACACACACCCAGCATGAGTTTAAGCCGCTGGGTCTGGGACTCGAACTGCAGTCGACTACATGGGAGTCCAGCCATATAGCTATTATGCCAACTGCTGGCCCTCCAAAATTTGTTTTTAAGACAGGTACTGCTAACTATTCATCTTTTACTGTTGATAAAATGACAGAGTATTTAAGCAATTTTTTTAGGATAATATAACAGTTTTGAGATTTGAACCCAGACAAGTCAGGCTCCACAGTCTGGGCATTTAACCATCATGCTATACCACCTATCTGCACATTTAAAATGGCAGAACAATCATCCAATGTAAATTTAGTATGGTTGATCTACTTTAGGTCAACTCAAAATACTGAGCCAGTTTAAAAGAATAAACTAGTATCCACAGCTATGTATATATTCTTAAAATTATAGCTTTTTTTTTTTCCTTTTTATAGCTTCTCCCTCACCCCAGGGCTAAATTTCCCCCAAATTCAGCCTTTATGAGTCTTTGGCTAAAAAGCAATGGTTGGATGGAACTGAGAAAAATATGATCTATGTAGGTTTTCTTGGTTTAGGAAAAAAAGCTTCTTTTGCATATTGAAATCTATGGTTATTTTGTTTGTAAGAAGAATAGTAATTGTGGTTCATAGTGTTTTCTAAGCAGATGCTTTGCTGAAAGCTGCTGCTCTCTCATTTCTTAAGAAATAAGATCTTTCTACTTTGAAGAAAACCGGAAGGCAAATAAATTAATATATTACTATGCAACTGGTCACATTTTCCCCCTCAGACCTAAGGTGTTGCATTATCCATAAGAGTTATAAATTTAGGGAACCAGCAGTTAGTGTAATGGCTATGTCTCTGGACTCCCACATAGTCGACCGCGGTTCGCGTTTCGGACCCGGTGGCTTAAAACTCACAAGGGCGCGTGTGCGTGCGTGCCCAAGATCCCCAGAGGAGAATGGAGGAGAAGGGATTGCGGTGTGACCATCCCCCCTTGGGGGTGATTTCTCGCTTTCTGTTTCTATGTCTCTCTCTGTCTGTCTGGCGAGCGTATGCGCCCTATAGCAAAAACCCCTCAAAAAAAAAAAAAAGAGTTATAAATTTAATATTCAGTAACCACATCTTTTGCTTTATTAATAACACTTACTTTTATAACTATTAATTGATAATATACTTCATCTGGAGATACATTGTCATGCAATTTGGTTTGCTTTTGTAAATAATTTTTTAAAATTAATTAATTTATTTTTAATTTGACCAGAGAGGGACAGAGTGATATCGAGAGAGAGAGAGGGAAAGTGAGAAAGCAAGTTGCCAGGTCTGGGACTTGAACTGCAGTCAACTATGCAGGAGTCCAGCATCCCCCAACCACCATGCACCTGCCGATCCTAAAATAATTTTTAATTGGCAACTAAAATAATTTAGGGGCTAAAATAAAAAATTAATCACATGACATAGACAAGGCAGACTTCAAAAAGTTCGTGTAGGGGACCAGCAGTTAGCGTAATGGCTATGTCGCTGGACTCCCACGTAGTCGACCGCAGTTCGCGTCCCGGACCTGGTGGCTTAAAACTCACAAGGGCGCGTGTGCGTGTGTGCCCAAGATCCCGAGAGGAGAATAGAGGAGAAGGGATTGCGGTGTGACCATCCTCCCTGGGGAGTGATTTCTCGCTTTCTGTCTCTATGTCTGTCTCTGTCTGTCTGACGCGCGCACGCGCCCTATAGCGAAAAACTCTCAAAAACAAAAAAAGTTCGTGTAAAATGCATATTATCAAAAACTGCATGGTTTCAATTTTTTTGCACAAATATAAACTCTTACTTTAATTCCATTTTTCCATAAACTTTTTTTTTTTTTTGGAGAGGTTTTTGCTATAGGGCATGTGTGCTCGCCAGAAAGACATAGAGAGACAGAAATAGAGTAATCACCCCCCCAGGGAGGATGGCCACGCTGCTATCCCTTCTCCTCCATTCTCCTTTTGGGATTTTGGGCATGCATGCACACGCGCCTGGTGTGAGTTTAAGCCACCGGACTGAGACTTGAACCGCGGATGGCTACATGGGAAGTCCAGCGACATAGCCATTATGCCAACTGCTGGTCCCTTTGAAGTCCCCTCCTATAGTCTTCCAGCAGAGCACAGACAAATTTGAGGGAGCATGTAAGAGAAAACTTTTGATTACTGTAGAATTATTTTCCATTAAAAAATGAAAACATTAGGTCTAAAGTCTGAACTTTTTCTCTAGGAATCCCTTCTAATTTTTACAGCCCACAACAATACTTCCTTTCTGTGAACTCCCATGGCATTCATTTTCCCTTTAGCATATTTGACCCTTATCATACTTAGCCTGAACCATAAATGACTGCTACATACGTAGAATTATTGTGACCCTGCTGTAGTTTAAAGCCTTCCAAGATAGTTCCAGTGTCTGGCCGGTTGCTGGGCTGCACAAGTTCTTACACTGAGCTATACACTGGGTTCCACATCGAGCTTGTTCCATGCTAGTGTTTTCCAAATTTGTTGACACGAAAGATTGTTGAAATTTTAGTGCTCATGTATGCTTGGAGGAAGGAATACAATAAAGAAATGATCTCACAAATTAACCAAACTCTGTAGGAAATGATTAAAATTAGATCCAGTGTTGTTTTGTTTGTTTGTTTGTTTGTTTACTTCTTTCATGAGTGAGAAAGACAGGCATTCTCAAATGGCCTCATGTCACAATCCTTCTCTGAGCCCTCCCAGCCAGCCTGGATCAGAGACACGTGCAGACACATGCCCAGTGTTTAGAGATCAAGCCCGAGAACCTAAGCCTGACCTTCCCTTTAGATCCAGCATCATAGAGTCGTGCTACTGCAGTGCCTCCAGAGATTGCCTGTCATTGGCTTTAAAATAACGTGCAGGTTCTAATAACAACAGTAATAAATTACTGAAATGAAAACATTTTGATTGTAAGAGTAAAAAGACAATAATATAAAGTAAAACATACATTTTATAATTTTGTTAGACAATATGTTACAAAAAAAAAAAACTCTTGACATTATAAATCAGCAAACGGATTTTTTTTTAGTACCATGTACCCATTAGAATGATATTCCTCAACTGTATTTTTGAACTCCCTTTTTATAGTGAAATTTGACAAATAAACACCATTCTCCATAGCTATATTGGGCACAGAGAAAGCTGTGAACACTAATTTTCAATAGTCAGGTGTCTTGAATTAAGCTGACGACTTCCACATTTGCATCTCTGGTCAGATCTCTTTTTAGAACTTCAGAACCAAACAGCCATACACTTCCTCGGGGCTTTATTTGGATTTCTTGTGGGAGCTTCAGTTCGGCTTGCCCCAGCTGACCGCACGCCTTCATTCCAAGCACCTGCTCTCTGTGCCTCTAGGGTAGCCTCCCCAGGTAAACGGGACCCTCAGCTGCTACAGCCAGAAGCCTGGGTTGTTCTGAGCGTGACTTCTCCCGTAAGCACCACTCAGTCTCCAAATTCTGTACCGAACATCTACAAATAGCTCTTGCATCTATCCTCTTCTGTCTGCCCCCTCGTCTGCCTCCGTTGACCTCTACTCACCTTCCCTGCCTCCCCACCGCTCCTCTCACTACCCTCACGTCACACTAAACTGTGCTCAGTTCCTCCAAGGTACAATTCTCTTGGGTTTGGGGCCTTTGCCCAAACTGTTCCCTTGGCCTGGAACACCTTCACCACTCGTTCACCTAGCTACTGCCCACTCCTTCAGAACTCCCCTTAGATACTGCTGTTTTTGGGAAGCCTCTCCTAGCACCCCACATCCACTTAGCGATTCTTTCCTTTGCTCCGTTACCTCCCTGTTATTGTGCATTTATTTTATTTACTTATCGATTGATAACATCTCAAATTTTTAACCCCTTTTTTTTTTACAGGTTACCTAGAACACTTTTGATTAAGAAAACTGTAGAAAGTTAGTAACTGCCACAAGTGAATGTCAGGCTGTGGAATGTGTCAATTTTCCAGAGTCCTGCTTCGTGGGGTGTCTGAACTCACTGCTCAGGGTCTCTGCTCACGCTTGCTGGAATCAATTATGGCAGATTTTAGTCCACAGGTCTCTTTTCTCCATATTTCTTTGTAAACTCTTCAGCATTCTTACAGAATGCTTTTGTGGTCCTTAGAGAATTCTTCAGCTAGGTCAGCCTGGAGGGGTTGCTCGGGCTGTGGGGGGGGGGGGGGGGGGGTGGTGTTGTTCATCAGTGCTATGAGGAGCTGAATTACTTGGTCAGTTTTGGTTTCTGGCTTCCAGTTTCCAGCACTAATTACTGGCAGACAGACCTGCCCCTTTTCGTCAATTTTCGGGTGGTAGATCTTTGTGATAAACGTGATCTTCAGTGGTTTGAATGGGTACTCTGCTGGAAAGTTGATTTCGATTCTAAAAGCCCCCTCATCATATGGAGGGTTATCAGGAACAATACACCCTTGCCAAGTCAATAATTAGCTTCATCAACCTGGATGTTACAGCAGTTTTTCCATTCCACATTTGGGGACTTCTTCAAACTCCTTCATCAGGCTCCTGCTGGCGCCATCTTGGATCTGGTGCTGCTGCTTTCCCTGTGCATTTATTTGAAATGTCGTTGACCTGTCTTTCTTCCTACTGGATTGTTAGCAAGAATCGCTTTACTGTCTCTCCAAGAATCTAGCATTGTCAGGGTTCTATAAATATGAATGAATTAGTATATAGTCCATCAGAATCCTTGAATTCTTTTTTTCTTTTCCATATTCTTGCAAACTCTCATCCCTCAATGTGAACCTTTAAAAACAAGTTATTTATCCTGATCTCACTTAGTTTTATAATTTAACCTTCTCCTACTTCTCTTTCCTGAAATGATTCACAATTTTATTTCAAGGATCCCTCCATGAGACGAGTAACCACATTCTATTACATATCAGTTTTCAGATACTCGGTTTTTTTGTATCAGACATTCAATTAAGGAAAACATCAGCACATCCCAGGTCCTCCGTCATTCCTGGATAAAGAGCGTCCATGTTGTGGCCCCACTTGAGGAGGCTGTGCTCAGACCCAGTCCTGGCTGCCCCTTGGCTTCCCTTCCACGACTTCTCATCTGAACTTGCTGCCCTCGGCACCTGGTTTGTTCTACCTGACACCTTATAATTGGCCTGGACTTGGCTTTTTGTCTGTGCCCTCCCCTCCTGGCCCAGAGCTAAGATGTGCCTGCTGCTTGTCTGGTCTCGATCCCAGCAGTGCAGGACAGGGCTTACAGCTGCCATCGTTGTTAGCTGTGTCAGTGCTCTTACTCAACAGTGCTTCCCCTCAACAGTCCCAGCTGATCCCGGGAAAGGCAGCCTGGGAAAGAAGAGCATTCCTTATTTCAAATTCTTTTATACTGGTAGTGGCGATAGAAATGTAATAACTTCATTTCTTATCATCGACTTACTTTTTCTTACCTACTAGAAACTGTGTTTTAAATATAAGGATTCATGGGACCAGTAGATGACGTAATGTTCATGTCCTTGTACTCCTACGTAGTTGACTGCAGTTCGAGTCAGACCCAGCAGCTTAAAACTCATACCAGGTGCATGTGTGTGCATGCCCAAAGTCCCCAGAGGAGAATGGAGGAGAACAGATTATAGCATGGCCATCCCCTAAGGGGGTGATCTTTTGCTTTCTGTCTCTCCAGCAAGATTATATGCCCTATAACTAAAATCTCTCATAGAAAAAAAAAAAAAGGATTCATAATAACTGTGTGTGTGTGTGTGTGTGTGGTTTAAACATTCTCTTTTGGGTAAGTGAACGGAAAATAGCTTAGTTAAGATTCTCTCAACTTTCCCTATTCAACTCAACACCACCAGGACATTATGTGGTGGAGTTGGAGAGTCTGGTGACAAGCAGGAGCTAGGATTCAGACAGCGAGCTCAGAGGATCCTTACTGATCTCCACAGTTGAGTGGCTGGTCTGGTCCTGGGACTTGTGACTGCTGGTTGCTGACAGTCTCACTTGCCCTTTGGTTCATTGTGTGGCACCCTGCTAGTACATGGAGTCTTTTTTTTTTTTTTTTTTTTGGAGAGGTTTTAACTATAGGGCGCATGCGCTTGCCAGAAAGACAGAGAGAGACAGAGAGACAGAAAGTGAGAAATCAACCCCCCAGAGAGGATGGCCATGCTGCAGTCCCATCTCCTCCATTCTCCTCTCGGGATCTTGGGCATGCATGCACACGTGCCCGGCGTGAGTTTAAGCCACTGGGTCCGGGACTCAAACCATGGTCGACTACATGGGAGTTCAGCGACATAGCCATTACGCTAACTGCTGGTCCCTACACTGAGCCTTTTTGCATCTCTGCTTTCCAGACCAGGACATGCAAACATCTCTGAATCCTCTGCTTACTGCATGTAGGCCAGGAGGGCCAGGAGCTCCAGGAGGGCCAGGAGGACCAGGAGGACTGAGAGAGCAGACTCTATGGTCTAGACAACTTTGCTACCAAATGCCTTACTGGGCTACCACCCCATGTCTCCTCCTGGAGTTCCATATAGGGAGCATGCAAAGGCCCTCTGCATTCAGGCTTCTCCAACAGATCTAAAATACCACCCCTGCTGGCAGGGTCCTCCCTGGAAGAGAGATGAAAGTGAGTCTTGCTTCCTGTCACCATTAGTCTTCTCTTTGCTGCAAATGTCCCCTAGGCCAATAAGATAGGTTAACATCTCCTTCATATTCTTCCCAAGTGGCAAGGTCTCCCCACAGATCTTATCCTGAATTTTATCTATCCTCATTATTTGGTAATATCTGTGATCAAAGTCAACATGGAGGTAGAAAAAGATCTAGGAATTTGCCAAGTCTTTTGATAGAGACTAGATTTCAGAATTTTTTCCCCTGCATACTCAAATATGCTTAGATTTTAGCTTAGTGCTAGGATCATATTAAAACTAAATTTAGGGGGGCCAGCAGGTGGCATGGTGGTTAAGGGCGCTGGATTCGAACATAGCTGACCGTGGTTCAAGTCCTGGACCTGGCGGCTTGCTTTCTCACTTTCTCTCTCTCTCACTCTGTCCCTCTCTGGTCAAATTGAAATAAACATATGAATAAATAATAAATAAAGTTAAATAAAGTAATTCTAAAAAAAAAACATCTAAATTTAGGAGCCAGCAGGTGGTGTGGTGGTTAAGTTGCTGGATTCCCACATGGTCGACCTTGGTTTGAGCCTCAAATCTGATGACTTGAAAATCATACCAGGCATGTGTATGTATGTGCCCAAAATCCCAAAAGGAGAATAGAGGAGAAGGGATTGTACTGTGGTCATCGTCCTGGCAGGATGACTTCTCATGACTTCTCACTTCCCCTCTTTTTGTCTCTCCCCAGCAAGTGCACATGCGCTATAGCAAAAAAAAAAAAAAAAAAAAAAAAAAAAAAAAAAATCCACCTCTTCATTTTTTTATTCCAGCTATAATATAATCCTAATGCCTTAGCAGAATGAAAAGATGGTCACACACTAAGAAATATAACAGAGGGACCAGCAGTTAGTGTAATGGCTATGTTGCTGAACTCCCATGTAGTTGACCGTGGTTCGAGGCCCAGACCCGGTGGCTTAAACTCATGCCGGGCGTGTGTGCCCAAGATCCCAAGAGGAGAATGGAGGAGAAGGGATTGCGACGTGGCCATCCCCCCTGGGAGGGTGATTTCTCACTTTCTGTCTCTCTGTCTCTCTCTGTTTGTCTGGTGAGCGCATGCGCCCTATAGCAAAAACCTCTCAAAAAAAAAAAAAAAAAAAGAAAAAAAGAAATATAACAGAAAAACTCAGCCATTATTCCCATTACAGTATTGATTTGGATAAAATATGCTAACTATGGCAAAATTTCACTCAATGGTGAAGTCAGTCTGAATTAGCAAAATGTTTATGTGATTGACTATTACTAAACTTTGTACACACACACACACAGAGAGAGAGAGAGAGAGAGAGAGAGAGAGAGAGAGAGAGAGAAAGAAAATAAAATATTGAAGATAAGAAAGTAAGAAATGTCCTTTCTGTGCAACCTGCACAATGACCCACATGGCATTATTCTGGATTCCTGTCATAACTTAGAGGGAAACTTTCACAATGTCCGGAGCCCTTGATGTCCGGCAATGAAGGAGTAGCACGTCCTCAAATTTCTTGCAGCAGGAACCCACTTAGGTGGCACCAGCCTTAACTTCCAAATGGAACAGTACATCTACAAAAGGAAAGTGATGGCATCTCCATCACACATCTGAAGAGGATCTGGCAGAAGCTTCTGCTGGAAACTTGTGCCATTGAAAATCCTGCTGAAGTCAGTGTCGTATCTCCTAGGAACACCGGCAGAGGGCTGTGCTGAAGTTCGCTGCTGCCATGGAGCCACTCGTCTTGGTGGTCGCTTCAGTCCTGGAACCTTCACTAACCAGATCCAGGCAGCCTTCCAGGAGCTGCATCTTCTGGTGGTTACTGATCCCAAGGCTGACCACCAGCCTCTCATAGAGGCATCTTACGTTAATCCACCTCCCACTGCTCTGTGCTACAGATGTTCTCCTCTGTGCTGTGTGGACTTTGCCATCCCATGCAACAACAGGGGAGCTCACTTAGTGGGTCTGATGTGGTGGATGCTGGCCGAGGAAGTTCTGCACATGCGAGGCACCATCTCCTGTGAACATCTGTGGGAGGTCAGGGCTGATCTCTACTTCAACAGAAATCCTGAAGCAATTGAAAAGGAGGTACAGGCTGCTGCTGAAAAGGCTGTGACCAAGGAGGAATTTCTGGGTCCCGAGTTTACTGCTGCTCAGCCTGAGGTCGCAGACTGGTCTGAGGTGTGCCCTCACAGGTCCCTCTGTGCCCATCCAGCAGTTCCCTACTGAAGACTGGAGTGCGCAGTCTGCCACGGAAGACTGGTCTGCAGCCCCTGCTGCTCAGGCCACAGAATGGGTGGGAACCACCACTGAGTAGTCCTAAGCCTGCTCTCTCACAGACTTTTACACAAAGTGGAAATAAGATTGATAAGGAAAACAAGCAATAGTTTATTAAAAAAAAGAAAAGAAAGAAAAGAAAGGAACAACTGTTGTTGAATATTTGGGAGGGCTGGGTTCCACATATTTTTATTGTATTAATTTTTTTCCATATTATTTGTTTTATTTACATTTCATCACTGTACATCTTTGCAGTATATAAAAGGAATCTCCCCAGCATGAATACACTATGTATTAGCCAAGTCAAAGACAGTATCACACACATCTTTTTTTTTTTTTTGCAAATTAAAAGCATTTTTATTGTAACATTTTAAAAGAGGAATTAAAATTATATTTTTGAAATCATTTTATCACCAGTAAATTTCTCAATTTATATTTACCTGTAATTTCTTTTTTTTCAGTTTTTTAAAATTTATTAATTTATTTTTCTTTTTTTAACATTAATATGCTATACATCATTACAGTACACAAAATGAATTTTTCATCCAAAATACACTGTCTGTTGGCTCAATCAAGCACATCAACATATGTGTTATCAACAAACAATTTTTCATTTCTTATGTCTTGTATATTTTGTGGTTTTTTTTTTTTTTTTTTTTTTTTTTTTTTTTTTGGCCATCCTTGATTCCCTATCCCTAACCCTCTGCCCTGTCCAACCCTCCTCCCATTGCCTCTGGTATCCATGATTGCTTTCTATGCCTTTCCCCCCCATTTAATTGATTTGCTAATGAACTTAATTTGTCTAAATATTTGCAATAGCAAGCACAGCTGATATATACATACACAAGAACCCATGTCTGGCTTTAGGCATAAACCTCAGTGAGTAGAATGAACATTCTATAAAATAGTACCTAGCTGGGGCTATATAGCTTACTGTGGTCATCAAATACACAGTTTTTTCTTTAAATTTTGGTAACAGTTTTAGTATTTTTTTCTCTGAAAAATTTTTTTTAATTTACATTCATTCTCTGAGCATCATCACAACATACTAAATGTGGTTTCCCCTCGAGAGTAAACTGCATAGTGGCTTAATCATGCATGTTATCATCCATAAAATTCCATTACTACTTTCATATATATGTTTTTACCCCATGTCTGACCCTCTGCCCTATTCCACTCTCTTGTTACACTGTTTCTGCTGTCACACACATCTTAACACATACTTTTTCAATTTGTTAAATGTTTTGCTTTCATCCCCCCCTTTCCCTCTCTCCTGCCTCCCACTGCCCACCCTCCTTCCACAGTCTCTCGTATCTGCAGTTGCTCTCTATGTCTTTATACCTTCTAGTCTTTCCGTTTCTGTCATATGGTGCAGACATTCGGTATATATTAAGTGTGGATACCCAGTGTTTCCCTTTCATAGCCTGGCTTGCTTCACTCAGCATTAAATCTTACATATTCTCCACTTTCTATCAAATGTCACGGTCTCATTGTTTTTTATGGCTGAGTAGTATTCCATAGTGTGTATGCACCATATTTTTTCAATCTGTTCATCTGTTTGTGATGTTTAGGTTGACTCCATGTCTTAATAATTGTGAATAATGCCACAATAAACATGGATGAGCAAGTACTTTTCCGATTGAGTGTATTCCTTTGGGTAGATACCCAGGAGTGGAATTGCTGGATCATATAGTAGTTATATGTGTAGGTCTTTCAGGAACCTCCGTATTGTTCTCTACAGTGGCTGTACTAATTTATAAACCCACCAACAGTTAGGGGAGTTTCCTTTTCACCACGGCTTCGCCAGCACTTTTCATTTTTTATTTTTTTAATCTTAGCCATTCTGACTAGGGTTAGGTGGTATCTGATTGTGGTTTGATTTGGATCTGCTGTATGATAAGGAATGTTGAATATTTTTTCATATGCTTTTTTGGCTGTTCATATGTCTTCCTTAGAGAGTTGTCCATTCAGCTTATTTTCCCTTTTAATTGGATTGATATTTTTTTCCCCTGGGGAAGCAGCTTGATTTCTCCATATAGTCTGCCTATCAGTCTTTTGTCTGAGGCCTAGTATGCAAATATACTCTCCCATTCAGAGGTTGTCTCTTCCCTATCATTATTATTTTACTGTGCAGAGGCTTTTAAACTGATGTAATCCACTTTTCTATTTTTGAGATTATTGTCTATGCTTTGAGGATTGTATTTAAAAAGTCTTTGCCTACTCTGATGTCCCCAGGAGTTTCCCCTGTGTTTTCCACCAGTAGTTTTATAGCTTGAGGTTTTATATTTAGATCTTTGATCCATTTTCAGTTGATTTTTGTTAATGATGAGAGACGGGGATCCAGTTTCATTTTTCTGCAGATGGGTATTCACTTTTTCTAGCACCATTTGCTGAGGAGATTTTATTTTCCTCCCTGGATTAACTTGTGCCCTTTGTCAAAATTCAGTTGGCTGGGGCCAGCAGGTGCTGTGGTGGTTAAGGGCGCTGGACTCCCACATGACCAACTGCGGTTCAGTCCCAGACCTGGAGGCTTGCTTTTGCGCTTTCCCTCTCCCTGTGATCAAGCTAGAAAATAATAATAATAAATAAAGTTAAATAAAATAATTGTTAAAATAAAATCAGTTGGCATGGGGCTGGTCGGTGGCACAGTGAATAGAGGTGCCAGATTCCCGCATGATTGACTGTGATTAGAGTCCTGGACCTGGTGACTTGCTTTCTTGCTTCCCCTTTCTCTCTCTATTTGGTCAAATTAAAAAATAATAACAAATGGAATTAAATAAATAAATAATTCTTTAAAATAAATCACTTGGTTGTATGTTTTGGGGTTTATTTCTGGGTTCTCTATTCTGTACCATTGGTCTACTTGTCTATTTTTATGCCAGTAATATGCTGTTTTGATTATCACAGATTTTTAATATATTTTGGGGTCAGAAAGTGAGATGTTGCCTTGTTTATTTTTTTGCGCAATACTGCTTTAGGAATATGGAGACTTTTATGATTCCAGATAAATTTTATGCTTTTCTATTTCTGTAAAGAGTGTCTCTGGTAATTTGTTTGGGATTGCATTAAATTTATAGATTAATTTGGGTAGAATTGACATTTCGATTATGTTAATTCTTTCAATCCTGGAGCATAGAATGTCTTTCTACTTTTTTTTGATCAGTTTTCAATTCTTTTTCAAGTTTTCATAGTTTTCCTTGTAGAGGTCTTTGACTTCTTTGGTTGGGTTTATTCCTATGTATCTTATATTTTTTGTGGCTATTTTAGATGGAATTGCTTTCTTCAATTCTACCCAAGTCTATTCATTTTCAGTGTATAGAAATGCTAGATTTGTGTATGCTGATTTTGTATCCTGCCACTTTACTGTATTCATTTATCACCTCCAGAGGATTTTTTATGTGGATTCTTTTGGGTTTTCTACGTATATGATCAGGTAATCTGCAAAGAAAGATATTTTCACTTCTTCTTTCTCTATTTAAAAGCCTTTTATTTTATTATCTTGTTTGATTACATTGGCTAGGAATTCCAGTACTATATTGAAAAGGAGTGGAGCTTAAAATTCATGTTGGGCGTGTGTGTGCGTGTGTGCCCAAATTCCTAAAGGAGAATGAAGGAGAAGGGATTGCAGTGTGGCCATCCTCCCTGGGGATGATTTCTTGCTTTCTTTCTCTCTGGCAAGTGCACTTACCCTATACTAAAAAAATGCTCTCTTTAAAATAATAATAATAATAATAATAATAATAATAATTCTGTAAAGAGACTTTTAACCATTAATTAAAAATATTATAATTACCATATTTTATACAGAAAAGACAATCTTTGAAAATATTTTCTCTTATTCTTCTAGTTTTATATAAACATTTTTCAATGCTTATTTTAAAATAAACACTCAATAAGTTCTGTAGTGAAAAGTTTAACTACTGGTTTACCAAGCTATTCAGAAAGTCCACTATAGAAAGAATTGCCTTGGGGCCAGCAGGTGGCATGGTGGTTAAGGCATTGAAATTTCCACATGACCAACCGTTGTTCAAGTCCCAGGCTTGGTGGCTTGCTTTCTCAACCCCCCCTTCTGTCTCTTTGTCTTCTTTGGCAAAACTCATGTAAAAAAATATTTAAAAAATAAAATAAATCATTCTTTAAAAAAGGAAGATTTGCCTCAGTGCATTTTATTGTATGATTTTCACAAAACTTTTCTTAATTATATTTACTATTTAATCTACTTTTTGTAGACATTTTTTATTATGTGGTATAGAAATATTTAGTCAATTCACTAAAATTTAAGGAAAAAGAATAAAGATCACAGACATTTAGCATCACTTAACCAAATAGCCACTTGAAAGAATTGAATTGGCACCATGTAAAAATATTCAAATTTCAGACATTAGATTTAATAGTAAGATGCATAGAAACAAAAAAAGTGTGTAAATTACTAGCTTTGAAATAAAAGCAAGTATTATGTGACGAAAATGGCATTTCACCTCGTTGGTCTTTCTCTTCTAAACCCATAATCCTAGTCTAATCACAAAATAAAGCAAGTAATTTCTTTCTTTCTTTTTTTTGAGAGGTTTTTGCTACAGGGTGCATGCACTCGCCAGAAAGACAGAGAGAGACAGAGAAAGAAAGCAAGAAATCACCCCCCAGAGGGGATGGCCATTCTGCAATCCCTTCTCCATTCTTCTCTCGGGATCTTGGGCATGCGCGCACATGCGCCTGGCATGAGTTTAAGCCACCAAGTCTGGGACTCGTACCACTATAGACTACATGGGAGTCCAGTGATATAGCCATTATGCCAACTGCTGGTCCCAAAGCAAGTAATTTAATATTAATAAACTAGTATTTAATATAGGCAAAAACTTAGACTAAGAAGACATTTGAAAATTAGACTATAAAAATAAAAAAACTTAACTAACCCTAACAGAAGTAATTAAACATTTCTTAAATAGAAAAAATGTTAATAAAATAATAATTTTTAAAATATTTTATTAAACCTATTCACTAGATCTTTGTTTTTAACACTGTTTTCCAATAAAATGAACCAAAGCCCTTTGGAGAAATGACTGATTCCAAGATTGGGTCAAGGTGAGACCAGCAGATGGCATAGCAGTTATGTTGCTGGATTCCCACATGGCCAACACAGTTTGAGTCCCAGACCTGGTGGGTTAAAAATCACGCTGGGTGTGCACCCAGAAGAATGGAGGAGAAGGAGGATTATGGTGTGGCCTCTCCCCAGAGGAGTGATTTCTCATTTTCCCTCACAATGTGTCTTTCTGTCTCTCTCTCCTGGGAATGCACACTCCCTCAGGCAAAAACCTCTAAAAAAAATAAAGAAACGATTGGGTCAAGGAGTACAGATGATGAGCCTGAAGCATTGCTTGGTGCTAGAAAGTAATGAAGTCCTTAAAACACACATGCTTGCAATAGCAGGGCCAAAGGGACACAGGAGTCAAACGAGAGCCAACAACTAAAGCTGGTACAATCTGAGCAACAACGCAGTAAGATTGTAAATCAAAATAATAGATAAACCCATGTAATAAATATCCATGAGACCATACTGTTACAAATAAATGACTGCATAAGTAAGTAAATAAATAAACAAATGTGGGAGAAGAAGCAAATCTCTTGGACCGAAGAATTCCAAGTGATTTATTAAATATTTTACCTGGAAGAAGTGGAGAGTTACTCTCTGCTCGATAACTGTGGGCTTTCTATGATGCCTTCCTTCCAGAGGACACTGAATGGAAGGGGGCAAAATGACAAGCTTTGTAACGGAGAAACCTGTAAACATTACTTCAGGCACGTGATTGTGGCCAACATCAACAATGGTACCTTTGATATGGTGGGATGAAAATGGCATTTCATGTCTTTGTCTCCCCTAAACCCATACGCTAGTCTAATTGTGAGAAAAATAACAGACAAATCATATTTGAGATACATTCTCCAAGTACCTTTTCAGTTCTCTTTAAGACTGTCAAGGTCATCTAAAACGAGGAAATTTTGAGAAACTGGCATGGTCAAGAGAAGCCTAATGAGACATGACTACTAAATGCAATGTACCTGGACGGGGTCCCAGAGTTCAAAAAGGACATTAGGCAAGAACTAGGGATATCTGAAAAAAAGTATAGGTTTTGATTATACTGCATTAGATTTTTATTACTTATAATAAATATGCCATACTAATTTAAGATGTTAATAATATGAGGAGTTAAGTGTGAGCTCTGTACAGTTTTCACATTTTAAAACATTCTAAGACTATTGGGAACCAGCAGTTAGCGTAATGGCTATGTCGCTGGACTCCCACGTAGTCGACCACGGTTCGCGTTCCGGACCCGGTGGCTTAAAACTCACGCCGGGCACGTGTGCGTGCGTGCCCAAGATCCCGAGAGGAGAATGGAGGAGAAGGGATTGCGGCGTGACCATCCCCTCTGGGGGGTGATTTCTCGCTTTCTGTCTCTATGTTTCTCTCTGTCTGTCTGGCAAGCGCACGCGCCCTATAGCGAAAAAACCTCTCAAAAAAAAAAAAAAAACATTCTAAGACTATTGTAAAATTAAAACATTTATTTTAAAAAGAAGCTACGTGTAGATATTATGTCAGACAGCCCAGTTCTAGAACCAACTACTAACATTCAGGGAACACATAGGACTGAAAAGCATGCTGAACAATACCACAGCACGCATTAAATAAAATCTAGGCTATGGGCCATCTCCAGGCACAGTGGTAAGGCGCTGCTCAAGAGGAGATAGCTTCCGCATGGTGGCTGTGGTCCAAATCCCGGCCAAGTCAGCTTGACACACGCCAGACATGTGTGTCCAAAATCCCACTGGCTGGAGGACTTGAGGAAGAGGATGAAGACATGACTGGACTATGTGACATGTGTTCATCTCTCCGTCTCTGTCTCTCTCATGCATGTGCAGTCACTCTTGCATGAATAAAAAAAAAAAATCTAAGCCACAGAAACTAAGGCCACAGGAAAAAGTGATCTGGTTTCTTTAACAAATAAATTGCAAGGGGGAAATAAAGAAAAAAGCTAATGATTTAAATAGAATTGAGATGTATCAATCAATGATAATGTGGGAACCTTATTTGAATATTGATTGAAACAATCTATAAAAACTATATATATATATAAAACACATGCACAACCACAACCTAATTGATCATAAGAACCAGATCGTGAAACTATCATTAGATTAAGTCCTGACAAAATTCTACCCAGATTTTTAACAATATTTATTTGTGTTGAATTTGTATTTTAATGATTTGTATTCTTTTTCTGTTTAAGCCTAATGCAAAGACTCTAAAATGTAGAATGTTTTAAAATTTACAAAGCACTTTCTTGTTGTAGTATACCATGTTACCTCATTTTGCAAATCAGACAAAAATAGATAACATTATCTCTGCTTTTCAGGTGGGAGCAGGCTGCGAGAGGCCCCCTCACATTCTCATTGCCAGACAGAGTGGGAAGGGAAGTACAGGTGTTCTGGCAACAAGTCCAGTTGATATGCTTAGCTGTCTTTCAAGGGCAAATTCATAATATATTCTTATTGCTTCTATTTGGGTCATAATGGAAAGAAAGTTGACATAAATAAATGTCTCTAGTTCAACACAAATAACCTCTTGTGTCAATCTCTGGTGTTATATCAGTAAACTAGAACTTCCCAGATATTATGTATCACTAATAGTCAATATTCTGGGCAAAGTAATATTCCATTAGCATTAAATCCTGTGGTTCAGTGACGTGAAGCTGAAACCCAGAGATTAAGCTCTTTGAGGATGCTAAATGTTCTTCTTAACATGATTAAATCCTGTGCTATATTAAAATAAGAATATGCATTAAAGTAGATTAATGCCTTATAGAACAACTTTATGTCAATTACTGCAAAGGTCATCATTCTGGCCCGTTATTTGATAAATGGCTTCACTCTTTCCAGTAGGACCTCTGCTCCTCCTTTACTAGATTCAGTCCATTTATTTATCAAGTCTTTGTTGCTACTTGAATCCATTTTCCAGCCTATGCTATGTGTAAAGAAAACTATTCATAATAGTTTATGTGACTGTTTCTCCTGTCCAGTGAATGTTATTTCCATTGGATTTATTATAAACAATGTTTTGGAATCTTTCTATCCCTTACCTTTGCCTATATTTTGCAACTTTTTTTAACTTCCCACAAATGACTCACTTTTGCCTTTGTTTTTAATTAAAGTCTTATGATTTCTTCCTGAGTATTTCCTTTGGAGCTAGACAAATACTTGCTTTGCACGACAGTCTGTCCCGCCAAGAACGAAAATGTAGATGTGCGTTGCGACAAGGTTCAAGTGGATTTCATCAGTTCGAATATGCCCATATTTCAAAGGCTGCAGAAGAATTTAACATTATGGGCTTTCTATTTCAGCAATCTGAACCAAATTGTCAAACACTATACTAGTAGATAATAAAGGTATTTCCAAAATCATTTCCCCACGATCCACTGCAAACAGCTTGATCACACTTGAAAATGTGACCCCGGGGGTTGCCAATATGTGTTTTGCCACTTTACCTCATGTAGAATAATCAGAAGAAGAGGATCTGAAATGTCACTTCACACGCACAGATTGAGGGGACGGGAAGAGAGAAAGTAGTAGAGCTTTCTGGACTGCAGAATGCCTAGTGGGCTGTGGCAGGATGGCAGTGCATGTACCTGAGATGGGCTAGGCTCATGGGCATGGGCCAAAGACAAGGGCTTGGTGCTGAGGTTTGGGACCACCTGGTCTTCCTGGAGCATTCACGCTAGGGAATTAAGGACATCCACTGCGTATGTCAGTGGGTGACCCATTTCCACTCACGTCCCTGCTTTACCAAGTAGATGAGCTTTCTGTTGCTGCAGAAACAAATTAACCCAAACATGGCCACTTGAACAACACAAATTTATTGCTTTACAGTTCTGTAAGCCAGAAGTCCAGTAAGGATCACACCGGACCAAAATCAACTTGTCAGCCCATCTGTGTTCTTTTCTGCAGGTCAGCTCTACAGGTTCAGCCTCACTGACACTTCTGTCTTCACATCTGTTTCCCTGACTACATCCAGGAAAAGGTCTCTGCTTCTGGAGATGCATGTGGTTATATTGAGCCCATCTACAATACATACCCCAGGTTAATTTCCCCATCTCCAGGTCCGTAACCTAAATCATGTCTACAAAGTATGTTTACTGTGTAAGAAATACATTCACAGGTTCTAGGGATTAGGACGTGGATTTCTCAGTAACCTGCCAGACCACACTAAGTACCAAGGAAAATAGTACAGACTTGAGGTGCAGGTTCTTCTTGGCCTCCATCTGTCAACTTTCACCTGTGTTTAACTTACTGACTGGGTCTGGGCCTGCCGCCAGGTACCCCAACATATTCTAATGCTACATTTTTATTGTTTACTTTCAGCTCGCGTGGCTTGAAAGACCACCCTATCTATATTTTCCCCATTATTTTCAAAAGTAATATCCAGGTGAAAAATTAATAAGAAATAAAATATATTCCTCTGGTGCCTCACTGCAAAAGTGGGCTCCAGCCAATGCTGACCCATCCCAGAGATGACAGACTCAGCTACATCTATGCCTGCAAAAAAGAGGATTGCCAAAGAGACTCTCTGCCCCCTGCCCCCACCCACCCCAGCACCAGAGCCAGCCCTTTATAAGACCCAGGGCTGTGATGACCACGAGTGTGCTTGCAATTGCATCAACTCCATGGCGAGCTGCCCTCTTGGGTACTTGGCCTTGGCCTCCACCACCAACTGCGGCTGCACCACTACCTGCCTCCCTGACAAGGTGTGTGTCCACTGAGGTACCATCTACCTGCTGGGCCAATTCTGGAAGAAATATTGCAACTTGTGCATCTGCACAGACATGGGTGATGCTGTGATCAGTCTGCATGTGGCCAGTGCTCTCAGAAGCCCTGTGAAGACAGCTGTCGGGTGGGCTTTACCTATGTCCTCCATGAGGACGTGTGCTGTGGAAGCTGCCTGCAATCTGCCCGTGAAGTGGTGACTGGTTCACCGTGGGGGGACTCACAGTCTTACTGGAAGAGTGTCGGCTCTCACTGGGCTTCCCCTAAGAACCCCTGCCTTGTCAACGAATGTGTCTGAGTGAAGAAGGAGGTCTTTGTACAACAGAAGAATGTGTCCGGTCCCCGACTAGATGTTCCCACCTGCCCCAAGGGCTTCTGGCTGAGCTGCAAGACTTCAGGATGTTGTCCCAGCTGTCACTGTGAGCCCCTGGAAGCTTGTATGCTCAGTGGCACCATCATCAGGCCCGGCGAAGAGTGTGATGATTGTCGTGTGCACAACTTGTCCCCGCACTGTGCAGGTGGAAGCTGACTCTGGATTCAAGCTGGAGTGCAGGAAGGCCCCTGCAAGGTCTGCTCACTGGGTTACAAGGAAGAAAAGAATGCAGGTGAATGTCGTAGGAGACGTTTGTGAATGGTGTGCACCATTCCGCTGGGAGACAGATCGTGGTGATAAAGCCTGGTGAGACACTCTGGGATGGCTGCCATAGTCACTTCTGCAGGGTCAGTAAGAGAGGAGAGTACATTTGGGAGAAGAGGGTCATGGGTTGCCTGCTCTTTGATGAACATAAATGCCTGGCTGAAGGAGGGAAAGCCATGAAAAGTCCAGGTACCTGCTGTAGCATATGTGAGGTGCCCGAGTGCAGACATCACAGCCAGGCTGCAGTACATCAGAGTGGGAGACTATGAGTCTGAAGAGGAAGTGGACATTCATTATGGCCGGGGAAAGTGTGCTAGCAAAGCCGTGCACTCCATTGGCATTGAGGATGTGCAGGAAGAACACGCTTGCTGCTTGCTGACATGGATGGAGCCCATGTGAGTGCCCCTGCACTGTACCCTGAGGTCCTCAGTGCCATGCAGTTCAAGTGCTCCCCCAGGGAGAGCAGCAGGTGAGGCCTGCTGTGCTGTGTGGGTGCTGCTGCCATCTGCCTTGGCCTCATCGGCCAGGTACTGCTCAGTTTTGCTCTTGTGCCCTCTTGGGCTCACAATAAAGGCCAAGCTCTCATCCTGCAAAAAGAAAGGAAGAAAGAAAGAAAGAAAGAAAGAAAGAAAGAAAGAAAGAAAGAAAGAAAGGGGACCAGCAGTTAGCATAATGGCTATGTTGCTGGACTCCCATGTAGTCGAAAGCGGTTCGCGTCCCGGACCCAGTGGCTTAAAACTCAAGCCGGGCGCGTGTGCGTGCGTGCCCAAAATCCCGAGAGGAGAATGGAGGAGAAGGGATTGTGGCGTGGCCATTCCCCCGGGGAGGTGATTTCTCGCTTTCCGTCTCTCTGTCTCTCTCTGTCTGTCTGGCGAGCACATGTGCCCTATAGCAAAAACCTCTAAAAAGAAAGAAAGAAAGAGAGAAAGAAAGGGAATACATTTTGTGTTAACTGAAAAAAATAGTGTTAATTCTTCATAAAAATCTTGCATCTACATCTCAGTCATCTTCTGGGGTAAGGGGTCAAATATGCTTCCCAAATTACATGTATTCATTACAACAGCATCATGCAGTAGGTCATCATATATTTAACAATGGCAGTCAATTCGAATTTTCGGAGTAAGTGAAAACGTGGATGAATGAGTTTCTTCTTCTTCTGCTTTTTTTTTTTTTTTTTTTTGAGAGGTTTTTGCTACAGGGCACGTGCTCTCGCCAGAGAAACAGACAGAGAGAGAAAGACAGAAAATGAGAAATCACCCCCCAGGGGGGATGGCCATACCGCAATCCCCTCTCCTCCATTCTCCTCTCGGGACCGTGGGCACGCACACACACGTGCCCGGCGTGAGTTTAAGCCACCGGGTCCGGGACGTGAACCGCGGTCGACTACATGGGAGTCCAGTGACATAGCCATTACGCTAACTGCTGGTCCCCGATAAATGAGTTTCTTTAGCGAAGGACTTCCAGGGAACTCCCACCTCCTTTAGTTGGTGGCTCATGTGGCCTCAAGAGGCTAAAGTAAGTGATCCTTTGTTTATTAAAAATAAATAGTATTTCATTTCCAAAATCAGTGTTAATACAAGCTTCAAAGTGGGAGAGATACATTTTTGCCACAATTTTATGGGTGAATGGAGTTAGTTTTTTTATTAGATCAAGTAGGGGCAAAATTGAATTTACCTTGAAACTAACTTAGTTTAAGCTTCAGGATCCTTAATTTTGTGTTAATATCATTTGATCATATTTTTCTAAAGAATAAAAAAAAATCGTACGTGTTTCAGAATCATTAAAACTTGAGTCCACCTGCCACTGGTTGGAGAAATTTTTAGTCTGAATTGCTTGAATGTTTAATAATCATAACATTTTCTTTAAAAAATGTACATTTGCTTATTTATTTTACTTTTTCTATATTTTAAGTATGATAGACTACTTTGTTACTTCATAGTTTTTCATTCCTTTCCAACTTTGCCATGTTTTCTGTAGTGCAACCTACTTCCTCTCCCCTCGACTTGAGAATTGTTTTGCCAAGAATCCAAGAGAGGGGAAGTGTACCCTGTCCTAGCAGAAAACTGTAAATCCCTTGTGGAGTTTGGCTCTGTCCTCAAATTCTGCCCTGCACTATGAATATTGCATGCACAAATAGTGGCTGTTGCTTGAACCTGGGTCCCAGAATAAGAAGACACGTAGAGTCTAGCCAACTTGGCACAAGCCCAGTTGATCTACAGCCCTCATGCAATGGGAGCAAGAAGTAAATGTTCGAGATTTGGCCATTATTTTTTGTTGTAACAAAAGCCATGGTGATGGTGATTCTACCTACTTTTTTTATTTTACCATACAGTTATCTATATCATCTATCCACACCTGCATTTTTCTGGGTTTGCAATATGTATATTACACTGTTTGGTTGCCCTTAACTAGCATACTTATTGATGGTTGCCAAGGACTGAGTCATTAAATGCATACCTCTCTTCCCTGGAGACAGTCCTTTGTAAGTTTTTTTTTTTTTTTTTTTAAGTAAATTGGCAAGTATACACAAGGAAGGAAGCTTACATCACTGGGGACTTCAGATCCCAAGCCTGTGCTATGCAGTCACCATTTTCTGAAAATGCAAAATCCATTTCTGTCTGTTTTCTTGAAGTTACTTTATAAAATATGTAAGTTTTTTTTTCTGTCTCATTATTTTTAATTATGCCCCTATAGAATTAGTGCAAATTTCCCCTGCCTGTTTATGTGAAAACATGTTATGTGCAGCAAGGCTGTGCCTCCTGATGGGCACTATTTACATTTTAAAGTATTTAAACATGAGTCTCTTCTGCCCGTCCTCTCCAGTGAAGCCAAATTAATGTCATTTCCATTTTTGCATTTCCACAAAATTTTCTCAATCAGTGATAACAGATGCTATTTTTGTGTAAGAGTTCATTAAATACATTATTTCCTTAAACACACAAGATTATCAAGAATTCTATGCCTTTTCTGAACATTACTATGATTCTAAACTATCAGCTTTCTTGACCATACAAATTATATCACTTTTTTTTTTTTTTTTTTTTTGAGAGGTTTTCACTACAGGGCGCGTGCGCTCGCCAGACAGACAGAGAGAGACAGAGAGACAGAAAGCGAGAAATCACCCCCCAGGGGGGATGGCCACGCTGCAATCCCTTCTCCTCCATTCTCCTCTCGGGATCTTGGGCACGCACACACACGCGCCCGGCGTGAGTTTTAAGCCACCGGGTCCGGGACGTGAACCGTGGTCGACTACGTGGGAGTCCAGCAACATAGCCATTACGCTAACTGCTGGTCCCCGAATTGTCACTCTTGAGACATTGAAATATGTATGTTGAAAAACTCATCCTTGGTATCAGCCGTTGTCTTTAAAAAACAGCATAATATTCTCTTATTTTCGAATTGCCTGGATGTGCTTGACTAAATGTGCATCTCTGGCCCCATATTAAACTACTCCTAAATCTAAGTTGTAGAAAAAACTTTATTAAAAATTTTTTTTAATTAAATAACTAGTTGTAGTTATGTAAAATCTTCATGCTATTTAAAACAACATACTTTTTTTTTTGGAGAAGTTTTTGCTATATGGTGTGTGTTCTCGCCAGAACGACAAAGACAGAGAAACAGAAAGTGAGAAATCACCCCCTGGGGGGATGGCCACAGCACAATCCCTTCTCCTCCATTCTTCTCTCAGGGTCTTGGGCATGCATGCACACGTGCCCGGTGTGAGTTTAAGCCACGGGGGCTTGGGACTCAAACCGCGGTTGACTACGTGGGAGTCCAGTGACATTGCCATTATACCAACTGCTGGTCCCTAAAACAACAATTTAAGCAAAGGAAAAGAGCAAAACAAAAATTAATATTCAATAAATTAGGTTTAAAAATAATCCAGAATGTAGAGAATGCCAGAACATCTTTATGCTTCTGTGTATGTTACTTCAAATGTATCCTTACTTTAGAATGTCTAAACCAGGGCAAGAAGGACTGGGAGTGATATTATACTATAAATTATTGTAGATATTCAACAAAGGTTAAGAGAGTGAAATGGACTAAGTTAAAGCAATCTGTTTCTTTCTCAGGAGATAACAAATGAGAAAAGGTGTTTTGAGAACATTGTATGAATATCTAAATTTAGGCTAGTTTGATATTTATTTGGGATTGATTATAAGAAGAACACTCTTAATTGCTTGGCTATGCATATTGTTTGTTTTACTAGGCTTGAATGTCCCTTTAGCAAAGAGGATTTTGCTGCTTTTAGTTTGAAGCAGTTCCATATTCAAGGTCATCAGTGGACACTGTTGTCTGAGGAAGATTTTCTATTGGTGAGGACAGTGCTGTTGGATACCTTTTAACATGTACACTCCTGTGGTAACAGGCTGAAAGTGAATAACCTCAAAGTTCTTAACATGGACTATTAACTGTTCACATTTCTATGCACCTTGATGGTTAAATGGAGTATAAGTTGGATCTTAGAGTTTGATATGTCAACATAAAAAAACTAGCCCAATGTGTGTTGGTGAGAGCAATATTGACATTAGGGGATGAAAAATTATTTTAAACAACTATCTCAAGCAATCCAATGTCTCTAGTATTTTTTCCTTTTGCATACACAATGCCAGCAGTACCCTCCCAATCCTTATGACAGCCCAAGTCTCCCACATTCCTGTTGCCCCCTGCTGTAATACCATCTAGAACCAATGTCGAGATCACAGCTCTATATACTTAAAACTAAGTACTTCAGATCCTCCAGGCTTGTTCTATTATCTCCTCAAAAGGATGACTCTTGGTGTCATTCCCTGCTTTCAGGAACTTCATCTAAAACTGGCCCGTTAACTTCTTCCGACTTAGTACATCGTAAACTATCTCACCCCAATCTGGGCTCTAGGAATCCACTCTTCAGTTTCAGTTGCCTAACACCCCAGCAAACTGTGTGGTTCAGGAAATAATATAAAAGAAAAAAAAAAAGAGCTAGATATCATAAAAATAGGTAGTTGATATATTTATGAATGGTATGTTTCATGTCACCTAAAAATGTGAGATGTATTATAAATTCTCAAAAGATAGATATAATATGGCCAAATATTACATATTCAAATCATATTCTTAAAGTTATGCTTATCTTTTTTTTTTTTTTTTTTTTGAGAGAGAGATTTTGGCCATGGGGTACATGTGCTCACTAGAGAGAAGCAGAGGCAGAAAGAGATAAATCACCCCCAAGAGGGATTGCCATGCCACAGTCCCTTCATCTCCATTCTCCTCTTGGGATTTTGAGCATGCATGCACATGCACCTTGCATGAGTTTCTAGCTGCTGGGTTTGGAACTGAAACTGCCGTTGACTACGTGGGAGTCCAGTGCCTTAACCGTTATGTAACCTGCAGGTCTTAAGTTATGCTTTTCTAAATTAGGAAAATGTATCAAAGGCATTAAAATATTTTTAGTATTTGACTCAGTGATGACATTTCTAAGACTCTATTATAAGGAATAAAAATCTTACAGGGACAGCTGATGGTTAAGGTAACTGGATCCACATGGCCAATTGCACAGTTTGAGTCCTGGACCTGGCAGCTTAAGAAACACACTGAGCATGTGTGCTTGCATGCCCAAAATCTTGAGAGGAGAATGGAGGATAAGGGATTGTGGCATGGCCACCCTCATGAAGGGTACTTTCTCACTTTCTGTCTCTCTGTCTGTCTCTCTGGCAAGTGCACATACCCTATAGCAAATTAAAAACCAACCAACCAACCAATAAAACTTATTAGATGTGACCAAAGAAATAAATATAAAGCTATACATTGGAATTTTGTTTATCATAGTACAAATTTAAAACAGTTTAAATGTCCTACAGTAAAGGAATGAGAAATGATCATAAAAATTATAGCACATCTAGATGGTAAAGTTATATGCAGCAATTAAAAATGATGTTTACAGGACTGGCAGGTGGCATGGTGGTTTAAGGGCACTGGACTCCCACATGACCGTGGTTCGAGTCCTGGACCTGGAGGCTTGCTTTTGCACTTTCCCTCTCTCACACTCTCTCTCTCTCTCTGTTCTTCTTTGGTCAAGTTAAAATAAATAAATAAATATAGTTAAATAAAATAATTCTTAAAAAATAATGTTTACAAATATTTTTAATAATGTGGAAAATGTTTTTGAGAGCAAAAAGTGGTATATAAGGGACCGGAATGTGGCATGGTGGTTAAAGGTGTTGGATTTCCACATGGCTGACTGCGATTTGAGTCGCAGACCTGGAGGCTTGCTTTCTCACTTTCCCTTTCTCTTTGTCTCTGTCTGGTCAAATTAAAATTTAATGCCTTTTTCAAGGACAGTCAGCTCCATGGCTCCTGCCATCTAGCCATTTTGGGAGAAAGGAAGATGTTCCACTGCTAACTGGGCCTCCAGCATACAAAACCCTCATGATTGAACCTCCAAGTTCGGGAAGAAACCGACCATCCACCAGATGACTAGAAATTGCTGCAGAACCACAAGAAATATGGGGAAGCAGGAAAATAGCTCTCCCACAAGGGAAACAGATAGCTCCTCTTCATCCACACACAGTTCAATGAAAATCATGGAAATGTCTGATAAAGAATTCAGAACATTCATAATGGCCAAGCTAACAGAGATGGAAGAGAAGAGAGACAAGGAACTGCTGAAGAGGAAGGAGAAAGGAGTTGAAGAGTTCCAGGAGGTGAGGAAATTCATGCAAGATCTAAAAGAGGAATTTCACATTTTACAAAAGAATCAGATGGAACTGTTAGAGATGAAGGCTATTATACAAGAAGTCAAAATCTCCCTTGAAAGTATTAAAAGCAGACTAGATCATACAGAAAATAGAATCTCTAATGTAGAAGAGAAAATGGCTGGCCTAGAAAAATCCACCATGAAGACTGAGAAAATGGCCCCCAAATTTGAGAATAATATGCGAGAAGTACTAGATACAGTTAAACATCCAAACATCCGGATGATAGGCATCCCAGAGGGTGAAGAGACTCATAAGGGCATTGATAATCTATTCCATGAAATCCTGCAAGAAAACTTTCCAAACCTGGAGAGGCACTCAAAGATTCAGTCCCAAGAAATACAGAGGACCCCCAATAGAATCAACCCAAGAAGATCTTCTCCAAGACACATCATAGCCAGATTGACCAAAACCACAGACAAAGACAAGATACTAAGACTGGCTAGAGAAAAAAAGGCAAGTTACCTACAAAGGGTATTCCATCAGACTAACGGCAGACCTCTCATCGGAAACAATGCGAGCGAGGAGAGAATGGGAAAATATATTCAAAGTATTAAGGGAAAAGCAATTTCAACCGAGAATTCTGTACCCAGCAAGATTATCGTTTATTTGGGAAGAAAAGACATGAACTTTCCCAGATAAACAAAACCTGAAAGAATTTACCAGCAACAGACCAGATCTCCAAGAAGTTCTTAAGGGTGTGCTATGTCAGTAAAATTAAATGCAGACACACAGAAATAAGAGTTCAAAAACTAAGAAAATGGACAACTTTAGGGACAATGTTTGGAGATGAATATCATATCCCAGAATTCAATCTGGAAGATCGAACCTTAACAGAAGAAAGATTAAGTACATGAGACTGAACCGATGAAACAACATTCTGTGACTTGACTAAATTATTGCTGCTTTTCTCCTAAGCTTTGTTTTCCGGTTTTAAAGGATTTTTGTCCTGTCTTGTGCTGTTGATAGGTGCATGTACCTACTATTTGAACAGAATACTAACCTGTTTCTAGGCTTTAAGTTTCAAGGAAATATCATTACCAGTTCAAAACTACTCTTCTTGAAATTACCTGCTGAAAGTAGTTAGATTACTTATGATATTGTGTGGTCAACAAAATGTTGGGGAAAAAGGAATGGAAGACAACTGTATATAGCAGAGATGGTGTAATAAGAGAGTGGGAAAGGGCAGAGGGTCAAACATTGGGTAAAAAACATATATACGTATACATGTGTATGAAAGTAGAAATGGAATACTATTGATGATAACATGCATGATTAAGCCACTATGCAGTTTATTCTAGATGGGAAACCACATTTAGTACGTTGTGATGATGCTCAGGGAATGAATGTTAAGTAATTAAAAAAAAAGTTGCAGGAGGAAAAAAAACGGTAAAACTGTTCATATTGAAATTAAAAAAAAAATTCATATTTGATGACTGCAGTAAGCTATATAGCCCCAGCTGGGTACTGCTTTATAATATGTTCATTCTACTCACTGGGGTTTATGCCTAAAGTCAGACTTAGGTTCATGTATAGGTATATATCAGCTGTGCTAGCTATTGGATATATTTAGACTAATTAAGTTCATTAGCAAATCAATTAAATGGAGGGGGGAAAGGCATAGAAAGCAACCATGGATACCAGAGACAAATGTGGGAGGAGAGTGGGACATGGCAGAGGGTGAGGGATAAGGAATCAAGAATGGCAAAACAAAAATCAAAGTATATAAGACATAAGAATTGGAAAATTATTTGGTGAAAACATGTATGTTGATGTGCTTGATTGAGCCAATACACAGTGTATTTTGGATGGAAAATTCATTTGTATGCTGTAATGATGTATAGCGAATTAATGTAAAAAATAAATAAATTTAAAGAGAAAAAAAATTAATAATGACAAATGGAACAACTAAACAAGTAATTCTTTTTCAAAAGTGGTATATAAATGTTATTCGATTTTAGTTACTTATTGCATCTAAAGAAGAATAGCAGTGAAGTTAGCTGTTTGCAGATGACATGATCTCATATACAGAAAACCCTAAAGAGTTTGCAAAACCCTTCCAAAGTCCCTGTTAGGACTAAAGAATAAATTCAGGAAGTGCACTTATATACTAAAAACTGCAAAGTACTGCTGAAAGAAATTAAAAGACACAAATAAATTTTTAAAAATCCCATTTTTGTGGACTGAAAGACTTCATATTTTCTGGATGCCAATATTACCAAAAGGATTTTATAGATTTGATGCAATTTCTGTAAAAATTCCAGTGACATTTTTTTTTTTTTTTTGCAGGAATAGAAAACTCTATCCCAAAATTTACATGAAATCTCAAGGGAGCCCAAAAGAACAATTTTTAAAAAAGAATTATTTATTATCGGGACCAGTAGTTGGTGTAATGGCTATGTTGTTGGGCTCCCATGTAGCCAACCATGGTTCAAGTCCTGGACCTGGTGGCTTAAACTCACACCAGGCGTGTGCGTGTGCATGCCCAAGGTCCTGAGAGGAGAATGGAGGAGAAGGGATTGCAGTGTGTCCATCCCCCCGGAGGGTGATTTCTCTCTTTCTGTCTCTCTGTCTCTCTCTGGCTTTCTGGAAAGCTCACATGCCTTATAGCAAAAACCTCTCCCCCCCCAAAAAAAAATGATAATATAATAGAAGAATTATTTATTTAGTTAAATTAATTAATTATTATTATTTTTTATTTGATATAGGGCTGCCAGAGAGAGACCGAGAGAGAAGGAAAATGAGAAAGCAAGCCACTGGGTCCGGAGCTCAATCTGTGATCAGCCATTCAGAGTCCAGCGCCTTAACCACCATGCCACCTGCTGGCACCCAAAAACCAATTCTGAAAAAAAAAAAAAAAAAAGGTCTTGGTCTCTAATGTCCATATTACAAAGATCTAGTAATAAATACAATGTGATATTGGCATAAAGACATACATATAAACCAATAGATAGAACAGATAGCCTAGAAATAAATCCCCGCATATATGGCCAAATGATCTTCAGGAAGGGTTTGAAGATTATCTAATGGGAAAAGGTCAGTCTCTTCAAAGAATAGTGCTGGAGAAACTGGATATTTGCATGAAAAAATAGCAAATACCCTTATCTTTCACTATATGCAAAAATCAAGTAAAAATGAATTAAAGACCTAGAAGTAAGACCCAAACTATAAAACTCCTAGAAAAAATGCTATAAAATTTACATGACATTGGACTTGGCAATGATTTTTTGGATATGATAGTAGAAGCACACACAACAAAAATACAAATAGACAAAAATGACATTACATGAAACTTTAAAACTTCTGTGCAAATACTACATTCAATGTCTAAAGCAGTCAAATTTACAGAAACAAAAAGTAGAATGGTGACTATCAGGACTTGGGAGAAGGAATTAAGGTTCTTATTCAGTGGGTTTCAGTTTACAAGACAAGAAAAGTTCAAGAGATCCGTTGCAAAACAATTGGAATATACTTACTATTGAACTGGTCCCTTTAAAATGGTTATAATGGGGCCAATTTTGTGACTCAACAATTATGCTCTGCTCAAAAGCAGCTGGATCCCACATGGTGATCATAGTTTCAGCCTCGTCAGCCTGAAACATGTCAGGCAGTGGGAGTGCCTAAGGATCCCTGGGCTGGAGGCCTGCAGGAAGGGGATCAGGATGGAACCAGACTGTGGAGGGTGCTCCCCCTTCACACGTGTATGCACACGCTCTATCATGAATAAAAGAAAAATAGATGATTAAGATGGAAAGTATTGTTTATTTTACAAAGTCCTTAGAGTATTTTATAAAAATGCATATAAGAAATTAGATTAAATATAGGAGAGCATGAAGAGCAGGACAAATCTGAATTCAGAAAAACATAAAATTAAGCTAGGAGTATTTTGTACACAGCATAAATGTTCTAAGAGTGTGTCTTTCTGACTCAATACTTTTTTAGTAGCCATTGTCAATAAGATCGCTAGTTAGGTGATTCTTATAATCTACAAAAACGAATTTAGAGTATGACCTCAACTAGGTCAGGCAATATACATGAAAAACCTTAGAAATATGCCAAAATGTTAACAAAGGTTATTACTAGGTGGTGGTGTGGTTTTAGTTTCTTCTTTATACTTTTATATATTTTCTGAAATTTTCACAATTTAATTAAAATTATAATTAGAAGAACACTTCTGTATTCTTGATGACTTGGGTAGGAATTTATGATGTGTCTCAAGGGTGGAAAGAAAAAGGTATCAAATGTGCGGGTCTAGTGCCAGATAAAATTGGCTGCAGAGGGAAAAGGGAAAACTGCCAAGGAGAATTGGCCCCAGGGTGGTTGAAGGCCCACAGGCCATATTCTCTCCAAGGAAGCGAAAATGTGTAAAGTCCTTAGGTCTTTCATGGGGACACAGCACTGGCAGAAACAACTTCACCTAGGCCACAGTCTGATCTCATGACTTCCAGCCCTGAGTAAGAAACAGGGTGCAGAAGAAGGCCAAACGTAAGTGGAAAGAGAGCTGAAGTTCTAGCGTTTTTCTTAAGGGAAGACCTATAGCTTTTGTTGTCATTCCCCAAGGTCTAATTTTACTCCCAGGCTGATAGATTCCATGAACTCAAACAATGTTTGGGTAAAGCCAAATGAAAAAAAAAAATGGAATTCAATGAATGATTCCAACACATTTTAATAGCTTTGTAAGATATTTTAATAGATAGAATTAAAATAATATATATATATATATATATATATATATATATATATATTCAATACGTTCAATCACTGTATATCCTTAAAGCATGCAAAATGAATTTTTCCAGAATGAATGCACTACATATTAGCTAAGTTAAAGATATTATCATCAACAGATAATTTTCCATTTTTGTGTCCCTTAAATGTTTTGCTTCTTTCTTTTTTCCCTTGATTCTCTTCCTTTCACCCTCCCCCCATTTTCTACCCTCCTTCCACACTGTCTCTAGTATCCACAATTGTTCTCCATGCTTTTATACCTTCCAATCTTTCAGTTTCTGACATTCGGTATATATTGAGTGGGGACATACAATGCCTCTTTTTCTTAGTCTGGCTTCACTTAGTAGGAAATCTTCCATAGGTGTCCACTTTCTATTAAATGCCAGGGTTTCATTTTTTTTTTTTTTTTTTTTTTATGGCTGAGTAGTATTCCATAGTGTATGTGTGCCCCACTTTTTCAATCCATTCATCTGTTCATGGACATTTGGTTTGGTTCCATGTCTTAGCAATTGTTAATAATGATTCAATAAACATGAATGCGCAAGTACTTTTTCTACTGAGTGTAGTCCTATCCTTTGTGTAGATACTCAGAAGTGGAATTGCTGGATCATATAGTAGTTCTATGTGTAGGTCTTTGAAGAAACTCCATATTGTTCTCCACAATGGCTGCACTAATTTATATTCCCATCGACAGTGTAGGAGAGTTCCCTTTTCAGCACAGTCTCTCTAGCACTTATTATTTTTAATTTTTAAGTCTTAGCCATTCTGACTGGGGTTAGATGGCATCTGATTGTGGATTTGATTTGCATCTCCCTTATGATAAGGGGTGTTGAGCATTTTTTCATATGATTTTTGGCTGTTCGTATGTCTTCCTTAGAGAGTTGTCTATTCAGCTCGTTTGCCCATCTTTTAATTGGGTCAATAATTTTGGGGGGGTGATACGGTTGAGTTTCCTAATAGATATAATTTATATACCTAAAGTTTACCTGCTCCAGTGTCCAATTCAATTTTTTAGCGTATTTGCAGAGTTGTACAGCAATCGCTATAAGCTGATTTTCATTATCCCAAAGAGAAATCTCATAATATTAACAATTATTTCTCATTCTCTCCCATCCTAGGCCTAGATAATCACTATTAATACTTTCTTTTCTACAGATTTGCATCCAATGAATATTTCTCTTTTTTTTTGTTTGTTTGTTTTGAGAGATTTTTGCTATAGGATGTATGCACTTGCCAGCGAGACAAAGACAGAGAGACAGAGAGCAAGAAACCAGCGCTAATGGGGATGGGCCACACCGCAACCCTTTCTCCTCTATTCTCAGGATTTGGGGCATGCATACACATGCACCTGGCGAGTTTCAAGCCACCAGCCTGGGACTCGAACTGTGGCTGACCATGTGGGAGTCCAGCACCTTCATCACTATACCACCCGCTGGCACCCTGATGAACATTTCATATAAATAGAATCAAATATAGTTCTTTCTGATTGACTTATTTCACTAAGTATAATGCTTTTTGAGGTTCTTCTGTGTTGTGTATAATTTCTTTATTCTTCTTTATATATATGAATACACTACATTTTGTTTATTCAGTAATCAGTTTATAGACATTTGGGTTGTTTCCACTTTTTGGCTAAATTTAAGCTATTAATTTTTCCTATATGCAATCTATTTCTTAACGGTCCTTCTTCATGAAAGTTTTGTTAAGTGATTCATTTATCCCATTTAAATTAATCTAAGACATTAAATATCATGCAATAATCAATTATCAATCAATTACTTTTTGAGACAATCAACCATTGAGCAAAATTGATACAAAACAGCCCAGAAATTCAGTATTTCACTTAGCTCGTACAGCTTTAATTTAAATTTCCCATTTCTGTACGTTTTTTCTGACATAATGAAAATAATGTACATTTTTCCGTCATTACCTATGAGGCCACTAAGGATCCTGGAGATAGGTCCTGAGGTTGGGAGTCCCTCTTTCAAATTACAGAAGAGTATAACAGGCACTTAGCTTTATTGTTTTCAATTACATAAAGTAACAAGGACTAATTTCCAAACCATTGGCATAAAATGTCCCCAGAGGATTTGGTTTAATGAACAGCTAAAAGAGATCTACAATGAATATATTCACTATTGTGTATAAATGGTGCTTTCAAAGAGCTTTAGATATCTCTTGTTAGGGAAGTAAAATCTGGTTTAGCCTATTCATATGTTTTGTTGCGCAGAAGGGAGACATCCCCATTTCATTCTGTCCCAGTGTCCCCAGAAGAGTGACAGCTAAGTCCTTTCTCCTCCTGCTGTCATTCTGCACTGCTTGCTCCCACCCCAGGTAGAAGAGAGCTGGCCTTGTTTTGGCACATGGAAGGGGTTACTGTTTCCATGGTAGAACTATCCATGAAGTTTAAAGATCCAGCAATTGTGATTTGAGTCCATTTTTCCTGGCTCTATTTTAGTTCTTTTATCTCTTCTCCAGCAGTGTTCACTAAGTTCACTGTCCTGACCTGAGAAGCAGAAGCAAAGCAAAGGCAATGGCAACTCTTGAATGAAAGTTTGAAAATGGAATGATGTTGGGGCCGGCAGTGGTGTGACGGTTAAGGGCGCTGGACTCCCATGTGGCCAACTGTGGTTTGAGTCCCGGACCTGGTAGTTTGTTTTCTCACATTCTCCCTCTCTTTCGCACTCTCTCTCTTTCCCTCTCTGTCAAATTAAACAAATAAATAAAAGCTAAAAAATAAAATAATTCTTTTTTTTTTTTTTTTTTTGAGAGGTTTTTGTGATAGGGCGCGTGCGCTTGCCAGACAGAGAGAGAGAGAGACAGAAAGCAAGAAATCACCCCCCAGGGCGGATGGCCAAGCCGCAATCCCTTCTCTTCCATTCTCCTCTCGGGATCTTGGGCACACACGCACACGCGCCTGGCGTGAGTTTTAAGCCACCAGGTCCGGGACGTGAACCGCGGTCGACTACGTGGGAGTCCAGCGACATAGCCATTACGCTAACTGCTGGTTCCCCAAAAATAAAATAATTCTTGAAAAAACATAAAGAGAAAAGAAAAATGGGATAATGTTAATGAGATGGTGAGTAAAATGGCACAAAACGAAGGCTATTCAGAGTAACTCCCCTTTTCATACTCCCTTGAAACTTAAACTTGACTTACCCTGGCCCACAAGCTATTTCTTGACTTGGCTTTGCTTTTGCTAGGAATATCTCCAACAGAAGGCCCAGGTCAGCTCACTTTCGCAACAACAGCTCCAGACCTCAGTGGCTGATTTGAAGGACGCATTGCTTGCTGCTGTTGCAGTCCAATATGGCTGGCAGTCACTTAGGAGAAGCCCAGGCTCCTCCTTCTTTTGACACTGCTACTGTCCATACATAGCCTGGTCATCACAGAAGGAGTGACTAGACCTCTCAGTAATGCACATCTCTCTCTCCAAATTCCATTGGCCTAAACTCACATGGCCTGAGCCTAACTTCCTCTTACTGTCCGGGAGGAAGTAGATGAATTTGTTTAACACTTGGCCAAGTCTCTGCCACAACAGCTCTGGGCTATGGGGGTGATAAATATTTCTATTCTCCCGATGACTGATTCCATTCACATTTCACAGTCAATTATGAGATTTGGCTTTAAATGTAGTGATTGGTAAAGATGCTTCGAGAGATGGAATCCTGGGTATTTCTGGTTTTCTAGACCAAAACACCATCTCAAATAGCATCTAACAGTACCTGAATCAACAGTCAGAGGTTCTGAAAAAGGCAAATTCAACACCTTTGCTGGATCTGATGAAGTGCATTTTGTTTAGTATTGTAAAGGTCAGCAAGAGTTCAGTAATGTATCAGAGCTTTTGCTCCTCATTGATTTGCTTTGTTGGAATATTTTTTATCATTGAGAAAAGCTTTCCCTTCAGCAAACAGTGCTGCTGGAATTTTATTTAGCCTGTGTACAAAGAACCATAACCTGACTATCAGGAAGCAGCTAAGCCCAGTGGTTAAGAGTACAGGTTCTGCAGCAGAGTGCCTAGATGTGACTTCAGGCCATTTACTTAATCCTCTGTACTTCAGTTATTTTATATATTAAAAGGGAGGGTGGGACATGAGGATGATTCTGTCAGTCCTCACCTAGAATAATGTGGATTGTGTTGTTGGTCCTACGTGTCACTTCGCTCCTGTGTCCTTGTTCTGCAGAAGTCGAAAAGCTAAACTTTGCATTTCTCAAAGCCTTTTTCAGCTAGGAATTTGGATGTAGTTATTCAGACGGGTTTGTTTGAAATTTGAAAGGCAGACCTTAGGAGGCCTGCTTCTTGCCTGGGAGGCCATCTTCCTCCTGGCAGGCAAGATCCTGGATAAGGGGTTTTCCTCTGTTGCAAGGGCCTAGCCTCCTGTTTCCAGCTTCCCGGATGTGAAAGGCGGGGCAGCAGTGGTATCCTGGGAGCTGCCTGAACCTGGATCCTGCTCTGGCATGCGTCCTTGAATTTACTAGCTCCTGTGACCTTGAAGGTAAGGATTTTCCTAATGGGCCAGTTCTCTATTTAGGGCCAGTTTTCTATTTCTCTGAACATTAGTTCGGGAGACCCAGAGCTTAGAACTATTTTTTTTGGTTGTTTAGATGTGCAGGTTCATATGAGAATAAGAGAGGACACTTTTGTCTTTTCTTTTTTTCTGGTGAATTCTTTTTTTCTTTTCTCTGGTCAATTCTTTTTCTTCCAAATTCTCCATCTCATCAGGATTCTGGATATGCCCCCATGTTCCTGGCATGTTTTTCAACACAATGGGGCCAGGACTCAAATCCTAGTCAGCCAGGTGGGATCCATCTTCCTCTTTGCATGCCTAACTGCTGCATTATGGGATGGTCCTATTTCTTCAGCCCTTCCAGTAACTTTGTAAATATCCAATTCCCTGTCAGACTGCTTAAGATACTTAAGAGTGGTGCTTTTTTTCTATAATAAATCCTGGTAAAATCAGTATCTCATAGTGTCATCGTGAGAATGAAATAATATATGTCAAATGAAACACTAGCGCCTGGCGTGCAGTAAGTGCTAAATACATGTGAGCTTTATTATTATGCACACTAATGATCAAGAATGTGAAATGAACTTTTACAGGATCCCCTGAAGAGTTCCATTTTAAAAGATGAATCTGGCTCTAGTAACGTGTCTACCCAGCAGCAAAGAAAGTAGAGTTTTAGTCATACATAGCTAATTTGCCCACTTTCTCTTTCACATGCTAATTAAGGAGAAGCTATCCAGTCTTCTGCTGACCACATTACTTTGATAATTGCCAATTCACCTGGTCCTAAAAGGGCATAACTCCGAATCACTCTTTAACTCTTGTACTCTTTGAGGCCATTGCAGATGGAAATGAAAATGCTCAAAAACAGAGATATTATTAAAAGTATCTCTTTTTGAAATCAATGTATTTCATTTCAGAAGATAACTAAAGATAAATAACCAGCTATTGTAAAACACATGCTAATATACACTAAGAGAATTTGAAACAAAACAGTAGTTGGTCACTGTAAACTTCCTGTATTCAAGATTTTTTTTTTTGGAGAGGTTTTTGCTATAGGGCGTGTGTGCTCATCAGACAGACAGAGAGAGACAGAGAGATAGAAAGCAGGAAATCACCCCCCAGGGGGGATGGCCACGCCGCAATCCCTTCTCCTCCATTCTCCTCTCGGGATCTTGGGCACGCACGCACACGCGCCCGGCGTGAGTTTAAGCCACCGGGTCCAGGACTTGAACCGCAGTCGACTATGTGGGAGTCCAGCGACATAGCCATTACGCTAACTGCTGGTCCCAAGATTTTAAAAGTTTAATGTGACATTTGTTATTTTGCTCTAAAACCTATTCAGTCTGCTTTTCTTGCAAATTACTTTTTCAATACATGCTTTGCACTGAAGTTGTAGAATTGTCTTCTTTTGCTGTTCCTCCTATTGAGACCATAATTTGAATCCAAAGTGACCATAAACTTGCCATGTAGGAGAACTTTTTAATAACTTAATATAATTAATGATATTTGGGTGGCTTCACTTGAGGGATGGCAAGTGTTTGTGATCAATGTTGATGATAACATTTTTTGACAAAAAATAGCTCTATGGGACCAGCAGTTAGTGTAATGGCTATGTTGCTGGACTCCCACGTAGTCAACCACGGTTCGTGTCCCGGACCCGGTGGCTTAAACTCACGCCGGGCGCATGTGCGTGCGTGCCCAAGATCCCGAGAGGAGAATGGAGGAGAAGGGATTGTGACGTGGCCATCCCCCCTGGGGGGTGATTTCTCGCTTTCTATCTCTCTGTCTCTCTCTGTCTGTCTGGCGAGCACATGTGCCCTATAGCAAAAACTTCTAAAAACAATAGCTCTAGATTACAAAATTGTTTTTAATGATTATTATTTTATAATTTTCTATAAGATATGTGCACTCACTGGATAGAGGAAAAGAGAGGAAAAATGAGAAAGCACCTTCTGGTTGTAAGGCCATGCCAAATTCCCTTCTCCATTCTCCTCTCAGGACTTTGGGCATGCACACACATGTGCCCAATGTGATTTTTTTTTTTTTTTTTTAATTTTGGAGAGGTTTTTGCTATAGGGCATGTATGCTCGCCAGAAAGATAGAGAGTCAGAGAGACAGAAAGCAATAAATCACTCCCCAGAGGGGATGGCCACGCCGCAATCCCTTCTCCTCCATTCTCCTCTTGGGATCTTGGGCACGCACGCACACACGCTGGGAGTTAGTTTAAGCCACCAGGTCCGGGACTCGAACCGCGGTCGACTATATCGGAGTTCAGCAACATAGTCATTACGCCAACTGCTGGTCACCCCGGTGATTTTTCAAGCAGTCAGCTAGGTCAGAGGCTGGAACCACAGTCAGCTATGTGAGAATCCATTGCTTTAATCACCACACCACTAGTCAGCCTAGCTCTAGATTTAACTAGCTCCCCCACCCCTGGAAATGATAATCATTCATTTTCTTATTGACACCCTTGCATAACTTGATATTCATCTTTATCATCACAGAACTGCTGGATGTCACATAGAAGAGTGGTAAGAATATACATTAGAATCAAGGAGTCTCAGACGCGAGTCTAGCTATGAGCAGGACTTATTTCCAAATCCCTGTCTTTTTCATTTGTAAAACAAGAATAATCATAGTTTAGATTTTTACGAGAACTGTGGGTCAAAATATATGTAAGATGCTTAGTATAACACTTGGCACATTGGAAATCTCTAGGGCTGCTTCCTCTGATAGCAAGCAAGTTCCTTTAGTTTTCTCACTACAACTCTTTTACAGAACATAAGGACTAGTTCTGTAAAGACCTACTACGTATATGTAACTATTTTTATACTTATTGTTACTATTCTTTACAAATAATCAATTCTCTTTGAGCCAGAATATTTGGCTAACAACATACTCCTAAAATATGACAGACAACAAAGGACTATTGCATTTTTCATAAGTTTCTCAATATTTCTAAAAAAAAAATTGGTTGAAAAAACAGCAAAACAAAGCTTAAATAAAAATGGCTACAGACCTAAATACCATGGAATCTGTTCATGAATTCCATTTTTGCATGAAAAAAAGTTTTTTTCACTTGAGCACCTGTTTACTTCAGTCACCAAAGCATGAGAGATTATATCTAAAAATTTGGCTTCTGAGTCCAGAATTTTAATTTACTCCCCTGATAGTTTTCATGATATTTCTAAATAGGAAATAGAAACTTTTCTAAAAGTTTGAAATATTCTTACACTTATTACTGGGAATGTGTTATGTTTATGAAAGTGAGTTGAATTTTAAGTTGTAGGACTTTACAAAGCCAGTGACAGAGGGCCATTGGTGGGAACTGTGCTACTAAAGTTTTCTGCAGTGATCGTTTGTATCAATAGATTCTCAGAACTGTGTTTTATTCTGTGTCTGCAAAGATGTTGAGAGTAGAGCTGAGTGTTAAGAGTTCTAAGTATTCTGTTAATTTTGAGTTTTCAGAGCCAAGACCACCTCCCTCATCCAAGGAACGGAATGGCTCTTAGAAGTTGAGGAGGAAGTTTCCCTCCAAGCAACCAGTGCCTCTTGTTCTTTTCAGGCATAACCAACCCAACCCCAGGGAATAAGGATTCTGGCCTCTCACAACCACCTTTTAATAAGTAACTCACCTTTCACTTCATCTTGATCCATTTTTGTCTTAAAAGCAAGCTCATTAGTATTCAGCCATTGAACAATAATCACATATGGTTGTCAAAGTTCTGCCTCTTGGTGTCAATGTAAAGGTGTATGGCAACGACGCGTCTTACTTCTGTTCTGAAAATGCCGTTGGAGATGTACCAACTGGGGTGCTCTCCCTCAAGTCAGAGTTTTTGATACCAGGGGTTACAACATAGCAATTAGGCATAAGTAATGAATAAAATCCTTAAAAGAATTCTTTTAGGAGGCCTCAGCAGGTGATGTAGTGGTTAAGGTGCTGGACTTCCATGTGGCTCACCATGGTTCAAGTCCCAGACCTGAGAGCTTGAAATCACACCAGGCGTGTGTGTGTGTGTGTGTGTGTGTGTGTGTGTGTGTGTGTATGTTTCCAAAATCATAGGAGGAGAATGGAGAAGGGATTGCAGTGTGGCCTCCCACCCCTGAAGTGATTTTGCACTTTCTCTTTCACTATCTTTCTTTCTCTCCTGTGAACTCATGTACCCTATGGCAAAACCCTAAAAAAAAAAATCTATGACATGCTCCAATTTTTAAAAGACTTTATAATGATGTAATTTACAACCACAACATACACTCATTTTTACTGCATAATTCAATGATTTTTAAAAAATTCACTGAGTTTTGCAACCATTACCAAAAACCAGTTTTAGAACATTTTGGGTTGTTCATTTCTAGTATATTGAAATACAATTAATTTTTGTATATGACTTTCGTATCCTGAGATCTTGAACTTTTAAAAATTAGTTCTAACCGTTTTTGTTTTGTGTGTGTGTGTTCCTGAGGATTTTCTATTGGGTTGTTGAAAAACTAATGATGTAGGACTGTAGATGGCATAATGGTTACATAGCTGTGCTCCCACAGAGTCGACCACTGTTCAAGTCCTGGACCCAGCTGCTTAAAACTCATGCTGGGCATGTGTGCATATACACCCAAAATTCTGAGAGGAGAATGGAGGAGAAGAGATTGTAGTGTGGCCATCCCTCCTGGAGATGATTTCTCACTTTCTGTCTCCGTCTCTCTGGTGAGTGAGTGCACCCCATAGCAAAAATTTCTCTTAAAAAAAAAAGTAATGCACTTTTGCATAGAAAAACAGAAAAAATGTGTCATGACTTTTCTGACAAACTAATATATACAGATTCTTGTTGTGTGCAAATTAAAGACATTTTTACTTTTCTATTTTTAAATTCAGCAACACATTTTAAATCTAGTCCCTTTGTGAGAAGGACATCCTGGGAAGAGGTACTGGCATTGACCAAGGAGACGTACTTGGAGGACTCCTGCGTGGCAAGGGGCAAGAACCATGAACCTATTCCTTGGCTTCAGGAATAGGCCATCTCTTCACAGTTATTTATTTGGAATTCTGGTTATCATTATATATTGCAAATCGATAAATATATTTGTATGTTTGTGTTTATATATATATATATATATATATATATATATATATATAAAACTGTGGCTATTATCACAGTAAGTGAGAGTGTTTTCCTTCTTAGGTTGAAAAAGAAAAGTAATGCAAGACTGGCCATTCAAATGCCTTTTGATGGCATTTCTGGATACTTATATATTATGTACCGTAATTTCTATCTTCTGTTCATTGCCATCACCTATTACTCAATTGGACAATGAGAGAATAATTTATTCCCCACAAAACAAAACAAAACAATAACAACTGTCTCTTTTCTTTGCTTCATATTTTCTCAATAGCACTGGTTTTCTTTTTTTTTTCTCTTTCTTTGGGAGAGGTTTTTGCTTTAGGGCACGTGCACTCACCAGAAAGACAGAGGGAGACAGAGAGACAGGAGGATGGCCATTTTTCAGTCCCTTCTCCATTCTCCTCTCGTGATCTTGGGCACGCAAGAACACACGCCTGGCATGAGTTTAAGCCACCGGGTCCAGGACTCGAACCGCGGTTGGCTACATGGAAGTCCAGCGACATAGCCATTATGCTAACTGCTGGTCCCAATAGCACTTGGTTTTCATATCTCCATAAATTCCCTTCAACTTCATATCTATGATGACTCCACTGCCAAATCCTATTCCTTTTCTCTTATCATATTGTTAATAACATTTCTTTCTTTAAACTCTTCTCTCTTTCTCTCCTTGGCCACCTGGATAGTCAGAAATATTTTTTCCATTGTTAAACATATTCAATATTCTCCCAGATAAAAAAAAAATCAATCCCCATCTTGATTAATATAAACTTCTCCTGTTAGTCTTGCTTCCATTCACCAAAAAATCATTTTTCATTTTTGTTCTTTTCCAGTCTTCTCTTTTGCTAGATCCTTTCCCTTTTTTGGGATTTTGTTTGTTTGCTTATTAATTTATTTAATTTGCAGAAGGGTGCAGGTACTCACCAGAGAGAGACAGAAGGAGTAAATGAGATGGAAAGCAAGAAAGCATCCCCTGTGGGACAGGGTCACTCCACAATCCCTTCTCCTCTACTTTCCCCTCCTGTTGGGATATTGGGACCCCCCCCCCCCCCCCCCCACACACACACACATACACACACACACACATGCCTGGTGAAGTTTCCAACCACCTTAACCACCAGGTTACAGACTGTGTCCCTTTTTCACTACATTACAAATCTAGTTTGCTCTCTGTGTATCTCTTTCTGTTTTAGCTAATCTTGTAAATTTTAAGATGTAAAGAAAACCAAATCTGAGACACTATAGTCTCTGTGGAGCCATTCTCACTAAATATATCACCCCCAACCCATTTTGAAGAGTAGCACTCCTATGGCCACACATTTACCCGCTGTGAGTTCGAAAGCTGGGAAATGTGTTCTGTCCTTGTCTTCTGTGTACCCTAGTGTTTGGCACAGATCTCCACACATGTGATGCTTTTCTACATTCTCTGTTGACTGAGCACCTTCAAGGTACTGAAGACCCACTGGGCTCTGGGGACAGAAAGTAGAATTAGAAGTTGTCCAGGGCTTTGATGACTTCATAGGCCTGAGCAGTGTGAAAAGGACAGTGTATTAATCATTGTGATGAGGGCTATGACGGAGACACGGACAAACAGCCATGGAGACAGTGAAAACATCCTCGTGGAGTGGTGTGTGCATCGTGAAAAGGTGGTCACTGAAGGTTTCAGGAAGAAAACGACATTGAAATGGGCCTTGGAGCTTCTGTCAGAAGAGAATATAAGCAGAATAGAACCATAGACACTTCAGCTGTTGAAGCAAGGATGGAAATAAGTGTATTAAGAGCAAACACTCAGGATTCTAGTCTTGTCTGTGCTATTTTTCATCACGTGATCTTGGACATATCATTTACCTATCCCATCTTTTAAGTAGGAATGGTATTACAGCATCCTTCTCAAAACTTGTGTAAGGATTTCATGAAATAATGTGGGTGCAAACCCACTTGTACAAACTGACTTCTGAAACATTGTTTGAAAGTAGATTAATTTTAATATATGTGGTACAATGAGAATTCCTTGGGCCGGAGGTAGGATGGTGTTTAAGGCAGCTGGATCCTACATGACTATGCAGTTCAAGTCCTGGACCTGGTGACTTGAAAAACATACCAGGCACGTGTACATGCATGCCCAACATCCCAAAAGGAGAGGGAAGTGGAGGAAAAGGGACAGTGGCATGGCCATCCCTCATGAGGTGGCCTTTCTTACTTTTCCTCTCTTTTTGGTGAGCATGTACTCTCTCTTGCAAGTTAAAAAAAAAAAAAAAGAAAAAAGAAAGCTTTATTTCCTATTTGGAAACCAACAGAAGATACTGAATATTTGTGGTTAAAGTTGTTTCTATATTACCTGTAATTATTAAAAATTATCATCACGTGAGACTAGCAGGTTGCCTGGAGGTTAGGGCACTGGATCCCATGTAGCCCACTGTGGTTCAAGTCCCAGATCTGGTGGCTTGAAAATGATACAGGGTGTGTGTGCATGTGTGCCCAAAATACCGAGAGAATGGAGGAGAAAGGACCATGGTGTGGTCATCCTTCAGGGGATGATTTCTCACTTTCTCTCTCTCTCTCTGGCAAACACATGTGCCCTATAGCAGAGCTTCAAATATAAAAGAAGTGTATAATTAGTGTACAATATACACCAATATGTCTTATTTTCTTAAATCTAAATTTATTTTGTACATTTATCTACTCTACTATGTCTTCTTGTAAAGTTATGCCCAAATACTTAAATTTGGAAATACAGTTTAACTTTAAAACTCTTATTAGTTTTAGGGTTTAGCAGTATATCCAGTTTTTGAAATTGTGCTTGTAGGTAGGTCACATTACCTATTAGCTTTATTTCAGGTAGGTAAAAGAGATGTTAACAGTATTTATTTTATAAGAGAGAGAATCTGATAGAGTCAAGTGCAAAGACCTGGAAGTTCTTCATATTTGACCTGGATCCCTAATTTCACAATTTAATAGCGTTCTCAGTTCTCAGTCACTTTCCTCTTCCTTTTGGAGATAGAGAAGAGCTACTTGAACCACCTTAAATTTTCCTTTCTGTTTTGCAAGTTCAAAAGTGTCAATGATGTAATATATTATGCCCATTAGGTCTGGCATTACAAAGCTTTTTCTGAGTATAAACATAATTTTGCATGGTTCAAAGTTCAAAATCCGAGTTTCCTGTGGAACCACCCCAAGATAGCAGCAGCTTTTCTGCAGTCCTTTTGTGGCAGCCCCATCTGAGCGTCCAGGACAGGCTGCAGGACTGGTCCTGCTTCCTGATCTGTGGAGCTCCTGCGCCTCCACCTCAGGGCCGGGGCCTGCAGAGCTCTTTATTCTGCCCTTCGCTCTGCTCATTCAGCAAGCTAATTAGGCTAGTTAAGAGTCTGTGAAGGCAGAAATCTGTTGGAGTTTAGTCTCATTCATTTCTTTCAGAGGAACTTGCAAGGAAGCTCCTGTCAGTTTTTGGACCAGGAACAGAATCTCAAAGGCTTGGCATGAGAAACAGCTGAAGGCGCCAACCTTCCAAGCCAAAGATTCTAGTCACAAAGAGTCCCAATTCAACTTCTTCCCTTGAGGCAAACTTCAAAGTTTGCAGGAATCAAAAACTCATATAATGAAAATAAACCAAGGGGTAACATGCTTAGCTAAGACTTGCTGGAAACACATTTTTCCACCATACCTCAATTCTTTCACCTTCAGAATGGCCTCATGGTACTTAATTACCTGTGTGGAAGACAGAGGAAGTTTTCTGATGTGCACTTACTTTATTCCACTTGCATCTGTTTTATTAAACAAAGTTGTATAGCTAACTGTGTGCCAGACACTGTTCTACAATGTTAACTCATTTAATCCTCATCCCAACCTGGTGAGATAGGTATTCTTATGACTCTTATTTACAGATGGGGAAACATGTCAACACTATTTTTATTTTCTCAGAGCACTGACATTTTTCTTCTATAGGTTTCAGGACAATGAACAATTATGTTTTCAAACCAAAAAAAAAAATTGTAATGACTCTAAAAAGATATGAAATGACAAGCAGAGATCAGAACAAAATGTAATCTCAAAACACAATGTTTGGAGTTGTGGGTTTTTTGTTTTAGGTGAAATTTGAGCCATTTAAAGAATTTCATAGAAGAGCATAAACTAAAACCTCTTAGAGATTCATTTGGCCATTAGGCTCGATTTAGAGAATAAAGCAGCACCAAGGTTTTAATCTCTTGATTTTTTTCTTGTTTTCCTGTGCTCTTGGCATTGCCTAATTTTTTTTTTTTTTTCCTACCTCACCAGTGAATTGCTTACCTCCAGGCTTTTGGGAGGGTGGCATGAGAAGAATAGCGTCCTTACAACCTGTGTTAAGGGCGCCGTTCACACACCAGCGCACATATTCAGAGAGCAAATGTCCAAGCACAGTGACTACTGCAGTGGGTCGTTCACACTTGTGCTCGCACCTGTATAGTACCATTTATCCGCACGCTCTTGTGACCATGCCACTGAATGCGTATTCAGCTATTAATATTGACTTAAAAATTTATGACAGTGCTTGCAAAGTCTTACATCTTATACTCTGTTAAAATGAGAACTTACCTCCTAGAGTGTTTTGGGTTTCACACAAGAAAGGTAAACATGAGCTCTGCTTGTTAGATAGATCTTCTCTCATGTAAGTTCTTTAGGGTATTACATTTTTTAGCCACCTCTATTTTGGAATTTTAAAGCACATGCCATTTAAATTTGGATTCTTTTCAACTATCAATTAGTGGGGAGAGGTGTGGGACTGCTCTCCTTTTTAAAGCATTTTTCCATGCCACTGACATTTTACAGCAAGCTTGCTATTAACAGAACGGCCAGAGAATGTGGAGGTCTGGTTACGTGGATAAGAGAAGAGTTAATGAGAAGGCCCATTCTTTTAGAAATCTTGGACTTCTTTATAAAATTCGTTAGCCCACTTAATGACCTTTGAAAACAAAATGTGTAATATTAAACACCGCTGAATCATTCTTTCAGGAAACAAGGTAGTGCTGTGCCTTAGGGTCTTCATTCTGAAGGTCTATTACTACACAGAACTATAGTTAGAGAACGGAGAGGGCAGGACTCAACCTACATTGCTCCTTAGACCTACCTACTCTGAAATTTTTTTCACTTCATATCGCCAAGGTAAGTTTGTTTCCTTAACAACAAGATGCATAGGCACTAGAGGAGCCTGGCAAATTCCTGTTTCAAATCTAGTTCCGCACTTCCCTCACTGTATAACAGTGGCAAGTTAGTTCTCTGTTCCTAAATGGCCTCATCCATAAGATAGGCAAAATGGTAGAGCCTATCACAACTCAGAATGCTCATGTTCTGAGCATTAAATCTTCATCAAAAAGCACTAAGGAGAATGTCTGCCTGGAATTAGTCGAACGTGGAGTCTGAGGGCATAATCTCCAAGACTGTCCTTCCTTCTGACACCAATGGAAGTTTAGGGGTTTTCCAAAACCATTCCCAGTTTTGATCATTTGTTGGCAGGATTTATAGAATCCACTGAAAATGATTATACTCATGTTTACAGTGTACTATAGGAAACAGATACAAGTCAGAACAAGAAAGGGACTGATGTATAGGGTAAAATTTATCAGTGTTCCAAAGGTGAAGTTTCCACTGTATTCAAGAAGCTGTATTCTCCTGGTATCAATGCGGGACAGTATGCACGGAATGTCACCAACCTGGGCTGCTCACCTCAACTTCAGTGTCCAGAGTTTTTATTGGGACATTATTATATAGGCATGAATGATTGATTGATTGGTTGAACGTAGTTTCCAGTGCCTCTCCTCATTCCCCAAAGTCAAGCTGACACCACATGGTCCAAAGGTTGACACCACATGATCGAGTCACCTGGCCCAGGCCCAGGCCCTGTCATAGATAACAAAGACATGCCTCTCACTTGGGGAATTCCAAGGATTTAAAAGTCACCTCCCAAGAGCCAAGGACGAAAATCAGAACTCTTTTTGGGTCAGATAAAATTCCTTGTTACACAGCCTGCCACAGAGTAAGTGCTCTTCCAATGCTTTTAAGTATCATTAATTGTCATCTTTCTCTTAGAGAATTAAAAAAAATATTTTTTCCACCTGTCCAATTCTTTACTAAGAAAAGGTACAAACATACAGAAAAGAATTATGTGAGAAACACTGGTACACCCCTGACTAGATCCAACAATGAATTTATTTTATTATATTTATTTTATCTACCCATTGGGTCATCATAAAAGTCATGAGGCATTTTTGCATAGACAAATACATTACAATTTTCTAGACAACCTAATTCATAGGTATGTATATACAAGTGCACGCATATATGAGGAGGCTTCAAAAAGTTCACAGAAGATGAAATTAAGTTATGAGTTAGTTTTGGTGCAAACATGTTAGAAATCCTTGTGCATCTTTTTCAGAAAACTTTCAGAAACCTCTCATATGTGTCTTACACATGTATAATATTATTTCTGAGTCACTTGAAAATAAGTTACAGCCATCACATTTACCCCTGAAGATTTCAGCATGCATTTCCTAAGAAAAACTAAATATCATTATTATCATAAGTTTTTAATTATGCAGTATCCAGACTTTATCCTAATTAAAGAGAAAATATGGGTTGAAACATCCAGTTAGTTGGTAGGCTCCTCTTCTTCAGATACCATGCTCCATCCTGTCTTTTTCCTGTGAAAGAACCTAGAGTGGCTTCTTGTTTCTTTTCTTTTTCTTTTTTGTAATATTTATTTACCTATCTATTTATTTCTTGTGATTTTCAAGCCACTGGGTCTGGGACTCGAACTGCAGTCATCCATGTGGGACTCCAGCACCTTACCCACCACGCTATCTGCTGGCCCTGTGGCTTCCTGTTTTTTGATGACTGAAGTCCAAACACTGGTGAGCACCATTTAAGACTCTGTATGTCGTGTGGGTCTCACATGCTTAGTCTACACTCCCACAGTCCCATGACATTGACCAGTATTTCCTGAGTATTTACTGTGTGCTTTGTGTTTACAGTCTCAGTTCCCACTGCTTCTCACCAGTAACTGCACTCAGTCACAGTGTCTCCTTATCTTCCTGCATAAACTTGCACAGAGGTTGTTAGGAAAAATCATCTTGTCACCTTGGTCATTTGAAGTCCTCTGATTCAATAGCATGTGCCCAGATTCAGCCAATAAGCCTCACGGGGCACCCTGGGGGTGAGACAATAGCTAAGAGGGAAAGCCATAGAGTCCCATAGCTCCCCCTCACCGCCAAGAAAGAATTATTACCAGCCTATTGTTTCACATAGTGGTTTTACAAGCAATTAATCATATCCAACTGAATCATTTTTAGAGGAAATGGAAGCGTGAAATAGTGAACTGATTTGCGCAGGTATCCAAAACTTTCATCCAGTCTTTGGAAAGGGTGTCCCCTTGTCTGAACAACTGCTCCCGCTCTGATCCACTTACAACTCCTTAGAGGACCAAGAACATCTACACTTTTCCATCATTAAATCTCTCTAAAGAGCTACTCAAAATGGATCCCTTCTTCAGTCTCCTTGATTCTTTTTAGTCTGAAACCATATGTTTAACACTTGTTTTCGTTTTGGAAAGCCAATTTTTCCTGTTTTTCACTTGTCTCCATCCAAGGTCAATAGCACTCTGAGGGACCAGCAAATGGTGTAATGGTTACATTGCTGGTCTCCCACGTAGTTGACCATAGTTTGAGTCCCAGACCCGGCGGCTTAAAACATGCCAGGCGTGTGTGCATGTGTGTCCAAAATCCTGAGAGGAGAATGGAGGAGAAGGGATTACAGTGTGGCCATCCCCACTGGGGGATGGCTTCTCATTTTCTGTGTCTCTGTCTCTCCAGCAAGCACACGAGCCCTATAGCAAAAATATCTCTTAAAAAAATAGTACTCTTGGGACCAGCAGGTGGTGTGGTGGTTAAGATGCTGGACACTCCCACATGGCCGACCGTGGTTCGAGTACCGGACCTGGTGGCTTGCTTTCTCACTTTCCCCCTCTCTCTCTGTGTATCTCTTTCTGGTCAAATTAAAATAAATGGAAGAATAAATAAAATTAAATAAATAATTATTAAAAAAAAAATAGTACTCTGAAAGTCAGGAGAGCAATTTGGACTTTTAATTTACTTTACCTAAATGTCCAATAAACATTCACAGAGTAATTACTATGTAGCAGGCACCAGCTAGGTACTTTGGAGAACATAAGGATGAATAGCAATCTGCTTTCAGAAGCTCAAATTCTATTCGTGGAAGTAGGCAAGGAAATGAAGTTCTGCAGTATGAATGAAATAAGAACAAACAATATAGGTCAAGATAGGTGGTATGGGAATGCAAGGGACAAAGCACCCCACTGTGACAGAAACCATCAGAAAAGTTTCTGTTAGTTCCTATCCACCATGGGACATAATGTAGACAAAGGCTGCTGATTAACAGAGGGTTTCTCTCCACCTCCATTTGGATGAATTAGTTTTTAGCTGTACTGTAAAACATCCCAGAAGTGGACATGGTCAAAGTCCTGTCTTGCCTCAGAAGAACAAAGCCAAAAATTACATCTCTTTTTGGGACTCTGATTACTCTGTAGATCAGGGCTTGGAACACAGTAGCTGTTTCACAATTGCTTCTTAAAAGCAGCTTGTGGGGCTTGGTGTATACTGAGTAAACCATTTTTATTTATTTATTTGTTTATTTATTTGGTTTTTATTATAGGGCACGTGTACTCGCTGGGGAGACAGAGAGAGACAGTGAGAGAGAAGGAGAGAGAGAGAGAGAGTGAGAAATAACCCCTTTAGGGGATGGCCACACCGCTATCCTTTCTTTTTCCATTCTCCTCCTGGAATTTTGGACATGCACACATACATGCTTGGCATGAATTTCAAGCTGCCAAATCTTGGACTTGAACTGTGGTCGGCCATGTAGGAGTCCAGCACCTTAACCACCACACTACCTGTTAGCCTATACACTAGTTTTTAAGAATATCACTCATTACCTATTTCTCACATTGAGTTCTTTCAATAAATAAAAGAACATTTTGAAATCAGCTGATTCTGATTTAGATCCTACCATTAGAAGATCTCGAAAGTGTTTTGGAAGGAAAAATCAATTCTTTCGGAATTCAAGGAGATTCAACTCTAAGAATAAAACTACATTAGGTAACCACCCAGGTCAATTTTAGTTCTGTAATTCCTAACTCTGAGGCTTTCTTCCTTCATCCAGTCCTCCAAAACTTGGTTTTACCTGTTAGGTCATTCAAATTCCGTGGTTGTTTGTGTGACAGATTGGGGTCTTCTAGGCCAACAAGACATCAGGGGGAGAGCCACAAGAAGTACTCAGGACACATTATGTCTTGGAAGTACAACTCTACACATTAATTTTGCCAAACCCAAATTGTCATTTTTGGCAGCCAATCTATGGCAACCAGATGAGTAATACTTTAAAATGTTATTCAGTAAGTTAACTTATTCAGTTTCTTGTGGGTTTGTTTATGACTAACATCTGTTAGGGTCATTGAGCTATAGCCCTCAAAATGAAATCTATTAGAGGAACTATAGTAAAGGTTTGCTGTGGAAGTTAGGATTAAACAATGGCTCTTATAAAAAGTACATTTGTTGTGTTACTATGTAATTAACGTTGGTTTCTCCACTAGACTCTAAGCTCCAAAAGTGCAGAGAAACTGACCTTCTCACCACCATGTCCTTAGTGCCTTACAAAATGCCTGATCTTTAGATGTTCAACATGTTTTTGATGAACGCATGAGCCTGGAAAACACACTTTGGCATGATCCTGGATTACCCTTTGTCCAGAAAAGCATTCTTGTCAGAGAGCAGACTCTGATGTTGCAGTAATCTGCTGCTCAAGAGAAACTGGATCCCACACGATGACCAAGGTCCAAATACCTGGCCTTGTCAGCATGAAGCATGCCAAGAACATGCACATGTGCCCAGGATTTGAGGGCTGCAGGACTGAGGGAAAGAGATCGTGGTGTGACCAGACACTGTGAAGGATGCTTGTCTCTCTCTCACTGACTCCCATGTGCATGCACACGCACTGTATCACAGCTAAAGAGCAATGGAGGAAAAAGGGGTCAGGATAAGAAGATACAGTAAGGAAATTTGCAGAGGGGGGAAAACTGGGGAAAAGAGCAGATTGACCCATAGGAAACTGCTGTTTTAGCAGATCCAAAAGAAAAGATAGACATTTCACATGGTGTAGCGTAATGTGATGGTTATGAAATCTTTCTGCCCCCTTTGCTTAACCACTTAAATGTATGAAGCTCATTTAAATGTCTCACACTTTTAAAAGAGATCTGTATCCGATGACTACAATCTATGAGGAGGGATGAAAGAAACATGGTGTTTCAAATAGAATGTGATGCCTATCTTTTTATGTTTGAAGACTAGTGGGGGAAGGATCAGGTAAGTTCCTGTGCCCCTGGCCTGGGTAACACTGGGATCAATACTTGGGAGCTACCAGGGGACAGTGCTTACATCAATGAAAAGAATGAACTTTCTAACTCTCATAGCTGTTTGGGTGGTAAGCTTCTTCAAAACTGGAGGTAGTCAATTAGTCTGAACAGTTATTTGCCTGGTCCTATCTAAGCCACATCAAAGAAAGACTAGGATTTTTGGTTTTGTTTTGATTTAGGAATTTAGTATTTTCATCTTCAGTGTTTATGGTTTCTTTCAAGGAATTCCATGAAACCCATTAATTAGATCTGGGCGTATTTATCTCTATGGGAATAGTCCTTGTTTAATAGTTATATACTTTGTAATCTAAAAAGAAAGGTATTACCGATTATGGCATAGTTTTCCTAGAAAAGTGAAATTGGGTCTAGATTAAAGGTAAACATGTGACAGGCTAGGTAACTATTTTCTCAAGAATCCTACCACAGCCAACAGAAAGATGTTCATCACATTATGGTGTTGGTGTTGTAAAAGGCTTTGGCTAAATACAAACTAAATGAGATAAAAACGGTTTAATTTTTGAATTAATTCCAAGCAATACTGGCTAGAATGGTGGTTTATATACTTGGACTGCATATTCCAATTAGCTTATCTTGGAGATTGATGTAACACTGAAGACAATATTAAAGTATTTACTAAGATTCTACTGATGCCAGGCTCTAGCGGTACAAAAAGAGAATGAGATGAGCCCTCAAGGAGATAACCTGTTATACATTTTGATAATAGTACTTCTTAAATACTTACTTTCTACTATTTAACATTTATAATACTTAGGATAGAATAAGTGCTATTTTATTGCCATTTGGAGACGGAATTACTACAGTACAAAGAGACTAAGTAAACTCTTCAGGTCATTACAGCCAGTAAGTGACAAAGACAGGACTGAACACAGGCAGTGTGGCTTTGGAGTTCACAAGCTTGACCACTACACTATGTTGCCTTCTCAGAGAAGAACAATTCTTCCTTTTGCAAGGAAGTGTTCAAGCAAAGCTCACTACCTGAGGTTGACCGCCCATGGCAAACATACATGATGTATACTCAAGAGCGTGCATACAAAGCCTGTATCTATTCATCCAATTCCAGTTCAATCAACATTTATGGGAAACCTATTGTATTTTAGGCAGTGTGCTAGGTGATTTCTTAGTGACTACCTTATTCAATGCTAATAAGGCCAAAAATACTTTATTTTATTTGATTTATTTTTAAAAAATAATTATTTAATTTTATTTATCATTATTATTATTTTATAATTATTATTATTTTGTAATTTGCTATAGGACACATGCAGAGAGAGACAGATGGGCGAGAGAGAGAAATTGAGAAAGCAAGCCACCAGGTCCTGGACTCAAATGCTGGCCAGCCAAGTGGGAATCTGCCTCCATGCCACCTGCTAACCCTGAGTTACTGTATTTTAGAGATGAAAAAACAGAGAGGTAGAAGTTAAATGTATTTAGCTTCACAAAATTAGTGAAAAATATTACTGATATTGAAACACAGGCCTCCTGATTCTAAGTCTGGTGCTTTCGGTAGTTGTATAAATATCATTCTTTAAAAGCGTACAAGTTGACAGTTGTTAGTATAGTTACGAAGTTATGTAAGCATCACCACTTTCACCACTATTTAATTCCAGAACATTTCCAACACTTCCGAAACACTTGCACCCCTTAGCAGTAACCCCCCTTCTTCCCTTCCCAGCCTTTGGTAACCACTAATCTACTTTGTGTCTCTATAGATTTGCCTATTCTGGACATTTCATGTAAATGGAAACACAATATGTAGCCTTTTCAGGCTGGTTTGTTTACTTAGCATATTGTTTTCCTTTTTTTTTTTTTTTTTTTGGAGAGGTTTTTTTGCTATAGGGCGATTGCTCTCGCCAGACAGACAGAGAGAAACAGAGACAGAAAGCGAGAAATCACCCCCCAGGGGGTATGGCCACGCCACAATCCCTTCTCCTCCGTTCTCCTCTCGGGATCCTGGGCACGCACGCACACGCGCCCGGCGTGAGTTTTAAGCCACCGCGTCCAGGACTCAAACCGCGGTCGACTACGTGGGAGTCCAGCGACATAGCCATTACTCTAACTGCTGGTTCCCAGCATATTGTTTTCAAGGTTCATCTTTGATAGCATGTATCAACATTTCATTACTTTTCATGGCTGAAAAAATCACATTGTATCTACTTGTTCATGGAAGTGTGGGTTGTTTCCACTTTTTGGCTATTGAGAAGAATGCTACTATGTTCATTAATTTACAAGTTTTTGTGTGAACATGTTTTACATTTTCTTCTGTATAAGATAGTGGAGTTAATTGAGTCTATGGTAACTCTGTGTAACATTTTGAGGAACCACCAAAGTGTTTTCCAAAGAGGCTGTACCATTCTACAACCCCACTGGCAATGAATGAAGGCTGAAAAATTTCTACATCCTCTCCACCACTATTTTCCATTTTTACTAGTTTTGTAGCCATCTTAGTGGATGTAAAGTGATCTCACATTACAATTTTGAGTTGGATTTCCCTAATGATTAATAATGTTTACCATTCTTTCATTTGCTTGCTTCTGGATATATTTTTGGAAACATAATTCAAATTATTACATAATTCAAATTATTTCCCATCTTTAAAACTTGCTGTCTTTTTTTTTTTTTTTTTGGAGAGGTTTTTCGCTATAGGGCGCGTGCGCTCGCCAGACAGACAGAGAGAGAGACATAGAGACAGAAAGCGAGAAATCACCCCCCACGGGGGATGGCCACGCCGCAATCCCTTCTCCTCCATTCTCCTCTCGGGATCTTGGACACGCACGCACACGCGCCCGGCGTGAGTTGTAAGCCACCGGGTCCGAGACGCGAACCGCGGTCGACTACGTGGGAGTCCAGCGACATAGTCATTACGCTAACTGCTGGTTCCCAAACTTGCTGTCTTTTTATCATAAGAATTCTTTACATATATTCTGGATTCTAAACTTTTATCAGATAAATGGTTTGAAAATATTTTCTTTCATTTCTATAACTTTCTAATCTTGATGTCATCCAACTCATCTTTTTTTTTTTTCTTTTTTTTTTTTTTTTTTTTTTTTTTTTTTAATTTGGGTCCTTGTGCTTTTGGTGTCCTAAGAAGTCATTGCCTAATTCAAGGTCATGAAGGTTTACACATACAGATCATTTTTAAACTGGGCTTTTCCAAGACCTTTTCCTCTCTCATAAGGGAGAAATGCATATTTACAAAGTTCCCAGCAGTTTTAAGCGAGCTGGGCCTGTATTTGGCACTGGAAAACTGGACTTAATTTTACTAGGGGTGGGTACATCTATTAAAATAATTAAGGCCTTCATAAATTTCTCCCAAATTATTTTATGTACAGTGCTCATTATAGGGCATTAAATAATTCCATTATCTTGATCATCATAATTATGTTAAAAGATTTTAAACCAATGTTCTAAATAAAATAACAACTAGAAATATAATAAACGCTTGTGATGTATGGCTCAGTCACAGTGGTGCAGTTGGAGCACACAGCTCTGCAATGAAGACCATGCACAAGATTGAGTTTGGTTTCTGGGCTGACCTGTACACGCCAGGCACGCCCATACGCTTGTGATCCTGGCTGGCTGGGAAAGCTGGAGAAGGATCATGGCATGAGGCCCTGTTGAAGGTGCTTGCCTTTCTCTCATAAATGAAATAAAAAGCATTAAAAAAATCAACCTTCATCATTAAGAAAAAAGCATTCAAAGAAGAGACACCTTGGCCCAATAGCTGAGCTGAGGCACCTTCTCTAAGCCTGCTGCACCTGCTGATGTAAGGCTAGCACTCATACCTTTAGCCAGGAGTCAAATCCCCTCGAAGAAAGAAACCTTCATTCCATGTTTTACTTCAAACTTAACTATTTAAATAAGTATTCAAGATTGTATGGGATGGTTTACTTATTGTCAGACCAATGGATCTTGATTTTTGGTTCAGATTCTTTTCACAGAACGTGTACTTGGGAATTCCAGAGTCATGTGCCCTTGAAGCCCACTCTTACAAACATCAGAATCCCTGGGGCAGCATTTTATTTTCTCTTTCTAATCTGCCAGACAAAGAGAGAGAGTGAGGAAGTGAGAAAGCACCCACAACCCTCAGAGGACAATCATGCTACCATTTCTTCTCCATTCCTCACTACCCTCAGGATTTTGAGAGCTTACACATGTGTGCCCAGTGTGTGTTCAAGCTGCTGGGCTGGGGACTTGAACCACAGTTTTCCATGTGAGATCCAGCTGCCTTTATTACCATGGCACTGGCTGGTCCAAGAGAGAGTTTTAAGTGTGCGGACTGCTACTTCTGATGCCAAGAGTAGTCTAATTCCTCTACAGGAGGTACCATTGGACTCAAAGATAGACTCGCAGGCTTATTATGATTTTCCAGCAGATTAGGAAACAAGTGTCTTGGAGAAGGGGGACTTTTTTCTCACAGGTATGAATTCATGAGAGGGGTAGCCATGGGGTATAGAAGGGGACACGTTCCAGATGGTTGCAGACACTGAGTCCTTACAGTACACTGATCAGATCTTTGAGCTCCGAGGAACTAATTTAAGATTCCTAGGTTATTTATTTACTTTGTCAATATGGCAATAAAAATACCCACATGTTTCGTACCTATCAATGACCTCAGAATCCCTAATCTTAGTGTGTTTGAAATAAAAGAAATGGGGGCCAGCAGAGGGTGTGGTGGTTGAGGCGCTGGACTCCCACATAGCCGACTGTGGTTTGAGTCCCAGACTCAGTGGCTTGAAACTCATATTGAGCATGTGTGCATGCATACCCAAAATCCAGACAGAAAAGTGGAGGGGAAGGGACTGCAGTGTGGCCATCGCCCTGGGGGGTGATTTCTCACTTTCTGTCTCTCTGTCTCTTTCTGGTAAGCACACTCACCATAAAGCAAAAACACTCTCAAAAAAAGAAACAAAAGAAATAAAAAGAAATAGCACCAATGATTATTATAAATAATGTTTTAAAATGCAGAGACTCTCCAGTAAAAAAAAAATAGACAAAACTGGAGCTCAGAAGAAATTCAAATGACCATTAAACACAAGAAAAGCTAATTTCACTATTAATAAAATAAATGCCAAATTAAAACAGTGAGACATATCTTTCAATTATTAGACAGAGCAAAATAAGAGATCTGGCAAAGATAGGAAGAGATAGCATTCACATGCTGTTGATGGAAGTGGAAATTCTTACTTTTTGGCAGTAGCCAAAATGTCAAATGAATATGCCCTGTAATTCAAACTTTTCATTTTTTTTTTATTTTTTTGAGAGGTTGTTGTTTCTTTTGCTATAGGGCTCATGGGCTCACCAGAAAGAGAGAGACAGAGAGATAGAAAGCAAGAAATCACCCCCCAGGTGGGATGGCCAAGCCACAGTCCCTTCTCCTCCATTCTCCTCTCGGGATCCTGGGCACACATGCACACGCACCGGGTGTGAGTTTAAGCCACCGAGTCCAGGACTAGAAACATGGTTGACTACATGAGAGTCCAGCAACATAGCCATTACACCAACTGCTGGTCCCCAGGCCTTTCATTTCTAAGAGTTTATTTAGTCGAGCAGAAATATGTAAGTAGTCAAAATTTTGTGTGCAAGCGTGCTTACTGCAGAATCACTGGCAGCATTAGATTAGAAGTGATCTATATCTTCAACTATGGTTTATTGATTAAGTAAATTAAAAATAGAATATACGGTACGATTCCCTATTATAAGAACTGTATGTGCATATATTTACCTGTGTGTGAGTACACGTCCATGTACATGTATATGGTCATAGAGAAAAAGGCGTAGTATGCTTCCTTCTGAGATACAGGAATGGAGGAAAGGAAGATTTCTAACACTTTTGCTTTGTATGTGACTGTAATGTCAGACTTAAAAAACCACCTGATCACTTTTGTAATGAGTTTATAGTCCATTTCTGAATTGCAGAATAGCTAGCAATGTTTTTCAATTGATTGTAAGTTGAAAATATTGTAGTAAAGTAAGTGTTCATAGGATACCAGGTACTTTTCTTTGAGGTAAAGGTGATTTTTTAGCATATCCAAAACTCATGAATTAAAGCACATTTCATAACAAGGAGCTGAGAAAACTATGAGATAATTTTGTGTATAACACGGTTGATATCTGCAGTCGAGTAATGGCAGACTTGTGGTGATGAAATAGTTTAGGTTCTTATTCCCCAAGTAAAAGCTGGAGCAAGGACTTTGGATTTGATAAGCATGGCCAAAGCAGCAAAGGCCCAGAGGAACAGCAGCCTATTTGCTGTTGTCCCTGAGCAGTGAAGGCTGTTCGAAACTTCATCTAAGCAGAATCCCCAGAACCCAGCTTTCCTGGGGTGCTCGTCCAGTCATTAAACTTCTTGGGAATGCAAACAACAGAAAAATCACATTTATGAAATACTCCTCTATTCCTGGCACTGCTATGTCCTTTCAAAGACAGAAGGACACTGTTTAAAATTCAAAAGCTTCAAGCCTGGATTTCTCCTTCCAGTAAGTCACACACTCCACACTCCTACTTCCTAGCCTAGAAAGGATCTCTAATAATATCTACGCCAACTCCCCTCTCAGGTTAATGTGAGGCCAAAATCTGGTCATGTTAGTAAAGAGCTTTCCAAGCTGTGAAGTCCTCAACAAAGGGGAAAGTATTTTAGTACAAATGTTGTCTTATTATTTTGAAAGTGGGAGATTTTCAAAGATAAGTCTTAGTTTATGGCTTATTTCTTTCTTTCTTTTTTTTTTTTACTAGCTTTGGTTAAGCAGAACTTTATCCTGTTTATAAGAACCTGTTAAAATTAGTGTCTATGAAGTTTTATTACGCGCTGGCCACTTGCAGTATTAAGTGAATGAAATGTAATTCTTCTACACCGGCAGTCACAGACATTTTATTAAACTAGTAACACTGTGAAAGCCCAAAAAATTTAACTCATTAAAAACACCGTTATTGTACAGACTGCGGAAATTCTTTACATCTTTTGTAACAATCAAATGAAACATTATTTAAATTTAGTAAAGGTACTAAGAGGCAGGTATTTTGCAGACAAGAAAACCTTTTATTTTAAACCACAAATAGTCAGCAGGTGGCCACAACTATCCATGTTTCATTAAAATCACATAAAACCTAGGTACAAAAGCACCACTGATTATTGCTCTAGAAAAACTGCATGAAAAATTCAAATATGCACAGTAAAAACACCACAGTATACACAGGACTAAATTTTTAAAGCAAGTGCATGGAATGCTGAATCAATTTTACACACAGCTTCCAACAATAAATTGGTATTTATTTTACTTGAGGATGATGGAAGTTTCCAAAAAGCATTGATTATGAGAGGGTAAAATGTCATACTTATATATTTTTGTATGCCAACTAGTAGAGTCCTAAAAAATTAGCATTTACAAAATACTTGGTAAAAATAGCTTTTAAAAGTTGTCCCAAGAGGTACATAAAATCAACCCCAATTTTTCATGACAATTCATTCTCCCTCGTTATCTACTGATTCAGTTTTCTGTGCCTGTGAAAAAGGAAAAAAACAGATAGTTACTATTTAATCTACATTAACTAAAGAAAAGTCCACCCACCAACACACACACTTTCAAACATTTTTTTTTTCCTGAAGCTCTACTGCAAAACTTCTTTCAACTCTGCGTGTAAAACAGACAAGGCAGGAATATATTATGCAAACACTTTGCTGAATTTATTGCTTTCTGCTTTTCAAACAACCACAGAAGCCTTACCTGCAAGCTCCCACTGCTCATAATAAAAAAAACACCACACTACTATCTGATTCTAGTCACTGCACACATGCGGAATTTTCTACTGTACCCTTAACTCTCACTGTTTCAATCTGCCCCTTTACTGACAGTGTGCTGGGTGGGGTACCTCTGGAGGTTGAGACATTAACAGTTGAGCGAGAGATGTGGATCTGCAATAACATTACAGGCAATAAAGAGAGACATTATGAGCGTGCTATCACCGGCTGAAGGACGGAGCAATTTCTTTAAAGACACTGATTCAATCTGTGGGAGGTATTTATGGAAAGTACCTCTTCAGCTTTAGTTTCACCATTTTCAGATGGTGCAGTACCTTCCTTTCCAGCTTCCTGCTTTTCCTCCTTCTTCCCTTTAGCACCTCTGTTAATCTTTGTTCCAGGTTCTTTCTAACAGAGGATTAAAGCACAGGGCAACAGAGTCTGTTAGACACAGTGTGACGTTAGCTGAAATTAATCAGCCTCCATTTGAACAAGAGCAGCACAACCATGGCTATCGCGGTGGCCTTTTAAGGGACGTGGGAACACAATTTTGCTGCATGTCAATTCAGTTGCACTGAGTTGGTATGAAAATGCAATAGGCTGCTTAGAAAATCCACTGGACCTTCCCTGCAGTAGAACACTGGGTGAGCCCCATCCTGTGCTTATTCAGTGGGCCTCCCCTCCTGCAGAAGTGAGAAGTAGCTGTGGGGGAGGGGAACGGCGCAGCAGGAGGAGGTGAGAGAGGAGACAGAGCTGGGGAAGAGTCCCGCCCCTTGCCACTGCTCTGCACTGAAACACTTCAGGTGGAGATGAGCAGCCTGCATGACAAAAAAGCCTTTGGAAATGAAGGCCCTGATGAAGAAAAGTTTCTAATTTTAAGACTAAGCCATAAAAGTAAGTTCTGCTTCCAAAAATCACCTATTCACACCACCAGTCACATCGTTTCAAGCAATTCATAAGGACAAAGCTCTGAGGAGCAGAATGCAGAAAAGGCATTTTGGGTGTTTCTTAGTAATTCCTGTACTTTAGTTTCCTCATCCACAAAACAGATCATTCCTGTCTACCTCCGTTGGGCTGACGTGGGAACTATATGAGGAAAACAATCAGAAGTGTGTCTGCTTTATAAAGATGATACAAACGTGTGCTAGTATTCATTATCTGCTGGTATTAATTATTACAGGGTGAGCATCCCTAATGCCCAAATCCAAAATGCTCCAAAATCTGAATCTTCCTGAATGCGGACATGATGCCAGAGTAGAAATCGCCACATCTAACCTCATGTGATGGTCATAGTCAAAACTCTAGAAAACAAAAATACTGTATGACGTTTCCTTAGGCTGTGTGTATAAGGCGTATGTGAAACATAAGTGAATTTCATGCTTAGGGTTGGGTTTCATCACCAAGCTCTCATTAGGGTATATGCAAATAGTCCAAAACCTGGAAAAATCTGACATCTGAAACACTTGGACCCAAGCATATTGGATAAGGTGTAGTGACCTCTATACTACAGGACGGCCTACTGTAATCAGATATGTGAGGTCACAGCCCCTCCCCCACTCCCTGGCTGGGTGGCAGAGGTGCTGCCAAAGCCCAGCCTCACCCCCTCTGAGCGCCAAGTGGATTACATATTCACAAAGCAGCTGCCAAGTACCCTTCAGATGCAAAGCTCCCCACAATAACATGCTAGGCCTTCCTGCACCTCACTGACCAAATGGAAAATATCTTCCTGTTAAAGAATAAAACCGTGATTTATGCCTTTTAGGAAAGCCTAACAGCGGTAATGCTTTTCTGGGGAGTACATTTTAGCCTGAATCATTACATGTGGCCTTTCCTTGGATGATCTTTGGGTATGAATTCTAACTTACTCATTGTTTAAAAAGTCAAAGCGTGGGGATGGGGGACAGCTCTTACCTTAGCAGATGTTTTCCTTGGTTTAGGTTCAGGTTTGGGTGGCGCAGGTTTCTGCAAAGATAAATGAAATCACACTAATACTGGAAAAGACAACTGTCAGCACCAAGAGGAACAAAAAAAAAAGGACTGCAAGAGACAACGATCCATTTTGACTACGTCTTTGTTCATTTAAAAGGTGTTTCATCCTATTTCCGACATCCTGTAACAGCACAAAGATCTCCGCATTTCCTAACTATTTTCATCCTGGGTTCGCAAGGGAACGGCAGGTGAGACGGAAAAACTGGCTCGTTATTCCCAGGGCCAGAAAAGCTCTCCAGGAACAGGTCTGAGCTTCTATCTCCGCAGTCTCTGTACTTCTTTTTATCACAGCGCAGCACTGAGAGGAGGGACGCAGGCCCTTGGCCGAACAGCCTCACGAATTCGGTCACATCGGCCCTTCCTACAGTCTAGAAATCACAGCACAACGGCAGGCCAAGTCCATCCGGTAATAAGGACTGCGGCCTGAAAAGCACTACAAAATCATTCTCAAATCCCTCCACCTCTGATGTAGACTTCAAGGTTCGCAGCCAAGCTTCTTCCTACTTTCATCCTTTCCAACATTGGCTTAAGGTAAGAATCTCACCCACCCAAACACTCAGCTCATTTGTCTCTAGAGCTTTTCACTGAGGATGCAAAATGATACCATGTCCAGTGTGAGCTGCTAAAGTTAAAGATTTCTCATAGGTGTTATTTGCCAATGAGACCCTGAGGAAGTTCTTTTTTCCCAAGCCTCTTTTGATCTTCCTCCTGTGTCCATGAGCAGCACCCACATGCCCACTGACCGCTGTTACCCCTCCATGGGGCTGCTGCCCTGCCAGCCTAGGAAAGGAGCTTGAGACCAGGTACAACATGGGTACTCTTGGAAGAGATAACTGGGGTAAACCACAGATTTTGGCAGGTATTTTAAGACCAATATTTCTCTCACAGAACTAGGGAAAAAAAAATAGGTGTACATTTCTCCTGGCACCCAAGGAAAGGTTTTTAAATAGAAAACACTGGCCGGGGTCTCCCCCTATGGTGAAAAATATATGTTCTTTCTTAGTGCCTCTGGGTGGTTCAGGTTCATATTGAATCAGGCCCTTTTCATCAACAGCATAAAGTGAAATTGTAGACAGTTCCATTCAGGAAGACTGGCTGTTGGAAATGACCTTTCAACTAAAAGAAAATTCAGCTTACAAAGTAAGGAACGTTTTTATTAATCTTCTTATCACCCTAAATCTGCAGCCTACTTCCCAAATACAGCAGCTGTCATGGTTCGTAAATTTTCAGGTTTTTAATAATTTTGTTATCCCAAGCTTTGATACAGTGTTTTAATATACATATGCTTTCTCAATTGACAGTAAATAGTTTCCTTTTATATTTTTTTCTGCAGCAGAGACCTTTCCCCCTGCCTTGGCATGTAAGTGATGAGAACAGGAAAGGAGTTTTTGTAGTCTGCAATCCTGCTGGCCACTGAAGAGGCCCTGCGTGCATACCTACGGCTGGAAGATGCTTATATTTTAGTTCTCAGGAAAAGGCTTGCTGTAAATTTTGGTTTTCACTTGACTTAGCAAGGTCTATATACTGAACTGACTCGAAACTCACAACAGCTCTCCACTTCCCAGTTCCTAAATCTTCCTGGCGAGTCTGAGACTGCATGAAACACCAGCTCACCAAACCTAAACTCCGCTGAACCTGTGAGGGCCCTAAAGCCCATTTCTGTTGACTCCTTACACTGTACCAGACACAGGCATGGGCTGAGGATGAAATCCATGCTTCCTTGAAGCCCAAAGTAGCTTGCAGCTTGTGGAACACCTAGTATGAGGATTTGTGCCAGAAGCCAAGATGTCCATGCCTTCCCCCTACTTTCTCAGTGGGCAGCCTGGGTGGCAGAAACTTTAACCAAAATCCTCCACCAGAGAGTCAGACTGCTCTGTCTGCTGGCAGAATGAGGACTGGTACCTCAGGAGGGCAGCAAGGAAGAGCACAGAGCCAACAAGAAACAGACTGAGGAAGAAGTGCCAGAGAACATTTGTGTCTGAGGACTGGCCACACCTGCCTATCCTAGCTGTAATGCCAACCCTCATCTCCTCCCTGGGCATGGCGTGCAGAAGGAGACTCCAAGTGGCAAAGCAGAATTATCATTTCTTCAAGGATTCTCTACTTCTGAAATTAGGGTCAAGCATATGAATTCAGGCAACTTTCAAGACATTCTGACACCGGACTGAGTAATGGTGTAAAATACGCGTTGTTGACTTCAGAGCATCCGAAGTCTGTCCGCTTCAGCATGTTATATGTAGACTCTGAAGGCTAAGACTTTGCTTAACATGGTTTGTTTTGTTTTTGTTTTTAAGAATTTAGCAATACCAAATAATATCTTGGCTTTATATCTTTGGTAATGGAGCTGATCATTGTTTTTCACGGATACATCTGATCAAGTCAATTGCTTGGCAACACTGGTCAAATTTGCTAGAAATTGTGACCTTCGGTAATTTTCAAAAAGAAAATAACCTCAAGGGAAACACCACTGCAATCTTCCTTTTGCTGTTTTGTTTTGGATAAAGGAAACACAGACTCTCAAGAGTTAATACCAAAGAGTTTCTAAGGTACTCACCGCTGACAATCTGGCAGATCGTCTGGTAGGCTACAAAGGGAATGAGAAAAGATGTTTTTGGTGATCATACACAACCAGCTTGATTGAACATAATGTATGACTCTCAGCCCCCTATCCAAGGAAGCACAGCGTAATGTACCCCAAGTCCTCTGGCCACTATAATACTCAAGAGGAAGCGTTTCTAAAGAGGTGTATGCACACTGGTTAAAAATGGCCTCTCCCAATTAAAGGTGTGGTGAGTAGGAAAAGGGAAAGGAGATGAATTTAGGCTCCATCCCAAACTTCTATTTTTGTGATCAAATCGACAGCAAGAACATCAAGGTACTATTTAAGGGCTAGTCTTCAGTATCACTGTTGTTCCTTAAAAATGGAACTACAGCCTACAAGTTAGTACAAGAAGAGACTTATATAATTGTGTAGGACTCAACATAGCAGGAGTTCCCCATCTTGCTGCTATGCTGGAAGAGAACGGCTACATACCCTACGCCGTTATCTTTTTACCCGGAACAAGATACATCACACCATTTACCTACTAAAAGCATAACGTGCAAATATTTGAGTAAAAAGTTCACTAATCTTTTAATTCTGAAGTTTAGAACTTCAGGAAGGAACTGTGGAGAGATTCACATTTTTCAGAAAATGTTTTCTTCTTCAAGGATGTTACAAATGATCAGCAAATCAGACTGCAAAGAAAATGTAAAGTACTGAAAACTGTCCTGGGCACTTCAGCAATAGCGCGTGGAATTAATATCAACTTCATCGTGCATATGCAGCTCCACAGGGATTTCACATTCTAAGAGTACAACTGCCTTTCTTTCAAAGTGTTCTGGAAATTTGCTGCTCCAGCTCCAGTAGGATAGTATTCTACTGAACACATATTATATACTGAAGCATATCTGCTGAATATGTGAGTTCAAGATTTCTCCTAATTCTTTGTGCTTTACAAAGACTTTGCCTCATTACAATCGCTTATACATTTCAAATAATTTTTCTTAAGGGGGTCAGCAAAAATGGTCAGCAGGAACCGGGCCATAATTGTGAGGGATCGTGGAATTCTTGAAGCTGAGCTTGGGTCAGTCGAGGTCAGCTGGCCAGGCCAAACTGGAAGAAATATTTCTTGCCATCTCCACATCTAAGAATTTTCTTGCTGAAAATAGCCGGAAAAGCTAAACTCATCTTTCTTTAAACTAAGAAGGAAATGAAGGGCCAGAGCTTCCATGAATAATTTTAACCCTGGGGTCTTAAGGAAAGATGAGAGCTGGACTCAGGGCCAGCTAGCAGAGTGTGCTGAGAATAGGGGGCTGTGCAGGCTAAGTGGCTGGCAGGGACACATTCACCACCCAGTGAGGGGATGGACGGCCGACACAGCTCAGTCCACCTGGAGATCAGGGGAGGGAGGCACGCATCAGACTCCCCCTAGGAAATGCACTGGTACCTCCTATGACTATCACAGTGCGTTCTTGACGATGCGCCCGTAAGTCCCTGGGAATCAAAATCCAAACGCTGCCTTCCCTTTCCCAGTGTAGTTAACAGCATTAATTAGGTATCACTGAAGAACACCAATCAAACTGGCAGCAAGCAGGTCGTGCTCCCTCAACATGCCTTCCGAGAGTTGAGGAGTAAAGGAGTACCTGCCTGTTACCAGGGCTCAGCTTTGAAGCTTCAGTGTGGCCCTCGGAACCATCTGCACCATCTCACACATATAGTACAGCAGGCATTCAATACCCTCTGAGAGAAAAAATGGCAGCCTTCATGCTCAAGAGAGGCGATAGGCCCTCCCCGCATGGTGTCCGTTTACATGCCTTTGGGCCTTCTCTAGTCTCCTGTTCCTACCCTCTACCACTCAAGACAACCTCTGGTACACTCGGTAGCTCCAGCGCCTCGGTAAATGTCTAGGTAAATGAAAGGTAAGCACCAGACGCACACAGTGAGGATGAACTTGGGGTTTGGGGTCTCAGGGTCACTGCTTTGTTACTCTCTAATTTGGGGTTGGAAAAGAGCCAGGTATGTTAGTCACTACTCGTAGCTGCCTCTCTCTGCTAACTCATCCCGAGTAAATCTCACTGAAGTGAGGCAATCTCATGTGGAAAATCCCCCACTGCAACGTTCTTGCTCCTCTCCTCTCCATGTGACACCTGAACAGACCAAGCAGGGCAAGTGCTGTCAGAGAGCCCTCTGGGATTTCCTGAGAGGCATTCCAATCCAAGCACTGCTCCACAGGGCCTGAAAGCCATTCTGATCCGAAGGACTTACTACCTTTTTATCATTCAGGTCCAGTCCAAGAGTTCCGAAATAAAAAGCTAAGGAAATTAATGCAAAAAAAAAAAAGATTGCCTCTCTGGGTAGTCTAACCTCACAAGTCTCTCAAATCCGTATCCTTTACTTGAAATTACTTTATAACATCCTACCTCAAATTCACCAGCTCTTCCTTCTATGCTGTTAAAAAAAAAAAAAGAAAAAAAAAAGACTTCTCTTAAATGTTCCTTTCCAGTAACCATGATAACAGATTTTTGTTCTCACTGCAAACAGTGATGGCTGAGACAGAACCTTTCACTCACAGTCAGAAGTGCTGATTATGCATGCAAGTGTGGATGCCTTCCTGGAAAGTTCCAACAGCTTTCACAGCCTTGAAATCTATAAATGATTGGACTTTATTTATTGGATATGAAACACACTAGTCTGCTATTTTTTTTTTTTTCCATTTAAAACGCTAGCATTTGAAGTGCTCATTTGAGGCTCAGGTTGTTGGGTAGGACCATTACAGAAATAAAAAATATATAGTAAGAATTTCTCTTGATGGTTGCTAAGTATGATTCCTCAGGAAAAATGGTCAAAAACGGCTCTGAGGCGGGGATTTTTAAAATGACAAGTCACCACAAGAGTGACAGGCTGTGAGGGTTTGTCACTGGTGCAGGTGTGTTGGGCACAACAGAATTATCTAGTAAGCATGTATTTATTAATTGATCATGTCCTGGGTGGAAGAAAATTCTGGTGAAGGTACTCTGAGACACAAGGAGTCTTCTAGCTTAATGTCTTGGTTGCAAAAGCAACACAGAAGACTCATCTTACAACCATAGGCTCACCGAGGTAGCTAGATTCAAGCACAACTACTGGGCTCTGCTGAATACTGCTTGAAAAATATGGACCATTTCACCGGGATTTGCAAATATTTTTGAGATGCCTCTTTGTTACTGTACCTGACTGTGTACTTCTGTGTAAAACCTCAAAAGTCAAGTTGCTTTTAATTCTCAAAAACAAATGAGAAGTGGGGTTAGCAGGTGACATGGTGGTTATGGGCGCTGGACTCCCTCATGGCCAACTGTGGTTCAAGTCCCGGACCTGGTGGCTTGCTTTCTTACTTTCCTTCTCTCTGTCTCTCACTCTGTCCTTCTCTGGTCAGATTAAAATAAACAAATAAATAAAATAAAGTTAAATAATTATTTTTAAAAAATGAGAACTTAAATGTCAATAGAAAATTCTTTTTTTTTCCCAAGACTAGGAAGTAGGAGATATACCTGACAGGCTTGGCAGGGGAAGGGAGAACGCAGAAAAAAAGGGCATTGTATTACCAGATGTTTAAGACTGCCACAAAAGGGGCCTGGGGCAGAGCATTTGGAACTGGAGATTCACAAATCTTTCCTTGATATCTGACACTTTGTTTTTATTTTTCTTCATAGCAAATACAGAATGTTATTTTACTCTCCCTTCACCCTACTAAAATGGAGTCTCAGAAAATGGGGGGGGGGGGAAACAGTATAGAAAGTAAACATAGATACCAGAGACAGTGTGGGAGGAGAGTGGGAGATGGCAGAGGGTAAGAGATAGGGAATCAAGGATAGGGGGGAAAAAGCAAAACATACAGGAAACAAGAAATGGAAAATTATTTGTTGACAATAACATGTATGTTGATGTGCTTGATTGAGACAATATACAGCATACTCTGGATGGAAAATCTCATTTTGTATGCTGTAATGATGTACAGTGAATGAACGTAAACAAATAAATTTAAAGAAAAAAAAAAAACAAAAAAAAAAAAAAGAAAAGGCAATTGCATATCTGCTCCTTCCAAGTCGGGTCACTCAGGGAAAACCATGTATTTCTCTGAAAACTTTATTTGTTCCGGTTAAAATAGGGATGAAATAGTACTTCCTTATTAAATAAATGCATTAAAAATAACACTTCTTGGAGTCAGATGGTGGCACAGCAGCAGAATGCAATGTTCTGCAAAGCAGACCTCTTAGAAAGGTTCCAGGTTCGTGTCCAGAGACTTCCCTGAGTACTCCAGGCATGGGAGTGCCCATGATCCAGGCTGGCCTAGCTGGGGGTGGATTGTGGGATCAAAACCCTGTTGGGGACGCCATCTCTCTCTCTCGCTCTTGGAAGAAACAAACAAACAAAAAAACATGGGGGGAGCACTTCTCCTGACATTCACTATTCCCATTGCTTTATTTTTCTTCATGGCAAACATAAAACTTTATTTTACTTTCTGTTTTCCCCACTAAAATGGAAGCTCCATTAAGGCAGAGATTTTTGCTTCTTTTGTTCACTTTGGACTCTGCAGAGCCTACTACAGGGCTTGGCACATAATAAGCGCTTGCACATTTTTGTCAAGGAATAAATCTACCCTCCTCTCATTTTAAAGTTATTGTACAGATCAAAGTAATAGATGTGAAAGGGCTCTGTAAACTGCTGAGTGTCATGATCATAATATTATTTCAATCACTTACTGTCCAAATCTCCTGAAGTACCATGCTCTGCACAATGCCTGTCAAAGATCACAAGAGTAGTGGAGCATTTTTCAAAAGAGGATCCCCTTTGTAATTGCTCTCCATTCACTATGCTCAAGGCTTTGCATATTCAATGACATAACTGGAAAATGCAGTCAATTCAGTGAAAAAAAAAATCAATCAATATATGGCCTGACAGTTTTTACTCTCAACCTCCAGCTGACTAATCTTTTCACTTTTCATATAACTATGTTGATGTGTTGAAGACTTGTAAGCTTTAATTCAGCTAGGGCTTAAATGATAGGCAATAAGTCATATCTAGAAAAGACTTTTGTTAATAATAGTATCAACATATATAAAATACATAATATAAAATAAAGCATAAAATAAAATAAAAACATAAATAAATAAAAATCTTTGGACTAAAATAATACACAGAAGATAGCTCTATAAGCAAAAACATGCAGGGTTTTTTTTCAGGTTTTTTTTTTTTTCATATATTCTAACCAGTTTGATTTGCTTTGGTGTAGAGGAATTGGGAAGACTGTTTTCCCTGTCCAATGTCAACTATGTGCAATGATTTCCACATTTCTTACTGACAATTTAGATTTTCTGGATTTCTTATTGACAAGTCAATTTAAATGTCATCCCCTAAGGAAAAACTGAAATGCTTTTTTTTGGTGCCCAAATTTAAAAACATTAATGTTAGTTACACTTAGCAAATGGCCTAAAAATGATACTTTTCTGGGGCTGGCAGGTGGCGTGGTGGTTAAGGGCACTAGACTCGCACATGGCTGACCATGGTTCAAGTCTTGAACCTGGTGACTTCTTTTATCACTTTCCCTCTCTTTCTGTCTCTCTCTGATCAAAATGGAAAAATAATAATAAAGTTAAATAAAAATAATTCTAAAAGAAAAACTAACTACATTAGTGTTTAAAAATGATACTTTTCCATTTTCCAAGAAAATTCAAGCAATTATTTTTTGGTTGGTTCTACTACTTATTATTCTTTGGTTGTCTCTTGCATTTACATGGTGACTTGACTTCGTATCACAAACTTCATAATCATTCCAAATTCTGTAAAACAGTGAGCAAGCAGTAGGTACATGTAGTTTTGTTTGTTTTGCTTTTAAATGATTTCTTTCTAGAGTCTATTAAAGATTTTCCACTTGGTGGAATGAATTTCTTTGTACAAGTCTCATGGAGGGGTTGTGGTATTCTGACAAACTCTTCTGAATTATGTACCTCAACATGAACCACCCAATCAGAAAATCTGTGACTAGATATTGTTTTTGCCTTTCTTATGACCCTTTTATAAATTCAAGGGCAGAGCTGCAGTTTTCCACACCCTGTAAAGCTCTGTGCAGAAAGGAATGGCTGTCATCACAGTTACATCTCATTTCCTATTTTTTAGTCCATCTCCTTTTTGACGTTCATATTACACGAAGGATCAAATCGAGCATCTCTTCCAAGCTCCTAACTCTTTGGAAGTTCTTGTATTTTAATACAGACCATCTTTAAATCAGCCTAATTGGTTATCTCAATACCCTAAGTGTTTCACTATTAAAAAAAAAAAGAGAAAGCTTTAATATTTTGACATATTGCGTATCCTTTCATCGGTTTTGACTTTAGAGATGACTACTTTTAGGAGAATATTCAAAACCTAAAAAGTAATTTATGATTCACTTCCTGGAGCAGAGAATTTAGGAAATCAACAGCCTTTCATTTTCTTGCTGTGAGAGGCAGACTTTGTTTTCCTTGATGAATTTACCTATTATCTCGCTCTTTGCCCAGAAGGAATTTTCAGTATCTGCTTTAATAGACAGCAGGACCGACAGATAGAACATAAACAACACAGTAAGTGGAAAAGCCTCATCAGTGCAGCCAGTGGAAATACACACAGGCCCAGCAAGGCTGGCCACAGACACTTATCTCTGGTTTAGGTAGTCTCAAGGACCGTGTTTAAATTCATGCAGACAAACAGAACAGTATTAAACATTTCCATTTAAATACTGTTAGACTTCAAAGCTATACTTACCTCCTGTTTAGTTACTTTGGATCCATCTTTGCCCTCTGTGTTCTCTGGAGACTAGAAAGAAAATATTTCAGTGAACTATACTGAACATGGAAAAAAAAACACATTAAAGAAAGATTAAAAATATGAAAAGAGCTATTTCAATTTCTGGGAATAGATAAACCAACAGATTTTTTTTTAAAGAATTATTATTTAAATTAATTCATTTATTTTTAATTTGATCAAAGAGAGACACACCCACACACAAAGAGAGAAGGAAAGTGAGAAAGTAAGCCACCAGGTCTGAGATGCAAACCATGGTCGACCTTAACCACCATGGCACCTGCCAGCCCCAGCCAACAGATTTTTTCGTAGTGAAAAAGTAAGTTTATGAAAGAGTATATTTTTTTACACACACACACACAATATTGAGCTACATAATAAACAGCTCCACTTTTAAAACAGGAATAGTACATTCACTGTAAGCAATTTTCATTTATCTTTGATGGCTCTACCACCAGTTGAGAAACGGACCCAGCAGCCAGTGGCAGGCATGGCAGGGAACCCATCCTCTTGTTCCTTGAAGACGAGGGCAGGATGCTGGTATAGTCCGGGCAAGCCACAATCGTGTATTTTTATTCCATACTTGCCTAGCTTTGATTTCTAGTCCATTTCTTGATATAACTTGACAAATTTATCATGGATTGCCATTTTTCCATGATCAACCTGAGCATCTCTACTCCACTCCCAGCCTCAGTGTGACAGGGAGGCCAATGCCACCCCCAACTGATTTGCTTTCAGATCTTGATCCATCCCCTGGGGCAGAACTGTCTCACTGCTGTGCTGCACAAGCCTGACTCCTTTACAGGATACACACCACTATGGGGAAAATACACTGCTTATTTATGACGCTTCTTATTAATACACTTCTTATTTATAACCTGTGTGGAACACAGGTTGTTTTTATTTATTTTTTTTTTAAGATTTTATGCTATGGGATGCATGCACTCGCTGGAGAGACAGAGAGACAGAAAGCGAGAAATCATCCCTCGGGGGGATGGCCATGCCGCAATCCCCTCTCCTTCTCCTCTTGGGATTTTGGGCATGGACGCACACGCAACCAGTGTGAGTTTTAAGCCACTGGGTCGGGAACTTGAACCATGATCGACTATATGGGAATTCAGCGACATAACCATTACACCATCTGCTGGTCCCCAGCCTAATATTTTTATTGGCTAAGAGTAAATAAATAAGATTAAAACAATAAAATGAATTGGAAAATGAAACTATTTAACATTGTTTAAAACTACATAAAGCTGGAGAAATTTCAATCCCTAGGCTAGGAAGGGCAGCCCATACAAATAAAGATCCCATCATAAAGAATATGAATCGCAAGTCAACATTTGGCATAAGGTTTGGTTTAGCAAAGTAAAACAAGTATGTGCTAATCCCTCATTTGATAAATGGAGAACAAAATTAAAAAAAAAAACACAAAACTCACTGTTTGGTGGAGCTGGTGACACTGTACATTAATATAATTTTTTAAAAGAATAGCCTAGCAATATGAAAAATACACAAAGGACTAATAATTCGCTGACCCAGGAATTCCAAGTTGGGAACCAGGACTCAAAAACAGAAACTCTATAAAAACATGGTTTTAATATCTTTTTCATCAGAGAGCATACGTATGCCCTAGAAGAAAGAGAGAGAGAGAGCGAGCACCCCACAGAGAGGCCTGGCCATGCTGCAATCCTTTTTCCTCCAGTTCTCCATCCCGTCAGGATCCTGGTTGCCTGGGGGTGCCACAGGGCTGGGATTCCAACTGCAGTCGGCTGTGTGGGATCCCGTTCCGTCTGCACAGCACTTAACCTCTGGGTTAAGGGGCCAGCCCAAAGCATGGCTTTACTTGCACTAATTCTAATATACAATAACTGGAAACAATTCACATCACTAAATAATAGAGAAAATTTTAAGTAAATGATGTATCTCCTAGTACAAGGAGATTAAAAATAGGCTATATGAATATATGGAGAGTCCACATAAAACACTGTTAAATTTAAAAACGCAGAATCATAAAATAATATGTAAAACACAGGTCTTTGGGAAAGACGATTTTTTCCTTCAAGGCAAAGAACACAGTGAATCTTCTCTGTTCCTGAGAGCTGCCTGTTACCGCCGCCTATCAGCTGCCCTCTCTCCAGACCCTCCCCTGTCCTGGGAGTCTCTCCAGTTTCCAACTGACGGACTAGACTAGCTCCACCTCCTCTGTGGAACCCTCTCTGCCATAAAGGAAAACAGAGCTTTCTTGTTTTGGTTCTCCACTCTCCTGCCCCGGAATGTACAGTCGACAGGTCCTTGCGTTACATCAGTCAGCTGAGTTAAACAGAAAAATTTTAGAAAGCCTGAACATATGAAGACGATCCCATTGGCCTTGTTCATTTCCACAGCTATAAACTTGACCCTTCTAGCCACAAACCAGACCCTTTGCTGTCTGGGACTACTGGGCTCTCATTCATGTCTGTCAAGTCACTCGGTAGACATCAGTCCGGAGTACTCTACCGGTGACTCATAGGAAGTTAAAGAAACGGCACTTACTATTGTCAAAGAAACTGACGTTGATGGCATTGCTTTCAATGTTCTTCTATGTAGTAGATTAGCAACAGGGAATGTGACCAAGTTATCAGCCTCTGAACACAGAGCTAATAATGTTTGTACTGGATGCAAATTATTCAAAAAAGAAGTCAGGAAAGAACTGCATTTTTAAAATGTTACTGAAAATGTTACTGCCTTCAGATGAACGGAGATTCTGGATGTGAAGGACTACAACTCTAGGCAAAGCTGGTTTCTCTGGCAGTCTCTTCACGGAAGTCTTCTAGTCACACATTGACAGTCAGGAACAACCAAACTTTGTCACGGGATCGGTGTGGTACTGTGGCATGAAGGCAGAATGAGGATTCAGGACACCTGACTTGAGTCTTGGGTTTCTACCCAGGAGCCGTGTGATCTGGGGCAGTGATCACAGCGGCTCGGTGTCTTCATCTGTGAGTGACAGATGATAATGACATCTAAGTCAAAAGGTCATGCTTATGATCAGGAGAATGTTGGAGAAAGCAATTCATTAACTGTGAATTGTCATACATTTAAGGAGTTTTCTGTAGTTTAAAATATCAAATTATTTTCAACAGAGCCTTAAAGTTGAGCACATTTCCTTACACCCAGATTCTCTGCAAATTGGTCATCTGTTTTTATTGCACAGTGTAACACGTACAAGATTTTACAAAGAGCCCCCCCCACATACACATACACACACAGACACACACACACACACACACTGGAGGCTATCTTAACATCTACCATCCAGGCACAAACCTGGTGACAAGGAGGAGGAGGGCATGGTAGGAAGGAATTAAAATAGAAGCCCAAAGCTTTCTGTTCCAAGGGATTGTGAAGAATAAAGAAAAGGGGGAAATGGAAGGTTGGGGTTACCTGTGGGTGATTTCACATGTACTTCAACCTCTCTGTGGGCAGATATGAAGGGTAAAGTGACTTAGATAGGGGCTTTCACTTCACTCCCAAGGACAGGGCAGGCTTATACCAATGTAAGACAAAACAGCCAAGAGGGTAAGAATGATAGTCCAACGAAAAGGATTCATTCGTGTTTCTGAGGCTCCCTTAGCTTCCAAGTGTCCTGGGTACCGAGGTGAGAGCCAGCCATGGGACGGGATACACAGGACGCCCAGCAGGAGGGCGCAGCAGAATTCTTGGAAGTTTGGGCACTACTGAGAACGGATCTGACAGCAAGTCAGCAGGCAAGGATCACTGAGCACCTGATGACTGGATCAGGACAGAGAGTCAGCTAAGAGAGCTGGAACTTTAGCACAAAAGGATTCCATTATGTGAACACTGGCATATTCAGAGTAAACTCGAAAGGGCAGGTAATTTGGGTCAACCACAAGCCAGAAACTGTTGTATGAATGGGGCTAAAGAAGCATCATCCTCTAGAGCATAGGTTGAAATGTACAAGGACCAATCGTGATACAAATATGGCATGGGTGCTCTCTTTGAAGGATTAGTGGAATGCTTATAATGAATCTGATGGGCACCAGAGCAAAGTCGGTGGTTGTATCCTACAGGATTTGTGTTAAACCCAGATGAAAGTGTTAATAATTTGTTCCAAGCTCGGTGGGGTCTAAAGAGTAATTGTCACAGTAGACCCTATTCAATGGCAGAGCTATCTTTCTTAGCCTATGAGACCAGGTCTCCTTGATAGCTGATGTGGTATATCAAGATGCAACAGGACAAGCTTTTTCTTCACTGTTAGAATCCAGTTTACAGTTCTCCAGGATACACAGGTGGTATGAGATGAATGGCTAAATATGAGAGTTAAAGCAGAGACTGTCTTTCTTCTTCAAACCCAGTGCTAAGGCTGACATGGGCACGATCCCTTATCTATTCTTGCCAAGATGTGATTTAATTTCTTTGATGGTTTCTTGTGCCTTTTTAGGGAACTGCTCGTGTGGGGATACTCCTGTATGCTCTCCCACTCCGTTCTAGTCTTAGGCTTTGTCTCCTGCTCCCTCTCTCACTCCCCAAGAAAGAAAAACCAAGGGGATGGGGGAGAGGAAGAGAAAGAATGCTTGCTCAATCATATTTCAGGATATAAAAATAACAAAATAGAGGGACCAGCAGTTAGCGTAATGGCTATGTCGCTGGACTCCCATGTAGTCGACCACGGTTCACATCCCAGACCTGGTGGCTTAAAACTCACGCTGGGCACATGTGCGTGCCCAAGATCCCAAGAGGAGAATGGAGGAGAAGGGATTGCGGCGTGGCCATCCTCTCCCCCCCAGGGGGTGATTTCTCGCTTTCTGTTACTCTGTCTGTCTCTGTCTGTCTGGCAAGTGCACGTGCCCTATAGCAAAAACCTCTCAAAAAAAAAAAAAAAAACCCCACAAAATAGACAGTATAGTTGGCTAACACTCATATGTACAGCAGCATAATACCTAAAAGAGACATACCAAAGAACATAGAAAGTGTAAAGGATATTTAGAAATATATACTATGCTATAATTAATTAAAAACTAGAAAACAACCCAAGAGCCACCATCAGGAGGACAGTTAAATACATGGTGGTATATAATGAACAATAGGTAACAGTGAAAATGACTGAACACATCGCCTGGATGAATCTCATGAACATAATCCTGGGCCAAAAAAAGGTGGTGTGCCATGATTCTAAATAAAGCTTTACAATGTATATGAATAGCAAACAGAAAGAAAGGCAAAGAGATCGTAAATACAAAATTGAGATAGAGGCTGCCATCGGGTGAAGAAAGGGAGGGTGATTTGACTAGGACAAAGTTAGTGGTAAACACTATATTTAAGCTGTATGGTAAATACATTGGTTTATCTTATTAAATCATATATAGGTGGATACTGTGTATGTACATGTAATATGTTTCATATTAAATATCTAACTTATAAAGAATGAGAGGTTTTAAAGCAAAATAGATATGAAGGGTAAACATTTATTTAAAACTACATATTCTGAAAATAAAAGCAAACTCACTGAGATAAAAACTCAAAATACCATCCAACTCTAGGCAAGAACCAGCAGAAGAAATGATGGATTGTCAGACTGCTGAGGAATTACCCAAGAATGCAACAGAGAGCAATAAAGAGATGAACAATACAAAAGAGAGGTCAGGAGATATGTGATTAATCAAGAAGTCTCCACATGTTCCTCAAGGACATTTCACATGCAAAGGACACAGGTACCAGTAGAAAGGCACAGCAGTAAAACGTGACGCTCTGCGAGGCACATCCACGTGGGTTGCTGTTTCCCATCCAGAGACCTCTCAGAGTACACCAGCCGTGCAGAAAATAATGACCACAAGAGATGGGAGTGGCATGCATTGATAAAGCATGCTAGGGTCTTGGTTTTATTCTGGAGGATGATATGCATGAAGAATAATTTTAGACTTTGTTACAATAAAATTTAATGATTAACATTAAAAAAAATTAAGAACAGAAATAGCATCTAGGCACCAGCAGTTGGCATAATGGCTATGTCGCTGGGCTCCCATATAGTCGACTGTGGTTCGAGTTCTGGACCCGGTGGCTTAAACTCATGCCGGGCGCATGTGCACGTGTGCCCAAGATCCCGAGAGGAGAATGGAGGAGAAGGGATTGCGGCGTGGCCATCCCCCCGGGGAGTGATTTCTTGCTTTCTGCCTCTCTGTCTGTCTCTCTCTTTCTGGAGAGCGTATGCGCCCTATAGCAAAAACCTCTCAAAAAAAAAAAAAAAAAGAAGAAATAAAAAGAAATAGCATTTATAAACTCCCAACCAAGAGAGGGTGGAATGAAGCACATTTTACCAATAAAAGGCAAAGAAAAAAAAAAAAAAGGCAAAGAAGAAAACAACTAAACAAAAAAAAAAAACCCCTGATAAATAGAAAACACAATATAACTAAAAAAAAAAAAAAAAGTCCAAATATATGATTAATCACATTCTTCCTAAGCAAAATATACCCATTCATTATACTGTCAAGTGACAGAAGGAGAAATACAGAACAACACAAATACATCATTCCATTTTTACATATATATATATATTTTTTTTTTTTTTTTTTTTTTTTTGAGAGGTTTTTGCTATAGGCATGAGTTTAAGCTACTGGGTCTGGGACTCGAACCATAGTCAACTACATGGGAGTCCAGCGACATAGCCATGATGCCAACTGCTGGTCCCCAACTTTTACAAATTTTAAAACATGCACACATTAGTATTATGGATGTACATATGAATGTATCTGAAGAGCATAAAATCATGGGCTGGAAGAATACACATAAAATTCATGACAGGGAACCAGCAGTTAGCGTAATGGCTATTTCGCTGGACTCCCACGAAGTCAACCGTGGTTCACGTCCCGGACCCGGTGGGTTAAAACTCACGCCGGGCGCGTGTGCGTGCGTGCCCAAGATCCCGAGAGGAGAATGGAGGAGAAGGGATTGCAGCGTGACCATCTCCCCTGGGGGGTGACTTCTCGCTTTCTGTCTCTCTGTCTCTCTCTGTCTGTCTGGCGAGTGCACACGCCCTATAGCAAAAACCTCTCCAAAAAAAAAAAAAAAAAAAAAAAAAAAAAAATTCATGACAGTTGTTACTGCCAAGGAAGTTGACAAGGGAAGGGTACCAAGAAGGTGTTTCAAAGAAAAACTTGAATTTTATCTGTAACTATTTTTTAGAAAGATGTAAAGCAATATAGTAAGATTTAAATTTGTGAATTCTGAGTGATGGGATATATGCATTTTTATTACTTCTTGGATTTATGTTTAACATTTTTGCAAATAAAAATATAATCCATATTGTAATAAAAAAAAGACTAGAAGCAAACTGGCTCTATTAAACTCAGCTTGACAGTGCCATGTCTGTCCTCTAACACAGATGACATGAGTAGGTTTACTCACAGCAGCCTTTCTATTTCTTAAATGTCTTCTAAATCTGATTCATATACTGCCTCCTCCTTTTCTGTTCAGAACATGTAACTGCTTCATTTGTGCTGATATGAAGGGACTGGATTCAGAGGCTCTCTTGCTCTCGGGGGAGTGTGGGAGGAGAGCTGGCAGAGGGCTTAGGTTCCTTCAGCAGCTGACCCACTGTGCTGTCCCCATTCTTCCTTTCACAAAGATGCTTGGGTTGGGCATCTGCAGGACAATCAAGTACTGAAGTGAACACAAGTGTATTTTCCCTAAGCCTGGCCAGTAGGCCTGATCAGGAAACGAAGGAGGGAATCTTGAAATCTTTATTCTACAGGCCATCCATAAGGCATTGACAGGACTATCTGGGCTTCTCTTACCCTACATGGTGGCTCACACCACACAGCGGGCCACTGTGGGGATAAGGAGCCCAATTTTCACCATGCAAACTCAGAACGGTATCAGAGAAGACAGGAAAATCCTTCTACTCTTCCATCGTCGCTTGGGAACTGCACTAGGTGCCATCAGCCTGTGGACTGGTCCCTGCAGAGAAAGATGCTGAGGGTATGGCAGGAGGCTTGGACAGTAAAGCTAGTCCCTTCTACACCCTGTCCCCCGCCTCTAATGCCGTGGTCCTCAGTCACATGGTGAAAAGAAAGGAGGCATCGGGATCCTCAGCAGAGACTGCTGGACCAATCTTAAACTGAAGTTCCGAAAAATCTTTATTGAAAATTGTAGCACTTAGAGTTTTACTTCTAACGTTATTCAAGTAACCATCTGCAGGTGGCCACGGAATAAATCCAGTCTGAACTCCTGGATTATCCATACTAAAGTAGAAAAGCTGGGAATGGATACAGCATTGCTGGAGTGCACACAGACCAACAGCCACTGATTATATTCCGGGGAATACATTACATGGAGGTGATTTTTCTCAAATTTATTGGCCAATATTTTTAAATTATTATTTTTTATTACTTAGACTTTCTTTAAAAATTATTTTGCATTTTCTGTTACAAATCCAAGGCTGGGGAAATAAAAAAGCTGTCTAGTAGTCAGCTGGTTAGCAGAGGGAAACTATTCTAGGACTAAACAATCCAAATAACCCATGAAGTGAAAGACCGAAATGTGTCCACACTTAATTCAGTCACTCTTGGGCTAAAATTAACATGCAACTCAACCAATTGTTTAACACAAGGTTAATTTTCCCCACAAATGGGGACATGGCCCATGAAATTCTTAAGAAGTTTTTCAAACTCCAGATAGTTTCCATAAATTCAAATATTCCTGACACATTAAACAGATAGTGGAAGTTTTATTCAAAGCCATAAGGTCCACATGTTTAACATCAGCACAGTTGTCTTCATTCATCCTGTAGGTCTTTGGGAGCCCTAAAAACTGCAGTGATTTTTAAAGTGATCTTAAAAATATTCAGTACTTGAGATGGAAAAGTCACAATCACAGGTTAACAATCCAACCTATGATAAATTCTCCTGCCATCTCTTCTTCTGCTTGGATTATCAATTTCATCAGGTGCCTTCTCTAAAACCAAACTGCATTGACTAAGGTCACTTCAGGCTAGTGGTCTTCCCAAGTAATATTTTGCCCAAGATCAAAGTTACTGAATAAGAATTCTGCTATAAAAACTTCGGATGAACTGAAATAAATAGCACCTTCTTTTCCTGAGGGATATTTTTAGGGAAAATATTTCATTTGTAAACAGGTACAAAAGATAACTAAAAATAAAGAGAAAGCTATGCTTAGGAATGTTCAGTGAAACGTTATTGGAGTAAATGGACATAATTCAATTATGGCGGTAGAGCCTATTGGGTTGTCTGGAAAGTCATGACATATTTTTGCATAGGAAAACATTGAAAAATATGTCATTATTTTCTTGACAATAATCAATATGAAAGAAATAATTTGAGATATTTTACACCTTTTTGGTCTGAACTGCCTCTACCTGAGTTGCCGTTTTCACGTGTGCGTTAGTACACACAGGATCATGGAAAAGGTACCTGGCTGAATTAGAAGCCTGAAGTCCAGGGGCTTACACCTGCCTTCTCTGGACCTGAGCTTCTCCCCCGGTAACACTAACAGAAGGGACTTAATCTCACCTGCCTGAGGGACTCGGCTGCTCTTGTACTTTTTTTCCACACTGCAGAAGTGCTCTGTGTGCAATATAGGAATGCCAGACACTGGGGCTTCGGAAAGGATGGGAGAAGGGAACAGAGGGATAATAACAATAATATAAAGATGTTTATTATATCTAAATGCAAGAAAATGATACAAATGATTTAATTCTCATTGCAAGCAGATGAGGTTGTAAAATAGTATTATACCCATTTTATAAGTGAGGAATTAATGACAGAGAGGTTGAGAAACTTGCTCAAGATTTCTCACCTGGTAATCTTAGTGGTAAGTCGTCGACAAGTTGGAATTCAGAACCAGGTAGGCTGGCTCAGAGTTCATACTTTTTTTTTTAAGATTAATTAAATTGTATTTATTATTGTTATTATTTTGATTTGCTATAGGGCACATGCACTGACCAGAGAGAAAGAAGGAAAGTGAGAAAGCAAGCCACTAAATTCAGGACTTGAACCATGGTTGGCCACATGGGAGGGAAATTGAGAAAGCAAGTCACCAGATTTGGAACTTGAACCATGGCTGACCGTGTGGGAGTCCAGCACCTTAACCACCACACCAGCTGCTGGCCCCCAGGGTTCATACTCTTAACCCACTGCCCCCAGGGTTCATACTCTTAACCCACTATACCATTCCAAGTGGTTTGTGTTAGCATTCTTTTTTTTTTTTTTTTTTTTTTTTGAGAGAGAGAGATTTTTGGTATAGGGTACATGTACTCACCAGAGAGACAAGAGAGACAGAAAGCAAGAAATCACCCACTAGGGCGGATGGCCATGCTGCAGTCCCTTCTCCTTCAGCCTCCTCTCAGGATTCTGGGCATGCTTGCACAGGGTCCGGGACTCGAACAGTGGGTGACTATGTGGGAGTCCAGCAATGTAACCATTATGCCATCTGCTGGTCCCACGTGTTAGCATTCTTAATTTCAAACTGGTGCACATCGGGGATGCTAGAGGACCAAAGGGCTTGCAGTTTGGGAAATGCTTTAATCTGTAGCCCTTTGGAGGAGCACAAATAAGTAATGGAGTGCTTCCTATTGCCCCTCATTCAGGAGCTTCTTGAAATAACAATAAAGAATAGCCCATTAAAAATACTACACGTTGACTTGCACATGATTTTACTACTATATCTTTTTAAACGGTCATATATACAGATCTGAGCACTTTCAAAATCTTGCTATTAAAAAACAAAACATCAAATCATTTCTTTTTTTAAGTAGCACTTTCCATTTTTCAATGTGTTTTCACATTGTTGATGCCTTTGATCCTTTTAATATCACTGAGATTAACAGGGGCGGTCTTATTCCCTTTTTACATATGAAAAAATAGAAATTCAAAGAGGTCAAGTGATCTTCCTCAAGTAAAGAGTGACAGAGTCCACACTAGACCCAAACCTGAATTCTTACACAGTTCTCTTACAGAAATGTCACCACAGGTCAGCCCCATAGCTCAGTGGTTAAGGATTTGGATTCTACATGGCAAACCGCAGTTTGAATCCTGTCTCTGGTGGTTTGAAAACTAAACCAAGCACATAGGTGTGCACGTCCAAAATTCCAATGGGAAGGAGGATTAGGGAATAGAGGAACAGGTAGGAAAACTGCCACTGTGTAGTCCTACAGTCTCTTAGTCACTGAACTACTTAAGAGGTTTCATGATAATTGCCTCTCTTACTGAGCGCAGGAGGCCTGGACCCTGAGGCCAGCCTTAGGGCATGAATACAGATAATAATGATTTGTGGCTAACTTCCTATGACTGGCACCTAGAAGCCACCGCATCAGTCTACATCTTAATAAAGACAACATTCTGGACAAATGAACACCCACATATTTACATAGCTTTTGGTTCTTCCTATTAACACTCATTAAGCATTTTAAGCAAAAATATATGATGTTATTAAAAATAAATATATATGGCCAGTATTACAGTGTAATGGTTATAAGCAAAATTCTTGTATAAAAAAAGGATAGGCTAGAATGCAGGTTTTATCACTCCCTAGCTGTGTGACCCTGAGGAGACTCCTTCATATTAAATTCCAGTATTCTACCCTGTGTATGAAAAAGGGCTCGCTGCTTAAGATCACAGGCTCCGGAGCCAGACTTCCAGGATTAAGTCCCCACACAGCCATTCCTTATCACTGGAGCCTTGGAGAAGTCTGTTCACCTCTTGATGCCTCAATTTCCCTGTCCGTAAAGTGGAGATGACAAGAGTATACACCTTATTAGGTGGTTGGGAGGATCAAGTTCATTAATTCAAAGTATAAGAGCAGTGTCTGTCTCATAGGAAGCCACTGAAACATTAGTCACAATAAATAACACTTATATCTATGAGAAGAGGATAGCCTCACAGAACTGATGTGAGACTAAAATGAAATGTGAAATTATAATACTTCCTACATATGTTTATTTCTAGTAGCTTCACATACTTTTATGGAAATGAAGGTATGTAATAAATACAAAACACATAGCTTAGGTCTAGTATAGCCAGGCATTCAAGAAACAGTAGCTATCTAAATCTGAATATTAATAAACATATCTATATTAATTTCTGACATAAATTTCTCTTAAAATATTAAATTTGGGACCCTATCTTGAAATTTAAAACTGTTTTCTCTAGTTCCCTGCTTTTGACTGTGCATATAATTTACTTTAAGTGTGGCTGGATAGGCATTTTCTTTGGGCATATCTAAATGGCCCTCTTTCTGGACATGCCCACAAGACATAAGAATACTGTACTCAATAAATCCCTTGACCAAGAACCACTATGTGATCTGACTGAACTCTTCCATGAAGACAGTGAAATATATAATAAATAAGCAGCCAGTGAAAAAGAAATTCAGTATTTTCATTTGGTTTGTTATCCTCAACACTGATTTTTAAATTACTCAGGAGACTAACATCATATTTCAACATACTAGGTACTGTGAAAGCAGACAGCTTAAATGGTGTTTATTTCAGTCACCATTTCCAAATTGTACCCTACAGAAAAGTGGAATATATTTAACTTCGGTATAAACAAAAGCAGTGTTTTAGGGGGAAAATATAGGAAAAGAGGATCACTTGATAGCTGATTTGCCAAGGGAATTTTAATGTTATATGGAGATATTTTTAAACACTTTTTTGTGTGTGAGAAGAATCAAGCATGTAAAAATGTATAAGATTAACACTTACATGCTTTCAAAAACACTACATTTGTTATTTGTTCAACACTTACTCCTATAATTACAGTTAATTGGACATCCAGGGTGAGATCTGCTTGCTCCCTATCCACGGCATGTGCCATTTGTCCTCCTCATAAGCTTGATGCTTATTATAAGCCTATTATCTCATTGTGGCTCTCTTAATAATTAAAAATATTGTCATATCACAATAATGAACATCCATCGACTGTTTCACACATGGCGGGCACTGTGCTAAGTACTTTGCATGCACCATCCCATCTAATTCCCACAACTCAATGAGGTAAAACATACTAATATCCCAGTGCTGGCAGGTGGTGTGGTGGTTAAGGGCACTGGACTCCCATATGGCTGACTGTGGTTTGAGTCCTGGACCTGGTGGTTTGTTCTCTTACCTTCTCTCCCTCTCTCACTCTTGACCTCTCTGGTCAAGTTAAAATGAATAAGTGGAGGGACCAGCAGTTAGCATAATGGCTATGTCGCTGGACTCCCATGTAGTCGACCGCGGTTCGGATCCCGGACCCGGTGGCTTAAACTCACACCGGGCGCGTGTGCGTGCATGCCCAAGATCCCGAGAGGAGAATGGAGGAGAAGGGATTGCGGCGTGGCCATCCCCCCTGGGGGGGTGATTTCTCGCTTTCTGTCTCTCTGTCTCTCTCTGTCTGTCTGGCGAGTGCACGCGCCCTATAGCAAAAACCTCTCCAAAAAAAAAGAACAAGTGGATAAATAAATAAATAAAGTTAAATAAAATAATTATTTATTTTGGAGAGATTTCGGCTATAGGGTGCGTGCGCTCACCAGAAAGACAGAGAGAGACCAAAAGACATCTCCTCCATTCTCCTCTTGGGATCTTGGGCATGCATGCACATGTACCCGGTGTGAGTTTAAGCCACCGGGTCCAGGACTTGAACCACAGTTGACTACATGGGAGTGCAGCGACATAGCCATTACTCCATCTGCTGGTCTCTAAATAAAATAATTCTTAAAAAATATTACTATCCCAGTTTTACAAATGAGGAGACTGAATCTTAGAGAATTAGGAACTTAGAAGCTAAGAGAGAGGTTAAATGGCCTGCTCTAATCAAGTAACTAGAAAACAGTAATGCTATAACCATACTAGACATTTTCTCCGACAAGTATATAAAATAATTACGTTTTACTACTTTCTTCTCCTGAAAATAATTTGTGAGATTGGCAGGTGGTGTGATGATTAAGGCACTGGGCTCTCACATGGCCAACTGCAGTTTGAGTCCTGGACCTGGCGGCTCGCTTTGTCATTTTCCCTTTCTGTCTCTCTCTGATCAAATAAAATAATAATAATAATATAAATAAATAAATTATTTAGAAAAAGAAAATAGTTTGTCCATCTGTTCAACAGATTTTACAGTACCTTGCTAGGTGCAATACAGAGTGAAAAAAATCAGAACTTTCAGAGATTCATGATCAAGTCAAATTGAAAGACTACAGGGGCTAGTAGGCAGCGTGGTAGTTATGGTGCTGAATTCCCGCATGGGTGACTGTGGTTTGAGTTCTGGACCCGTGGCTTGAAAGTCATGCCAGGCACATGTGTGTGTACCCAGAATATTGAAAGGAAAATGGAGAACAAGGGATTGTGTGTGGGGAGCCTACTCAAGGGGTGATTTCTCATTTTCTCTGTCTCTCTTCAGTGAGCATATGTGCTCTATGGCAAAAAACCTGAAAAAAAAATAAAATAAGGACTACAAAAGAAAGTTGATTCCAAATAGGTCATCAATAAAACAATTTGTGCCAATTTAAACCAAGGTACCAGACAACAACCTTACAAGTACCAGAAGGTGGTTAAAAGCTATAATCTCACCTCTTTTAAACAAACAATTCTTTGTCAGTGTCTCTTTAGACATTCAGTCTGACCAAACCTTTTAATGCTCATAGCTCAATGCTTTTTTTTAAGGCTTATTATCACTTCTTGCCAAGAATTTTAAATACTCTAGTATGGTTCTTACCTGCCTTGTCAGACTGAAAGATTCTGAAAAACAAGGATATGTATTCATTCACTGCCAAAAGGGTTGAAAACAAAACAAAACAATAATAATTCACTTAATTTCCCAAGGTGATGGCACCTTGCATAAAGGGGATGCTCAACGAATGTTTGTTTAACAAGTGGTAAATGAATAAGTAAAACACAGCCCTGGCATTCTGGAGCCTCAACTCAAATATAGCTTCCCTATCAATATTTAACTCAATTAAATTCAAAAAGCATTTGTGGATGTCAGGGCCTTTCATATTCAGACTAAGAGACTCAATACTGCTTTGAAGGCAATTTTACCCAAATAGATTTATAGATTCAATTCAATCCCTAGCTAAATCTTGGTTGGCCTTTTTTGGTAGAAATTTACAGGCGGATTCTAAAATTTTTAAGAAACACAAAGGATATAATAGCCAAAACAATTTTGAGAAAGAATAAAGTGGAAGACTGACACGACCAGATTATGACCAGATTAAAATCTTACTATAAAACCACAATAATCAAGACAGTTTAAAATTATCGGTGTAAGGATAGACATACAGATAATGGAACATAATTGAGTCCAGAAATAAGGCTTTACATGTATTACATTATTACAAAGATGCCTAGCCTAGTCAGTGGAGAAAGGATGATCTTTTCAAAAAAACAGTGCTGAGATAATGAATATCTGCATGTAAATCCTTATCTCACCACATGGAAAATTAACTCATGATGGATACTAGACCTAAATATAAGCATTAAAATGATAAAACTTTTACGTGAAAAATATCTGTGATCTTCGATTAGGTAAGGATTTATTATATATGACAAACAGATATCATCAAAACTTAAAATTTTTGTTCTTCAAAATAACATCATTAAAAACAATTATAAAGACACAGACTGGAAGAAAATATCCATAAATCATATATCTGATAAAGGGCTTGTATCCCAAATGTATAAAGAACTCTTACAAGTCAATAAAACAAACAACTCAATTTAAAAAGCAGGCAAAAATCTGAATAGACATTTAACCTAAAGTACACATTATGCTACTGAACACATAAAAAAATGCTCATTTGTTACTGTAGAAATACATATCAAATTTTATTAGAATGTCTATATGCAAAAAAACCCCCAAAAACCCAAAAGTGTTAATATCAGTATGAAAGGGATACAGAGAAATTCAAACTCTCATGCACTTTGGAAAACTGAAAGTTTCTTGAAATGTTAAACTTTAATACCACCCACGAGTTCTACTCTTAGGAATTTTCCCAAAAGAAATGAAGATATAAATCTAGGCAATGACTTACAAACAGATAATCAGGGCAGCATTATTCATAATAACCAAAACCTGGAACAATCCAAATGTTCATCGATTTGTCAAAGAATGATCAGAAAGTGGTATACCCATACAATGAAATATTACTGGACAATAAAAAAGAATGAAGTACTGATACATATTACAACATATACTGACCTCAAAAACATTATGTGAGTGAAAGAAGTCAGACACAAAACACTATTGCTATTTAATTCCTCTATAAAAAAAATTTCTAATCTAGAAAAGAGAGAGTAGATCCATGATTACCTGGGACTGGGGCAGGGATCGAGATTGGCTATAAACAACCTCAAGGACCTTTTTTGGGTGATGGCAATATTTTTTTCACCTTTTTTTTTAGAGATTTTTTTTTTTTTTTTTTTTTTTTTTTTTCGCTATAAGGCATGTGTGCTCTCCAAGACAGAGAGAGAGAAAGTGAGAAATCACTCCTCATGGGGGATGGCCACACCACAATCCCTTGTCTTCCATTCTCCCCTCAGGATTTTGGGCACACATGCACATGTGCCTGGTGTGAGTTTCAAGCTGCTGGGTCTGGCACCTGAACAGTGTTGACTATGTGGGAATCCAGTGTCCCAACCACTACGCCAGCTGCTGGCCTCCAAGCAATGGCAGTGTTTCAGTACTAGATTATGGTAATGACTGCATAACTAGAATTTACCAAATATCATTTAATTGTATATTTTGGATGAATGACTTTATGGCAAGTAGATGGAATTTCAACAAACTTTTTAGAAGTTTTTTGGTTAGGAAATTATATTGTCATCTACATTGGTTTAGAATACTGAATGTTGGGGCCAGCAGATGGTGTGTTGACTGAGGCACTGGACTCCTACATGACTGACTGCAGGTCGAATCCTGAACCTGGTGGCTTGCTTTCTCACTTTTCCCCTCTCCATGTCTCTGTCTCTCTCTGGTACATTCATGTGCCCTACAGCAAATTAAAACATAAGAATAAATAATACTTAGTACATAATTCTTAAAAACAAAAAGAGTAATGAATGTAACTCTCAGCACTGGGCAGTGATAATTTCAATCTTTTTAAACCAGATTGATAATTTTACAATTCACATCTTGTTATTTTTAATAATGGACATCTCTGATTTCTACTAAAACTAAACATTTTGAATACTCGAGTATTTGTTACTTTCTGATAAGAATATACATCTTTTCCACAAAAACAAATGAAACTCTTCTTAAAATATGAAGTCTTGGGGCAGGCAGGTGGTGTGGTGGTTAAGGGTGCTGGACTCCCACACGGCTGACCACGGCTCGAGTTCTGGACTTGGCGGCTTTCTCTCACACACACACACTCGGTCCTTCTCTGGTTAAATTAAAATAAATAAAAATAAATAAATAAAGTTAAATAAAAATAATTCTTTAGGAAAAAAATAATCAAGTCTTTTGGGACCAGTAGATGGCGTAATGGTTACATTGCTGGACTCCCACATGGCCAACCACAGTTTGAGGCCCAGACCCAAAGCCTTGAAACTCATGCCAGGTGCCGGTTGTACATGCCCAAAATCCCAAGAGAAGAATAGAGGAGAAGGGATTGTGGTATGGACATTTCCCCTGGGGGGTGATTTCTTGCTTTTTGTCTCTCTCTGTCTCTATAGTGAGCAAAAACACTCTATAGCAAAGATCTCTCATTAAAAAAAGAAAGCCTTGGGACCAGCAGTTAGCGTAATGGCTATGTCGCTGGACTCCCATGTAGGCGACCACGGTTCGCGTCCTGGACCCGGTGGCTTAAACTCACGCTGGGCGCGTGTGTGTGCGTGCCCAAGATCCTGAGAGGAGAACGGAGGAGAAGGGATTGCGGCGTGGCCATCCCCCCTGGGGGGTGATTTCTTGCTTTCTGTCTCTCTGTCTGTCTGGCGTGCGCACACGCCCTATAGCAAAAACTTCTCCAAAAAAAAAAAAAAAAAGCTTTTATCAGAAATATTTTTGCCAGTTTTTGATAAATTCTAAAAAAGTTTTAGAGTGTTTTTTGCTGTGTTGAAATATTAATATTCATATGGCCAAATTACCTAAATTTTCATTTATAATTTCTGTCTTTGGTGTTATAAGTGATATTCTTTTTTAAAAAGAGTTATTTCATTTAACTTTATTTATTTATTTATTTTAATTTGACCAGAGAGGGACAGAGTGAGAGCGAAAGAAAGGGAAAGTGAGAAAGCAAGCAGCCAGGTCCCAGACTCAAACTGCAGTTGGCCATGTGAGAGTCCAATGACCTTAACTACCACACCACCTGCCAGCCCAAGTGATATTCTTTTGAAAGATCAACTATCAGAAACCTTGAGCACTGCTACAGGCAAATAGGCTTTTCTTCCTTAAACCTTTAGTCTAAGTGTAAAGAGACAATCTGCTTACATTTCAAATTGCCTCATTAGAGAATTTCTAATGTTATACAGTAGACATTGATAATTGCTCTAGTGATAAGGAAATGAAAACATAAAGAGAAGGATGTGAAAATGTGTAAGTTGTTGCTAATTGTGCCAGTCCTGTGCTTCTAGGCCTCTCTGGCTGCTATCTCTCTGTAGAACATCAGAGCATCACATAATGACATGTCCACTGCGGGCATTTGTGGGTGTCTGACCAGAACAGCCTAGAACTCAGTCACTCATTTCACCACCTGAGTCCATGAATGTTATCATTGCCTTGCTGTTCCACTCACTCACTACCTATTACTTTAAAAATGCAGGCACCTCCACTTTATTTAAAATCTTACGAACTTAGAAAGAGATTAAGTTCTTCTGTTGATTGCTATACTGCTTCAAAAATTACTATAGCAGTTAGAAAAAAACTCTTTGGTTTGATGTAGTTATGATTGTCACACACATAGTATACATAAAATTTACAAAGAATATTTGATATTAGTGTGAGTAATACTCTGGCCTTGAAGTTGTATAAATGAGGCCTGGTCCTGTTAAGATATAATCAGAAGAGGCATTCAGATGCCTGAAAGAAAAAAATGACACTGATTTTATTTTTATATTTACATCCTACCCACACTGTCAAGACTAGGCCATATTCTACTTTCTTTCCTTATCTATCTTACAGTGGTTGCAATCTCTAACTATATATTCTGGAACATATAGAGTCTTAATGTTATTCAATTCTTTTGTGCCTGCTAGTCTTATCCCCTCCTGGAATTAAAATAAGCTCCAGGAGAGCAAAATGTGTATCACTACAACATTAAAACCGTGCTAGGATTCCAGATGTTTCTATTAACTTTATTATTGCCACTTCTTGCTCTGTAGAGTAACTTACTCAGATGTTCATTAAAGAACATTTCCTGATTTCTAGGAAAAGGTGAAACAAGGGACTAAGATGGCAGACAACTACTACAGAGGTCCTTTTAAAGCATATTATAATATAGAACAAGCAATTCTTTAATTAAAAAAAATGTACTGTGTAGTAGTATGTAAATGCTTTGGCAGTTACCCCAGCTTTAAAGATCTCAAAGAGCTATGCTTGGTTTGGCATCAATTTTTCTTTTCTTTCTTTTTTCTGTTTTTTTCTTTCCTCTTTTCCCATCTAGGCAAGCTTTACCTAATGATGATGGTTTCCAATATAAGCTTCAGTGAACTCTAAAATTCCACAAGGTAGTGCTAAGGTTTGACTGTAAGAAGAGAAGGCCATGATAGCCATGTTTAATATGTGGCTGCTCCTGCCCTGGTACCAAGCCAGATCTTTGGGTTCCAGGTATACATGAAAAGCCTTCTCAGCCACAGAGAGGTTTTCATGTCTGAAGAACACTCTGATGTCCTGAAAGATGATACAAGATGGCTGTACATAGGTTTGCCCCTACTCCCAGGACACCTGGCTAGCTTACTCATGGCGTTCCTTGCCTTCCAGGGAAACAACCACAAGCCAGTTACTCTATCGCTCTTCTGTTCTCCCCTTCTGCCTCCTTGGGAGAGTTGGACAGTGCGGGAAAGTAAGAGTAATGGCTTCAACAAGGAAGGGTTCCACCAAGTGGGATCCACTATTAAGAGTGCACATTTAACTACTGTCTAAACATTTGCTAATAATTCCCAGGAAAAGGGATGGCTCCACCTCACTCATTTTAAAATGTAATTCTTGATTAGTTCCTTTGGTTCTACCAGAATGCTTAATCTGTCATTAATTCTCAGATAAAATGCTAAAAATGATGACCTTATTTTATTATCTTCATTCTAGTAAGACAGGGCTAGAAAAAGAATACTTTCATACCAAATGGTGTTAAAATAACGTAAAATAAATAAATAAAATGTAAACAAATAAAAAAAAATCCCAAGAATTAGTACTCTTAATATGCCGTACATCTTCTGAGCTTGGTAGTCCCTGTTTTTGTTTTTGGGTTTATTTTTCCCCTAATTTTCTCTTGACAGCACTTATCACCAAAGAAAGATATGGGCAAGGAGTGGTGGAGAATGAGGACTTTGGGATCAACCACATCTGATTAAACCTTTTCTATGAGCTATAGGTTGGTGAGATGTGGAGAAATCCCCAGTTCAATGAGAATAGCACTTGACAAGGTGTTTGGATGGTTAAAGGAGATAATGCAAATCACACTACTCAGCAGGAAGCTCGTATCATATGCACAACAAACTAAGAGTTTAAAAACGATCTTAGTTATGTTTTTTAAAGTGAAGTAGGACACAAGTTTTGATCAAATTCCTAGTATCGCCATATAAGGCAAAAGCTTCTGAATTCCAAAACTTCAATATTTTAAAATAATGCAGTCACCCTTACACATAAATGGATCCACTGTCTTTAACTGTGCAAGCAGAATATTATTCGTACTTGTGCAAATTTAAAATCCAGGCTGGCTGACGATATTGGAAACACTGGGCCGGGCAGTGGGAGGGGGTAAACCTTTTCCTTGGGAAGCAGTCGCCACACATCACTTTTCTTCGAAGGGAGGAGGAAAGTCCTCCTTTTTCTCCTTGGGACAATGACAAGTAGCAGCCCAACCGAAAGGGACATCTAACGTCCCGGTGTGTGGTACTTAGTGTCCGGGGCCTGCGCGGAAGGGGACATAGTCTACCAGCCGCGGAAGATGAGGCTAAAATGACCCCAGCTCCCTCTACGCACGCCAGGGCGCGAGTGCGCGGACCCCGCCTTCGGACCGAGGGTGGGTGGGAAATGCTGGAGAGGACCTGGCTGGCCCTGACCTTGCACGAGCCATGTCGGGCGCCCCCGGCGCGGTCGGGTCTTGCAGGCTGCCAACTCTGCCGCTCCCGCTGCGAACCGCTGGTAGGTCCCGGCCGCCCCGGCCCGGCCCCGGCCCCGCCCGCGCTGTCCTCAGCGCTGATTGACAGTGGAGTTGGTACATACGGGTCTGCAGCGGCGGCGAGCAGGAGGGTGAGCGCTATTTTAAACATGGCTTTCACTCTCCCAGAGCCTCACAGCCGCCGCGGCGCACCCAGCCGTAGGCACAGCCCACATGGGAATAATTTCAACATCTGTCCGATTTATTGCATTTATCTTTTTCGATCTCACTATGCTTGTACTTGTTTTTCTTCTCTCCCTGCTTTCCCTCCACACTAATCACAACCAGGCAGTTGGCGAAGAGGAAACTCCCCTTCTGGAAGGGGCAACGAAAAGCCGCGTTTGCTTCTTGTTTTGGGGATGGAAACCATTCCAGCGAGAATGAGTTTATACAGAGGGGCAGCCGCGTCGCTGGACAGAAAGTAACAGTCACAGATCGATGAGGATGGAGGCAAAGTGGGAGGAAGGAATGTCTGCAACAGGCATCTGAAAACAAGCGTGGAGAAGCAAAGAGATTCCCAGTCCCCGAGTTACTACCACGCACATTCTGCGCGATCCATTTCCGTGACAGGATTTGCTGTAAGCACAATTTGAAGGCCTTCGAAATCTTTTTTTGGTCAGACTTACCTTTCTCTTCGGCATAATGACTGTTGGTGCAGCAAAAAGTAAAGCTACGGGCTGGAACTGGTGGCACCGCCGCTGGATGCTGCCTCCGCCGCTGCAGCTGCTCACGCGCAGGGCACGGCGTAGCCCGGCCTCTCCGACCTGCACCTCCACGACTCGCTCCCGGGGCCCTCCACTCGCTCGCCTCCTGAGCCTCCAATGAGGAGCCTCGCCAGTTGGCTGCGAGGCCCTATTGGTTGAGGCAACGTTCTAAATTCCACGAGGGCACGCCCACTTCTGCACGCACGGTACGCGCTGTTGTAGTTTTCACTTAACCGAAAAATCTGCCTGGCGACTGGGCATGCCCAGTTCAACTAGTAGCCCCCAGGCCATACAGTTCTGGAGTTTCATTGTTTTGCAACTTCCTCTTTGGATTGTATCAATAAGAACAGGGTGCACCTTCATAATAAGGAAAAAGAAGAAAGATGAATATGTTAGCTTTATGATGTCAACATATACACAGCAGGTATTTTATACGGTGCCTAGTCGTAAAGCCTTGACGATGGAAACCTGTACAGCGTGGGAAGATATTCTGTCCTGGAAGTGTGGCAATCGCTAAATGTCTCGATTTCCTCCCCTAGATCTAGTGGCAATTGTCCATAAGGTTGCTTAGATCTAATTTTCTAAAATTTGTTATTACTAATCAAGCACTAATTCAGCCAACTTCAAGCTACATGTAACTACGAGTTGGATATATTGTTATGGAAACTAGGAAAAGGAGGAACAAGAACAGATTATTTTACATTTGAAATATATACTTTAAATGACACTTATCGTGCTACACTTAATGCAAAATTTAATGTTTGTCAAAGTTCTACAAAGAATTTAACAGAAATGGCAAAAACACTTCTTAATTTATGAGATCAGTTTTACCCTGATGCTACAACCAGGGAAAGATCTTAAAAGAAGAAGATCTGCAGATCAAATATCCCTCATAGACAGAGATACAAAAGTTGTGAACAAATCGTAGTAAATCAAACTCAACATCGTGGTAAATAAGGTTAAAACTGGGAATGCAAAGTTGATTTAAAATATGAGTATATCATTCCATGCAATTATCATATTCATACAATAAAAAGGGAAAAGTGATTATTTCAAGGGATGCAGGAAAAATGCCAGCAAATGTATAAGCAAATTGTGATAAACACATCATGTACAATGGAATATAACTCACTAATAAAAAGGAACAAAATATTCTACTTGAATGAATATCAAAAACAAAATGCCATTATAAATTATTGTATTTATATGAAATTATAAAAAAAGAAAAAGTAGGCAAGATTAGATTCAGAATCACTTTAGAAGGCAAAGTCCACGTCATTGGAAAACGCATTGTAGCTTTACACTGCAAAAATGGCCAAATTCACATTGGTCACATAGAAGCTGCAAATATGTATTAAAATATCAGGGTCAGCCCTGTGATCTAGTGGTTAAGGGAGTTGGAACTCACATGTCCAACTACTGTTCATGTCCTGGTCTCTTGGTAACTTGAAACATACAAGGTACAATTGTATGTGAGTCCATAATCTTAATGGGAAGGAGAAATGGAGAAGAAAAGATTGAAGCAAGACTGTCTCAGTGTGAGGTGCTTTCTCTTTTTCCTTTTCTGTCTGTCCTGTGTCTCTCTGGTGAGTCCATGCACCTTCAGGCAATTAAACAAAATATTAAATTTTTTTTTGAGAAGTTTTTGCTACAGGGCACGTGTGCTTGCCAGAGAGAGACAGAAAGCGAGACCCCCCCCCCCCCCCCCCAGGGAGATGGCCACGCCACAATCCCTTCTCCTCCATTCTCCTCTCGGGATCATGGGCACGCACGCACATGCCCTCGGCATGAGTTTAAGCCACCAGGTCCAGGACTCGAACAGCGGTCGACTACGTGGAAGTCCAGCGACATAGCCATTACGCTAACTGCTGGTTCCACAAAATATTAATTTTAATACTTCACTTTTTCTTTATTCATTTTCAAAATAAATGAATTGGTGTCCTAGCCAACTCTAGAGGTGGTCAACTAATTTTTCTGAAACATCTTTACCTCATTCATTATTAACATCATCATTACTTTTAATGTTCATATCATTCTATCTTAAGTTAATAAGAGCCTTTTCAAATTAGTGCCTATGTCCTTTTTGTTTTTTTTATAATAGAGTGCATGCACAGACTTGACATAAAGAGAAGGACGCATCTTCCACAGGACTCAGTCATGGCTATCTTCCCTTCCTCGAGTTCTCCAACCCACGTTGATTTGGGGCATATGCATACTTAACCTGGCATGTTTTCAGGCTGACTGGGCTGGGGATTCAAACGGCAGTCATCATGTGGCTTCCAGTTGTGCAGTCTGGCAAGCTACTCATGAAACCACTGATGCTGAGGCCCTATATCCTTTTCACATGATCTTAATTGTCTTTGATAGAGTCCTTGCTCTCAGGCATTTAGTAAATGGCAATATAGTAAAATAAATAAATAAATTTTAAGAAAATAAATAAATAAAAAAATTTAAAAAAAGGTAAAACCAACACACTGCTTAGAACTGGATAAAAACTTAGAGGTTAATCATGTTACCATTTAAAATAATATTTGCAATGAAGATATGAAGATGTCTTGGAAGAGCATTAATTTGTCATGTTCTTGGTAGTAAAAAAAAAAAAAAAAAAAAAAGCCAGTAAAGACATTTTAAATAAGATATGTGTGAGAAGGATTCTGGGTAGCACTTGAAATCGAGATAGAACTGTTATTTTGGGACCAGCATTTGGGGTAATGGCTTTGTCTCTGGACTCCCATGTAGTTGACCAGGGTTCGAGTCCCAAACGCAGTGGCTAGAACTCATGCTGGGTGTTGTGTGCATGCCCAAGATCCTGAGAGGAGAATGGAGGAGAAGGGATTGTGACATGGCCATCCCCCCTGGGGGTGATTTCTCACTTTCTGTCTCTCTCTGTCTTTCTGGCGAGCACATGTGTGCTATAGCAAAAGCTTCTCAAAAAAAAAAAGAACTGTTATTTTTCTTATGAAAAGATGCCACAGCACAGGGAGCACTAAGGTGAATGTTCCCTACCTGTGATAAAAGGTGATGCACAAAGTTGACTTCTTTAGTTGCTTTTTTAAAGGCCAACTACTCAAACAATAGCAGCAAACAAAATTGAGAATGTTTCTGCTGCATGTAATAAAATGGCTGCCATGAAATTGAAGCTTGCTAGTGGAATAAAGAAATTGATTGTGAGGACCTAGAGTCATTAGAATCTCTTGGTTCGTTTACAAGTGATTTAAAAAAATAACAGCTTTGGATGAAAAATAACAGCCCAAGTTATCTTTCCCTTGTTATCGATTGCACTTGACTGAGCAGGAGTCTAGAGAATGGGGTGTCCTCCCTATACCTTCAGGAGTCTTCAAGTTCCCGGAAATGTTGCAAAGGCCGGGACTGGCAGCCCTGGAGGTAAGAGGAGTGGGGAAAGGGAATGATTGTGTGGGCAGCTGGAATTCCATATGCAGGGATACAGACCTCTGAGCACAAATGAGCATGTCACATGCAAGGCAGGAAGAAGTTCAACCTGGTAAGAAGCAAAGATTCATTTGTTTGTCAGTATATTCCACTGAGCACTCCTTTTGCTTTTTCTGGTTTTCTTTTTCTTTTCTTTTTATTGCCAGAGATGCATTTGCCTACCAGAGAAAGGCAGAGACAGAGAGGGAGACGGAGAAAGCACCTCCTAAGTTGGCATGGTCATGCTGCAATCCCTTCTTCGCCATTTCTCCATCCTGTCAGGATTTGGGGTACTCACCCACACAAGTCTGGTGCGTTTTTTTTTGAACCACCAGAGCTGGGTTTTGAACTGTAATCAGCCACGTGGGATCCAGCCTCATTCACCAACTACACCGTAGGGCCAGTCTTCTGCTGAACATTTTTACTATTTGAATTATTAACTTTTAATATAATAAAAGCAAGATGTATGTACTATTTTAGCTAAGACAGACAATGGATAAATTTAAGAAGTTACTACCCGAGGAAAAAAGAAGGAAAAATGAGTGAACAAACTTCTTCTTTTTTGAGAGAGATTTTTTTCTATAAGGTGCATGCGCTCACTGGAGAGACAGAGAGACAGAAAGTGAGAAATCACACTCCAGCGGGGATGGCCATGCAACAATCCATTCTCCCCCATTCTCCTCTTAGGATTTTTGGGCATACACACACACACGTGCCCGGTGAGAGTCTGAAGCCGGCAGGGCTAGGACTTGAACAGCAGTCAAGCATGTGGGCGTCCTGTACCTTAACACTATGCCACCTGCTAGCTTCAACATAAAGCTCCTCTCCCTCTCTTTCCTATTCAAATCTGTTGGACTCCTACACCACACCACAATTTTAAAAACACAGCACTACCACATTATAGTCTCAAGACTATCATTAAGGTAAAGAAAGATTGAGAGAGAGAGGAAGAGGGGAGGTAAATGTTAAGGAAGGACCAAGCATAGAAAATACCACAGTGCATTTTACATGGTAAAGGTAATCAGTGTTTCATAAAATAATTTTTTTCCATTTTCCATTTACAGTTACATAAACACACATACACATATATGTATGTCTGTGTGCTGGGTTGCGATGTGAAATGTATTTTTAGTGTGGGTCTTAGGTAAACATATTAGAGCCACTGCACAGCACTAATGAATATTGTGGATCTATGGAGAACCAACAATTTCTTCCTTTGGAAGAAAGGTACTTAATTTGCAAATCTTCAAGAGGAATTTTGAGAGGAAGTGTGGAAAAGAAGGACTTGCAGGTCACCTCCCTCTTGATCTGCCTTTCCTCCTTTTAGGCAAATACAAGTAGGCTCCTTTAGACTTGCTCTAAGTAATGGCAAGTTGCTAGGAAAGTCAGATTTAGAATCTCTGTATTGTTTCTGATAGCGCTGTAATTCCAGGTTAAGTTGCTGTTCTTAAATAATTAGGCCAGAAAATTTCAAGGTGAAGAATTCAGGAGTATAAAACAACATCAAAACGAACAAGAGGTGGCAAAAGAACACTCTATTTAATCTGAATTTTTGTCAGTCAAGTCTAATTGTCTTGGATGCTAATCTGAAGTTCAAGGTCAGTTTTTTTTAAGTTATTTTTGCTATAGGATGTGTGTGTGCTCACCAGAGAGAGACAGAGAGAGAGAGAGAGAGAGAGAGAGAGAGAGAATAGTCCAGCTCTCCAGGAGGATGGATATGCCTCAATTCCTTGTCTTCCAGTCTCCTCCCAGGATTTTAGGCATGGACACACAGGTGCCTGGCATGATTTTCAAGCCATTGGATCTGGGACTAAAACCACACAGTCAGCTATGTGGGATCCAGCACCTCAACGCACCTCACAACTTGCTGGCTCCCAAGGTTTGTTTTAACTAAGCAACCAGGAGAATCCAAGAACTACTGCTCTGAATCACATGAGATGCCTAATCAAAATGCAGATTTCATGTCTCAACCCCAACTTACTGAATCAGAATCTTTTGTGTCAGAGCCTGGGAATCTGCATTTCAAATACGCTTCTCACATGATTTTTACACTGGAGTGTGAGGATTCTAGACTAGGCCTTCAGTCTCAGCAAATAATTGCTGACTGCTAGTACTTAGATTCTGATGATACGTGTCTATAAAAGCTGTAGCCTTCTTGACATACTTCCGAAGCAGGAGCCTAATTCTGTGGGTGAAATCCTCTGCATAGATTCAACTTGCCCTTGTGCTCCCTCTCGCCTCAGATCCAATTTTGCTGAGCACTATCTGCTTCTCTCACATTCGTCTTCCTCTTTTTTAGCAAGATGCCTAAAGGGTGATTAAAAACTACAAACACCCAGGTACTTAGGACAACACCGCCTCAGTCTTCCCAGACAATGGTCTAGAAAGCTTCTTGAGCCTCTGCAAGGTTAAAATCTCTGGACCTACATCCTCAAAGTAATGCTAGAATGGGGAAAGATGCTCAGTTAGGGAAGCCTAAAGTCAGGTTCAAGCCACTTGCCACTTTGACAAAGAGACAAAACGTAGTAAGGTAAGAAATTTATTTAGCAGGGACCAGCAGTTAGCGTAATGGCTATGTCGCTGGACTCCCATGTAGTCGACTGTGGTTCGAGTCTTGGACCTGGTGGCTTAAACTCACACTGGGCACGTGTGTGTGCGTGCCCAAGATCCCGAGAGGAGAATGGAGGAGAAGGGATTGCGGCGTGGCCATCCCCCGTGGGGGGTGATTTCTTGCGTTCTGTCTCTCTGTCTCTCTCTGTTTGTCCGGCGAGCGCACGCGCCCTATACCAAAAAAACAAAAACAAAAACAAAAACAAACTTCTCCAAAAAAAGACAAAGAAAAAAAAAAAAAAGAAAAAGAAAAGCAATTTATTTAGCGAGCCCAACACCTGGGGGAAAGCTGACAGGAGTCCATAACAGATTCTGCCATACTGGACCACAAGCAAAACTCATATGGGGGAAGAGACCATGTGAGATGCATTTAGAAACAAAGGACAAGTTATTCATTGTCTTTGGGCAAAAATGAGGGGGGGAAGAGGAGCCCTGGTCATTGTCTTTGGCAGGATCACAAGGAGATGTTATAGTGTGGGAGAAATCATTGCTTGAGGGGGCAATTTCCCTCTGGGCATACAGGGCAGGGTGGACTTGTATTTTCTGCAAGGGACTTAAAAATAAGCCATGATTAAAGCAGCAGAAGCAAATGGAATCAGTCAAGACCACTCTTAGATCAAGTGTGGCCTGGCAATGCTTGAGCTGCTAAAAATCTTCTTAGCCTGCGATATGGGAGGGGTCTGTGGTCTTTCCCCTCTCTTTCTCCGCTTTCTGTAGACTCAGCAACATCACTATTAACTACCATTATTTAAGCATTAGGCTCCATCTATTGAGAGGAAGGCAAAAAGCTAGGTTCTGTAAGACTCAATGTCAAGTAAAGAAGTTAAAGACCAATTCTCCTAGGGCAGGCCGGTGACGTGGTGGTTAAGGGCATTGGACTCGCACATGGCCGACCACAGTTCAAGTCCCGGACATGACGGCTTGCTTTCTCACTTTCCCCCTCCCTCTTTGATCAAATTAAAATAAATAAATAAATAAAGTTAAATAAAGTAATTCTTCAAAAAAAAATGACTAACTCTCCTATTACTCTATTAAGATGGATGTCAAGACTAAATACAATATAGAATCACTTGGATTCTCTTATGGCTCAATTACAAAAAAGGAAACTGACATAAGCCAAAACCCCATAAGCCACACCCTTTTAAGGCTTTATTATGTCAGTGATTGTACAAGCATGCCCTGCAACTGTATTAGCCAGGACGTTCTGTGACCTTCTAACAGGAGCCCACTCTTTGTTTTCCCATCCTTCAATCAGATTTAATCTGTGTGCAAATTCTTTACCTCAGGTATGTTTTACACAGTTTTCCCACTCCCCATCCTTTAAGGTTCAATCTCTGTGCTATTTACCTTTCCTTCTTGCTGCTACTGCTTAAACTCACTAGAGTGTAATTAATTTGCTCTTTGTAGTTCCCAAATGACTATTTGGGGATGAATTAGGCATGCTCAGTATCTAGAACCAAGGGTTGAGCTATATTCATTTCATCATCTCTTTCTGCCAGATTGTTAGCATGCACAGTGCCAAGAGGCAGCCAGGTTCAAGGACACAGAAGTTAAGGGAGGGAAATCCCTAAGGTTCACAGCCAGGGTGTAGCAACAGAAGGATGCTTTCCATCCCCGTGGGAAAAAGCCATAAGCTACACAGTGCCAAAGGCGGGTTAGGGGATGTTGTGGCGTTCTCAAACCGAGTTACACTTTTCTCCTGTAACTGCCATTGTAGGGCTACAGCCTGCCCTCTAAACTGGGGATTGTGGCTACCCATTTCTGACGTCTCCTGCACTTCCTTCAAATCTCAGAATTGCTGGAAGCTTAAGAGCCTCAATCTCTGTCCCTATTCACAGAAGTCCCGCATTTCAGAGCAGATCATACCATTTCCCTTTTCCTCACAAAAGCAGGTGAGTCCAGGTTTAGGGAAGCACGAATCAAACAAATCATTTTGAAAAAATACTTCATAGTAAACTGAAGATGATTTTTAGCTTAGCTTAGTTAATAACTATTAGAATTTGCAAGCACTAGGTAAGAGTTCAAAAGGCAATAAAATTTGATTTGCCAGGCCAGGATGAATGCTAGCTGCAAGGCAGTAAATTTTTACCCGGTCCTGGAAAATGAGCCTGGAAATGTGCCATAATCTTCTTGCTTGCTTTGAAACATAGAATTTTTGTTGCTATTTTTTAAGCCGTAGGATCATTCTACTCCCACAGAAAATCTCTTGTCCTTTTTGCCCTTCTCGTGCCTGCTAGCATGTTGGCTCTCCAGAACCTTAAGCAAAGGTTCTTTTCTTTTTTCCTTTTTTTCTGAGTAATCTGATTTCTCTCTTTATGTGTCACGCTTTTTCAAAAGTCTTAACCATTTTTGAAATAAATCCTTATCAATACATCTTGAATTTACAATTATAGGTGTGAATTCAAATCCTGAGTCACTGAGCCACCATCACATTACTTAACCTCTTTGAATCCTGGCTTCCTTGTAGAAATAAAGAAAACGAAGTTGTCTGTGCCAGATCCTGCTAGTTATCTGCCTGACATACACACCAGCCTTCCCACTAACAGAATTCTGATTTTAGCAACAGACCTGACCCAAGCGAAACAAAACATAAACTTTACTTCCCAGGCCCCCTTGCAGATAGAGGTGGCTCCGTGACGTTGAGATGTGTGTGGAAGTCAGTGTAAATGCCACCCATAGTGGGCAGGTCCCCAGGAGTGGCCCTTTGCTTTTGTTCTTCCCCTCATCCATCTTGAAAGTTGCTAACAAGGTCTGGAAGTAGAAGAGTCATCTTACATCCATGAAAATGAGGGCCACAAGTTAAGAATGGAAGGGCTGAAAAGACAGGCGGCGGAGTCCCTGTTCTAGCTGTGGCTTGCCCAGCTTCAGAAGGTTCTTTTGTTTGGGAGAAATAAGCGCTATGTTTGATCAAGCCGCTGTAGGTGCGTGCCTACGATACGCTGCGGACAACGATCCTAACTGACACACTGCTTCACAGCACTGCAATTAAAGACCAACTACTAAACTAAGGGAAAGCACATATGCCTAAAGCGTGGTACTTCACATATTTTATTTAAAGCAAGTATTATATTCCTCCTTAGATTATACAAGAGAACACAGGAAAAATTTAACTTTTCCTGAATCCCTAAAGGCCTGATTATGAACATTTGGTGTACATCTCTTAAAATTGCTTTGAAGTAGTCAGGGATGAAAAATGATAAAAAGTATTTTATTGTCATCAGAGAATGTAGGGCCTTAAAATATAGTCTATTGCCATGTTGGAAATGCAGAATTTTTGCTCAATTCCATCCAGGTCGTAGTACGTCTAATACCGTACATGCTGAAAACCCCATTGCAGCAGGGGTTCTGGGCGTGATCTGCATTTGGCCATCAGATTTGGTTTACGTTTGGCTAACGGGATTTGGAAAGTGTAGGTTAGGGAATGGTGCACATTGGCTGCATCTACTGTGTCTGTTCCTTCCTGTTGCTACAATTTCAGTGAAGATCCTAGGCATCAGCTTTGTGGGCTTGGGGAGACAGGTCTCCTGGCATTCACTCTGTAGGCATAGACCACAGCAGGTGGGGTGTGGTCTGGAACTGATAGTGCTAGTGGCATCCTGATTTAAAAGTATTTTTGGGATCAGCAGGTGGCATGGTGGTTAAGGTGCTGGATTCCCACATAACCAGTTCCAGTTCAAGTCCTGAATCCAGTGACTTGAAAATATTATTCACCAAATATGTCTTCTTTATTCCCAATGATATGATTGTACTTCCCCTAACTCTTTTAGAGAGAGGTGTAATGTAACTTGCTTTGGGTAATTAAATGTAAATGGAAGTGATGTGTATCTTTTCTAGGGACCATTTTTAAAAAAAAATTATGATTAAAAAAACATATAAAACTTACTATCTTATTTATTTTTTATAGAGGTTCTTACGCTTACCTAAGAGAGAGACAGAGACAGTAAGAGGAAAAATGAGAAATTACCCCCCCCCCCACCCCCTGCAGGAGGTATGGCCATGCCCCAATCCTTTTTCCTTCATTCTCCTCCTGGGATCTTAGGCACACACACAGAAGTGCCCTGTGTGATTTTCAAACCACCAGGTCTGGGACAACCTGCAGTTGGCCATGTGTGAGTCCAGCAACATAACCACTATGCCATCTACTGGCCCCAAAACTTGGCATCTTAACCATTTTTGAATGTACATCTCAGTAGTTAAGGATACCCACATTATTGCAAAATAGATCTGAAAATTTTTCATCATGCAAAACTGTCACTGAATATCCATCAAACAATTTCCCTTACCTCCCCCATCAGTCCCCAGTAATCACCATTTTACCTCCTAGTTATGAATTTCACTACTCTAGATCCCTTGTATGAGTTGAATCATATAGTATTCATCTTTTATTAACTAGCTTGTTTTACTTAGTATACATCCTCAAGGTTTATCCATGTTATAGCATGAGACAGAATTTCCTTCATTTTTAAGGCTGAATAAGATTCCTAAATACACCACATTTTGTTTATCCACTCATGCATTGATGGACATTAGGGTTACTTCCACTTCTCGGCTCTTGTAAATGTTACTGCCACACTGCGTACTATCACGATGAGTCAGCGTATGATGCAACATACCCCCTTTGTCCTGATGCCATGAAGAAATAAATTCATGCCAAAATGAATTTTTTGCAGCCTGTGTCTACAAATTATTAAAACAAAGTTTCCAATTAACCTAAGAGACATACAGAGTAAGTGAAAAATAAGTCTTTATTGTTTTAACTCACTGAAATTTTGGGATTCTTTTTTTCTCTAAAGAAAACTGATAATTTTTTCACTTTTAAAATTAAAATAGAGGAGGGGACCAGCAGTTAGCATAATGGCTATGTCGCTGGACTCCCATACAGTTAACCGTGGTTTGAGTTCTGGACCTGGTAGCTTAAACTCACGCTGAGCACGTGTGCATGCGTGCCCAAGATCCTGAGAATGGAGGAGAAGGGATTGCGGCGTGGCCATCCCCCCTGGGGGGTGGTTTCTGGCTTTCTGTCTCTCTGTCTCTCTCTGTCTTTCTGGCAAGTGCACACGCCCTATAGCAAACGTGATTTGCAGACAGTGTTAGACATTCAGGTTCTATTCAGAACAGCCGAAAAAAACTGAAGAAGGTGACATAATAGGGTTTATGATTTGGTAAATCAGCTGACAGCATTGTGAAGAACAGTTCAGAGAGGAAAAGGAGGTATCCGGACCTGGTAGGTTATTTTAGGACTAGCTCCAGAACCTTGTGGTTAAAGTAGTTGGCCACTGCACGGTTTGTGTCCCAGCCCTGGCAGCTTGAAAAACAACACAGAGAGTGTGTGTATGTGCTCCAAATTCCAAGAGACAAAGGAAAAGGGATAGTGACGTGACCATGCCTCATTGGGAATTGCATTATGCCTTTCTCTGTGTCTCTCTGGAGAGTGCATGTGCCCTGTGGCAATTAAAAAAAAAAAAGACTATTTTAGAAATAGAAGTGACAGATGATGATGGGTAAGACATGAACTTTTATCATTCCAACAAGTAAAAATTGCTTCCTGGAGGCAGAAAACAATCTTAGCTATTAATGATAGTTTATGGCCCTACAAAGCTGCCTGATAAAATGCCATTCCTTAGTATTTATTGGGTTGTCAGAAAAGTCATGACGGAGTATTTCTATGCAAAAATGCGTCATGACTTTTCTGACAACCATGTAATTCCTACTGTCAGTTTTTGGTGGTGTTTCGGTATCACATGAGTAGTACTGACCATCAATTCATGGATGATTAAACAGTATGTATAAAAAAAATCAGTGCTGGAAAAGTGTGGGCCTTGATTAGGAGACATTATCCTGCAAAATTAATAGTTATTTATTTATTTATTTATTTATATTATTATTATTATTTTTGGCCAGAGTATATGCGTGCTCTCCAGAGAGAGACAGAGAGAGTGAGAGTGGAAGAAAGCACCCCCCGCCCATGTAGCATATTCACCTTACAATCCTTTCATCTCCATGTCTCTCTCCTTTTGAGATTTTGGACATATATGCACATGCGTTCAGCACGTTCCTCAAACCACTGGATCTGGGACTCAAACTGCATGTTTTGTCATGTGGGGAATGGTTGCTTTAACCATCAGGCCACAGAGCTAGCCTGGTTATTTGATCTTGAAGTCATATTACAGGACATGGCTGAGCATGGGCTATGGGCTGCTATTGATCTTGTGTTGTTTAAAGTTTGATCCTTTTATGTGTGCATTGGGCTTTGAGAATTAAATAAAAATACTTTCTATTTTACTATTTAATTTGACAAAGATTAATCAATTCATCATTGATTTAGTCAAATGTTAAAAAGAAAAGAATGTCAATAACAGTGGAACATATATCTAGCAGCTAGTTAAGTTAAAAGAGTTTCTTGGTACCAGAAGATGACGTAATGGATATGTTGCTAGAGTCACACATAGTCAACCACGGTTTGAGTCCTGGACCCAGCAGCTTAAAATTCACACTGGGCATGTGTGCTTATGTGCCCAAAATCCAGAGAGGAGAATCAAGGAGAAGAGATTGTGGTGTGGCCATCCCCCCAGGGGGTGATTTCTTGTATCCTGTCTCTCTGGCAAGCACATGTGCCCTAGAGCAAAAATCTTTCTCTAAGGAAAAAAAAAAAAAAGATTTTCTCATATTAACCAAAAGTCAAAAGTTAAATTTACTAAAAATAATTTTTAAGAAATTAAAATTTTTCAATAATTTTACTTTGTGGGAATATAATTTGAACGATTTCTAAAAACTCGATTCCCTTGCTATTATGTATTACTATAAGGTTGTCATTTGCATTTGTAATTTGATACATTATGATTTATATAAGCATATAAAGAACATTCAAACTTAGTATATATAGTTTGAAAGTTAAATTAAAAATTGATGATTTTTGAATTTTTAATTTACTTAACTTTAAAATGTTTTTTATTTTGCAATTTTTTAAAAATGTATTTCATTTTTATTTCTGAGAGAGAGCACGTGTATGTTGTAGGAAGGTCAGCTTTGACAGGATCTGTCAATTCCCTTCTCTAACCTTCCAGCTCATTAAGGTCTTGAGCGCACTCACACCCAGTGTGTTTGTAGATTGAGTCAGGATCCGAATTGCGGTTAACCATGCGACCTCCAGCGCTGCAGTTCAGGACGCTACTGCCTGCATGCCTGAGGCTGGCCTCCGTGGTCATTCTTACTCCTGTGTTGTGATTTATGTATAAATCCCAGCTATACAGTAGAGCTGTGATATTAACATTTCATGCATTGTGCAGTTAGAAAAAAATGTCTAAAAGGAGTTCTTCGGATATTATAATGAAGAAATAGATGATAAATAGTGGTTTAGGTTAGAGCACTGGAATTAGAAATGCAGAACAGCAGGCCAGTTACAGAGAATCTGGGGGAGGTAAACCACCAGAACTGGGTGATGAATTGGAGGTAAGAGGGAAAGGTGTCAAATGTGAGTTTACGGTCTGGCTTACACAGTAACTTCGATCATTCTGCCAGTCACAGAGATGCAGAAAAGCACCAGCAGTTTGTCTTTTGCTTATTTTGTGGGGTCGATTTGTGTGCACATAACTGTGCATTTGTGTACACACATTTAAGGAAAGAGCTTTGGACATATTGGCTTTTAGATACCTTTTTTTTTTTTTGGAGAGGTTTTCACTATAGGGCGCGTGCACTCGCCAGACAGACAGAGACAGACATAGAGACAGAAAGCGAGAAATCACCCCCCAGAGGGCATGGCCATGCTGCAATCCCTTCTCTTCCATTCTCCTCTCAGGATCTTGGGCATGCACGCACACGCGCCCGGTAGATACCTTTGATAGGCATAATAAAGACCCCCTCACATGTCCACAACCTAATCCTTGGAACCTGTGAGTAAATTGCTTTACTTGGCAAAAAGGAATTAAGTTACGGGTGCAAATGAGTTTGTGAATCTGTTAATCTTAAGATATTTATCGTAATTACTGGGAAAACCACTAGGAAATAATTTAGAAATATATAGTAAATCGATAACTACTACAAGCTAATTAACATGGTATACTAGAAATATTTATTTAACACAAAAGAAGATAGCAATGTAGAAATTGAGGAACAAGAGATGATGTAAAAAATAGCAAATAACAGATGTAAGTTCTATTTTGTCAATAGTGACATTAAATGTACAACTAAATTAAATTAGTTAAAAGTCAGAGATTGGTAGATGAATTTTAAAAACATGATCCAATCATACGCTGTCTACTAGAGGCTCATTTTTTTGTTTTTAGATTTTTTTGCTATAGAGCATGTGTGCTCACCAGAGAAACAGAAAGAGAGAAGGAAAGTGAGAAACTACCCTCCGGAATTGGCTATGCCTTGATTCCTTCTCCTCCATTCTCTTCCTGGGATTTTGGGTATGCACACATATGTGCCCAACATGATTCTCAAGTCCCCAGGTCCAGGACTTGAGCCACGCAGTCAGCCATGTGGGATCCAGCACCTTCACCACCGTGTGCCTGCTGGTCGGAGACTCATTTTAGATACAAAGACACAAATAGGTTCAAGTAAAAGAATGGAAAGAAAATCTGCAGACAGCAATCAAAAGAAAACTGCAGTAGATAGACTAATATTAGACAAAAAGGACTATATATATATATATATATATATATATATATATACACACACTTAACAATATATATGAAGCAAAAAAATGAAAAGTTATTTGCTACTGCTGATGTGATAGTAATGTCTATATATTGACTGATATGCATGGTAATCAAGCTAGAAAAAAAGTTATACACTGTAAAGATATACGCAATTAATTGTGATATCAAAAAAAAAAGTTGCAGGGGCTAGCAGGTAGCGTGATGGTTAAAGGCACTTGACTCCTATATGGCTAACTGTGGTTCAAGTACTGGACTTGGTGGCTTGCTGTCTCCCTTTATCTCTCTCTCTCTGATCAAACCAGAAAATAATAATAAAGAAAGTTACATAAAATAATTCTTCAAAAAATAAAAATTATAAAAAATCAAACAAAAAAGAGACAAAGCTGAACAAAGAAATAAACAATCAGCAGTAGTTGTAGACTTAAATATCTCATTTGTTATAGTCAATAGACAATTAGGCGGATCAGCAAATATTGTGTCCCACAAAAACCTCATACAACAATTTGATAACCAATGCAGCAGGGTTGGGGAATGGGGCCCAGTGTGAGGTGTTTAGGACACAGGGGCAGATCCCTCATGAATAGATCAAGGCTGTCTCAGTTTTCCTAATTAGTTCCCAAGACAGTCAGTTGTTATCAAAGCAAACTGGCCACCCACAGGTGTCTCTGTATCTCTGCACATGTCTATTTCCTTTCTGCTTTTCTCAGCAGGGAAAGAGCAGATGCTATGTCGTGCCATAGCATCAGAGGCTGGCCTGATGACCACTCTGCTCCTAGGTTTTCCAGCCATCAGAATCATGAGCCAAATAAACCTCTTTTCTTTGTAAATCCCAGTCTCAGATGTTCTTTAGAGGAACACTAACAGACCAAGATACAATGAAAGCAGTGATCAGAGTAAAATGCATAGTTATAAATGCATACCTACATCTTGAAAAGAATAAATATCTCAATGAACAGCCCAAACTTCTACACTAAGAAACAAAACAATTATTAAAAATAAAAAGCAAACTGAACTCAGAGCTAGTAGAAGTAGGTAACAAAAATTTGAGCTGAAATAAATAAAATAGAAACTAGAAAAGTAATATAGAAAATTAATAAAATCAGAAGTCAGTTATTTGAAAAACCAACAACATTGAAAATCATTTGAGTAGACTGATTATAATAAAAAAAAAACTCCAGAAAACTCAAATTACTGAATCAGGAAAGGGGAGACATTACTACCAATAGAAATAATAAAGATTTTAGTGAAATGCTATAAATAATAGTATGACAACATCTGTAGCCAGGTAAGCTGACTCTGCCCCTTTCCTCAGGGGGGCTTGGATTGCAATGGCTGCAAACAGCAGCCTCTTGGATAATGTATGCAGTCTGCTGTTTGTATCATTGACTTTAGGGACCTTGGAGACAGCCCGTTTCAGTGGATGGTCACGTCTCCTCCCTCGTGTTGTCCCCAGTCTAGGATCCAGACACGTATGAGAGGTGCCTTTGGAAAGCCCCAGAGCGTGGAGGCCAGGGTCCACATTGGCCAGGTTATCATGTCCATTGGCATCAAGCTACTACAGGACAAGGAGCATGTGATCAGGGCCAAGTTCAAGTTTCTTGGCTGTCAGAAAATCCGCATCTCAAAGAAGTGGGTCTTTACCAAGTTCAATACTGATGAGTCTGAAGACACGGTGACTGAGAAGTGGCTCATTCCCTATGGCTGCAGTGTCAAACACATCCCCAATCATAGTCCCTTCCACAAGTGGTGACCTTGCACTTGTGAGGGCTCTCAGTGTACTGCCCCTCCTTAAGTATGCTCACCAAGAAATCTTCCTACTGTCCACCTTAAAAAAAAAAGTATGACAAGAAATTAGATTATGTAGGAAAAAACGAACACATTTTTAGAAAGTCGTAAACTATAAACAGTGACCCGAGAAACAGAAAATCTGAGTTGAGCTAAAGCAAGTGAAGAGACTCTGTAACCAAAAATCTCTCGCTGGAGAAAAGCCCAGGACCAGAGAGTTTCACAGGTGAATTCTACCAACGAATTAGCCCAATACTTCACAGACTCTTCTAAACAGTAGAAGTATGTCTTAGTCTACGAGGCCACTATGACCTTGATATCAGAGCCAAACAAAAACATCACAGGAAGCAAAAACCGAAAACTCCAGACTAATATCTCTTTTGAACATTCAACAAAATGCTAGTAACGGAATCTAGATACATATAAAAAGGATTATACATCATGACCAAGTGGGTTCTATTTCAGAAATGAATAGGTTTCAACAAAATTTAACAAAAATGAGTCAGTAAAATACAGCTATAATTGGATAAGGGAAAAAACCTACATGAGAATCTCAATAGATGCATTCAAAAACATTTGACTACATGCAAAACCCTTTCATGATCAAAATACTCAACAAAGTAAGGGTAGAAGGGAAGGTCTCCAAACTATTAAAGGACATCTATGAAACACCCACAGCTAATGTCATCCTGACGGTGAAGGACTAAAAGTTTTGCTCCTAAGAGCAGAAAAGCCAACGATGGCTGCTCTTACCATGCCTATTCAAGAGAAGAAATCAAAAGGCATCCGATTGAAAAGGAAGAAGTAAAACTATTTGTACTGGCTCATCTCTGAAGGCTGTGGTGTCAACTACGTCTGGAATCCTGAGCAGAGGACATGCTCTTCTATGTATAGAAGACACTAAAGAATCCACAAAAATAGCTAGTAGAGCTAATAATAATAAGTTCAGTCACTCTGCAGGATACAATGTCGATAGACAAAATGTGTTGCATTTATACACACTAGCCATGAGCAATCCAAAAATAAAATTTAAAATGTTTACTTACAATACCATTAAAAAGAATACAAAACTAGGAATATCTTTAACTAAAGAAGTGTAAGACTTAACACTGAAAACTACAACATACTGCTAAGAGAAATTAAAGAAGACCCAAATAAATGGATAATATCCTGCACTCTTAGAATAGAAGCATAATACTATTAAGATGGAAACATCTGACAAACAAAAAAAATGTAAAAAAAAAAAGATAAAACGTATTCCTTCTATAACAACATAGATTCCTGGGAGAGTATATAGATTATTTTTGCTGTATTATTTTTTCAAAAACTTTGTGTTTTCTTTTGCTTTGAAATACATATATTTTTCTTATCTAAATTAGCTACTTCCTTAATTTCCAAATATTCACTGATTTCTACTTCTACTTTAGGCATTGCAGAAGAACTCTGAAAAAAATCTCATATTTTTTTCAGGGCCTCATAGAATACCAGGTGAATTACATGGAAAGAAGGCACAAAATTCTCCTAGGACTTAGTATTTTCTAAATATCCTACACTAATAAAAATTTGACTTAACTCTTTTATCTAATTTTGGTGTTTCACTAAGTTACTATGAATTTGATTTCAAGTTACTACTTTTTTTTTTTTTTTTTTTTTTTTTAGAGGTTTTTGCTATAGGGCGCGTTCGCCAGACAGACAGAGAGAGACAGAGAGATAGAAAGCGAGAAATCTAATTCTCCTCTCGGGATTTGGGCACGCACGCACACGCGCCCGGGTGAGTTTTCCACTAAGTTACTATGACATAGCCATTACGCTAACTGCTTCCCTCAAGTTACTACTTTTAAATATATTCATCTTGATACCAAGAATTTAACTAAAGAATTCCAGAAATTCAATATATAAGCATGTTCTTGTGTTTAAAATAAAAGAATTGTAAATGTGTTCAAATTAATTACAGATGTAATGCAATCCCTATCAAAACTTTGATGGTCATTTATTTATTTAATTTTTTAAAAACAGATAAGCTGATCCTACAATTCACATGGAATTGCAAGGAACTGAGGATAGTTAAAATAATCCTAAAAAAGAACAAAGTTGCAGAATGCACACTTCCTGATACCAAACCCTACTTTGCAGAAACAGTAATTTTATCAGTGTGGTGCTATTGGTATAAGATTAGAAAAACATGGCTGACTGTGGTGGCAAACTGAGAACTGGCAGTTTGAAAATTACACCAAATTGAAGCCAGCTGGTGGCGTAATGGTTACGTTGCTAGACTCCCACATAGTCGACTGCAGTTCGAATCCTGCATCTGGCAACTTAAAACTCATGCCGGGCGTTTGTGTGTGAGTGCCCAAAATCCTGGGAGTAGGCTATAGGAGGAGGGATTGAAGTGTAACCATGATTTCATGGTCTCTGTCTCTCTGTCTCTCTGGTGAGCACATGTACCCTATAGCAAAAATTACTTTAAAAAAGAATTACACCAGGTGCGTGTGCGTATGTGCTGAAAATTCCAGGAGAATGGAGAAGACGGGATCGTGGTGTGGCCATCCCCCCCAGGGGGTGATTTTCACTTTCCCTCTCACTGTCTCCGTCTGTCTCTCTCGGGCAAATGTACATGCGCTATGGCAAAAAAAAAAAAAAAAAAAAAAAAAAAAAAAAAAAAAAAGAGAAAAGAAAAAAAAGAAACACCAAAATTGACACGTGTGATCAGTTGATTTTTGACAAAGGTGACAGAACATCGAATGGGGAAAAAAATAAAATAGTCTTTTCAGCAAATAGTGTGAGACCGCTTGATATCCACATGCTAAAGAATAATTTGGGCCCCTTCAACATACCAGTCACAAAAATTAACTTGAAATGAACCAAAGACTTAAATGTAATATTTAAAACTATACAGTGCTTAAGGGGAAAAAAAAAACAAAAACAAACTTCATGACATTTAGATAACGACTTCTTAGATATGACATCCAAAGCATAAGCAATCAAAGAAAATTCAGGCAAACTGGGCTTCATCAAAATAAAGACCTTTTGTGTATCAAAGGGTATTATGAAAAGGGAGAAAGGAGAGACCAGCTCTGTGGTGCAGCGATAATGCACCGCTCAAGGAAAACTGGAGTCCACATGGTAACTGCAGTTTGAATCCTTGGTGTGGTCAACCAGAAACACGCTGGGTATATGCATGAGGGCACGAGAGCCAACAGGTGTGACAAAACCTGTGGAGGGTACCTTTTTCTCTCTCCTCCTCCTCTCTCTCTCTCTCTCACTCTCTCATTTTCATCCATGCACACATGAGCTCCATCATGAATAAAAAAAATAAATTAAAAAAGTTTTAAATGGAAAGATAATCCACATTATGGGAGAAAATATTTGCACATCTATATCTGAGAAGGACCTAACATCTGGAATATAAAAAGAGCTTTTACAACTCAGTAATAAAAAGACAGAGATCAGCAGATGGCCTGATGGTTATTGTGCTAGATTCCCACATGGCTGACCATGGTTTAAGTCCCACATCCGGTGGCTTGAAAATCACACCAGGCTCATGTGTGTGCATGTCTAAAATCTTGAGAGGCGAATGGAGAAGAAGGGATTGTGGTGTGGCTACCCCCGTCTTCCCCCAGTGGTGGGGGGGGTTATTTCTCACTTTCCCTCACTCTGTCTCCATATCTCTCTCTCTCTGGCTAGTGCATGTGCTCTGTGGCAAAATCCTAAAACATACTGGGTTGTCAGAAAAGTCATGATGTGTTTTTCTATGCAAAAATGTGTCATGACTTTTCTGACAACCCAATAAAATAAAAATAAAAAGACAAGAAACAATTTACTTAAAATGAACAAAGAACATGAACAGACATTTCTCCAAAGAAGATATATAAATGGCCAATACACATATAAAAAGATGCTCAGTATACCCATATAATGGAATACTACTCAGACATAAAAAAGGAATAGAGTAGTGCAACATGCTACTACATTTCACAGCTGAACCTAGAAAGCATTACGCTAAGAAGCCAGTCAGAAAAAGACCATGTGTGAAATATACGAGGTGCCCCGAATGGGCAAATTCCTAGTGACAGAAAGTAAATCCATTACCAGCCTGAGGTGAGGAGGAGGGGGGCAGGACTGGGGAATGGCTACTAAGGGATGTGAGTGCCTGCAGAGATGATGGAAGTGTGCTAGAATTTTATAGTGATGATGTTTGCACAACTTGGTAGATATACTAACAATCACTCAGGTTTATACTTTAAAATGGTGAATTTTATGGTTTGTGAATTGTATTTTAATTTAAAAAAAAATAAAGAGGGAGGCAGAGGAGAGTCAGAAAAAGAGATACAATAGAAAAGGGAGGAAGGGGACCATAAACCAAGGAATGTAAGTGGCTGCTGGAAAAGGCAGGCTCACAGGTTCTCTCCTTGAGTCTCCAGGGTGGAAATCAGTCCTACTAGTGCTTTTGAGTTTAGTCCATTGAGACCCATGTCAAACTTCTAACCTATAGGACTATAAGGTAATAACTTTTAAGTTGTTTTAAGCCACAAGGTTGTGGTAATTTGTTATGGCAGCAATAGGAAACGAATACAGTACCTTTGGCACAGTCAAGTGTAAATATCCAGTATGAAGTTCTAGGGTGCAGTGGCGAGATTTGAACAAGAAATACACAAGCAACATTTGGCTCTATTTCGACAAATATATAAATGCGTGTGACAGAATTAATGCACTGAAGATCTACAGGTCTTTGTAATAGTTTTTACATCAGAATATTTTTACATGAGAAACCAGGGCATGGAGAGATTCAAAATTTCCTTGAGTCATAGAAGTATTAAGTAATTGAATACTTAATAGGAGTATTAAGTAACTGAGTTAGGACTCAAATGTGAAAAGTCTAGTTTCAGAGTTGGGATAACTTTTCATAGATAAATAGATACATCTGTTAATTATTATCATGTAGGTGACAGTTGAAGCCATCTAGAAAATACCTATTTGCAACTTGGAGTCCATAGGAGTGCTGGGGCAGAAGCCAGATTGTGTTGACGAGTGAATGAGTACGAAGGAGTGGTAACTGCCAGTGTAGACAACACTTGCAAAATGTAACCGTGAAAAGGGCGAGAAAGCACAGCAGCATGGGAGCACTGGGAGCTGAGAGATGTATAATAATTTTTCAGTAGAAGTCTTGAAGACAAAGAGAAACTCTTGGGAAATTCTGATGGAGGGAGTAAAACTGAAAGTGAGAAAGAATAGATATCTCCACTTAGGAATTTTCAGAAAAAAAGGAGAAGAGGGATCCATCACACTGTAGAGGGATTGGCCTTACATAAGAAAAGGATGGTTCCTTTCTCGAATTACAGTGCAGTGAAAACGATGGGTGTAAGTTGGTGTATCGCGTCAGGAAGATGGGAAGCATCTGGGAGCTTCTTTTTTTCTTTTTTTTTTGGTTAGTCTTTGCCTTGGACATGTGTGCTCCTGAAGAGAGACAGAGGGAAAGTGAGAATCAACCCACAGGGTGGATTGCCACACTGCAATGTCGTTTCCTCCATTCTCCTTTAAGGATTTTGGGCACACACACACACACACACACACACACACACACATACACGTGCACCCAGAATGATATTCAAATTGCCAGGTTAGAACTTGAACCATAGTTGGACATGTAGGAGTCCAGAGCCTTAACCACCATGCCACCTGCTGGCCTCTCATGTGAAAGAGCTTCTGTATTTTCCTCTGTTCTGTCAGGTAGGTGGCAAGGTTGCCTCTGACGGTGAGGACGTTGGTAGGAGTGGAGGTAAATAGTCAGTGTTTATGGACTGCCACAGTGGAGCGTCATGAGATTGAGAAGACTGGAGAAATCTTGGAAGATCATTTTGGAGAGTGAGGGAATAAACTGACCACAGGAACATAGTATTTTTGTTGGTCTCAAGGGCCCATTTAAGGGTTTAACTGGTTTGCTACTGTAGTCTTCAGTTGTTCACAAATTGTTACATGTGTCTTAGATTTCTCTTCATTCCCAAGAGTATTGTAAAATTCTTCTTCTGATTTTTCTCAATGTCTGGAGTAGTGCTAAGATTAATTTAGGAAATATTTTGGGATTAACTAACTGGACTATCCCATTAGTCATTAGTCAGAATACCTCGGTTTCCAACACTGTAGATAAAGAAAGTTTACTACTGCATGCTTGTAACAAAACAAGTAAACTAGATGTCACTTCCAAATCTTGACTTAATGGAAGTCTTCCACTAAAAACAGGGTCTGTAATAGAATATATTTTAAAATTTAAAAGAAAAACAGTGGTTCAGCCTGGTAGCCTAGTCATTAAGGGAGCTAGCTCCCACTTGGCTGACTGTAGTTTGAATCCTGGCCCAAGAGGCTAGAAAAACAACCCAGGCATATATGTGCATGCCCAATTTCCCAGCCAGGATGGAGAAGTGGAGGAGCAGGAATTGCGGTGTGATTATGCCCCACTGGTGGGTGCGTTCTCCTCCTACCCTGTCTGACTTTCTATCTGTATCTAGCAAGTGCACATGCCCTCTAACAATCACAAAAAAGAAAGAAAGAAAGAAAGAAAGAAAGAAAGAAAGAAAGAAAGAAAGAAAGAAAGGAAGGAAGGAAGGAAGGAAGGAAGGAAGGAAGGAAGGAAGGAAGGAAGGAAGAAAGAAAGAGGGCCAGAAGGTGGCATGGTGGCTAAGGTGCTGGACTCTCACATGGGTTACCGGAGTTTGAGTTCCAGACCTGGTGGCTTGTTTTCCCTTCTCTCTCTGTCTCTCTCTGGTGAGTGCATGTGCTCCATAGCAAATTAATAATAATAATAATAATAATAATAATAATAATAATGAGTTAAATGAATTATTAGTTTTTAAAAGAGACAACAACAAAAAGACCTATCCCACAAAGGCTAAAAAAAAAGTCAACCCTCTCATTCTTATTTTGAGGTTAACAAACCTCTTCATTTTGTAATTTTATAGATACATTACCAATGGAGTAAACATTCAGATGGGAGTATTGAATAGTGAGAAAGTGAGATCTTTTTCAAGAAAGCAGACAGTGAAACAAGACACGAGGGATGACTCTGGGCAGAGATAAGGGGACGTAGGCCAAACTCCTTCCCTGCCTGTTACATCCACAAATATGCGTGTGGTTGCAACTGCGCTTCTCTGAGGCTCTGTTCCATTCTAGAGACTGATAAAAAAAAATATGTGACCATTTCACTGCAAATGGAAATCTCAGAGTTTGTGAAGCATAGCAACCAGGAGAGAGTCCTGGGAAATCACCCAGCAACAATGAGGAAGTTAAAAACAAAGTAACCCAGTAACCAAAACATAACCCAGACAAACCAGAGAGCCAAAGAAAGACGGAAACGCTCCCGGCAGATTGGGGAATTCAGCTCAGCAGCATGGAGAGACCAGTACTTGTTTGCTGGTGTTCAGCAGATGTCTACCTGTGTCAGTGCTTTGCTGGGAATTCTAGGTTGAATAAGCGATAATCTCTGCCTTCAGTGAAATAGTCTTATACGTGTATATTTTATGTGTTAATATTTATATTTTATATGTATTTTAACTACAGCAGTACAGCATGGTAATGATAGGATAAGGATCTACAACGTGCCACAGGAAGACGAGAGAGCTGGGCGTGTGAGGTGTGCGTAATTTGAGATGTCTTGGGCAGATTTACGGGCCAGAGGTTTGCACAGACAATCTGAATGGTGACGCAGGTATAGGACCACACAGAGTTTGTGGTTGAAGCAGAGGGTTTGGAGAAAGTCATGTCCTTATGAAGAGACTGCAGAGCTCTGGAGAGGACGGACATTTAAGGATAAAGTGTGGAAAAGGAAGACGTTGGAGCTAGAGATAAACCAGGAAAGAGAAGCAGCAGAAACGGAAAGAGGAGAGAGAGCTAGGCAGTGTCCGGTGTGGGTCAGTACTCCAAAGGACACACCGAATTTGAAAAGTAGGAGGTCACTGAGATCTTAATCAAACCTGCTTAACACAGTACTGCGAGGAAGACATCAAAACAGAGGCAGGAGGAAAAGCAAATGTAAATATTTTGACGGCATTGTCAAGAAAAATCTAGCAAGCTTTGCACTGGAACAGCACACTTTGACACGGCTTCAAGTGGCCATTCCGGTAATCATTTCAAGCCTATTTCGAATCCTTGAGCCATGTCCTAATTGTTAAATGAGACCTGTAGTCAGACCCTGAGAAGGCAATACAGAGAGAAAGAGGAGAGAGAAGAGAACTGATACTTTGAGCAGTTATCAAGTACAAGGTCCTTTATAGACCTGGTATCATTTAATTCCCACAAAGCTTTTTACAGAAGTTATAGTTTTTAATTTAAGATTTAAAGGAATGATAAAAAGTGAGGCGTAACTTAAGTAGCACTGACTACCAAAATCAACTGTTATTTCTTTGCTTTGATCTTATAGCCTCAGGAAGACCTTTCATTTCTTTTGCTTATGAATCTTCTAGCTTCTGAAGTGCCTTGGGCCATTGGCTGTCTGTGAGGTACTTGAAAACTCCTTTTAGGGTCTATCCTAAAAAGAATTTACATCTTGCGAGCTACATCACAGGAGCATCCCCTATAGCAGAACTAGCTGCAATCTAGTACGCATATTTGTAAGATTAATCTGTTCTTTTTTTAGATTTTGCCTCCAGAGAGAGGCTGAGAGGAAAAGAAATCAACTTCCCCAGGGAGGATGGCTATGCCACAATCCATTCTCCTCCATTCTTCTCTCCGGATTTTGGACACGCATGCATACATACCTGGTATGAATTTCCAGCTGCCTGGTCTGGGACTCAAAACATGGTCCACCCTGTGGGAGTCCAGCACTTTAAGCACCATACCACCTGCTGGCCCAATCTATCCTTGTAATATCTAGGAGATTTTTGTAAAACAAGACCCCCAAAAGGCATAGATTACCTGAGAAACCTGTATAAATTCTGTATGTAGAGGTACATGTATGTCTAAGATGCTGAGTTTACATAGCACAGTTTTTTGTTTGTTTGTTTTTTAAATAAAAACCATCAAGAGCTGGTTTTCTCAGCCATGTGGAGGCGTCTAGCATTTTACTCAGGTCTTCGTGTTGCTGAATAATGAACTTACATCAATTCACATCTGAGGCTAAACCCTCAACCCATTTCAATATTTCAACAACATGTGAACAAAAACTGTATTTACTTGAAATATCACAAGCTGTACATTCATGTTGACAAAAAATATTAGGATTAAATCACATAGCCTAAATGCCTACTTTGTATTGTGTTTAAGAATTCATTTAAATACTATCTTATTTCCTAGAGGCTAAACTCTCAGATTAGAAAGCCTATTCTACGTAACACTTTAAAATCAAACTATTAGATATAAAAACTACTCCAAATAGTAACAGAATGCTAATACCAGCTTTCTATGATGCTGGAGTAGAATAAAGAACCTCAGACTGAAGAGTCATTAGATTTAAATCCCATCCATTATGCTTGAAGAACTTTATATAACAGCTCCTTAAGCATAAAGGTATAGAAGTTAATGCAAAGTCCCTTATATTAAAAAAAAAAAATAACTCTGACCTTAACTTCAGTCCGTTTGTCCCAAGTGTTATGTCTGATTCCATTATAAACATATTTAATCCTCTTCTAGCTGACAATCTCAATTTTTTTTTCTAGAGAAACTATGATATCTCTTTAAAGTTAGGTTTAGTATATCATTTTGCTTTGCAGGGCTATTTCTGGAGGAATAAATTATATTCTTGAATTTCCATTTTTTTTAGTCATTGGTATTGAACCTAGAAGGAAAGAAATGAAAGGACTAAAATGCCTGAGAAAATTCTAAAGTAGAGATACTTAAGAAATGTTTTTTCCCCCAGACTTGGTGGTGCAGACAACAGCCCACTGATCTACAGTGTGAAAGCCACTTTGCCGACCAGGGATTAAGATCCTTAGTTGACCTGAAACATGCTGGGTGCGGGTGTGCCCAAGATCCTGACTAGCTGGGGGCTTGGGGGGGAGGATATTGTGACATGGCAAGACCTTGCTGAGAGAGCTTCTCTTCTCTCTCTCTGTCTCTCTCATATGCACATGTGCTCTCTCTCATGGAAAAAAACCCTTAAAAACAAAAATGTTTTCTTTTTTCTCTTCTTTCTTTCTTTCTTTCTTTCTTTCTTTCTTTCTTTCTTTCTTTCTTTCTTTCTTTCTCTTTCTTTCTTTTTTTTTCTTAAGACTTTTGCCATAGGGTGCATGTACTCACTGGAGAGAGAGAGAGAGAGAGAGAGAAAGTGATAAATCACCCCCTGAGGGGATGGCCATGCTGCAATCCCTTCTCTTGCTTTCTCTTCTTGGATTTCTAGGCATGCACGCACAAGCACCTGGCATGTTTATAAAGACACAGGCTCTGGGATTCAAACTGTGGAGTCCGCCTTGTGGAATCCAGCACCTTAACCACCACACCAACTGCTGGCCCAAGAAATGTTTTCTTATTAAGAAATTTAGAAAAAAAATGAATTGAGTTGGAAAGAGGAATGTATCATTGGTTGTGAAAATGGCCATTTGCTGAAAATAAGACAAAGCTTCATTTTAAAAAATGGAAATGATCACCTATGGGCTTATAGTTTTGCAAGAAAGCACAAGAATTACAAGGAGAGAACTTTGAAAGTATACCTACCAGTGTTAGTCTAGAAAGCAAATGAACTAAGTGAAGACTGGTGGGTTCTAACTGACCAGAGAATATGGCCTCTCTCTGGTTTGGAGATGGAGTTTTACACCAGAATTTAAATGTAAAATCCTTAGTAATTTACCAAAATGGAGAGAAGTCTTGATTGATGATGGGTCCTATTAGTTGAAACTTGGCATGGAAGAAACACAACAAGGTGAAATAAGAAAAGATTCCAAGGGCTTGAAAGGAGCAATGGGAGGTCACGCTCTGGCTTCCACACCAGTGACCTTACTGAAGCATGATCTCCTCAGAGAGAGAGAGGAAAAGTGACCTTTGGGAGCCTCTGCTTCTACTGTCTCATTTTCAGGTGACAAAATTGAGCCTGGAGAAAAGCTATTTGATGTTAAAACTGGGACTTGAACTGAGAAACTATTCCCAGTTGGGGGGGAAATGTGTACTATTTAACATCACCTAAAATATTCTCATCAGTATTGTTAAAGCACTTGGTAGTAAAAAGTGATGCTGTGGTTGCGTGTAAATACATACAAGTGAACATCACCGAGATCATCACTATTTTTAGGAGCATTTGAAAAGGAAACTCTTGCATCCATCTCATATAAAATACCCATAAAATCCCCTAGAAGCTTGAGGAGCAGAGTCTAGATCAAATCTTTGAACTAGCTTGATTCTTTGTCCAGTTTCTGGACTTTCTTGGTGGAAAATGATTACTAATGCTCCCTAATGAGGGTGTATTGGCTGAGCAGATTTTTATTTTTGCCCCACTATGGACTGTTCATAGAGTCCAGGCCAGCAGTCTCCTTTGCAAATGAGAGGCAGTGGTGGGGAGGGAGGGTCAGATACCAGCAAATCCTTGCAATTATTTCCTTCCCCTCTGTTAGCCACCCCACTGGTGTGTGGCCAGCAGGGTCCCTGAGGCAGACCGCTGCTGCACACCTTGCCGGTACTCTTGTCAGCAGTGGTGTTTCTCTCCCAGGGACTAATCAAATTTGTGGTAGCTCCTATTTGTTCCCAGAGACAGGCCTTCCGAGGGGTGCTCCAGTTGTAAGCCAGAGCTCCTGAGGTCAGGCAGCTCTGCTGCAGTTTTGCTAGCCCCAAGCTCCACTTCCTCAGCAACTAGACATATGATTCGTGTTTTTAAGAGCTCTTTTAAGAATCTTGAAAGGACCCAGTCACAGTGGCATATTCTGCTAAGCTGCTGTTCTCTGCAGACTGGCACCACATGGTAGGCCTGGGTTCACTTCCTGGTCCAACTGGAAGGCTGAGTACAGCGGCGCATGCCTGTAGGCCCAGTCAGGTAGAAAGTATTGCAACGCAGCCAGACCCTGTATGAAGGAAAGGTTCTTGCTTCAAGAATGGGCTAGCTGGTGGCGCAATGGTAATGGTGTGAGGGACCCACATGGGGAAGGTCCTGCGTTTGCATCCCATGGTCTCCCTGTGTACACGTGGGTGTGCGCCTGTGCCTATGATCCAATCTAGCTCAGGCTAGGGGTGGATCCACAGGAGTGAAGGCCCTGATAGCGGTGATAGTTTTCCTCTGTCTCTCACCTAGAAAAAAATAAATGAATAAACTTAAATATATATGTATACAGTAAAGAAAAATAACTTCGTAAGTCAACAGAACATTATGTAGTAGTGACTCTTTCAACAGAGTTCTGCTGCACCTTGGGCAGGGACCACATCACAGAGTGACCTTTGAATCACATAAACAATGAGGTACCTCTCAAGATTTAAGTTTCATTTAAATTGTCAATTTGTACACATGCAAAAAGAAATAAAACAAGGTGAAATTAGTTTAATTTGATTAAGTGAATCAAATGGCTGGCTTTTCTGTTCATTTCTTCATCCATTCAATACATTTTTATTATCTCCTACCAGGCATTGAGCTAGGAACTAGAGATACAGCCCTCAAGCAAGACATGTGTTTGTCAGTTGCAAGAAAATGTGGCACCTGACTGGCTACTTGTCAGTAGCTACTAGCTATTGTGAAAACTCCCCCATTTTTGTTTTTTATATTTATATTCTAGATACTTTCACCTCAAAGAAATTCACCTAACAATCGCAAAACTCAAGGTCTATAAATCAGTTAGAATTTTATTCTGAAGACTCATCAAGTTCGCTTTGATCCGCTCTCCAGGCCTCTGAAATGCCGCTCCCCATGGGTCATTCTACAGGGATCTTAGATACTGTGGCTGCTAGCTACTCCTCTGAGCCCAGCGTAGTGCCCTGGGTGTGAGGACTCTGCTGGGGCACAAACTTGCCATTAGGGAACTTTCTCAGAAAGCCTTTAGTTCTTCTTTTGATTCTAAAGAAAAACTATGACAAATAGATTTGGGGGAAATTAAAAAGAAAAAAACTTTAGGTTAGAATTGGGAGACAGATTAGACAGGAAGAATTTAGGGAGCTTTTGCTTACCTGAAAATCCCTTTCAAGAAGCCTGCTGCCATCTCCAGTAACACAGCCCGCAGCTAACAACTGGGTCGGGCCCCAGCTCTGGGCTTAGACACCGCTCTTGCTCAGTCTGCATTTCTTTTCCTAATGTCTGGGCAATGCTGAAGCCCTACTCTCTGCTAGCAGACTTCCCTGAAGCTGTCTGCTCACATCACCTCTCCAGCACTCTCCATAATTAGGCTCTGCCTACCTGGCGACTTCAGGGTGAATAGTCTGTTTGGCTTACCTTTCACTTGCTGTTGTTGTATCTAGTGATAACCATTTTTCATTACTTCACCAAATATTTATTTAGTGTCAGGCATTGTTCTAAGACCTGGAAATATAGCAGTGAACAAAAACAAAAACAACCATGCCTTCATGGAGCTTCACGTTCTAATGGATATCGAAGCCTGACGTGGGTTGCCCACTCCTCTGCCACAGCTGGGTACTTTTGGTGTAACTGAAAACTCTATCTCCAAGTCCCAGTTCTTTTTTTTTTTTTTTTTTTAAGAATTATTTCAGTTAACTTATTTATTTATTTTAATTTGACCAGAGAGGGACAGAGTGTGTGTGTGTGTGTGTGTGTGTGTGTGTGTGTGAGAGAGAGAGAGAGAGAGAGAGAGAGAGAGAGAGAGAGAGAGAAAGTGAGAATGCAAGCTGCCAGGTCCAGACTCAAACCACAGCCGGTCATGTGGGAATCCAGGACCCTTAGCTACCATGCCACCTGCCAGTCCTTCCAAGTTTTAATTCTACAGGGTCTGCTATCCCATAGCAGTGAAGGGAACCCTCCTCTTACAGGAAAAAGACTGTTATGCCAAGAAAGGAAACATGATCAAGATCAAGTGCATAGAGGTGGCATAAACATAAACATTCAAATAAGTTGAGATTTATAAAAATTCAAGAAATGAAAAAATATTTCATTTAATTCATTGTCATTATTTTATTTATTTATTTATTTATTTATTTATTTTGGAGAGGTTTTTCGCTATAGGGCGTGTGCACTCGCCAGACAGAGGGACAGAGACACAGAGACAGAAAGCGAGAAATCACCCCCCGGGGGGATGGTCATGCCGTAATCCCTTCTCCTCCATTCTCCTCTCGGGATCCTGGCACGCACGCACACGCGCCCGGCATGAATTTTAAGCCACCGGGTCCGGGGCGCGAACCGCGGTCGACCACGTGGGAGTCCAGCGACATAGCCATTACGCTAACTGCTGGTTCCCTATTTATTTATTTATTTTAAGTTGACCAGAGAGAGACACAGAGAGAGAAGAAAAGTGAGAAAGTAAGCTGCCAGTTCCAGGACTCTAATCATGCTCAGTCATGTGGGAGTCCAGCCACCTTAACCACCACACCATCTGCCAATCTGAAAAACACAACTTCTAATGTTTATTTTAAAAAGAGAAACAAAGAGATAGCAGGCAGTTAGGTGGAGTCAAGTCAGCAGTGATCTATTTTTAAAAGATTACTTAGGAAAAACCAAGCAATTCAACCTCAGTTTTACATTTTTTTTTCTTTTCTTTTTTTGCTATGACACATGTGCTCACCAGAGACAGAGAGAGGGGTAAAGTGAGAAAACACCCCAGGGGGGATAGCCATGCCACTATCCTTTCTTCACTCTCCCCTTGGGATTTTGGATTCACACGCTCATGCACCTCGCATGATCCTCAAGCTGCCGGGTCCAGACTGAACCGTGAAGCTGGCCATGTGGGATCCAGCACCTCAACATCCATGCTGCCTGCTGGCTCCTTAGTTCTACTTTTTATTGAGCCAAGTAAGGAGGAGAAAAAGGGAGAAGAGAGTCTCATTAGCAAGAAAGAGGAAAGGCCAAAGGGAGAGAACCTGATTACTTTGAATGGTTTCCCAACTCTGAAAAACTGCATCCAATATTCTGTGAAGAATGTTCCAGTACATTGCTGACCTAATCTGCAAAGAGTGTAGAGCTATAAAGAATAGAAGACGTGCCAGTAAACCGTGCCTGGGTAAGTACCTTCCCTCTTGTCAAGAAGTAGAAGGGAGATTTTCAGAATAAACACTAGTGACAAGGGTTGGATATATATATATTTGTTTTGAATTAATTATTTTTTGGAGAGGCTTTTGCTATAGGGCGCGTGCACTCGCCAGGAAGACAGAGACAGAGAGAGACAGAAAGTGAGAAATCACCCCCCTGGGGGGATGGCCACGCCGTAATCCCTTCTTCTCTATTCTCTTCTCAGGATCTTGGGCACGCACGCACACGTGTCCAGAGTGAGTTTAAGCCGCATGGTCCGGGACTCGAACTGCAGTTGACTACCTGGGAGTCCAGCGACACAGTCATTATGCTAACTGCTAGTCCCAAGGGGCTAGATATTTTTAAAAGTATATAAGCTATTAGTGATAAACAAGGCCTATACATTTACTTTTTTCTCAGAAAGAGGCATGGGATGGCCACGGCAGCCAGTGGTCTTGACATGCTGACCTGGGAGATGAAAGTCCCAAAAGTAGTACAGTACTTTGTGAGCAAGAATCTTCTTCAGCTATTTCAGGTCTTCAAGAAGTCTGTTGTCCATGGGACCAGCAGTTAGCGTAATGGCTATGTCTCTGGATTCCCATATAGTCCATCGCGGTTCAAGTCCCGGACCTGGTGGCTTAAACTTACGCCGGGTGCGTGCCCAAGATCCCGGGAGGAGAAGGGAGGAGAATGGAGGAGAAGGGATTGCGGCGTGGCCATCCCCCCCAGGGAGTGATTTCTCGCTTTCTGTCTCTCTGTCTCTGCCTGTCTGGTGAGCACACACGCCCTATAGCAAAAACCTCTCCAAAAAAAAAAAAAAATGTCTGTTGTCTAAATCACTGACCAGGACTTGGCTATACAGTACTCTCCTCTTACCCAAGGTCCTAGTTTCTGTGGTTTCAGGTTCCCTGCAGTCCAAAAATAAGGGAATCTAGTACAATAAGATATATTGAAACAGCTCACATTCACATTTTATTATAGTATATTCTTATAATTATTCTCTTTTATTATTTATTGTTTTTAATCTCTTCCTGTATCTAATTTATAAATTAAACTTCACCAAAGGTATGAATATATAAGAAAAGACATAATATAGATAAGGTTTAGTACTATCTGCAGTTTCAGGGATCCACTGAGGGTCTTGGAAAATAGTTTCTACAGGCGGGGGGGGGGGGGGTGTGCTACTGTAATGGCTATCCTTCACATTTTTCCATCTAAGAACTAGTTTGAATCTTGTATTGGTTTGATTTGGCTAGATGGTGATCACATATAGCACCTCATCCTTAGTGAATCCTCTTGGGGAAGTCAGTCTTTATTTTCCTCAATACCAGATACGCATGTCTTGCCATACACCTCAGTGGTGATGATGAAGGCTATTTTCTGCTGCCTACTGATGTTGTTGCTAAATATTTACCAAACATGCTGAAAATTACTGGAGATTATTAGAGATAGGATGTAGCATGTAGGCCTGTGGGAGAGGTGCTGGAATTTTTTTTTTTTTTTTGAGAGATTTTTGCTATTGGGTATGGGCGCTTGCCAGAGAGACAGAGAGAAATGGAGATAGAGAAAGTGAGAAATCAACCCCAAGGGGTATGGCCACAATGCAGTCCCTTCTCCTCCATTTTCACCTCAAGATTTTGGGGACCAGCAGTTAGCGTAATGGCTATGTCGCTGGACTCCCACGTAGTCGACCGTGGTTCATGTCCCAGACCTTCCTCAAAGGAGGGAGGCATAGCGGAGACACTGGGATCACTGCAGCAGGATCCTGCAGTCGGGAGGAAGGACTGGACTCAACTCTCCCTCCAACAGGGGCAAGTGAGGATTCACAGCCAAGAGCAGGGCGTGGCCAGTAGGTGGAAATTACCAAGAGGGACAGCCCGGATAATGGGGTTTCTGACTAAAGTGACTTACTAGGATTCCTACTTAAGGAAGGCCAGAGTGATAACTTACTGTGGGTGGTCAGATATCAACGACAAGAGAATTTTCTCTAACCTGACTTGAATTTCTTGCTTGAACTGAATTCTACAAGAACAAAGAGAGAAACCCAAGTTCCAGCCTAGTCGAGCATAGGACTCAGAGAAATGTGATCGAAGGAGTCTTTACCAAAAACAAGAAATAAATTAGTGATTTCTCACTGGGAACAGGATACATTACAATCACTTGGGAGTAGTGGTTTTCAAAATACACATGTCAGAGCCCCTGCTCCCCAAGGTTTTTTTTTTTTTTTTTAATTAATTAAAAACTTAAAAAATTTGCTGTAGGGTACATGTGCTTGGTGGAGAGAGATAAGGATAGAAAGGATAAGGACAGAGAGAGAGAGAGAGAAGGTGAGAAAGCGCATGCTGGGAGGGAGATGGCCACGCCACAATCCCTTCTTCTCCATTCTCCTCTTGGAATTTTAGTCATACACACACACACCTGCCTGCCATGTTTATCAAGCCACCCAGTCTGGGACTTGAAATGCTCAGTTGGCTATATGGGATTTAAGTGCCTTAACCGTCATGTCACTTGGCAGGCCCCCAAAGAGAGAAGCTTTGGGTTGGAGTTTGGTTGCATCATCTTATCCTACATGAGTTGAGAACCACTGGTCTAGAATCCCTCTCCTCTGGACCTTCAGGCCACATCTAATGTCTTAGATGTTTTCTCTGACTTTGTTTCTTTCTTTGAGTTCGTTCTGACTGCCTCTCACTATAAACCCGTAGATTAGCGGTCTCGTATGGCTTTGTTTAATCCTAGGAAGTCAGTGTGGAGGAGGACCTAAGAAGTAAAATATTGTCAATAGCAAAAAAAAAAAAAAAAAAAAAAAGAAAAAAAAGAAAAAAGACAATTTCACATGATTTTGATTTTCATTTTCAGGTTCTCCTGAAAAGTTTTAAGATTTGGCAAATCTGAGCTACCCTCAGCCTGCATTAACCATTAGGAGAATAGGTGCTGCCCCCTTTAGAGCAGGCCTGTACTTCCAGCCATCTGTGTACTTACTTAAATTTCCAGCCAAGGTCCCTTGGATGGCTGAGTGGGCTTCCCCTATTATATATAGACAGATGAATCCAGCTCTAGGAAAGGTAGCAGGAACGTAGAAAATCCTACAGCCATGTTCTTCAAGGGGTGCTTTTAGGTAACTGGGGTATTAGGTTGAAGGAAAAACATGGGGCATGGTTCTTTATGTTCTTGGAACATTGTCTTGTGAAAGAAGATAAGACTTCTTTGGACCATGATAAAAATATAGAACTACAGAGCAGAAACTTCTGGAAGACAGATCTGGACTCTGTATCCCAACTAATTTTTAATAAGCAAAACAGTCTAAAGAGAAAAGGGTGTCTTTAGAGAAATTGAGTTCTCAGTCACGGGTATATGTCAGGCTAAAGTTCTAACAACTCTATGGGGATAAGGAAGGCTTAGCATAGGCATGAATGTGGGAAGTCTATTTAATAGAATAGAGTTTTAATAGAATAGTAGTAGTTAGTCTTGGAGTTTGGTGTGGAACCTGATAGCATTTGACCCGGGGTCTTGGTGTCTGGAACCAAGGGACAGTTACCAAAAATTGTTTCTGTTGTTTTTCATTTGCCAGGGGATGCATGTGCTCACCAGAGAGACAGGGAGACAGAAAGAGAAGAGGCAAAGAGGGAGAAAGCCCCCCAGTGGGGTGTGATCATGCTGCAGTCCCTCCTCCTTTATTTCTCCATCCTGTTGGGATTTAGAGTATGCATGCACAATGCCTGGCATGTTTATCAAGCTGGCTGGGGCCAGAATTTGAACCACAGTCAGCCATGTGGAGCCTGGCTTCTTTAACCACTAAGCCATGGGCCACTCTCCCCAAAACCTATTTTTTAATGAAATGTTGAGTCATAACTGAAAGGTCAGTTTCAGTTCAGATTGCCAATCCAAAGAAAGCTATACGGAGTTAAACAAGGTGAAGATAGGAGCTAGCAGGTGGCATGGTGTTTACGGTGCTAGACTCCCACATGGCCAACCACAGTTTGAGTCCCAGATCCAGTGGCTTGAAAATCATGGCAAGCACATATGTATGTGTGCCCAAAATCCTGAGAAGAGAATGGAGGATAAGGGATTGTGGCATGGTCATCCCCCTGGGGGGTGACTTCTCACTTTCCCTCTATCTGTCTCTCTCTCCTTCTCTGGCAAGCACATATATCCTATTGGGGGGGGGGGGGAATCCTGAAAAAAAGAATAGGGTGGGACTAGGGAGAGCAGTGTGGAGATTAGTTTTTGAGCTTGGAAGGAGGACAAGGAAAAAGTGGAGTAATGTTAGCAAGTTCAAAACAGGCCCTCATGCACAGTTGGGCCAGGAGTGCTAAAGAACCAGCCAGTACTGGAGTGGAATGTGGGGGATACCCTGTCTACACAGAAGGGTAGACAAGAGGATGTGTTACTCTGGAATTAGATGACTGAGTTCTGAATCCACTACTTAGTCTCTCTGTGCTTCAGTACTTTTACCTGTAAAAAGAGGAGATGGATACCACATCACAAGATAGAATTGTAAGGATTAAGTCAAATAACGCATGTAAATTCTTAGAAAAGTGTGTAGAACAATATTAATAATTGCATAATATACAATTATTTAAATCCGTCATGATATATTGAAGCAATTTTATCTCTTATACAACATTTAAGTTACTCCAATTCTGATTGCCATTGCAAGCTTGATTTTTTAATATATGACAAAAATTGCTTGAAAATCATATCCACAAATAGCTATAAGAACATATTAGTAATATATTTCCAGATTTAAGGTGCTAGCTAATTCAGAACTTCCTTGCTCTGTATGGGCTAGTGATCTAGCTCTCTGATGCCAATGCATTGGCTTAGCATATTATCTAGAAACTAAGAATACTTTGTACTTTGCCAGCATAAAATCTTCAATTTGCAAAACCATTATTTTATAAAAAGAAAACTATTAAATTATTTTCTAAAAATAGATGGCATACAAGTCTTCAGTAGCTTTTATAACTGGTTTCAAAACCTAATGATAAAGTGATGATTAAAAGGATGCAGGGGGCTGGCAGGTGGCATGGTGGTTCAGGGCACTGGACTCCTAAATGGCTGATCATGGGTTAAGTCCTACTTTCTCTATCTCACTCTCACTCTGTCCCTCTCTGGTTAAGTTAAGATAAATAAACAAATAAATAATCCTAAAATAAAATAATTCTATTTAAAAAAAAAGGATGCAGGTTAATTTACAGATTACTGCATCTAACAACAGCAGAGTGTACCTTTTTTCAAGTTGCACACAAAACATTCACCAAGCTAGATCACATACTGGGGCCATACAAAGTCTCAATTAATTTATTTTAAATTTTTTTAGAATTATTTAATTTAATTTTTATTATTATTTAATTCACTAGAGAGAGACAGACAGGAGGGAAAATGAGAAAGCAGGTCACAAGGTCCGGGACTCACACTGTGGTCAGTCATGTGGAAATCTAGCATTTTAATGCCCATACCACCTGCTGGCCACCACATCTCAATAAATTTAAAAATATTCATGTCACAAAAATTCTATTCTCTTATCACAGTAGAATTAAATTATAAGTCAATAACCGAAAATCTGCAAAAATCGTTCAAATATTTGGTTGGTATCAACACACTTCTCAATAATCCAAAGTTAAAGACATCAAAAAGGACATGAGAAAGCATTTTGAATTGATTGAGAACAAAAACACAACATTCAAAATTTATAGGATGCCTATAAGGCAATGCTTGTAATTCATAGCACTAAATAACTATGTGAGAAAAGAAGAGAAGTCTCAAATCAACATAAAGAATCAAAGAATTGCCATAACAATTTTAAAAAAGAACAACAGTGGAGAACTAACACTATCTGATTTCAAGACTTATAAAGCCACAGTGATCAAAACTGTCGTATGACATTGTCTTAGTTCATAAGTGTTACTTATAACAGGCTACCTGAGACTGAATGACTTATTAAAGAAAAAAAAAGGTTTATTTGGTATAATTCTGGTGGCTAGAAAGTCCAAGAGTATGGTATTGGCGTTTAGCTGGCCGCTGTGTTACATCACAACATGGTAGAGAAGCAGAAAAGAAAGTAGGCGTATGCAAAGAAAGAGTGGCCTGCAAGGAACTGACTGACTTTATATCAACCCGACGTCATGGGAACTAATTCATGAGAATCCATTCCCTACCAGGAGCAGCATTACTCTATTCATGGGAGATCTGCTTCCATGTCCCCAAACCTATTAGGCCCTTTCTCCCATCCTGCCACACCCAGTGTCAAGTTACAGCCTAAGTTTTGGTGGGGGCACTCAACCATACCAAATCCAAAATTGTAATCCATAAAATAAAAAATGGATAAATCAGGCTTCATCAAAATTTTAAACTTTTGCTCCTTGAAAGATATCACTAACAAAATGGAGAGGGGCAGTCAGTGACATAGGGGTTGGGGCAGTTGGATCTCACTGTGCAATTCGAGTCTCAGACCCAGAAGCTTAGGAAATACAGCAAGCATGTGTGCACATATGCCCAAAATCCTGAGAGGAGAATGGAGGAAAAGGGATCGTGGCATGGCCATCCCCCTTAAAGTGTGCTTTCTTTCTTTCTTAGAGAGGTTTTTTGCTATAGGGTATGTGCACTCAGAGAGACGGAGAGACAGAAAGCAAGAAATCACCCCCCGGGGGGATAACCATGCCACAATCCCTTCTTTCCCTGTCTCCTCTTGGGATTTTGGGCACGCACACACTTGTGCCTGGTTTGAGTTTTAAGCCACTGGGTCTGGGACTTGAACCAGGGTCAACTAAGTCCAGTGACATAAGCTTTACACCATATGCTGGTTGTAGAGGTGTGTTTTCTTACTTTCCCTCTCTTTCTGTCTCTTTTTCCCATAAACACACCCCACAGCAAATAAAAATAAAAGAAAAAAATAATCCGCAAGTTGGAAGAAAATATTGGTATATAATATTCCTGATATGTATCCAGAATATGCATGAAGCACTCTCAAAATTAAATAATAAGAAAACATCTATTTGGAGCTAGCTGGTGGCATAGTGGTTAAGGTTAAGGCAACTGGACCAACATGGCTGACTCTGCAGTTCGAGTCCCAGACCCCGCAGCTTGAGAAACAGGCCAGGCACATATGTGTGCATGCCCAAAACCCTAAGAGGAGAATAGAGGACTTCGAACTGTGGTATGGTCATCCTCCTACGGGGTGCTTCTCATTTTCTCTTTCTATCTCTCTGGTGAGCACAAGTACCCTGGAGGAAAAAACAAACAAACAAACATACAAACAAAACAAAACAAACTGAAGACAACAACTGAATAAAAAATGGATTTGAACAGACTCTTTACCAAAGAAGACAGTCAAATGACTAATAAGCACACGCTCAACATCGTTAGACATAATGAAAACGTTCATGTAAATCACAATGAGATACCACTACACATCTATTAAAATGGGTATAATTCAAAGACTTACCATATTAGGTGTTGGTGAGGATATAGAGGAACTGGAACTCTCATAGACTGTAGATGTGAATGTAATAAATTGTATAAGCACTTTGGCAGGTTTTTTTTTTTTTTTTTTTTTTTTTTTCTTTTGGGAGAGGTTTTTGCTATAGGGCATGTGCACTCTCCAGAAAGACAGAGAGAGACAGAGAGACAGAAAGCTAGGAACCAGCAGTTAGCGTATTGGCTATGTCACTGGACTCCCATGTAGTTGACTGTAGTTTGAGTCCTGGACCCCGAGGCTTAAACTCATGCCGGGCGTGTGTGCGTGCGTGCCCAAGATCCCGAGAGGAGAATGGAGGAGAAGGGATTGCAGTGTGGCTATCCCTCCTGGGGGGTGATTTCTCACTTTATGTCTCTCTCTCTCTCTCTCTCTCTGTCTTTCTGGTGAGTGCATGTGCCCTATAGCAAAAACTTCTCCCCCCCACAAAAAAAAAAAAAAAAAAAAGAAAGAAAGAAAAGAAAAGAAAGCGAGAAATCACTCCCTGGGAGGATGGCCATGATGCAATCCCTTCTCCTCCATTCTCCTCTTGGGATCTTGGGCACGCATGCACAGAATGGAGAAATGGAGGAGAAAGAATTGCAGTAAGCCCATGCCCCATTTGGGAGATGCTTTCTCCCTCTTCCTTTCTCTCTCTATCTCTAGTGAATGCACATGCACTCAGGCAAATTTTTTTAAAAAGTGAACTAATCTGGGACCAGCAGTTAGCGTAATGGCTATGTCGCTGGACTCCCACGTAGTCGACCGCGGTTCGAGTCCCGGACCCGGCGGCTTAAACTCACGCCGGGCGCGTGTGCGTGCGTGCCCAAGATCCCGAGAGGAGAATGGAGGAGAAGGGATTGCGGCGTGGCCATCCCCCCTGGGGGGTGATTTCCTGCTTTCTATCTCTCTGTCTCTCTCTGTCTGTCTGGCGAGCGCACGCGCCCTATAGCAAGAAACCTCTCCAAAAAAAAAAAAAAAAAAAAAAAAAAAAAAAAGTGAACTAATCCATTATGACAGAGAGCAGATAAATAGTTACTTCAGAATAGAAAGAGAAGTAAATGGAAGGATTACAAAAACCTGTAGGGGAACTTTAAATTCCTTGAGTAGAATTTAAGATTAAATTTATTTAAGACTGATTAACAGGAGAAAAGCACACAAGTACTATTTAATATGTTCACAGACTTGTCAAAAAGAAAATGAAGACCAAAGCAGCCATTAGGCCCCAAAACTTACATACACTTTTACACAAAGAACAATAAATTGTGGGGATGTGACAAGACAAAGAGGTTTGAGCTAGGAGCAGTAACTTGTGGGACAGTAACTAAGAAGTATACAGAGAAACTAATGGAAGATGAGTTATGCTAGTAGATGTTTTGTATAGGTCCATTTTTACTCCTGGTCCCTGTGATAAGAAGGTTCTCTGCATATACAGGGATGGCTCTTTTGTCATGGAAAACTGTATGACCTGCTTAATTGTATCTCTCTGCTCAGGGGTCAGAGAGCCCCTCCTGTATTTGCTGTATTTCAAGTGCCTTCAGCTCAAAACAGTCAATAGGTCAAAACAGCATAGTTTGGGATGGCGTGTTCTGAATGTATTTGGATGTAAGAAGAAACTTTTGGGGGTGATGGATATGGTCATCATCTTGAGTATGGTGATGGTCTCATGGGAATATCAAATTTATCAAATCATACATTTCAAATACATGCAGTTGATTACATGCCAATTATGCCTCAAAGTTGTTTAGAAAAAGAATCAGCTAAGGCATGTCTCGCTTGAGTTCTGTGCTCAGATTTCACATATGTCTGCTCTTTAGGCTGTCAAACATTTTGGTTAATTGTTTATTGCATGGCACACCATAATCATTGAGTTTTTCTCATGGAAACATCTTTGGGTGGCTAAATATAGCCTCCCGACCATGTTTGCGCTCTCACTCAGGACTGAGCCCACTTGTATCAAGGCTTCTGAATTCTTTCTCCAGGCAATGTCAGAAAGAACAGGGCATCACAAGATTCTGAACGTCCTAGGGAAGAAACCATTTGTCTTTCAACTTCCTGTTCCTCGAAGTATCTTACATAGGACTCAATAAGTGTCAAGTATGTATCTGTATGATGAAATGGATTGAGTGGAATCATAGTATTCTTAACCATGGCTATTGTATTTACTAATGGGTTTATTTGGCCCAGAATTTATAGAAGACAGGTTAACAGGAGAAAAGCATACAAATACTATTTAATATGTTCACAGAATCATCAAAAAGAAACCGAAGACCAAAGCAGCCATTAGGCCCCAAAACTTATGTACATTTTTACACAAAGAACAATAAATTGTGGGGATGTGATAAGACAAAAATTTGGTCTAGGAGCAGTAACTCGTGGGACAGTAATTAGGAAATATAGGGGGGAAACTAATGGAAGATAAGAGTTTTCTTACTTAGATAATTTTTTCTTTTCTGTTAGAACTGAGGTGGAGTCAGGGAAAGTGCCATGTATTAAATATGTAATAGATTCTTTACATTCAAAGTAAGATTGACCTAGAATTTTATAGGAAGACTGTAACTTATGTAATTTTACTTTTGGATCCAAGGTCCACAATGCCCTGACATGTAAATTATCTACTCAAATTCCTGACCTTGTACAAGTCTCTGACAATATTGAAATGCTTGGCAAGCAAGAGTGACCACCTAGAATCTTGACCTGTAGTCTGTATTTCACTTTTTTACACTGCAGACTCTGAACTTTTATATATATATATAAACCTCTAGTTAGGTAGTTGTCAAGATCTTCTTTTATCCATCCTTATTTATTTTATTATTTTTTTAAGATAGATTTTAGCTATAGGGTGTGTGCACTTGCCGGAGAGACAGAGGCAGACAGAGAGACAAAAAGTGAGAAATCACCCCCCAGGGTAGATGACCATTGTGCAATCCCTTCTCCTTCATTCTCCTCTTGGGATCTTGGGCATACATGCACATATCTCCATTGTGGGTTTTTTAAGTTGCCAGGTATGGGACTCAAACTGTGGTCGACTACGTGGAAGTCCAGTGACATAATCACTACATCATCTGCTGGTCCCTCATCCATCCTTATAATCTGCTCTACTGCTCCCTATATGACCACCATATGCTTCATGACTTGATGTCTACCAATAGGTCTTTCCAAAACAAACAAAACTAAATTGAAGGTGGCCTAGGCTGAAAGTACCTTCTCAGTGGATCTCTACCCTGGCTGTGCGTTAGGACCACCTGCAGAAGCATTTAAACTATGAGGGGCCCCATTATAGACCAATTAAACCAAAATTCCTAGGGGTGACCTCTAGGCATCAGGTTGTTTAGTGTTTGTTTGTTTGTATAAAGATCCCCAGGTCATTCTTGCATCAGTACAGTCAGTAGAGAGATGATACGTCGGTGGTTCTTATATGGAAAGTCAGTGCTTTCTCAACACGTCTGTAAAAAACCTAACTGACTGCTCTTGTTTACCTTCTATAATTAAAGTTTCCTGAAAGGCCACATACTCTCATTGGTTATATATAGGTCATGGCTTTTAAGGGATTTACCCTGTAATTAAGAATAAAATAAACTTAATTTCTGTAGGAAATTACATTGTACTATATAATAAATTATACTTTTCATTGGGAAATTATGAAATAAGATTTTGGCATTGGCTAGAATAATAATGTCTAATTCTTAAATTACATAACTAGAAGATAATTAGCTGATAGGTAATAATTTGGCTAATTGCAGTGATTAAATGATTGCTTCCATAATGTAAATTACTTTCCACCATGTCAGTGATCTAAAATATTTTCTAAACATGTTGTGGTTTTATGAGTAACTGGCCTATGTTTGGTTGATGGACTCCCTGTGGCCAATTGTCAGCTGCACAAGACCCAGTGATCCAGAGCTGCAAGGGTCTCCGCTAAGCAGATCGGTGTCCCAAGTATAGCTTCAGACGGGGCAGAGAAAGAGGACTGTGAGGAGGCTTGGGACTCATTGTGATGGTGCTAGATATCATCTTTGTTTCCAAAAATTCTGAGTCTCTGTTTCTTTATCTGTGGAGAGGAGGATAATAAAACCACTTCACAGGATTGGTGCTATGATGTACACAGTAATAAAACTACTAGCATAATATCTGGCATACAAGAAAGGCTCAGGCAATTATTATTTTAAAAATAATTTTCTTTGCACCCAAACTTGTTTTTCTTTTTCTTTTTTAAATAAAATTTTTAATAATTTTATTTATTTACATTCATTCACTGTACATCAATACAGTATACAAAATGAGATTTTCCATCCAGAATGCATTGTATATTGACTCAAATCAAAGCAGCAAAGAAAATCAGTAATGTTTTAGTCTAAAGTCAAAAAATTCTATTTCACTAGTTCAGTCTCATGTATTTCATCTCTCTTCTATTGAATTTGCAGTGTTACTGTGGTCTGTTCTTTCCATTTAAACTCTGGAAGTTAACATTCAACTCCCGACTTGTCCCTACCATTAGGCTGGCCATTCTCTTGGTTGTTTTTTGTACTCTTATTTCTGTGTGTCTGACTTTAGTTTTCCTGTAAAACACTCCCTTTGGCACTTCTTGGAGAGCAGGTCTGGTGTTGGTAAATTCTTTCAGATTTTGCTTATCTGAGAATGTTTTTGTCTTTTTTTTTTCCCCATATGAAAGATAAACTTGCTGGGTATAGTATTCTTCCTTGAAATCACATTGTTTCCAATGAGAGACCTGACATTAGCCTGATGGGATATCCTTTGAAAGTAACTTGATGTTTCTCTCTTGCCAAATGTAGTATATTGTCTCTGTCTGTGGGTTTAATCAATCTGGCTATGATGTACCTTGGGGAAGATCTTCTTGGGTTGATTCTATGTGGGGTCCTTTGCATTTCTTGGATTTGGATGTTTGGGGGCCTCTCTAGGTTTGGAAAATTTTCTTCCAGGATTTCATGGAATAGATTAACAATGCCTTTATTAGTTTCTTCACTTTCTGGGATACCGATAATCTGAATGTTTGGGCGTTTAATTGTATCTAGTATTACTCATATGTTATTCTTATTTTGGGGGTTATTTTCTTAGTCTTCTTGGTGAAATTTTCTAGGTCAGAGGTTTTATCTTCTACATCTGAGATTTGGTCTTCTGCATGATCTAATCTTATTTGAATACTTTCAAGGTAGGTTTTGATTTTCTGTATTACAGCCTTCATCTCTAACAATTCTGTTTGATTCTTTTTTATGATGTGTATCTCCTCTTTCAGATCGTGCAAGAACTTCCTGATCTCCTGGAACTCATTGTCTCTTTTTTCCTTCATTTTCTGGAGTATGTTGTCACTATGAATATTTTAAATTCTTTATCTGAAATTTCCATGAGTTTTCTTGTTTTGTTTGTGGAGGGAGAGGAGTTATTCTTTTCTCTTAGAGGAGAGATATTTTCTTGGTTTCCCATATTTCTTGTGTCTCTGTGGTGGTTTCTGGTCATCTAATGGATTGTACATTTTTGCCTAGTTTTTGGAGTTAAACCTGAGCATTCAGTGGCATGCAGGAGGAGATGACATGCAATCTCTATACAGTACCATTTTTCTCCCTTTACATAGCTGATTCAATGGAAATTGAGGATTATTCTGACCCTAAAAGTATTCAGATATTTGGCTACTGAGCACCTAGACCTGTCTAGAAAATCAGCGTGTGGAGGCTGAGCAGAAAAGTAAGAACAGTTAAAAGAAAAGGAAAAGAAAAAAAAAAGAGAACAAACAAGAGAAAATTTTAAAAAGAAAAGAAATTTTTAAGCAAAAAATAAAAAACACACAAAAGGGCCCTCTAGAACTCAGATATAGAAGACGAATGATTGGCTTGTCCTATGGGGGCAGGGCAAAAGTAAGAATTAGCAAGACAAAAGAGCAGTGGAGAGCTAAGAAGTTTAAAAAGTAATAAAAAAAATTAAAAAAAATATATATATAGAAATGGAGAGACAGAGAGAATAAAGAGGGTACTCTAACCTGGTTCTTGGCTAGATCCGTGGGGCAAGAGTGTGAGGTCTGGCAGAAGGTCTTTGGTGGTCTTAATCTGCAACAGAACTTTCTTCTACTGCTCCTGGCCTTCTATCAGGAGACACAGGGGCACCACAGAGTTGGCTAGGTCATTGGATTCTGGATGATAGTTCCTGATGCTGATGGAAAAGTGGAAGACAGGTAGGAGTGAAGTGAGTTTCTTAGTATGGATTCCTTATTCATTGAAGAAGGTTTGAGAACTGGGGCAAGCCTAAGTTTGTAAGGATAGGTTGTCCTTGCACTTGGCATTGAGGGAGAGTCCCAGCTCCACAGAGCCAGCTTTACAGGTCTAGATAAGTGATGCCAGCAAGGTTAACAGTGGAATTCAAGTCAGTTTAACAATCCTACCTAGAATTGAAGTCTATTTCCTGCTGGCTGTGTTTTTCTTTTCCTTTTTAAATGTTTTTACTTATTTGCTGAATGTTTAAGTTCCCAGAGGAGATGTACACTCACCAGAGAGAAACAGAAAGACAGAGAGAGAGAGGGAGAGGGAGAAAGCATCCCCAGTGGGACATAGTCACACCGCAATCCCATCTCCATTTCTGCATCACGTTGATATTTTAGGCACGCATGCACACACACACACCTAGCATGTTTTTTTGAAATATGGGGAGCAGGAATTCAAACCTTGATTGGTCATGAGGGATCTGGCTCCCTTACTGCTAGGCTACAGGGGCAACCTTTCTCTTTTTCTTTCTTTCTCTTTCTTTCTCTTTCTTTCTCTTTCTTTCTTTCTCTCTCTCTCTCTCTCTTTCTTTCTCTCTCTCTCTCTCTTTCTTTCTTTCTTTCTTTTTCTTTTTTTTTTACTTTCTAATTTTCTTTTTCTTTGACATTACATATACTTATTGAAGTTGAGCTAGATGCTCTGTATCTGAGCAGAGAAGTGGGAGGTAACTTACTATTAAACCACAGGATTTAGTGCAAGAAAGGCTCATCTAGATTTGTGCTTTTAAAAATGTCTTTCTTATGGGAACCAGCAGTTAGCGTAATGGCTATGTCACTGGACTCCCACGTAGTCGACCGCGGTTCGCGTCCTGGACCCGGTGGCTTAAAACTCACGCCGGGTGCGTGTGCGTGCATGCCCAAGATCCCGAGAGGAGAATGGAGGAGAAGGGATTGCGGCGTGACCATCCCACTGGGGGGTGATTTCTCGCTTTCTGTCTCTTGTATCTCTCTGTCTGTCTGGCGAGCGCACGCACCCTATAGTGAAAACCTCTAAAAAAAAAAGTCTTTCTTGGGGACCAGCAGTTGGCTTAATGGCTATGTCGCTGGACTTCCATGTAGTGGACCGCGGTTCGAGTCCCGGACCCAATGGCTTAGACTCACGCTGGGTGTGTGTGCATGCGTGCCCAAGATCCCAAGGGAAGCATGGAGGAAAAGGGATTGCAGAGTGGCCAGCCCCCCTGGGGGGTGATTTTTCACTTTCTGTCTCTCTGTCTCTCTCTGTCTTTCTGGTGAGCTCACATGTCCTATAACAAAAATCTCTTCAAAATAAACAAAAAAGAAAAAAGAAAAAAAAGTCTTTCTCTTCTCTGAGTTCCACAGAAGTGACTCAGAAGTTAACACAGTAGATGCAAGGAACATGGTATCAAACATACCACCGCCCTTCTCCTCCTTTACATTAAGATATTCCACTTTAACCTGTTTCACATGTTGGAATTTTGAAATAAAATTCCATTTGCAAATAAGGATTATAGTCCAAAAAGGGAAAACCTGAGAGTTAGTTAACTCTTCCATTGCATAAATGGAGTTTAAAGTGATAAAGCGATTCGCTTGAAGTTATATATTTTAAAAACAGCAGAACAGAAGAACAAGGCCTATTTTTAGTAATAATTTTTTCTGATTTTCAGCCCAGGGACATAGTCCCTTAAATCTTGTTGCATCTCAAAAGGTGAGGAAAGGCAGGCAGAATCCATGACATACTTTCTAGGCCACAGCTCTGAACACACTGTAAGAGAAATCTTTAAGTGACGTGAAAGGGAAGCAGCAAAATGTCAGCATCTTAACAGTAGAGCTATCACCATGAAGGAACTATATAAAAAGGGGGCACCGAAAAGGCACATTCTCTTTCCATTTCCCTATTATAGTGGAAGCTTCCATTGTATTGTCAATTCAGCAACATGACTTGGGATAAGGCACCTTGGAAACCATACAAAGACTTGCATGTCATTATTAGAAGTGGGTGAAGGATCCTGTGACACATGTTTCATGGCAAGTCCTCAGGAAAAGGTTAGAAAGAAACTGAGTGGATATATTTCTCATTATTGAAAGTCAGAACTCCTTATATATGTATCAGCCTTGTCTGGTACTCAGTTGTAGCAATCGATACCTGCTAAAGGATGTACCTCATTCAAAGGTATTTAATGGAATCCAGCAGTTCCCATCAGCCATACAGCATGCCCTCCTTTTTTCCTTTATCTGTCTGTGACCCTGGACTTTAGTTATAGCTGCCATGGTTGTCTCACCTCAAGATCTGACACAATTCTGCTACAGGGATTGATCTCCTGTTCCTCTGTTAGTCTGTGTAAGGTCTCTCTTACTTGAGCATCCTCCAAATAATTTCAACCACTCCCATAAACCTACCACCAATGAACATAGAACTAGGTTAAACAGACTCTTTGGCACTATCCATTCCCACTTTAAAGCAGATGATTATTAATAAGTTTCTTCTATCTAAAAATGCCAGTACTGTGAAGGAGGAGGGATTCCATATATTTGTAGTACAGGTGAACTACATGAGTATTGAATGAAAGGAACAGGGCCAAACATCTGCCCAAGTGGAAAGAAAAGCAATCAAAGAAATAAAACTCAGCCATTGAAAAATCTTGAGTGATCAGGACTGATAAAATGCTCTCGTTCTCCAATTCATTCTGGCTGGGCAGGTACAGCCACAGAGTCGCTCCTCGGACAAGATTGCGGGTAGAAGCCAGACAACATGGTGAGTATCCTCTTTAATGCCACATTGCTTTTGGGAAGTTTTTATATGACTACTGCTAAACCTTCATTTAGATTTTTCTTCCTTAATTCAATGCCATTTAACATTATTCTAATTGAGAACGTGAGAGTTTTTTTGTTTGTTTGTTTTTATTCTTTGCTTTTAAAGGGATAAAATACAGCAAAAAGGCAATTGTGCTGTTATACAAAAGCATTCAGTATAATGTGGTTTGGGCTGTTTTATCATTACGACTTAACTGAATTGACCTTGGTTATGAGACCAGTGGAATAGAGATGCAGCCCCCTGATTTAACAAGGGGAGAGAAACATCATTAAAACCTAAACTTTATACACATACCATCTAAGTACCTCTCTGTAATTAAATATAATTGCACTTTTCCAGCAAACAATTCATGGAGAATTAAAATGAAAAGAAATAAAGGCTTGGGAAAATTGCACCAAAGGGATGGAAATACGAAATTAATTCTCTTGATATAAAAAAATCTGTTTCTTATAAAGCATTGGAGATCTGTTGAAATTCAGAATTATGTACATTTCTTTAGGAATGTTCTTGCTGTTGGTGGAAGAACATCATGTGAAGAGGTATCCTTCGGCCAATGTGTCACGTAATCCAGAGTTAGAAGAGGTCCAACGAGCCCATCTGGCCTCATCCTTTGGATCCAATCAAGTGACTGCCTCAACTACTTGAAATAAATATTTCCTGCCTACTTTATGAGCTGATCCCCCCACCCTTTAACCTAAAAACAGGCCAACAACAAAACAAGAAGCAGACATGTTTTTCTCTCTGAGTCTTAAAATTTCTTTAAAGAAAATCTTATCACTTCTTGATGTTTTGGCTAAGAGCAAGTGTAGTAAAGAGAAGTTTATTTCGAATATTATATATTTCAGACAGAATTCTAGGTCTGCTTTGTTCTATTCCACATACTAACGCCAAGAAAAGGATTAGGCTATCAGCAATTTACTAAGATGTTCCCAATATTAATGTAGCTTTTTCTAGATATATATTTTCCTCTCTCTCTCTATATATATATATTTATACATATATAGAGAAAAATATGCATGCATATATATGTGTATATATAAACTTTAATGGGGATGAGTCAGAACTGAAAGCATTAAAAAATGAAACTTACAGGAGGAAATCTTGGTGGTGCTCATTTAACCTCCATTGGGAGGAAAGGAAGTCTCAGTCCCCAGACCTGAAGTATTCAAACAGCATTGGGTAGTTCGCATTAATTTTGAGATCAGTGTATCAGGATGACTTGACTTAGTCACTAACCTTGAAACTCAGGCCAACTGGGTAGTCTCACTGGCCATATGGCTTCTAGCATTGCAGTTTAGTTTGCTACTAATTGTATCACTAGGCTGGGACAAGAGTCCTAGATTCTATACATTTTTCTTAAAGCAATTATTGATTTAATTTTATTTATTATTAGTATTATTATTTTAATGTAATCAGAGAGAGACAAAGAGAAAGAGAAATGGAAAGTGAAAAAGCAAACCACTAGGTTCGGGACTTGAACTGTGGTTGGCCATGTGGAATATAGCACTTTAACCACCATGCCACCTGCCAGTTCCTATACATTTTTTTAAAAAAGATTTTACAATTTTAATTAGAAAGTTTTCCACGTTTTAATTTTTATTCTAAATCTCACTGATATGGGCAGGGGAGGGTGTTAGTTGGGGAAATATTTGCCACTAATGAGGTGGATTAGCTGAGACTTTCCAAAAGGAGCAGATTCAATTCCCTGACAAACAGGTGCTGACTTACCTCTGCACTTAGTCTTTTCACCAAGAATCTTGCTGTCTGTTTGGACATATGGTCACATTTTGATGATTTTTTTTAGCTTTTACTTATTTACTTTTTTTTATAGCCTGTCAAAGTTAACTCTCTCTAGGGAATATTGGTGGTGTGTTCAATGAAGAACTAGAGAATGGCTCTAGAGATAGACATGTTTAATTAAATTAAAAATTCTCCACCACATGCCTATATAAAAGGGAACCTGGTTGTGCAGGCTGTTGCTGAAACAAATTTGAGACAAATTTAAATCCATTTCTATTCAGAACTCTTTTATAGTTATTTACTTTCCACTTACTCTACTGAGGTTGATGTCGGGGAAGATGGAAAGGGAAAGCCAAGAAAGGAACAAAAAGAAAAAGAATAAAAGACTATACAAGTCAGGATGATGATATAGTCATGTATCTGCACTATGTAAAACTATAGATGTTGAGAAATGGCCAATGAACTGACAAATAAATCAATTTGCCTTTTCAACATCTAATAATTATGTAGTCTTAGTATGGTTTTTGTTTGCTTGTTTGTTGATGGATAACCATGATAGATTTCTTGAGCAAGCCATGCTTGTAATCAAGAATAAATCCTTCCCATCCATACTGTATTCTTCGAAAGGCGAGTCACTCAAGTCTGTTGAATGTTAGGGTGTGCTGCCCGGATGCCAAGGTTGGCAGGAGACTCTGATTTCCCCTGCTGTTCAGGAGGTTGGGTGCTGCTTATGGCTCACAGCCGAGTTCCTCCTCAGCAAATGCCCACCTCCCATGACTGGCTCAGGGTTCTCCAGCAGACAGGTTAGTTACAAGCCACTGTTGTAACTGTGTTGTAATTCTCTCCTTCCCCCAGTTGGCTGTCTCTTACTCCCTTACAGGTGTTACTTCCCAATAAATCTTGGACATGCTTATGGCCACCTGACAGTCTAGCGGGGAAGCCCAACCCAAGATAGCAGCAAAGCTACATTTTATTCACTAATATTTCAGTTAAAATTTTTGCATATGCATTTAAAAATGACATGGATCTATCCTGTTCTTTTAGTGACATATCAGGTTGTGGAATTAAAATGAATCTGGCTTCATGAAATGAATTGAGGGAATTTTTTATTTGTCTTTTTCCCCATAGCCTGGAAATGTTTAAATAACATTGGAATCATCTGTTCTTTCCAGATTAAACCCATCTGGTCTTTGTGACTTTTTCCATGGTAAATTCTTAATCACCAACACAACATCTTCTACAGTGATTGGCAATTTAAGCAATTTATATTTTGTTAGGAAATCATTCACTTCCTCTGTGTTTTCAAATTTATAACTATAGGATTGCAAGCAGTAATCTCTTATAATTCTTTTAATCACGCCTGTATCTGTGGTTTTGTCTCCTTCTCATGTTTAATCTTGAGTATTTTTGCAAGCACGCTCTCATGTGTGTATGCCATGTGCATTCTCTCTTTGATCAGGTTCACAGAGAGTTTGTCTACTTTATGGGACTCAAAATAAATAAGTTAATTAAAACAGCTTTTGGATTTCTTTTTCTGCTTTATATGGGTTTGTTTTTGTTTTCTACTTTATTCATTTCAGCTTTTATTTTAACTAATATTTTTTAGTGTCTTTTGTTGTCTGTTTCCTAACTTCTGGTGATGAGTGCTAAGTTTCTTTGTTTTTCCTCTTATTGCTTTAATAAATAAAGATTCTGAAGGCAATAAATTCACTCCGAGTGTAGTTTTTACTGTTCTACTTTATTGCTTTCTCAATAGTTCATAATTTTACTTTTTATTTCTTTCTGGTTTATGGACTAACTTTCCAAAAGTTAAAACTTTTATAATTTATATCTCATTTAATCGGCATATGATTAAGGAAGATAACCGGAAACACTGCCTTTTCCTTCCTTTTCTTTCTTTCCTTATTAATTTACAATTTGAATTTGTTAAGCTTTTCTTTTCCATCAAATATGTGATTAATTTTTGTGCATGTTTCATGAATCTATAAAAGAAAAATGTATACATTAGGTCTTCAAAAGTTCATGAAAAATGTGTGTTATGAAAAAGCAATGTATGGGGACCAGCAGTTGGTGTAATGGCTATGTTGCTGCCCTCCCATGTAGTCAACCATGGTTTGAGTCCCGGACCCGGTGGCTTAAACTCATGCTGGGCGTGTGTGTGTGTGTGTGCCCAAGATCTGAGAGGAGAAGGGATTGGGGTGTGGCCATCCTCACTAGGGGGTGAGTTCTCGCTTTCTGTCTCTCTGTCTCTCTCTGTCTTTCTGATGAGCTCACATGCCCTATAGCAAAAATCTCTCTCATAAAAAAATAGATTTTTCTATTAACTTTTTGAAGTTCTATGGCACTTTGTACTAGATGGGATTTAAGGCTCTACACAAAATAAAATGTACAGATTTGTCCGCTATTAAGTAAAATCTACAGATTTGTCTGCTAGATGTATTAAACTCTAGAAGAACTCCATTTAAGTCTCTTTGTAATTGTATTTTTATCAAGTTCTTCTTGCATTTTATTATTTTTTTAAAAATACCAGAGTGCATGTGCACTTACCAGAGAGAGAGAGACAGAGACAGAGAAGGAGAAGAGAAAGCACTCCCCATGGAGCATGGTTATGCTGCAGTCCCTTCTTCTCCATTTCTCCATGGGATTTGGGGCTCACACATGTGTCCTGCATGTTTCTTAAGCCACCAGCCCGGGACTAGTCCCACAGTTGGTCATGTGAGATCCAGCTACGTAACCACTAGACCACCGAACTGGTTCTCTTCTTGGATTTATTATAATTTTTCCTTTATATTTCATTTATTGCCACATTATGTGAGGTTGACTTTCACTACAGTGAAGTGAAGGCCTCACATCAGTCTCCTCTCTGGAAGCCCCAGAGCCCAAGACTGTTAATATCCAACTCTGCATTGCTTCAAGCTGCTGTTTGGCTCCAGACAGGCATGTGACTTAGAGTTACAGGCGGAGAGGGAGGTAGCAGTAATTATTTCCTAGAATCTTTCACTAGCATAAAAGACATTTATTTTAGTGAGGTAAAATGGAAAAAAAATTGTTCTAATCTCTTCTTTTTTTTTTTTTTGTTGTTGTTGTTGTTGTTACCCTGTGACTTAATCATTTTATCTCACTTTTGTAAGAACCCCTCTTTGATATATGCCAATTATGTTTTATTTCATGAACTATTAGTGGCCTCAGGAAAACTGGTCAGTTGGCCCACTATTGCCAGTTGTAATGGTTTAATTCAACTGCTTTAAATAAAAATTATTGTGTTTGATATTTGGCCTGTAGTACTCAACGGGTTTATTAGCAAATAACTTTAAATCACTGGTTATTATGTTTAATTACCTAACATAATAGTTTGCACGCAGTTCATCTTAGAAGTTTTTACAAGCCTTTAAATTGCTTAAGGAGAGACATGACAAATACCAGAGCGATAGGTAGATACACACACACACACACACACACGCACATACATATACAGTAGATATATTAGGGTTGCCAGATTTGTGCTTAGCCAAAAACAACAACCAGGACATCTATTTAAATTAGAATTTTAGACAATCAAATTTTTAAAAAATAAATTTGTGTAATATTTGAGACATACTAAAAATGTATTAATTGTTTACTTGAAATTCAAATTAGGCTAGGAGTCTGCATTTTATTTGGCAACTTTAAACTATGTATCAATATGTGTAAATAAAATAGACTATGTGTATGTAAGAGAGAGATGAGACCAGCGAGTAGGAGGGGAATTAGAGGGAGAGAAGATTGGTAATCGGTCAATCTTATTCTGAGAATTTTCAGGGCTACAGTCACAGTGACCATGCTTTATGGCAGAGTTTCTCAACGATGCTAGAGGTAAATTGTATGATGCTGTGGAACTTTCTCTTGCTCCCTGATATATTTCTATCATTTATCACAGGGCTTGGCACAAGCTGTTTTCAGTGAATATTCTTTAAATAATTGGAACAAATCATTTTCCCCTTCAATTGTAAAGCTCAGATGGCACATCAAATACAAGCAATAATATAGTTTCTGCTAAAATATGAAGCTTAACTTAAAACGTGAAGTAACTATTCATTGCTTTAAAGTATTTTGTGCGTTGCTGTTTAATCTTGAGAGTTCTAGTGTTGTATGAGATGGAACTTGCTCATCTCTTTATTTTTTAGTCTAGACCATTATTTTCTGAAGAAAATGTCGAGATCAGCTATGTCCTGGTTAGGCTCTTTATCTTACATAAGATAATATGTGTATATAATATCTGTATTCCAGGTTCTTGGGTTTAGCTCTAGGCTACTTAATGCTTATTTTAAGTGTTGATGTAAGACATAATATTTGTGGAAGAATTGCTTAGAGGCAGTCCACTCATTGCTCTAGGTATTAGAAATTCTGTCTTCGTAATAAGTCACATCAACATTACTCTTAGATCTTACTTTTTTTTTTGAGAGGTTTTTGCTATAGGCCGCGTGCACTCGCCAGACAGACAGAGAGAGACATAGAGACAGAAAGCAAGAAATCACCCCCCAGGGGGGATGGCCACGCCGCAATCCCTTCTACTCCATTCTCCTCTTGGAATCTTGGGCACACACACACACGCGCGCCCGGCATGAGTTTTAAGCCACCAGGTCCGGGACGTGAACCACGGTCGACTACGTGGGAGTCCAGCAACATAGCCATTACGCTAACTGCTGGTTCCCGATCTTACTTTTTTTAAACTCTGGAATTTTGTCTTTCCTGAACTATATTTTATTATTATGTCATAGGCTAGCAAGGAGGAAAACAGTGAGGAAAATGAATAAGTATTTTAGATTATTTTTTGTTTTATTAAAAATCAAATTTATTTCTGGTTTACACAAAAGTCCTTTCAACTAATTTACTGAAAGTGAATTTTAAGCTATACTATCCTAGAGGCAATACAGTTCTGCCAAATAAGAGTATCCAACCATTTCACAATAATTGAGAAACAAAGAAAATCCACCACTAAAAATATTTGTTCCTGCTCTCTTTGTACTTAGCCTCTTCCTAAAGCTCTATCCCAGGCAACTGACCTGTCATATAGATTACCTTGCATTTTCTAGAGTTCTATATAAATAGAATCATATAGTTTGTATTCTTTATTTATCTGACTTTTTTTCAATAATGATTTTGGAGTTTATAAAAGTTATTGCATGTATCAATAGCTATTTCTTTTCATTATGGAGTTATTGAATTCCATAATTTGTTTATACACAATCTGTTGATGGATACTGAGTGTCCATCCAGGAGTGAAATGGCTGGATCATATGCTGGGTGTTATGGTTTGAATAATGGTTTGTCTACTAAAGGTTCATGTTATGAAATTTGGTACCTAGTAGAATGATATTAGGGTGTAGTAAGACCTTTAAGAGGTGAGGCCTACAGGGCAATATTTCTCATGGAGGCATCACTCTCATGAATATATTAATGCTGTCTCACAAGATGGAGTAAGTTAGTTCTAGCTCTCAGGAGAAGGAGTGGGCTGTTATAAAAGAAAGATGGCTGCCCTCAGTTCTCTTTCTTTCGTCTCTATTTCTGTTGGTCATGATGTGGTATAGCCTGATGCTGACCCAATGTATTTGAGCATTCCAGTCACCAAACCTACAAGCAAAACAAACTTCTGTTCTTTATAAATCACCCAGTCTCAGCTATTTCTATTAGCAACCCAATAGCGGACTAAGACAGTAGGTGTATGCTTAACTTTGGGAGAAACTTCCCAGAGGATTCCAAAGTGATTGTACCATTTTCTATCGCTTTCAGCATGCATGCACTCCTCTTCCTCACTAACACTTGCCATGCTCGGTCTTTTCAATTCTGTTTCATAGGTTTGTAATGATATCACATTGGGGTTTTAATTTGCATTTCTCTAATGCTTAATGACATCAAGCATTTTTCTGTGTGCTAAGTACCATCTTCTTTGATGAAGTGTTGGTCCAAAACTTTTACAAGCCCCACTCTGACCCCCTCAAACTTGTAAATTGGGTTGTTTTCTTAGTGAATTTTGAAAATTCTTTGTATATTCTGGACATAAGTGCTTTATATAATTTATAAATATGTTCTCTCTCATTCAGTGGTCTTGATTCTTTATTCTCTTAGCAGTATATATACATATATTAATTACCAGAGGGCACATGCACTTGCCAGAGAAATGGCGAGAGGAAAAAAGCTCCCACCAATGGTACACCAGCATGCTGCAATCCCTTCCCCTCCATTTCTCCACCCTGTCAGGATTGGGCACATGCGCACACGTGCTCCCTAGCATGTATTTTCAAACCACCAGTCTGGGATCTGAAACAACGTTAGCCTTGTGGGATCCAACTTCCTTAACCATCTGGCTTATAAGGCCATCCCTTCGACAGTATTTTTTGAAGAGCAGAACTTTTTAATTTTCATGACATCCAATTTAACAATTGGTTTCCTTTTGATTGTTTTGGCCTATGACTCATTTTAAGTTAATTTTTCAATACACTGTGAAATATAGTTCAATATACATTTTACATATGTACAATCAACTATTCACCATTTATTAAAAAGATTATCTTTTCTTCACTCAATTGCCTTTACACCTTTGTCGAAAATCAGTTGTTCATGTATATGTGATTGTATTTCTAGAATCTCTGTGCTATTCCAGTAATCTGGATTCTATTTTGATGCTAATAACACATTGTTTTAATTACTATAATCAGGCAGTAGTTGTCCTCCAACTTGGCTTTTTTTTTTTTTTTTTTTTTTTTTTAGTTTGTGTTGGCTAGTATGAGTCCTTTAATTCCATATGAATTTTAGAATCAGCTTGTCAATTTCAACAAAAAGTTTGCTGAGATTTTGATTAGGAAATCTTTCTAATTTACAAATCAATTTGTCAAATGAGTATTAATTATTGACTGTGACTATTGTGATTGTGTCTACCTAATGAATGCGCAACGGTTCTATTAAGGCATGAAAAGTATTGCTACTTGTTAGATGCAACCATATACCTGATACCAAAATTTAAAAAAATGTAAACATATACTGTCTTCCCTTTCTTCAGTCAAAATAATACACACGCTCCTACCCCTACACAGGTGTATTAGAAATTTGTATTTTTAATTAATCTTGAGGAAGATTAACACATAGAGGAAGAATAATTTCTTAGAACAACACAGAAAATATTCAGTCAGGAAGGGGAAACATTAAAAAAGAAAATGGCTCCTAATTTGACACAGGCATTAGGGAGCTACACATGGCACAGTGGCAACTTAATGCTCTGTAATGCTGGACTCACCTGGGAGGGTCTTGAGTTTGTGTTCTGGGCCTCTGTGTATGTGCTGGGTGCATGGTATGTTTGCCTATGAACTGGGCTAGCTGAAGCTGGGGGTAGGTCATGGCAATGAGATACTGTTGGAGGTATTTGTCTCTCTGTCTCTCTGGGGAAAGAAATAAATGAGCAAACTTAAAACACACAAAAATATTAACCTAGAGAGGTTTTGCATAGCTTTGAAATTATTCCACTCACTGCCATAGTTAGATATGAGAGTGACATACATTTTGCCACATGGCTGATTGCAGTTCAAATCCTGGCCCTGACAGTAGCTTGAAAAATAATCTAGGTGCATATGCATGCCCAAAGTTTTAACAGGATGGAGAGATGGAGAAAGAATTGCAGATAACCATGCCCCATTGAGGGTAACTTTCTTCCTGTCCCTCATTTCACAATTTGTTGTGATAACAACTCTTCTCACTCCTAGAGAATGTTTAATCAAACTTTATCAGACCCCACATGTGAACTATTGGCTTCAACTACTGGGTTTCAAAATATGTATAGACCTGAGTTTGACAGACACTTTGAGAGTTCAGGCTATGACAGGGCTATATTCAGTCAGTGCTTCTCTTAAAAAAGTACTTTTTTTAAAAGGTTTTTTTTTTTTTTTTTTTTTTTTTTTTTTTTTTTTTTTTGCTATAGGGTGTGTGCTCTCCCCAGAGAGAGACAAAGAGAGAGAGAGAGAGAGATCACCCCCCAGGGAGGATGGGCACATTGCAATTCCTTCTCATCCCTTCTCCTCTTGGGATTCTGGACACAGACCCAGTCTGATTTTCCAGTTGCTGGGTCTGGGATTCAAACCACACAGCTGGCCATGTGGGATCCAGCACCTTAACTTCATACCATTTGCTGGCCCATACCCCAGATTTTAATTACACTTTACTTTCCACAGAAGGCTGCTGGTATCCTAATTGAGCAACTAGACCTCACCATTTTGGAACTCACTTACCATGTGCTTAATCTACATCCTCTATCAAGTGTATTCCCTGTGAAACTTGTTCTCCTTATTCTCCCCCTCTTTAAGCACTGTGAACCAAAGAAAAAAATTACCTCCATATTACAGTAAGCCATGAAATCCTTCTTTGATCATCTTATTTTAACCACAGAATAGGAGGACTTTTTAAAAGGCTGGAGACTTGGACAGTGAAACAAAAATAGAAGGACAGGCGAGAACAGCCCTTCTTCAAGAGACAGTCTGCTCCATGGCTCCTGCAATCTAGCCATTTTGGGAGAAAGGAAGATGTTCCACTCCTAACTGGGCCTCCAGCATACAAAACCCGCATGGTAGGAAAACCCCTTTCAAGTCTCCTGTCTCTGAATCAATCTTTGTCTCTCTCTACCTCTGTCTCTGTCCTTTCTCTCTCTCTCTCTCTCTGTCTTTTTTTTAATTTTTGCCTTTTAGAATTTTTTAAGGTGAGGCGTTTTACAGGGCCCTTTGGCCCCTCCCTCCTAGGCTTTTATTTTGTTAATAATCCCCTCTGCTCCTCCCAGAACAGCCCTTCTTCAAGAGACAGTCTGCTCCATGGCTCCTGTGATCGGTTTTCTAATTATTGATTTTTATTGAAATTTTTTGAATATTAATTTTTCTTTTTTAGATTTATTGAAAAGTTTTTCTCTTCTTTTTCTCTGTTTCTTGCCTGTTTTTTTGCTGTTGTTGGTATTGTTTCCCTCTCTCTGCTTCCATTTCTGCACACTCCTCGACCCTCAGATTGAACTTCCAAGTTTGGGAAGAAACCGACCATCCACCAGATGACTAGAAATCGCTGCAGGACCACAAGAAATATGGGGAAGCAGGAAAATGCCTCTCCTCCAAGGGAAACGGATAGCTCCTCTTCATCCGCACACAGTTCAATGGAAATCATGGAAATGTCTGATAAGGAATTCAGAACATTCATAATGACAAAGCTAACAGAGATGGAAGAGAAGAGAGACAAGGAACTGCTGAAGAGGAAGGAGAAAGGAGTTGAAGAGTTCCAGGAGGTGAGGAAATTCATGCAAGATCTAAAAGAGGAGTTTCACACTTTACAAAAGAATCAGATGGAACTGTTAGAGATGAAGGCCATAGAACAAGAAGTCAAAATCTCCCTTGAAAGTATTAAAAGCAGACTAGATCATACAGAAAATAGAATCTCTAATGTAGAAGAGAAAATGGCTGGCCTAGAAAAATCCACCATGAAGACGGAGAAAATGGCCCAAAAATTTGAGAATAATATGCGAAAAGTACTAGATACAATTAAACGTCCAAACATCAGGATTATAGGCATCCCAGAGGGTGAGGAGACTCATAAGGGCATTGATAATCTATTCCATGAAATCCTGCAAGAAAACTTTCCAAACCTGGAGAGGCACTCAAAGATTCAGTCCCAAGAAATACAGAGGACCCCAAATAGAATCAACCCAAGAAGATCTTCTCCAAGACACATCATAGCCAGATTGACCAAAACCACAGACAAAGACAAGATACTAAGACTGGCAAGAGAAAAAAGGCAAGTTACCTACAAAGGGTATCCCATCAGACTAACGGCAGACCTCTCATCGGAAACAATGTGAGTGAGGAGAGAATGGGAAAATATATTCAAAATATTAAGGGAAAAGCAATTTCAACCAAGAATTCTGTACCCAGCAAGGTTATCGTTCATTTGGGAAGAAAAGACATGAACTTTCCCAGATAAACAAAACCTGAAAGAATTTACCAGCACCAGACCAGATCTCCAAGAAGTTCTTAAGGGAGTGCTATGTCAGTAAAATTAAATGCAGACACACAGAAATAAGAGTTCAAAAACTAAGAAAATGGGCAACTTAATTGTAGGGACAATGTTTGGAGATGAATATTATATCCCAGAATTCAATCTGGAAGATCTAACCTTAACAGAAGAAAGATTAAGTACATGAGACTGAACCAATGAAACAACATTCTGTGACTTGACTGAATTATTGCTGCTTTTCTCCTAAGCTTTGTTTTCCGGTTTTAAAGGATTTTTGTCCTGTCTTGAGCTGTTGATAGGTGCATGTACCTACTATTTGAACAGAATAGTAACCTGTTTCTAGGCTTTAAGTTTCAAGGAAATATCATTACCAGTTCAAAACTACTCTTCTTGAAATTACCTGCTGAAAGTAGTTGGATTACTTATGATATTGTGTGGTCAGCAAAATGTTGGGAAAAAAGGAATGGAAGACAACTGTATATAGCAGAGATAGTGTAATAAGAGAGTGGGAAAGGGCAGAGGGTCAAACATGGGGTAAAAAACATATATATACGTATACATATGTATGAAAGTAGAAATGGAATATTATTGATGATAACATGCTTGATTAAGCCACTATGCTAGATGGGAAACCACATTTAGTACGTTGTGATGATGCTCAGGGAATGAATGTTAAGTAATTTAAAAAAAAAAAAGTTGCAGGAGAAAAAAAAACCGGTAAAACTGTTCATATCGATTTTTTAAAAAATGCATATTTGATGACTGCAGTAAGCTATATAGCCCCAGCTGGGTACTACTTTATAATATGTTCATTCTACTCACTGGGGTTTATGCCTAAAGTCAGACTTGGGTTCATGTATAGGTATATATCAGCTGTGCTAGCTATTGGACATATTTAGACTAATTAAGTTCATTAGCAAATCAATTAAATGGGGGGGGGGAGTCATAGAAAGCAACCATGGATACCAGAGACAATATGGGAGGAGGGTGGGACATGGCAGAGGGTGAGGGATAAGGAATCAAGGATGGCAAAACAAAAAACAAAGTATATAAGACATAAGAATTGGAAAATTATTTGCTGAAAACATGTATGTTGATGTGCTTGATTGGGCCAATACACAGTGTATTTTGGATGGAAAATTCATTTGTATGCTGTAGTGATGTATAGTGAATTAATGTAAAAAATAAATAAATTTAAAGAGAAAAAAAAAAAGAATAAAGACCTCTGGGAAAAAAAAAAAAAAAAAGAAGGACAGGCAAAGTCAGGCTTTAAGAAGTGGATACATGTGTCCACATCAGAAGACAAAGTGTGGTTTGGTGGTACTTTATGTATAAGAGATTTTTTCTTTCCAAAGTACTGAAGAGTGCAGTATTCATCAAAGACAGAGAGGGAGAAGAAGAAATCACCAGAAGCAGAGAGGCATGGTTATCTGTAATTCTTTCTCCATCTCTCCATCCTACCTGGACTTTGGGCATTCATATGCACCCAGCTTGTTTCTCAAGATACTGTCAGGGCTGGGCTCTGAACTGCAGTAGGCCATGTGGCATTCCAACCACTAGACCATGCAGCCTATACGTTATGTATACATTTTGTTGTTGTTTTCTTTTCTTTTCTTCTTTTTTTTTTTTTTTTAGTATTTTTATCATAGGGTATGTGTGCTTGCCAGAGAGAGAGAGAGAAAGGGAAATTGAGGAATAACCCCCTGGAGGGAGGTGGCTACACCACAATGCCTTCTCCTTGGATTTGGGGCATGTACACACACATGTCTGTGTGATTTTCAAGCCCTTGGCTCTGGGACTCAAACTGTGATTGGCCATATGGGAGTCCAGTACCTTAACCACTATGCCACCTGCTGGCTCCCCTGTTAGGAATAAGGTTTAAAAGGTCCGCTAGGGGTGGAGAGTTGTCTCATAGTGTTAGTTCCCTCCTCCTTCCATGATAATAAAAGTTTAGCTTAGCACGTGATGCCTTAGCTAATGACTACCTTTCCCCAGACTTTTTACACAAAGTGTGGCGATTTGATTAAATTGTTGTTAATGAGATATGAATGAAAATAATGTGGGCAACTTCAGGATCGTATCCTTAAAGGGAAGGGTAAGCTCTACTTTCCCTACTCCTTCTTGTGACTGGATTGTAAAAGCGGCAGCAAGCTTTCCTGCAGCAGGGGACAAGAGCATCGGACCAGGGCAGTGGGACAAGATAAAGAGAGCCTGGGACCCGGGCACTTGGAACCATAGTAGTAGCTGCGGAATATTTATTCCTGGACCACTGTGTGAAGAGAAATACATTTCTAACATGTTTGAATAGTGGCTCTATCACTTAGTAACTTTTGAACATCAAATAAATCACTTTAGTTATTTACCTGTTTAGTTTTCTAACCTGTAAACTACCTGCCTCCTTGGGCCAGCCCTGTGGGGAGTAGTGATGTTCCGCTCAGAAGAAAACTGAGCCCGGGACCAGCAACTGGCGTAATGGCTATGTCGCTGGACTCCCATGGACTCCCATGTAGTCGATCGAGGTTCGAGTCCCGGACCTGGTGGCTTAAACTCACGCCGGGCGCGTGTGTGTGCGTGCCCAAGATCCCAAGAGGAGAATGGAGGAGAAGGGATTGAGGGGTGGCCATCCCCCCTGGGGGGTGATTTCTCGCTTTCTGTCTCTCTCTGTCTTTCTGGTGAGCGCACGAGCCCTATACCTAAATAAATAAATAAATAAATAAATAAATAAATAAATAAAAGAAACCTGATCCCACATGGCAATCATAGTTGGAATCCTCCACCCTGCCAGCCTGAAATGGTGTGAGTATCCAAGATCTGACTGGTTGAAAGAGTGGAGGAAAGGATTGTGGCATGACCAGGCACTGTGGAGGATACTTCTCTGTTTCTCTCTCTTACTCTCCTGTCTGCACAAGAAAATAAAAATAAAAACAAAATTTACCTACTGACCTTATTGTGAAGCTTCAATTAGATAATATCTGAAGTTTTGAGGCTTTGATACAGCTTTGATGATAACCTCTCCCCCTACACCCTCGTCAAGATACAGAGACCCTCCACCCTGGAGTAAGGGATCATATATCACTGGAACAGTTTGCTGCACATTGTCCACGGCTGTGCTTAAGCTGCCCCTTACTGGGTGCTACACGGCCCATCCTTAGCACATTGGAGTACGTTCTAGCTACCTGGATCCCAGATATTTCCAAGTGAGGATTATCTTGGTGCCAATAGTGGACCGGGCATATAAGCCTTTCAGTTCTCAATCTGATGCCTTGCTCTCTGTAACAGCGGTCCCAAACGTGAGTTACAGGGGCGAGGGGGGAATACCAATGAGGCCAGCTTGGCGAAGTCCATGCATGGGTACTGCAGACAACGGAGGAAGCTACTGCTACTCGGCACTTGAGGATTAGGAAGGAGGTTCCCTATAGGTAGTTCTTAGAAATTGTCAAGGGAGCTGCACGCTTGAGTGATTTTTGAATGTTAGTTCCTTTTTTAAAAGAACAGCATTCGGGCTGAACAAAACATGTCTGAGGTGGCCAGCTCGCTGCCTCAGCCCTGCAGGCTGCCATGTTCGTCAGAGATTGCATCCTGCACCGCTGCAGATTATCTCTCGAGAAATACATGGACTACAGATGTGCTGAACATCAGCCTGTTTATTTATCCACCTAGATCTATGTGCTTGTTCCAAGGAAGATGCTAAGATTCTAATTGGGACGTTTGATTATAATGAACTAAACACAGGGAAATCATTCAGTGCTACACTAACGTACAGGATACCTGAAGCTCATTCTGTGGGCTATTTTCCCCCCATTTACTCTGAGGAGAAGATGATGTAATAAATATCTCTACGCTTATTTGGTGTGTGAAGCCAAATGCTCAAATGCTGAGTGCATTTTAAAAGATCAAAATCAGCAATTCAATTATTTTTCTTTATTAGGACAGCCAGGAGTGAGCTTGTTAAGATGGGTCTGCTTTGTTGTAGCTTGCTCTGCTGGCAATGTCTAAATGAATTAAATGAGTCACGAGTCAAAGAAATCTCACAGGCGGCTTTAATCTCCTGTCAGAAAGAATAGCTAACCGAGTCAAACATCAGTAATTTTTTTTTCTTGGCTCATCTTAGAAGCTTGTGTTCTTAGCTACATATTTGTGTACTTGCATTTTAATCTTAAAATTGCACTCCTAATATATTCTTAATGCTGGTAATTTGATTAACCAAGTCTTCGGAGTTAGTGTTTGCTAGTCCTTAAAGGGCACCCACATAAAAATGCCATCTCTCATCTGGCACAAGTAAGTGATCATTTCTTTACCACCCTGTTCTACCGGAATCCACCACAGTTAGATGTTCTGTTTGGGTAAATTCAGGAAATTCCCAATGTTCTGTTTTGAGATTTTTCATTTCTAGTACACATAAAAGGAAAATATTTATGTCACAAGATGAGTCTCTGTCAAGACCAAATGTGGGTGGAATATGATTCTCTTGTGTTTCATGTAAAGTTCTCTGAAAATCCTGTGACTGAAAAAGTGATGTCAGAGAGCAATCCAGAAATAGGTCAGCCCTCTGCTGGGAAGGGTCTTTGAGCTATTGGGAATTTATGTTGTTAGTACTCTATTTAGCTCTTCAAAGAACTAAGTAACACATTAAGCTCCACTGGGCAACTCTGTTAAGAAAAATGTCCTCTTCTACCAGCTTGGATATTTACAAAGGGGAAAAAGAAATGTGGTCAGCAAGCATTATACATTTACTTGGTTGAAAGCTGAAATGTTGAAGAAGTAACTGCTGACTCAAGAGTTCACGATGACCCAACTTGCTACAGTGGAGAGCTTAAACATTCCCTCTCATTTTAAAGACATGCATTCTCTGAGTTTAAAAAGTTGACTATCGAGGCCAGAAGGTGGCATGGTGGTTAAAGGCACTGGACTCCCACATGGCTGACTGTGGTTCAAATCCTGAACCTGGAGACTTCCTTTCTCACTTTCCCTCTCTCTCTCTCTCTCTCTCTCTCTCTCTCTCTCTCTCTCTCTCTCTCTGTGTGTGTGTGTGTGTGTGTCTGATCAAACTGGAAAACAATAATAATAATAAATAAAGTTCAATAAAATAATTCTTAAAAAATAAGTTGGCTGTCATAGACTGTGATGCTGGTGGCTTATTAACAACATGTACAAAATACAACTAAACATAAAGTAATAACCATGAGCAAACATAACTTAAAACTTCTGGAAAGTATCAATGCTCATTAATTAGGTTTTGCTTTCTAACTTCTCACATGATTCATGAAGTTACCTTTAACAGGCTTCCAATTCCTTTTCAAGCTTTTTCTCTCTGAGTGTTATATTCTAATTCAGTGTTTTGTAGACTGACACCTGTTTTTTATCATTAGTTGTGACTTCTATATTTTGATAGGCATGCTCTCTTCTGTCTGTGAATAGAATCTCCAGCCTTGGAAATGGGTAGGTCAAATCTAATCTTTGACCTGCTTGTGTTTAGTTTTGTTTTTTTTTTTTTTTTTTTTTTTTTTTTTTTTGAGAGGTTTTTCGCTATAGGGCACGTGCGCTCGCCAGACAGACAGAGAGAGACATAGAGACAGAAAGCGAGAAATCACCCCCCAGGGGGGATGGTCACACCGCAATCCCTTCTCCTCCATTCTCCTCTTGGGATCTTGGGCACACACGCACACGTGCCCGGCGTGAGTTTTAAGCCACCTGGTCTGGGACGCGAACCGCGGTCGACTACGTGGGAGTCCAGCGACATAGCCATTACGCTAACTGCTGGTTCCCTTGTGTTTAGTTTTATTTTGACAATAAAAGTACAGAGATAATCCATGGATCTTAAGAATCCACCAACATAAATTGCAGCTCCTATATGCTCCTCTTTTACTCAATCCTCTTCCTTCCCTCCTCCTTCAGTGTTCTTACTTGTAATATACTACTAAATAGGGGCTAGCCAGTGGCGTGGTGGCTAAAGGCGCTGGACTCCCATATGGTCGACCATGGTTCGAGTCCTGGACCTGTTGGTTTTTGCTCTCTTTCTCTCTGGTTAAAATTGAAAAATAATGATAATTAATAAATAATCATTTACAAAAATATTATTAAATATAGTCCCTAAAAATATGCATTTTTTACATTTTTATCTGTTATAAAAATGGTATCATATTCATATATCCTCCTGAGAGAATTTATATCTCTTATACTATAATCATTTCTATCTTGAAAGTAAAAAGAAACATTTCTTTTAAATCTAGAAATTCTGTGTGGGGATTTTCAAGACACATATTCTAATAATCAACACTGTCAATTCTTGACTAAATACTCCATATACATGTGAGCTAAATGTACAAGGGTCTTTGTTACATCACTATCGTAATAGTAAATCTAATACTTGAGGATAAATAATATAGTCCATAGTATGCAGCAATAAAAAGGAATGAGGTAAATGTATATTTACTGATACTAGGTAAATTGCTAAAACATGTTATTAAATTAAAAATAAATTCCAAAATAACATGAACATTGTGATATCACTTATATTTTACTATATTTTAAAGTAGCATTGTAAATAAACAGTTTCGAAAGCATGCATTAAACACCAGTAACAGTGATTATCTGTAGGAAAGAAGTAGGCACTCAAGGAGGTCTTCTTATGACTGGTATTAGCTGAATTTTTGCACAAAATTAATAACTTAATTGACTTTTAAAAAATATAAATGGAATTTAGAGTATATAAAAAAGCTCTTTGTAGCATTTTCTGAACAGGCTAATAATTCTGTAGTTTGAAGCAAGAGAAGCTAATGACTCAGCAAATGACTAGTATTTTGTTATAGGACATGTACTCTCATCTGAGAGAGAAGAGAGAGAAAGTGAGAAATCACCCCCCCCCCCCCATGGGTGATGGCCATGCCACAGTCGCTTCTCCTCCATTTTCCTCTCAGGATCTTGGGCACAGATGCACACCTACCTAGCATGATTTTCAAGCCACTGGGTTCAGGACTGGAATTTTGGTCAGCCATGTGTCACAGTCTATGACAGCAAACTTTTAAAAAAGAATTATCTTATTTAACTTTATTTATTATTATCATTATTTTCCTGTTTGATCAGACAGAATGAGAGAGAAAGTGAAGAAAGCAAGCCACCAGGTTCAGGACTTGAACTATGCTCAGCCTTGTGGGAGTCCAGTGCCTTTAACTATCATGCCACCTGTTGGCCTCAGGAAATGACTAGTTTTAATAACTTCAGTGAGAATAAATAAAATGGAAGACTGAACAAAATATCTATGTAAATAATCATGCAAATCCCTTACATTACAGAAAGTGTGTAAGAAGAGACTTCAAAAATTTCATAGAAAATGGAATTAAAGCGTGACTTTATTGTTGGGTAAAACTTGTTTTGAAATCTATGCATTTTTATTATAATATGCATTGTTCATGAACCTTTTGAAAACTTCTGATGTATAGACATTTCAGTACTTGCAAGCAAGAAAAGTTACCATCAGCAGGCCAGAATTTTTTCTTTTTGGAGAGGTTTTTGCTATAGGGCACGTGCGCTCGCCAGACAGACAGAGAGAGACAGAGAGACAGAAAGTGAGAAATCACCCCCCAGGGGGGATGGTCACGCCGCAATCCCTTCTCCTCTCGGGATCTTGGGCACGCACGCACACGTGACTGGCGTGAGATTTAAGCCACCGGGTCCGGGAGGCTAACCGCGGTCGACTACGTGGGAGTCAAGTGACATAGCCATTACGCTAACTGCTGGTCCCAACAGACCAGAATTTTTGAGGTACATCTAGAAGAAAGAAATCAATGGATTTGAACTGCCAAGAGTGAAGGAAAACCCCAAACATGTACATGGAAAAATTATTGAGAAGGTAAGATGCACTGAAACTCTAAAAATAGAATGAACAATATCAAGAACTAGACAGAGCTACAGAGCATGGGGGCAATAAAGTGGGTGATTAATAATTTACTTAGAACATCAGCCTTAACAATTACATTAGAAAAGCAGCACTAACCTGAGGCTAAAATTCTCAAGATACATTTCAAAAAAAAGTGATACACCAGCCAGGGGTGAACTCCTAGGAAGCATACACATGTCTGAAAGAGAAGTGCAGCTAAACAAGAGGAATAAGTCAAAGAAATAGGGTAGAATTAATGAAAGGTATAAATCGAAATCATGGAAGGGTAAAACAATTACTCCAGTTAATTTCATCAGTAAACTCAAACTAATATTTCAAAAAGATCATTAAAAAAAAATACAAAAGAAGGCACATTCGGTACATTTTTAAGAGAGAAAATATAATTTAAGATTATGAGTGAAAAATGAACAAAAATTATATAAGAAAGGGAACTGTTAAAAAATATACTGGGGTGGGGGGTGGCAGGTGGCATGGTGGTTAAGATGTCGGACTCCCACCTGGCCAAATGGTTCGAGTCCCAGACCTGGTAGCCTGCTTTCCAACTTTCCCTCTCTTTTTCTCGGTCTCTGTCTCTCTCTGCACAAATTAAATAATAAATAAAATGAACAAATTAAAAAATATGTATACTGTGGGGCTAGCTCCATGACCTGGTGGTTAAGAGAATCATATCCCACATGGCCAACTGCAATTCAGGTCCTGGTCCCAGTGGCCAGGTGAGGTGAGGAGCACACCAGGAAAGTGTGCATGCATTCCCAGAATCCCAATGAGATGAAGAGGTGCAGGAGAAGGGATTGCGGCATGACCATACTCTAGTGGAGGAAGCTTTCTCTTCCTCTCTTCCTGTCTCTCTGTCTTTCTCTGGAAAGCACATGTGGCCTCTGGAAATTAAAAAATAACATGTTACTGCTATGTTTATCTTTGTGCCCTAATTTGATAAGATAGATGAAATGGATGATTTTTATAAAGCACACAATAAAACTCACACACTCAATTTTTCAGGAAAATAATTTATTTCCAAAATTGAATAGAGAGTTTTTAAAAACTCTAAGAGATGGAAGAAAAAATACAAATATTAGGAGATTACTTTAAGGTAGAGAAAAAAGCATGCAAGAAACAAAATAGCTAAAGCTTATGTACTTATTTTGGTAAAAGGCAAGACATAAGCTCTCAGAATGAAACAGAATAAATGAAAATAAAAGGAAAGAAATAAAAACTAATTAGGTAAAAAAGGATACAGTAAAAATAGAAACAATACAGAAAAAAAGCATTCAAATGATTAAAATGAAAATAAACGGTTCTTTCTTTTTTTCTTTCTAAATAAAATTAACAAAACATTTTCCAGCACAAACCTCAGGTCTTGGTTATTAATTATAATAAGCAAAAAATAGCAAAAATGAAAAAAATCTTGAGTAAATAAGTCACAATAGGAGAAACTGTTAAAAGAAAAATAAACCAGCACATTTAATAGAGTTTTAATTGAGCAAATCTTAACATGATTTAAATCAGGCAGTTGTCCCCGGACTTCCAAACAACTCCAGCTAGCCTCGTGGTTGACTCAGTATTTAAGTTCCAGAAAAGAGAAAATGACATACAAAAACCAAAATGAAGCAATAAGGTAGAGAAATAATTGAATTGGTTGCAGGTGGATGGTAGGCTGCACAAACAACCCAAAAGGTGGGCTTTCTGTGATTGACTGAAGTATGTCTAATGTGATTGGCATAACTTAGCAACCAGCTCAGGAATACAGCTTAACATGTATGATTTTGGTTTATCCATAGGAATCCAAGTGTGGGAGTACAGCAGCCATTTTAGGCCAAAATAGTTTAATTTAACAAAATTAAATAGGTGGTTGCAGTGTTGCAGCAATAATACAATTGAATTCATATTGGAGGATCCCAGGTTTAGTTCCCATGGCTTCCTGGGTGCATGCCATGCACCGTGCCTGTGCATCATGTTCTACACTAGCTGAGACTAGGAGTGGCTCACAGCATGAAGACTGTGTTGGGGGTGTATGTCTCCCTACTTATGTCTCTATCTCTCTCATATAGAATAAATAAATAATTTAAAATAAATAAGTGGTTAAAGATCTAACTTTTTTTGAGAGGTGTTTGTTTTTTTTTATTTTTATTTTTATTTTTTTGCTATAGGGTGCATGCGCTCACCAGAGAGACAGAGAGACAGAAAATGGGAAATCACCCCCTGGGGAGATGGCCACACCACGATCCCTTTTCCTCCATTCTCCTCTTAGGATTTTGAGTACACACACGCACGGACCCAGAGTGAGTTTAAGCCACCAGGTCTGGGACTCAAACCACAGTTGACTACCTGGGAGTCCAATGACATAGCCATTACGCCAACTGCTGGTCTTGAAGCTCTAACTTTTAAAAGTACCATGTTTCTGGGGGCCAGCAGGTGGTGTGGTGGTTAAGGGTGCTGGACTCCAACATGGCTGACCACAGTTTGAGTCTTGGACCTGGTGGCTTGCTTTTTCACTTTCCCTCTCTCTTTCTGTTCCTCTCTTGTCAAATTAAAATAAATAAGTAAAAAAAGTTAAATAAAACAATTCTTAAAAAGAAAAAAAGGTAGAATGTCTCAAAAGGGACTGTACCAAACTAAAAAGCTTCTGCACAGCAAAGGAAGCAACTGAAGAGATAATCCAAAGAATGGGAGAAAATATTTGCATACTAGCCATCTGACAAGGATTAAAAACTAGAATATACAAGGAACTCAAGCAACTCACCACCAAAAACAAGCTAACAAAATAACTGATTAAAAGTGTGCAAGTGATCTGCACAAACAGCTCTTAAAAGAAGACGTCCAAATAAGCAATAAGCGTGTAAAATTGCTCAGCGTCACTAATCATTAGGGAAATCAAAACCACAATGAGATATCATTTCACTCCAGTTAGAATGGCTATTTCAAAAAGACAAAAAATAAATGTGCTGGTGAGGAGGCAGAGAAAGGAGCTCTTTTTTATTTTCTTCTTCAGTGTTTATGGGAACTTAAATTAGAGCATCTGCCATAAAAATTTCTCAAGAAACTAAAAATAGAACTGCCATATCATCCAGCAATCCCACCACTAGGTATATGCCCAAAAGAAAAGGCATCTTTATACCATGAAGATATTTGCAACTCTGTGTTTATTGTAGCACAAGATATGGAAGAAATCTAAATGTCCATCATCAGATGAATGGATAAAGAAAATGTGGTACACACACACACACACATACACACACACACCCAATGGAATAGTATGAAATCATTAAAAAGGATGAAATGTAGTCATTTGAGGTTAGAGGACATTATGGTAATTGAAATGAGCCAAGCACAGAAAGATAAATGCCATATTCTCCCTCAATAATCAGTGGCATTTCCTGACACTATTTGCATTTCTATATACAAAGTCATTTGCATTAATATCAATTTTCCACAATTTATAAAATTGTAAAATAGCTCTAAAATTTTTTAATTATAAAATTTGTCTAGGGGAACCAGCAGTTAGCATAATGGCTATGTCGCTGAACTCCTACATAGTCGACCGCGGTTCGCGTCCTGGACCAAGTGGCTTAAAACTCACACTGGGCGCGTGTGCGTGCGTGCCCAAGATCCCAAGAGGAGAATGAAGGAGAAGGGATTGCGGTGTGACCATCCCACCTGGGGGGGTGGTTTCTCGCTTTCTGTCTCTATGTCTCTCTCTGTCTGTCTGGCGAGCGCATACGCCCTATAGTGAAAAAACCTATACAAAAAAAAAAAAATTTGTCTGGAACCATAAAAGAGCACATATAGCCTAAGTAATACTGTGTAAAAAGAATAAAGTAGGAGGCATCTCACTACCCAACCTCAAAATACAATGCAAAGTGGTGATAATCATGACAGCATCATACTGGCACAAAAATAGACACACAGACCAATGGAACAGAAAAGAGAATCCAGAAATGAACCCCAAATTATACATCCAGTTGATTCTTCATAAAGGGTACAAGTCAATGCAGTGGAGAAAAGGAAGTCTTTTCAGCAAATGGTGCTGGAAGAACTGGCTATCCACCTGCAGAAAAATGAAACTGGGCCCCTATCTTTCACCAATAACAAGAATCAACTCAAAATGGGTCAATGATTTAAATGTATAGCTTCAAGCTATAAAATTGCTAGTAGAAAATTTAGGATAAACTCCTGAAGACATTTGAGTAGGCAAATATTTCTTTAATAAAACCCCTATAGTATAGACAACACTCTCCAAAATAGACAAGTGGGATTATAGCAACCTAAAAATCTTCACAGGAAAGAAAACAATAATTAGAGTGAAAAACAACAGTCAGAATGTGAGAAAATATTTGCAAATTGTTTCTCAAACAAGGGATTGACTTCCAGAATACACAGGGAACTTACACAGGTCATCCATTACAAAATGCATAATCCAATTTAAAAATGAGAAAATTAATTGAATAGGCAACTCTCCAAGGAAGGTTTATGAATAGACAAGGGCATATGAAAAAATGTTCGAAGTCTCTTGTCATAAGGGAAATGCAAATTAAGACCAAAATAAGATACCACTTAACCCCAGTTAGAATGGCTAGGATCAAAAAAATAAAGAATGACAAGTGCTGGTGAGGCTGTGGTGAAAAGGGAACCCTTTTACACTGTTGGTGGGGATATAAATTAGTAGACTTCTGTGGAAAACAATATGGAGGTTCTTCAAAACCCTGCAGCTATAACTATTACATAACCCAGTAATCTCACTCCTTAGTATTTACCCAAAGGTTAGGAAAACATGGAATCAGAAAGACTTGCACATCTATGTTTATTGAAGCATTATTCATAATTGCTAAGACATGAAACTAACCTAAGTGTCCAAAAACTGATGCGTGGGTTGAGAAACTGTGGCACATACATCCTATGGAATATTAGTTATAAGAAAAATTGAGACCCTATTACCTGATACAAAGTAGACAATTATAGGGACCAGCAGTTAGCATAATGGCTGTATCGCTGGACTCCCACGTAGTCAACCGCGGTTCAAGTCCCGGACCCGGTGGCTTAAATCTCACGCTGGGTGCGTGTGCGTGCGTGCCCAAGATCCCAAGAAGAGAATGGAGGAGAAGGGATTGCAGCGTGGTCATCTCCCCTGGGGGCTGATTTCTCGCTTTCTATCTCTCTGTCTCTCTCTGTCTGTCTGGCGAGCACACGTGCCCTATAGCAAAAACCTCTCCAAAAAAAAGAAAAAAAAATAGATGACTATATGACTATAGCAGACTTAATGTTGAGTGCAATGTCAGCTTTGAAAGATACACACTGTATATCCTGACTCAATTTGTACTGAATATCTGAACTCAATAGCAGACACAGGAAGATCTGAAGACACGGTCATAGAGAGAGAAGTGTAGATCCCAGAAGCTGTAAGGGGGGAGAATGGATGGTAGAGAGCAGGTGGTAGAGGGTGGGTGTGAGGTGCAAAGTGAATAAACAATTAATAGACAAGAAATGTAAACTTTTTTGTTGGGGGAAAATATATGTGTACATCAGATATATAGATAGATAGATAGATAGATAGATAGATAGATAGATAGATATACACACACACACCATCATGTACATACCATAATATACATGATGGTATTTATACCATGATGGAGACTTTTGGAAAATGTGAAAGTTATCTGAAAATGAAAAAAAGTAAAGAAAGGCTGAAATAACCATGAATGGGTGCACTGGACAAGAGACATTATTTTTTTTTTTCCTTATACTAACAGACATCCCCACCATCTGCTTTCCAAGAGTGTATTAGAATGTGAAAGTTTGGGAACCAGCAGTTAGCCTAATGGCTATGTCGCTGGACTCCCATGTAGTCGACCGCGGTTCGTGTCCCGGACCCGGTGGCTTAAAACTCACGCTGGGCACATGTGACATGTGCGTGTGTGCCCAAGATCCCGAGAGGAAAATGGAGGAGAAGGGATTGCGGCGTGACCATCCCCTCTGGGGGGTGATTTCTCGCTTTCTGTCTCTATGTCTCTCTGTCTGTCTGGTGAGCGCACGCGCCTTATAGCGGAAAAAAAAACCTCTCCAAAAAAAAAAAAAAAAAAAGAATGTGAAAGTTTAAAGGTAGAAGTTTAGGTATGGCTAAAATGATGTACATTGTAAAGGCAAGAGGCATTTGAAGTTAAGGGAGGGAAGGGGTTTCAGTATGCACAACAAAGTCCCCTCCTCAACGCTGTTCATATCCTGATCCCCAGAATTCGTGAATATGTTACGCTACATGGTGAAAGGAATTGAGGATAATAGATAGAATTAAGATTGCTAATCAGATGACCTTAAAATGGGAAGATTATTTTGGGTTCTTGAAGTCAGTCCGAAGTTTCTTAAATGTGACAGAGGGAGGCAGAAGAAAGTCACAGTGATGTGACGAGAGAACTCCACCAATATCGCTGGCTATGAACATGCAAGGGGGCCAAGAGACAAGAAATGTGAGCAGCCTCTAGAAACTGGACAGGGCAAGGAAACGGATTCTGCCTAGAGGACCCTGCAGAAAGGAAGGCGGCCCTGCCAACTCCTTAATGTTAGTCCAGGGAAGCTCGTTTCAGACTTGTAAACTGTACGGTAATACATCTGTGTTGTCATAAGCCCCAAATTTCCTTTCTCTTCCACATAGAAAGATTCTTGTGATTACATTGAGCCCGCACAGATAATCCAAGATAATCTCCCTATATCGAGATCCTTGATTTAATCACAGCCGCAGAATCTCTATCTATTCAGAAATTCTGGGGATTAGGATATAGTCATCATTGTAGGGTCCTTATTCTACTTATGCCAAAACACCTGACTCTATCTCAACACTTTTTCTTACACTGTTATGCCCTTGAGCTCACATAACATTAGAGATAATTCCTTAGAATTTTGATTCACTAATTTAAATTTTTTGTTATGTCCATTCTGTTGTACAGCTAGTCAGTTGTTTTCTTTTTGTTTTAAGTTTATTTATTTCTTCCAAGAGAAAGACACAGAGAGAAGACAGGCATTTCCAACAGATTTCCACATAGCAAACCACCTCCAGCCTCCGCCGGTCCAGATCATAAGCGTGTGCACATGCTACCCATGTGTGCACAGGGAAATCTCAAGATACAAACCCAGGACTGTCCCGTGTGGGTCCAGCTGCATTATGACTGTGCCACTGTTTGGTTCCATATACTTAATCAGGTTTTAATTTCAGTAACCATTTTTTTTAATAGAGATTTTTGCGTTAAGGTACTTGTGCTCACCAGAGAGAGAGAGAGAGAGACAGAGATAGTGAGAGGACAGTGAGAAATCACCCGCTGGGGGGATGGCCTCTCTACAATCCCTTCTCCTCCATTCTCCCCAGATCTTGGGCATGCATGCACATGCGCCCGATGTGATTTTTTTTTTTTTTTTGAGAGGTTTTCGCTATAGGGCGCGTGCGCTCACCAGACAGACAGAGAGAGACATAGAGACAGAAAGCGAGAAATCACCCCCCAGAGGGGATGATCACACCACAATCCCTTCTCCTCCATTCTCCTCTCGGGATCTTGGGCACGCACGCACACGCGCCCGGCGTGAGTTTTAAGCCACCGGGTCCGGGACACGAACTGCGGTCGACTACATGGAAGTCCAGCGACATAGCCATTACGCTAACTGCTGGTTCCCCGCCCGATGTGATTTTGAAGCCACTGGGTCTGGGACCTGAACCGTGGTGGGCCATGTGGGAGTCCAGCGATGTGACTGCTACACCATCTGCTGGTCCCAGTAATCAGGTTTTTAATTTCGAAGGACTCTGATTTGTATCTAGTATGAGTGAACACAACTCCTCATGTCTCTCTGAAAATATAAATTAGACGTATTTTAATTTTTTCCTATTTTCTATAACTTTGTTTCTTTGAATGTTAATTCTCTATCTCTTTTTTTAATGCTCTCTCTGCTGCAGGTATTTGAAAAAAAAATACTTGGTGATTCTTTATTTCCAGATTATATTTTTATTTCTTTGTTTTCCAGGGGGTACACGCACTGGGGGAGGGAGCGCCCCCCATGGGGAATGGTGATATGGCAATCCCTTCTCCTACATTTTTCCATCCTGTCAGGATCTGGGGCATGCACTCCTAAGTGCCTGGTACGTTTTTCAAGCCACCGGAGCTAGGCTTTGAACTACTTGGCCAGTCATGTGGGAATCTGGCTCCCTTTTTCTTCCTTTTTTTTGGAGAGGTTTTTGCTATAGGGCACGTGTGCAAGCCAGAAAGACAGAGAGTGACAGAGAGACAGAAAGCGAGAAATCACCCCCCGGGGGGATGGCCACATGGCAATCCCTTCTCCTCCATTCTCTTCTCGGATCTTGGGCACGCACGCACACGCGCCCAGCATGAGTTTAAGCCACCGGGTCTGGGACTCAAACTGTGGTCAACTACATGGGAGTCCAGCGACATAGCCGTTTCGACAACTGCTGGTCCCATGTAATCTGCTCCCCTAACCAAATAGGCTATAGAGCTGGCACTCCAGATTATACTTTTAGATCAATGTCTAGATAATGTAATACTTATGTTTAGAGTAAGGTTTTTACCTCCGAGGTGAGGATTTTTCATTTCCATGGCTGGAATTCAGACTCCACTTTCTGATTTGCTAGTGGTTTTAGGAAGTGTGGCAGAGATATGTCAGGCTGAGGGAGGGGACCTTTCAGACTATGCAGTGCAGCCCAGTGGTTACAGTGAGCACTGCTGCCAGACCAATCTGGGTGAGATTTTAGCCCCGTTGGTTCAGCCGTGGGGGTGTGCACTGGTAAGCCGCTGCTGCTCTGCAGGCTGAAGCCCCGTGGGAGGCCTGGGTTCCATTTTCCGCCCACTCTTAAAAACTGGGTTGGTCCCAGTTACTTGGGAGACTGAGGCAGGAAGATCACAACAGAGCAAGACCTTGCCGTTAAAACAACAGCATCAACAACAGAAAGGAAAAGGAAAACTCTGACTTAGTTGTGAACAGTTAGAAATGGGAAAATTTCCTACTTCGCTACTCAGCTTCCTTACCTCTGAAACTGGAAAGGGCAGTGGCCTACTGCACACAGTTGTCGCGAGGATAAAATGAGTCAGTACATACAAGGCTTGGAACAGGGCCTGGTGTAGAGTAAGAGTTCAGTACATGTCAGCCGCTTTTTTTAGGTGCTCAACTTGGAACATGTGCACTAGCTGTTTCGTTTTTGAGCAAATGCTGGAGTCAGCTGGCCCCAGCCCTTTCTCCTGCCAACTATTTCTAGGCTGTTTCTTCTCTTAGCCCACACTGCCTCTGTTCTTGAGATTATTCTCTGGGGAAATTCCTCCCTCACTTATTGCTTCCCATTTCCACTCTCTAAGAGAAATTACTTTAACAGTTTGATTTCCAGCTTCCCATGAAGTGTCTATCCATTCATAAGTTTGCATAACATATAGTAACCTATCCATAACATCTTCTCCACTTTTTTTTAAACAGAAATTTACTTGCAACTTTCTTTTCTAATTAACTCTATTTTAGACATGTTCTTATAATGCATGTGAGTTTCATTTAAGGAAAAAAAAAAAAGAACACGATAAATAACTTTGTAACTGTTACAAGGACAATAGACTACATATTTGGGGAAAATAAAGCTAATTTAAAAATTGTGACCAGCAGTTGGCGTAATGGCTATGTTGCTGGACTCCCATGTAGTCGACTGCAGTTTGAGTCCCGGGCCCTGTGGTTTAAACTCATGCCCGGCACATGTGTGTGTGTGCCCAAGATCCTGAGAGGAGAATGGAGGAGAAGGGATTGTAGCATGGCCATCCCCCTTCAGGGGGTGATTTCTCACCTTCTCTCTCTCTGTCTCTCTCTGTCTTTCTGGTGAGTGCATGCACCTTATAGCGAAAACCTCTCTAAAATAATCAATAAAAATAAAAATAAAAATTTTACTTAATATGCCAAATGATATCCAGAGAAAACTAGAAATAAATAGCAAAGAAATAACTCATTTGGGGGAACCAATTTGAGTACCTGACATAAGGGAGTCCTTAAAGAAAGTAGACTAAATCCACATCTTATTCATCCAAGATTCCATTGAAATAACCGTATACATTTAAAAATTAAGGAGCAGTGACATAGTGCAACGGTTAAGCATTGTGCAGAAGAAGCTGGATCCCACATAGCCAAACAAGGTTCAAGTTCCGGCCTCAGCACCTTACAAACCAGATACACAAACATGAGCCCACGATCGTGAAAGGGTGGAGAATTGGAAGAAAAAGAATTGCCAAGTAACTGGCCCTGTTAGAGGGTGCTTTCTCTCTCTCTCTCTGGCATCATAAAAGAAAATTGATACGTAGTAACTCTGAAATCCAAGAACTCACCTGCAGGCTGGGGCAGCAAGGTGTTTCTAGAGCACATCAAGTTGAAACAAGATCATGGAGACAACAGAGGTGAGGAACAGTTACAGAAGCAGAAAAAGATTCACCCAAAAGTTGAATTTCCCCAGAAGAATTGTAAAGAATATCGCATCAGAGGGTGTGAGGACTAGTAAAGGAATAGCCTTTAGACACTCAGTCAAAACCTGGGTGAGGACTGGCCTCTCACATGTCTCCTGGATAAAAGCTCACGTGTAGACCTCTCGACTGAAAGTTCTGAACAGGGAGACTCAGATACCTCACGTTACTAACTGCTGCGCTGGGGAAGGTGGGATGAGACAATCCCTTTAATACCTGATCATTGGAAATCATAGTTGATACAACTCATATGTATTTAATTGATGAGATCGTTTTGGTCTGTACCATCCTGATTTGTCTAACTTTATAACATATTTTAATAATTTGTAGAATTAGCCTCCCCTTGCCTACGCCACTTAAAAACATTCTTAGAGATTTCTATTGTTGTCTTCTCAGTACTTTATTTAAGAGTTTACTTATCCCCCACTTTGGAAAAATAGCGCATATAGTCAATTCTAACTTGGATTTTTAAAGGTGGAGAAAGAAAAGATCAAAGTGACTCTGAATACATCTTCTAACAAGTCAGATATGGTAAGGTTTTGGATTTTTTTTTTTCCCAGAAAAGGGTAAAAACAACCACATTTCAATGAAACATGAACTCATCCATCACTTATGTTAATTGATTAGAAGACAAGATAGTATGTGAGACACCTATCCTTCTAAAATGAAGGCAAATCCTGAATATGCCTCCTTCGTTACTCGGCTCCCTCCTAAGGTTTAATCGAGGCCATCACTTCAGCTTAAGTTCAGGTAGGTCGGCAGCAGCCACCGACGGGCTGTGTCCACAACAGTCACGGCCGGAGAGTCCCACTGCCTTCCAACACTAAGGCAGTATTCTGGGAGTTCCGAGAAACCGTCTAAGTCCCAGAATCACATAGGATTGCCTGGGTAATGGAAAAACTCCCGTTCGTATCAGAAGTTTCTAATACTTTTTTTTTTTATGTTCATGTAATCATTTTGAAAGGAATTTAATGAAGCAGAATTGTAAAGGTTCAAGCAAGGAGAGAGAGAAAGTCTAAGCGAGTAGGACTTGGGATATTTAAAAGGTGCAAAGCGTCTATCTTAGAAGAAATATTATTCAAGCAGCCTTTTTTGTTCAGGGAAGAATTTTAATCACCCATTTCATTTATATCAAGGTGCCTACATGGGCATCCATTTTTGTGAAGGAAAGGTGGAAGAGGACAATCTTCCCCCTTGGGCTTATAAGTTATGGAACTTCAGCGCCGAAAGCAAGATGGGTGTTCTGTTACCTTTCACGATTACACTTAAAGGTGGCTGGGAAAAAGAAGTTGGTTAAATTTGCTTGGAGACCAAGGAGCCTTCTGGGAGGAATAGGAAGGAGATACCGATGCTCTGAGTTTCAATGCCATTCTGATTGCTAAGGTGCCTAGTCTAAGGCCAGTTGGCTGTAAGGACCACAGAAGACTCTTAAAGGAAACCTCCTGGACAGAAAAGACTGGAATTGGTACTTGGCATTCATACTAGACCATGGGATGATGTGGGAATCCCTGTGTCAGATCTCAGTTTATGCATAATGATCTAAGCATCTCAGAGAAGGAGTGCACCTTCCTGCTTCTTCCATGATTAAACTGCTGTGCTGTCACTAAAGAGCTAAAACCGAGAAGCCCAGTCTACTGTGGAGCGGTGCAATCACACACTGGGCAGAGAGACCGGAGGCTGCTTCTTCCCTCCCAGGCATTGAGAAGCCACTCTCAGAACAGCAGTGAAAGTGTGGTCAGGTGTCAATTTAAGGGTTGTTGGACCTTAATTCATAAAATTCTGGGTTCCTTCTTTAAGAAAAAAAGAATGCAAAAATCCCAATATAAAATTGCTAGGGCTCCTCTCTGGGGCCCATGCCTGGAAGCTCGTACCTGGTGAATTTCTGGTGGGTAGGTTCCTGGGAGGGGCCTCTCTCACTGTGATGGAAGCTTGCATGTGGTGCGGGAACTCCTGCCTTTTGGAGTTGCAGGGTGGCAGAGAAGGCGGTCTCCAGTAGATGAATGAGACTTTTATCTATAATTTTTTTTCATTAATTTTTTCTGTTGTTCAAGGCCACTAAGAAAAACAGATATCTAGAACTAAGCAATGAGAAGAGAAAAACAGACATTTTGTCATAGGAAGATGAGAACGTGTTTAGTCATATTACTTCGAATACTAGAAGTTTCTGGCACTCTAAGCTATTAAGGCAGGACCTACCTATCCATTATATCTTACATCTCAGGGCCTCTGAAGTTAATGATGCACTGGAGAAATAATGGAAATCAATTAAACTATTGTAGTAGCAATTTGTCAACTGATATAAATGTGTTTCCACAAAGTTTAAAAAATGTTACTGTTGCTAATGTGTCACAGCCACTCCTTTGCCTTCCGCTGTTGCCTTCATGCTAATGTGATTTTCAGCGGCGTGGAGGTGAGCTCCATCTGCCCGGTCCTTCTTTTCTTCTTACTTTCTCATTTTCCAATGAACTATTCAACCCACCATTCATCCCAAGTGCCATAAAATTATAAACCATCTTCACAGCGTCACCTTCTTCCTTTCTACCCACCTTAGCACAGCAATTACTAAGTCCCGTTCAATTTCTTTCCTAATGCCTTTTTCATTCATTACTTGCTTTTATCCCAGTGTCTCGTTCAGATTCTAGACTCTTTGTTCTTTCATTCCTAGACTTTTGCAATCGCTTTGAGCTTTATATTATTGTCTTTCCCTTCCAATAATTTTTCTATAATGCTGCCAGAGGGGAGCACAAACATGACAATGTCACCATCTGTACAAAAATCTTTGTCAGTTCCTCATTCTCTAACACAGGATTTGGTCCATGGGGGCCTATGAAAACACAGCCACTATTATTGGCAAAGTTTTACTTTTGTTTAATGCTCACAGGAAAAAAAAAGTATGAGTTTTAAGAGGAATTCCAGGACCATTTCTTTTATTTCTTTTTCTTGCATATACTCTACATGCAAATACCATGAATCATTTCCTAATTCATTGCTTCCCTTTTTGGTATTACACTCTATCCTATTTTATTCTTTTTCCAGAAGTCTTACCTCTTACTCTTAACAATATTTAGCTTCTAAGTGCTCTTCTTCTCAACTCTTGTTTTTAATAAGAAAAAGTCTAGTTCTGAATATTAGCCACCTTCTCATACTATTTCATTTCGAATAGTTTCTGTATTCACAAGAACCACTGGCAATTTGAGTTCAATGAAAATAAGAAATGGTTTTTGATGTAGAGTAGATCTGCTTACAGCTCTCTTAAAGAACTAAATAAGAGATGAGCTATTTTCTGAGTTGTAAGTGATTTTTAAATCGCTCATGAAAATAGAAGAGTCTTGGCAGAGAAACTAGATTATGCTGAGTGTATGAGAAAGCTTTTGTTGAGTGGATAGTTATATAAGAGTTACTAGTGGAGTTACTAGTGATTGAAAGGTATCTATGTAGTGATATGTGTATTGATAGCTTCAGTTCATTTTCCAATAAAGAAATGTCAGACTTTAAGGAGCCCCAAAGGACAAAGGGAAGCTGTGTCTTCTAAAGAAAAGTGCTGAGGGACCAACAGCTAGCATAATGGCTATGTTGCTGGACTCCCATGTAGTTGACTGCGGTTTGAGTCCCGGACCTAGTGGCTTAAACTCACGCCGGGTGTGTGTGCATGCGTGCCCAAGATCCGGAGAGGAGAATGGAGGAGAAGGGATTGCGGTGCGGCCATCCCCCCTGGAGGGTGATTTCTTGCTTTCTGTCTCTCTGTCTCTCTCTGTCTTTCTGGTGAGTGCACACATCCTATAGTAAAAACCTCTCCAAAAAAAAAAAAAAAAGAAAGAAAGAAAGGAAAAGTGTCGAATGAGGAAAACTGACTTGGTCCTGGATTATGAACAGAATCATGTTCTTGAAGGCTGGCTTACCTCTTCATTTCCCTCACAATGTGTCCAATGTATGCGGGTCTTACACAAGGCTGACCAGTACTCAAGTGTGCAATCAAAAAGGAGCAGGGAATTGAAGAGCTGTTCTGATTTAATAGATGATTTTTTTAAAAAAATCTGCCTTGTTTGGGTGAGGTTATATTCAATTTTAACAGTCAAATGATTATTTCCTTTATTTTTGTCTTAGGATATATTGGTTGTGTACAAACGATAAAGTAGAAAACTTCAGAGTCTTCTTTTCCTCTCTCAGTTCTTTTAGACAAAATGCAAATCCAAGGAGTTGGTAGCAGTTTAATTCAACCCACACACTCCAGTTCTAATTTTAATTAAACCTCAAAAGGCTTTTGAAAGCTTATAGTATACAAAGAATTATACACAGTGCTGAAAAAGGTGCAAGGCTTTATAGGGTCCTATGAGAGAAAAAAGAAAAAAAAATGTGTACTGGGGCTGTTTGTAAACTATATGAGAATATTTAAATTTCAGTTATAATAATTATTAAATGGTTCATCATAATCTATTGTGGGATATAGTTATCTAAATAATTAATACTATTGGGTCGTTGGAAAAGCCATGCTGCAATTTTGCATAGAAAAATTCATCTTGACTTTTCTAACAACTCAGTAGAAAAGCTGGAGAGAGTGGACAACCAAATTTTAAGGAAATCATAAAGGAGAACAAAGTTAATTTTATTGAGAAAAGTTCAGGATATTTCTTGGAAGAAGTAGCATATAGACTTTTTATTTTATAGAAATTAATATTTATAGGAAATAAAAAAAGTATGTCAACGCTTCCAAGGTGTTTGTCATTTACTTGTTTTCATGTAATTTCATCAACACCAGATTTTTCACAGGCTGTTGTTAACTTTATTCTCCCTACTATATTTTATGACATGGAAGTTGTTCCTCTTATATATCTGTAATTTTGTTCCATTTATCAGCGTCCCTTTACTCCCTCAGATCCTTCTTTGCCTCTAGTTACATCACTTTCAAAATGTACCAAATCAAGAGACACAAAGAATTATTTTTCTAAGTTACTTTTTATAAAACCGCCAAGTTGTTTACTCTTGGAATGTTCCTTCTTCAAAGAGGAAGTCGCGAGAGTGTTAAGAGTGTGTATCTGTGCTCATCCTGAAAGTATTTCTAGCCAGGACTACACTTCTGCTTCTGGGAAGACCACAGTCAGGTTTCTTTCTATAGGTTTAAAAATAAAGAGAACGGTTAACGAGAAACATTTTCTGGCCCTGCACTCATGTTGTCATTCTGCACTTGTGCTCTGCTGCCTTGATTCAAGAGAAACATTCGCCAGCCATGGCCTTCCCCTCCTCATCTTTAGAGGCAGATCAAATATACTCTCTGCCTTGATGCACAGACAATGGCTCTAGCAGATTATAGGGCAAAGAGGTGAAGACTACAGTTCTGGAAAAATCAGCTCCTCCATTTAAAAAGCCAACTGACAAAAAGCCTAACTAACTTATTCAATATATAGGATATATTGTTTTGGTGTGTGTGGGGGTGTGTGTGTTTGTGTAGGAAAAAACTTTTTCCAAGTGGATCTCTCCACTAGAGAAGCATTTCGATCTATACGGGACATTAAGTCTTTTTTAAAAATTAATTAATTAATTAATTTTATACACTAGATCACTATATATCATTACTATTCGAATAGTGAATTTTCCCAACATGAATACACTCCACACCAATCCAGTTGAAGATACCGTAAATGTTATTATCAACAAATAATCATCCATTTCTGTGTCCCATAAATGTCTGGCTTCTCTACTTTTTATTTTTGTTTCCCTGCTGCTTCTGGTCTACCAGAGATGAGAAGATAGAAACATTGCCTATGATGATCACTAATTAAGAGTTTATTATTTCTAATACTTTATATACAATTTATTGAACTCTCATAACTTATGAGGTAGGTATTATTATCATTTCCTTTTAATAACATGATTGAACTGGGATTCAAACCCGAGATAAATGGTTTCAGAGCCTGAGTTCATCATTACAATGCTATGTATCTTCTCTTAAATAGTAGTTGATTATTCTTAGATCTCTGTTTTTCCTACTGTCCAAATCATTCTCTTGTTACTATTTAGCCATTTGGGGAGACTCAGTTTTCTCTCTGGTTTATTACTACACCATTTCAAAGAAAAGTAGGTGCATTCTGTCAAAGGGAATTTCCATTAGTGAATTGAATTTCATTTTTTTTTTTTTTTAGTATCATTATAAAATCAGAGGTACGGGGGCCAGCACATGGCGCAGCAGTTACTGGACTCCCACATGGCCGACCACAATTCGAGTCCTAGACCCAATGCTTTGAGACTCACACCAGGTGGGTGTGCATGCATGCCCAAGATCCTGAGAGGAGAGTAGAGAAGGAGTTGTAGTATGGCCATCCCCCATATGGTGATTTCTCACTTTCCCTCTCTCTGTCTCTCTCTGTCTCTCTCTCTCTCTCCGGTGAGCACATGTTCTGTACGGCGAAAGTCTCTAAACCAAAACCAAAACCAAAAACAACAGATGTACACTTCTAAAGGGAAAAGTGTTTCCCAAAAAGTAATAATAGGCCCAGCCACAGTGGTGTAGCAGTAACGCAGGTGCCCTTCAAGACTGGAAGCCAAATGGCCAACTATGAATCTGAATGCCTGCATCAGCCTGAAAATCAGATACTGCATGTGCCTGTGGGTGCCTAGGATCCTGAGGGGCTGAAAGGCTAGGGAAGGAGGATCGTGGCATGGAGAAACCCTATGCAGAGTGCTTCTCTGTCTCTCTCTCTCTGGAGAATGCTGACACATATATTATTAAAAAATTAATGAAAGCAATAGTGAAGTTTTGATAAGAGATGAGTTAAGACAGTAGCTATTCCAGGTTCATTTGAACCAACATAGCACTGCTCGGTTACTATCTCAAGATGAAAGCGTATTTTTCTTTGCAGCATTCTGCTGACTGTGGAATATCTCAGCAGCTTGGTTATCAGTAGCTCACCCCACCATTCCTGTTGGGTTCTGGTTAATAAACTAAAAATGTTCCAAACATGGCTATGTCTCTAATTCCTCCACACTTACAGTTTTTTGAATTTTGGTATCCATCTCCCAATATTTCTCTGGCATAGTCAGTATCTGACTCAGTTGGACTGCTACAACACACTTTGACTGTAATTGCTACTGTGTTCGATAATTTTCTAACAGATTTTTATTACACTATGGCATGGGCCCAGGTGGGCAGTGTACTGAACTTCTCTGCCTCTTTGGGCTTCACTGTGTGACTTGCATTAGCCAATGGGATGTTAACAGATGTGATGTAAACAGAGGATGGATATGGGCTCTTACTCTTGACCCTGTCATGATAAATGTGCTTTGAATAATGTCTGATCTAAAGATGATGAGAAACACGTGGAATAGACTTACACCAAACCCGCAGCTCAGAGTTAAATCAGCTGAAATCCAGCCAACCCACCAACGCATGAATGAAAAATAAACACTTGTTTTTGAAAACTATTGAGTTTTAATATGGTTTGTTGCACCAGAAAAACTGATTCAAGAAGCAACTATGAGCCAGGGACTATTTTAGTCACTGTATAGATTTTCATGTTAAAACTCTGTAGGTTTTTGGCTTGATATAGGGAAAAAGTTATAATCTGCTTTATTCTTTAAGCATACAGTTTAGGTATTGAACATATATTGAACATATATACAATTCTACATATAAATATAATAGAAGCAGCTGCATAGGTTAGTGATGGAATGTGATTACAGAAAGATGTGTGTGTGTGTGAGAGAGAGAAAGAGAGAGAAATACCAGTTCACCATTAGGCAGGACCTCGTAGGTCCTCTTCAGTTTTGCAGAATGCCCACATTTATTTATTCAGGGTACTTAAAAATTAATGAGACTTTCACAAACTGATGTACTTAAATAACCAGACACAAATACACTAATGCCCAAATCAGAGCACTTTTTCTTACCGCAAGAGCTATTCCATCTGGGACAGCACACGCGCCCTACAGCAAAAACCACTCAAAAAAAAAAAAAAAAAAAAAAAAAAAAGAGCCATTCCATTATTCCATTCTAGTGGTCATCATACATATGTCTACTTTCCTAGATACCTCGAGCCAGTACCAGATACCAGAGAAGTAGAATTGTCACATATACCAGTGGGGATCGATTTGGCTGTACAGATCAAATAATTACCAAATGTTTAAACAAGATAGGAATTTATGTCTATCTTATATTAATATTAAAGAAATCCAAGAATGTACAGTTTAGCACTGTTTGACTTATGGGGTCATCAGGGACCTAACCTCTTGGCTCTCTGTTCTACCATTTTCCGTAAGTAGCTTCCAACTTCAAAATTGTTTTAAAACCTCAGCCATTACTTCCATATTCAGAGAGCACTATGAAGGAGACAAATCTTCACTGGATTTCACTTATATCACATGTACTAGAACTGCTGATCAGAACTGATACAAAGAGTACATGCATGAATACATGGATGTACTGCTGTCCTACATTCAACAGTATTTTGCTGTTAAGGAAAGGGGAAACAGATGTTGAAGAAAGAAGCTAGGAATCGCTGTAGACCATTTCACTCTCATTCAAGTTGCCTATATTACATTTCAGTTTCTGATATCAGATGCACCATCTTAACATTAATGTGTGAAATATTTTTTGGAAACTCCATAATTAGATTGACAGAGTATCTTATTGATTCTTAAAAAGAATATACTAATTATATTAATTTTCTTGGTGAAGATAGAATCAGAACACAAGTCTTATAAGATACAGTGAAGTCTCATGAATTATCCCCACCTCACAAAAGGTAGCAATGTTTTCAGGGTCAAAATATTTGGTCTGGGGTCCGGCAGATGGCATAGTGGTTACATTGCTAGCATCCCACATTATCAACTGTGGTTCAAACCCCAGATCTGGTGGCTTGAAACTCAAGGCGGGTGCGTGTGTGTGCGCACCCAAGATCCCAGGAGAATGGAGGAGAAGGGATTGCAGTATGGCCATCTCCCGGGGGGATGATTTCTCACCTTTCCTCTCATGCTCTCTGTCTCTCTGGTGAGTGCATGTGCCCAATGGGGGGAAAATCTTTAAAAAAAAAATTTGGGTTTGCCAGACTAGGAGTCATTCCATGAAAGATAAACTCTCTAAACTTTTGCCTTTAGAGCTTCCCTTTTCCAGAATTTTCCCAATTTGCCTTCTAAGAAGGTATCCAGTTATGGAAACCTTTGGCTATGACTTTGCTTTCTGCTCTGGTCCTGCCTCTCTGTGATTACTCTGCAGTCACCCTGGTTGAATTGTCTATTTCCAAAGCTTTCTGATCAAGATGAGTTAAACAATTGGTTAGTAGTTGACTCCTTCAGATGGCTTCTTTGATCTATTATGAATTAATTTTACCTAGTTTATGTATGAATGGTTACTTCGCTTTGTGGTTATGAGGACACTGGTTTCTTTCAAGTACTTTAATATGGATAACATTCTTTTTAAAAAAAATTATTTATTTTAATTTGACCAGAAAAGGAGAGAGAAAGTGAGAAAGCAAGCCACTGGGTCCAGGACTCGAACCACAATTGGCCATGTGGAAGTCCAGTGCCCTTAACCACCACGCCACCTGCCGGCCATGGATCATATTTTTTATCTACATAAGCTGCTTGTGTGCATCATTTGGAGAAAATCTTGGCATTCATTCTTTAATTTATGAAGACATAAAATTTTATAGAGTCAGAACTTCAGGTATAAGAGAAAATGACAGACATATTTAACATGTCCTGTTTTATAGAGTTACTGGAAAATTTAAATACAGAAATTTGTTGAATTTTTTTCATCTTTTACAGGCAAATGCTTTACATACTAAATATGAGGAATCATAAAAAAACCTTTGAAAATGTGTATTATAAAAATACTATGCATGGATTTCAAAACTTTTTGCACCAAAATAAACTCATATTTTAATTCCATTTTTCCAAATGCTTCTTGAAGTGTCTTTATATACATTTTACTATATAGTTTACAAGCTTTAGATAAATCATTTAAGATCTTTCCTAGTTGTTAAGGGTTACTATTGGTAAGAATAAAGCTACAATATCCCATTTAAAATAAGGCATTATTAGTTTTAAGACAATCTTGATTTTGGGACCTGCAGACGGCATAATGGTTACATCACTGGACTCCCACATAATTGACTGCAGTTTGAGTCTTGGACTCAGTGGCTTAATATTCAAGCTGGGTGCTTGTGCATGCATACATAAGATCTCAAGAGGAGAATGGAGAAGGGTTGTGGCACTGCTATCCCCCTGGGAGATGGTGTCTTGCTTTCTGTCTCTCTGTCTCTCTCTGTGTCTCTGACGAGTTCATGCACCCTATAGCAAAACTCTCTCTCTAAAAATAAAGGACAATCCTGATGTTTTCCATGTGAAATATGAAAAAATTGGCATCTTAGAATCAGTGAAAAATGATAATTTATAACTTTTAATTACAATTTAAAAAATTTTTACAGAATTTTTGCTGTAGGGCACATGTGTACACTGGAGAGATAGAGACAGAAATCAAGAAATCATCCCCCACACCATGGTGGGGGGATGGCCACACTGCAATCCCTTATACTCCATTTTCCTCTTGGGATTTTGGACACACACACATACGCTTTTGGTATGAGTTTTATGGTATCAGGTACAGGACTTGAACCGTGGTCAACTATGTGGGAGTCTTGTGATGTACTATTACACTATCTACTGGTCCCTTTAATGACAATTACTAGTGTAAGATATAAACTATAGGTTGTAAAGCTTGTAGGTAGAAGAATATATAAAACTAGGGGGTTTTATATAGTCTGGTATTACAGATACCAGAGACTTTCAATCCTAGAAAACAAAAAAAAAATGTTTTTATGGGTGACACATATATCTTATGTGCATCAAAGGAATTTTAAGGAGGCTTACAACCTTTTCTTTTTAAGAATTATTTATTTGGGCCAGCAGATGGTGGTTAAGGGCGCTGGTTTTCCACATGGTTGACCACAGTCTGAGTCCCGGACCTGGTGGCTTGCTTTCTCACTTTCTTTCTCTCTCACTCTGTCTCTCTCTGGTTAAATTAAAATGAATGAATAAATAAATAAATAAATAAATTTAAAAAGAGTATTATTTATTTATCATTATTATTATTATTTTTATTTTTAATTTGAACAGAGGGAGACCAAAAGGTGAGGGGATGATGGAGTTGTTTCAGGCAGTGGTCAGCATGTGTGCATATCTATTTTCATGTTTGTCTCACCTGCCAGCCCTTCAAGAGTGAAGATCTCAAATTTGGTAATGTCCAACTCCCAATCCAGTGGAAGAAAGCATTGGGACCAGCAGATGGCATAATGGTTATGTCACTGGACTCCCACGTAGTCAACCACAGTTTGAATCCCAGACCGGTGGCTGTAACTCACACTAGGCATGTGTATGTGCCCATGATCCTGACAGGAGAATGGAAGAGAAGGGATTGCAGTGTGGCCATCCCCCAGGGGGGTGATTTTTCACTTTCTGTCTCTTTGTCTGTCTCTGTCTCTCCGGCAAGCACACTTACCCTATGGCAAAAATCTCTATTAAATAAAAAGTTTAGCAAATTTTTAAAGAATTATTTTATTTAACTTTATTTATTTTAATTTGACCAGAAAGGGAGAGAGAGAGAGAGAGAGAGAGAGAGAGAGAGAGAGAGAGAGAAAGCAATTTGCCAGGTCTAGGACTCAAATTCATCTGCCATGTGAGAGTCCAGCGCCCTTAACCTGCTGGCCTCAGTGTTTAACAATTTTGTTTGTTTGTTTGTTTAGAAAGATTTTTTGCTGTAAGGAAATGTGTGCTCACTAAAGAGACAGAGAAAAAGTGAGAAATCACCTCCCAAGGGAGATGGCCACACCACAATCCCTTCTCCTTATTCTCCTTTTGATATTTTGGGCAGGCACATATATGTGCCCTTTACGAGTTTCAAGCCACCAGGTCCAGGACTCAAACCACCGTTGGCCATATGGAAGTCCAGCACCTTATCCACCATGCCATCTCCTGCCCCCTAGCATTTTTTTTCCCTAATGAAAACAAGACAAGTGATCTGGTCTAGAGAATATTGAGATTGGTCAGAAAATATGGACCTTAGGCCAGCTGGGTACGGTGGTTAGGGCATCTGGATCCCACATGGCCAACTATGTGGTTCAAGTCCTGGACTTGGAGACTTGAAAAACACACCTGGAGTATGTGAGTGTATGCCCCAATTCCTGAGAGAATAAAGCAGAAGGGACTGTGTTGTGGCCAGCCCCCTTGGAGGGTGCTTTCTCACTTTCCCTCTCTCTTTCTTTCTTCAGTGAGTGCACATACCCTATAGCAAATTTAAAAAGAGAGAGAGAGAGAGATAAAATATGCTTCTCAAACTTTGGTAGCATGAGAATCATTCGGTGTTATTAATCACTATCCACAGAGTTTATGCTTCAGTAGGTCTGGAGTAGGAACCAAAATTTTGCATTTTTAATAAATCCTACCTCAGTCCTGTGACTCTAAGGTGGTTCACAGAGCACAGAGATGTAAGTGAAAAAGAATTTGTGGATATTCATGTCCTGGTTCTTATCAAACACCTGCAGCTCACCAAACATACCTTGAGGTGCACCCCCCGTCAGCCATCAAAAGCCTTTTAATCGCGCTTAACCCGTACTGTTCAAATCTGTAAGTTAATTTTCTGGCTAATATGCTGAGAGAAAAATAAATCTGTCTCCTGAGACTTAACAGGCCTTCTTGATTTTTAAATATTAGCATGTTTTCCAAGTGCTGTGAAGCTGAAAGGTGCTAAAAAAGCACCAGGATTAGTCATTTCTTTTTTAAAAAAGTTTCCAGTGTACAATACTTACCTTGAAAGATGAAAATTTCCACCTCAGGCATTTTTTCTATATTTTGTAATCATTGATGGGAATTGATGCCAACTCGACGTCTTTTAGACATCGAATGAAACATTTCTAAACAGTTGAAAATCATTCCAGCATGCCTTTAACACCCACTTGCTCTAATTTAATGCCATTTCTCTTTCTTACTCTTTATTTTCTTGTGCATTCCAGCTGTTAACATTCAATCTAATTTTTGTATGTCAGCCCATGTCAAAGCAAGTCTTAATCCTTTTAATGTTAAGCTATTACAAGCTCAAAGCTGCTTCGTATCATCATATATAACCGTGTTTCCTACGCTGTGAGCACGCTATGTGAGTATGTGTGCATGCACACTTGAGTATCCCTGTAATAATACTTGGTATAGACTGGAATTCTACATGGGGTAGGTCAGAATTGAACCCCAACTAAAATGTATTCATTACAGAAATGAGAAAGGCGTTCTTACAAGGTGGTAGTACTGGAGAACTATTGGAAAAGTGTTGACTATTATCTTGTCTCACATCTTTATTTTTTAGTCTAAGACAGATTAAAATTTTATTGGCCAAGGCATACAGGTAATGGCAGAGGTATTGAAACTATAACCAGCAGGAAACCTTAAGAGCCATAGCCTAACACTTTGTCAATGGGCATTATACGTCATTTCCTTTTATCTCTTGTAAGTAAAGTAGGCTTTCAGAACAAAATAAAACAGACAAAAATCACTCCTATTAACCTTTTTACATGGACAAATTTTGAGGGGATGTAAAAGGGTCAACTGTGTTTTAAAAGTTTGGCATAGTTAGATTTTTTTCTGTGTGCTTTCTGACCAGGTACACCTCAAACTTAGATCAGTCAATGAAATGGAATATTACCATTGGTTAAGTCTTTGTGGAAGCAGCTTGTAGTAAGGCTCAGTGATCTTCTTTTCACTATTCTAGGACACTAAGCTTTGTAATAGAACATACTAAAAAAGAATTTGTTTTGCTTATGTGGAAGATAACCAAATGAAGGTAGATATCATCATGATTTTATTTGTATTAGGTGCAATATATTAAGAATTTTAGGAGATTATCTCTCAATGAAACGAAATAGGTAATGGGACCAGCAGATGGCATAATAGCTATATCACTGGATTTCCACATGGTCGACTGTGGTTCAAGTCCCAGACCTGGCGGCTAAAAACTCACGCCGGATGCATGTGTGTGTATGCCCAAAAATTCCAAGAGGAGAAGGCAGGAGAAGGGATTACATCATGGCTATCCCCCTAGGGGGGGATTTCTCACTTTCTGTCTGTCTCTCTCTCTCTGTGTGTCTCTCTGATGCGCACACATGCCCTATAGAGGAAAAAAAAAAAAGGAAAGAAACATCTCTTAAAAAAATGAAATAAGTAATAAATGTACTTTTAAATAAGCATGAAGAGACATTATAAATAAACTACACAAGTTAAATATACCTTTAGAAGCCAATAATTGGGCCGGCTGTGTGGCAATGGTGATGTGTTTCTCAAGAGTGTGATAACCACAATTCAAACTCCCAGCCCAGCTGGCCTGAAACATGTCAGGTATGCATACAAAGGCCTGAGATTTGACAGGCTGGAGAATTAGGAGAAGGGGACAGCACCATGACCAGACTCTGTGGAGAGTGTTCCTCTCTTGCTCACTCTTTCTTTCCTGTGCACACACACTCTATTACAAATAAAATCTAAAACCAAAAAAATTTAAAGCCAATAATTAATGAAAAAATAAATAATAAAATATTCTTTTATTCATAGTATGGACCTTGGCACTAGGGGTAAAAGGATTAGTTACTTTTTTTTTTTTTTTTTTTTTCCTAGAGTAGCTCACATCCTAAGGGGGAAGAATGACACTGAGAATATTAACTATAATGCTGTAAGAAAAGTAACTTCAAAGTCCTATGATACCTTAAGGGCAGAGTAATTAATTTTGTTTTGTAAGTTGGGAAAAGCTTCAAGGGGGTATGATATTAGCAACGAGGGCAAGTTGGATAAAAAAAAAAAGTGCCAAGCAGATGATTTTTTAGGGTATAAATATAGCAGCATGCCATTAAAGATAGCTTTTTATTAAGCATGCTTTTTAAATTATTATTTCCTTTATTTTATTTATCATTATAGTTATTTTTAATTTGACCAGAGTAAGACACACAGAGAGAAGGAGAGAGAAAGCAAGCCACCAGGTCCAGGACTTGAACCATGGTCAGTCATGTGGGAGTCCAGCACCCCTAACCACCACTCCACCTGCTGGTCCCATTAGTAAGCATGTTTTAAATAATCATTCCTACCAAATAAATTTCCCAGTCCCCATTTTCTCCAATTGAAATAACGATGTTTTCCTTTTATTTTCATTTACTGTTTATTTAGATGTTCTGTTAATCCTCTTTTCTATAGTTCTGAATGATTTGTTTTTACATTATTTATTTGGGTAGAAGCTTCTTGAAAAAGTCTATTTCTACATTATTCATATAAGAGTCATTTTATATTTCTGTATCTAATTCACATGATTCTCTCTTTCCCCCTTCCTCCTTCTCTTTTTTATTTCCTTTTTCATATTTCAGTACTCAAGAATCAAAAACTGGGAACAACGATATATATAGATTCTTTATATTTTTTTCCTTTCTATACAAAGTCCTTTACTTGTCATAAGAAAGACACACTGATACTATTACTTTAATTCACAAAAAGGGAGAAAAATGAAACTTATGATATTTTCTGAGGACACGGGGTCACATGCAATGAATTTAAAATAAAAATTCCAACCTCCCACATGAATGGTCAACATTTAAAATAACTCCAAGATTTATTGGAAATCTCTTTAAAGAAAGGTTCTAAAAAATATTCAATAATTTGAGATCCCGAGAAGGAAGGCGTTAAAGGGAAAACTATCTTAGAGGATTAGATTGATCTCTAGGGATTTGGAAACTAGGCAGAAGATCTGAAGATGAAAGGAAAGATTTGATTCTGTGCTGAATTACAAGTTTTGAAGAAAATTAAAGTGCAGTTTTGTTCAGCTATAGATAAAGATCCACAGCCTAAATTAGTAAAGTTCTCATGACCATTATCTTTAAAACTCATCATTAAAAAGTATTACTAAAACTATGTCAGTTGTGAAAAATTGCCTTGATGTGCATGTGGAATATGGAAAACTTGGGAAAGAATAGCAGTAGCAAACAGCGCATATTAAACATCAGTGGTAAAAGGCGAAATCTAAAAGGCATGTCATTATGTCTTTTCTTCTTGGTCACAGAAAGCAGGGAAGGCATAAATCACTGTTGTTATGCCTTGTTTACTTTGGTTTTACAAAAGCATCCATGTTCTGCTTTGTTGGGGAGATGATAGGATGCCTGATACTCTCTCACCCTACTCTCCCCCATTTAACCAGATTTCAAAGAACAACATGCAGTACCCTTCAGAGCCATTTGTTATATCTGACCCTGACTCGGTCACTGATAACTCCCTCATCCCAGGGTAAATACACTCGGCATACAGGCTAAGCCAACTAGTGTGGTGGCTGTCCACTGGGTACTTTCCAGGAATGATCTGCTCTGCCCTGCTTGGAAAAAAAAAAAAAAAAAGTCTTCTGTTACCCAGCAAATATCTGATTAACATGATTTCCAAGTGAATACCTGATTTCCCTCAGGCGTATGCTTATAGAAAGTTAGAGTGGGCCACTGGTAAAGATGGTGAATTAAACACACTCACCTCTACTTTCTCCTGGAAATGATGTAAACCACAGTAAAGGGATGGGGAAAGGGGGCAGAGGATAAACCCTCTAGGACAAAGGGACCAGAGAAGTGAAGAGAGTGGAATCTGGATGGTAGAAAGATATCTAGTAATTCATTTAGCAGATCCAAGAAAGCTGAATAATAAATCACCAGGGGGAAAGGTTTATAAGCACACTAATTTGCATCGCAAAATCTGCAAAGGTTTAAGGATTTTTAACCCCAGTCATTCTGGAAGTGAGATACACGTGGAGCTTAAGAAAATAGAAAAAATGAAAAAGGATTGTTTGCAGTCTGTTTAAGGAGCACTAATTTTGGCCAGCTACAGTGGTACAACAGTAATGCAATACTCAGAGGTGCTGAGGCCATGTGGGAAGGTCCCAAGGCAAGTTCACGTCGCCAGAGCTCCCTGTGCACGCCTGTGACCCTGACTGGCTGCAGCTGTGGATGAATCCCATGGAGTGAGGACTCTGTTGGGGGTGCCTACCTCCCTCCTTCTCTACCTCTTTTTTCACAGAATAAATAAATAAATAAGTTTAAGTACCTTTTACCTCTACTCCCTCCTGAAACCCCACTAAAATAATAGCCTTGGTTTGTTTGACTTCTTTTGTCTCAAGAAATAAACTTAAAACAAAAACAGATCAAACACATCATTAAAACCATGCTTTTTACTTACTTTTTTTTAGAATCTCTTTCTGTATATTATTATTCTTTTTATTCTCATTTTCTTAAACTTCCAATCACTGTACATCATTTGGCTTATAAAAAGAATTAACCTAACATAAAATACTTCTCAGGCCAGTCCAGTTGAGAATACTGTCTATACATGTTATCATCAACAGGTAATAAACCATTTCTGTGTCCCACAAAAATGGACACAGAAATTGTTCTATTTGTTCTCATGCTATCCTTCTCTATACTCTTCCCTTCTCCCCCTGCCCCGTTCCACACTGTCTTCAGCCTCCATAAATATTTTCACTGCTTTTATGCCCTCTAATATTTCAATTGCTACCATAGAGTGCAGATACTCAGTATATATAAGTGGATATATATAAGATCTTTCTTTCATAGCCTGACTTGCTTCACTTAGCAATAGATCTTCCATAATCAACCACTTTCTATCAAATGCCAGAGTCCTGTTTTGTATGGATAAATAGTATTCCCTAGAGTATATGTGCCACACTTTTTCAATCCACTCATCTGTTTGTGAACATTTGAGTTGGTTCCATGTCTTAGTAATTGTAAATAATGCTACAATAAACATTGATGTGCAAGTGCTTTTCTGACTGAGCATTCTCCTATCCTTTGGGTAGATACCCAAAAGTGGGATTGCTGGATCTAATTCTATTTGTAGATCTTTGAGGAACCTCTATATTGTTTTCCACAGTGGCTGGACCAATTTACATTCCCACCAACAACGTAGGAGAGTTCCCCTTTCACCATATCCTCACCTTGATCTTCAGCATTCTGACAGAGGTTTTCCTGTGTAGTTTTTAAAAATTATTGTAAATATTAGAATCTTGAATTTGCATTTTCTTTTTTTAATTTTAATTTGCTAGTTTTTTGTTTGTTTTAAATTTGCTAGAGGATGCATACATTTGGCAGAGAGAGACAGAGACAGAGAGAAAGGGAAAGTGAGAAATCACCACCCCCCCCAGGCGGAATGGCGACACCACAATCCCTTCTCCTCCATTCTCCTCTCTTGATTGTAGGCATGCACACACATGCTGGTGTTTTTCAAGACACCAGTCCAGAACTTGAACTGCATGGTTGGCCATGTGGGATCCAGCTGCCTTAACCACTATGCCACCAGCTGGCCCTAATTTTTAATTTTCTAGCTGTTTGTTACTGAAGTACAAAAATGCCACTGTCTTTTGTTTGTTGACCTTATAAATGGTAAATACTAAAACATTGCCAGTTTCATTGCATTATTTCTCTTAAAGATTAATTTTAATAATTTGGGGAGAATTGCTCTAGGATTTTGATTAATAACTATTCCTACTTTATGTCTTTACCAGTTCTGAGTCCATTTGGGTAACTTTTGTCAGTGTTTTGTTCATTTCACCTAATTTTTCAAATGTGTTAACATTAAAGTTGTTCATATTTATTTATATATATTATATTTTCATATTTTGATCTCTGCTGCCTCTTCAGTTTGCCCTATTTTCCATTCTTAATCTTTTGTGCAGTCTCTTTTGTTTTTACATAAATTTTGCCTGAGTTCTGTCAATTTCATTAGTCCTTTCAAAGAATACTTTGGGTTGTGATGACCCTATTTTCTGTGTCTTTGCTTTTTTAGTTTATACATTTCTGCTCTTCCTTTTTTAAAAAAAAAAAAAAGAATTATTTTACTTAACTTTTTATGTATTTATTTATTTTAATTTGACCAGAGAGGGAAAGAGTGAGAGAGAAAGCCGCCAGGTCCAGGATTTGAACTGCAGTCAGCCATGTGGGAGGGAGTCCACGCTACCTGCTGGCCCCTCTGCTCTTTTTTCTTACCATTTCACATTTTCTGGTTTATTTTGCTCCTTTTAATTAACATCTTAAAATCAATACTTAAGTGATTGACTTAAAGTTTTGCTTTATTTCTAATATAAGCATTTTAAGACTTTTATTTTTCCCTATGAAGACTTTTGGCTTTGTTCCAAAGTTTTGTTTTTTTTTTTTTGGAGAGGTTTTTTCGCTATAGGGCGCGCGCGCTCGCCAGACAGACAGAGAGAGACATAGAGACAGAAAGCGAGAAATCACCCCCAGGGGGGATGGTCATGCCGCAATCCCTTCTCCTCCATTCTCCTCTCGGGATCTTGGGCACACACGCACACGCGCCCGGCGTGAGTTGTAAGCCACCGGGTCCGAGACGCGAACCGCGGTCGACTACGTGGGAGTCCAGCGACATAGCCATTACGCTAACTGCTGGTTCCCAAGATTTTTGAAGTATAATATTTTTATTAAAATATAGCCACTTCTGTAGTTGTTACTTACATTGACTTTTGTTCATGGCTGCTTGTTTCCAGGTGTAATAATTATTTTTTGAAATATTTATTTATTAAATTTGATTTGTTACTGTTATTATTATTTTTAATTTGACCAGAGAGAGACAGAGTGAGAAAGAGAAAGAGAAAGCAAACCACCAGGTCTGGAATTCGAACTGCAGTCAGCTATGTGGGAATCCAGTGCCTTTAGTCACCACACCACCCGCCAGCCTGTGATAATCATTTCTTATTGTGATTTTGTGATCCTTGGATTTCTATCTGTGGTAAAATACATTTTTCCATAACGCTAGTACTGGGGGTATGACCAATCTGTGGTTAAACTTAATTTCTAGTTTAGGGTTTTTCAGGCAATATAAACTTTAGTGGCAAACCCATGGGAATAAGGCTTGTAGCTGAAGGATCTCAAGGGGAACTTTTTTTTTTTCTGTTCAGTCCAAAATGAAGGTTGAGACAGGTATCCCTTCTTTTGCAAGTCATATTTGTTTTCTGGTTCACCTACTGTTGGTATCACATCAAGTGGTCCTGGTTTCATGCAGGTGTCTCTCATCTTACCTTCTATTCCACTCTCTCTCCTGGATTTGGCTTCTGTTCCTCAAACACATAGCCCCTGGAAACCCAGACCTGAGGGCATAGCAACTGGCAGATACCCTCAGGAACAATGCCAGCGTCATGGCTCATCTAACCCTCATCGAGTCATACCTTCTCACTGACTGCCAGTTCCATCTCTTTACTTTGAGCTCAACTATTTCTAAAAAACATTTAAAAAATATTTACTTTATATTATGTTTCCTATTCCTGAAGGGATTTCTCTGCAGAAGTAGTCTGTCATACTTCTGGAAACTGAAAACATGATTTATTATACTTTTTATTGAAACTTAAAAATGACCCAGGTCAGTTTGCCTTAATCAACAGAGACATATATGGAAGCTCCATAAATATGGGAATTTTTCTGTTTAGTTTGAGCCAGCAGATTAATCGTATCATCAGAGTCATACATGATCTTTCCCTTCTCCCTGCCTTTTCTGTAGTTATCTCCCTTACATGGACACAGAATGGTGCCAACTACTTGTAGATCTCTATATTTCACTGTCCGTAATCAAAGCAGAGAGAACCGGTCCCATCTCTAACCATCAGATGAGTTTCCTGAACTCTTCCCTATGAGCCACCACAGAACCAAATCATAGGGAGAAATGTCAAGCTCTGATTTACTTAGTGCTGAGTTATTTGAACTCTTATACCTGTTCCTTATTAAAAGACTAATTCCTTCCTGAAACCATTGTTGCTAAGTGAAAAATTATTTATATTCATTGGAAAAGAAAAATTGTAATGAATTTCATCCCAACTCAAGATACCTGATTACTTCATATAGCAATTGAACAATGCAAATAAGTTGATAAATTTGTTATTGAGAGATATTTTTGCTATAGGGTGCAAGCACTTGTGGGAGAGACAGAGAGAGAGAAACAGAGGCAGAAAGTGAGAAATTACCCTCTGAGGGGATCCTGCTTTTCTCCATTCTCTCAGGATTTTGGGCACACACTTCCACGCGCCCAGTGTGAGTTTCAAGCTTCTGGGTCCGGCACTGGAATTGTAGTTGGTCATTGGGAATCCATCGCCTTAATCCCTACACCACCTGCTGGTCCCTAAGTTGACAACTATTAAAAAGCCAATAATTTTAAAGCAAATAATACAAGTTTCTATGTAAGATAGAATGTATAACTTTTTTTATTTATTATTTTTCTGCTTTTTGTACCATTTACTTCATTTGTTTGTACTTAGTGACTGGAGTGATCTTGCATTCAAACTTATCTTAAGAATTATGGTATACGGGAACCAGCAGTTGGTGTAATGGCTATGTTGCTGGACTCCCATGTAGTCGACCGCGGTTCGAGTCCCAGACGCAGTGTCTTAAACTCAAGCCAGGTGCGTGTGTCTGCGTGCCCAAGATCCCGAGAGGAGAATGGAGGAGAAGGGATTGCAGCGTGGCCATCCCCCAAGGGGGTGATTTCTTGCTTTCTGCCTCTCTCTCTCTCTGTCTTTCTGGTGAGCGCATGCGCCCTATAGCAGAAACCTCTCCAAAAAAAAAAAAGAAAAAGAAAGAAAGAAAAAAAAAATCTTCAGGATAACTGAAAACAAAAGCATGCCATGAAGCATGAGAAAAGTGTATGTTCAAACACACTAAAGTTGCTGAAGCTGCAAGCCCTTTATCCTTCTTGTTTGTCATATGTAGGCAAAGTCAATTGTCTTGGATTTATCTGAACATTGCTCATAATTCAAATTAGATTCATATAAAATTGACTAGAAAATGTTGTGTTGAGTAAATTGATCAACATGTATTGGCCTGAAATCATGATGTCAAATATATTATTTCTATTATTTATTACTTTTACTATTGCTATTATTGTTTATTAAGTCTATTTGGGTAGCAAAACCTCATAGAGGAAGAAGAAACTGTTGTCTGAAAATGGTCTGACTTCTCAAGAACCCTGAGAGCAAAAAGAAGAAGTTCTATGCGCTCTGTACTGTGGCAAAGGACTATTCAGCGTCTCCTTGGCGATTAGTCCCTGAAACTTCATGGCCATCACACTGGAGCAGGACAGAGAATCGTATCAATGGGACTATCATAATGCCCTCTTTAGCCAGTTTTAACTTAGTATCCTTCTAAATTAAATTTCATCTACACGAAGATCTTATTCTCATCAATGATGGAACATTTCGTTGCCATACTCACTGGGGATCCCTCCCTCCTGTGGTCTTGCAAATGAACTAGTTTTCTAATTAGTGGAGGTGCTGGTTAGTCACGGTGGTTACCACCATCGCTGCTGCTCCTTCTGCTCCCTAATAATGTCGCACATTACCTTCCAATATCCACCAAGTTTTCCGTCCTAGCAGTTAGCGCAGCCAGTAATTCCACCAACCACACCTTGCCTCTGCTCATCAGGCCCCAGTATAGTTACGTAATTAATATATTGTATTAATATTCTGATTTTCTTCCATGCTGTTTTGTTTCTTGTTTCCTGTCCTAAAGCGTTGTCTTCCATTTTCTACTCTGTTCTTCACTATTTGAAAGAAAAAAATATACATGTGTATACACACACGCACACACACACACACACACACACACAAAACAGCTTCATTGGGATATAATTCATACGCCATAATATCTACCCATTTAAAATGTGTAATTTGATGGCTTTCTGTATATTCACAGAGTTGTGCGGCAATTGCCATACCTATTTTAGAGCATATTTATCAATTTCAAAAGAAATTCCCTACCCATTAACGGTCATTCCCATTTTTCTCTAATCCTCCCACTCCCTAAAGACAAATATTTATCTACTTTCTCTATATACAGATTTTCCTATCTAGATGTCTGACAAAAACATACATATGTAGTGTCTTGCATCTGCCTTCTTTCACTTAGTATACTGATTTGAAGTTCATTCTGTAGCATGTACAAGGGTACTTCAAAAAGTTCATGGAAAATGGAGTTATAGTATGAGTTTGTTTCAGAGCAATAATTATAAATTCGTAGATTTTTTTTTTTGAGAGGTTTACTCTATAGGGCACATGCGCTCGCCAGACAGAGAGAGACATAGAGACAGAAAGCAAGAAATCACCCCCCAGAGGGGATGGTCACGCCACAATCCCTTCTCCTCCATTCTCCTCTCGGGATCTTGGGCACGCACGCACACGCACCCGGCGTGAGTTCTAAGCCACCGGGTACGGGACGTGAACCGCAGTCGACTACATGGGAGTCCAGTGACATAGCCATTACGCTAACTGCTGGTTCCCAAATTCATAGATTTTTCATGATACACATGTCTATGAACTTTGTGACCATCTCTCATGTAGTAGGTAATTCCTTTGTATGGCTGAATAACATTCTATTATATGGATATACTCCATGTCATTTATTAATTTACCAGTTGATGGGACATTGAAGGTGTCTTTAATTTGGGACTATTATGACTAATGCTACTATAAACTTTGGCATAAATGTTTTCATGTGGACATACGTTTCTATTTCTCTTGGGGAAATTCCTAGGAATAAAATTGTTGTTGTATGTTAAATTTACGTTTAGCTTTTAAAGAAACTGCCAAATTGTTTTCCGAAGTAGCTGTGCTATGCTATTTTAGATTTCTACCAGCAATGGTATGAGGGTTCTAGTTTCTCTGTCTCCTCACTAACAATTCCTATTGCCTTTTGAATTATAGCTGTTTTAGTCAGTATGTAGTGCTATATATTGTATTTTTTAAAATTTAATTAGTCAGCTACTTCTAGAACTTGGGAGAAAATCTGAAAATCTGGGTATTTGGACTCTCTGGAAATGTCCAGATGTTCTAGACCGGGTCTGTGTCTTCTTTTTTATTTTATTTTATTTTTTTGAGAAGTTTTTGCTATAGAGTACATGTGCTCACCAGAAAAACAGAGAGACAGAAAGCAAGAAATCACCCCCTGGGGTGATGGCCTTGCCACAATCCCTTCTCCTCTATTCTTTTCTCAGGATCTTGGACATGCACGCACATGCACCTGGTGTGAGTTTAAGCCACCGGGTCCGGGACTCGAGGAACACACTCAAAGCCGTCTGGCGTGTTTTCTAAGCCACCAGGGTTCATCTGACTTTGTGAGATCTAACTCCCTTAACTACTAGGCAACAAGGTTGTTCTGTTAAAAAATGTTTTGTGTCTCCACGTCTCTAGAAAAAGTGGAAAATAGGATAGAGACTGAGAAGGCAATATATTTAATTCTTAAAAGTAGGAGGAAACAAAGTTATTTGGGGAATTAGAGACAAATTTTTAAATGTTTAATATAAAAGTATGTCTTTGTCTAAAAAAAGCGCACTTTAAGACAATAGAAATTTTAATGAAATTCTACTCTGGGACTAGCAGTTGGCGTAATGGCTATGTCGCTGGACTCCCACATAGTCAACTGTGGTTTGAGTCCTGGACCTGGTGGCTTAAACTCACACCTGGTGCATGGGCGTGCGTGCCCAAGATTCCGAGAGGAGAATTGAGGAGGAGGGATTGCAACGTGGCCATCTCCCCTGAGAGGTGATTTCTCACTTTCTATCTCTTTGTCTCTCTCTTTCTGGCATGCACCTTGTAGCAAAAACCTCTCAAAAAAAAAAGAAAAAGAAAAAAAAATTCTACTCTGAATACAAATAAGTAATGCTACCATGAAAAGTAGTTATATAATTTTTTTAATTCAAGGAAGCTTATAAAAATTTTAAAACATGTTTTGATGACCTTCTTTATTATTATTATTTTTAAATACTTTTTATTTACTTTATGTGCTCACGGGAGAAAAAAAGATAGGGAGCAGGAAAGTGAGGAAATACTCCACAGGGGAGGTGACCATGCTGCAACTCCTTCTTTTCCAGTCTCCTTCCAGGATTTTGGACACATATGTACTCGCACCCAGCATGTTTTTCAGGTTGCCTGATCTGGGATTTGAACCATGCAGTCAAGCATGTGGGATCCAGCTGCCTTAACCACCATGCCATTGGTTGACCGAGATTATCCTGTTTTTTAAAAAGCTAGCTATTTGGCATGGAATAACCTATCACACTTTTAAAACCAGAATCTGTTTTCAGAATTGGAAATTATAAGAGTTACCCAATTGCAAAGCTGAAGACTCAATTCTGAACAAGTTCCTCTAACTTTGAACTTTTTGAAAATAAGGTAATGTTCATTTTGTCTCTCACAATTAATACTTTCATTCAAATGAAATTATATGGAAGTCTAATAGGATACTGAAAGCAAAATATGACAGTGGCAGAAAATTAAATTTCTTAAATATCTTAAGGGTAGTTACTCTAGATATAAAATAAACCATATTTGGAAGTACCTAGATTTGCAAACATCTGTTCTCCATTATGGAATGGAATTAAACTAAATATTGTTCTCATTTAAGGGATTCAAAACTGAATGCTGTACTGTCTATTTTCAAAGAGAAATACAAGGATTAATATATGTTATGCAGAAAAAGGCTATTAGTTTTCTAAATCCAAATCAGAAGAATTAGAAAACTTTCAGTTAATCTTTTATTTTTTGGGGAGGAGAGTTGTTTTTGTTTGTTTGTTTGTTTTTTTGTGCTATAGGACACATGTCCTGGCCAGAGACACAGAGAAAGAAGGAGAGAAAAAAAGTGAGAAATCACCTCCCAGAGGGGATGGCCATGCCATAATCCCTCCTCCTCCATTCTTTTCTCAGGAGTTTGGGCACACATGCACATGTATCTGGTGTGAGTTTCAAGCTGTTGGGTTCAGGACGTGAACCACAATTGGCCATGTACCTTTAACCACAATAGCTCTTGCTGGCCCCCTCATTTAATCTTTTTATTTTGAATTTAGTATACAGTCCAAAGTGTCATTCCTATTTAGATTACATAGTGAACTTGTTAGTTTTAATTTAGTAAATGTAAGAAATGTGTGATTCTATTTGTGGAAGTTCAATGTTCCTGTTCTTGGACCGATGCATATTTTCCTACCTGGACCCTCAAAGCATTTGAATTTTGAACACCTGCCTAAAGGAAAGTGTACAGAGATCCTTCATCTTTCTCTGTGATCTAGATAAGAGAAGGTATAGGATCCTCAGATACAGAGGATCCTCATGTGCCAAAGATGGGATCGCAGAATAGATTAGTGTGAAGAGAGGCCTCACCCAGCAGAGGAGGAGGTAGCCCAACATTTATGTCAGTCAGTGGGGTGGAAGTCTTGCATGCACATGTATGAGGGGTTAGATAAGTAAGGGTAAAAGAGAAAGGTCTCCACTTGGTTGGCTCTCAATGTCAGTAGTTAGGCACCTACTGCCCATCCTTTCACACTTCATTCCACAGCAGCCCCTCTCCTGCGTCAGCAAATACAGGACTGCCTTCTGTAGGGGGGGCAGTACCTAGCTCCGGCTGAGAGGTAAAAATGCTCCTCGTACTCTGTAGGGCTAATTAGATATCAGTGTTTACAAGGGGAAGGTCCCTGCTTCTGCCCTGAACTGCTGCAAGGGCAGCAGGTGGCATGTGCTCTGAAATATGTCCTCTGATTACCCCTTTTATCTTAGCATGAAGAGCTGGAACTGGCACTTATTAGTCATAAAGTTATTCATTCCACTTTAAACCCAACCTTAGTGCTCAACTCCATAACCTCCTGTGGCCATGGCTTTCACAGGTTAGCTAAATGTGGCACAAAGTAATGGTTTCTTCCACTTGGCTCTAAATTTATCAGCCATTAATTCCAACAGATGACATTTTGTTCTTCAGTGACATTATGGAACATTCAGTTCTTTGGCTGCGAGTACAAACAAAACTCTCTGTCAGACTCTCAGACACTAAATAATCACCCCTTGCCATTCTCCCTTTAAACATGTTAGCCTGGTTTGATTGACTTGGAGAAAATCCTTAAATTCTTCTTTCTAAATTGCCATCATTGTATTCCACTTCTACTCTCTTCTTTTGGTTTTCTGGAGAATCAATTCAGGAGTCTATTTATTGTTAGGTATATTCGTAAGATAGCCTGTTTGGTTGGTATGTTTCATGTTAATTTGTGTGAATAGGCTACTGAGGGTTCCTAGAAAAGTTTCAAGTGTCTTGTGACAACTGTGACTCACAATAAATTGTCTGGGGCCATCACTAAATCCAACGCTTTAAGTGACAGGACACAAAACATGATTTTAGAGCAACTGAATCAGGTCTGTGCCTGCCATCAGCTCCTCCCCACCAATCCTTCCACTCACTCTGATTTATGAAATTCCTCTATCGACGCTCAGTTCCTTTGATCCCTATTCCAACTAAAATCCCCTCAGAGAGAGATGTTACTTAAGCTACTGTCAGCCATTTTCTCCTGGGCACAAATTAGGATGATGTACGATGCCTCTGTTTTCTTTAAACCAGTCGTTCTCAAATCTTGTCTTGCCGAATTCCAAGGGTATCCTAGGGATCATAGCAGGATAAGAAAAGCTCAGATGGACAGGGTTTTGGTCAGAGCTGCTCTGCTGTTTCTTGCTAGAGCTACTCAACCTTTGTGCAAGATTCCGCAAGGTAAGAGGGGTTAACGCTCGTGTTACGATTATCCTCGTATTGCTGCTTCAAGCACTCAGGTTGGTCCTTCAGCATGAGACCAAGAGGGAGCCTCTGGGACTTTTTGTCAAGTACTCTTCATTAACTCTCGTGCCCCACATTCTCCCATTTTGCCCTTGTGCTTGGCTTAGGTACTTTCTCCAGCACAGGCCTTTGCCTCGCTCCTGGACTGGAGTCCAGAGCCACTCTCTTGCCTTTTGTATAATTTTTATACTTACTCTGCAAGAAAGAAAAAAAAATGAAGAAATAAAACTAGGAAGGAAGGGACCAGCAGATGACATAATGGTTATGTTGCTGGACTCCCATGTAGTCGACAGCAGTTCAAGTCCCAGACCCGGTGGCTTAAAATTCAGGCTGGGCATGTGTATGCATGCATGCCCAAAATCTGGAGAGGAGAATGGAGGAGAAGGGATTGCGGCATGGCCATCCCCCTGGGGGGTGAGGGTGATTACTCATTTTCTGTCTTTCTATCCTTCTGGCGAGCGCATGTGCTCTATAGCAAAAATCTCTCTAAGGAAAAAAAAATAGGAAGAAAAACAAAGAATAGCTATGCATATGCTTCTAGTACTTCCTTCCTAAATAAAACATAGTATTTGTTGAAAATTATTATCCTCAGAGGCTTTGGAATGGATTCCTCAACAAGTGAAAAGTATGTGTTACACCATAAAATCAAACACTTTAAGAGACTGGGAGAGCTGAACTATATAAAAATACATTAATCAGTAGGAAGTCACTTACCACCAATAAATATTAAAAATGACATATTTACAAAAAATTAAAAATTAGGCATAAATCAAAGAAATTTAAATATAATTCAAATAGAAAGTAAAGAGATTAATGACAGAATGGTAGAGTGAATTAAATTTTATTTTAAGGGTTTTGTCATAGGGTGTGTGCACTCACAGGAGAGAAACAGAGAGAGACAGAGAGAGGGAAAGTGATCAGCTTCTGTGGTAATGGCTACACCACAATGGCTTTTCCTCCATTCCTATCTCAGAATCTTGAGCACACATTCCCACATGCGTGGCATGTTTTTCATGCTACCGGGTCTGTGACTTGAACCATAGTCAGCTATGTAGGAGTCCAGCACCTTAACCACTATGCCACCTGCTGGCCTGGAAACCTAATTTTTAGCTTTGAAAGAGTGGAAGGAAAAGTAATAGAAAAAGATTTAAAGATTCGGGCCGGCTGTGGTGGCACAGTGATAATACAATACTCCTTAACAGAGTCACATGGGAATGTCCTGGGTTCACATCCCAGAGTCTGTATGTACATGCCAGGCACATGCACGTGAGCATGCCCACCATTCAGGCTGACTTGTCTGGAGGTAGATCATGGCATGAAAAGTCTCTCGGGGTGACTCTCTCTCTCTCTCTCAGGGGAAATAAAGAAATAAACTTACAAATTATTTAGAAATCTAGCTATAAATTTAAAATGTTTAAAAAGTAAGGAAAACAAAAAACAAAAATTAAAAATCCATGAATAGGGCCTGCCCCATAGCCTACTGCTTAAGTGAGCTGGATTCCATATATCCAACCCTGGTTTGAATTCTGACCATGTTGGTTTGAAAAATACACTGGCACATGTGCCTGCATGTTCAAAGTTCCAACAGAATGGAGAAACGAAGAAGGGACTGCAGCATGACCAAGCCCTATTAGGGAATGTTTTCTTTCTCTCTCTCTCTCTCTCTCTCTATCTCTATCTCTATCTCTATCTCTATCTCTATCTCTTTTTGCCTCTCTCTAGTGAGCTCACTGCAATTAGGGAGAAAGCAGTGAATGAACTGAGAAAAATGTATAAAATTTGATTAAGGATTGGCTGTATAATGCAGGTAGATAGTCTATTAAGTCTCATCATAAGCAATATAAATCAACTCTTCTTAATGTAAATATGTGTTTAAAAGAAGAAATTTGTTTGAATTAAATTACATAATGCGCGTTCAAAACTAAAGACCAAAAAAAATCAAGTCTTGATATGAATGAAACCCAGGGACATATGTAAATATGGGAACTCGAATGCCTGGACAGCCTTTTGGCAAGCCGTGGACACCACCATATAGCTTTCATCATTTTTTATTCTTGTTTAATTCTCAAAATTCAAAATTCAGTTCAAATTTAATTGGCCAGAGAGTGGAGAATGTTTGATGCTATGTAGCCTGGATCAGAAGAGAGAGAGTTCCCAAAGGAAAAGCCAAGAACAATAGGGAAAGGATGCTCCACAGGCAAAAGGACAGATGTCCACAATGGGCCTCATTCAGAATTTTAGAGCGACATTCAGAGAAAAGGCAATCAATAAATGGACAGGGGGCATGAAGTGGTAATTCATGGAAAGTGCTTATACAAAGCAATATAGATGAGGTAATACTTAAACCTCAGAAAAAATAGTTTATGCCAAAACAGTGCAAACACAAAAAACGCAAACAAAGCACTTCTTATTAACCATTAAAAGAATAGCACTCTTCAGAGGCTAAACATACAATTGCCATGCGACCCAGTAATTCTACTTCTCTGTACGTACCCAAACGGTTCTAAAGTAGAGGCCCAGCAGATATTTGCACATCAGTGTTCACAGCAGCATGATTCACGATAATGGAAAGGTAGAAACAACACGAAAATTCAGGGGCAAATGCGTGGATAAACCAAAATGTGGTATATACATACAATGATGTTTAAGTCAGCCTTAAAGAGGGATGAAATTCTTGGGACCTGCAGATGGCGTAATGGTTACATTGCTGAAATCCCATATAGTTGATCATGGTTTGAGTACCAGACCTGGCGGCTTAAAACTCATGCCAGACATGTGTGCACATGGGGCCAAAATCCTGAGAGGAGAATGGAGGAGAAGGGATTGCAGTGTAGCCATACCCCTGGGGGTGATTTCTCATTTTCTGTCTTTCTGTCTCTCTCTCTCTCTGTCTGGTGAGTGCATGTGCCCTATAGCAAAAAAATCACTCTCAAAAAAGAAAAAGGGAGGGGGATGGAATTCTGATACGTTCTACAACGTGGATGAAACTTGAAAACATTTGCTAAATAAATAAGTTAAGTCACAGAAAGAATTATATGAGGTGCCTAGCATAAGTTTCAAAGAGACAGAATGGAGAGTAAAGGTTACCAGAGTCTGAAGGGAGTGGAGGAATGAACGAGGGGATATGGTTTCTGTTTGGGATGATGAAAACATTCCAGAAATATATAATGGTGATCATAACACAATATTGAATGTACTTAATGCTATGAATTGTACACTTAAATGATTAAAAGGGTAGGTTTTATGTTTGTTTTTGTTTGTTTGTTTACCATGGTATTAAAATAAAAAACCATTAACACTCATTTAACTGCTTAGGGTGAAGCTGTGTTTGACTTAGTCCATTTATGCTAGGAGGGACAATGTAAACTGATATAATACTTCTTTTTTTGGGGGAGGGAGGTTTCTTTGCTATAGGTCACGTGCACTTGCCAGAAAGACAGAAACAGAGAGACAAAAAGAGAAAAATCATCCCCTAGAGGGGATGGCCACACCAAAAGCCCTTCTCCTCCATTCCCCTCTCAGGATCTTGGGCACACACGCACACTTGCCCTGCGTGAGTTTAAGCCACCAGGTCCAGGACTCGAACCTTAGTCGATCACATGAAAGTCCAGTGACATAGCCATTATATCAACTGCTGGTCCCGATATAATACTTCTTAGGAAATGATGTAATAATTTTTTTCACAACTCCCAGAATGTTCCTATCTTTTGACATAGTTGTCCTATTACTAAGAAAATAATCTTAAGGTAGAACAAAGCTGGGGCCAACAGCAGGTACAGTGGTTGAGGAGCTGGACTCCCATGTGGCAGACCATGGTTCAAGTCCTGACCCTGGTGACTTGGAACTTTCGCTGGGTGCATGTGCGTGTGTGCATAAAATCTCAAGAGGAGAATGGAGGAGAAGGGATTTCAGCACGGCCATCCCCTACAGGGGTGATTTCTTGCTTTTTGTTTCTGTCTTTCCAGCATGTGTATACCTCTTATAGCAAAAATCTATTTAAAAATAGCTACTTGTGAGATTATCTTATTTCCATATGTCACACTAACACAATGAAACACTATGTGACCGGTAGAAATTATAATGATTATGAGAGACAGTGTATGATATGTGAGCAAGTGAAAAGGATTACAAAATGGCACTATGCTATAATTGGGGTTCAACAGGCATGAATGAAAACTTTTATGGTAAATTCCAAAAATTAAGGCTAATGTTTTTCCTTGTCATTTTTTAACTCCTGTTATTTTGACTAAGTAATAAAAAGTGATAATATTCAGCATTAAACACAATTAAATAAACTAAACATTTGAGACATATTACGTAACAAAAGACAGTAAAGAGATACAATTCCTAACTACTTATTATAGAAATTACAAGGAATATTTGAAAAATAATCTTTTGCCTGTTAATGTTTCTGTTGTAAAACTAAAGATATGTAAATGATACCCATATTTCAACTAGACTAATAACAGAAATCAGTTCACAAAAACTGGAGTTATAAAACTGCACACATTCTCTGAGGGTTGGAAAGAGCCCGGGGATCTGCGGTTTTACTAACATGCACATTTTACAGAGCAATGAAAAAGAAGAATTGTGAGATGACGTAGAAAAAGGTTTTACACTTACTATTGGCAAAAAATAAATAAATAAATAAAATAAAAAAGACAGGATAATAAAACAGAATAACACAAGAAAATTCTCAAATGCAAAAAATCTTCAAAGGAGACACTTCTCACAAGAAGTGGCAGAAAGAAATACTGGAGTGCTAAAAAGCCTCAGCATAATTACATATGGAATCAGGATAATTATATGTAACATAAGGGATTTAAAATACTAAAGAAAATGTGTAATTTATTTTAGTGAGGAAATATAGTTGACCCTTCAACTATACAGGTTTGAACTTCATGGATCTACTTACATGCAAAATCTTTTCTTTCTTTCTTTCTTTCTTTCTTTCTTTCTTTCTTTCTTTCTTTCTTTCTTTTTTTTTTTTAAGGTGCAAGTGGGCTTGCAGGAGAGACAAAGAAAGAGATAGTGAGAAGAAAGTGAGAAATCACCCCCCCCAGGGGACATGGCCACACTGCAATCCTTTCTCCTCCACAATCCTCCTGGGATTTTGGGTGCGCACACACACACACACACACACACGCGCGCGCGCGCACGCGTGCTCTTGCACGCAGTGTAATTTTCAAGCCACCAGGTCCAGGACCCAAACCATGGACAACCAAGTCGGAGTCTAATACCTTAACCACTATGCCACCTGCTGGCCCTGCAAAGCTTTTTTGGTAATTATATTGGAAAGTACAGTAGCACATACATCTTTTGTACAGTTTTCTTAATAACATATTCTTTTTTCTAGTTTGCTTTGTTATAAGGATACTGTAATAATACCCATATAACATGAAATATATGTGAATCAACTATTTATGTTATCTATCTATTTATATTACGCTTCCAGGCAACAGTAGATTATTGGTTGTTACGTTTTGGGAGAATCAAAAATTATAGGCAGGGGGCAGCAGGTGGTGTGTTGGTTAAGGCACTAGATTCTCATTTGGACTACTGTGGTTCAAGTCCCGGACTTGATGGTTAGAGACTCATTCCAGGCATGTGTGCATGTGTGCCCCAAATCTCTGGAAGAGAATGGAGGAGATGGGATTGTGATGTGGCTATCCCTTCGAAGGGGTAATTTCTCAGTTTCTCTCCTTATTTCTTTGTCTCTCTGGCAAGCACACATGCCCTATGCCAAAAGCCAAACAGCAACAACAACAACAAAAGTTTTAAGCAGACTTTTGTTAGTCCCCTAAACCCCATGTTGTTCAAAGGTTTCCTGTAACTTGAGTTTAGGGAAAGAAAGCTGAGAACAAAGGTATTGAAAGCTTCATAGCCAGGAAATTATTCACTTGTGTAGAACAAGTGTTTCTGCTGTAACTGCTTTCTTTCTCAGATACAGGTAAATTCCTAGACGCTATCGCATCAGAATGATCTTGTACATCACATGGTACACTGTCCTTTTCAGGGTCCAGCTGTTCGGGTGCAGGCAGTGTGGACACGGCCGCACAGTGGGAAGATGCCGGGTTTAGATCCCAGGTGTACCTGAACATGCTGGGTGTGCTTGTGATCCCGTCTGCTCAGGACTGGTGGGAGGACAGTGACATGAAGACCCTGTTGAATGTCTCTCTTTCTCTCTCCCTTAACGCACTGGATTCCCTCTTGGCCATCTGTGGTTTAAGTCTCAGACCTGGCAGCTTGCAAATCAAGCCAGATGTGTGTGTGTGTGTGTGTGTGTGTGTGTGTGTGTGTGTGTGGTGTCCAAAAACACAGGAGAAGAGAGGAAAAGGAATTGCAGCAAGGTCAGCCCCTCTGGGGAGTAATTTCTCACTTTCCCTCTGTCTCTGTCTCTCTCTAGTGAGTGCATAGCCCCGATGGCAAAATTTTTTTAAAAATAAAAACGGAAATAAACTTTAAAATAAAATTAGTTTTTTCTTTTCTGGTTGGGTATGCTACATTCTAAAGAAAGGATACACGCAAGTAACACTGTGTGGAACGACAGAGCCCTGGGACTCCCTGGCAATGCAACGTCCCACACTGCATAAATTGCCTTCATGTTTCCATTTCTGGAGCAGCACCAAGGCCCTAGGCTGAGACACTGCGCACACGTGAATGCTTCTCATCCAGTGTGTTTGCTTTTTCCTAGGTCCTCTTTCTGTAGTCATCTTTAAGGATACACGTGACTCACTTTGCTATTATAGGCTTTCTATGCCATGACTATTACATGCCAATATTATTCCATGCTTATTAAACATTACTATTTAAGTTGCTTAAAACAAGTGTTCCTCCCAGGAGTGTTTGATCCAGTTCATAATCAAGATAGAGCCATACCACAGAAACAGTAATGCAAGAAGATAAACTGTTCAAGGCCAAATCGGAGGTCAATCCACTCTAGACCAAGGAGGAAAGTATGGTGGATAAGATCTGTTTTGAAGGTTTCAGTAGGGCAGCAGGAAAAAGAAAAACAAAGCAGTGTTTGTCCAAGTAGGATCTGAGGATCATCTGCCATTGAACTATTGTGCAAACCAGTTTGAAAATGTAAAACCAGGAGTCAGCATTTTTAACAAGATGCAGGTGATTGGCGTGTAAGCGAAGGTTTGAGAGTCAGTTCAGAGTGGCTGGGGGTTGGTGCTACAAAACAGAATGAACCGTGTCAGGAAGGAGCACTGTGCCCTGGATGGTCGAGGGAGGCAGACCCTTCTAATTACACAGTATGGGAATTAACAGAAAAAGATGCCTCAGCGGAAGCTAGGAAGCAGACTAAACTTTAACTGTAAAACCAAAAGAAAATAATGACGACATTTTGCCTTGTGTCAATACAGATAGGGAGAAAAGGATGTACTGAGAAAGGAATCTGGGCTGAGTTTTGTGAGATTGAGTCAAGATGACATATTTAACAGTGTTTTCTTAGGCTTAAAATACGATATCTTCATACACTTCTCTAGGCTGTTAATTCGAATGGCCCATTGTTATAGAAAAAATTCGATTTCTGGGACCAGCAGATGGTGTAATGGCTATGTCTCTGGACTCCCATGTAGTTGACTGCGGTTTGAGTCCAGGACACAGCGGCTTAAACTCATGCCAGGGACATGTGCGTGCGTGCCCAAGATCCTGAGGAGAATGGAGGAGAAGGGATTGCGGAGTGGCCATACCCCCGGGGGTGATTTCTGGCTTTCTGTCTCTCTGTCTCTCTCTGTCTTTCTGGTGAGCGCACGCGCCCTATAGCAAAAACCTCTCAAAAAAAAAAAAAAAATCTAACTAAAAAATACAAATGAAGAACTAGACAGGATTTCCCAATTTTGCTTACATGGGAGCTAGCTGAGATTATTTTCTTTCTCATTTTACAGGCCAGCTTACCAAAGTGTAACATTGGATCACATCTGAATATCTGTTAGAAAGTATTCAATGCTAGTGTCATTATAGCAGTTTAACGGAAAAAATTGTAAATATCCCAAGTAGCCTTTCCCATGATCACTCATTAATCCCAGATTTCAGGGGGTGGGGTTGTTCTCATCTTTCTTCCAGCTACTCTCACTCTGAAGACTGAATATATAATTAGGATAAAATCATTTTAGCATTCTGACTGTTCTTTGACCCAGAACTTAAGAACCATGCACCCTTCTTATTTGAGGGTTTTGCTACTAAATTCTCTATGTGAGGGCAACAAAAACAATGGGCATAGGGGTGCCGATGGCTTTAAGACAGCTCCCCAAGCTCTCGCAATGTTAACTTTTGTCTTACTCTACATTGTATATGGGGATGGTCCTCTCTTCCTCACCAAACTTCAGTCAGTGTCCTCCAGGTTCATATGAGAAAGTGTGAATTTGGTAAAATCTGGACATTGATCACCTATCGTTTTTGCCACTATAGACATTCCTAATGACCTTGGAGTTCATTATAGACATTTTCATTCTGATCATAAGGAAAGATGTTTTTGTTCTCTCCAGTGACGATTTCAGGTGGTTTAAATGATACCTTTCTGTTTCTGGTCTCATCTTCTTTAGGCACCATGCCTCCAAGTCTCTTCTTATTGCCAAAATGTGGGCCCTCTCTTAGGTCCCTAAACTCTCTCCTTTAATCACACAAGTAGCTTCTAATGCTCTTCCAGGACTGTTAGGGAGACAACTGCGCGTCTATACTTCTCCACACCTGGAATTCCTACAACTCCCTCCTCAATTACCACCTCTCTGCATGCATTTACCACTCCATTTGTACACACTAAAAACAGTCCTATTTCATGCAGCATGGATTTGGTTGTGTGGCAGGAATATTAATGCTTCTGTTGGCATCCATTAATTGAAATCCCCATGTCTGTCTTTTTCTTTGAAGGATCTGCTCAGGGCTGCATTGAAGAGGAGCGAGCAGTATGTACTCTTGATATGAGAAAAGGTTTTGTATTGTTATACATATTATGTTTTTCTAATGCTGCGGCACATGATATTAAATATTGTGTGGGGTTTGTATTTACTTCACATATGCTCTTACATTCCTGAGGAAATTTTGTTTTTAATAAATACCATATATGTGAAACATGAAAGCCAAATGGCGTTGTAGAACAGAGCTAGGGAAAAAAGAAATGCAGAAGCATGGTTTTCCCGTTTCAAGGCACATCCTCTTCCTAAATGGTGACAAGTATTTCTATAAATCTAGCCTGAAATCACTTGTGTTGGAAATTATAATAGAAAGAGTAATACTTTGGACTACCAAAAGTTAAAATTTAGTAATACATTTCTTTTTTTTTTTTTTTAGTAATACATTTCTCAACTCATGATAATAGAAGCTTAAATTCAGACATTTACAATGAAAATATATCCAGTATAATCAATAACATATGTATGTATACATTTGGGGAAATAGCTTACCTTAAAAAAATTTAAGGAATCTTTTATTTTAAGATCCATACATTTCTTAATTCTTTTATTCATAAAAGAATTATTTTATCTATTTATTTTAATTTGACCCAGAGAGGAACAGAGTGAGAGAGAAAAAGAGAGAAGGAAAGTGAGAAAGCAAGCCGCCAGATCTGGAACTTGAACCACAGTCGGCCATGTGGGAGTCTAGTGACGCCACCTGCCGGCCCAATCCATACAGTTTTGAAGTTTCGCTAGAACACGAGATATTTGCATTATTAGTTGCCATCTTAATTAAGTAGATTATTTTGAAAGCTTTAGATTTCCTTTCTAATCAGCTAGAGATTTTTTTTCTCTACTAATCAAGCTATTTCATTTCATAAACAGGCATATAATTGAAAAGATGTAAACAGGCTAGTTTTTTCCTTTATATTTAGTGAAAATTAATGGAATACTCTACTGAAAATTATATACGCTGGTGGTTAAGGTGCTGGACTCCCATATGGCTGACCATGGATCAAGTCCCAGATCTGGAAAATCATGCTGGACATGTGTGTATGTGTGCCCGGAGTCCCAAGAGGAGACTGGAGAAGGGACTGCAGTGTGGCCATACCCCGTGGGGCTGGGAGGTGATTTCTCACTTTCCCTCTCACTGTCTCTCTCTCTCTCAGTAAGCATGTGTAACCTATGGCAAAAGTCTTTTTAAAAATTTGGTGAGGACCAGCAGTTAGCGTAATGGCTATGTCGCTGGACTCCCACGTAGTCAACTGCGGTTCGAGTCCCGGACTCGGTGGCTTAAACTCACGCCGGGCGCGTGTGCGTGCGTGCCCAAGATCCCGAGAGGCGAATGGAGGAGAAGGGATTGCGGCGTGGCCACCCCCCCTGGGGGGTGATTTCTAGCTTTCTGTCTCTCTGTCTCTCTCTCTGTCTGGCGAGCGCATGTGCCCTATAGCAAAAACCTCTCCAAAAAAAAAAAGAAAAAAATGTGGTGAAATACATACAATTTAACAACTTTAACATTTTTTTCCAGTCCTTTTTCTTTTTTTAATTTGCTATAGTGTTCACATGCCAGACAGTGACAGAGAGAGAGAGAGAGAGAGAGAGAGGAAAAGTAAGAAAGCACCCCATGCTGTAATCCCTTCTCCACCATCCTCCTCTCCAGATTCTGGACCTGCACACACATGTGCCTGGCGTATTTTTCAAGCCACCAGGTCCAGGACTCAAACCACATAGTTGGCCATGTGGAACCCAGTCGCATTAACCACCACACCACTGGCTGGCCCCATCTTTACCATTTTTAAGTACACAATTCATTAGCATTACGTATAGTGACACTGTTATGCAGCCAAACTCCAGAAATTTCTCATCTTGCAATATTGGAACTCTAGGGACCAGCAGTTGGCATAATGGCTATGTTGCTGGCCTCCCATGTAGACGACTGCAGTTCAAGTCCCGGACCTGGGAGCCTAAACTCACGCTGGACACATGTGCATATATGCCCAAGATCCAGAGAGGAGAATGGAGGAGAAGGGATTGCTGCATAGCCATCCCCCCTGGGGGGGTTGATTTCTCACTTTCTGTCTCTCTGTCTCTCACTGTCTTTCTGGCAAGCGTATGTGCCCTATAGCAAAAACCTCTCAAAAAAAAAAAAAAAAATGGAACTCTATAATCATTAAACAACCACACCTACTTCCCTGTCTCTCCCTCCACATTCCTCACTGAAAGTCCCAGGCAAACACCATTCTATTTTCTGTCTCTCTGAGTTTGCCGACTACATGTCCTCATATAAATGAAATCATTCAGTTCAAATAATTCAATGTTCACAAACAATAAGCAATGTATTACATGATAAATCAGGTCTTATAACCATGTCATAACCAGAATCACATAAACACTTTTAGCAAAGCTATGTTACTACATCAAATTTCTGCAAAATAGGGTTAGCCCCTTGAATTCTACACGGTGACCTGTTCAAATCCCTATTGCAGTCAACCTGAAAACATACTGGGCCATCGTGAGTGTCCAAGACCCAATGGGCTGGAGGAAGGTGACAAGGCCCGATCCTCTCTCTCTCTTTCCCTCTCTTTCTTTCTCTCAAGCACCCACACATCCTCTATCATGAATAAAGAGAAAAAAATTAAAATATCCATTTAAAAAATTTTCTGGGGGCCAGCAAGTGGTGTGGTGTTTTAGGCACTGGACTCCCACATGGCTGCCTATGGTTCGAGCCCCTGATTCACTGGCTTGAAAATCATGCCCGGCGTGTGAGTGTGTGTGTGTGTGTGTGTGTGTGTGTGTGCGCGCGTGCGCGCGTGTGTGTGCCTAAAATCCTGAGAGGAAAATGGAGAAGAATGGACTGTGGTGAGGCCATCGCCCCCAGGGGAGTGTGTGTGTGATTCCTCACTTTCCCTTACTCCGTCTTTCTCTGGTGAGTACACACATGCACTATGGTAAAAACCTAAAAAAAGAAAAAATATTCTGGGAGATAGGAATCGACCTAGATTTTGCCTATTAACTTATGAAATGAAGAATTTTAAAAATAAAGTTATAAAGAAACTTCAAGAAGCTCTAATGAAGAACATAAAGAAAGAAAGAGAAAACATCTCCATTGTGAAAATGGCAGGGTAAAGACAACTCCAGGGTAGCACATTTCTTTGGTATAAAAACACCTTCCATGGAAGTACTCGTTCCAAAGACTTTTGCTGAAAAAATATTTCGATTACCGTAAAAGTTCTGGGAAGCCGCATCTCTCTCTTAAGGAAATTCAAATTGCATATTAGTATACTAAAATTTCTCAGACATTCTGAATATTTTTCCCTGTGTTTAACTTAGGTGTTTCTCAAATGTATTTGACTGAGGATCCTTTTTTTCTCCCATAAAACCTAAAAAACACTGTGGAAGAAAAAGCATGGCCTCTAAATGATGAGAAGGCTTTAGCTAGCTCAGCCCTGAAAAAACTGCTTTTCGACATAGAGTCCTCTCTTCCTCATTTTCATATTTACTTTCGGTTAGAGATTGCTGTATGCTGCATAAATGCTGTCACCAAGACCCTCCCTACTGTAAATGTCAAGTTGATTAAACTTTCATTTGAAAGAATAGTAAAGTGCGTCTGACAATACACATTTCACTTAGCTTGGGGTTTGCAACTACTGCATAAATCCCAGGGGGCAGACTTGTGATCCTCCAGGCTAAAATAAAAACTGTTTAGCTATTATGCTTCCTCTGTACGTGAGCTATAAGCCCATCTCGCGCAATGAGGAACAAACGGCTCTGCTACGGAACACCTTTAAAGTACCAGAATAAGAACAGCAAGGACAGGTAGATGAGAATATTTCTATGCACAGGCAACATTAATATTGCATTGAAAAGCTGAGTCTGTGTGGACTGTATTTAGAGAAACAAACAATGGTTCCAGAAAAGACAACATGAGGTACACGATGAATCATTGTTACTACACAAAAGCCTCTGAGATTATGCGTGGAATCTAAATGGCAAAGGCCTGGGTAATAACTAGGAAATGACTGATTTTCCGCTGGAGACATTTTGTTAATTATTTCAAGGCTCGATAGGCGATTTTAACACCTTGTGAGGCTGTCATTATGATCCTTTTACAATAAAGGCAATTTCTCTCTGAATATTTGACAATGCATAAATTAACTCCTTCCTTCTGATACACGCCTTCCACAATTATGGCTGAAGATGTGTATGCATCTCTTACCTCTTTTACTAAATGTAAACTCCTTGAGGGCAGCGGTGATATTTAAATCAACTCGGTGTGCCCTTCAGAACCAGGCCCAGCATTTAGTACAATTTTAATACATTTTGGGGAATTTAACACTAGCCCTATTTGGTGTGTATTCCACATTCTAGAGAAAGCTCTATTTGCCCACTGATGATCACTGAAGAAGCTCCAAAATGCTAAGTTTTTTTCCCACTTGAAAAAAGATGATAATATCCACAAATTAGGGGCTCAATACGTATTTGGTATTCTTGATTTGATCTGACTCCTTAAAAAAGATAAAACGTTAAAACGTGGACTTAGCCATTGGACAATAAAAGAAAAAAAAAACAAACTGGGGAGGGGAGAGATGATACATTTGGATAAAATGCATTTATTAAATTTTAGATTTAGAATTGTTTTGCATTTCTAACCACCAGAGTTCTCAAAAAGTCAAAGTCAAGTTCTTTCTTACCGCAGGGATGTTTTACTCTCCCTGCGCCTTGACTATCCAGTGATAGTAATTCCTTTGAGTGTTGAGTAACAAACTCTCTGTTAAGAATAGCTAGTATGGATGGGAGACTTCTGCTGTGTCTGTCCAGCACAGAGCTTGACACAGGGCAAGCCCACCAGACTTGTTTAAGGAATGAATGGAAAATAACACCTTCATTTGTATAGCTTGCTTGATGTTGAAACATTGTTGTCACATGCATTCTTTACTTGTATTTAATTTGTTCTTTTTCTTAATCAGCAAATGTTATTGGAGTAAATAGCAATTGTCAGACAGTAGGAATTAATCATTTAAAGAAGATTAGTCATAGCTTTTGCAACTGTGAGAATACAAAACCCATTGGGGAAAATATCGCAGCCAAGGGAAATTAGAATTTTTGAGAAAAGTGTCAAAAATGTGTTATGTATTAACAAACATTAGAAATTAGCATTTATTATAAATAGGTCTTTAAGTCCTTACAACCACCCTGTGAGGTTGGCGGAAATTATTGTTGCCTGACCGAGGTCCCAGAGGTAGTGTGACTTGCCTGGAGTCACCTGACTAAAATAGAGAGAAGGAACTGGGCTTTGCTCGTACAGGACAGTGTTCACTAACTTACCCCACACTGCCCAAGTGTGGGGGCGCCTTCGTGGTTCAGGTAGGAAGTAAGCTCAGATTTGAAGAGTTTTCTTCTTTTTTCTTAATATGCAGAGTTATTTTTAAATTGACATAGTAATTATATATATTTGTGGGGTACAAAATGATTTTTTCTTCAAGAACACACTGTATAAGAATACAATGCGTAATGCTTAAATCAGGGTAATTAGTATATCGATCATCTGAATCATTCGTCATTGCACTGTGTTAGGAACATTCAAAGTGCTCTTTTTAACTACTCTGAGATATACAGTAAACTGTTGTTAATTATATTCATCCTACTGTACTTTATCACACTAGAAATTGTTCCTTTCACCTATCTGTAATTTCATGTCCATTACCCGGCATCTGTCCTGCCATCCTTTCTAGCTTCTAGTTCTTTGACTCAGATTTGAGGGAGTTTTGAGATGAAAAGTGGGAGACTGTTCATTGAGGGAATATCAGAAATGAATAGAAGAAAATAAAAAGGCAAAAGCAGGACTTGGAATGCAAGAATTAAGCAAAAATCACTGAGAAACTGGTTTCCTTTATTGTAATGGAACGTGGAGGGAAAGAGTAAGAGGTCAGGTTGGTGGAGGCTGACACACCTACTCCTGCACCCTAGAATAAGTGACCTGATGGGGTGTGTGTCTGTGTGTGTATCCGAAGGCAGGAAATAAAATTCTAACTTGCATTAATAGCAAAGAAATATAATTTTGTTTGAGCTTCCCTTGGGTAGTATCTATATTTGTGCAGAGAGACCTTCCTGGAAGATATTCTTCCTACCTCCTGACCTCAAGTCAAACCCAATTCAAAGCAGCAAACTGTGAAACTGTTGCAGATGTGACTCTGAAGCTCCTGGCAGAGGCTGCAAAATCTGATCTCGAGCATGCTCAACTGCCCATCAGCTATTTGGGGATTCCTATTTCAGAAAACCTTTGCTGTAAAGCAGAACACATTTATCCTCCACTCTTACTGCTGGTTTAATAAAATTGAAAATACTTTGTGACATAAAATATGTTCTTACAATAAATACCAATACAAATATTTGGCATTTTCACTTTATTTTCTCTTTTTCTGCCTACTTCCAATGAAGACTACTACAAATCGTGCAGCTTAAAATTTTCTAACATATTATTTCTTAGGTTTGACTGGTATGGAGAATTTACCTTACTGAACTGACGTTGATGTTGTATAACTAAGTTTACGCTGAGTAAATTTTGTTTTGTTTTGGTTCAGAAATTGTCCTTAGCATTCAACTGTTAGTGTATGGTAAGTATTTTATTTTGCATTAAACGAATATAAATTATTTTCATATTTACATATGTATTAAATGAAAATGGAAAATACTCAGTAAAATTCTCCACATGAACAGAATACACATAGGACACTGGGAATACGTGTTCTTCTGCAGAATCTATTCAAACTGTGTCATGCTTTGCATAATTTAAAAGCAAAATGAGCAGAAAATAAAACCAAAATGAAACAAAGTAGTATATTTTGAAGCTTAGATTTTTATAGATGTCACAGTGAAACTATTGAAATTCTGGGAAGTCCTAATATTCTAAACATACTTTAATTCTTATTTTGAAAGTGATTTTGGTTTGTAGATCAGGACTGAGCTTTATCGAGGGCAGATTCTAACATGACCCATTTATGAAAATTAGCTATTGGCTGCTACATGAATAAAGTCTCCTTAATTTAAAGAAAATTCAAATATTGTTGATTAATAAGGCAAAAATGATTTTGCTTACTCAGACAAAATGAATTGGAAATCTGAATGAAGCTCATTAAATTATAAAAATGATAAGAACTGGGGCCTGCAGGTGGCATGGTGGTTAAGGGCACCAGACTCCCACACGGCTGAATGCAGTTTGAGTCACAGACCTGGCAGCTTTCTCTCTCTCTCGTTCTTTCTCTCTTGCTCTGTCCCTCTTTGATGAAATTTAAATAAATGAATGAATAAATAAATAAAGTTAAATGAAATAATTCTTTAAAAAATGGTAAGAACTTTTATTAAAATGTTTGGTTATTTCATTTTTTTTTAATCTTTAGGCCACAAGGTCTTATCTACCAATGGAAGGATAGGACACAGCCCATAATTGGACTGATTTCAAAGCATTAAAAAGGCCATTTCATCATGATATACATATGTTTACTACATTACTTTAGTCCAAACAATATGCTCTGTGCTGGCCCATTAGCCTAGTGGTTAAAAGAGTTGGATCCCGGAAACCAGCAGTTAGCGTAATGGCTATGTTGCTGGACTCCCACGTATTCGACCATGGTTCGCGTCCCGGACCCGGTGGCTTAAAACTCACGCCGGGCGTGTGTGCGTGCGTGCCCAAGATCCCGAGAGGAGAATGGAGGAGAAGGGATTGCGGCGTGACCATCCCCCTTGGGGGTTGATTTCTCGCTTTCTGTCTCTATGTCTCTGTCTGTCTGGCGAGCGCACGCACCCTATGGCGAAAAACCTCTCCAAAAAAAAAAAAAAAAAAGAGTTGGATCCCACATGGCTAACCACAGTTCAAATCGTAGTCCTGGCAGCTTGAAAACACCATGGACCTGTGCACGTACATGCCAGAAATCCTAACAGGATGGAGAACTGAAGGGATTGTGGCTTGAACATATGTCATTGCGAGATACTTTCTCCTCTGTCTTTCACTCTGGCGAGCACATGCACAATCTAGCAATTAAAAAATAACAGGCTCTATTGACTAAAGATAGGGCAATATGAATATTTAAAAATTAAGGGTGATAGCAATAGACAGAAGCACACCAAATAATAAAAAATCCAGGATTTTAAAAATATTATCTCATTTTTTCATAAGTTTCCAGTCCTTGACTTGCAAGAGATTTGATCATATTTTTCTTCCTTTCTGTTAAAATCAAAAAGCAATGATTAACAAATGAAAATATATTAAAAATGAGGGAAAAGAACTCTGAAAGAAGGTCTAAATTCAACACACTGGAATGCTGCTGACTAGTACTCCAACTGGAATATTGGAGAACTCAACATTTGGACAAAAACGATTTTTATAATAATTATTGAGATTCATGAACTGCAGTTATCATCTTCCAAATAGAGGGAACATAAAACATAACACTATCAAAAGCACACACCAGACTCTAACTACAGTAACAATAGATAATATTAAATACAACACCGAGATCATGAAAATCTCCCATACTGAGATCTAAGAGTCAGTCTCTACTTTAGAATTCACCCTAGTAGTTTTCAGGGTTCCATTGAGTAAGTTCTTGAAAATGACAGTAACCAGAAACCATGTGAGAGGCTTGATCTTAAATGTAGGATGCAATAAAGATGGAGAGAGGGTCCCCAAAGACCACCTCTAGGTTTGCTGACTGGCTATAACTGACAGGACTCAGCATATAGTTAAACTCGTGGTTATGATTTATTACCAAAAAAGGATACGAAGCAAAATCAGCAGGGAGAAAAGGCAGATGGGGTGAAATTTGGAGGAAGCAGTTCATGCATAGGATTCTAAGACTCTTTTCTTGGTGGAGACACACACAACATATTTAATTCCTTCAGCAACAAAATGTAGCAAGGCATGGGTAATGTCATTGACCCAAAAAGCTCATTAGACTCAATGCCCATGTTTCTGGTCATTTAGGTGCCCTGTGCCTAGCACATATCAAAGTTCCAGACTCCCAGAAAGAAAGCAGATACTCAGACATAATACGGTTTGTACAAGCAGTTTAGCAACCACAACACTCTCACTAGTTAGGGAATGATGGAAAAACTCCCCAAATTCAAGTACCCAGATGCCAGCCAAGGGCCAACTTTGCAAGCAGTTCTTTCCTTTTTACTTATTATTTTTAAAGAGGTTTTGCCTCAGGGCATGTGAGCTCACCAGAAAAAGAGAGAGACAGAGATGGTGAGAGGGAAAGTGAGAAATCACTCCGTCAGGGAGGATGGCCACACCACAATCTCTTCTCCTCCGTTCTCCTCCTGGGATCTTAGGCATGCACGCAAGTGCACCTGGGGTGATTTTCAAGACACCAGGTCTGGGAGTCAAACTGCACTTAGCCGTGTAGTAGTCCAGTGACATAACCGCTATGCTGTCTGCTGGTCCCTTAAGCAGATCTGTCTAAGGTAAGCAATCTCAGGCCTACCAGCTCTAGTGCACAGATAGAAAAGCAGAGGGCCCACCCTATAGAGGCTGACTGGCTGTTGACCTGCTGCTGTTTCTCCTCTGAATTTACCACACTACAAGGACTCATACATGTAGAACTCCAGCTGGGGCCTTTAATACATGTCATTTTGTGGTCTAGCAGGTGGTGTAGTGATTGAGGAGCTAGACTCCCACATGGCTGACTGCTGTTCAAGTCCTGGACCTGGTGGCTTGAAACTCATGCCAGGCACGTGTGTATGCATGCCCCAAATCCCAAGACAAGAATGGAAGAGAATGGATTGTGGCATGGCCATCCTTCCTAGGGGGGTGTTTTCTCACTTTCTCTGTCTCTGTGTCTTCAGGGAGCACACATGCCCTGTAGCAAAACAAACAAACAAATAAACAAACAAAAAGAACTCTTTTTCTCTCTTTCTTTCTTTCTTCTCTTTCTTTTTCTTTTCTTTTTCTTTCTTTCTTTCTTTCTTTCTTTCTTTCTTTCTTTCTTTCTTTCTTTCTTTCTTTTTCTTTCTCTTTCTTTCTTTCTTTCTTTCTTTCTTTCTTTCTTTCTTTCTTTCTCTCTTTCTTTTTCTCTCTTTCTCTTTCTTTCTTAAGGTTTTTGTCATAGGGCATGCATGCTCACCAATAAGAAACCTTTCCTTTTTTTGAGAGAAAGATTTTTGCTATAGAGCACATGTACTTGCAGGAAGAGTGAGAGACAGACAGAAAGCAAGAAACCACCATCCCCCTACCAGGGGACATGGCCATGCCACAATACCTTCTCCTCTATTCTCCTATCAGGCTTTTGGGCATGCACACATCGAGTGAGTTTTAGGCTGCCGGGTCCAGGACTTCAACTATAGTCAACTACGTGGGAGTTCAGCGACATAACCGTTATTATGCCATCTGCTAGTCCCACTTGCCAGTGAGAAGGAAAGTGAAAAATCACCCTTTAGGATGGCCACGCCACAATCTCTTCTCTTCCACTCTCCTCTCAGGATTCTGGGCATGCACCCAGCATGATTTTCAAGCTGCTGAGTCCAGGACTTAAACTGCAGTAGGCCATGTGGGAGTACGGAACCTTAACCACCATGCTACCTGCTGGCCCCTACACCTGGACTTTTAGAGGAAAATTAGGCATGAGTTCAGATATCCCTAAAGTCACTTGTTTTAGAGATAACTGTTTAAAGGGCTAAATGATGGCATAGTAGTAATACATGATGCTCTGCAAGTTGCCCCACATGGGAAGTTTCCAGGTTTGTGTCCAGAGATCTCTGAGTATGCTGGGCTCATGAGTCCCCATGATCTGGGGCTGGCTGAAGCTACAGGTGGATCATGGTATCAACAACCTATGGAGGATGGGCAGCAGGTAGCTTGGTGGTTAAGGCACTGGATTTCCACATGGATGACCATTGTTCAAGTGCTGGGCCTGGAGGCTTGAAAATCATGCCAGCACATGTGTGTGTGTGTGCCCAGAAACCCAGGAAGAGAATGAAGGAGAAAGGATTGTGGCATGACCATCGCATTAGGGGATGATTTCTCACTTTCCCTCTCGCTGTCTCTCTGTCTCTTTCCAGCAAGCACATGCACCCAAAGGCAAAACCAAAAACAAACAAGCAAAAAAAAAAAAAACCTATTGGGGGTGCTGTCATTCTCTCTTTCATGGAAGATAAATTATTTTTTTAGATTTTTTTAAGTTTATTTTTATTGTTTTAAGAAGAACTCCATATTCACTATTGTTCTCTCAAATGCCTTTGGCTGAAGCAGAACTACCAAGTAACTTTTCCTTTCCTTCCCTCCCCTGGATACCCCAATATTTCTCTTCGGGTGACCACAGAGGCTGCCACCAGAGCTTCATGCATTGCATTGTCAAATGCTGCCACTGGAATTTGACAGCCAAAAGTAGTCCCCGGAGCTTACTAGTATAAAGAGCTTGCAATTACTCATGTCCTCTTCAGGCAAAACAGTAAATATTTCACTTGACACCAATTTTATTTATTTCCTCTTGAAAATATGTAGAGGAGAAAGTTGCAACAGCAGGAATGGGCTTGTTTGGTGCAAGAGACCTCAAGAACTTTCTGTGCTTCAGTAACTCAGGCTTACTCTTGGTTTCTAATTTCCCTTTTCTCTTTCTACCCACAGCGTCATTTGTTAGAGTAACAAAAGCTCCCCCATGTCTTGATTTCTTTTATTATCTTAAAATAAAGGAGCAAGAGTCTTTCGTTATTTTTTTTTTTTTTTTAACCAATATCCACCAAGTAGCAAATGTGAGGAGACGAGTCATTCATGGGTCTTCAAAAAGTTCGTGGAAAACGTACATTATGAAAAAATAAAAAAACTATGCTGGCTTTGAAATTAAATTTTCACACACACACAAAACCTCATACTTTAATCCCATTTTGACACAAACTTTTCAGCATGCTCTCATACATATCAATATATTTTATGCTCAGGTGAAAGTGAAGGGTTGCCCTGGAAAGCAGAGAACAGAATGATCGTTGTCCCTGATGACACAGTAAGCTATTTATTCTCCCTTTCAGTGCAATCTCCTTTTCTTTGAGGGACTTGACAATGTGACGGTGGAGAGGATGGCTGTAGGTGCTAGGGACTGTAAGGGGGAGAGTGGATGAGGGAGCATGGGTGGTAAGGGATGGGTGTGCATACAAGGGGAAGAAACATTTGGTAGATAAAAACTGTAAAAAAAAAGAAAAGAAAGAAAAATAGAGCATGTTCATTATAAAATTAGCTAAATTTTGTTGTGTAGCAGGTGTGCATAATGACATTTTTCTATTTATCCCAATAATTTCAAGCTAATTGTTGATTTGTCATGTATTTTTCATTTGTATCTTTGGCTATATCTTGATCAAATTAAGAAAAAATCCCACACACACATTTAAAAAAATCTCCTTTCCACTTCCACCCTTCCCTGGAGAAAATGGCTGAACCATCCTCCACGGAATCCGGCTGCCGATCAAACATGCTCCTCTATCACAGTGATACTTTTTCTGCCAACCGAATAAACTTCGATCTGACTTGGGTGATTTCATAGGTTTACTACCTCATCTCTTGACTATTTTAAGAGTTCCTTAACTGTTCCTTTTCTTTTCCATTTTCCAGACCAGCTCTGATATGGTTACCTACACAAACAATTTCCTTGCTTTCTGTTGCCTTAGACTAGGGCCAAGCGTCTCAGTCCCTGGCGTGGGTAGCAGTCTACATGGCAGGACCACCTCCCTTTCTGCTAGTCACTCATTCATTCCTTATCATAGACTTGACTAGTTCGTTCATTGCCATATTCACTTATTCAACACCATTTTTAGATCATTTATTTTATTTCAAATATTAGGCCTAATGGGTATTTTTAAAAACAAAAAGAAAAAGAAAAGAGAGAGAATAATAAAATATATCTTGCCAGGACCAGCAGATGGCATAATGGTTACCTGGCTGAACTCCCACATAGTTGATTATGGTTTGAATCCTGGACCCGACTGCTTAAACTCATGCTGGATGCATGTGAATGCATGTCCAAAACCCCAAGAGAAGAATGGAGGAGAAGAGACTGTGGTGTGGCCATCCACTCCTGGGGTGCGATTTCTAACTTTCTGTCTCTCTCTGTTTTTCCCGTGAGTGCACGTGTCCTATAGCAAATATCTCTCATTAAGAAAAGATGATACCTTCCTCGCCCCCAAAAGACTTACAGTCAAGTTGGGAAGCCAATTAAAGTGAAGTTTAATAAGCTTAGTGGGGACCAGCAGTTAGCATAATGGCTATGACGTTGGACTCCCATGTAGTCGACAACGGATCGCGTCCCAGACCTGGCAGCTTAAACTCACACTGTGAGCTTGTGCGTGCGTGCCCAAGATCCTGAGAGGAGAATGGAGGAGAAGGAATTGTGGCGTGGCCATCCCCCCTGGGGGGTGATTTCTCACTTTTTGTCTCTCTGTCTCTCTCTGTCTTTTGGACGAGCGCACGTGCCCTGTAGCAAAAACCTCTCAAAAAAAAAAAATTAAAAATAAGCTTAGTGTTGCTATCTTGAAGGCATGCACACAATATTATGCACAATTACTGGATAATTTAATTCCCATGACCCACTAATATTTATCAAGCACCTATGATAATGCAAGCAATGAGCAAACATAGAAAAGATCTCAATCGAAGAAGGTAAGCATGGACCGTTTGCCAGAAATGCTATTGCTTTAACAGTCCATTGAGTGACTCAGGACTTCCGGAGGATCCAGGCCCTCTGCTTGCTGCCATCAAGATGCCCTGCAGCATGCACAGCACGCTTTCTGTTCACTCCCTTTCCTCATTTGAAACATTTTTTTTTAAAAAACACCCCTGTCCTGACCCTTTAGCGTGTCATTTTATCTGCTGTGTTTTCCCCAGGATTCCGTCTATCACCTTTCAGAAGTCCTACAGCATTTGCACTTTCCCCAGGGCACAACTTTTAAGTTGTTTTAAATGAATATCCAAAGTAATAAAATACCATTCAAATTACTAAAGGTGTGCATAGTGAAAAATGGAAGACCATTTTACCCTGAACCCATTTCTGTTTTCAAAAAGAAATCCTGTCAGCAATAGGTGTGTGTCCACCCACAGCTTCCCTCAGCATGTGTGCACATGTGTGCACTTACACACATGCGGTGCGAGTTACTACTCCTTTTGTAAATGAAATCATATTCTACATTGTCCTGGAACTACCTATGAAGATTATATTTGGACAAATGTTCATGTCAGTAGATAAAATGTAACTTGTTATTTTCATTGTAATCTCAGATGGGCATTTACTTTCCGATATTTCATTGTTAAAAACAAATACACCATACATATTTAAATATATCTTTGAATATGTATGTGACCATTCCTACAGATAAATTCATGATGTGACATCCCTGTGTCAAAGAGGATACATATTTAAAGTGTTGGTGGATACTGCCACGTTGTCCTCCAAATATGCTGTCTCTGTTTAGACTCCTACAAAGAGCCCCTGGATCTCCACTGACCCTCAGTTAGCAGTAATTTGCCCATTTTTGCTTTTCCCTGGTAAATGTGAACATAATCTCCTCAGAACAGGGACTGTGTCTTTTACACTTTAGCATCCCTGGTGACCTCTGGCACACGAAATATTTGTGGAAAACATGTAGATGTAAAACACCAGCTCTATGGTCTTTGTGGAAGATCCCTGATCTGCTCCCTGTAGATTGGGATCCTATTTCTACTTCAAGACTAAGTGAAAAATTTATATTAATAGCACAGTGTGGTTCGATGGGTTGTTCTAAGAAAGATCCTAGATAAGATTTTCTGAGGAGTTAGAAAGTTCTGACAGTAAAGGCAGCTGGGCCAGGGCTAGGGAATAAATAATTAAAGGCCTGGAGTTTGAGGGTCTCCTCTTGGCACTGAAGGAATGTGACCAATAATCCCAAGTGAGTAAGAGGAGCGCAGGGTCACAGTGAACTGCCAATCAAGCCATGAAGCTGGAACAAGAAACAGTACCTGAACCTGGTTGCTTTAAAATGCATTTGTGCCTTTAAGTTGGAAGGTCTGGGTTATAACCTCAATTCTATGACCTTTGGCATTCTACTTTCTTTCAGAAAGTCCCTTTGCTCTTTTGTAAAATGAAAAAAAAAAAAAAAAAACTCCTACTGGGGTTATTGTCAGAATTAAGATTGATCAGGTAAAAGAACTAACACAATGCCTGGTGGGAAGTAAAAACCTTTAAGCTCTAAGTAGAGGACAGAAAAGGACTTCCTCGGCTGATTTTGCACAGGATACACTTAGGAACATCATTTTTAAAGCCTACTTTAGGATAGTTGGCTTGTTCATTTTATGTGGGAGTTTCAAAGCCACCTCTTCCAAAAAATAAATCTAAGAACTCAGGTAACTATTTTTTACTTTTCTGTTTCTATAGTTATTAGTTTTCTTTTTCAATAGTTAAGTACAAACTTAAATTCTTGGCTCAAAAATTCCATCTCAATATTGTCTTATTTTATTTGGGCTGCTGTAACAAAATACCACAAACTGAATAGTTTATAAACAACAGAAATTTATTTCTCACTGTTCTGAAGGCTGAACGTCCAAGATCCAGGTGTTGACAGGTTAAGTGCTTTGTGATGGCCACTTTCTGGCTCACAGATGGTCTGCGTCCTCAAATGGTGGGAGAGGCAAGGCAGCTCTCTGCGGCCTCTTTTACAAGGATCCTAATCCCATTCATGAGTTCTCTACCTTGTGACTTAGTCACCTCCCAATAGCCCGCCTCCTGATACCATTATACTGAGGGATAGGATTTTATCATGAATTTGGAGGAGACACAAACATTCATCCGTAGCAGAGTCTATGGTCACAGCAGTGTAAAGGGGCAGATGCAGCAACTGAGATGCATGGAATGTCTTTCGGGTTCTGAACTGGGGAGGGTGCTCTTAGATCAGGAGATTCTGTGACTGTGACTATTTCTGAGCGTTTCAGGACGAAGCAGTGCGCACTGAGAGCAGCTTGGGTTCCTAGGCTGCCATTTCCAGAGTCCGAACTGGCAGAATGGAGCCTCACGAAGCAGAGTATTTGAATATCACCCAAACATTAACTAAGTCCCCCATGATATTTTCTTTTTCTCTGGTCTCCCCTTTGTCCATTTAATTCTTTCCATCCTTGCTTTTCGTTTCCACTTGGCAAAGTCCGTTCATCATTTGAGGCCAGTGCCCAGCCTTCTCTTATACTTCACAGCATTCTCCCTTCCTGTGTGGCATTCTGTAAATTAGTTTCCTATTGATTGGTTTGTTTTCCCCCCATGGGCCAGGAACACCTCAAAGGTATTATTTTTATATTTCAATCCCTCGTTTTCATGCCCTGAGTTTTACCCAATGCTTTGAACAAAATAGTTTTCCAGTAATACTTTTTAAAGAATGAATAAATGAAAGGAAGGAGAAATGTGGTCTCAGTAATAGGGAGTGGGTTTGTGGCTAGTAAAACGACTCTCCTGAAGACTGTTGAAGATGTTCAAGGTCTAGTTCTTTCATAGGGCAATTCTCAGAAATTAAGCATGACTCTCTTAACAAACAGAGGATAAACATGTGTCAAGGGTTCTATTCAACTCACTAATTAAGGATGGAACTAGCAAAATGGGAGAGCTGATTTTAAGAAGATTTAAGGACTTGGAGTATATGTAATCTTTAAAAAAAAAAAACTTAGAATAGGATTGCTATTTGGATACAAAATTGGTTAATGTTCTCATTAGCTTTAACCTTTGTGATTTTCTTTTCTACAAGAAGAAATAATTTGCATTTCAACCAGGCACAAACATACAAGTAAATGGAGCTTCGTAGACTCAAAGCTCTTAACAAAGTATAAAAAAAGCAAAATTCAACAATGGTATATTTTCCTAGGAAGTTAATAACCCATGAGTGGATTTACCTTATAAACAATGACCCAGATGACATCGAAAAGACATGTAGTCCATCCTTTTAACCCTATTTATAGACTGTGGATTTCCCCCCCTCAATTTTCAGCTCTTTTTACTCTCTGCTTTCTGAAATGACATCTTCCATATCCATGGCTTGCCAATGACTCTTAAACTTTTAACTTCAGTCCACACCTTTCTTCTGAGTTTCAGACTTGCATATTTAACTCTGTAAATTATTTGTGCCACTCTGGAAAGATTATTTAACCTCTCTGTGCCTATTGTCTTCTCTGTAAAGTAGAATTAATATTATCCACCACATAGCGATAGCACATGGAGTAACTGAGTCCACAGGTACAAAATGCTTAGAGCAGTGCCTGACAGGTACCATGTGAGCACTTACTGTTACCGTTAATTGTGAGCAGCTCTAATTGAATGTTTCAGTGGTACCCAAACACCGTATATCTCAACTCAAATGTATTCTATTCCCTCCCCAGACCTGCTCTGTCTCCAGTATCCTTCACAGTCAAGGACGCCATCATTCATGTAGTTATGAAAATGAGAAGCTCAATCGTTTGTACGTCTTCTCCTCACTTCTCATATCTAAGCTATCAATAACTTCTGTCTATTTTATTCCTAAGTACCTCTTGAATCCACCAATTTCTTTCCATCTCCACTCAGGGGACCCTAGTCCAAAATGCTTTCATCTTTAGCTGAATTACTACAATAGCCTTCTGAACGGTCTTCCCATAAACTCTCTTGCTTCTCTCTAGATCACTCTCCACGTTGAATGATCTTTTAAGAATGACAACCTGAGTATGCTGCTCTCCTGTTTAGAGCCCTACAAGCTTTTCACTGGTCTCTCCATAAATTGGCCTTTATCTCATGCCATTTCCTTTAGTAGCTGTGTGCCAGCAATACTGGTATTCACTTGTGTTCTCACCATGCAAAGACCCATTGCTAGGTCTCTGGCTGTGCTGTGCCCTCCACCTGCAATGGCCCTCCTCACTGTATCTTGTTGACTCCCAGCTCTAACAGTATCTGCCTGGGGAAGTCCATGAATCCTCATAGCAGGCCATGTTCTCCTCTTAGCACCCATTGTTTTTCTTTCAAAATATTTATCATCACCTCTTGTAATTAAACATTTATATGTGCAACTGGGTAAGCACCTATTTTCCCCACCAAACTGGAAAGTCAATGAGAGTAGTGACAAAAGCTGTTTTGTTGTTGTTGTTCTTTGTATTTAACCACTGTGTATACTCAGTAACCGTGGAGCCTGGCATTTAGGATATGCTTAATATGTTATTTTAAGTGTATTTATTTTTATTCATGATAGAGAGCACATGCACTAGGTATACACAGAGAAGCACCCTCAACAGAGTCTCAGCATGCTGTGACCCTCTCCCCGTAGCTTTCCCGGCTCATCAGGATACTGGGCACACATGCAGGAGTCCAGCATGTTTTCAAACAGGGGTTTCAACCCACGGTCAGTCATGTGGCTTCCAGTATTGCATTTCAGTTTGCTACCAACTATATCACCAGGCTGGGTGAAGGATATGCTTAGTATGTTTATGATGATTGAATGAAAGAACACAGGCTTTGATGGCCTTCTGTAAGATTCTTTCCTTTATTTAACATATTTATTACTGATTTGGATGAAATCATACACATTCATTAAAATTACAGAGGTCTGGGGCTGGCAAGTGGCGTGGTGGTTAAAGGCGCTGGACTCCCACATGGCCGACCACGGTTCAAGTCTCGGACCTGGTGGCTTGCTTTCTCACTTCCTCTCTCTCTCTGTCTCTCTCTGATCAAACTGAAAAATAATAATGATATAATAATAAATAAAGTTAAATAAAATAGTTCTTTAAAAAAAAAAAAAAATTACAGAGGTCTAAAAAATCCCAATTAAGAGAAATACAATAGGGACCAGCAGTTGGCGTAATGGCTATGTCACTGCACTCCCACATAGTCAACTGCAGTTCGAGTCCTGGACCCGGTGGCTTAAACTTACTCTGGGCACATGTGTGTCCGTGCCCACGATCCCGAGAGAAGAATGGAGGAGAAGGAATTGCAGTGTGGCCATTCCCCCGAGAGGTGATTTCTCACTTTCTGTCTCTCTGTCTCTCTCTGTTTTTCTGGCTAGCACATGTGCCCTATAGCAAAAGCCTCTCTAAAAAAAAAAAAAAAAAAAAAAAAAAAAAAAAAAAAAAAAAAAAAAAAAAAAAGAGAGAGAGAAGTACAATAGATTCAGGCGTCAAAAAGATCTTAAATGCCTAAAAATAGACAGAAGGCAAAATGTAATCAGAATACATATAAAATCATGCATTTAATTTTTAAAAATAGCTTCCTCTAGAAGTACAATATCAGGAAGACAGACTGCTTGCTAACAACCCACTTGATAGCAGTCAGGCAAGAGTGGGAAGGGTGTGTGTTGGGAGAGTTGACGGCGAGCAGAATGGCTGACACCACGTTGGACTGCACTAAGAAGCTGGCTGTCCTGAAAGTGTGGGAGACCGAGGATGATCGCCTTGTGCCTTATGAGGTTAGAGCTGACTTGCAGAGTTAAATTAGTAAGTGAAGAAAAGGAAAATGCACAATACACAGTAGAAAGAACACAAGGTATTAATCTGAAGAAGATGTGAGGTAAGAATGTCTTGATTTTTTCCCAGTCTATAGAGTACGCTAGCCAGTGTTTATCGAGTTCTTACTACCATGTGTTTTTGGCATTACCATGTTCAAGCCTAGTGATATCTGAATATCATGAAAATATCCCCATGTTATGGATGAATGAAATAAAAACACACGAGAAACATACAGCTTCAAATGGTGACACAAGGACTTGATTTAGACTCCAGAGCCTGTTTTTAGGTCAACTGGAGAGGCTGCAGTCTGGTTAGGCAGACCCATATTAAAACCTGTCATCTGGACAAGGGACTAAATGTTTATGTATGACTCTAGGTCTAGAATCAAGACATAGGAATAAAAAAGGGAAGCAGGACTGTACACAACTTAAAGAAGGTTTTCTAACATGGGAACTTTATAATAGTCTTTTGTCAAGATAGTGAAAGTTCCAGATCAATTGGACTTGCTAAAACTGAAGCTCCATCATCTCCTCTCAGAAGCGATGTAGAGAACATCCTGTGTCATGGAGGGGAGTTTATGCTACTGTAGGTAGCCATTACCTCCCTTCCAACTCTAAGCACATAGGGTTTAGTGATTTGGTGATTGTGAGACAAACACATGGCTGAACCTGGTATGATAGGATGGATTATCAGAAAATAGTTACTTGACTGCCTCTTCTTGGGATAGAGTATATATTTTGCTCCATTGACATTTTAGGCTTTACGCTGTGACTTGCTTTGGCCAACGAAAGGCTGGTGGAAGTAGCTCAAGTGGTATCTTTAAATGTGCTTGCTCAATATGGCTCAGTTCTTGAGCCCCTATGCTCCACTATGAGAGAACAATTGTGACAAAAGCTGATGAACTGAAACCTGCTCGTGGGTAAACTAAGGCGCTTGCTAATTATTCTCAAATTCTGGGCCCTTTATAGGCAGTGATTCTCCCTGCCACCCTCCTACCTTGGGATTCCATGGTGTTCTCCCCTGTGGAGGCCTAGGAAGGAGGTGGAGTGAGGGACTGGCTGTTGATATTCTCACACTGTTTACACTGTAACATAGCCTGGAGGCCCTTCTAAGAATTACTTTTTGTTTTTTTTTTCCTCTAATATGTTCTTGAAACGATTTTCAGGAGAGACTGTAGTAGTGTCATGGCGAGTCTTTCTCTTGGTGGTCGCCCTGTAGGTTGTTTTACATTATGTGCTTGCTCTGTCTTTACTTGGGTAATAATACTTGGGCAAATCTACAGGGAAGAACAAGTCTTTTTCCTCTGAAAGCCTGCAGCCTTGAGGATCTCAAGTCTTGAGTCCATTATATTGTTTATTTCAAGGAACTTATTCAGGAGAGTTCTAGCAGGAAGGCAAAATCTGCCCCTGCCTTTGCTTACCTTCTGTACAAGCAGAAACCAGCCTGACTCACTCTACTGAGCTTCTGAGAACCACAACGGGGTACAAGGATAGTGGGAAGAGGGACTGGGAAGAAATGAGGGATGGGCCAGAGAGATTCCTGAAGGTAGTTACGGGTACTTCCTCCAAGTTGTCCACGTGGAGTGTCCTTCTATGAGGCAATTGGCTTCTCAGACTCTTCTCTTTTAAAATGTTTAAAAGCTTAAATTCCAGGACCAGCAGATGGCATAATGGTTACATCGCTGGACTCCCACGTAGTTGACTGCGGTTCGAGTCCCAAACCCAGCAGCTTAAAACTTACTTTGAGGTTTTGTGTGTATGTGTGCGTGCCCAAAATCTTGGGAGGAAAATGGGGGAGAAGGATTGGGGCATGGCCATACCTCTGGGCGTGATCTCTCACTTTCTGTCTCTCTGGCTAGTGCACACACCCTATAGCAAAAATCTATCTCTAAATAAATAAATAAAATTTTAAAATAAATTTAAAAAACCCTTAAATTCTTCCTGCTGACCTTCTTCAGTAACCCTTTTATTTCTGGGTTCCATATGGCATGTGAAAGCAAAAGAAGAAAGAGAGATACCAATGACAATACAAGAAGTGTTTCATATACATTTAGAGAGAGGGGATACATAGCAACCCTCTGAGCTGAGGAATCTAGCCTGATTTTCAGCATTGTCTGTTTTTCTTTTTTCCTGAGCCCCCCAAACAATAAGATATTTCAACTCAGGACTGCAGGTGATATGGAGGTTAAGGCGCTGGACTCCACATGGCCAGCTGCGCATGTTTGTATTCCAACCCAGCAGCTTGAAAAACTCACTGAGCACGTGTGCATACGCCCCCAAAATCCCAAGAGGAGAAGGGATTGCAGAGTGGCTATCCCCTCACCCCAGGGGGTGGGGGAGGGGGGTGATTTCTCATTTTCCCTCTCTCTATCTCTCTTTGTCTCTGGTGTGTGCCCATGCCTTGTAGCAATATATTTTACCTAAAAGAAAGATACTTCAACTAAAGAAACAAGAGTGCACTTGCATGCTTGCATGACTAAAGGAGAGTGTATGTTACTGGAAAAGAGGGAAAGAGCCATCTACGTGTACATGGAAGAAATGAAAGAAAGACAAGAGGTGTCTGTGCCAGACACCATACAGGTAGTTTATACGTGGTACCACACTCAGTTCTCACAGAAGTTCTTCACTAAACCTCTCTAATACGTAACTACGGAAACACCTGAAAAGAAGACTTGTAACTTGGTCAGCTAGTTAGTTGGAGAATCAGGAGAATTCAGGTAGAATTGGGATTAGAACTCAGATCTATTTCTAGAAAGTGGGAGAAAAGATGAAAATCATTCAGAATAAAATCTCAGTACAAATGTTCAAATATTAGGTGTTTGAGAGACCAAAAAAAGACATTACCTTCAAAATAGCTCCCCCACTAGCTCATCATGATGCTTAATTCCCACTATTATTCTTTTCCTTTCATTGGATTAAATCCATTTGTCAGAACAGGACATGCCTAGCCTGGTAGGTACATGGCAGTTTGCCTTTGGCCATCAATCACAAGAGAATCATGGCATATTGTTTGAGAACAGTGGTTTACCTCCGAAATTTTAGAGAAGCTTATATCAAAACAAGCACTTGTATTTTATAAAATACAAATGTGAACTGAATTTAAAAGTCAAAATATGAGAAATTTCACATTTACTTTGTGTTGCAATTCCAGAATTCTAGCATATGAATTTTTTCCCCTGTAAGGACCACTGTTAGAAAAGTTTAAGACATGCTAGTTTATGGCATTCTGTCCCTAAGAAGCCTCTGGTGAAATGAACACATTGATTGGCAGTGGTGAGGGAACATTTATATTCCCTGCCAAATATGAACAGTGAGGACAGATGACAGTTTAGATGTCATCCAGCACAGAGAAAATGCTTGAAGTAATGAGACCCCAGGGCATACACGTGATTGAATTCTGGGAGCTTAGAAATCATCTGTTGAACAACAGTCGGAAAGTGCCTCAGTGGGACCTCAGTGTGTTACGTGAGCGGTGGGCTTACTACAGAGGCTGTCTTTTCCTCCTTCATCCATTTATTCTCCACCCCACATTCCTTGTTGGAGAAACTTCTGATGTCTCCTTCTCAGAAGAAAATGCTCACAGAAACTGGTTAAATGGGAAACAAGCTACTTGGCACCCTTTCTTTTCCCCAGTTATAGCTGAATTAACCACAGGCTGACACTAGACCCAAGGCAATGTATTTGGAATGCATTTGGATGCATTAAAAAAAATGCAAGAATTATTCTTTTATTCAGAGAAATAGAAGTTGTAGTTATAGACCTTGTGAACTGAAGATGGCATAAAGCTGGATATGGTGGCTATGAGCCTGCTAAAGTAGTGTAGACTAGTCCTTGGGAACACAGAACCAGATACACAGAGAGAAACAATCAAGAAAATGTACAGCTCTGGAGTGATAAAAACAGTGACTTTAATTTCTGTGTTCTGGTCCCTCATGAAGTCTGGCTGTTTTATGAACCACCTCTATTCCTTTTCAATAAATTCTACTCTTTGCTAAAGCTGGCATGAGTGAGTTCCTTTCCTTGCCACTGAACTTCTCTGACAAAGACAAGGAGTGTTATCGCAAAGAGATTTAGGACATGGTGAAACACCAACTTTACCTGGGCGTAATTTATTATTCTAATTAGGACACTTGGATGCTCGTAACAATTGTACTGACACAATAAGAAAACAAAGATGTATGGCCATCCTTCCCATGTGGCACAGAAGGGAAATTAGATATGAACTCTTTCTTCTCACCGGGCTTTCTTCCTCTGTAACAGTGTTGTCTTGGGCTCAGGCTGCCGCTGGGCCACAGTACCAGCATCAGCATTCTTGGGCCGTTGGACAGCAGTGATCAGGAAGAAGAGAAACACATGCAATCACGCTAATCTCTCAGCAAACCCACGCCTACCCTATTGACACAGGACAATGTCTATCCTCACTCTTGTTTGAAATGCCTTTCAGCTGAAAAAGCACAATGCAACCAAATCTCCACAAGCAAAGAAGGAAATTGAAGCAATTTCGAGACGATTTAGGAGAAACCCCATTTTCACCCGAGTTATTTGAGCAACATAAGGACACAAAAGCTTGAGGGGGTCAGAATTCTTCAGATAATTGTCTGTTTTCTTGGTCTAGCAGGTTTAACTCTCAGGCTTTTCCAACCCTGATTGCCCTCACCACAAAGAGAACACCTACCAGTTTCCAGGTAAGAGCTGTGTGGCAAAAGAAGTGAGGAGTGAGTAGAATCTGGAGTTCCGATTCAGACTCAGGTGAAAAGTCTCCCCCATAAATTCTAATGTGATCATGGACTTCTTCCTATTGAAATGCCACATAATAAATGGGAAAATAATTAGTTCCAAGTTCTATTTCCCTTTTCTTTCTTATCAAGCACGTCTAACCTCCAGTCAAATCCAGCAATTACTTGACGACTAGGGCTTCTGGGATTTTGCTAACCATTGTGGGGAGTGTGCCAGGCTCTTTCTGAGTCAGGAAGAGGGATCAGATACTGCCAACTGTACCCACCTGTTTAGCCCTGGTAAGGGTAGACTGCCAGAACAGTAATTACATCTTAATTCAAGACGACATGACCTAGATAAGCAGCGAACCCTCCTACCATGATGCTCTAGCGTGAAGAACAGGCTCCTGCACGGGGCTAGAGGCAGAGATATTATTCCAGTAGGAAGTCCCAGCAGCTTCTCCAGACATGACCTTTTAGAATGGCTGAAGAGTCTGTGCTTGCATGGTTTGTGCGTGTTTCCGATACAGTTCCCGCCCTGTGAGAAGGTGACAGGGGAATGAAAGGCTATGGAAGGATGCGTGGTCTGGACAGAGGGGCACAATGTGGGTTGAGGGTCTACTATGATCACTTGGCACTATGCGTTCCGAGCTTAAGGTATACCCTCATGGACTGCGATACAGATCACCTGCAGCTGAGATTATGTAGAAACCACTGCTGGCATTTCGTTAGTTACCTGGAAGTAAAAAAATGTAGTTGATGTGAGTGATTTTATTGAACCTTGTAAAATGGAAATGTGAAATTTTTTTACTGTAATGATAATTTAATTGAGGAAAGAATCTTTTCAAAGAAAAGGCGCATAAAACCTGATTGGTTTTTGAAGAACTTTATAGACTATTTATTGTAGCACTCTTGGTACGATTATACCTACCCAGTATTTTCCTAACTTTTTCACTGCACACAGAACTCTATCAGAGCAGATAGGGAACCTCATGCTTTCCCTTTACAATGATTTCAGATCCTTGAGAATTACTCAAGTGTTCTTAGTATTTTTCTTCACCTTTCCCCACACAACTCCAGAGAAAAATAATTGTAGTAAAGTTACCTGAATGCATACCCTAAATATATGTGCACAAAAAAAATATCTTTCAGTGGTCTGCGCTTAGAAAACTATTCATCCACAGTTGAATAAAGGGATAGCCCTATTTAGTTGGAAATAATCAGTGTCATTTATTCTAGATGTATTTAAAAAAATCAAATTAGGGATAGAGTGGCGTAGAACAGCATTGATCATAAAAGCTAGTGAATGTAAAGCACAGTTCATGACCCCGAAATGAAGTCCATACTATTATAGATAGATGGTTACTCCTTATCACTGACTTACCAATATATTTACTGTTCTCCTCAACTAACACACTTTTTAGTTATTTCTAATAGGCCTCAACAAAAAAACTACCTTTTTATTTAAAGATACAATAACGGGTCCCACACAGAATAACCATTAAATGTTTTTCCTAATAATTTTGAATTAATTTAAAGTTACCAAATTAATTTAATAAATTAATTTATTTTCCTGAAGATCATTATTATTTATTTATTGGAGAGATTTATGCTCTAGGGCGCGTGTGCTCTCCAGAAAGATAGAGAGAGCCAGAGAGACAGAAAATGAGAAATCACCCCCCAGGGGGAATGGCCATGCCACAATCCCTTCTCCTCCATTCTCTTCTCGGGATCTTGGGCATGCACACACAGGCACCCAGCTTTGGTTTAAGCCACTGGGTCTAGCACTCCAACCGCAGTTGATTACATGGGAGTCCAGCGACATAGCCATTACGCCAACTGCTGGTCCCTGATCATTAGGAACCTATTTTCCTCATGGTAGTCAGAATACAAATATTACAAAAATGTTTGTCTTTTGCTCCAGGTTTCTACCCTGTCAACTTGGACCTTTAAATTGGGTAAAAATCATATCAATAGAGATGACTGGTTTTTTGTTTTGTTTTGTTTTTTAATTTGCTATAGGGTGGGAGCCAGCAGATGGCATGGCTGTTGCATCACTGGACTCCCATATGGTTGACTATAGTTTGAGTCCTAGACCCAGTGGCTTGAAAATCATGCCAGGCACGTGTGAGTGATGGCCCAAGATCCCCGGAGGAGAATGGAGGGAAAGGGATTGCAGTGTGGCCATCCTCCCTGGGGGGTGATTTCTCACTTTTCTTCTCCTTGTCTCTGTCTCTCTCCTTCTGGCAAGTACACATACCCCATGGCAAAAATCTCTAAAAAAAAGAAAAAAAATATATATATACAGTAAATGGGAACAGCAGGTGGTGTTGTGGTTAAGGCATTAGTCTCCCACATGACTGACCACAGTTCAAGCCCTGGACCTGGTGGCTTGCTTTTTCACTTTCCCTCTCTCTGTTTCTCTCTAGTCAGATTATAGATAATAATAATTATTAATTAATTATTTTTTTCAAAATTGCTATAGGGTGCATGTACTCACAGGAGAGTGAGAGAGAGAGAGAGAGAGAGAGAGAGAGAGCACTCCCCAGGGGATAACCACACTGTAATCCCTTTCCTCCATTCTCCTCTTGGAATTCTGGGCATACATGCACATGAGCCCAGCATGTTTTTTAAAGCCACTGGGTTCAGGACTGGAACTTTGCAGTAGGTCACCTGGGATCCAGCCTCCTTAACCACCACATCATATGACTGGTCTAAGATGGCTAGTCTTTAAAAAGACCTAGAATTTTATTTACTAATTATAATGATATAGTTTTATAACTGCATCAGTTGCCCTGGAGGACTTGAATTTTGTTTTGATATCATACACAATGATTACTGAAGGTGTGGAGATATTTTTCTGGATCTTAAAAGTGTCCTTTTATTCACCATTTACATACAATGGCTCTAAATGTAACTTATTGTCATAGAACTAAGCCAATGACTTTATTAAAAGAACAAGAAAGGGAAATAAGAAATAATTATGACAAAATATGATTATAAATATTATATATAATTATGTTAGGAGTTAAAGACAAGTTCAAGTTGAGGTTGAGTAGTTTTTATAACAGGCCTTTAAGTTTTACAACAGCATGTGATCTGTTAATTTGCTGAACCTATTTATACTTCGGTATCTTTTTAGCCATTAACAGCTGGGTAGCAACTTAGTTTTACTCTGGAATTTTTAGCCAAGAGGCTTGGTTATCTTCATTGCTTTTTTAAAAATTATAACTAAAATGTTTACTTTACAAATCTCTCTCTTTTTTTTTTTTTAAAGAGATTTTTGCCTTAGGGCACATGAGCTCACAGAAAAGAGAGAACAGAAAGAAAGTGAGAAATCACTACTCAGGGGGGATGGCCACACCACAATCCCTTCCCCTCCATTCTGCTCCTGGGATTCTGGGCACACACACAAACATGCCCAGCATGATTTTTAAGTCACTGGATCTGGGACTCGAGTCACAGTTGGCCATGTGGGAGTCCAACAACATAACTGCTATGCCATCTGCTGGCCCCTCTTTGCAAACCTCTTGAGACACGAAAGTGGTCAAACAGATTGGCTGACATTTCCTATTTGATTCCTGGTATTAGACATAGAGCTCTGTTAAAATCAAACAACGCAGTCGGTTTCCAAGCATGCCCCTATCCACAGCCGTGGTTTGGCAAAGGCATGGAGGTGCTGTAGCCCAGCGGGTCTCATGTCCTGAGCGGGCACTGTCCTCCTTAGAGCAGCAGAATAACACCTCATTGAGCAGCACACAGAGGCCTGAATCTAGCCTTCTTCCTTCTACCCAGATTCATTGTTTGGTGTGATAATTATACCCCCAGGAACCACACATCAAGGCTTCAGTCGTTCATTGAAATAGTGTACCATAAAACACCACCACCATGGGCCAGGCCCTGGTTTGTGCTGTAATGCACAAGCTTTACTTCTCTGGGCCAGGAGGTCACTAAGAAAAAACAGAGAGCCAGTAACTGCAAGTTCCAAGTTCCAGGGTTCTAAGAACGAAGTTTAGCTAACAGAAACATACTTCCTGTCTCATTGGTTTCTTTTTGTTTGTTTGTTTCCTTTCTCTTTTTAGAGAATTATTTAATTTTATTTATCTTTTGTTGTTGTTGTTTAATTTGCTACAGGACACAACTACTTACCAGAGAAAGACAGAGAGAAAGAAAGTGAAAAAGCAAGCTGCCAGGTCTCCAACTGGAACCATGGTTGGCCTTGGGGAGTCCAGTGCCTCAACCACCCTGCCACTCACTGTCCCCCCATTATTATTATTTTAATGCAATGTCAAAAGAAGGGATTTTTCAACAAGAATGAGATGTTTCTGAAAGAAACAAATAAAACGAAACTCTAAATTCCAATAAGTAATTGTAACTTGAATTCTAAATCAAAAACCTCCAGATGCCTCCAGTAAGCTTGGCCCAGAGCCTGCGTACGGAAACCAGAGTGGAGCCCAAGCTCAGGGATGAGGAAAGGGCTTTCTCTGGAAGCCAGGACCAACAAGGCTTATCCAGCCAACGCCAGGTGCCCAGGGTTGCTCTGGGAAAGGACAACTGAAGTTCTGGATTTTTCAAGATGAATGCAGTCTCAAAGAACTGATATAAATGTCAATAGCTGGTTTTCTAGGCCTGGGAGAAGGGCCATGTATACAGATTCATATGGTTTTGAGCGCTAGAAGGCGTTTTCTAATGTTACAGATCAAGAAACCAAGGCTCAGAGGGGACAGATATTTCTTTTCTTTTTTCTTTTTCTTTCTTTCCTTTTCTTTTTTTTCTTTTTCTTTTTTCTTTTTTTCTTTCCTTTTTTTTTTTTTTTTTTTTTTTTTTTGAGAGCTACAGCATGTGTGCACTCTCCAGAAAGACAGAGAGAGACAGAGAGACAGAAAGCGAGTAGTACTCCCCAAGGGGGATGGCCACGCCGCAATCTCTTCTCCTCCATTCTCTTCTCGGGTTCTTGGGCAACACACGTTTGGCGTGAGTTTAAGCCACTGGGTCTGGGACTCGAACCGCAGTTGACTACATGGGAGTCCAGTGACATAACCATCACACTAACTGCTGGTCCCTGGAGGGGACAGATATTTCTATCAGGATCGATTTTATGGTAGGACTGAGGGGAAGCAAACAGGCAGGATGTAGGCTGGGATTTTTAAAATCTCTCTATTTTTCTCTTGTACTCCACAAGTTTGACATTCTCACCAGCTGTTTTATTCTCCACGTAGGATGCATTTCCGTGCACAGATATTGCTGTACTCTGAAAGAACCAGACATCTCAATCCAGCCCTTCCCGATGCACAATAGCACACCACAGGTGGGGGTGAAATACACCGCTTTCATGAAGACATTAGGAAAAGCCCATTAGTGCCGACACTATTCCAATAGCCATTCAACAAAGCTAGTTCAAATAGCTATGCTGCCTGGATGGCTATGGCTCAGTAAGGAAACGCTCATTTACAAAGCAAAACAAAATTAGTTTAAATGCGGTGTTTGAAAATAGGTTCTTTCAGGACAATATTTATTTGATTTAAAAGATAATCCATAGTAGAATCACTTACTCATAAAGAAGGCTCAGAAGAGTTAAAACGTGTCAGTCTTCTTTTTAGTGAAAAATCTAAAATAGCAGGTTTTCAAAGCATGGAAGGGTTGGGAAGTCTTTGCCATCTGTCTTGCACACTTTCCTAGTGCTGGCAAGTACAGACAAGGAAATGCCTCCTCTCAGGTGAGGATTATTTTGAAATTGAGCTTGGGCTCAGAGACTGAATAAATGCTGGGGAATTCTTTCTTCAGTCAGAGTTTCCGGAGGGATGAGAGAAGGTCTGTACACTGGGCTTGGTTTCTGGGGTGAACAGTGATTCTACAGAAGCTAAAAAGAAGAGGAATTTAACCTGCTCGTCAATTATTGTTTTTAAAAAAATATGTATTAAATACTATAAGACCTTATAGATTTTTATACATAAACCACGAAGCACTACATCTTTTGATAGGTACAAGTTAGCAATCCTCTCATGGCTACATATTCTAAACACGCCAAACCCAACATGTGGTAAAGGAGAGGGAGAGAGAGATTTCGGATACCCTGCCTTACACTCCCCTCAGCGTTAAAGGTGATCTCTTCCTTGTCCTCTGTACTTTGGTGTTTGGTCCCACAAAGCCTGTGGTAGGCAAAATAATGGCTTCCCAAAGATGTCCACATCCTAATCCACAGAACCTGTGAGTATGTTGCCTCGTGTGGCAGAAGGGACTCTGCAGACGTGATTAAACTAAGGATTTTTTTTTTGAGATGGGGAGATTTTTCTGGGCTATTTAGGTAAGCCCAGTGTAATGACCAGGGCTTTGATAAGGACTAGAGAAAAAAGGAGAGTCAGAGAAAGAGATATGGCACTGAAAGCAGAGTCTCAGAAGATGTAAAAGGACCATAAGCCAAAAAACAAGGGCAGTTACTAGACACTAGAAGAGGCAAGGAAATGGATTCTTCCCTCAAGTTTCTAGAAGGAACACAGCCATGTCCATGCCTTTATTTTAGCCCATAAGGCCCATTTTGATATCTGACATCTGTGTGGTTTAAGCCACTAAGTTGGTAGTGATTTGTTATAGCAGGCGTAGGAAGCTATCTCAGTGCCTCAGCACCTACCTGTGAACCACGGGAGACATCGTATAGTTCTCAGCAACTTTGGCAGTTGGTGCCTGGAAGTCCCAGATGGAAAAGCATTCAAGCCTCCAGTACTGACCGCCATGGCTGGTCACTCAGAGCCCAGGGTGGAGCCATTTCCTCTCCAGCTGCAGTGGCCTTGGCTTGGATTCCTTGGGTCACTTTTGTTTCTGAACCCATCACTCTGGGAAGCTGCACAAGTGAGTTTACGTTCCTAATTTCCTCATCTGTCTGCACTTCGGACATGGGCGGCATCATCTGGAGCACATGGCTTGCTGCGCACAGTCTCTTCTGTGTCATAGAGGGCCTGACAACGTTTCTTGGTGCCAAGATAGGAGCTTTGAGTTGGCGCTGATGACATTTGTGATGGCAGTATTTTGAACTTAGTGACAGGCCACATCTTCCACACAACTGTCACTGAATCCTGAGTCAGTTTCTTATCAGATTAAATATCCAATGAAATAATTCTGATGTCCATTTTGATCAAGCTATTATTCAGGGCAGAATGAAAAACAAATCTGATTATTTGTCTCCTTTTTATAAGATATGGCCCAATGTAAATATTAGGCTCTCTCATATTCTTTCATTATTTATGCACATTCATATCAATGTGGGGGATGTTATGACAAGTTAAAATTTACCTGGAAGACCCTCTTGGGCTCTTCTTGAAGGAGTCAGAAGTAAATTGAATGTTCTCGGTGTGACACAGTCAGTATTGGAGTGGAAGTCACTGTTCTCATTTATCCAGAGCTGTGGTGGCTGAAGAATGTATTCCTATTTTAGAAAATCTCTCTGGATGACTCTAGCGTGCATCCAGGCTTACAAATCACCTTTCTGAAACACTTCTGAGTTAAATACCATTATTATATCCATTTCCTTTCAAAAAGGAAATCAGGACAATGAAATGTCACATACTTTGCTGAAGGTCACACAATCCCGGGGACAGAAGTAGGATTCACACCCAGACTTCACACCTAAAACCCGGCTTCCTCGCCTGCCTTTGTCGAGTTGAATCCTACGTACACCCTAGAATCCCTGTTACGCAGCAAAGGCTTGTTAATGAGTAAATGAAGTAATAAATGAATGACAACACCTATTTGTGAGACAGGCTTTCAGCTAAAATATTAATGAGCGTGGGCCCAGTATTACTCCTTTCACAAAGTGCTTCCATGTACCATTTTGCTTCCACATTTGTTTGAGGAATTTCTTTCTCTAGAACCTAGCTTTTTATTTTAATTCTTTTTTTTTAATTTATTTTTTTAATTAATTTTTTTTTTTTTTTGGAGAGGTTTTTGTTATAGGGCGCGTGCGCTCGCCAGACAGACAGAGAGAGACATAGAGACAGAAAGCGAGAAATCACCCCCCAGGGGGGATGGACACACCGCAATCCCTTCTCCTCCATTCTCCTCTCGGGATCTTGGGCACTCACGCACACGAGCCCGGCGTGAGTTTTAAGCCACCGGGTCTGGGACGTGAACCTCAGTCGACTACGTGGGAGTCCAGCGACATAGCCATTACGCTAACTGTTGGTTCCCAATTCTTCAAACAAATGTTTAGAATTTTAAAATACTGAGAAGAAACAGCATCTTCACCCCCATATCCCAAAATGATTATTTTTGAGTACTCCTACATTCTAGGGTACTTGGTTATATAATTTCCAGGGTTATGATTCTATTTTTAATTGAATCTTTTTGTACAACTTGAGCATCCCTAACTCAAAACTCTGAAATCCCAAATGCTCAAAAATCAAAAACTTCTAGAGGTCTGATATGACACCACAAGTGGAAAAGTTCACACATGACCTCATATGATGGGTCACAACCAAAACGCAACACAATTTATTCAGCATCTCTAAGGGGAAAAAAGGTATGTCATATTTTTCACTGTTAAGTAATTACAAGTGAGTGTCAGAAAACGATTGCTTATTAGTAGCATATAAATTCAGTCAGGAATGCTAGTGATGCCAAACCACTAGATTGTCCACATGAGTGGCCGAGATAGTGACACTTCTGCTTTCTGATGGTCCACCGTACACAAACTTTGCTTCATACACAAAATTCTTAGAAATATTGGATAAAATTACCTTTGGGTTATGCATATAAGGCATATACATAAAGGCATTTCATGTTTAAACTTGAGTCCCATCCTCAAGATATCTCATTATGTATATGCAAATATTTCCAAATCTGAAAAACTCTGAAATCCAAAACACTTCTGGTCCCAAGCATTTCAGATAAGAGCTACTCAACCTATATTAAGAAATTCATTTTTAGATAGCCCTGAGCTAAATCAATCTGAAATAATTAAAATGAATAAATTTGATTTGACTACACTTTTGAAATACTGATTTGTTCTAAATAATGCTTTACTTTCATGATGTAGTATAAGTATATATTTCATCCTCAGGATCTTTAAAATCTCCTCAATGTCACCTGCCTGCTTATTTAATGATAAAAGAGAAAAAAAATCTGTTTCTCATTCTGTGCAAATCTGAAATTCCCTTTTACATTAGTGGAAGTAAGGAGGTCAGGAAGAAGATGAATTCTTTTAAATTTAAATCAATTTGTTGCATGATGGCATCAGAATAAAAGCTAAATACATGTTTTTCTGTAAAAATATAAGAAACCCAAGAGATGCAAAAGCTGATTTTGCTACAAACAGTGCACTAAAATAAGAATAGAAAGTAGAGAAAAGTTAGAATAATCGTTTCAAACTGCCTTTTATTTTGTGGTTGAAGGCATTTTCCTGTTCAATAATTATAATAAAGAAATCCTTCTAGCCTTCTCCCCAATCAGTTTGAACAAAACTCAAGCTTTATAAACGTTTTCCCTTGGATTTATATCTTCATGGTTTTCTTAAGTCTAGTGTCCTGCCAAGACTTAAATCGGTCTATTGAAGCTAAAGCTCAGGCTCCAGAGCAACTAGAAATTCGTGCTTGTCTTGAAAACAAATTTCTACTTACAGTAAACTTATCATTAGTTTAAAATTTTAAATTCATGAGTCACTTATAGAATTATAGACCACTCAGAGAGATAAAATTCAACCTAAGTTTGTAGTATTTTCTTCTCTAAATTTTCAAATACCTTTAAACGTTAGTTTCCAGCCTGTAGGATATAGGTTTCTGAGGCACCAGGAGGTTAATGCAAGGAATTCTCAGCTTCCTGGATGGCTAGTCATCAAATAACTAAAATGTTACATAAGTGCATTACTATCTTCCAAATATATGTAAATGAGAATGTGAGTCATACAATTGCAATTCACTTAAAAGTCTTAGTTAACTCACAATCACTGTTTTCCATAATATATTCCCTTAATCAATAACAGCTTTTGGGATAGGATAGCATTATGTAATATGTCTTGACATTAAAAAGAGATCTTCATGTTTGAAAATTAGAGCAGATATACAACTAGAGAAAATATTCATATCCATGGTCACCTCTTCTGATATAACATATAGCGACAGCAGTACATGGCTACCTATCAGAAGACCTAGGGGCTTCTCCTCACTCCTAGTGATAGCCCTGGTAAATAACTCCAAATATTTCAAGTCCTAAGTGTATTACAAGAGAAATCTGAAAATACAGTTTAAAACATTTTTATGTTTATAGAGCAGAAGGGCAGCACTCCCTCATAAAAGAATGTGCACAGCCCAATAGTACATTGCAAAGGTTTTTATTTTCCACTAGGCAGCCGTGGTCAGATCCTATGCTCACTGCAAGCAAGGGCCTTTAAGGCATTCCCATTTGGGATCTCACCGCACATCGAGGGGCATCGGGAAGGAATAAGAACAGTTTTGAAAGAGAATAGAATATAAGTGAACAGAGTTGCTGACTAGTCAGAAAATGGCCAACCAACAGCACTGACTAGCCTCCAGCATGGTGCAGGCCAGAGGAGAGCTGGACATTTTCCCGTTACAACCAGTCTCTCTCCTTGGGACCACTGCTACCACTCATTCAGCATTTGTCAAGAGGCAGCACCTGTTCTAAATTCATCGCCGCCATAATTTCATTCATACGTTGAATCAGCCCTCAGGAGATAGAAGATGAAGAAATGACGTTCTGAGAAGTTAGGTGGACTTGAGGTCTCTCAGGTGGGGAGAATCAGGTACAGAACTCAAAGCCCGTGTTTCAGCACACATTGGTGACAAAGCCAACCCTGGGCAAAGATATGAAGTGGGCAAAATTAATCTTCCTCTCCCCTTTTTGTCTCCTGCCATTTACTTGCTAAATGATTCAGAGCACTTTAGCTATCTTTTCTGTGTATTGACAGCCAGGATAACTTGATAACTCAAAACAAAAGCTTCTCAGTCACACGTAGCTGAATTCAGGTCTTGATTCTATTACTGGTAGGCAATGTTGTCTTGTGCAATTTACTTAACCTATCAAAAATGTGTCCATAAGGTGCTTATAATGAAATCACATAACACCTTCATTCATTCAATACACTTTTATCAAAAGGTCAGCATGTTTGCCAGCATTCTGGGTACGGGTGTTCACCACACAGTTCTGTCCTCACAGAACTTGTGTTTTAGTTTGGGGGTCAGTAACAAAAAACAAAACCTAAATATGTGATATAATTTCAGCAATGATACAGGCTATGTATCAAAGCATAGCTAAGGGAATGATGGAGGCGACAGTGGTGATACTATAGATAAGGGTGTAATGTGCATTCATGCCAAAGTCTTAGCATGGAACTGACACATGGAACTACTTGGTAACTTTTTCAATTGTTATCCTTAGACCTTTATAGTGACCTACTGTTTGGGCACCTCCCTAAGCATGGGAGGTCCCAGGAGGAGTGACCACAGCGTGTGGCATTTTAGATCATAAGGAAGGCGTATAAGGCGGGGCAGATGGCCCTTCCCTTAGGCACCAATCTGCTCTGCTCAGGGCCAGTCCTGAGCTTCTCATCTCGGTGAGGGCAAGCTAAATGAATGGACCTAATTAGTCACATCTGGAAGCGTTGAAATTGCTCGCTATTAAGCTCCATAAAGGCCCTGCTGTTCTTGCCTGACCACAGGTCATTGGGACCACTCCAGCAAGTTTTCCTCCATTTGAATGTGTGGAATCAAACGTTGGGTCTAAATTTCTTTCTTTCCAGAAAGGGATTCTCTTGTAATTTGCCTATGAGAATCTACAAAACTGGACCCTCACGGAGCCCCACAGTTTTTGTTTTACTTCTCTGGTAGAAAAGTATTTACTGCTACACATTTATATAATTGGAAGGGTATCACTTTACTGACTTTTCCTAGGAAAATATTTTATCCAAGATGAGTTTCTGTCATTGACTATGTAGTAAAGGAGTTTTTCGCATTAAAAATAAATAAATAAATAAATAAATAAATAAATAAATAAATTCTATCCTACTGTACAAGCCTCCAATAGCCATAAAGTCTCAACCTTGTAAACGTTGATTTTGTATCTCAGATGTGTTTGATTCTAGAAGCTGACTGGAACTTAAATTTGCAAGTCACTTATAGAATGATAAGCTTCAGGAATATAACAAGTAGAATTTATCCTACAAACTGTGTTGTCTTCCTGTGAAACAAAGACACTGCATCATCAATAGAGGGATGGTAATTAGGAGGAGTCAGAAATAAACAGCAGTGAAGAGCAAAATACACGCAAGCCTCGGGCAGGACCAGGGCAGGATCTGGCCTCTGGAATAAAAGGTGGCAGGGGCTAGGACATGGGCAGGACTCCGGCTTATTTCTGCTCTCTCAGTGCTGGTTTTATGTCTTCAGACATGTTTACAAGGCAAGGATATGGCCTGCTGACACTCGAAGGTAACATTTTCACAGAACCTAGAGATGTAAAACAGGCTCCCTCCTGGCAATGCCCTCAGAAAATTTCTAGGAGAGGACACTGAGTGGCCTAACTTCCTGTGCATATCCTGGGCCAGTCATGGTGACCACATTACCTGATCACTCTGATTGGCTCATTCTGAATCAGATGACCTCTCTCCTGGTCAGGTACAGGAAGCCATATTACTATTATTGCCTGCCCCTCAAGGTTGGAGCCAGGATGACACAATTCCCCAAAGACAGAGAAGAGGAGACTTTTCAGACAGGACACTATTATAAACCTGTTCATCCTCCCAAGTTTCCTGTGAGAATTCAGCTTCAGGAAGTTCAGAAGAGAAACATGTGTCCAAATTAGGCTCTAAGCTTGGAATGTTAGGGGAAAACCCCTTTTAGAAGCCAGGCTACTAAGCACAACCAGTTTTCATTCCAGCTCTATGATGAATTACTCATTCTTCAGTATAGACTATGAGGAGGAGTGGTTAATGTTTAAGGGTCACATTATTTTAAAATATCCTTCTCTTCATACAACAGGATCACCCTGTACACACACAGTGAGATGATCACAGTGCAAGAGGTACTTAGGAGTTGAGACTAGACAAGGAAGAGTAGACTCTTATGTTTTACTAGTCTATTCCTGGTATTTCTCTGCAGGGGTGCTTACTCATTCCTCAGAATAAAAGGTGAAGCATTAAAAGTGTTAAGAGAAAAAAAAAATATATATATATATATACAGTCATCTGTTGCTGAACAGCAAAGATATGTTCTGCTGCATTGTTGAGTGACTTCATTGTTGCGAGATCATCGTAGAGTGACTTACACAAACATAGATGGTATAGCCTACCACACGCCAAGGTGATTTGGTGTAGCCTATTGCTTCTTATGAGATTGCACAAGGAAATAATATAGAAGCAACTTTTCACGTTGACAGAAACATCATTATGCAGTATATGGCTATAATTTTTTTTTTAAAAAAGAAAAGTATATATGCACAAGTACACTTTTCTTTCTCTTCTCTCTCCGATTTAGTATCTTTGAATGCAAGTGAAATATATGCTAGTACACATTGAGAAAGCGCTGTTTGAGAAAGCGCCAAGAAAGGTATCTGAAGCACCAGGTGCACCCCAAATGCCAGTGGAATCAGGGCCTGAAAGTCCCTCCCTCCTAAAGGATGACTTTCACACACACAGCTCTTCTTTCTATTCCTTGCAGCTCTCTTTGGGAATGGTGGGGCTGTTTCAAAGATTATCCTAGGAGCTCTCAAAATTCTGAGTGTCAGAAAAAGAGACGAATGATCTTTTAATGTGTCTCTACTTATAATCTTGCAGCTCACCAAACCCACTCTGAATCTGTTCTCATTTCCATGCCATCGAAGCTTTTCGCAAGTTAAATTTTCAGTTATTGCTAGTGGTTATCTCCCACATCTCATACACATATTTATTACTAATTGGATGAAAATGAAGGCACGCCCGACATTCCAGTCTCTGGGAGGGAGAGCACTCAAATGCACAGAGTGGAAAACGTGCGTTTCCTGTCCGTATTGAATTAAGACTCAGCTTTAGAACACTGTTATGTGTTGGAACAACCCTTGCATGCCTAAGAGTGCCCCTTGAACGTATTGCACGCTTCTAATTCTTTTATTTGATCTGGAATCTCTGAAGAACAGTTAAAACTGATATGTACAGGGAAATACTATACATTTAATACAGGAAAGAATCTTGTTGTCAACAATTAGTAGACTCCATCAGTTTTGCTAGAAAAATGTGGGCCCTAACTTGTCCACAGGAGAATCCTTATTAACTGTGCTTTTTCCAGAGGCATTTATCATTATTTTCAGGTGCTATTTATTTTTGTGTTGGCAGTCTGCACATTTTTAGGAGAGCTTAAGGACTTCATGAAATAAACTGATTTCTCTCTCTCTTTTTTTTTTTTTTTTTTTTTACTGTTTTACAGAAGGTTCATTTGCTGAATAATGAACATGGTCTATTCCACTTAATTACTTTTCCAGACCCTCTGTCTCATACCTGAATCAAGGTTTTTCAAAAGTATAATTAAGACATTCAGAGTATGTGGCAAGGGAAAAATAGGATTGAGACATGTTTAACTCCTCCTAAAATTACAGGGGAAAAGGCTAATACCTTAAACCTCTATCTCAGGAACTGTGCTAGGATCTAAACACTGGATTTAGCAGCTTGGTCATAAAGGGCCTTGGCAGGAGTCTTCAAGATGATAGTAAGAATGGGGTCTAGATAGCTGTGGGTTATAAATAATTAAGAACAGAGTAAGAGGATGTCTTAAATGTAGTCTCCTGTTTCATAAGCTTGATTTTTTTAAAAGAAGGTGTTATGTGGTCTGTAATTAACTTTAAAATACTTCAGCAGACGGTGTATGTATAAATATCATGGATCTTCAAACAGTTCATGGAAAATACATATTATAAAAAAGAAACTAGGTGTGGATTTCCAATTTTTTTTTTGCACTAGAATAAACTCATACCTTAATTCCCTTTCCCATGAACTTTTTGAAGTCCCCTTATATGTGTTTGAGTTTATTTTAACCCTGATCCTATGGCAGGCAGTTGTTTCAATGGGAAAAGTGCCACTCCAGCAATAGTTATTGGTGGCATTTTCTCAAAATGCCACACTCCAGAGGCAGCTACAGGTGCCGTCACTGTCTCTTGTCTCTAACACTAGAGGTTGACAATTAGTGTAATGAATGTCTAAAGTGGGGTTTTATTTGTGAAATTCCAGGTGTTAGAGATGTGTGGATTGGCTAGAAATGCTCTAGAGGCCTTCTCACCTTTGCAGGAACAAGACATAAGAATATGGAGAATACCCTGGGCTTGATTTCTATGCAGCCAATTGTCTGGGATAATGAAGGGACTGAAGTCCCAGACAAGAAAAGAGGCTGAAAGAGGAAGAGTCTAGAGTGGAGGTGATAGAACAAGGCCTGGCCAAGAGAAAGATGTCTGGCAGTTGGACAGGAAATGGATAGTTCTTCTCAAACTTTTTAGGTCATTGGTATCACTGTTGATGACAATGGAACCCTTAGCTCCAGTCATGTGTGGCTGACTCTACCATGATCTTCTCATTCGCTCTCCCTATTCCAGGGGAAGTACCTGATTTCTGGATATTTACACCGTTTTCTTCAAATCGTTATCATCTTTTCTCTAAAGCAGAACAAAGAGACTCTTCAGACTATTAACAAACTTTATCCTTCTGTTGAATAATTAAAAGTTATCTCAAGTAGGACTTTGAAATTATCCTTACTTATAATTATTGTTAATTAATATGTGTAATCATGGATTGTATAGATTTTGATTGGCATACAAATGCTTTCAGAGTAGTGTATGGTTGGTAAATGTGAACCTTTATATTAGCAGATTTTTCTTTCTTAAAGTGATGGTATAAAAAAATCAAAGAAGTGAAAGAAGATGGCAATTTAAAAAAATGAGGTCAGCTACTTCGTTAATGCTAAGATAGCACTGTCAGTAGGGTCAATGAGATAAGATCGACTATGATAAAATTAACAGCATGCACATAGTATTTTGCTGGGAACTTGACATTATTATTTTGTTTAATTCTGTGTCTACTATATTAACCATAAACTGACTTTTCTAAATATATTCTAATGAAAGGTGTTTGAAAGAAATATATACTGGAGGGCAAATAAATGGTTTTATTTTTTCCTATCTCTACAACTGTTTAAAGATTTTTCTAAGCACCAATATTTTGTTGCCTGAAGTGCTACTGCTAAAGAAAATTACTAGTTGAAGTCTATACAGTAAAATGGAGTTATTGTGCCACAAAGTAAACTGCATTAAAATTTTGTTTTCCTTTTTTTTATTCTGGGAGACTAAATCCACATTTTTCAGGAGAAAGAACAGTCAATACATGGCTTTCTCTACTGTCTGACAATATAACTGAATACTGGCACACCAGCCCCCACAGTCTAACCATCCTGAATGGGATTTGTCATAAGCAAAACACAGGATGCTTGACGTTTAAGAGTCACATAAGTAGAGAAAAGGAAATCAGTGAAGTGATCTCCATGAATGCTCTTATTTGGTGTGAGGTATCTTTTCAGCGTTGATGAGAAAGGCTTGAGCCAGTGCCTGAAAGGACAAGAGCTCCCAGTTTAGGAAACTATAGAGAGAGGGGAATGTGGAGAATCCTTACATGGAGTAAAGCCGTAATAGAAAGCTCACACTATGTACAATTCCACATGGCACTGAGTTCATAAGGCTTTTTTTTTTTTTTTAATCTTCAGCGTAGAGAACAAATATTAAATAAATTAGAGTTGGAAAAGGGAATATGCTATGAAACCTGAGATTTGGACATTACGTGTAGAATGATAAATTTTAAATATACCCTCATTTTATTAATCTATAACTAAATATCAAGTCAAAGAACACATTTTGGTGGGGACAGTGAGTGGCATGGTAATTGAGGTAGCTGGATCCCATAATGCTGACTGCTCAGTTCAAGTTCTGGACTGGCAGCTTGAAAAACATGCTGGGTGTGTGCGTACGTGCCCAAAATCCCAAGGGGAGAATGGGGGGCAGGGGTTGCAGCCTGGCCATGCCCATGCTTTTTCATGTTCACTTTTTCTTTCTCTGGAGAATGCATGCACCCTATAACAAACAAACAAATAAACAAAATCAAAAAGTGCAACACCTATTTTGGAAACTAGAACTAGATCACAAGAATGAAGGTCATAACATTTGCTTCAATTACATATGTAGCAGTTAAATTTATCTTCTCCTCACCGTTCTCTGATACTGTAAGAGCCTTTAGCTTTGAAAATGCATCAGTTTAGGGGCAGAGATGGCCTAGAGCAGTGCTATTCAAAATGTGGTACACGACCCACGTCAATCCGCAAACTTTTACTGGTCTCCCGTGAAATAAAGAAGTTAAAAGTTAGCATTTATGGGGCCAGCTGGTGGCACGGTGGTTAAGGCAACTGGATCCCACATGGCCAACTACTGGATTGGAGTTCTGAACCTGACAACCTGAGAAACCAGCTGGGCACAAGTGCACGCAATCCCAAGAGGAGACTGGAGTAGGGATAGCAGCATGATCATGACCCATGGGAGGTGCCTTCTCACTTTCCTTCTCCCTCTCTGTCTTTCTCCATTCTCTTATGAATGCATGCACCCTCCCACAAACTTTAAAAAAAGAAGTTAATGTTTATAAACTTTTCTAGCCATTTGACATAGTAATTTTGTGTTCATTAAATCTAATAATAGGGGCCAGCAGGTAGCATGGTGGTTAAGGTGTTGGACTCTCACATGGCTGACTGAGGTTCAGATCTCAGACCTGGCAGCTTGAAACTCAGGCCAGACATGTGAGTGTGCATGCCCAAAATCCCAAGAGAAGAATGGATGAGAAGGGATTGTGGTATGGTCATTCCCCCTGAGGATGATTTCTCACTTTCTCTTTCTCTGTCTCTTTCCGTCTCTCTGGCGAGAGAATGCTCCCTAGAGCAAAAATCTCCCTCTCTCTCTCAAAAAAAAATCTAATAATAAAAATAGGCACTTATCTATCTATCTATCTATCTATATGTTTATAACTTTAATTAATTTTTAAATAATTCATTTATGTATTTTACAGAAATGTTCCTTTGCACATGGGGTGGGGGCTGGTTCTTCATAGGTCATTTGAGAAGCATTGACATAGACCATATCTGAGTCATAATTATTATTTTTTAATTTATCTTTTTATTTATTCATTCATTTTTAAATTTTAATTTTACCAGAGAGGGACAGAGCAAGAGAGAGAGAGGGAAAGTGAGAAAGCAAGCTGCCATGTCTGGGACTTGAACCGCAGTTGGCCATGTAGGAGTCCAGCACCCTTAAACATCATGCCACATGCCAGCCCCAAGCCAGAATTATTATAAGAACAAGATTTTCAAGTCAAAGGTCCACACCTCCATAACGATTTTTCTGAAGTAAAAGACCGATATGGTGGCATTAGAGATATTTTGAGCTCCTTATTCATTGAATACTCAGACTTGAGTCTTTCATGATAAGGAAAGTTTTTATAAAAATGTTTTGTGAGCTGTTGACTGGCTTATCCTAAAATCCAGAATTAAAAATCTATGTCTACCTTGAGTGACTTGCTTCTGCTCAACTTCCTTTAATTCCTTCTGGTGTCTGATTCCTGTTCTATAAAATCATACCAGTGTCTGACTTGGGGAATAACATGTGGATTTCTATTTTTTTCAAAAGCAACATTCAACTTTACATTACTTGTAATCATTGACGAGCATAAGGCACAGATAGCTAGGTGGCAGAAATTTCTAGTGTAATTACAAGCGAGTTTTGAACTTTTAAAAACACTTATGTGCCTTTAAAAAAATTATTCTTCCAAGATAATGGGTAAAAAGTTAAAGTTATCTGGCATTTCTGAGTAGAGCCTAGTAGGAAACAGTGTGAAGAGCTTAAACTGGGACTATTTTTTGAGACTTTTTTTTATGTAATTGACCTCCTGGGTGGGTCATCTATGGAATAGTGGTTAAGAGTTGACTGTATGTATAGACCTATCTCTTTACTGACTCTAGAACAAAACAAAGGTATGGTCTCAGTGAAGTTAATCTCCAATGGGTGAGGGAGTTATCAACCCTCGTAGATCATCCCTTTAGTCTAACATAGAGTAAGTGGTGGTAGGATAATTAACAACGTATAGAAAGAAGTATATCTTCACCCATGTACATTTTTAATAAATTAATTAAACTATAAGTGAGTAGCAAAGGCTCTTCTAAGCAAATACCTAACGTAGAAACCTTAAGGGGAAAAAAATGATCGATTTGACTTGAACAAAGCAACCACCAAGAACTCTATTCTCAGTTGTAATCAGAAGTATACATAAATTTAAGAACTATATATGTGACAGGGATGATATAAAAAATATGAAAGCAATTTTTGTTTTAGCTTTTAGTTTGTTATTGGGCATGTGTACTCACTGGAGAGAGTCAGAGAGGGGCAGAGAAAGAGAGAGAGAAAGAGAAAGAGAGAGAGAGAAAGAAAGAAAGTGAGAAGGCACCCCCTCAGGGAATTACTGCGCCACATCCCTTCTCCTCCACTCTCCTCTTGGAAAATTATGCATGCAAGGACACTCACTCAAGTCTGGGACTTGAACTATGTAGTTGGCCATGTGGGATCCAGCTGCCTTGACCACCATGCCACCTGGCTGCCTCAAGAAACAGATCTTTATAAAATACATTTGGAAATACAAATTCTATAAAGGTTATACTTGACTTCATAGAAACAGTTTTTAAAATTCTGACAAAGAGCCTGTACACTCACCAGAGAGTGACAGAGAGTGAGAGAGGAGAAAGCACCCTCATGGGAAATGGCCTTGTCCATTTCTTTCTCCTTTCAGCATTCCATGCATGCATGTACACCTGCCTCATGTGGTTCTCAAGCCACCAGATCAAGATTTGATCTGCAGAGTCAGCCATGTGGATCCAGCAGCCATAACTACCAGGTCATAGAACTATCCCCATAAAAACGTTTTAAAATCTATATGGAAAACAATGCTATAAATGAAGCCAAATACAAACAATATGCAAGAGAAAATATTCATAACATACATGAGGGGCTTCAAAAAGTTCATGGAAAATAGAAGTAAAGTTATTTACTTTATTTTGGTATAAAAAAAAAAAAAAGAAAAAAATCTTTGGGACTAGCAGATGATGTAATGGTTATGTCGCTGGTCTCTCATGTAGTTGACCACGGTTCGAGTCTAAGACCTGGCAATTTAAAGCTCACTCCAGGTGCTGGCAGATGGCATGGTGGTTAAGGTTGCTAGACTCCCACATGGCTGACTGTGGTTCAAGTCCTGGACCTGGCAGCTTCCTTTCTCACTTTCTCTCTCTTTCTGTCTCTCTTTCCTTCTATAGTCAAATTTAAATAAATAAATAAAGTTAAAATTAAAAAAAAAATCTCTTTAAAGAAAAGAGTGTCCATGTGTGCCCCAAATCCTGAGAGGATAGTGGTGGAGAAGGGATTGTGGCATGGCCATCCGCCCCCTGGGGGGGACGATTTCTTGCTTTCTGTCTCTCTCTGTCTCTGTCTCTCCAGTGAGCACACATTCCCTATACCAAAAAGTTATCCTAAAAGAGAAAAATAAGAAATCTATGTAGAGTGTTTTAACTACTCACTTTCCATGAACTTTGTGAAGACTTCCTTGTTTGACAGAATAAAAATAACAACAGCTGAAAAAACAAACACTACAAGCCAGACATTGTTTAAGACACTTTACATACATTAACTCATTTTATCTTCACAAAGACTAGTAGTCCTAATGAAGAAGGTACCATTGTTAACTCATTTTACAGATAAGGAAACTGAGGCTCAAAGAAATCTAAGCAAGGACAAGGGCAAGATGGAACTCAGATATCCAGAGTGCGGCTGCGGAGTCCGTGCTCTAAACCACCATGCTATGGCGTGCCTTTACGGTCAGGACTCAGAGCCGTCCAGAAGCAAAGCTCTCAGGTTAGTAAGTGGGTAGGTAGGGCAGCGGAGAGGTGGGAAGCAGAGGGAAGGAAGGAGAGGAGAAAGAAGGAAGGAGAGGAGAGAAGAAAGATAAATGGAAGAATAGAGGGAAACAGGAAAGAGGTCAAAAAAGAAAAAAGAAAAAGAAAAGAAGGATGTTCACACTTAAAAATTTTAAAATTCAAACATAATCTAATCTCTTTGTGGAATATATATGTATAGAGCATTGAATGAAATATGGTCAACGAAAGATTAGTAATGGTTACCTCTGGTGGTTATTTGTTTTACAAATCTCACTCATATTTTCTTTTTGTTGGAATACCTTACTTTGTTTTTTTTAAAAAAAAACCTTAAAGATGTTAATTCTCTGTGCAATGTTAAAGATGTAGCTGACAGCATGGAAGACAGCCACTCTCATGTACTGCAGACCAGAGTACAAACTGAACAACTTCTCACGGTCAAGTCGGTAATATTTAAGGAAAAGGAATTTTGTATACCCATCTGACCCAACAATACTACTTATTCTTTTTTTTTTTTTGTAGAGGTTTTTGCTACAGGGCATGTTCGCTCTCCAGAAAGACAGAGAGAGACAGAGAGACAGAAAGTGAGAAATCGTCTTCTCCGGGGGGATGGCTATGCCTCAATCCCTTCTCCTCCATTCTCCTCTCAGGATCTTGGGCACACACACACACACACACACACACACACACACACACACGCACCCAGCATGAGTTTAAGCCACCAGGTCCGGAACTCGAACCACAGTCAACTACATGGGAGTCCAACGACATAGCCATTACACCAACTGCTGGTCCCAATTCTACTTATTCTTATGGAATCAATTTAAAAGGGATCTTTATTCATTGAGACATAAATTTTACTTTTTGCTTGTTTACAACCCTGCTAGAGTACAATGAGAACTGACTGAAGTATTCGAAATGCAACCACATTTAAATAATCTCAAGTAATGCTAGCTCTTCCCTCTCTTCCCCCAAATCCATTTTCTCTTCTTGGGCACACAATTAGACTTCATAGCCCAGCCTTCCTGCACTTAGATCACATGACTGAGTTCTAGCGATGAATACCAGCGGAACAAAGCCTGAAAGACCCAGGAGTGCCCCTTGTGTTCTCATGTTTTTGTCCACTGACTGGAGGCAGATGGGGAATATAAAGTACAGTAGGGAGAAGACAAAATGTGCCAGAATCCCTATGTGAAGAACCATCCGCAACCAGGAACATTTGCCTCAGACTAAGTGAGCGAGAAATAAGCTTCCATTTTGTTTGAGCTATTGTACATTTTTGAATTTATCTACGTACAATTAATTCACGCCTAAATATAATACAGAGTTGTCACTGCTACTGAATTGACTTGGTCACATATTTAAACTTTGCAATAGGTTTGTAGAATATGCTATGTTTCTGGTCAGTGGTCACCATTTTTAATAGGGGATCAAGAGGAGGCACCTTGATACAACTTGTGATGAGAACTTGCAGACTTTCTTCGGTTTCCTGCTGGTACTCTATTCTTTATCGGAAGGCTGGTTCTTATACACCCAGCTAATAGTTTCACTAGATCTTCAAGAATGCTCAAGAATGTTTGTTTCCCATCATTTCCCCCAGATTTTTTTCTGTTTTGCACATTGTTCTGGGTGAAGAGTGTGGATTCAGGGAACCAGCAGTTAGTGTAATGGCTATGTCGCTGGACTCCCACGTAGTCAACCGCAGTTCGAGTCCCGGACCCAGTGGCTTAGAACTCACGCCGGGCACGTGTGCGTGCATGCCCAAGATCCCAAGAGGAGAATGGAGGAGAAGGGATTGCGGTGTGACCATCCCCCCTGGGGGGTGATTTCTCACTTTCTGCCTCTATGTCTCTCTCTGTCTGTCTGGCGAGCACACACGCCCTATAGCGAAAACCTCTCTCAAAAAAAAAAAAAAAAAAGTGTGGATTCAGGAAATTCTTAAGGGATACCAACTATGTACCAGTGTCTCATTTTTCTGCCTCGAACTTCTCAGTTTTCCAGATCATGTACTCCATTGCATCATTAATCATTGTATTATAAATCACATGGTGACTTAATAAGTACTGTTCTTTTTGTCTGCCCTCTTTGTCCATGACAACCACCTTGAAAATATTGTGGACACTAATGCCCCTGCTCATCTCTTCTGGAGATCATGGTAGTGTGCACAGGGATGCCAAGCAGGCTGCTACCTTTGGTCACTCTCACATTAGTACACGTACATGTGGACAGCAAATCATCGTCTAAGTAGGGAAGGTCTTTATCTGGTGGTGGAAACAGTGGAATTGTACATAATCAGGACAGGCAGAGATACCATTTACTGTCTCGGTAACCAAAAAAGCTATGTGTGGTATCCAAGCAAAAAATCCTGAACATACTCAGATTTCATCGGCACTACACTATCAGTTTCACTGGGAAGATGCTTGTGTTCATTCCTGGCCATTGAAGTTCTGCAAGAGTTCTTTCTATGAAACCTAGATGTCTCATAATAATGAAACTATTAAATGGTGCTAAAAACTATCTAATAACATAGAAAACTGTTCATGATGAATCCTCTAATAAAAAAGCAGGTTATAAAAATTTATATGGTATTATTCTGTATTTGTAAATAAAATACATATTATATTCCATATTTGTAAGTAAAATATATATTAATCATTCAACAAATAAATATTAAGCCTCTGCTGTACATGTTGATAGTATCGAAAATTATAGATACTGGTATTTGCATGTGTGTGTTACAGCAGATTTTAATTTTCTTATTTTATATTTTACAACTTACCTACAATAAATTTAATTTTCTAGCAAAATATTGCTATTGGACTGGCCCCATGGCCCAGTGGTTAAGGGAGTTGCATCCTACATGGCTGACTGCAGTTTGAATACTGGTCCCAGTGACTTGAAAACATGTTAGGCATATGTATATGCATGTCCCGACAGGATGGAGAAATGGAGACAGGATTGCATATCACACCCATTGGTGGGCTCTCTCTCTCTTTCTGTCTCTGGTGAGGGCCTATACCCTCTAGCAATATTTATATATATATATATATATATATATATATATATATACACACACACACACACACACACATATATATGTGTATATATATATACACATAATCACTCATATATCACTATTAAAATAAAATTTTTGAAATTATGAAAAAAAGGGCTAACATCCTAACAACAAGGCTATATAAAATAAACTGACAACACATAAGTTATTTTGGCCCTATGTTCCACAGCGACTCACCAAATATACCCTACACTATTTATTTTATTTCTTTCTATTTCACTATTAAAACGATCAGATGTATTTCGCATTACATGGATCTTGTGGAAATATGCCAACCATTTCCTTAGCAACCAAGCTCCTGTCTCCTACACTGTGCATGATTAACTAAAACAGCCTGTTGACGGCTTAAAATAAACCTGCCTTTTTCCATTTAGCATTTTATCAAATGAATGTAATTTCATTTGCTGATGAATTTAGTTCAGCTTCAAGGGAATTTTTCTCTTCTTCGTGGGGAGGCTGAAGAATCAGAACTGTCATGCCAAAGAACGAAAAGCAAGCCTAGAGAGAAAAAGACAGTCTGATGTTTACATGGGTAAAGTAAAAGTATCTTTGTCAATGTCTCCCCCCCCCCACTCCCTGTGTTTTATAAGGTAGAATGTTGATTTACATTTAAACTCTATTTCTGCCTTTGCATTATGATGTTTAGGTTGCTTGATTAAAAGCATTAATTTAAATGACTGCTCTGATGATTACTATTGTTATTACGTGTATGCTCTTGTCTTCTTTTTTGTTTATTGTAGCACTTGAATATGCCCTAAAATTTAATTAGATCCATCCTGCAGGATAGTAAGGCTCAAAATAAAAAGACAGAATGAATAGTATATTATATACTACAGCAAGGGAGAAGGAATGTGCTTTACTAGCAGAGAAAAGAGCCACATTTTTTTTTAGAGCAGATATCTACAACACGGAATAAGCTGACATCTGTTTGATGAATATAATACATAATCTATGTGTCTATATGTACATATAGACATTTCATATCCAAAGACTATAGGAATATTTGCTATATAAAGAAACTTTAAAGTTTCTTTGAAGACTAACAGTTTAAAAACAAAGCCACCTATGCAGTTAAATCAGATCGTATCTACAGAATCAGCGAAAGGCAGGGAACGTCACCGAAAGTAATATTGTCCGGTGTGGTACTAACAAACGTCTGTCCTTTAGCCCCTCATCTTGATTACTTGAAACGAGACTCCCAAGATCTTCAAATAACCAATTACCTTTCACTTGTGTCCTCATTTGGAAATAGACAGTGAAAACCAACACTACTGGCAAGTTGCAACACTAAATTTCCACTTTACTTCCCTCTGAGCAAATTCCTAAACATTAATCATTGTCAAACAATCAAGTTCATATAGGCTTCTATGTTTTTCCCTGGGGGATAAAGATACCACAAATATAAAACATATTTCTGATAAATCCATTTTTTCTGACTCTAGCTCTATATGTATTTTAAGAACCAAGTCTGATTAGTCTTTCACATTAAAAATAACGTATATAAGACTGATGAACAATTTGCATTAAGTGTTGTAAAATAGCTGCTCTCGCATTTTAACTTTCTGTTGCTTTGAGTCTGAATTCTTCATTGCTTAAGCCAGGTCCTAATGATCAGTCATTTTGAAAAATGTCCTTATCCCTTTCAGATTTGTGCTGGAAAGAGTTAATGCATTTTCAAAGGGGCCCAGCTTAATTTCCCAGTCAAGAAAATCTGACTCAACTGTGTCACCATTGAGGCCAATGCCAGGGGTGGCATTGCTTCCTCCATGGGGAGAGGGGCAGGAGACTTAATGACTAGGACCCTCACGTACTGCTAGTCTGCAGAGAGGATCCCTACACCAGACTGGGAGCTTCCCGTGGGACCCATTCCTCACAGGGCAGATGCCTTAGAGCTTTATGAATTACACCTAGTTGGTCTAAGGGAAAATGGAAATGAAATCTGGGAAATAGTCCAGGATCTGACTCAAGAGCAACTATGAACAGCCTTGGAAATCTCAGAGTGCCTCTGCTTTCCCGCTTTGTATTCACTATCTTTCTTCTCTCAGATTTAATAAAGGTCAAGGCAAGTCATAACTACCTTATGTAGAAGGAAGCCTGATCTTTGACTTGGCCATTCAATTATGTATTTTTTTAATAGAACTATAAAACTTTGCATTTGAGGGTGCACTGGGTGTCAGTATACTTGGTATAACTTTATATTGAATATCCTCTACTTTATTCTAAAAGATCTTATACTTCTTAGAAGCTTTTTTGTTTCTTGGATAAAATTACATGTTAGTTTTAAAACTCAATAAAAACATTAATAATCATTTATTGAAGCCATGATTTTAGTTAGTTGCTATGTTAAATCTTAGATGAATTAATTCTCACACTGAATTAGTAGAATTAGGTCTTTCTGGTGCTCTATAATTAAGCGGAAGAGAACACGCCATACCCACGTTAAGAATAGATTAAATGTCTTAGTTAATTAGCCAAGGATAAAGAAACCTCTGAGGAAGGACCAATGTGGACCGTCTTGGCAAAGATTTCCCTGGGCTCTCCTCCCTGAGAAAGTCCCCAGAAAGGTCATATCCACAGAGAGTAAAGACAATCTAGATCCAAGCGTCCCTAATGATACACCTGCCTCTAGCTTTCCAGCCTTTCCGAGTCATTGTGTCCTCACAACAAGGAATAATTATTTTCCAATCCCACCCTCTTACAATTATAGTAGATTCCAGAATATGCCATCTGTGCAGTGAGATGAGTCCTTTGAAAATAAGGGACATAAACTTCTTTTTAAATTATATGGTGAGATAAAATGCAGTTTATTTCCATTTAAAGGTCAGGGGCAACTAGAATCTGGTTGTTTGAACTTGGGAGTCTAATTTCCAGTATAAAGACAAAAGACCAAAACATAGAGATTTGTTAGTATAATATTGAAAGTTGTCAGGATAATTGGGTATTGGTTCTTCATAGATCAATAAATGGATTAAGTAAGAGTGTCTTTGTGTTCTGATTGTGGGATGCGATACTATCCTTTTGAATGCAGAGAATATCTCGGGGAAATGCTTCACTGTAAGAATTTCTCCATTAAGCTGGATTAGATCTCCATTGGGAGTATCCATACAGGTCTAGAATAGGACAAGTGGTGCTTTGACAGACCTACAATGGTATGGTTGCCTGGTACTCGCATAGGTAACTAGGTAGATATAGATATGTGTGTATGTGTGTACACACACACATACATACATACATGTAAGCTTAGTGTCAAATATAGTAAAACAAGCAGTGCCTTGGTGTTAGAAACAGATGCTCTTCCAATGCAGGGTCTAAGGTGCACTGATTAAATCTGTAGCTACTAGCTATATGTGGTTATTTAGATATAAATATAAATGGATTAAATTTAAAAATTCATCTCATGGGACCGGCAGTTGGCATAATGGCTATGTTGCTGGACTCCTATGTACTCGACTGTGGTTCAAGTCCCAGACCCAGCGGCTTAAACTCACACTGGATGTGTGTGCGTGTGTGCCTAAGATCCTGAGAGTAGAATGGAGGAGAAGGGATTGCAGCATGGCCATTCCCCCTGCGGGGGAGGGGGAGATTTCTCGCTTTCTGTCTCTCTGTCTCTTTCTGTCTGGAGAGCACATACGTCCTATAGCAAAAACCTCTCCAAAAAAAAAAAAAAAAAATTCATGTCCTGAGGCTCAACTAGTCACACGTTAAGTACTCAGTAGCCATATGTGGCTAGTGGTTTCTATAATAGAACAGACAGATTTCTTCCATCATTATGGAAAGTTCTATCAGACAGTGTCATCCAAAAGTTAAGAAGATATTTATAAAATGCACTTCCTTATAGCTTATTATTCTTATCCTTTTAATAAAGTCCTCCCTGTACCAATTTCTGTTGTAGATAACTAAAACCAGGCTATTTTATTATGCTGACCACATAGTAATTCAATTTCTAATTAGAAGTTGATGAAGTTCTTTCATTTACTACAGTATCATTTGCACCACATTTTCCAACTGCATTAAGAAGCTAAATTATCTCACAGAAGATAACAAAAGGCAGGGAATGTACTCAACAGTCTAGAAAAAATAAATAGAGATGAAGGGTGTTGAGGGAAGTACATGTTTATGTTGACTGAAAACCAAAGTCAAGGATGATACGTTCCCACACTGCGAAGTGAAAATGCTAGACATACTATGCATATCTCTTCAGCCTTGTCCTAGAGGCCAGACACGTCCAATATCTGTCACAAACTTCCGGCCCACTTAAGGGATCACTAGAAAATACTCTTTGACAGGATTCCTAGGAGCAAGGAATTACCAGTGGTTCTTAAAGATTCTGTTAGGAAGTAGCATACGGATCACATTTCGTTGACCAAATCAAGTTACACGACCAGCCCTGCCATCAATGGGGTGGAGACATATAGTCTTCTCCTGAAGAAGCAACGAATAATTAGGGACAATAATAGAACCTGTCACAGAGCTCTTTTCAATAATGATTAACAGCTCACTCTCTGTGTCAGTAGGGTTCTTCAGAGAAACAGAACCAATAGGATATATATATATATATAAAGAAATAAGAAGATTTACTATGGGAATTGACTCACATGGTTGTGGAGGCCAAGAAGTCCTTCAGTATTCTATATGCAATCTGGAGAACCAGGAATTCAGGCTCCGTGTAATTGAGTCTGAGTCTAAAGGTCTGAGAACCAGTAGGTGCTGTTGGTAGCCCCAGAGTCCAAAAGTTCGAAAAACAAGAGCTCTGATGTCTCAGGGCAGGAGAGGATGGATGTTCCAGCTCAAGGAGAAAGAAAGAGAGAACTTGTCTTTTCTCTTTATCTTTGTTCTGTTTGGGCTTCAATGGATTAGATGATGCTGCCTACATTAGTGAGTGGCATCAGTCCCAGTCCACTGATTCAAATGCTAATCTTTTCTGAAAATGCTCTCTCACACACCTAGAGATATTGTCTTATCAGCTCTCTGAGCATCACTTAATTCAGTCAAATTGACACATGAAATTAACCATCACACTCTGTCATCTCTATATCCCGTTATAATAAAGCTGGTTCCTAGATAGTATTTTTGTCTTTGGCTAGAAAAAGAAATCCCATTTTTAGAGCATCTGAGGTATTTAGTTCTTCAACAATATCAGTGAGACCACAGTGGTTTCTGGAATCTGTTTTTAGCTTCAACCTAGGCTAAAAAGCACGTGTTGCCTTCCTAATGTAGTCTGAATCTGTAGAATGGATATGAAGTTGAGAAAACGTGTCCATAAGTCTGACTATTCTAATGCTAGAGAGCTTTGTTTTGAGTAGGAAGTCTGTTGTTGAATGATTTCGATATTTTTAATGGAAGGTGCTACTTTTGGTCATGCTCAGAACAAGAATAACTGTCTCTGGAAGCCTTTAGAAGATGATCACATTTTATTTCTCATTACCAGGGTATTTCAGAGAAGGATGCGATAGTCACTTTATTCTATTAATAGATATACATAAATACCGCTGAGACTTGCCTTTCAGATTTATCTTCTTTCAGAAGAAGCTTATATTAATATCATATTATAACATAATATAACATATTATAATATCATATTAATTAATATAGGCCCCAGAAATGATGTGAGCCAGGTATTTTTATCTTTATTTTACAAAAAGAGCCAATAAAGCGCAGAGAGATTAAGCAACCTGCCCAGTGTCTCATAACTCTCAACAGCCAGAGTTAGAGTTTGAGCTTCAGTCTTCCTGATTCCAGACTTACACATGGGTCTGGGGAGTATCCTCCTACTGATATCAATAGACAGCATTTGTCAGATGTCATTAGAGCATTTGCTAGGCCCTTTGCCAAAGGCATTACCTACATTAGCTCATTTATCCTTAAAATCACCCTGGGGGAAAAGTCTTATTTCTTCCTTTTCTATAACAGGGGAAATCCAAGCTCAGAGAAGTAAGTATAGTATACAGATTACACTGCTAATAAGTGTTTGTCAGAGCTTGAAACCAAGTCTAACTCTAAAGCTACTATTTATAACTACTCACTAACCTCTACTCTTATGGTTTCTCCTCAGTACTCAGCATCTGCATCCAAAACTAGGACCTTTTGATGTGGAGAGAGGCTGTAAACCTGAAGTCATACCAGAAAGGCAAGTAAAGGAAACCAAGGGACCAGCAGAGGGCGTAACAGTTACGTGGCTGGACTCTTACATAGTCAACTGCTGTTCGAATCCCCGACCCGGTGGCTTAAAACTCATGCCGGGTATGTGTGTGTGTGTGCATGCCAAAGACCTTTGAGGGGAGAATGGAGAAGGGATTGTGGTGCGGCCATCCCCCCAGGGAGTCGTTTCTTGCTCTCTCTCTCTCTCTCCCCCCCTCCCCCCTCTCTCCAGCAAATGCACATAAGCTATAGCAAAAATCTCTCTAAAAAAAAAAAAAAAGAAAGAAAAGAAAGAAAGAAAGAAAGAAAGAAAGAAACCAAATTATTTCAGAAAAAAAAAAAGAGTATGGGACAGGATGATAATGTAGTTTTATTGTGGCAGTGAGAATATTAAAATGAGTATTAGAAAAGAAAATCACTTAATCATGAAATAAAAATGGACTGTTGTCCCAGAAGCTCTATTACTAATTTCTCTTTTCAGATCTAATTTTTGTCTTAAGCGTGCTTATTTTGATTCTAATCCAGTTGAAGCAAGCTTATAATTAAAGTGGCATTTACTACATTGGATGTTTTTCATACTGATTAGACAGGAATGTCTAGGGCAGAGGAAGGGCCTTGGGATTCGGGCACATCCTGAAACAGGCAGCCAAAACCCAACCTTGGTGGGAGAGAGTTGGAGTCATAGGGCATTTTAAATGATGAGCCGCAGCAGAGCTGAACTTACTAAGAGCTACTTCTGGGAGGCTTTGTGTTCATTGTGCGTTCATCACTTGACTATTAAAAGAGACGGGGAAGGAAAAATGAATGGAAGATCATTGGGAAGACTGAAGCATATGACAATTGCGTGCAACTCAAAACATCTAATCCTAAAGTGTGCTGAAGTTAGCACACAGGTAGCTGACATCACTGGTCATTTCTGAGCACCTTAGACCCAATCTCTTTTTAAAGAACCTCTATCCCCCCAAAATGGTAGGATATAAAAATTAGGCCATAGCTGGACCAACTTGAATGGAAACTGGTCTACAATTTCACGCTATTGCAACTAGAAACAGATTCCTGGCTATGTAGCTGACTACCAAGTGACCCTGGGATACTAAACATTCCTCCTCAAAGAAATTATTGCTAATGCCTACATTTGTAGCACAAGGTCTACAGTCTTGTTACTCACTGTAACTAATAACGAAAATATCCTTGAAACTGGATAACTAGAAAATAACAGAAAAACTGATAAAGATTTCCCTGTAAGAAAAACAGTTCTGTAGGGGCCGGCAGGTGGCGTGGTGGTTAAGGGTGCTGGACTCCTACATGGCTAACTGCGATTCGAGCCCTGGGCCTAGTGGCTTGCTTTCTCACTTTCCCTCTCTCTCCCTCTCTCTCTCTCTCTCTGTTCATCTCTGGTCAAATTAAAATAAGTAAATGAATAAAGTTAAATAAAACAATTCTTAAAAAAAAAAAAAAAGAAAAACAGTTCTGTAGACATCTAGCTATGTCATATTAGAGGCCATTTTTATTGATGAATCAGAGTCATGATTCTAGGTTTAAAAAAGATAGTTTTCTGGCCATGAGAACCCAGGAAGTACCCTTGGAACAATGGATTATTCAGGATATTCATCATTCTCCACAGCCACTGGAAAAGAATATGAAGGATTCTTGGTTGGCCCAGTCTCTGTGGCACAGTTGGTAATGTACCACACTGAGGAGCTAGAAGCCACATGCCAACTGCAGGTCAAATCTCCAGCCCGGTTGGACTAAAAGCACACGTGTCCTGGTAGACTGGGGGACTGCAGGAAGAGGATCATGGCATGACCAAACACCCTGTGGAAGGTGTTTCTCTCTCTCTCTCTCTCCTTGCTCTCTCGTGCACATGGACTCTATAATGAATGAAAAGAAAAAAGAAGGAATGAATGTTTGCCTTCATATATTATTCCAAACTAGAATATAAAGCAGAGAATTGAGTCCTCATTCCTCTCTGTTTTCCAATCGTGGAGCCTGATTGTAAAACTTAGTATCCTCTACCTGTAGTGAGTCTACAGTTGGATTGGGTCATTAAGAATCTCTCCTCCTATAATATGCTACTTACTTTGTGTAAAGAATTACCCTAATTATAGATTCTTATAGATATTTAGAAGAGAATTTTGAACTAGGGGGGAAAGAGTAATTTTGTCCCACCACAAACAATCTGTGATTTGTTTATTGAGGCTTTCCCAGAGAGATTTTGGAAATTAAGAATTGGAAGCCCTTAATTAGGATGAAAAAGACTCAGAGATGGTAGATGGAGATGTTGATGAGTTCCAGAAGGGCTCTCTGTACATGGAAAGCCTTGGGTAGTCAATGCAATGGAACATCTAAAGACGTGTGGAACATTTCATTACAAACACTTTAATCAGGCTCAGAGCTTCTCTGGAGTGTGTCATGGGCTCTAGTCTCAGAGCCTGTTTCTACCGGTGTGGTTTCTGGGTGCATTTCGTGGGTAAGTGGCCCTGTTTTCCCCCAGTGGAAATGAAAAGGGCATGTACAATACAACAGCTTCCAGAGCTTGCATTGGATATTATCAGTATGGCTTTTATGACCATCAATCGTGTTAAAAGAAAAACTTCAGACAATTTAATTTAGTGGAGTTTAATTGAACACAATTATTCAAATCAGACAGTTCCCAGAACAGCTTCCAAGGAACTCTGAGTAGATTCGTGGTTGAGCCATGTTTATGTGCAGGGAAGGGAAAGTGACGTACCCAAATGACGATGACAACAACAAACGGATATAAGAGAATGAGGTAGAGAAATAACTGGATTGGTTACATCTTGATGTTTGTCTCTGTTAACACACTTTAAAAGGTAGGCTGCCTGTGGTTGACTTAAGTGTAGTTGCTGTGATTGGCTAGAACTTAGCAATTTACTAAGGAAGCAGACTTCTAGGTGAGGTTGTGGTTTGTTTATGGAAACTAAAGCTGGAATATGCAGGCTTTCTTGGGCCAATATATGTTAAAAATTATAAGCAAAGAAAACAAATTTTTTTAGAGAGATATTTTTGCTACAGGGCACTTGTACTCTCTAGAGACACACAGAAAGAAACAGAGAGAGAAAAAGCAAAAAATCAGCCTCTAAGGAAGATGACCACACCATAGTCCCTTCTTCTCCATTCTCCTCTTGGGATTTTGGGCATGCATACACACACGCACCTGGCATGAATTTCAAGCCACCAGGTCCAGGACTCAAACTGTGTTTGACCATGTGGCAGTCCGGTGCCTTAATCGCTACACCACCTGCTGGCCCCAAGAAAAATTGTTTCTAACCCTCTCTCTGCCAGGCATCCTTGTAGTGTTCAAGTTTCCCCACTGAAGCTAACTGGTTTATAGTTAGCTTTCTATTTGAAACAGTCTTCCCTATTTTCCACACTTAAATCCCTCAGGCTCTTTAGCGGGAAGTTTTTGTTTTTGTTTTGTTTTAGAGATTTTTGCCTTAGGGCACGTGTGCTCACAGGAGAGAAAGACAGTGAGAGAAAAAATGAGAATTCACCCCCAGGGGGATGACCACACTACAATGCCTTCTTCATTCTCCTCCTGGGATCTTGGGCATGCACGCACATGCCTGGAGTGAAGTTCAAGCCACCAGGTCCAGAACTTGAAACATGGACAACCATGTGGGAGTCCAGCTACTTAACTGCTATGCCACCTGCTGGCCCCTCTTTAATAGGAAGTTTAAACTTCACCTTCTCCGAACAAGTATTTACAAATTGGCCTTCAATTTGTTGTTGCAATTTTCTTCTTTTTAGAGAGATTTTTTTGCTGCAGGGCATATGTGCTCGCCGGACAACAGAGAGACAGAAAGCAAGAAATCATCCCCAGGGTGGGTAGCCATCCCACAATCCCTTCTCCTCCATTCTCCCTCTCAGGATTTTGGGCACTCATGCACATGGGCCTGGCATGAGTTTTAAGCTGCCTGGTCCAGTCCTCAAACCATGGTCAATTATGTGGAAGTACAGTTAAGTAACCATTACACCATCTGTTGATCCCCTCTAAATTGTTTTTATTTTTATTTTTTCATTTGATTGTGAATTCCTTGATTGTATTGTAATTCCTTGGGTACTGAACACAATATTAACAAGACTTGTTCCATTAAAATGGAACACTGGTCAGGCACATTTGAGATAGGTATTGTTTTAGAATTTAGGCAAGCAAATGTCTAAGAGAAAATAGCAAAGCAGGATTCAACATTTTAAGTGGTAAAAACCCCAAATAAAAACCGGCATTTAGAAAACTTAAAATACTATTAATTATAAATAGAAATCTAAAAATAGGATTAGACGGGTATATGTGTGGGAGAGAGTGTGACAGTATGAAAATTAAGATCTCTGCCAAGTGATGCAGAAATAGAAATAATTGTCTGAATATTACAGACCCAAACCAACAATGACAACAGTGAACAACCACCTAACAATTCTTTGTGGTGTACTGGAAAAATAAACAGTAATCTGAAATGTTCAGCTCCTACTCAGTATTAAACTTTATCCTATTGCTGAATAGTCTCTCTGGCAACTTTCTAAAATGATCTAGAACTCTCACTGATCTGACTAACTTTGTGGCCTCTGAAGCTGTTATTTTATGTATTACTCTGCAGGCTTCTTACTCACCATAGGCAAGCCTACAGTGAATAATTTTGCCAAATATTAGCATTAGTCATTTGAGCATAGAATTTCACAACCATTTTTATCCCTCTTTATTCTAAGACCATCCATTACTTTTCCTCTGTCTCCTATGCTCACATTTTTCATGCTGTTTGCAATAATTTTCAGTAGGAAAAAAAGCTTCGATACATACAGTGATGATTCCATGAAACAGTATTTTCAAAGACATTTGTTCCTTGGATCTGTTGCTACAATTTAAAAATAGGAATGTTATACCCAAGAAAATATGCAATGTGGAGCAGGACATATTTTACCACTGTGGGTATGTTCAAATTTCCCAAAATATTTTTCTTTCCTTTTCTATCCTTTTTTTTTTCCTTTCTCTGAAGTTCGACAAGAGTATGCATTCAAAATTTCTTCCTATTTATTGAGTTGTTTTTTTCTCATTGTTCCTTGATGTCAGCTCACCTACAGACTTGATTTGTCTGTTTTCTGGCTGGACTCTTGAGAGAAGGTGACATCAAACAGGTTTATTTAGCTGTGTGATGAACAGAACTGCAGGAAGCAAGCAAAGGCTGTTAGCAGAAGCCAGGAGGAAATCTTTAAAGCATGATGAGCTGTGTCGCACACACCAACGACACAAAGAAATTGCATTTTGCACCCTCCACAGAGCTATCGACAGTAGGTAGTAGAATGTTGGGGAGCCGGAGCGTTTATTGAGGATCAATGCAGCAGCGTGGAGGTGAGAGAGAGCCTAGGATGCCTAGAGCCTCCTGGTCTCATGGCTGACAGAGCCGGACCGCCCCCAGCCTCACGCTGTTCCTGCAGCGTGGAAACTATCTGCAAAGCTAGCCCAGAGTAAGAGACTTTTTTCAAAGCTTAAGGGAGACAGGCTCTTTAGTGCATGGGTATTCCAGTCATTAGATCCAAAGACAAGCTCAGCTGCTATTTTAAAAAAATAGCAGAGAGCTGCAGGGTTAGCTCTTCCCCCTGACGGCTGTTCACATTGATTTGCTTCATAGATTGATTGCTTTTGGCATTTGCAACCCTCCTGAACAACAGGGGAAAAAAACCCAGTGGCTGGGCCAAATTTGCAAATGATGAATGAATGTGGAAGACATATTTGGTGTCACACCAACTTGCGATGGATAACAGCACTTAAAAGTAGTAACAGCTGGATTTGAGTTTTTAAAATTAGGGCTATATTATTAATGGGGGAATTGGGACACTGGAAGTCTGAGAGGGAGATTAAAAGCTTATAGGAAATGAATGGGCTTTATGCTCTATGTTGGGATGGCAGCCCCCAGGCGGACATGACACACTGTCCAGGCTCCTTGCTGGGTGAATTTTACTCAACTGGACTTCAGCAGTGTGCCTTAGGTGGTGATGAGGGCACTCTGACAAGGAGTGGCACACAACCCCCCCCCCCTTTTTTTGTATTTATTGTGGGGATTTTGTAAAGTATATCGTCCAATAAATCTCACACTGTCTTTTTCCTGAAGATATCCAGGAGAAATTTCTCACAGACCTTAGAGATAGAAAGAGCTATTTCTCCTTTGCAGACACTGAATCTCTGACTGCCAGGGTTTTCCTCCTGCTTTGGCCTTGGGGAGCCAAGGGGTTGGGGTTAAGGTTAGACTAGGAACTTTCATATACATTGGTGTTCAATTTCTTTACTTCTAGCTTTGTTTTGCTATTTCACCTTTATTTTCCTTTCAGATTTATCCCTTTTTTCCTGTTATGTACATTTTGACAACAAGGCAGAGTATAAACAGTAAGTATGCATTTTCTTTTTTTAAGTGACAAATTGATAAATCAGTATTTAAAATGTTGCCCAAGTGGCATTGTAGCTGTGACACAACATACCTTACTTTTAAGAGATGCACATTGGAGTATAGGCACAAGTAAAATTACACGAGACTATAATTTGCCTCAAAATTCCTCAACAATGACAAAAGTAAGAGGTATAGATAAATCAAGAATGCAGATGATTACATTTAGGTGGATTTTTATTTTACTGTTCTTTCCATTTCTGGATATTTTTAAAATTTTTAGAAAATGTTTTCCATTTTGATCCAATTCCTAAGGTAGTGAGAAGCCAAGATTCTTTTTTTAAATTATTATTTAACAGTTATGTTTTATCAGAAAATATTTTGTTTACTAGCTGTTTATATATTCTTCTAGAATTGATTTGATGTTCCTATTTTTCTCTACTTGTTTTCTCAACTGGGGCGTCCAGTCATAAACTCCAAGACAAAATGAAGACAGCAAATCTGAAAGCCAAGGCTTAGACAGTATCCCAAAGCACAGGTAGAAGCACGTGTGCTTAGAAACACTTTCTGCTTTCCCCCGGATTTACCCAAGTACTTCTGAGCTTCCATTTCTCCTCTTTACCTAGTCCAGATCCAGACCAGGAACAGAGAAGCTAAAGAAGCATTCCGGGCTGATCTACCCTGACTTGCAACCACTAACACATACATAGCACACTCCACAAAGGGCACTGATGCTCTTGAGCTTGGTTACTTTTCTCTGCTTCTGTGAGATTCCGTCAACAGTTTGGTCAGTCCACATGAGACTAAGGCTTCAGATAATAATCGGAACTGACATTAGTGTTAGGAAATAATGTATCTTGGTTGAAATACAAAAGTCTACAAAGTTCGTTGTGGACACTGAGCTGCCTAATGAGGGAAATGGTAATGTGAAGAGAAATTTATCATGTGGCTTCAGAGAGTACTGCCTGGCAAGTGATGAAGACGGAGGGGGAGTAAACATCTGCTCTCTCTCCATCTCTCGCTGATACAATGGGTAGATAAAGGTATTTTGCTTATGGCTATAAGAGCACAGGGGACTTCATCTTTCCAAATGCTTTTGTGCAATGCTCAAGGCTTATTCTTCTGGTCCTGATGTTTTATTTCTTAACACCTGCTGTATGAAGATGGACCTACAAGGATTGTTTCTCAAAATTGAAAGGATTCTGACTATAACCTAGATCACAATGTAAACCCTTAGGCTACTGAAAAGAAAATATTCTGATTGTGTTAAGCATTATCCACTAACTTTTACCTTCTATTTCCACAGTCTGTATTCTGGGTAGATTTTTTTTAAAAAGAGCCAGAAAATGCTATCTTTATTACATGTGAAAGTGGCAATATTTCACTTAAAAACCAGTGCTATGAAAAAGATTTGGGAAACTATTAAGTTGAACCATAGAAATGACCAGAAATGGTCAAATGTTAAAAATTTCATATATTTCAACTGGAAAGAATTTCGCACACACACAAATGATCCTGTTTACTATTTGGCTTGTTATATTATATCTTAGACTGACAAGATAGTTGTTCTCAGTCATGGCCTGATGGGCACATTCTGATCTCCTGTGTGTCATCAGTGCTCCAAGCCAAAGAAGTGAGACCAGAGTGGCAGGAGCCACGGCACGCGCTTTGTCACTTGCCAGGTGGGGAGCAAGGCTGGCGGTCCCTCAATTGTCCAGTGAAGTCTTGGGTGCCCAGGGTGCCCAACTTGATTCTCTCTCTTTTGTGTGAGAATGGTCTAATAGCCACAAAGAATGTCAAGGCTATTAAGCCCTAAGGAAATCATCTACCTCAAATTTTAGTTTCTGTCATCATAGGCCACATTTCTTTTTTTTTTTTTAAAAGAATTATTTCATTTAACTTTATTTATTTATTTATTCATGTTCTTATTTCAATTTGGCCAGAGAGGGAGAGAGAGAGAGAGAGAGAGAGAGCAAGAGCGAGAAAGCAAGCTGCCAGATCTGGGACTCGAACCATTGCCAGTCATGTGGGAATCCAGCGCCTTTAACCACCACGCCACCTGCCGGCCCCAGGCCACATTTCTTAAATGGGTATAAATATATGTGGGATGAAAATCAGAAAAAACCTGATGAACATGGTCAGTTTTACTCAGTGCTGAATAATTTAAATAATTTGTTTTTGTAGTAAAGTAAACAAATATATTACAGAGTAAAATGCAAAAGACACATGCATTTTTAAAAAGAATTATTTATCTTATTATTATTATTATTATTTTCTAATTTGCTATAAGGCATGAGTGCTAGAGAGAGAATGAGAGAGAGAAAGGGAGAAAGCAAGGTGCCAGGTCCAGGATTGTGGGAGTCCAGAACCTTAAGCACCATGCCACCTGCTGGCCCTGTCACATGAATTAAGATAAAATCTGTCCCCTGAAAGACATGTTCTACTGTTAGAGCTATTACCAGCCCCACAACCATGGTATAAGGATTCAAACTCCTCTGCCATTAGAGGGACTTAAGTTCGAGGCTGGAGGCCCTGAGTGTAGGAAATGCATAGAAGTGACAGCCAAGCCCCAGCAACAGCGAGTGCTGCGCTGTACAGCTAGAGCATCATAGGATCTATCGTCCTTTGTAGAGTGAGTGAAGATGAAGATGATGATGATGACTTTTAAAAAGCATTATTTCTTCGAGTTCTTACAATGGGCCAAAATATTGGTGCACAGGTATTTCAGGGATTGGCAAATTATGAATACGTTCTGCAGGCCAAACTCGGCCTACTGCCTCTGTTAGTGAATAGCATGCTATTGGAACATGGCCACACCAAATCATTTAGGTACTGCTGACGGCTGCTTTCACTCTGCCATGGCATACTTGACTGGTTGCATCAGAGCGTACATGACCCACCAAGCCTCTACTACTTATTATCTGGTTCTTTCAGAAAAAGGTTGCCAATCCCTGTATTAGTGCATATAATTCTTATAACAAGTTTATTAGAGAACATCTATTATTACTTTCATTTCACTGATGAGAAAACTAAGGCACAGAAAGGTTATTTAACTTGGGATCATAAAGCAAGTAAGTGAAAGGATAGGGATCGAATACATCAGTCTGATTTCAGATCCCTCTTATCTTAACTCATTGAAGAGATCTTTCTAGATAGGACAAAACACATATAGATAGGACAAAGACAGACCCTCTGTGGATAACTATAACTGAAAAAAAAGGTGCCGGTCATGAGGATGGTGAGTGAAAATCTAGATCATAGAAATAATTGCATATGGCATTGACCCTGTAGCACAGTGGTTAAGGGAGTCAGATCCCACACAGATGACTGCGATTGAAATCCCAGCCCCAACAACTTGAAAAACACAATGAGTGTGTGTGCATGAATGCCCAAAATCCTGATGAGGAGAAATAGAGTAAAAAGGACTGTGGCATGAATACACCCCATTGGGGGAACTTGGGGGTGCTTTCTCTTACTCAGAGAGAACTATCTCGCTCTCTAACGAGCACACATGCTCTCTGACAAAACAAGAAAGAATGAAAGAAGAGAGAAGAAAAGAAAGAGAAGGACCAGCAGCTGGTGTAATGGTTACATCACTGGACTTCCATGTTGTTGACCACAGTTTGAGTCCTGGATCAGGCGGCTTAAAAACTCACTCCAGATGCATGTGCGTGTGGGCCCAAAATCCTGAGAGGAGCTTGGAGGAGAAGGGATTGTGACATGGTCATCCCCCCAGGGGGTGATTTCTCACTTTATCTCTCTGTCTCTGTCTCTTTGGTGAATGCACACACCTGATTGCAAAAATCTCTCTAAAAAGAAAAAGAAAGAGAAAAGAAACAGAGAATTGTGAATGTCATTTCAGGTTATTGTATCAAAGTGGCTTGTAAAAAACAGACATTTATTTTTCACAGTTTTGGAGACAGGAAGTTTGAGATCAGCGTGCAGCATAGTTGGGTTCTGGTGGGGGTGTCCTCTTCCAAGTTGCAGACTGCCAACGTCTCATTTTATCTTTACAAGGTGGAAAGAAGGCAAAAGAATTCTCTGGGTTCCCTTTTATAAGGGCACTAATCTTATTCATAAGAGCTCCATCCTCATGATAATTACCTCCCCAAAGTCCCACCTTCTAATACTACTATAGTATTGGGGTTAGGATTTCAACATAAGAAATTCGCAAGGACACAAACTTCAGTACATTTCAGAATTTAAGAACACCACAGCTTCATTCATTTGATGCCCACTCCCCTTATATCAGTGAGAAGTTCAAGTTCAGAGTCCTGAAACACGTAAACAGAGCCCTACTGAAACTATCGTTCCAGGCAAAGTACCTCTTACTAAATATGATTTATAAACTCCAATTCCATGTTTTTGCATCCCCCAAGTTGTTTTTTTTTTTTTTTGTTTTTTGTTTTTAAATATCCTAATGCCCTCCTGATACTCACAATGAAAGAGACAGGGAATTCAGACATTAACTGGAAATATGTTAACAATAGTGGAGAGTGTCGGGTTTACACAGAGGTGATCATGACAGTGTTTGGTTTGTTGTTGTTGTTTTTCAAGAGTTTTTTTGCCTTAGGGCATGTCCACTAGCTGGAGAGAGAGAGACAGAGAGGGAAAGTGAGAAATCACCCCCCAGGGGGTATGGCCACAGCAATCCCTTCTCCTCCATTCTCCTTCTGGAATGTTGGGCATGCACGCACACACGCCCAGCATGAGTTTTGAGCCAACAGATTTGGGACTTGAATCACAGTCAGTCATCTGGGAGTCCAGCAATGTAATTGCTATGCCAAATGCTGGCCCTAACAGTGGTGTTTTTTAACCTTCTATTCATAATTCATGGAAGGAAAAGGTTATGATTATTTTATAGAATTCCTAAGACCTTGCGACATGTACATGAATACATAATAAATACAACAAATGATCTTGCATTCACCCTCCTATTAACTGAAAGGCTCTGCTAATTGATACTCCCTTATTTCTGTAATGGTGGGTCTCAGGAATGGCCAAGGTCACTTCCTAATTATCCAAAACTTGTGTTCATCATAGTTTTAATTTTAAATATATTTTTCTCTGATTCTTTTAAAGACGAATCTCTAAATGAGAGAGAGAGAAAGAACTATTCTCTTTTAAACTGAAAACAGGTTTGTTAAAAATTGCTGACAGTTTTCTTTCTCTGATGATAAAGATGTCAGCTCATCTTTGGAAGTGGCTTCATTTTGGGGGGCCAGAACTTCCCAAATAGTCAGTTGTGTTATCAATGTAGGAAAAATAGCCATGTGTGTGCTGAGAGCTGTAGATAACAGGGTCTTTGTAGGATCGAGGCCCAGGCTCTGGCTCTGTGAGTAGATGTGGTCTCAGCCTTCCCTAAGCCGAATGCACGGCTTGGACTTCCACTTTCAGGTTCAGAGTTATTGGAATGTCTTGTTGAGCTTCCAAAGTCCTGAAGGAGTCCAAATGATAGACACAGTAATTACGGCCCGAGGTGTAATTTGCCATAAGGGAGGAGAGACTGCATTGGTGGCTCTGATTCAATGCTAGTGGCTTAATCAGCATAGAGGAGTATAAATTCTAGCATCAGTGCATGGCCAATACCAGAACTTCCGGGGGGCCATCACCTAGCATTGTGGATGTGTCCTGAGAAAATGACTTGAGGGTATAATTAGAAAAAGCTGATTCCTAATGGACCTGAAATGATGGCCAGATATTTGTGGAACCCCATGGCTGAATATATGGAGACAGAGACAGCTCTCATTGCTCCCCAAAGAGCTCGACAGAGAACAGGCACAATATAGCAAACCTAATGAACTACCATGTCTACCTGACTTTTTGTGAACATGTACAGTGATGGGGCTGGTGGGGATGAGGGAAGATGGTCACAAGAGCCCTTCTAACAGATGCACACAGACCTCGACAACCTCTAACTTGGGGCAATGGGAATGTCCATTCATTCTAATACTCTTAATGAAGTACTTTCTCACCCCACGGCACTACAAATACGTCTGTGTACATAAATTCACTGGGCCCAATGAGTACTGTTGATCACTGGACCATCTCCACCGCTTTCTTTCTTCCAGAAAAGAATACCTAATCTGTTCTTTCCTAATGTTTTTGTCATGGTCCATAGTGGTCTTCAGGGGGCTTTATAATTTATAATCTTAAAAAGTTTATACATTCAAATTTACCATTAGAATTTTACAAATTAAAATGTATATTAAGTACGGCCTAAGAATAACTGTTCCTTTCCACTAATTTATATTCACTGATATGAATTGGGAATTTTGGTTCATAAATTGAAATATACAAGACTAGGTCTCTCTGCTTCGCTCTTTTCTCTCCATCTCCCTCCCACCTGTCACTCTCCCACCCCCTGTCATATCTCAATTCTATTTTCCTATGTTGTGTTATCTTCATGTAATAACTCAGCAGTTCCTAGTCAAAATACTTTTTTTTTCATTCCCCATCAGTTTAATAAACATCTCCAGATTTAGTTTCATTGGACCAATATGGAGCAAGTGTCCTTTCTGAACCAATCCTAGCAGCTAGAGGAATTTGTCTTTTTTTTTTTAATTGGAGAGGTTTTTGCCATAGGGCGCGTGCGCTCGCCAAACAGACAGAGAGAGACAGAGAGACAGAAAGTGAGAAATCACCCCCTGGGGGGATGGCCACACCACAACCCCTTCTCTTCCATTCTCCTCTCAGGATCTTGGGCACGCACGTACACGCGCCCAGTGTGAGTTTTAAGCCACCGGGTCCGGGACTCAAATCGCGGTCGACTACATGGGAGTCCAGCGACATAGCCATTACGCTAACTGCTGGTCCCACAGCTAGAGGAATTTGAGTCTTTCATTTGTCAGCTTGAATCACAGGCCCAGCTCGGAGTTATCTGTTTCAGCTAGATAAGAATGGAAAGTAGATGGTTCCCCAAAGAAAATACAGATCATTTTACCAGAAAAATAAAAGGCAAATAGATACTAAACAAACAAAAACAAATGGTTCTACCACAACTATTAAAAATGTTTTCCCCTTCATAACAGGTAAACAGATGTTTATGCCTCCTCCATGTTCACAAAAGGTTATAATCACTCTTCTGTTTCCAAAAGAAGAAAGCTGTCTACATAAGAGCCTTATAGAAAAGGGACACTCCACAGAGGGGAGAGTTACAGCCAAGCTGACTTCATGTGCTGTTCTCTTAAAACTGCAGAGCCTTTGGAAGTTCAAGGCTCTGGTATTTTGATACAAGTTACATATTTCAACACCTTATTGTTTGTTTTTGATGTCTACTTTAGTAATATTCAAAAAGAACCATCTGGCAAAAGCATTTTTTTTCTGTCTCATGTGGGTTCTTTATGGCCAAGTAAAAATGCTATTTAAGCAAAAATGTTCTTAATATGGAGCTGCAATAATCTTTTGAATAAAGAGTTATATCACTGTGCTATCCACTTCTGTTCCTGGCAAATAGAGCCAGATTGCTTTGTATTCACAAAGAAAGCATGGAGATCAGTGCTATAAATGCATTTTAAATTTGCTCCAAATATTAATCTATAAATTCCATTCTTTGTTATCAAGCTTTGTTAAAGCAAAGAAAAAGAAAACCACCTCAGTAAACTCTTTCAAATGATCTTTTATAAGATTATAAAGTTTCTTAAGATATTTTCAGGCGAAGAAATCCACAGAAACACAATATTAACTGGCATGGAGAATTTAAAAACTAATTCTTAAAAATAACAGATTGACATAATCAAATCAGGTGAATTTTGGTGATTACCGAAAAATAAACACCTGGATTCAATAAATCTTAAAGCACTTAAGTATGTAATAAAACACAGAGTAATGGAGGAAAATGTGTAAATTCGAATGCTCTTCTAATTTAAAGTCACAAAAATAGAAATAACACAAAATACTCTTGACATCCTGGGTAGAAATGAGTTCATTAACACCGCAGATGCTGATAATGTAGTACATATTAACCCATTATGGATAACCAACTAAAGAGCTTGATTACCAAAGGTAAGATGATGTAAAGTAACACTCTTCAAACTGAGGTCTTCATACATAGGACCAATAGATTTACCCTAAGAGACCTGGAGTAGGTAACTTTAAAGAATAGATTCTCACCTCCATATGCCCCCTTTGCTAGAACACACCTGCCTATGGATGTCCCTTTGGCAGGTTCTCCTCCAGCGGAGTATCACTGTTCTACTACTTTCTCCAAGAAGAATAAACCTTTTCCTCTTCTTGAATCCAACCATCATGTATTTTCCCAGGGTGGAAGAATTTCTCATCAAACCAAAGGGCTGATTTAAAAATAAAAAAATATGGACAGAGAAAAATTAAAAGATCAGCAGAAGAAGCATTGAAGGCCCAGATGTCTTGTTTCATGTAAATGACAAACTTATGAAATGTTTTCTTCATTAATTTTTTTAAAACTGTTTATCATAGAATTAGAATATTTCACTGTGAAAAGTTCTGATTGGCTAAGACATGTGTTCTCTGCATGTTTATAATTCTCAGTGAAAACGAGCTTGGTAGACTTGTGTTATTAACCTGCTTTGTGTTCAGTGCATATTTGCTTGGTTTTGAATAAGAAGAGATAAAAATGTCCATGTGGGGACCAGCGGATGTTGTAATGGTTACACCACTTGACTCCCACAGAGCCAACTGTGGTTCGAGTCCTGGACACGGCAACTTAAAAGTCACACCAGGCATGTGTGTGTACATACGTTCCCAAAATCTCTAGAGGAGAATGGAGAAGGGATTGCAGTATGGCTAAACTCCTTCGGGGGTGGGGGGGAGGCGGTGATTTCTCGCTCTCTGTCTCTCTCTGTCTCTTTGGTGAGTACATGAACCCTATAGCAAGAAATCTCTCTTTAAAAAAGTAAAAGTCCATGTGTACATTTACTTGCATCAAGTTTTTCCAAAAATACCGCTGTATGAAAGAAACCCATCTTTATTTTTTTTACATAGACATAAATCTCCTGCTCATTGTCATTCTTCATTCTGTTTATTCATGTATTTAATATTGTTGTGCTATTCATAATGCATTTAGCAGCAATCATTAATTCACTTTTGCAAACTCTGTAATTACTAGGAATTCAAAAACATCTCTCCCTTTCTCTCTTTTCTGTTAATTTTCAATAATATAAACAGCTAACTCTTCAAAATAAAACATTCATTGACTTAGGTACAAGTGTATGACAAAATATTCTTAAAATGCAATCTCAGATAGAATACCCTGAACTTTAGAAATCATCTTTATTTAATTAGGATTAGTTCCTTCCTCTCAGATGTTGATATTTTAATACTGTCAAATGTGTAATCATAAACTTAATAATTTTCAACTCTGAAATGAAATTACTAAGCAATCCATATGTAATAATTCTCAAGTGTCTGTCTTTAGAGCCATCTGTCATGCCTTTTTAAGACCCTTCACATCAACCTGGAATACTTAAATTGACATGAAATAGATCTTTGTTCATGGATAAAGGAAAAAAAATTCTTGAAATTTCCAGTTTTATGAAGTTTTGTTTAAACCCACTCAACAAACAAGATGCCTCTGTAAGAAAGTATAAAAGGTGTTTCAAACCATCAGCAGGTTAAGTTTTATATAGCTTTTAAAATATATTTATCAACTAAAAAAACTGAAAGCCTTTTTAGTTTACCTGGCAAAATACTAGATTACAGCCTCAGCGTCTCATCCAGTTTAGCATTTGTCCCAGATTTTTTTAATAGTTTAACCAATATTGGGTTGTTGAAAAACTCAGGACATATTTTTTCTGTTTTTCAAAAGTCATTTATTTATATAAACAATGCTTGAGTGATGGATGTTCATTGTTTCTGCAATCTCTTGTGTCATGTAACATGGGCTAACTCCACCAGTGCCTTTGTCATCATCAACCTTGGTGGGCCTCCCTGACTGAGAGATCAAAACCACCAGCATGGAATTTCATGAACTATCATTGGCACTGGCATTCTTGTAGAGCATTGTTACTGTAAACTTGATGCAACTTTTCATAAGCTTGACACGTGCTGTTCCCTTTACGAAAGTAAAACAGTAAAATATGGCAAGAAGGCAGTTTGGTCTTCCATCTTCAACTTGCAAAATCTCCAAAACTCAACCAAACCACTTAAGTTTTATTTAGAATGAAGTTAGAATTGCTAGCCATCAAATGACCTAGCAATAACATAGATGCAAATGACTCTAGAACTTCCGAAAGTGAACCAGCACCATCTGTTGCGAAAATGTGTCATGACTTTTCTGACAACCCAATGTTATTATAAACAGTTGCATTAAAGTCAGCTCGGATGGGGTTGTTAGACACCTTTGTGGTACTTCCAACTTCTGAGGTATATGCAGTGAAAAGAATCATCACTTTAACATGTGGCAAAATCTGAATAATGGTCAGCAATAACCCATTCTCTCTCTTATTGGTCCTGTTCAGACTCAACATAACTAATACTTTCCTATGAAGGATAGCATGCTGGGTATATCCTGATAAAATGAGTGTTTGAGGATACAAATGGTTTATGAACAACTAGCTTGTAGTCTCAGGTGATAGTTAGGAGAGGTATTTGATGCTGACTGCTCGAATTCTCTGGCAAGTTGCACCATGGCCAATGCTCTGAGCTCAGAAGGCATGAAACCCCATCTGTCAGTCAGCAGGTCACTGGCAAACAAGTCAGCTTGGGTTGCCATAACAAAACACCACAGACTAGGTGATTTTAGCCACAGAAACTTATTTCTTACAGGTCTTGGAGGCCAAGAAGTCCAAGACAAAGGTGACAGCCATATTGGTCAGAGTTTTCCAGAAGAACGAACTAACAAGATAAAGATAAATGTAAAAGACGGGATCTATTAGAAGAATTATCTCACAGGATCACAAGAAGAAGTCCCACAATGGGCTGTCTGCAAACTGGAGAACCAGCCACGAGACTCTGGAGCAGAAAGGCTAGTGCAGTTCTGGTCTGAGGCCTGAAGTGGGCCCTCAGGAGACTGTAGGCCGAGCACCCTTGGGCAGCCACTGGCATGAGTCCGGAGTCCAAAGGTTAAAGACCTTGGAGTGTGTCTATCTGGGGGACGTGAAGCTGGCAGGCGGAAACGAAGCCAACATGAGTGGAAGAGCAGGGATAGAGGAAGCAATGTACCTGGTAGAACACACAGAATGTTCTGGAAGGAAGCAGATAGAGAGAAAACAGACTCCCCATTTCCTCTGAGAGTTGTTTATTCCTGCCCCTTTCAGCATGGATGGTGCCTACCCACAATGAAGGTGGATCTTCCTCTCTCAGTCCACTGACTCTTGTGCTTGTCTGGCAACTCTGTCACAGATACAACTAGAAACAGTGTTTCACCAGCTGCTTAGACATCCTTCAGTCTCCCGAAGTTGACAATCAAAATTTGCTACCACACTGGCCAGTCCCATTTCCAATGAGGACTCTCTTCCTGCAGATGGCCAACTTCTCTTTGTGTCTTTACAGGGCCTTTCCTCTGTATTGTGTGGCTCCTACCCTTATGACCTCATTTAACTTTAATTTATTCCTCAAAGGCCTCATCTCCAAATACAGCCATGCTGGGCATGGGGGTGGGGGGTGGAGGGTTAAGGCTTTAAAATATGAATGGAGGGTGGACACACACATTCAGCCCATGTCCCTTTCTCACTTGTGGGCCTTCAGGCAGAAGTGCAGAAAGTGTCGAGAACACAACATCCTGAAATAGAGAGGGAACAGCCTAGACTTTGATTCAGTCTCCCTCTGGAAATAAGATGACCTTTATTGCTTTGGCCCAGTGGTCAGGTCACCCCATGGTATAAAACTTAGGGTGGGCTGCTTTCAAGCAAGTGAGACTTACAGGGATGAGACTCCATCTGACATGTGTAGTGGGGGACTAGTTCAGGATGAATTCCAAGCTTCTGTTGTAGGTTAAGTAATTAACCTGCCTCATGTAACTTGTTGTGTTTGAGTGTTCTCTCTCTCTCTCTCACCAGTCTCAGAGAAGTCGGTGACCAGGGCGCAGTGAACCTGCTTTACCTATCAGCTTAAAGCAACCATGCAGTGCCCAGCCCCGGTAGCACATGCTGCTAAGACACTACTCTGCAGGTGGGGATCCCATGGGAGGCCTAAGATCAATTCTTAGTCCCACCTAAAGGCTGGGCATTAGTGAGCACCTGCTGTTCCCAGTGACTCGTGGAGACTGAGGCAGGAGGAGCGGAATCTTGGGCCAGCCTGAGCAACACAGAAGGAGCTTGTCTGGAGAAAAACAAAACAAAAACAAAACTGAGGAGCCAGCAGATGGCGTGGTGGTTAAGGTGGCTGGTTACAGTCCCAGACCTAGCAGCTTGAAACACATGCCAGGTATGTGTCTATGCGTGCCCAAAATCCCAAAAGGAGAATGGAGAAGAGATTGCAGCGTGGACATCCCCCAAGGGCGTGATTTCTCACTTTCCCTCTCTCTCTCTTTCTCTGTTTGTCTCTCTTCAGTGAGCACATGCACCCTATAGCAAAACAAAAGAAAACAAACCAAAAAGAAACTGGGCATGGTGGTTTGTGCTGTGCCTCTAGCCCCAGCTGTGAGGCTGAGGTAGGAGGATTATGATATGGTGGGACCCTCCTTCAGACAAACAAACAAACAAAAAATAACAAACCCCTCACAATTCTATTGTTCAGGAATTCAAGCAGTGCTCAGAAGGGAAAGCTCATTTCTGCAACATGTAGTCTTGGCTGAAGAACCCATGACAGTTTTGCTCATAAGTGTGGTTTCTCAGCTCTTTGACTGAAAGGGCTGAGGGCTGGCTGGGCCTCATTCTCTCTCTCTCTCTCTCTCTCTCTCTCTCTCTCTCTCTCGTGCTTTTATACTCTATGGCCTCTTTTTCTCCACAAAGCCCCTCTTATATAGATTCTTTATATGGCTTCTGGTTTCTGTCCTGAGTAAAAACAGAAGCTATACAACCTTTTAATATTGAGGATCAAAAAATCAAAGAATATTACTTCTGCTGTATTCAGTTTGTCAAAACAAATCATGAGCCCAGTGAAGATTCAAGATGTGAATAAATTGCCTGCCTTCTGGTCAGAGAAGTGGTCCATGCACACAGGAAGGAGAAAATTGTTATTGGTCATAGTTGCAAATAGTCTACTGCGGTCTGCCCTCTGGCCACAGAAGCTCCCCTTACTTCAATATGCAAACTATAGTCAACGCCTCTAAAGACTTTCAAAGTCTCAACAAATTAAAACATCACATTCCACGCCCAGGGTCTCTTGATCTGCATTGCAAGCATAGAGAAATCTTTGAGCTTCTAAGTGCGGCTCCTTTTAACATGGTGAGCTGAGAAGTAAAAATACAGTCTATTTGCATGCACCTCTATGCCTAATAATACAATGGCAAAACAGGAAGCGGATAACAGAAATAGACACTCTCAATTAAACAGGACGGGGGAGGGGGAGAAGGAGGAGGCAGGACTAAGGTGTACTAGCAGTTACTAGTCACTAGGAATTTTGAAGTATAGCCAGGCTCATCTTATCAGTCTAGTCTACTCTGGAGGCAAAAAATGTTTCTTGATTAAAATCCAGTCTTGCCGTCTTGAAGTGATTTTCCAGTCCATTGCCCATCACAGCTCCTGGTTCCTCCTGGGCTCTGGGCTCCACAGTTCCTTTTTTCATAAGAAATGTCTCATGTTTGCCACTAGGAAACTTTCTCAGATTACTTTTTTTTTTTTTTTTTTTTTTTTAAGAATTACTTATTTGGGACCAGCAGATAGCATAATGGTTATGTCGCTGGACTCCCACATAGTTGGCTGTGATTCGAATCTCAGATCTGGCAGCTTAAAATACATGCCAGATACGTGTTTGTATATGCCCAAAATCCCGAGAAGCAAATGGAGGAGAAGAGATTACAGTGTGGCCATACCCCTGGGGTGGTGAGGGGGTGATTTCTCACTTTCTGTCTCTCTGGTGAGCTCACGCGTCCTATAGCAAAAATCACTCTAAAAGAAAATTTAATTCCATCTGTTATTGTTATTTTTTTAATTTGACCAGAGAGAAACAGAGAGAGAGAAAGCGAAAGTGAGAAAGGCAAGCCACCAGGTCCTGGATTCAAACTGCAGTTGGTCACATGGGAATCCAGTGCCTTAACCAATACGCCACCTACTGGCTCCTCTCAGATTACTTTTTGCCCAAAGAAGAGCCTGGAGGCCTTTTTATACTTTGTATCATCTATGTCTGTGTTAGTCCAAATGATATAATACCTTCAAAATTTTAGTGCAGGGACTAGCAGTTAGCGTAATGGCTATGTCGCAGGACTCCCACGTAGTCGACCGCGGTTCGAGTCCCGGATCCGGCAGCTTAAACTCACGCCAGGCGCGTGTGCGTGCGTGCCCAAGATGCCGAGAGGAGAATGGAGGAGAAGGGATTGCGGCGTGGCCATCCCCCATGGGGGGTGATTTCTTGCTTTCTATCTCTCTGTCTCTCTCTGTCTGGCGAGCGCACGCGCCCTATAGCAAAAACCTCTCCAAAAAAAGAAAAAAAAAAAATTTTAGTGCGGTTTCCATGTATCAAATCCAAAATATATCAAATTGTACGTGCAAAAGTCACACAGGCAAATCTCTTCAAGACAAGCCCCTCTCTACTTCAGAATTTGAGTTGCTCCATAGCACCCTTCAAATTCTTGTAAACTCCCTGTGGTGTGAACTGGGCTCTGGTGACAGCCAACAGTGCTAGCGAGGATGCAGACAAAGCATGCTCTTTTACACTACTGAGGGAAATGTAGGTAAGTACAGTCATCATTTTAAAAACAGTATGGGGTTTCCTCAAAAACCTAAAAATAGAACCGTTGTATGATCCAGCAATCCCACTATTGGATACACAGTCAAAGGCAAGAAGATCAGTACATTGTCAGGTGTCTGCTCCTTTGATGTTTATTACAACATGTTCATGGCAGTCAAGATGTGGACTCAACACAAGTACCCATCAATAGACGAATGGATGAGGAAACGTGGTATATATCAACAATGGAATACTATTCAGTCATTTAAAAAGACAAGATAATTCATTTGAAATGAAATAGGCGAGCCTGGAGGATATTATATTAAGTGAAATAAGCCAGGTATAGAAAAAGAAATATCCTATGTTCACCCTCATATGTGAAAATTGAAAAAAAAAAATGACTTCACAGAAGTAGAGATGAAGAATGACTACTAAGTGGGGCCAGTAGGTGGTGTGGTGGTTGAGGTGCTAGACTCCCACATGACCAACCGTAGTTTAAGTCCCAGACCTGGCAGCTTGCTTTCTCACTTTCTCTCTCTCACTCTCTCTCTCTCTCTGGTCAAAAATTAAAATAAACAAATAAATAAAATTAATCATTCTTAAAAAAAAAGAATGATTACTAGAGGCTGGGAAGGATTGGGGAGATAGAGGGATATTGATCAATGAAAACAAAATTACAGACAGACAAAGAGAAACAATGTTTAGTGTTACAAAGATACAGTGGACTGAATATGGTTAACACCAATTTACTGTATATCTCAGAGTACCTAAAAAAAAATTTTTTTTGAATGTTTCCAGCACAAAGTAATGACAAATGGTTGAGATGATAGCTATCCTAATTTCCCTGATTTGATCATTGCACATTGTATTCACATCTGGAAAAAAGTCACATTGTGCATTGCCATAAATATGTACAATTATTATATGTTCATTAAAAAAGAAATCGAAAAATCTTAAGAGCTGTTTTGTCTGGCTGAGAAGGTTGATGAGTCACTAATTTGAATCTTTCAGAGACTTTATAACGACACTGTTGATTCGATCTTTACCATACAGCAAATTTTATCGACAGTGTCCTAGAGGTGATCCTTTTCCCGAGGCCCTTTTTTACTTTGAGAATATTTTTCTACCTGAGGAATCTGGAAATGAAAAAAAGTTTTACTTTCCCACTCAACAAGCCATGAATTAAAAATAGTTTCTCTAGGTTTTACTCGAAAACTATTAGTTCCCTCTTTAATGTAACATCATCTGGGCAGTACCTTAGGGTATGGAGGTTTGAGGAGTCAATTGGCACATTAAGTGTTCCCCCACGAAACCTACTTAACGAAACCCATGAACTCACTAAGGACCTTTTGTATCTTTGTATTATACACATTATAGTTATTTTCAAATATTTTCCTCCTACTTGGTATTGGGCATTTTTCTCGAGCCTCTAATAATAATTTCCTCACTATTCTAAACTCCATGATTAGTCCCCTGATGTTCTTTCAGTTTTATTTGCAGTCCAGGGGTTGACTGGGCCTTTTCTATCCCCTCTCCTAGTCTTTCATCCTTAAGATTTTTTCTCTCCATGTGGCCACTCTCCCCAGGAGAATAAGCAGACTTTTTAATGTAGCAGGTGGTTTTCCCTCTTATCAAAAGCCTGGGTCCAAAAGTGCTATAATTTCACTTCGTAGACATTCTATTGGTCAAAGCAAGCTCCAAGGTCATACCAGATACAATTTACCAAAAGCTCTTGAGACAAGCAGCATGCATGCAAAACTACACAAATTTTTTTGGTCCCTACAGTGGGTTGAATGGAGTACCTCTTCCCCCCACAAAAGATATGCCCATGTCTAATTCCCAGAATCTATGAATGTTACCTGATTTTGGAAAAGAGGCTTTCTGACATAATTAAGTTAAGGATCTTAAGATGAGGCTACCATCCTGTATTACCCAGGTGAGCCCTAACCCAATGACAAGCATTCTTAGAGAAGACACAGAGGAGAAACACACACAGAAGGAAAGGCCACGTGAAGATTGTGGCAGACGTAGTCACGCCAAGGAATGCCAGCAGTCAGAAAAGACTGAAAGAGACCAGGAACAGACCCTTTCCTAAAACCTCTGAAAGCAGCATTGATTTTGGATCTCTAGACTTCGGTTGTGAGAGAATAAATTGTTTTAAACCACCAGGCTTACGGTATTTGGTTATGACTTTGGTTATGGATTAGTTCTGTATACTTAGTGATGCATTTTTGTAAATAGATGAAGATGAACAGCACAATAACACAGTAGGTGAGCTGGCAGTGAAAACAGCAGAGTAGGAGATTTCAAAGGTCTATCCCTCCACAAAAATCAATGACTAAACTGGCAGTAGTGCCAGAATCAACTTTTTAAAAACTGGCATTTAATCAAAAGTTTATAACAACCAAGGAAACACTTAGTCAAGAAAAGGGTAGTGGAATCTCAGCATACGGCCCAGCAATCCCATTCCTGGGTATATTCCCAAGAGAATTAAAAACATATGTTCATATAAAACATTTTACATGGGACCAGCAGTTAGCGTAATGATTATGTCGCTGAACTCCCATGTAGTCGACTGAGGTTTGAGTCCCGGACCTGGTAGCTTAAACTCACGCCAGGCACATGTATGTGTGTGCCCAAGATCCCAAGAGGAGAATGGAGGTAAGGGATTGTGGTGTGGCCATCCCCCCGGGGGGGGGTGATTTCTCGCTTTCTGTCTCTCTGTCTCTCTCTGTCTTTCTGGTGAGCGCATGCACCCTATAGCAAAAAAACTCTCCAAAAATAAAAACACATTTTACATGAAAATTTCATAGCAATATTATTAATAATAATAGTAGGAGTAAACAATAGTAAAAGTAGAAACAATCTGAATGTCCACCAACTAGTGAACAGATAAACAAAATGTGGTCTATCTACACAATGGAATATCATTCAACAATAAAAAGGAATCTAGTATTGACACATGCTACAACATGGATGGATCTTGAAAAAAATCATACTAAGTGAAAGAAGCCAGTCACAAAATCATGTGCTACTATTCACGTGAAATGTCTAGAGTGGGCAAGTCCATAGGGACAGAAGGCAGACTAGTGGTTGCCAGGGGATGCAGAACGAGAGGAATGGGGAGTGACTGTGTAACAGTGCGGGCTTTCCTTTGGGATGAAGAAAATGTTTTAGAACTAGGTAGGGATGATGGTTGCACAATATTACAAATGTACTGGAAGCCATTGAACTCTGGACTTTAAAATGATTTCAATGGTGAAATTCTAAGTTTATTTATGATAGACAGCACGTGCATGAGAAAAAGGGAAAGACTGGAAAAGAGAGAGGTAGAGAGAGAAAGCACCCTTGACAGGCTGTCTTCATGCCACAGTCCCCTTCCCCCAGTCTTCCGGCCCGTAGTGATCATGGGGACATGCACACGCGCCCACTGTGTTTTCCAGCTGACCCAGGGATCTGAGCCCATTTTGGTCAAGTGGCTTCCACTCTGCGGTTCCGTTGCTACTGACTGTGCCATCAGGCTGGGTTTTAAATAGTGACTTTTATGTTTTACTTCAATTTTAAAACATACTATGATGTGTACAAGAGTATTTCAAAAAGTCTATGGAAACATTGAATTAAAGTACAAGTTTATGTTGTTACAAAAATTTTGAACTCCTCAAATACTTTTTCCATAACATGCATTCTCCACGAACTTTTTAAAGACCTCTCACAGAGTCCTTTGGCTACATTAACAGCATAATAAATTTTCATTTGAAAATTCAGTGTTCTTGAAGTTACCATCTTTGTAACATCTTAAACTATCGTCAAATGACACAATTTAAACAGTACTTTTCAAACATGTGGTGGAGTAGAGTGAATCAAATGACACTGGTTCTTTTTTCATTTTCCTGCAAAATGACAGTATCATATGATTTGATCTGATAGTTTTTCAAATTTTCTGGAAGGTACATGAGCAAATAAGTTTGAAAACCACTGAAGTAAAGGATCTGAGAAAGTAAACTTACCATTTGCCAAGCTGGAGGAAAAGTTATTTTCAGGTGAGGGAGTGTTGTCAAAGGAATGAACGGAAGCTTAAGCAGTGGGTAATGAGCAGCAACATACGAGAGCTCGAGTCAGGCCGGCAGCTTGGGCTCAAACGCAGCACTACCTACTTGGTATGGGACTTGAGCAGGTTCATTTAACTCCTGTATATCAGCTTTCTGAACTGGAAAAAAAAATGATACTAGTCCTTACCTCATAGGTTTGTTTTGAGGATTAAATGACCTAATATGAGGAAAGAGCTTAAAACAATACTATCTACATATATGCTGTATCAGCCAGCCATTGTCACAATAACGCTGCATAACAAAATCTCACTGGCATCAAACAATAAGCATTTCTTTCTGACTCTGCACCTGTGAATTGCTTAGACTTGCCTCAGCTGCAGGTTGAGTTCAGGTCTGTTCCAAGAATCTATCGTCTTCTTTGGACCAGCAGCTAACCAAGACATGTTCTTCCCATGACAAAAAACAGGATCATAAAGAAATATTAATCTCCTTTTTGGAAGTTGGGGAGAAAGCTTTTTTCCTTAAGTTTTTAGTTTTTTCTTGTTTTATATATATCTTTCTAAATTGTTGTGTTTTGGGGGAAATTTCAAGAGAGAATACCTTATTATTCCTTTTAAAAAAGATTTCCCGGGGACCAGCAGTTAGCGTAATGGCTATGTCGCTGGACTCCCACGTAGTCGACCGCGGTTCGAGTCCCGGACCCGGCGGCTTAAACTCACGCCGGGCACGTGTGCGTGAGTGCCCAAGATCCCAAGAGGAGAATGGAGGAGAAGGGATTGCGGCGTGGCCATCCCCCCTGGGGGGTGATTTCTCACTTTCTATCTCTCTGTCTCTCTCTGTCTGTCTGGCGAGCGCACGCGCCCTATAGCAAAAACCTCTCCAAAAAAAAAAGAAAAAAAAAAAAAAAAAAGATTTCCCTGCTTCATTCAAAAACTGGTTGATTCCATTCTTTAAGACAGTTTGCTTCCCTTCTGCGTGAAACAAGTTAATGTAGAGATGTCAGCTCTTGGATTCTGAATTCATTTTTATGTCCTTTCTCCTTTACTTGACAATCCAGTGTTTTTTGCTCCTCTGAGCAATTCTGTAGCTTCTAGTAAAGATAAATAATTTGAAAAACACATCACCCTTGCTAGCTGAGCAATTTATCTTGCTGCTAGGAGGACAAGGCAGGATTCAAGGGGAATTTACATCTCTTCCCATAGTATGGCCTGTATGTTTTATTATCAGAAGCCAGTGAAGTTTAATTTTACCTTCTTCTGATTTCTGGAGAGCAAACAAAGGAAGATTATTTTGATAAAGAGACTTAATGGTAGAAGTTGATGTAGTACACCTTGGTATATAACTCAAATTTATAAGCCTAGGAGAACAATTTACCAATTTCTCCCTTCTGAATAGTCTGTTTAGCTTGTGGAAATTCTGATAATAAAGAACATAAAAACAACACCTTTTCTTTCCCCATCTAGTGCCACTCTAAATTGTGTGCAAAATTATTGTGTGTGTGTAGTGTGTGTGTATGTATATATATATATATATATACATACACACACACTACATGTATACATGCATGTATATATATATATATATATATATATATATATATATATACACACACACACACACACACTACACCGGACTGAAAACACTTTGAGATCAAGTCATCACTACCAATGTGTAAGTGGTAGAGTCCTCTGACCAAAGAGCAGAAGTGCGTAATGTGGCTTTCAAACACTGATGGAAATATTCTTGTATCTAGGAAGACCATTCTAACTGGCATGGAGTGTGTGTGTGATTTGGTTTTGTTAGCTATTCATGTTAATTGTGGTTTGAATAGGTTACAGCTCCTCAGAGGGAGGGCTGCAGCCTAGCCCCAGAGGTGGAAGGTGTAACGTTGCAGGAAGTCCTAGCTACTTAGTCCTCACTCTGAAATCCCCATAGAAATGACTATGCCCCTGTGACCACATGGTCACGTCCTAGTTTTAAGAACATGTATGTGAGCCCAATGCGGCCATTCATTATGAGGCATCCTTAGAGTCTTTAATGACACGAGAAAATTCTTAGAGAAGACAATACTACTTTGAAGTTAAAAAAATAGAATACAAAACCACTTAGATAGTGTGATTTTCATAGAGCTAGAAAAATATACAGTTATTTGAAAGGAAATGCACCTAATGTTCACTGTGGAGCTCGGGGTAATTATTATTCTCCCATTTGCATTTTCCTGTATGTATGAACTATTTATAGTGAGCATGTATTACTTTTATAACTTGAAAAGTTTCTAAAAATCATAAGACAGAGCTTCTTTCTCACCCCCATTCTTGAAATATGCTGAGAAAATAACACTTTATACATTAAGAATAAGCTATGAAATGAACTTTTTTAGACTTCCCCACGTTTCTATCTTTTGTCACCTCTTCCCTCCCCCCTTTATGTTCTTCTTAATGACCTCAGTCAATGTCAGGATTTCAACCGCTGATTCTAACCACATGATCACTGGGTCCTACACATCCAGGCTTTGATCTTCCATTCTAGTCCTATAAAACTGATTGTCTGCAATCCGGTCTACCTCAAAGCAAGCTCATGAATTGCCCTTGTAGGGCTGCTTACCTTCCTCCTGTCTCTCTTCACAATAATGCCACTTTCTCTTGGTCATAAGAAGAGAAATCTATTACCTTTACCCTCCCTTATTGTTCACATACTGACAGCTGTCATCACAGACTATCATCGTCATGTTACTCACATTAGGCAATATCCCAATTATGCCTATCACTGGGACAATAGCGTTGCCCTTACTAAGCACTCCACACTTACTCCCTTCAACACCCCATGAAGTAAGTCCTCTTCGTATCATTCCTATTTTAGAGTAACTTGCTGAGTTATGAGCAGAGCTGGGGTTTGAACCCTGGCAGTATAATACCAGAGATTGGGTGATAACTTCCTGACACATAGTTTCCACACCAGGAATAGCAACGATAGCTTCTCCTTAATTCTCCCCACAACCCTATAAAAGAAATAGTATTATTCCTACTTTAGAGAGTTGTAAACCAAAGGTCAAAGAGGTTAAGGACAAAATCACTTCATGAGTTAAGTCTGCCTATTCCCCCACCTACCTCCGTCAGATTAATCTTCTAAATGCACCATTCTGATTATTTCTTTAAAAAGAGAAAAAAGATGAACCAGTGTTTCTCACTCCCCAGTGAATAAAGTTCAGAGTAGCTGGGCATTCGTGGCTCCCCATCTGATGCCTGCCCAGTTTTCAGCTTAATCCACCCTCTTCACTCCAGCTGGACAGGTCTCCTGCTATCACTCGCCATTCCCACAAGACCTGCCTCTGCATAAGCAAGCTCAAACTTCTACTTTCACATTCATCAGCCATCTCCACCGTCATGTATCTATTTTCCCTTGCATAGGTGTATTTTGAATTTTCACTCAACAGGAGCCTATCTTAGGTATATTCTAAAGACATTTTTGCCATTAGATGACTCTGGAAAGAAAACAAATCAGTCCGTTTTTCCAAAGTGAAAACTAGGCTTAACAGACCTGTCTTATTGTTTTTGTTTTTGGGGTTTTTTTCTCCTGCATTGGTGTCCCATGATGAATTTGTTAGTTAAACAATATATATAAAGCAATAAAATAGAAAAAGAGGATTGTCAGTGAGCAGAGTGGAAACACGAGGCAGATTGTATGTCCAGTAGCTATTAACCCTGAGGATTATGGGCTGGATAGACCTAGCCTAGAGACCTCTTGTGCCACATGGCTCTTTCACACTGGTCTTCTGCTGTCGACTAGAACACTTTTTTTTTTTTTTGGTCAAAGGGCATATGCACTCACTGAAGAGGAGAGAGACAGAGAGATACAGAGAGAGGGAAAGTGAGAAATCACCCCCTCCCCCCCCCAGGAGGGATGGCCACACTACAGTTTATTTGTTTATTCTCCTCTTAAGATTTTTTTTTGGGGGGGAGAGTTGTTGTTTTTTTTTTTTTTTTTTCTATAGGGCGTGTGTGCTCGCCAGACAGACAGAGACAGACAGAGAGACAGAAAGCGAGAAATCACCCCCCCAGAGGGGACAGCCATGCCGCAATCCCTTCTCCTCCATTCTCCTCTCGGGATCCTGGGCACGCATGCACATGCACCCGGCGTGAGTTTTAAGCCACCGGGTCCGGGACGCGAACCGCGGTCAACTACGTGGGAGTCCAGCGGCATAGCCATCACGCTAACTGCTGGTCCCCGTCTTAGGATTTTTTGAGCACACACTGGCTTTAGTCTTCTCTTCCTGTTCTTCTCCCTCCTCTTTCTCCTCTTGCTCTGTCTCTTTCTTCTTTCTCTCAGACACTTCCATCAAAGAAGATCTTACCAGGCTGCTCCATATAAACAATAGATTAAAAACAGAGCTGCTGTGTGGGAGGTGGGGTGGAGTGCTGAAGCCTTCTTTATTCCCCCCCAGGTACCACATCCCCCTCCCTACACCTAAGGAACTCTGCCTAGACCAGGTGTTCAAGGGCTGTGTGGGCAGAGTGCACGTGTGCAGGCATGCACACTGGTGTAGAGACGGGATGGAGAAAAAGACCATTATTCATAAAAATGTAACTTGTGCAAACCCTCTCCTCGTCCTCTAAATTACTTGCTTTTAAGTTCTAGGTAGCTTAAAAGTTGGATTGAACTGTAAGTCGACAAATACTATTTATTTTTAAGTGTATGTATTTATTTCTTACATGAGTGAGAGATAGAGGGAAACAGAGACACAACACCCCCAATAGAGTCTTGATGCTGCAATCCATCCTCAGCTTCAGTTAGCCCCAGGTCAGGGACACCAATGCCCGGCATTCTCAGGGAGGCCTTTGGACACAGACCCGCATCCTTCCCGGTGAGTCAGCCTTGCAGAGATTTGTGTTATTACTGTGCCACTGCTTAGCCTCTTTTTCTTTTCTTTTTTTTCCCCCCAACAAATATTTAGTGCTTGCTTAACTGCTTTCCTGTGTGAGGATCCAGAGAATAAATGGAGTAGTCCCTGCCCCCAAGAAATCATATAATCTAATTGCGAGGCCAAGCCTATCACCTTCTTGAGAGTGACCCCCAATTCCAGATTTTCAGTTCTGATTTCCTGCTTGAACATCTGCTCTAATGTTCTCACTGCTGCCTGTTTGCTTCCTGAACAATCTCTGCTTGGTTGTCCCAGTCTCATGATAACTCCACCACCTAAATCTGAGGTCACATTTTCCTTCTCAGAAAACCAGAGAGTTTGGATCATCAACATCAGAGTTGTTTGGTAAAAGAGGAAAACAGTGGACCAGCAGGTGGCATGGTGATTAAGGCGCTGGACACTCCCATATGACCCACCACGGTTCGAGTCCTGAATCTAGTGGCTTGCTTTCTCACCTCTCTCTGGTCAAATTAAAATAAATGAATGAATAAATAAAATTAAATAAATGATTCTTAAAAAAAAAAAAAAAAAAAAGAGAGAAAAACCACTGAGAAGCAGAGGTAGGCAAAAGAGATCATCAAAGTGATAAAAAGTAATTAAAATAACAACTGGGGATAGTTGAGAGTTACTGTTACTTGTTTGAAGCCATCATAGATGAGAGGGAGAAGATCTATCCTGGAGTGGACATACTTGTACTACTCCCTTGACAAGCTCAGTTCCTGAGCCTATCATTGTGTGAGCATCTATGTCAATGTGATTGCAACATCTCTCTGTTAATGTGGTTACAGAATATTTTTTTTGAGAGGTTTTTGCTATAGGGCGTGTGCGCTCGCCAAACACACAGAGAGAGACAGAGAGACAGAAAGCAAGAAATCACCCCCCGGGATGGCCACGCCGCAATCCCTTCTCCTCCATTCTCCTCTCAGGATCTTGGGCACGCACACACACACGCCCAGAGTGAGTTTTAAGCCACCGGGTCCGGGACGTGAACCGTGGTCGACTACGTGGGAGTCCAGCGACATAGTCATTACTCTAACTGCTGGTCCCAATGTGGTTACAGAATTTAAACACAGGTATTTTATGTATAAGTAGCCTTCAATTACAAGTCAATAACTACATCCATGTCGATCAAATAAATAGAAATCTGTTCCAAAAATGGAGAAAAACAAGCAAGCAAAACTGGCCATGAGGGATATTCTTTTTTTTTTTTTTGAGAGGTTTTTGCTATAGGGCATATGCGCTCACCAGAAAGGCAGAGAGACAGAGAGACAGAAAGTGAGAAATCAACCCCCGCGGGATGGACACTCCTCAATCCCTTCTCCTCCATTCTCCTCTCGGGATCTTGGGCATGCATGCAACGCGCCCAGCATGAGTTTAAGCCACCTGGTCTGGGACTTGAATCGTCGTCCAGTGATGTAGCCATTACGCCATCTGCTGGTCCTCCATGAAGGGTATTCTAAAAGAATATACTATAGGGACCAGCAGATGAAGTGATGATTACATTGCTGGATTCCCACATAGTCGACCATGGTTCAAGTCCCAGCAGCTCAAAATGCATGCTGGGTACATGTGTGTGCATGCCCAAGATCCCAAGAGGAGAATGGAGGAGAAGGGATTGTGTTGCGGTCTCCCATCCAGGAGGGTGATTTCTTGCTTTCTGTCTCTCCGTCACCGTTTCTCCAGCAAGCACAAGTGCCCCATGGCAAAAATCTCTCTCTCTAAAAAAAAAGAATATACTATATACACCAAACAGTATTTACTGTAACTTGTAGGTGATAACTAGAATTTTCAAGAGTAATTTTGAACTTCTGCTTACTTTAAAAACGAGCCTCTACTATAAATCCAAAGATAAGGAAATAGTAGATCAAAGAAATATCTGTATGTCCAGGCCTACTGCAGCCTTATTAACAATAGCTAAGATATGCAATCAACCTAAATGCCCATCAGTGGGTGAACGGATAAAGAAAACGTGATCCATATTGTATGCTGTCAGGATGTGCAATATGAATGTAAGTAAGAAACCATAAAATACTTTTAAATGGGGGAAAATGCGATACACACAACAACAACAACAACACACACACACACACACATACACAATGGAATACTACTTGGCCATAAAACAGAATGAAATCTTGTCATTCGTGGCAACATGGATGAGTCTAGAGGACATTATGTTGAATAAGCCAGGCCCAGAGAGAGCAATACCACATGCTCTCATTGTTGATCTCCTGGAACTAGAGAGCAGAATGGTGGTTATTAGGAGCTGAGAAAGTTGGGGTAGAGGAAATTGGGAGAGTTTGTTTCACAGATATGAAAGTACAGCTAGATAGGAATAAATTCTAACATATGGCAACACTATAGGGTAAAAATATGTGACAATTTATTGCACATTTCAAAGAAATTAGAAGAGAAGATTTTGACTATTACCAATACAAAGAAAGGAAAAGTGCCTGTGGTGCTATATATGATAATTACCCTGATTAGAACATTACACACTGTATACATTACAGGTCCCCAAACACTCTCCTGCCCCATATGGTCTGTGGCCTCAGGAGGTGAGCTGTTGTGGACAAGGAAGTGAAGTTTCATCTTTATTTATAGCTGCTCCCCATCATTCTCATTACTGCCTGAGCTCCACCTCCTCCTGTAGTCCAGCAGTGGCATTAGATTCTCATGGGAGTGTGGAATCTATCGTGAGCTGCGCATGCAAGGAATCTAGGTTGAGTGTTCCTTAAGAGATTCAAATGCCTGATGATCTGAGGTGGAACTGAGGCGGTGAGGCTAGCACTGGGGAGTGGCTGCAAATACTGAATTATGGCGAGGGGAATAATTATTTCATTACATACTACAATATAATAATAATAGAAATAAAGTGCACAAGAAACGTGCTTAAGTCATTCCAAAACTATCCCTCACCCCTGTGTCTATGGAAAAATTATCTTCCATGAAACCGGTCACTGGTGCCAAAAAGGTTGGAGACCACTGGTGTACATGTATCAAAACGTTACACTATACCCCATAAATATGTATGATGATCACCTGACAATTTAATACAGTAACAATTTTTTTTTAAAGAATAAGAAAAACACAAAGCAAACCTCTGCATAATTCTGACTTCATTGTATTTGATTTTACCGTAGAGGAGAAACCCAGAGTTTGCAGGGTAGCAGAATGTTCAATGAACTGCTAACAATGAAGCTGTCCAATCAGACTGGGAGTCTAGGAGGGCTGAATCCTTTCCTTCCCAATTCAGACACGGGCTGGGATGAATTACTGCATTCAGAGGAAGGTTGAATTGAAAGGCATCCAAAATCCCTTCCAACAAAACATTTTATGAGTATATTAAGACAAGTTCATTTGGAGGTCAAGGAGACAAAAAACTAAAATTAAAAGACTTCTAGCAGAGGGCTTTCTTGCTGGGGGAGGTTATTAGGACTTGCCTTGAAGGGCTATTAGGTTCAGAGACGGGGGTCAGAAAAAAGCATCATCTTAGGTGGGAAAAACAGTAAGCTAAACTGTGGAAGAGGCTGGACATGTGCAGCAGAATGAAGGGGGCAGTGATGCTGACAGAGGAAAATGAAATACGAGAGAAATAGCTCCTTGAGAGAAAGTGGGAGTTAAACTGTGTTTGAGGCTGTGGTGAGCTTAGCAAAAAAACTGACAGCTGTTCATGCATTATCTGATAAACCTGACAGTTGCCTAAGGACATGTGAACTTGGGAGCAAATCTGAAGTTCAAGGAGGTGGAAAAGCTCTGTGCTCTGTTACAACTTCTTTACCAGCACACAGGGACCTGGTGCTTGCCTAAATACAAGGGTGGCTGCCAGTCAGAACTCCCAATAAGTAGATCCAAGACAGAGTCTTCTTCTTTAGCTGTCTCGCCTTGTCTATATTGAGATGAAATGGCAGTAAGGAAAATCTGAATACATCCTACTAAGGCCAGAACGTAACATTTTAAGAATTTGCGTTTCACCGCAAAGATGGAAAAGGACTTTCAGAAATATAATAAAATCCTTCGTTAGTGAACAAATAAGTAAGATTCAGGACAATATCATTTATTAAAGAATTGAAACACTGGAAGTGAGCCAGACATGAAATTGTTCCAAAGGACCTTCGAGTGATGATCTATCCTTTAACTTTTTTCACTATGACTATATTAGTAACACGTTATATTGCATACAGAAATTAAGTACAAAAACGTTACAGGATGGTCTGCAGAAGTATACAGCTTGGGGTGATGGTGTACCCCTGAACTGTAAATGACCAGTCTCTGATACTACCTAGTGACAGGGCTGTGTATATCATAGTAAGTGACCAAAGAAGTGTCACGGTGGTCCCATCAGCAACCCAAAAGTTGTGATGATTCTAGGGAACTTGTTTTCTAAGTTTTGGCATTTTGAGTTATTATTGAGTAAATCTATATGTTCATTTTATTCCTTAAATGTATACAATGTAAAGGAGGGAGGAGGAAAGAAAAGAGTATATTCAGAGAATTGAGAATGAAACAAATTGTTTCAATCAATTTGTATCATTGTATAAAGGAACCTCCAATTTTAAAATATCATTAGCTTATAACAGGTGAAGTTCCAAACATTCTTCTGTTGCCATCCAGGTGTGAGGACAATGCTGGCTGTGAGCCCAGGGAACTAATCACCAGACTCATCTTCTGGGTAATAAGAATTCCCAGTAGAATAAGACACCAAAAAATAATGGTTGTTCTGAAAAACAGACAAAAGGCTTTTGTCTCTGGTACTACTTGGTGTTATTTCTGTTATATCACCTTCCACGATAGATCATTGCCGCTCCTTAACTCCTACCGGATTATAACTGACCTTGAAGTTACTTCCAATAACATTTCCAAGACATTGTCACTTTTCCCTCTCTTTTAAAAATGTTTATGAAGGTAGGATTTAGATGGGATGGATGGGCACGGAAGGCAAGAGAGGTGGCCTGAGTATATTCGTCATGACGGAAATCAAAGTAGGGCAGTCTAGCTAGAGCAGACAGTCTCTTCCAGGGTTGGGTAGTGGAAGCTTCCGGAGGAATCTTTTGGTGGGATCATCTTATATAGTAGCGGACATACTGGACCGGAGAGTGGAGGGTGGGAGTCAAAGAGGAGCGGTGGAGGACAAGGCGACACAGCTCACAGGTGGGTGATGATGAGGACCAAGCCAGAGAACTGATGGACTGCTCTGGTGCTGCTCACTTAGGGGGTGGTCCACAAATGCACCCTCATTTTAGACACCAAGTGCAAGCTCAGGGGTCCCCAAGCCTACCCTCAGTTCTGATCATTCACTAGAAGGCTTCACAGAACTCACTGAAAGCTGTTATACTTATGCTTATGGTTTATCACAATGAAAACATCAGGAAAAAAAAAAGCCAAAAAAATAAAAATAAAAATAAAAACAGCCAACGGAAGAGACGAAAGGGACAGAGTCCAAAGATGATTCAAACAAGAAGTTTCCATTGTTCTCTCTCAGAAGACTGTAGATAGTGTTCGCTTTCCTGGTAACAAGTGAGACAATATCTACAAAGTATTGCTGACCAGGGAAGCTCATTCCAGCCCTGGTGTCCAGAGTTTTGGTGGCTCTCAGTCACAGAGACCTGGTTAGCCGTCCATTTAGCTGCCCCCATCTCCAACCCCTCCAGAGGCCTTGTTGATACTACATGACTCAAAGACCCAGCCCTAAATCACACTGTTGGACTTTTTGGTATGGTCTAAGGCCCTGAGGTAAACAAAGACACTCATCTTTGGCATAACTTTCCAAGAGTTCAGAGAACACCTCTCAGGGGCCAAGGGAAAGCCAGACCCCTCTTTGGATAAGGTTAATTCTTTTAATATGCTATGGAAGTAACATAATTTTTGCCCTCTTTCTCTTCTCTCTGATTCCTTTCCCTTTCTCCTTCCTTTCCCCAAACACTTCAAGATGCAAAAGAATCTGTGTCTGGGACCAGCGGATGGTGTCATGGTTATGTCTCTGGACTTCCATGTAGTCAACTATGGTTTAAATCCCAGACCCAGCAGCTTAAAACTCACACAGGGTGCATATGCATGCATGCCCCAGATCCTGAGAGGAGGCTGGAGGAGAAGGGATTGCGGCATGGCCATTCCCCCTAGTGGGAGTGATTTCTCGCTTTCTGTCTCTCTGTCTCTCAAGTAAGTGCACGCGCCCTATAGAAAAAAAATCTCTCTTGAGACCTTCCTGGACTGCCAGCAGGCAATAGCGTCCCCTGCAAGGCTCTGGCCAGCAAGGGACACTGAGGGAGGGTCACCTCTGACCCCCACCCCACTTCCAGACCCCCAGGCCCCAGACTCCACCTTCTAGACCTTCCTGGACTGCCAGCAGGCAATAGCGTCCCCTGCAAGGCTCTGGCCAGCAAGGGACACTGAGGGAGGGTCACCTCTGACCCCCACCCCACTTCCAGACCCCCAGGCCCCAGACTCCACCTTCTAGACCTTCCTGGACTGCCAGCAGGCAATAGCGTCCCCTGCAAGGCTCTGGCCAGCAAGGGACACTGAGGGAGGGTCACCTCTGACCCCCACCCCACTTCCAGACCCCCAGGCCCCAGACTCCACCTTCTAGACCTTCCTGGACTGCCAGCAGGCAATAGCGTCCCCTGCAAGGCTCTGGCCAGCAAGGGACACTGAGGGAGGGTCACCTCTGACCCCCACCCCACTTCCAGACCCCCAGGCCCCAGACTCCACCTTCTAGACCTTCCTGGACTGCCAGCAGGCAATAGCGTCCCCTGCAAGGCTCTGGCCAGCAAGGGACACTGAGGGAGGGTCACCTCTGACCCCCACCCCACTTCCAGACCCCCAGGCCCCAGACTCCACCTTCTAGACCTTCCTGGACTGCCAGCAGGCAATAGCGTCCCCTGCAAGGCTCTGGCCAGCAAGGGACACTGAGGGAGGGTCACCTCTGACCCCCACCCCACTTCCAGACCCCCAGGCCCCAGACTCCACCTTCTAGACCTTCCTGGACTGCCAGCAGGCAATAGCGTCCCCTGCAAGGCTCTGGCCAGCAAGGGACACTGAGGGAGGGTCACCTCTGACCCCCACCCCACTTCCAGACCCCCAGGCCCCAGACTCCACCTTCTAGACCTTCCTGGACTGCCAGCAGGCAATAGCGTCCCCTGCAAGGCTCTGGCCAGCAAGGGACACTGAGGGAGGGTCACCTCTGACCCCCACCCCACTTCCAGACCCCCAGGCCCCAGACTCCACCTTCTAGGTAGGTAGCCAGAATCTCCTTAAGGCGGGATTTTTTTTTCTCTTTTCTTTTCCCTTGACCCCCCTGCATTCTCTTTTTAACACCTAGCCCTCCTTCTCCCCCCAGACCTTCCTGGACTGCCAGCAGGCAATAGCGTCCCCTGCAAGGCTCTGGCCAGCAAGGGACACTGAGGGAGGGTCACCTCTGACCCCCACCCCACTTCCAGACCCCCAGGCCCCAGACTCCACCTTCTAGGTAGGTAGCCAGAATCTCCTTAAGGCGGGATTTTTTTTTCTCTTTTCTTTTCCCTTGACCCCCCTGCATTCTCTTTTTAACACCTAGCCCTCCTTCTCCCCCCAGACCTTCCTGGACTGCCAGCAGGCAATAGCGTCCCCTGCAAGGCTCTGGCCAGCAAGGGACACTGAGGGAGGGTCACCTCTGACCCCCACCCCACTTCCAGACCCCCAGGCCCCAGACTCCACCTTCTAGGTAGGTAGCCAGAATCTCCTTAAGGCGGGATTTTTTTTTCTCTTTTCTTTTCCCTTGACCCCCCTGCATTCTCTTTTTAACACCTAGCCCTCCTTCTCCCCCCAGACCTTCCTGGACTGCCAGCAGGCAATAGCGTCCCCTGCAAGGCTCTGGCCAGCAAGGGACACTGAGGGAGGGTCACCTCTGACCCCCACCCCACTTCCAGACCCCCAGGCCCCAGACTCCACCTTCTAGGTAGGTAGCCAGAATCTCCTTAAGGCGGGATTTTTTTTTCTCTTTTCTTTTCCCTTGACCCCCCTGCATTCTCTTTTTAACACCTAGCCCTCCTTCTCCCCCCAGACCTTCCTGGACTGCCAGCAGGCAATAGCGTCCCCTGCAAGGCTCTGGCGAAACCGCGCGCCGCGCGGCGCGCGACTTTTTCTTTATTTTTCTGTGTTGTCTTTCCTTTCGTTGCATATTGTCCTCTCCTCCTTATTTTTTACCTTGCCAGACAGCCTAGACAGCCCTAGAATCATATATCTGAAATTTCCTAGGAAGGTAAGTGTCTTTGGGATCCTCCCTAGTACTGATCCCCTTTGAAAAAGGAGATTCTGTTTGTTAGACACTTCTGTAGAGTTCTCTGCCTGAAAACACATTGGTAAAAACAACAGAAGAGAGACTTCAACAAACAGCTATTCCCATCAAAAAGGAAAGACTCTTCCTTCTCGTGTGGCAAAAGTTCTCCCAAGAAGTCTTTAAAAGGGAAGTAATCCTCCAATGGCTAAAGGTAGAAAAAGAGCCTCAGGTCTGAATAAACAAGAAAATATGTCTCCAACAAAGGAAAATGCCCCTCCATGTCTCGTAAATATGGAGGACGTTACCAAAATGACAGACACAGAATTCCGAACATTCATGGTGACCAAATTCTGTGAATTGGAAAAAAAAAGAGACAACGAACTACAGGAAATTAGGAAGTCCTTCCAGGATATGAAAGAAGAAATGGATACTCTGAGAAAGAATCAGGTGGAACTATTAGAGATAAAGTCTATAATACAAGAAATCAAAAACTCTCTGGAAAGTATTAAGAGCCGATTAGACCATGCTGAAGATCGAATCTCTGATGTAGAAGATAAAACCTCTGATCTAGAAAAAAACTACAAAAAGATCGAGAAAATAACTAAAAAACATGAGGATAATATACGAGAAATACTAGACTCTATTAGACGCCCAAACATCAGAATAATCGGCATCCCAGAAGGTGAAGAAACTAATAGCGGAATGGAAAATCTATTCCATGACATCTTGGAAGAAAATTTCCCAAGCCTAGAGAGGCACCGAACCATACGGACCCAAGAAATACAAAGGACCCCAAATAGAATCAACCCCAGAAGATCTTCCCCAAGGCACATCTTAGCCAGGCTGTCTAACGTCACAGAAAAAGACATGATACTAAAACTGGCAAGAGAGAAACGAGAAATAACTTACAAAGGCCATCCCATAAGACTAACACCAGACCTCTCATCAGAAACAATGCAAGCAAGAAAAGAATGGGAAGACATACTGAAAGTGTTAAGAGAGAAACAATTTCAGCCAAGACTACTATACCCTGCAAGATTATCCTTCATTTGGGAAAAAAAGATTAAAATCTTCTCAGACAAACAAAACCTGAAAGAATTTGCCAACACCAGACCAGCTCTTCAAGAAATCCTGAAGAAAGTACTGTTCCAGGAAAACTAAAGACGCAACAGCCAGAAACAAAGAAATAACAGGCAACTAAGACAATGGCTAACTTAAATGTCGGTACAGACCCTATAACATCGATAATAACATTGAATGTTAATGGGTTAAATTCTCCAATCAAGAGACACAGACTGGCTGAATGGATAAAAAAACAGAAACCCTCTATCTGTTGCCTACAAGAAACCCACCTCATGGAAAAAGACATACATAGACTGAAAGTGAAAGGTTGGAAAAAGGTTTTCCATGCAGTTGGGAACCAAAAAAGAGCTGGAGTTGCGATACTAATTTCTGACAAAATAGGCTTTAAAACAAAAAGTGTCCGAAGAGACAAAGAAGGGCACTATATCATAGTAAAAGGCTCTATAGATCGAGAAGATATAACGCTTATTAATATCTATGCTCCTAACACAGGAGCACCCAAATATGTGAAGGAAAGATTGTTAGATCTGAAAGGGGAGATAGACTGCAACACACTAATTGTTGGAGATCTCAACACCGCATTATCCCCTCTGGACAGATCATCTAGGCAAAAAATAGGTAGAGAGATCAAGGACCTAAATGATACCATAAATCAATTGGACTTAACAGACATCTATAGAACTTTCCACCCAAAAACCACAAGATATAGTTTTTTCTCACCCCGACATGGAACTTTCTCGAAGATTGACCACATCATAGGACACAAAGCAAGCCTCTGCAGATTCAGAGGCATAGAAACTATTTCCAGCATCTTCTCTGACCATGATGGAATTAAACTTGAGTTTAATTTCAAGAGAATTCCTCAAAAAAACCTAAAAACATGGAAACTAAATAACCTACTCCTGAATGACTCCACTATTACCGAAGAAATAAAGTCCGAAATCAAAAGATTCATGGAAGCCAATGACAATGAAGATACAAGTTTCCATAATCTTTGGGACACTGCCAAAGCAGTCATAAGAGGGAAGTTCATAGCAATTAGTGCACATAAGAGGAAGACAGAGAAAAGGCTAATGGATCACCTAACATCAAGCCTTAGAGAATTGGAAAAGCAACAGCAAAAAAATCCAAAAAATTACAGGAGAAAGGAAATAATAAAGATCCGAGCAGAAATAAATGAAATAGAAAATAAACGTACTATACAGAAAGTAAGTGAAAGCAAAAGCTGGTTCTTTGAAAGGATAAACAAAATTGATACCCCACTAGCGAGACTTATTAAGAAGAAGAGAGAAAGGAACCAGGTGAATCAAATCTGCAATGAGGCTGGTAACATAACAACAGACATAGTAGAAATTCAAAACATCATTAGAGGATACTTTGAACATCTATACGCTAAGAAACAAGATAATCTGGATGAGATGGACAAATTCCTGGACAAATATAATCTACCAAGAATGAGCCAGGAAGAAATAGAAAGTCTGAATAGGCCCATAACAAGCCAGGAGATTGAATCAGTAATAAGTAACCTCCCAACAAAGAAAAGCCCTGGCCCCGATGGATTCACCTCTGAATTCTACAAAACTTTCAAAGAAGAGTTAACTCCCATTCTGCTCAAATTATTTCTAAAGATCCAAAAGGGTGAATCTCTCCCTAATTCATTCTATGAAGCCTCTGTCACCCTCATCCTCAAAACAGATAAAGACAGGACAAGGAAGGAAAACTATAGACCAATATCTCTGATGAACATAGACTCAAAGATTCTCAACAAGATACTAGCAAATCGTATTCAACAACTTATACAGAAGATCATACACCATGATCAGGTAGGCTTTATTCCAGGAATGCAAGGTTGGTTCAACATACGCAAAACCATTAATGTAATACACCATATTAATAGGAAGAAAGACAAAAACCATTTGGTCATATCGATTGACGCAGAAAAAGCATTTGATAAGATACAACATCCCTTCATGATCAAGACTCTTAGCAAAATCGGCATAGAAGGGCCATTTCTCAATACAATAAAAGCCATCTATGAAAAACCCATAGCGAACATCATCCTGAATGGAGAAAAGCTGAAAGCTTTCCCACTAAACACAGGAACAAGACAAGGATGCCCACTTTCTCCTCTCCTTTTCAATATAGTACTGGAAGTCCTTGCCAACGCAATCAGAAAAGAGGAAAAAATAAAGGGCATTCGAATAGGAAAAGAAGAGGTGAAACTCTCTCTATTTGCAGATGACATGATTGTATACATAGAAGACCCAATGGCCTCCATGGAAAAACTACTGGAAGTAATACATGAATTCAGTAAAGTTGCAGGATATAAAATCAATATACAGAAATCGATAGCATTTTTATATACGAATAACAGGCAGACTGAGATAGAACTGAAAAAACTTATTCCGTTTACCATAGCCACTAAAAGTATAAGATATTTAGGAATAAATCTAACCAAAGAAGTTAAAGACCTCCACAAGGAAAACTACGAGAAGGTAAAAAAAGAAATTGAAAATGACACCAAAAAATGGAAAGACATCCCATGTTCATGGATTGGAAGAGTTAATATAATCAAAATGGCGATTTTACCCAAATTAATCTACCTATTTAATGCAATGCCAATCAAAGTACCAGACACATTCTTCACAGATCTAGAAAAGACAATCTTAAAATTTGTCTGGAATCATAAAAGACCCCGTATTGCCAAAGCACTTCTACACAAGAAGAATGGAGTGGGTGGCATCTCAATCCCCGATCCAAAAATATATTACAAAGCTGTGGTAATAAAGACAGCATGGTATTGGCACAGAAACAGACATGTGGACCAATGGAACAGAATAGAGTCCCCAGAAATAAGTGCCCAAACATACAGTCAACTGATCTTTGACAAGGGGTACCAGTCAATCCAGTGGGAAAATGAAAGCCTCTTCAGCAAGTGGTGCTGGAGAAACTGGACTTCCACTTGCAGAAAGATGAATCTGAACCCCTACCTCTCTCCTTTGACAAGAATCAAGTCAAGGTGGATCAAGGATCTAAATCTAAGACCTCAAACTATAAAGCTGCTCCTGGAGAATGCTGGGGAAACCCTGGGAGACATTGGTGTAGGGAAAGACTTCCTAAAGAAGACCCTCAAAGCAGAGTCCATCGTCCACAAAATAGACAAGTGGGATTACATCAGACTAAGAAGCTTCTGCATGGCCAAAGACACAGTAGTTAGTGTGAATCGACAGCCCTCAGAATGGGAAAATATTTTTGTAAATGTTGCATCAGATAAGGGACTGATAACCAGAATACACAAGGAACTAAAAAAGGTGTTTGGAAAAAAGATGAGCAACCCTATTAAAAGATGGGAGAAGGAGATGAAGAAAACACTCTCTAAAGATGACATACGAATGGCCAAAAGGCATATGAAAAAATGTTCAACCTCCCTCATCGTAAGGGAAATGCAGATAAAAACAACAATGAGGTACCACCTAACCCCAGTCAGATTGTCTAATATTAAAAAAACAAAAAATGATAAGTGTTGGCGGGGATGTGGTGAAAGGGGAACTCTTTTACACTGCTGGTGGGAATGTAGATTGGTCCAACCACTGTGGAGAATAATTTGGAGATTCCTCAAAAATCTACAGATAGATCTGCCATACGATCCAGAGATCCCACTCCTCGGTATCTACCCAAAAGACAGAAGAATCCTTCATTGGAAAAGTGCTTGCACATCGATGTTTATTGCGGCACTATCCACAATTGCTAAGTCATGGAACCAACCCAGATGCCCCCGTATGGAGGAATGGATTGAAAAACTGTGGCACATATACTCTATGGAATACTACTCAGCCATAAAAACCAACAGAGCCCTGGCTTTTGACAGAAAGTGGAAGAATATGGAAGATGTACTGCTGAGTGAGGCAAGCCAGGCTATGAAGGAGAGACATTGTATGTCCCCACTTAACATATACCGTTTGTCTGCATTCTATGTCTGAAACTGATTGACCAACAGTTGAACAAACACAAGAGATGGGTGTGAATGTCAGATGAGGTGTATGTGGAGGAGTGGGGCCCAACGAAAGACATTTGGAGAAGGGATACAGAGGTAGAGCATTGACGGGATGGGGAGGTGTGGTGTTATCTGTTGAAGATATTTCGATCAACGGGTCTGGGGAGAAATGTTCACATATCGAAATGGTCTCATTGTAAGCCAAACAATATGATTGAAAGTATATACAAAAATAAATAAGGTAATTAAAAAAAAAAAAAAAAAAAAAAAAAAAAATCTCTCTTAAAAAAAATAAAAGCATCTGTGTCCAATCACCCTCACTCTTAACTGCTGCCAATAAGGTTAAGGTCGTAGCAAGTGGGCTCCACAAAACAAGAGCAAGATCAGTAGCATCTCTTCATCCTCAAGTGGCAGACTCACCAGAGTGCACTGGGAGAATTTCACGGTGCCAGGTCCCTAGCAGGTTTCTAAAGGGCAATTTTCTAATTTTTTTTTGTTTTTTTTTTTTTTTTTTGGAGAGGTTTTTCGCTATAGGGCGCGTGCGCTCGCCAGACAGAGAGAGACATAGAGACAGAAAGCGAGAAATCACCCCCCAGGGGGGATGGTCACGCCGCAATCCCTTCTCCTCCATTCTCCTCTCGGGATCCTGGGCACGCACGCACACGCGCCCGGCGTGAGTTGTAAGCCACCGGGTCCGAGACGCGAACCGCGGTCGACTACGTGGGAGTCCAGCGACATAGCCATTACGCTAACTGCTGGTTCCCAAGGGCAATTTTCTAACTTGGAAAAATATAACAAATACGACTCACCTAGATTTCCACGGCAACATAAAGACCACCCCCTTCCCCCTAGGGATGGAGCGTGTTGAAGACTTATTCTGGGCCATTTATTCTCACATAATGAGGTTTTCACAAAAATATTAAATTATCCTAAAGAAACAGACTATGTGATTCAGGTAACGCTGTCTCAAAGCCTTAGCGTTCTTTTGAATGCTCTCCCAGGTGGGGTTGTTTCACCTGAGACTCCTTTCTTGGCCAGCGCCGTTTCCTTCAGTGACTGCTTCGCCAGAGTAAGCCTTCTCAGACAATGGGAAGATGGCTTTTATTCCTGGAGAATCTGCCACCTTGAGCCATAGCTCATCTTCAGTCTTCCATGATTATCTTTAGAGATTTCTATAAGAGCTGCTCGTCTTAATTTTTTTTTTTTTAATTATTTGGGAAAAGCTGATTGGGTCCAGCTTTGGGCTAAAGCCCATATTATAAATTCTGGAAGGCTTTATTTGCAAATAAAATAATTTCATCAGGTACTTGTCTAACAAAACAATAAGGCACAAAAATGAAAGGGCTTCAATTGACAAAAATGATCATTATTTGCAAAGGAAAACTGTTTCAAATCTGTCGATACATTCCCACACCTGCTTTTTGATCTTCGGTCCAAAAGCCCTCTTGAATGAAGTGTTTTGCTTTCAGTGCGCTTATCTCAGAATTGTGAAATGAAATAAACAGGGTAAGTAAACAGCATCATTTTAAAATAATACAGTTTATACCTAGTGTGGTCACATGTGGCACTCTTGCTTATTACGCTGAACTGTAATTTGAAATTCTTCAGATCCCATTGCTTAAAAACTAATCTAGGTTTTCTTCTACATTTTCAAAAGTCACTATTATGTTTTCAGATTGTCATTAACATTGATTATGCTACCATACTAGTGCTCTGTTTTATATATTTAATGAAATGTTTTATATTTTGTATTTGTACTCTAAGGCAATTTTCCTGTGAAGGGGACAATTTTATAAATGGAAACACACACACACACACACACAAAATGAATGGTGTGTTTTCTGCTACATAGAACATTTAAAAGCCAGAATTCCTATCTCAAAATATTTCCAATCTATGTAAAATTACAAAGAAAATTAGATGCTTTTAAAATGTCAAGAGTAAGTTCTCTTATTTGGTTTGATATTTGGTTTGTTTGATGTATTCATGATGCCCATTCTCTGTAAAGGTGAGGCCATGTTTCCTAAAGACAAAGTATGAAGGTAAGGTTATGACATGGTTATTCATAATTACGGAAAGATTGGAGACTATGTAAGTGTCCAAAAATAGGAGAATGGTTGCTCTCTATTGTTATTATTATGGAGCATACATAAGATGGCCTATAAAAGACAGAAATCTGAAAAAATGTTATTTAAATACATAGAAAAACATTTACTATAAATTAAGTGAAAAACTTAATCAGACTGTAATATAGTATACACAGAACACTGCTTATTTCATTTTTCAAATTATGTAAAATGTGAATAAATAATATATGTAAATATTCATGAAAAATACTGAAAGACTTGCTACATCAGGTTAATAGTGGTGCTCTTTGCTTTAATTAGACATGGTTTAGGAGATCATAAGTCATTAATTCATTAATTCTTAGACTTAAAAGGACTTTGAGATCATTTAATTCAGTTGCTCATTAATTCACCAGATAACTCATTCCATTTGCAAACTGATCCAAATATTTGGGAGTTTTTTCTTAAATGGAGTTTGTGTCTGCATCGCTATTGTTTCCACTAGCTGATCCTATCTCTACCCTCAGGAGAAGGGGGAATAAATCCTACTCTTTATATAGAGTTGCTTCAACTATTTCAAGACAACTCCCCATTCCTCCTAAACCTTATGTTTAGTGTGACATCCCATTTATTCAGTCTTTCTTTGTTATTTCCTACCGCATCCTATGGCCCTACCACACCAAGGCCTTGAGTTGTTGGCATCTTTCTAAAATGAGTCACTCACAGTGGACCCATGTTCCAAGTGTGCTCAGGCCTGCCGGACTCCAGGGGCTTGTGTGCTCCTTTGATCTCTGTGCAGCAAAGACTAAAGTTCAAGTTTACTTTGAGTCAATGAAGACTCACTCAGAAAGTGTCTACATGATCATCTATTAAAAATCATCCACTTGGGACTGGCAGGTTGCACGGTGGTTAAGGTTCTGGATTCCCACATGGCTGACCGTGGTTTGAGTCCTGGATCTGGTGGCTCACTTTTCCACTTTCCCTGTCTCTCTCTCTCTTCTCTGTCTCTCTCTGGTCAAAATAAAAAAAAATAATAATGAATAATAATTTTAAAAACAGAATCATCCACCCTAATCTGAATTTATTTTATTAACTCTTGGATCCAAAGCAGGATCAAAAGCAGCTGTAACAACCTGTGAGTTAGCTTCTGGCCATTATATGAATCCTTAATAAGCCATATTTTCTTTATTTTACCCCATATCCACATCTGCCAAACTCATGTTGAATCTTGATTCTATCCAGCAATATATTATCTCTCTCTCTCTCTTTTTGGCCCCATATTGATGAGTAAGCCTTCTCCATCTTTACCCACTCTGAAACATTTTCAGGGAGTAGAAGTCAGCCTTGAGTCCTTGATATATCAAATCTGCTTTTTTTCTTTCTTTTTAAGTTTATTCACTTATGTATTTTCCTGAGATAGAGACAGATGGAAAGACATTTCCATCAGCAGGATCTTGACACCATAGTCCACTCCCAGCCATCAGCCAGCTCTAGATCATAGGCACACATGTGTGTGGTGTACTCGTAAGTCTCTAGACTTGAACACAGCACCTTCCCATGTGGGTCAGCTTCTCAGAGTATCATGTTTTATTGCTGTGCCACCATCTGGCCCCTCAGATCTGCTTTTCAACAGAGCACCTTATTGTATAGTATTTATCTGGACATCCCCTACTCACTACACTGGATAAGCAGAACAAATATCCCTGAGGACGGAGAGAAGGCACCTCCTTTGGAAGGAACTTGGGCCTGAATTTCCTGTTCTAACGCTTTTTTCATAATCATGCACAGTGAAAAGAATATGAAGGCTAAATAAATAAATAAAACTGAAGACAAAATACAAAGAAAGAAGGTTTTCCCAAAAGAAAACAGATGGAGTAAAGAATGAGGCCTCTGGTATCAATTACTATTTACACACCAGGGATACACTGGAAGTCTATAAAGAAAGTAACAGGTTGGATTTCTGCCTAGTAATCCCTATAAATGCTACCATGCCTGGCCTATTTTCTTGGATGTGGCTTCCAGAAAACTCCAGGATGGGGAGCCAAACTTCTAGAAAAATTGGTGATCCATGACATTCAGTGACTTTAACGCTTACCACCATGGCATGCTGTCCTCGCTGACCCCAGGTTCTAAACCGTGTAAGCAAGAAAGTTTAACTCAACTTGCTAACACCCACGTCTCCCCCAGTTCGATATTTGAATATGTAGATAAGTGGGTGTACTGTCAAGGAGTAGTTTACAACTGCTACTGTTACACACTTCAGAATAATCCACAAAATGAAGATCTGATACTGCCAGAAATATCTTACTCAAGAATATTTTCATTAACCTCAAATCGAGTTGCTGGTTTTCCATACTCTCCAGGCACTTCTTCACCCCATTCCATATCCTTCTGCCTCTGCATGCTCCCTATTTCCCAGGGGAAAAATTGCTACTGTCTAACCTAATAACTAAGAGCAGAGATGCAGAAGCCTCTAAGATCTATATTCATGTTCTACTCAACTGTGAGTGAGTTCTCCTACTAACTGCCAAGTTACCCAGCCTGTCTCTTAACTTCTTCAAATCCAGTTTGTACGTATAAAATGAAGGTGATCATTCTCATAGAACTATTGTGAGGATATGTGAAAGAGTATAAAGTATTAAATATATTGCCTACCACATGAAAATACTCAAATAGATATAAAGAAGTAGATCTGTCCTCTATCTATCTGTGACATTTCTCTACTTCAACTTTTCTTTGTATCTTCACCTTCTGGTGTCAGAGGAAGAAGGGTCCATCCTCTTTTTCTGAGGTTATCACAGTCCCATCTGTATTGGTTACTAGCTTAAAACAATAAAGAGAAATTATAGGCTCATGAAACTGGAAGTTCAGAGGGAGAAGAGACTTCAGCATCTCAACAATGCCCATTCTGCCTCTCCTCTCTGGCATTGGCAGTATCAGCCTCAGCTTCAGTTAACACACCCTCACGTCACACGATGACCACAGCTGCAGAGCCACGTGCTGCCTTTTCCCCATTCAAGCAGAGTACAGAACTTAGCTCAGAAGAGCAAGGGAGAATATTTTTCAAAAGCCCAAGAAAGCCCCTCTCAAATTGCACTTGTCTAAATGAGACGCCTTCCCCAAACCACAGATGATGGTGGGGTGATAAGTCCATGCTCTTTTAGGCTTGAACCTCATGCTCCATGTCTAGAAACAGCATAGAGTCAAATCTCACCAGTGCATACAAGGGCTGGCAGCAGCATTGTTCAATTGCACGGTCCAGGAGGCACAACTCACGTGAATTTCTGTTCAAAGCTATGTCTGTGCCGCTCTCCTAAAACACAATGAGAACAGGGCTTCCTGGACTTATTCAGCTGGTGGCTTTGGATCTGGACGGGTATGTAGTTAACTGGAATTAAGGATGGCTACCTCAGAAGAAGTACTAGATACCGGTTATGGATGTGGTCATTCCCACATCCACCCTACCATGTGGCTTTGAGTACACCTCTGCCTCCTTCTTATGAAAATTTTACTGTTACTTTACTCTTTTTACAAAATTTAGGGGCCAGCTGGTGGTTTGGGGTCATCTGGTGGCATGGTAGTTGGTGTGCTGGACTTCCACATGGTTGACTGTGGTTTGAGTCCCGGCCCTGGAGGCTTGCTCTCTCACTTTCTCTCTCTCTCTTTTTCTGTCTTTCTATGGTCAAATTAATAATAAATTAATTAATTAATTAATTTAATAATTCTTATTAAAAAACTTAGCAATAGCTCCTTTTTCATTATGTTGCTTGCTTGTGCTCATTGTTCTCTACTAAAAATCAAAAACAAATATAAATATTAAATTAAAATTTAAAAAAATCAAAGCTTCCCCAAACTACAATTCTGTCAAGGTACCTTAGTTTTCGTAACAGAGCTGTGAGAGCAATGTCTATATTTATTGCCTCAACCGGCACCTTACTTCTGACTCAACCACTCTACTGGATCTGCTCTCTCAAAGAGTTATTTCTTGTAAACTTATCTAAATGGCAGACCAGTTCCAACTTTTTTTTTTTTTTGCAGAGGTTTTTGCTACAGGGCGTGTGCGCTCACCAAACAGACAGAGAGAGACAGAGAGACAGAAAGCGAGAAATAACGCCCCCTCTCAGGAGGTATGGCCATGCCGCAATCCCTTCTCCTCCATACTCCTCTTGGGATCGTGGGCATGCACGCACACGTGCCCGGTGTGAGTTTAAGCCACCAGGTCCGGGACTCGAACTGCAGTCGACTACGTGGGAGTCCAGCGACATAGCCATTACACTAACTGCAGGTCCCAGACTTTTTGATCACCATATCCTTCTACTTGAAACATTCTCCTCTTTTTAATCATTTATGTGAGCAGCATTTATTGTCTACCTGCCATGTGCCACAAAGCAGAGTGGATGTTGAGAATACAAACATCACAAGAGTTTGGCTCTTACCCTAAAAGAGGATATGAAGATAGTCAGTGCAGTAACAGATGACTGCGTGAAAGGGGATGCGAGAGGAGCAAGCATCTAAATGCACGAGGAACCAGCGAAGCATCACAAAGAGGCAATTCTTGTCCTGGTTTTGAGGAAAGGTAAGGAAAACATCAAAGTCACAGGGAAAATGATGGCGCAGTCAGGGAACTAGAAGTGGCTTGGTATGGTTAGAAAGAGTCTGGTAGGGAATGGGCCAGAGGAAGACATGAACTTGATCAAGAAGGTAGAAGCCAGGTCAATCAAGAATTTGGACAATGTAACCTGAGCCATGGGCAGTCACTGAAGAATTCTGTGCCATTTAATAACGTGCCGGGTGGTCAGAAAAGTCATGACACATTTTTGCATAGAAAAACATGGAAAAATACATAATGAGTTTCCTGACAACCTCAAACACACACACACACACACACACACACACACACACACACACACAATATGGTATATATGATATATTGCATATAGCTAGGTAGGTAAATATGATTTATCTATAGATATATAGGAAATCCATCATTAGTATATCAGAAAGATCATTCTGGTGGATCAGTGGTGAATGGAATAGATAGGCAGGTCTCCAGAAGTGGAGGACCAGTAAGGAAGGTACTGAACAGTTCAGATAAAGATGAAGATGTTCCTGGATAACAATTATGGTGGTAGGTGTAAAAAAAGGAAGAATAAATTCAAGAGATACTTAGGAAATAAAAAAAAAAATCTAAAGCATTTAGCATGGAATAGGAAAGAGGGACCAGTAAAAAAATGATTAAAGCAAGAGGGAACAGAAATTCAGTAATGTCAAATATAGCAGAGAGGTTAGACAAGAACAAGACATAGAATAACCCTGCTTTCTTCCTTATTTACATGACCAATTGTCACTCATTCTTGGGCTCATATTTCTGCTCTTCAGCAAAAGCCCTCTTGACTGATGTAACTGGGGTAGATCTCCCTATATTCTCCCCTTCATAAGACATTGGCTTTAGTGACCATAGCTATGTCATGAGCTCCAAACCTACATATTTGAGTCTGACTTTGCCCACAAATTCCAGTTACTTCCTCAGCATCACCACTTGGATGCCCATCTATGCACTTTTAAGTTAAAATCATCATTCTCTCTCCAAACTTATTTTTTCTCCTTTGTTTTCTAATCTGTTGGTGACGGTGCTATCATTCTAGCTGGAAATTTTGCTGTCATCTTTGCATCATTTGCTCATCAAGTATGATTGGGCATCTAAAGTGGTCCTGAACTCTTCTACATTCTAGGAACATGGTGGTGACTTAACAAAGTTCCTTCCAATATAGAACTTTATTCCTCAGAGGGTAAAAAGTGAATTATATCAGATAGGTCCAGTAAAACAGAATAGAGAGTGTAAGGTCCAGTAAAACAGAATAGAGAGTGTAAGGGTGACAGAGTGCTTGCTTCCTACATTCAACCAGTTGCTAAGGCCTTTCCCTTCAAGGTTAATGCCTCTGGCATTTTTCTTCACTATTCTGTTCCCACAGTGTCCAAGTTCTGCTTTCAATGTCCCTCGTTTGCTTAGTGTCAATCGTGTCTTCATGTAACCCAATTTATATATATATATATACACATATATATGTATATATACATATATATACATATCATATATATATGTATATATGATATATATATGACATACATATATATGTATGTAAGTATATGTATATCATATATATGTGTGTGTGTGTGTGTGTGTGTGTGTGTGTGGTGTAAGTGTATTGAGCCCTCACTATATGCTGGACACTAGACTTGATACAGATCTCAGGATCAACTGGTCAACTCTATTTTCAATCCAGTTAAGAAGGAGGAAATAAAAATCCAAACCACTGAAATACAAAACCGGTAAATCCCAAAACTCCAAAAATTATATTCAACCTGTCTTGGAAATGTATAAGATGGGGATGTTCTAAAGGGGACTCCCTTAAGTTAGTGGTATTCAAAATATTGTCTTCAAATTTGTTGTGTTTAATAGGCTCTGTCAACTCACAGAGTTTTGTTTTGTTTTTTTAAATCTTTACTTTTTAAAAAGTTAATATGTGCATTACAGGAAAGTGAAAAATAACTAACAAAGAACAATTATCCATAACCACAATAAGTTGACTGACATGTCCATCCATGCTGCTTACAGGATGGATTGAACTTTATGCTTGGGTTTGGGGAGGCAATGCATTCCACATGGATGAGTAAAGGAAAATATAGGAAAGCACAGATATTCAGATGATAGTGAGTGGTGCCATTTTCGGGGAGCTTTGGTTACTAGCAGAGGAAGCTGAGGCTAGAAAGGTAGACTAGAGCTATTTTATGAAGACTCCAGCAGGCTGGATATTTGTATTTAATTCATCATAGTGGAAATCCATAATTTTTTTCTCTTATCTTTGGTATGTGTGACTTTTTTATTTTTAATTTGTTTCATTAATATTGGCACTTTAGTAAGAACTTACTATATAGGGTACTTTTGTTGGTTTAGTACTTTTATGATATGAAAGATACATAAACTTTGGTAGATAGTGGTATGAATGTGTTACCTGAAAAATCATGTTTCTGGTTTGGGAATATTTTGGGTTTCCCATTATTTTGAAATTAAAAGACTGCAGTGAGACAATTTAATTGGTTAAGTTTATACAATGAAAAAAATAATGGAAAATTATTCTTTTTGGCATTTATCAAAATTTTATGAATTTCTGATGTGTGGAAAAGTATGATACATACTATATTATTTCAGTCATATAAAATTGTATATGCACCCAGGATCTAGATGGACATGTCAGTCAACTTATTGTGGTTATGGATAACTGTTCTTTGTTAGTTATTTTTCACTTTCCTGTAATGCACATATTAACTTTTTAAAAAGTAAAGATTTAAAAAAAAAAACAAAAAAAAAAACTCTGTGAGTTGACAGAGCCTATTAAACACAACAAGTTTGAAGACAATATTTTAGTAGAATCTCTCCAGACTTTAATAAATGTCTGGAATATGGCTTCTTTCAAATATATGTTAATAATGATCTATTCCTAGAATGAGACATTAGTTTCTAAAAAGTAGTAATTTGTCTTTCTAAACAAAAAAGGCTGAATTGTTTACATTTTACATCAAATTATAAAAGGAAATTCCCAGTTGGAAAATTTTCAAAAGCAAATTAACCAGTTGAAGTTTTCAAATATAGAATTATATGTATTGTGTTGATGACTTGTCATAATAAACACTCTGTGGTTTCGCTTCTTAGTTATTCTGTACATGGACAAACTCTTCAAAGTATAGAATTGGTAATGAATAAAGTACACATTTCCTATGCGTAGATATGAGTAGATTTGAAACCCACTAAGATTTCAAAATTGGCCCATTTTACCAAGGAAACATGAAGAAAGGTTTCCATGGTTTCAGAGAATCAATAGTGCCCTCTAAAGGAAATCTATACAAGGTACATTCACTCTCCGGGTTTAATTCAGCATTTATTCTGCCAAAGTGCGACTTAATTGTAATTCACAGTATGGATACAAAATTAATAAAAGAATGCCTGCCAGTCCTTTTCGTAAGTATTACAAATGAATGTCTACACCAATTCCAGACTGACTGATAGAACCATTTCAGCCAGTCACTTCTGCTCACTACAAACTGGCATTATCATCCTGTGGAAAGTTCTTGGAAAGGGAAGACAGAAAGATTCCTGAGTAGAGCATTGGACATTCTGGATGTTGAAAGATGGCAAATGCAAACGCAAGTCCACGTAAGTGTCCTGGGAAAATGTACTGCATTAAAGAAAAAAAATGTGCAGAATCAAGTGCTGAGAAAGCCTCATCAGCCGTTGCCCAGGGCAAAGTGCTGAAAACCTGAGTGTATTAGGAAGACAGCCAAATCAGCTGAATTAGAAGACAGGCTGTGTAGACTGGCAGAAACATCTGAGAATTAAAAGGAAAAACGTGATATGAAATATGTATGAATTCTTGTTTGTCCACCTAATTTTGTTGTTTATTATTACACCTCCCCCCATGTTTTGCATGATACACAGAGAACTATCCACGAATTACTTGATAATGTTACAAAAATGTTAGATAAAGTTTTATATTCTTACTCTGAATTAGGAACAAGGTAGTCTTGGAGACTAACCTCTGCCTTCAAAACACAAAAAAGTAAGACAGATGCTTGTTAATCCCATATGTAAATGGCTGCAGTGGAGTTATTGTCATAATGAAATGGTTGGCAATGAAAAACGTTTCTTCTGGTGCTGAAACTACACGTATACAGAACTGTGTACATTTTAAAGGCTTTTCTTCCAAGTTCAGATACAGTTTATTGGGACAATAAAGATCATAGGCTAGGGTGGCACTTAGCATGTACACCTGTTGCATGTTCAACAACATAACCTGCATATTCCAGTATATTACTGCACCTGAGCTTCACAATAACCTTGTAAGGTTAGCTGAGCACCTGTTTCAATGGCAGAACCAGACAAAAACTTCATGAAGCATGAGTAGGATTATGTAGGGAAGTTAATTTTCTAATAATCATTTTCTACTAATTAGAATAGAAAAACACTTGAAGATATGTTAGGTTGAATATTAATGGAAATTTAAAAATCCACCTAAATGACACTCGGTTAAACAGTAAATTTCAACCGAGACAGTTGGGGTTAGCCAAACAAGGTGAGAGCACTGCACCATCTTAATTAGACGTGATACACGAGTCCAAAGAAATCTGAGAATTAAAGCAAACAGATATATTTTTGACAGGCTCCTCAAAATAAAACCAAAGCTCAAAGGCATGTGTTGGAACAGCCAGAAGCAGGAGTTGTTGGAAGCAGTTGTCTCCGTTACAACACTGCATCACCTCAATGCATTGTGGGCCTTCTAGGATACACTGTGAACTTCACAGGCAAGAGTTAAAAGGGGCTTCAAATGTTTATTTAGTTCCAAAAAATTCTCAGAAACAAAAGACCCCACATAGTATAAACTCATTTATATCTCCAGGGCAGGATGTAATATGAATCCCTCATCCTGTGATTTATTCTTTTTAGCTAAGAGCCTGTGTTAGAGTAGGTACCAAAGACATACCTCGAAGGAGTTTATCAGCATCTTAGCACGGCACATGGCTGGCTGGGCAGAAAATGTGGAGTTCCTCAGGCCTGAATGCCCTATGTAATTAACACCCTCCAAACTTCCAAAATGGGGCCCATTGACTTTAATGAAAATACATTAACACAATATATAAGAAGAAATTGGAAAAATTCCATTCAAAAAAGTAGACTTAAACTAACTCTCAATCCTTATTTGAGAAAAAGGATAAAGAACATGACAGGAAATAGAGAATTTTAACAAATAATTATAATTTGAAAGAAAAATAATGGTGAAATAGGTATGACAGAACATTCATTCTTTTTTGTGTATTCATGGAAAAATCTACAAAATTTGCCCCAAACAGACTCTCAATTAATTTCAAAAGAAACAATTCTACCTGCCATATCTCAAACTACAAAAATAAAATTGAAAATGAACAATATAACAGTTAAATAACATTAAAAATGGATTAGGAATATCGAATATTGGGCTGGCTCTGTGAAACAACAGTAAAACACTGCTCATCAGATCCCATATGATGACCATGGTTCTAATCTTTGGTTAATTCAGACTGAAACAGACTGGGCATGCATGCAAATACCCAAGATCTGATGGGCTAGAGGACTCGAGGAAGGGGATTGTGACACAATCAGATCCTATGGAAGATGTTCATGTCTCTCTCTCTCCATGCTCTATCATGATTATAGAAAAAAAATTAAACAATAAAAAAAGAATATTAAATACTCCCAACCCTCTGTTCAAAGAGATGATTAAAATCATAGTTTCAGTTAATTAAATTATATCAGATGAATCTGATGTAATATCCCACATCCTCTTGGTCTCACCTCTGATTTTTGTTATAACTGTAGCAAATATTTCCATACAGATTGTCAACTGTTTAGTGCATATAGCAGCTCAACTCAAGAGGAAGTCATACCCAGTACTCAAGGATTCTCAACCATGAAGTGTAAGGATGTTAATGCCTTTAACCAATGCAGATGGAAGTTAGTGGAGAAATACTTCTTCCATTTTTTTCCCTGAGCAGATAATTCTACGACACAGTTAGCACAGTCTTCAGAATGTCCCTGCATAATCAGCGAGCATTTCCCCACACTGATTATCAACTCACTAATGTATGTACATATTAGAGTTTCCTTCTTTCCCTGTTTCATTCTTTCTGGTCCTTTAGTGCCTGTTTTGGAATTACTTCATAGGTTAAATAGTTGTATATATACAGAAGGTCTTTTTCAGGTTTACCTTTCCCAGGAACACAAAGTCAAGCACGCGATCCTGGAAAGCATCTCCCCAGGATGGTACCTGGAGCCCAATTCACAGGTCAGATGGCAACAAGAACCACATTACAGTAGGATGAACTTCAGGTTAACTGAGAATGACTGTAGACATTGCTGCAAATGTTATGTCTGAATATATTTAACTACAAAATTATCACTAAAGCAAATGCAGAATAGGTATAATAACAGAGGGTAAATATTTAAATGTTCTGTGCTCTGATATTATAGAAATTATACAACTAATAAAAGTTAGTAAGAAAAGGCAGAAAGAAACAAGTGCTACAGTAAGTACATTAGTTGTCTCATTTATAATAGTTTAGAATTGAAAGATAACACTGAAAGCTAAAGAACTGAGTAGTGGAAATATAATAATATTTAACAAATTAAGGAGTAAGAAATCTAATATTATTATCTAAAATCTGTTATTAGAGAAGATGATTCAGAGAAAAGAAACATGCTAATTTTTAACATTTCTGGGTAGGGAACTAGTAAATGATATCCAAAATAAGAGAGGACTAAGGCCATTAGACACTAGAAAAATTCCACAGACCTTTCTTAATAATGGAAAAACACACACACACACACACACACACACACACACACACACACAGGCAAAGAAAGCAAACCACACTGTGAAAGACATTTTAAAGACTGCTAAAATTAAGTACATAAAATAATACAATGGGACAAATATAAAATTTATCTGAATACCAATAAATGTCAAGTTACTTAATTTACATATTAAAAGAAAGATTTTCTTTCTGGATCACAACAGTATTTAACTGTATCTGTACACAGGAAACATATCTAAAACAAAGATTTAAACTAAATACTAAGAAATGCCCTTCAAAGTGAAAATAGGATCGAGATATTACTATCAAAAAAGATGGAATTCAGACCAAAAAAAAATACATAATACATAAAATAAGGACTTTCTTAAAACTGAAGAGCACTTCACAGTGACAGTATAATTATGATTTTTTTAATGTATGAATAACATTTCTGCAAATGGTATCTAAGAAAACTTGCAGAACTTTAAATGCAAAACAGAAACATATTCCATGAATATAATTCACCACATTATTAGATCTAAGTAAACAATCATATAATCCTATCTATGGCCACCAAAATAGTTTTGAAAAACAACTGAACAAACATTCTTGACTAAAAATATTCAAGTAAAAGGGAAAATTATCTATATTTAAAGAACACAATAAAATAATGGGTTGTAGACATTGTGACATATTTTTCTATGTTGTTCTATGCAAAAATGCGTCATGACTTTTCCAAGAATCCAATAAATCCATTTCAGCCAAAAAGTCAGCATCATGCTTAAAAGAAAAGCAATAAGAGTGTTTCTACTAAAATTATGTACAGGACAATTATGACCACTATCCGCATTATAATATAACACTGTGCTAGAGGAAAGAGCGAATGCAATTAGTCAAGAAAAAGAAATTACAGGGAACCAGCAGTTAGCGTAATGGCTATGTTGCTGGACTCCCACGTAGTCGACCGCGGTTCGAGTGCCAGACCCGGTGGCTTAAAACTCACGCTGGGCGCGTGTGTGTGCGTGCCCAAGATCCCGAGAGGAGAATGGAGGAGAAGGGATTGCGGCGTGACCATCCCCCCTGGGGGGGGGGATTTCTTGCTTTCTGTCTCTATATCTCTGTGTCTGTCTGTCTGGCGAGCGCACGCGCCCTATAGCAAAAAAAACTCAAAAAAAAATGTACAGAGATGTAAAGTGAAAAAAAAAAAGAAAGATTTAAAACTCTTATTATCAAGATTACATACCTGGAAAACTCAAAAAAAAAAAAAAACCTTACATATACAAATGATAATCAGATAAAGGATATGAAGAAAAGAATGATCAAATTTACAATACCACCAAAAAGGACTAAAAATCTAGGAATGAACTTAACAAGAAATGTGTAAGACTTACACAAAAACAATAATTGCAAAAAAATCTTCAAACATTACTGAAATACACAGATGAACAAAATAAATGGAAACACATGGATCTTAGGCCTAACATAAAAGCAATCAACCTAACACATTTTAATAAAAATATGAGGTTATTTTTTGGGGAGAAAAAGTACAAAACAAAATGATTCTAAAGTTTGTAGGCCAAAGTACACACACACACACACACACACACACACACATTGTTTTCAGAAAGTTCAGGGTGATATTGACAAATGACTAGATAGGCAACCAATGGAATAGAATAAAAATTCTAGTATAAACTCTATAGAAAATGCAACCAAAAAAATGTTAGATGCAAATAAGATAATTTTTTATAATCCTAGAATGATTACAATAAGCAACTTGTAAATTTTACATAATAATTACACAGTGAAAAGAAAAAAGCATCATAAGTCAAACCAAAAGACAGTGGACAAATTGGGAGGAAAAATTTCCAAGTCATATCACAGGAAAAAAGTTAAATCTTTCAAATGTATAAATCAATCCTAGAAATAAGGATCAATAACCTAATAGAAAAATGAGGAAAGGATATGAAAGGAAGTTCACAAATGTATGGTTCACTTATAATGTCACAATCAGTAAAATACATACAAAATTCTGTAATAATATTGAAGTGTCTTTTAAAAGTGAAAAATAGGCACTTACAGTGCTATTGACCATATAAGTTGGTTAAAGACATACATAGAAGATAATAATTTTTATATCACTTGCATTTAAAAATATTTATTGTCATTTATGATTTACATTGATCCATTACCCATCATTGTAGGGTACAGAATGGTCTTTAAGTGCATGTATATGGTATGTAACATAAAATTAAAATAAATAAAGTTAAATAAAGTCAAATTAAAATAAATAAAGTTAAATAAAATAATTTTTAAAAAAGTCTAATAAATTAATGAGGATGGATATTTGAAAACAAAGATAACCTTTTTTAAAAATAATTATTTATTTAATTTTATTTATTCATTCATTTATTTTAATTTGATCAGAGAGAGAGAGAAAGAAAGTGAGAAAGTAAGTCACCAGGTCTGGGACTCAAACCGTGGTCAGTCATATGGGAATGTCCAGTGCCTTAACCACCACATCACCTGTTGGTCCCAAAAATAATCTTAACATAGCCAACAAAAGACAAATTTGTAATTTCTATGGAGAGGACAGTGGGAGATAAGAGTTTATAATTTGAAAAGATCTATGGTATCAATCACTGGTCCAGTTACAGATAGGTAAAATTGTACCTAACAATAGCTCATTAGGAAGAGATAGAAAAAGAAAACATTTACTCACTCACTGTGAGTTCTTGTAAGACCATAGTACTGTACTGTGCATAATGAAATAAGTCCTTGAAAAAGCAAAAACAAAATCATGTTGGAAAGAGATATTTAAAAATGAAGTCATGATAAAATGATTTATTTATCTTACAGAGTTTTTCTTTTTAACCTTCTATAAATTCATTCCAAAGAAAGACTTAGTTACTTGTAATATTTTGGACTTTTCCTACATTATCTAGTTTTATACAATGAGTAATTGTTATAATGTTATAAATATATACATTGAAACCTGTGAAGACAACTGTCCATCAAATAATAGGTGAATTTGGACTTATACTTGTTCGTGTGTAAAATAGTTATATCTGCATTTTTAGCTTTTTAGTTAGTAAATTTAATCCCAGCATTCAATATTGTTATCAACATGTATGAACTTAATCTTTTTTTGTAGTTGTTTTGTGTTCTTTTTTAAAAAATTATTTATTCTATTTAGTTTTTTTTTAATTTGACCAGAGAGAGAGAGAGAATATGAGAAAGCAAACCACCAGATCTGGGACTCAAACTGTAGTCAATGTGGAAGTCCAGTGCCCTTAACCACCATACCACCTGCCAGCCCCTGTTTTGTGTCCTCTTACTTCTATTTATTTCTCTTTAGTTTTCTTGGTGTAGTATTCCCTTAAGTATTTCCTGAAGAACTGATTGAGTTTGGGTGAATTTTTTCACCCTTGTTTATCTGGAAATAATTTTTATTTCTCCTTCCCATTTGAAAGATAATCTTGCCAAGTATAGTGCTCAGAGTTTTAAATATGTCGTCCCATTCTTTCCTTACCTGCATTGTTTCTGTTGAATTCTAGTCTAATGGGCAACCTTTGTAACTTGATGTTTTTCTCTTGCCATTTTTAAACTATTGTCTTTGATTTTTACCCACTTGGCTATGATAGGTCTTGGAGAGGATCTTCTTATGCTATATTAATTTGGTGTCCTTTGTATTTCCTGGATTTGGAGGTCCACATGCCTCTCTAAATTTGCAGTTTTCAATTAATATAGCAGAAAAGAGATTTTCTATGCCTTTATCTGCCTCTTTGCCTTCTGGAATACCTATTATGCAGCTATTCAGCCATTTAATGATGTCTAGGATTTCCTGTATGTTGTCCCAATTCATAACGTTTATTCTTCTATTCTTTTTGGTTGCTTGAACTAAACCAAAGACTTTGTATTCAAGGTTAGAGATTCTTTCTTCTGTGTTGTCTAATCTACTGTAGATATTTTCAAGGGAAGTTTTGACTTCCTGCATTGTATTATGTCCAGACGTTTTGTGTAATTCTTTATTCAGTGTGTCTGAAAAAAACTCATGCCAGGTGCATGTACGTGCATGCCCAAAATTCTGATAGGAGAATGGAGAAGGGATTACAGCATAGCCATCCTCGGGAGGGGGGGGGGGTGGGGGTGGGGGTGGGGAGGCAGTGGATGCTCGCTTTCCACCTCTCTGTCTCTCTGGTGAGCGCATGCATCCTATGGCAAAAATCTCTCTTTAAAAAAAATGTGTGTATATATATATATATATATATATATATATATATATACACACACACACACACACACACACACACACACACACACACACACACACACACACACACACATATGTGTATAGTAGAAAAATAAGCCAGGTGCAGAGTAGTGTGTAAAATATGCCCACCTCTTATTTGCAAAAGGGGACAGGAAATAATTTGTATTGCTTGTATTTTCATTAATTCTAGAAGGAGCATAGGAAATTAATAAAAAGAAATTTTTTATAAATGTGCATTTATAACTGTTTCCATTAGGAACTGGGAAAAGAAAAAGACTATACTATATACTTTTTTTTTTTTTTTTTTTTGGAGAGGTTTTCGCTATAGGGCGTGTGCGCTCACCAGACAGACAGAGAGAGACATAGAGACAGAAAGCAAGAAATCACCCCCCAGAGGGGATGGTCACACCGCAATCCCTTCTCCTCCATGCTCCTCTCGGGATTTTGGGCACGCACGCACACATGCCGGGCGTGAGTTTTAAGTCACCAGGTCCGGGACGCGAACCGCGGTCGACTACGTGGGAGTCCAGCGACATAGCCATTACGCTAACTGCTGGTTCCCATATACTATATACTTTTTAACATAATTTTTTTTTTCTTTTTTTGGAGAGGTTTTTGCTATAGGACGCGTGTGCTCGCCCGACAGACAGAGACAGAGAGACAGAAAGCGAGAAATCACCCCCGAGAGGGGATGGCCACGCTGCAATCCCTTCTCCTCCATTGTCCTGTCGGGATCTTGGGCACGCACGCACACGCGCCCGGCGTGAGTTTAAGCCGCCGGGTCCGGGACTCGAACCGCGGTCGACTACATGGGAGTCCAGCGACATAGCCATTACGCTAACTGCTGGTCCCTAACATAATTTTTATTCATGAATCATGGAGTGTGTTATCTAGGCAAAATGTTTAATTTTTTAAAAAGAAGAAGTAATATTAAGAGTTTTGGTACTGCTGCAGGAAAAGGACGATCATTACAACAAGATACAAGGTCCAGAAATACACACACATACATGACTAAAGTGGCATTTCAAATGAGATGGTAAAAATGCAAGTATTTTATGTTCTTTAGCTTATCTACATTGTTTATTTCTATGATCAACTTATTTGTTGTATAACAATAGAAAAACAATTTAAGATGCCTTTAATCCTGTTGGAATGTAGTGGAAAAAAACAGTCAGGTAGAAAGTCTTCTGAGAATCAGACTTTCTCTTCTTCCTAAAAATGTTACTGCAGCCCTATTCACAATAGTTAAGATTCAAAGTTAACCCAAGTGAATGAGATGAATGGGCAAAGAAAATGGTTTACAAGTGCTCTTTCAAAAATTAATGGAAAATGTGTATAATGTAAAAAACTGCATGGATATAAGATTTTTTTGCACCAAAATAAACATATACTCTAATTCCATTTTCCCACAAACTTCTTGAAGTCCCCTTGTATATACACAATGGAATATTATTCTGCTAAAAGAAAGGAAGAAATTCTGTCATTTGAAAAAACATGGATGAGCCTTAAGGAAATGATTCTAAGTAAGGCAGATACTGAATGACAAATACTGCATGTTCTCACTCATTTGTGGAAGCTAAAAGATTTGATTGCACAGAAGTAGAATGTGGAGGGACCAGCAATTGGTGTAATGGCTATGTCGCTGGACTTCCATGTAGTCAACAGTGGTTTGAGTCCTGCACCTGGTGGCTTAAACTCAGGCCGGGTGCATGTGCGTGCGTGCCCAAGATCCCAAGAGGAGAGTGGGGGATCCCCTGGGGGGTGATTTCTCGCTTTCTGTCTCTCTGTCTCTGTCTTTCTGGCAAGCACATGCACCCTATAGCAAAAACCTCTCAAAAAAAAAAAAATAAAGTAGAATGTGGAATGGAGGATACTAGAAACTAAGGAGTAGGCAGGGGAAGATGGGAGAACTTCAGTAACAGATACAAACGTGCTATTAGATAAAAGGAATGAGTTTAAGACACTGAGATTTTCACGTAGTCACTGATTAGATGTAACTGAAGGGCTACTTGTTCTGACTGGACTAGCTGTGTCTGTACTAAACAGTAAATATTAATTGTATTTAAAAATAGGAAAGAGATGATATTTGATGAAGTGTTAAAAAGTGTTCAATAATAAAGTCCCTTGCATAACTGAAGTTATTTTAAACTCAAAAAAAAAAAAGGAATGAGTTTAGAGTACAATGCAGTAACTATATAGTTAAGTAAAATTTAATATATGTTTTAAAATAGCTAGAAAAGGGAATTTTGAATACTCACAACACAAAATAATAAATATATAAGATGACAGATGTGTTTATTGCCTTGATTTGATTGTTATATGCTATATGCATGTATCAAAACCTCACACTGTACTCCATATATTTGTACAACTATTATATGGCAATGAAAAATTATTGGGCCGGTCAGTCAGTGGGGTGGGGATTAAGAGAGCTGGATTCCACATGACCGATCATGTGGTGAGTCCTGAACCTACAGCTTGAGCAACATACTGGGCACGTGCGTAAGTGCTCAAGATCCTGAAAGGAGGAAGAAATGGTAAAGGGATTGTAGTGTGACCATGTCCCCTGGGGGTTGGAGGATGCTTTTTCACTTTCCCTGTCTGTTTGCTCTTTTTTGCAAGCACATGTGCTGTCTGATCATTTTTTTTTAGAGATTTTTTGCTATAGGGTGTGTGTGCTCGCCAGAGAGACAGAGAGACAAAGAGACAGAAAGCAAGAAATCATCCCTCAGCGGGGGTGGGTTGGGGTGGCCACACCGCAATCCCTTCTCCATTCTCCTCTCCAATCTTGGGCATGCATACACATTCCTGGCATGAGTTTTAAGCCTCCAGAGCCAGGACACACACTGTGGTCGACAACTTGGGAGTCCAATGACGTAACCACTATGCCATCTGCTCATCCCATGACAATTTTTTTTTTTAAAGTTAGTTAAAAAAAAATCAATAAACTCTATTTAAAAAGAAAGATACCATTTCTACCTTGAAGGATTTAGAGAAGGGAAAACAATGGAGAAAGGCTCAGCAACTTCCCTAATTGTACAGTTCAGGTATTTATAAAACTCAGAATAAAAAGAGAGAAATGATCTTTAGGGAAATCATTTTTGAAAGGAAAGCTGTTTGACATGATTATTATTATTATTATTGACTTGTTTGTACTCAAGCTTTTACACACTGAGTTAACTTGTGCGGACTCACGGCTGCAAATTCCAGAGTCCCACGTCAGTATCTCTGGTGTAGATTCTTCCATCTTGTTGGAAGCATCAATGCGGGATCCCACACATACTCTACATGCTTAAAATGGAGCTACTCATCATCTCCTGCCTCCCCAGACTCTTCCTAGTCCTCATTTCAGTCAGTGTCAGTGTCATCCCAGTTACTGGGAGCCTCTTCCCTCTTCCTCTCTCCCACGTCCAGTTGATTACCAAGTGCTATCAATTCTCTCTCATAAACAACTCTACAATTCATCTTGATAGTATAATCTCACTGACTCTTTTCATTATTTCTTATCTGCAATTCCTGAACGGTTCAATCCATCTTCTACATTAGAATAGAAGTGACTGTTCCAAAATGAAAATTTTATGTCATAATGCCATCTAAAAATCCTCTTATGAGTTCTAGGAAATTGCATTATATATATTAGGAGCTCCATAAATGGTCATTAAATAAATGAATAAATGGACAGCTGCATGATGGGCAGTGAGTAGATTCAAGCACTGTTACTTTCTTACTTACTAGACATAAAACAATTGCTAAAAGAAATGCCACCCAGTTAAAGCCTTAACCTCTGCAACAGCTGTTCTTATCACAAACTATTATAGATAAAATGTTGTTCTTCTCTGTAAGCTTCCTGATTGTATTAAATCAATCAGGCACAATGGATGTGATTATAAGAAATTCTGTAATTGAATACGCCAGTACATAATAATCATAATAACCACAATAAAATTTCTGCAGGGCTGGACACAATGGAGATGTATTTCCCACAGGTGATTTAAAATTCAGAATTCTTTCAGCTTCAAATCCATATACATTGAGCAAGCGAATCCTATGGTAAAAACAACTAATTCTTATCATCCACTAAATTGTTATTCAGAACACATTCTTGTAAGCATACCTAAACACATTTCCATAATGCTAAAAGCATCCAGAAATATATAGCACTCATCTTGCTATAAATTGAAATGCAATCCTGACCTGTATTTTTTATGAATTAATAAAAATGTTACTTGGGCAATCTGGTTTTTGCAGTTAATCAAGAGAATTGAATCTTTAAGAGAGTATCCTAGCAACCTCTCAGCCGGTAAGAAAAAACTCAAATGACAATGTACACCAATTTAATTGTGTTGCTGGACTCCATCAAACTTTGCAGTTAATCAAAAAGATACTTAAAAACTGAAGCTGAAATTAAGCTACAGCTGAAAATGAGAACCGGTGAATGGGAGAGAGTGTAGGATTTCATAACCAATGCGAACTTTACTCTGGAACATATTTATCAATAAGCAGAGTGGCAAGAAAATTGATAAAGTTATGATTCTAGTGGGGTACTGGAACCAACATAATAATTACTCTAAGAGATTGCTAGTCTAAGGGCCAAAATTACATTGGGTTAATGACAGATTTATAGATAAACTCTAAACTGGCAAATCCATTAAATTTGCATTGGTCTGTCCAAATATACATTTTCTAGTGGTGATGTACGTTATGGGAACTGAGCCCTGGAGAAACACACTTCTTTTGAGTGCATATTTGTAAATACAGCTATTTTCATCACCATCGCCCCTTTATCCCATTATCAATAGCATTATTTTACATGGCCTAATATTTGGCACCATATAAACAGATTACACAGGGAAACGGTCTGTTCTAGATGAGGTATTATTTTTGCTTTTTGTTTTGTAAGAGACACAAAAATCAAGGAAACAAAAGAAAGACATAATGGAGATTGTATAAAAAAATAGAATCCAAACTCATTAAAGTATGATTGACTTTGTTTACAGAAGTCTGTTCATATGTCCTCTGGATGTATATGGGAATTATTATTATTATACATCTGTCTTCATAGATGCTGAGGAGTGGACACATGAGAAATTCAAACACTTAAGTTCTCTCTTATTTTTCTTTAACTTAAAACATTCTCTGTGGAACCAGCAGATGGTGTAATGGTTACATTGCTGGACTCCCATGTAATCGATCACGGTTCGAGTCCCTACCCAGTGGCTTAAAACTCACCCCAGGAGCATGTGCCTATGTGCCCAAAATCCTGAGAGGAGAATGTAGGAGAAGGGATTATGGCAAGGCCATATCCCCAGGGGATGATTTCTTGCTTTCTATTTCTCTGGTGAGTTCATACACCCTGTATCAAAAATCTCAAAAATCTCCCCCCACCAAATGCTAATTTCTTTTAGATAATTTTAATATTTCTTACACCTCAAGCACAAAAACTATAATACTGGGGCCAGAGGGTGATGTGCTGGTTAAAGGCGCTGGACGCCCACATGGCCGATTGAGGTTCAAGTCCCAGACCGGTGGCTTGCTTTCTCACTGCCCCCTCTCTCTGTTTCTGATCAAACTGGAAAATAATAATAATAAATAAAGATAAATAATTCTTTTTTTAAAAGAAGCTATTAATACTTGCCTGGTCCATTATGTACACAGACATGCACATTTTTTTTAAACTTGCAGAAACCTGAAACTTTAAAAATACTGTCGCTGTAACAAAATGCATGCTCATAAAGAATATCGAATATAAATTAGATTGATTAGTTTTTTTTTTTTTTTTTTTTTTTTTTTTTTTTTTTTTTTGAGAGGTTTTTGCAATAGGGCGCATGCACTCACCAGAAAGTGAGAAATCACCCCCTGGGGGATGGCCACACCGCAATCCCTTCTCCTCCATTCTCCTCTCAGGATCTTGGGCACACACGCACATGTGCCCAGCATGAGTTTAAGCCACCAGGTCCGGAACTCGAACCGTAGTCAACTACATGGGAGTTCAGCGACATAGCCATTACACCAACTGCTGGTCCCTGATTAGTTCTTATTGAGGGAATGTTGCAAGAACAATGTTTTAAAGGTTTTTCTACAAGTTTGGGAATGTTAGGCTATAATGGAGGAATGCTGTAAGACCCACTCAGTCTTCTTAGAGCTAATTGTGTCCATAACTTTTGTTTTTGTATTGCTAGGGGGCACGCTTGATCCTGGGCACAAGATGAAGAGAGACTGATACAGAAAAAGCACCTCCCAGTGGGACATTCATTTTTTTCCCCTCCATTTTCTCCATTCTATAAGGATTTGGGGCATGCATGCACACACTGTGTTTTTTTTCACACTGTTTTTAAAGTCCTTGAGGCCAGGATTAAAACTGCAGCAGGTTATGTGGGACCTGGATTGCTTATTCACTATACTATTGGGTTGGCCCATCCCTCTTTTAAAAATGAAAGAGGCCTGCAAGTGGCTAGATGGTCGGAGTGCTGGACTCCCACACAGCTGACTGCAGTTCAAGTCCTGGACATGGCAGCTTGCTTTCTCACTTTCCCTCTTGTCACATTAAAAAATACTAATAAATAAAATTAAATAATTCTAAAGATGTATATATATTCGAGAGAGAGAGAGAGAGATTCATTGACTCTTTTTTTTTTTTTGGAGAGGTTTTTGCCATAGGGCATGCGTGCTTGCCAGAAAGACAGAGACAGACAGACAGAAAGTGAGAAATCACTCCCCACGGGATGGCCATGCCACAATCCCTTCTCCTCCATTCTCTTCTCGGGATCTTGGGCACACACGCACCCGCTATGAGTTTAAGCCACCAGGTCTGGGACTCAAACTGTGGTTGACTATGTGGGAGTCCAGCAATGTAGCCATTACACCGTCTGCTGGTCCTAAAATTCATTGACTTTTTGACAGGTTTTGCCATGTTGGGATTCCGCTGCCCCAGACTCCCACCAGTTAGGACCTCAGGCTTGTGGCCCAGCACCAAGCCCATTTTCAGGATGGACTGGGAACTGAACCCAGGCCTCCCAAGTGGCACCAGCCTGCAGGCAGCAGCATCTTAGTAGCATTTGCCACGTGCACCAGCACGGTTGAGTCCTTTCTTAACTATTTCTAATTTTCTGTCTTGTTAAACACAAAACCACAGAGAACTGACCGACTACAATTGGTTGTAGCCATAGCAAAGAAATTAAAAAATTAAAACACTGTGGCTTTCTTCTCGTCCAGACAGCATGCAGTGAGGAACAAAGTCAGAGTCTCTCGCACTGTGACCATAGCCAACCTGCTAGATTTGAATATTCAAAACCCTCCAGGCAGCCAGTTCTGTAGGCAAAGAAACACACTTTCACTTCCACGGTTACCTTAGAAAGTGCCTTTCAAACTTAAGCTGCTTTAGGAACCCCTGGAGGACTAGTTGGAATATAGATTGCTGGCTCCCAGCCCATTTCTGAGTTAGTAGGTCTGGAGTAAAGCCAGAGAACTGGCATTTCTACCAAGTTCCCAGGGAAACCGCTGCAGCTCTGGGGGCCGTACTTTGAGAACACTACCTAACGAAAGTATGAAGCAAATTTCTCTATGTAAGCGATGCTGAATCTGCTCTTCAAAGCAAAACGGTAGTTTTTGCCCAGGAAAACAGCACTATTTCTTGCTGGGGATGAAGATGTGCATGATATTTACTATACAACCAGACTTCAGATTTATGGGCTCCAGTGTTCTCTATTCTCCAGTGCTCCACATTCTGGGTCCTGGTGATAATAAGTGAAGCAATGAAACCAATATAGTTTCCTGGCCTACATCCTTTAGCTCTATTGATTCTATTTCTCTACTAAAAATTATTTCAGATTGAAAGCATGCAGGTTTGTGCTGATTACTTGATGGAACTCTTCTGTGAGAATTTAGGAGAGTAAACATTACAGAGATCACAGAGCCTAGGAGCAAATATTGAGGGTAAATTTAAGATTTGGGGGGAGGTACAAATAGAAGAAAATAAAAGACTTCCATAAACCTTAATTTTAGGTGTATCCAGAAGTTTTTGGTTTTCATGATTGGCTAAGTATGGTAATTCTCAGGTTCTTTGTCTCAGGGGACCATAAAAAAAAATCAAATATCTATGACGTCCTGTTGTAGACTGAGTGAAAAGTATGCCTATCCACAATCAATATCAACCGGGCCAGGACGTCTGAAATTTGATATTCAGGTCAGTTAAAGAGAGAAGACAAAGTCCCTTTGGCCATGTATTCAGGGCATCCCCCTAGCTCTACTGGCAAGGCTTCATCCTGAATTCTAATGCCCGGCCTTCAGACCAGTCTGGGCCTCTGATTTGTATGTACCGCTCCTCCATGGAAACAGCTGGTAAAGCAAAACTATGTCCCCCCACAGGCTGCCTATTCACAAAAGAACAACGTGAGTTCTACGGAAGACTGTAACCCCTGCATGAGTTTACAAAGATGAGCCCCACTTCAATCAAAGATGGCAGTTTGGGGGCAAGATAACAAACACACAGTTAGGGTTTTTTTTTTTTTTTCTTTATAAGAGAGATTTTTCTATAGGGCACAATGTGCTTGCCAAAGAGACATAGAACGACAGAGTGTGAGGACTCAGCCCCTCAGGGGAATGGCCATGCCGCAATCCCTTCTCCTCCATTCTCCTCTCTGGATTTTGGCCACACACACACACACACACACACACACACACACTTGGTATGTTTTAAGCCGCCGGGTCCAGGACTTGAACTGTGGTTCACTACGTGGGAGTCCAGTGATACAGCCATTATGCCATGTGCTGGTTCCCACATGGTTGGTTTTTAAAATTCCATTATTGACAACTTTCTAAGGTGATGATACAAAATTAAAAAAATAAATACTAATAGGCCCAGATGTGACAGCAAGTGTGGGCTGACACTCCTATTTAGTAAGCAGAGGTCACTCAGGAGACCCAGTTTTATTTCCTGCCTACCCTAAAAGCCAGGAACTGTGGCGCATGGGAGGTTAGAGGCAGAAGGATCAGGACACAGTGAGACTCTGTCTTAAAAAAAAAAAATCGATGGAGCCAACAGGTGGCACGGTGGTTAAGGCACTGGATCTCACACAGCTAACTCCACGATGGAGTCCTGGACCCGGGGGGTGGGGGGGGGGGTGGGGAACGTGTGCATGTACACCCAAATCCTAAAAGGAGAATGGAAAAGAGATTGTGGAGTGGCCATTTTTCCTGGGGGATGATCTCTCACTTTCCTTCTCTCTCTCTCTGGTAAGCATATACATACACCTTATGACAAAAATCTAAAAACAAAGCCTTCCATCCACTGATGTGGATGAAAAGAAGGTAAATCATGTCATAGTGACACTGGATTTTTTAAGATTAAAGAAGGTACCATAAATTGTCAAGAAAGAATCTACTTCTAAAAGCTTTTGTCCCTTCTTCTCTCATTGAAGTGCATTCACTTCTTCAGTAAATATCTGAGTGTTTTTTAGATACCTGCACCATGTTAAGTGGCCTCCTTATATTATTGTTTTCTCTCAAAACCACACTATCTCTTTTAATCCTTAAAACAATCTTGTAAAATATGATGATCCCTGTCTCACATCTAAAGACAATTAAGAAAAATTATTAGGTTGTCGGGAAAATCATGATGTATTTTCTATGTATTTTTTTTAATTTAAAAATGCATCATGACTTTTCCCAAAATCCAACAAATTATTTGACCAAAGTCATAATTAGTTAGTGGCAAACTCCAACCCAACTCCTGGCCCCAAAGTCAGTGTTTTTTCTAATCATACCTGGTTGTCCATTTTTGATCTTGCTTTTGTTTTAGATTGAGATAAATATGTTCACTTACATATGGATACATATTTAACGAGTACAGCATTTAGTATGGGAAAATACGTATCTGGTGTCTAACTCTTTTCTATGAACTCTGAAACACAAACATCTTGCAAACTGATAAAATAGTTCACGTTTAATAAGTAATGAACCTCATAGTACAACCCCAGGGTTTGTAATCAGATCTTATGACAGAAATGTCTTGCTCCGGGGAATAAGAAGTGTTGAATAAGTAACTAATGCTTATTTCATTAAGAGCCTTTTAATGTTCATTCCATAAAAGCTATTAATATTTTTAAATTGGAAAGCACAGTAAATTTTTTTGTATGTCCAAAATTCTGTCACTAGTGGAACCATTCTGCACAAATGCTGTTTATTCTACAAATATGAGTAAGAATAAGGGTGTACCTCTTCCTCTGCACAAGGCCATTCACCCCAAAGGTGGACACAGCATAGACTGGGCCAGTCAGGCTTCTGCCACGGTGATAAGAACAGCTAAAGAGATAACATGGGTTCAAGGCTGTCGATTGCAACATAATCAGCAAATGTAAAGTTTATCTGAAAGTGAGACCCCGTCAGACTAAGAAGTAGACAAACTAAATGCGATTACTTGAACCTCCAGAGTCAATCACTTTCGTGAGCTTTCCTGATTCAAGACAGAAGTACTTTCCTTATTTTGCTTAAGCTAATTTGGTTGAGGTCTGTTACCATTTAGAGTACTAATGTAAATTTTTTCCTAAAATACTGTATTTTATTTTTTAGACTTTTTAAATTGAGACTACTGAGTGTGTAACCTAATAAATATTCTATCGTATATCATCATTGATTAGCCTCAACTGTAAAATGGAAGTAAACATATATACTTGGAAAAAGCTTTGTGAGGAATAAATGAGCTAAAGCACACGAAAATACGACTGGCCAGGCCTGGCACTCAACAAGCACAACAGCGCTCCGCTTTTCTCAGCTCTCCTTCCAAAACCCAGCACAGGGAACACTTGAGTGCTTTGGGTTCTACGGGTTTTTTCCGTTACCTCCAGGAGGCAGGTAGTGGCAGTAGCCCCTTCCTATAGAGGAGGAGAGTACAGAGAGCTCCTGTGGTTTATCCGAGGCACAGTGGGGGGGGGGGGGGGGGGGCTATGAATACTACATCATGCACCATAAAGTCCTGTGCTTTCTGGATTGTATGGTCTCTTTGCTGTCGGGCTCACTCTCACTTGTCCCTTATGTCACTGAGCCTGTCTTCAGGAAATTTTTCTGAAGGTTAGTTGTTTTACTCTTCTGTGGAGTAGGAAATAAGCTCATCAGTTTTACTGCACATTTAACATGGAATAAAATAAGGAAAGTTCAAAGTGCAGGCATAAGAGACACCATACATTTAGTACAGAACTTCCATGATAATCTGTAGAGGTCCCTAAGCCTGTTCAGCCAGTGTTTGTATCAGGGCACTGTATATACACAGCTGTTCTCTGTTTCTTCAATTACTTCCTAAAAGAAACTTGGAATTAGCCATGGTAACAGCACCTAATGTTCACTTAGTGCCTATAACGTGCTAGGCACCCTGCTAAGCATTCACCTAAGTATTTCATTTACTCATAAACACCTCAAAAAGTATCACGAAAGATGAGTGACAGCAGAGGAAACTGCAGTCCCAGGGCACACAGGAAGCAGGGCATGGAGGGGCTCTCTCGGGGTTCTCCATACTCTTCTGCCACCTCACATGGTACAGGGCACCTAAGAAGCACTCAAGTATTTACTAATAAAGTAAATGCTCTTTAATGAGAGAAGAGCACCTATACATAATATAAAAGGGGACTTTTAACATGAGTTGGCAAATGTTGAGCACAAGAAAAAAGCTTTTAAAGGAAGATTCTTTCTGGGCAATTTATGGTACCTTCTTCAATCCTAAAAATTCCACAGTGTCGCTATGATATAACTTGCCTTCTCCTATTCATCAAGCAGATCTGCAAGCTCTATCCGATTCAGCCAGAGCTTAGCATGCTTAAAAATGAGGTGGAGCGGATGAGCAGAAAAACAGTGAGTCAGACGTCAAACAAATCTGTGTTTATGATTCAATTTAGTTCTCCTTACCCTCGCCTTCTTTTTTTTTAATATTATGAGCAATATGTGCATTACGATAGCTATTAAGGGTGAAAGGATTAATTAAAATTATAATTATCTGATAAGACTAGCATACAGTCTAAACTGATTTAGGGCAAATTCATCTACTTCAACTAAAAATACTGAACGGGGTGGAGGGGAGGATGAATAACGAAATAAAATTAACCCTGCAGGTCCTGTTCTCACTACATATTTTCTACGTAGCCTCAGGTATCATTCAAATAAAGAGTCATAGTGCATTTTTAAGTTTTATTAATAAGAGTTCTGAGTACAAATAAATTTAACTTGACATTTAGAAAAAATGATTCACTCTCTAAAGTTCGTTCATAGAGAAAATCTGTTCTGTACATTTTAATCTCCAATTTTAATGCTTAATACCATAATGCTTTTATGTCTGTAACTAAATTTTAGGTATAATTTTAATAATTCTATCTCATTGCATCTGGTCAAAACTACTGTCAGGTAGAAAAGAGTAAGAAACTAATTAAATGACCTGAATAAAAAAACTTCACTAAAAAGCCTTCTAAAAGCCTTTAAAATAAAACATACTAAAAATTAAGTTACTTTTGACAGAAAAACGAGCAGCTATGAACAAAATTAACATTACATAATATTTTATCAAGGACTGCATTACAAATGATATCTTGACTTACATCTATTAGTATTTTAGCATAGTAAATGCTTATTGATAACAGACATAAAAGTTTTTCTTATTAAAAAAGCCTTTTAACATAGTTTAGCACTTTGGAGAGATTCTGTTCCTAATTAATGACAGGAACACAGTTTAGATGATAAATAATGTATCGTTTAATTAGAGCTCTAACTAGGTAAAGTTTTGTCAAATAGCTATGATATCATATTCAGTAAAAGGATTTATAAGAACTCAAGATAAAACAGTAACTTTTCCCCCTCATTGATACATATGCTTGACATCAGAAATCATACTATGAACAAATACATAGCAAATTCTTGAAAAAAAAAAAAGCTCACTTTGAAATAAGTGCCAATCTAAATGTTTTATTCTTCATGACACATTATTTTTGCCACTCTTCATTTTACAGGTGTTTCGCCTTGGTTCATGGTGTTTTACTGCTTCCTAAAGACCAATTACGCCCAGCACAATCCACGGTCATCAACTCGGCTGCAGCTGACGTGAACTACAAGCAGCGAAAGACAAGTGCATTTCAACGGAAAACCATCCGCCCTCCTCAGCAAGGCAGAAGCCCCAGCTCTAAAAAAACACACTTATTTGATTGCTTCCACATCAGTTCTATAATTCCAACAGTATTATATTATTGTTTTTTTTCTTTTTTTTGAGGACAAGTTCAAATCTTAAAGCGCATATTAAAATTTCCAAATTGCATTACTCTGGAAACATAATTGAGTTGAAAATCCTCCTATATCAGGATAAAATTTTTTTCTATTCCTTGCACTTGTTATGTATTTCTTCTATTCCTTGTACTTGGTATAAAATACACCCAGTCACTCTCAGTCACTGAGAAAAAAAGAGCGCAGGAGAACAAAGAGGAGTTACACTGTACCAAAACCTCTGGGAGCCATGACAGGGGAACTGTCCATGCAAACAATGTCTTCTGAATTCAGCCTAAAATGCTGGCAGAGTTGTAGGGAGTGATTTCAGGAGACTTGCGACTGGGAACTGAGTAGTGCTGAACTGTGAGATGTCCAGAGGAATGGGAAATTAGGTTATCACTGCTACCGCTCAAGAGTAGCTCAGCCTTGCCATCTAAGACAAAGGACCCTGCCCCTCTCCATAAAGGACAGGGCTCCTAAGCAGTACTGGTTACCTCCCCTCTGGGAGCTATGCTTCCTGACAGCCTTTCACCTTTACTTCCCATTCAACGATGGTGGGAAAACTGTACTTAGCGCGGTAAGGATATAATGAAAAATAAACACGTAGGGATGACAGTAGGAAATGAATGCGACTTCCAGTGGAGCAAAACTTCCCATAGAGCTGGTTTAAGAGGCAAAACGTATTTGCAAATTAAAAAGTCAGCAAGAAGTTAAGTCTATCTCTATTTTTTGGTTTCTTTCAAAAAAGACTCCTTCATTCTCAGCAAATGGTGATGGATATGATCCACTTTTTTTTCATTGCACTTTAGCTATTCAAAAATCATTCCTTCATGAGGACTTTTTAATATGAAAAAGTCTAAAGGTTTATAATAAATACTTTAAAAATTATTTTAATATTTACAATCAGAAACATGTATATTTGAGTCATCTCAGTACTACTTCTTCAATTTCTTCTTCTACGGAATCAACTGCTTTTACCGCTGGTTTATTGTTTGCATGTTTTAATCGGTGTCGATTTGGATTAAGACTTCGTCCTTCACTGAGGAAAAAGTCTTCATCTTCATCATGTTCTCTATCCCTGCTGCTTTTATCACCAGGGAGAAAATCTAGAGGGTCAAAGTCCCCTTTACCAGCAGTCAGGGAATTTGGGTCATTGCTTCTAGAAGAAATGGTGCTGCCGCCACTGGCACCAAATAGCTGTTCCATCAGATTAGCTTTCTTCTCTTTTCTAGTAATGACATCTACACTGTCTTTACTGAGTTTTTCCACACTATTTCTTTGGAAATCCAAAAGGTCACTTTTTTGGTAAAACAGATTTGATTTCCCTGATGTTTTTGCAAATGAAGGCACATAGCTACCAAATGCAAACTCATTTGGAGAGGTTGGACTTCTGGCATTTCCTACATACTGACCCTCTCCTTTTGGAGTTAAAAAACCAAAGTCTTGTAAATAATGTCCATTAAATAACCTCTCCGAGGATTCAGAGAACATGTATGTTTTGGGGCTTTTCTTTGGGGAGTGTAGTTTTGTTTCCAAATCAGGTATCAATGGCAAAGAAGGGTGTTTTTGATTCTGAGGATCTTGGAGTTCTCTATTGATTTCATTTAGTTTTGCAAGTAGCATTTCTCTTTTCAATCTTTCCTCTTCCTCTTCTTCCAATCTATCAATACTCTGAACTTGATACATATCCATTTGGTACCTTCCAGTTTCAAACTCTGGCCTTTCTTCTCTTTCCAGTAAAGATGTCTTTTCTTTTTGCTTTTTATTAAGTTCTTCTCTCTTCCACACTGTATGAAATGAAATTTTTAAAATGGGATTTTATAGCAGTCAATATTTTTAAATAGGAAAATTCAATTATTATCTTTTAAAAAATTACCATGTTTATCTAATTTGGGTCTTATAATGTACAGTGAAGATGAACATCTTAAAATTCATTGACATACTTGATATTCTGGCATTAGAGAATAACATAGTTAATGTTCATTACACTTAAGATTTACAGATGGAAAAAAATTGTTCTTAAAGATAGAGGTGAAAAAGAAGGCTCTCTTTACTTATTTACTTTTTTACAGCAAATACAGTGCTGTATGCTGAATAGTGGGTGGTTGGATGGGGAGATGGATAAATAGATGGATAAAAGACTTTTAAACTTAAAAGAAAATTAAACCTTTGGATGTCACATCCTGAGAAGGACATGGCATCATTTATGTTTTATTCTGACAAAAGATGCATTAACCTGCATCTAATTAAGAGAAAATTTCATATAAAGCCAAAAATGAAGACTATCCTATTTTTAAAAATGGGTCTGTATTTATCAAATCTGTTAATCTCACAAAATATTTTTTAAAAATAACAAAAACTCAAAATGTTGTTCCAGATTAAAGAAGGCTGAAGAAATATGAAAACTAAATGCAATTCAGGCTCACATCCTGCAGGTAAGCAAATGCTGTATAAAAAAACATTGTGCTGACTGCAAAAATCGTAACATAGACCATGTTATTATAAATGCGTGCATCAAAATAAAATTTTCTGAAGTTGAAAATTATACTGGAACAAGCTAAGACAACATCTTGGTTTGGAGGAAATCCACATGGAAGTATTAAAGGGTATGGGCGTGAGCTGTGTAACTCACTCTTAAGTAGTTCTTTAGTATTCTTCCCACTTTTCTATTATTTTGAAATTATTTCAAAATTTTCAAAAACTACAAATATTAAAATATGTAAGAGCACTACAAATCTGGCAACTTTGGCAAGTGGCATACATTTTCACTGATGTCAGAGATCATTCCATATAAATTCCAGAAAAGAAAAAAAAAGTCAAAAGGACCAAAAAAAGATACCAACCATAACACCTAATTTTCTATCCTGTAGTTTAATATGTGAAAGTATTCTGAACTGTGTATTAGCCAACAGTGATACAAATATAGGTTCTATTTCAAGTTATACTGTATCATATATACATATCTGTATGTATGTATACACAAACTACAATATACATACATACATACACACACAGAGACAAAATAAAGCACAATTTGAACAAGTTTGTTTCATTAACTTCAGCTCAAAGAATTAAAAAAAAACTGAATGGAAGAATATATTTAAAGATTAGCGTCTGGGATCCCTCTTGTCCATACCTTTAAGATATTTTACCCAGATGGAAATTAATTTATTCTTGAACTTCATTTCAGTATCTGAAACTATGTGAGTTGGTTTATTAAACTTCTACAATAATGGCTGAACACATTGAAGATTTACTTTATTCATTAAAAATTTTATAGGACTATATTTAGGACCTCACAATTCATTGATTTTTTTTTTTTTTTTAATTTATGCTAGTCTAGAGAATTTCAAGGCCAAGCCAATAAAGAGGGTCATCTTTTATTTATTTATCTCTTTCTCTTTATCAAGCTTTGGCTACCACACAAAGAATTTTTTGCTTCCTCTTTACTTGCATTCTGCTTCCGAATTTTCTGAAGATAACTTGTCCTTATTCCCTAACCCTAAATAGTAACACATTTACAGTCTTCAATTTCTTTCTTCCTTTAATAACTTCATTCAAATGTACGTGACTTCTGATATCATCCCCCACCACTGTACCTGTCCTTGCTCTGCATGACCAATTCACAGTTCAGCTGAAGACAGCAGGGCTCACTAAGTCTTCCCCAAGGGATGCTGAGTCATCATGTCCTTAAATAAGTTCTTTTTCTTACCATCCTGCAGCTTCTCTTCCTCCTGTCTTACAACATGGAGTCCTTGATGTTTAATGAATTTTCCTTCTCTTTCCACTGTTGTGTTTAGAATCCCTGCTTCTTCATGCTTGTCTTGCTCTTGGGATTCAAAGTCCTATTATACATTTTTTAAAAATGCAAATTCACATATAGAGAAGGGGAAAAAACTATTCATACATCATAGATTTATCTATCATTAAACATGACTACCAACTAAGTTAGAAACTAAATCAAATTTTTAATTAATAAATCATAAATCAGAAGTTACCACCCTTTGAAAGATGCTCCAAAAACATAAGGATTATTTCTCAGTTCAGTGAAAAATTTAAAGAAGCATTTATAAGATATATCAGAACTAATGTGATATAAATAAAGCCAATACCCTACATAAAATTCTTTTTTTTGAAAGGTTTTTGCTATTTGCTCGCCAGACAGACAGAGAGAGACAGAAAGCAAGAAATCACCCCCCAGGGGGGATGGCCATGCCGCAATCCCTTCTCCTCCATTCTCCTCTTGGGATTTTGGGCATGCACGCACACATGCCCGGTGTGAGTTTTAAGCCATGGGTCCGGCACTTGAACTGCGGTCAACTACATGGGAGTCCAGCGACATAGCCATTATGCTAACTGCTGGTCCCCCTACATAAAATTCTGAAAACACATTCAAAAGTGTCCTGTTTTGTAAATTTTCACAACAAAATCGGATTCTTTCAGTTAACCAGAAATGGGTATTAGCCAGCAATGGTGGTTAACTGAGAGACTGTTGAACTCAGGCAGTGATAACTGTATTGAATCTTTCAAGTTTATCCTATGCCCAAAGCCTCCAATTAATACATTTTACATTTAAATCTAGTAAAATATTTTAAACTTAACATTCCTTCTTTCTTAAGGCTCCTTTCAAATATATATGTGTAATTTTTTTAATAAACATAAAATCTATTATTAGTAAAGAACTTGTCTAGTAAAGAATTATCCTTTAGTATCTGTTTTCCTCCTGTTTCTACTGAGTCTCCTGAGCTGTGGCAGGGCAGAAGGCTGCTCAGCTGTAGATGACACGTGCCAGCCTCCCTGGCAACAAGACAGAGCCAATGGAAAGTCACTAGAAGTATGTGAGCAACTTCTGTAAAGTTGTATCACATCTGTAAAACAACAAAAGCCATTTGCCCTCTACTTAGTCCCTTCACCCTCTACCAAGGGTTTATGAGCCAGCTGCAACCACATAGAAGAGTGCTATACTCTAAAATGGAAGATCAATAAGACAGGGAAGATTCCCACAGGAGAAAGCTGCCTACCAATCTTGGACGACCCTCTGATTTCAATGTATTATGAGAGAAAGAAGCCTGCATCATACTTGAGTCACTATATTGAGCCTCCTTCCAACAGCAACTTAATCTGCAGTCTATATAAGCTACCATTTGCTTTGGTCCTTTACCGTGACAGGCTCAGTCCCAGAATCTTTACAAATTTCCTAAGTAGTCATTACCATAACTCTGAAAAATACACCCCCTCTTACTGATGAGTAAATAGAAGTACCAAGAAGTCACACTGCTAAAATGAGAGAATCAGAATTCAACCAGAAAGCAGAGCTAGCTCCAAGTCTGTACAAAAATCTTTTCACTATAGCAGGTTGCCACTCCTCCTGCCAAATCTAATACTATAAAAATGGATTCTTGGTCCTTTTAAAATTAAAAAAATTACTTCTTGTTGTTCCATACTTTACTATTTAGAGATAAATCTACATGATCTAGTCTCAATGACAGTACAAATAAAGGAAGAAACCCACTTAGCAGATACAACTATCTTATCTAAATTATAAAACAAAAATGAGGGCCAGCAGACGACATGGTGGTTGAGGCATTGTATTCCCATGTGACCGACCATGGTTCCAGTCCCAGACCTGGCAGCTTGCTTTCTTACTTTCCATCTCTTTCTCTCCCTGGGTCTTTCTCTAGAGAGAGTATATGCCCCATAGGAAATTTTAAAAAGATAACAATAATAATGATAATAATAAATAAGATTAAATAAATCATTTTTTTAAACATAAAAATAAACAAAGAACTGAAGTAAATAGAGGAATCACATCATCCTTTGTTTTGTGCTACAAAGAAAGATCTCAGGGGCCACTGGGAAACTTACAAGTTGCAAAAATAAGACATTACATAATAGGATGTCGGGAAAGTCATACTTTAGTTTTCTGTGTCTCTGTATGCGCAAATATGTCATGACTTTCCTGATGATCCAATCAAATATGCTAGATCTCTTACATATTGTTTTCTTTGGAGTTCAAACTACAAGCAGTAAAGATAAACCTTCTTAGAGGAAAAGAGCTTCCAGTGATTCAGCATCAAAAATTTGTTTGTTTGTTTTTTTAAAGGAATTGATTTAAATTTCTGACCAGAGCGAGGTGGGGGTGGGGTGACAGGGTCGGGAGGGGGGAATGACAAAGCAAGCCACCAGGTCCGGAACTGGAACCACGGTCAACTATGTGGGAGTCTAGTGTCTTGACCACCAGGCTACCTACTGGCCCCCAGCATCAAAGTATTTTTAAATGAAGTCCCCACACAGATCCCTTTAATTCCACTCTAATGAGAAAGGTAGAAAGTCAGAATCTAGTGCAATTACTTTGTTTAACAGTCAAATAACCTGTAACATTCTCCTATAGGAGGCGAAAAATACTAAGTCTAGTCAAATTCTAACAAATCATTTAAAAACTACTGCAACTTGCCATTAAACATAGAAGCATTAAGAGGGATTCCCAGAACTATCTGGGCAGACAAAGGTAAGAAGTTTAGAAAGCGAATTATTCTCTTCAATCTCCATCCCAAGAAGCATAATCTTTCTGAAGCATCTGAAAGATGCAATGTAAACTAAAAAGTCAATTTAAAGTAATTTAATAAAATACACCGATGTTTTTCTCTTTAAACGGGTAGTTGCATATTCACACAAACAGCACTAGCTTCATTGTTGACATTTTTAAATGTTTCATATTGCATTTTCAGGAAGACTTCAAACATAATCATATGGCTAAACTCACCAGAGGAAGACGTTCTGGGTCTTCCCACTTGTTTTCATAACATGTCGTTGTCTGTGGTGTTATGGGAAACCCATCCAGCTGGAAGTCCTCAGTGGTTTGTACTCCTTTTGTACACAGGTCGGTGAAATCACTCTGGCATGCAGCTGCCATTGAAATTATAAAAGAATTTTTCTAATCACACTGTACAATACTGAGGTGTTTGGAATTCGACTGTTATATAGTCAACATTTAAATTACATAATGCATGTTTTGCTCAGCTCGATGAGTACTCGCTGTCACTATTTTTGCTTATAGAATATACTGGCAATTATATCATTTGGAGATAATTTTGACTATAATGCTATTGAGTTTTTATAAAAACTTGTGGTTTAAAGGTTTTACAATTCACCAAAAAGGGATATACTTTTGTTAAAAAACAAAAGAATTATACATAGTAATATATTTATGAGTAAAATGAAATGACATCTGGAATTTGCTTTAAACTACTCTAGAAGAAAAGTGGAGGGCCAGCCCCATAGCACAGTGGTTAAGTGCTGTGTGTAGGAAGCCAGGCCCTACAGAGCTGACTCCTGTTTGAATCCCAACCACGGTGGCTTGAAAAACATCAGGCACATGGGACCAGCAGTTAGTGTAATGGCTATGTCGCTGGACTCCCACGTAGTCGACCGCGGTTCGAGTCCCGGACCCGGTGGCTTAAACTCACGCCGGGCGCGTGTGCGTGCGTGCCCAAGATCCCGAGAGGAGAATGGAGAGAATGGAGGAGAAGGGATTGCGGCGTGGCCATCCCCCCTGGGGGGTGATTTCCTGCTTTCTATCTCTCTGTCTCTCTCTGTCTGTCTGGCGAGCGCACGCGTCCTATAGCAAAAACCTCTCAAAAAAAAAAAAAAAAAAAAAAAAAAAAAAAAACATCAGGCACATGTGTATACATGGCCAAATTCCTGATGGGATGGAGAAATGGAGGAAAGGGATTGGGGTATGATTGTGCCCCACTGGAATATACTCTTTCTTACCATCTCTGGTGAGCACATGTACCCTCTGGTAATAAAGCACAAAGTAGAAAAATTTATAAAATAAAATTGGTAAAAGTATAACTGTTCAGCTAGGTATCATGTAAATAAAAGTTCATTATACTATTCTCTGTACTTTGGGGTATGTTTATATATTTTATCAAAGCTTTAAAAATTACAATAAAGGAGCCGGCAGGTGGCGTGATGATGAAGGTGCTGAACTCCTACATAGCTGACCATGGTTCAAGTCCCAGACCTTGTGGCTTGCTTTCTCATTTTCCTTCTCTCTCTCTGGTTAAATTAAAATAATAATAATAATAATAATAATAATAATAATAAATAAAATTAAATAACTGATTCTTTAAAAATTACAACAAGAAAGTTTTAATGACTGAGTAAGTTAAAAGAATTTCTGAAAATTAACTATAAAAAATACATTTAATTCAAATGTATTTCAGGGAGGTTCTTTCCTTTACCTTTCTTCTACTTCAGAATTAATTTATTTTATTATTAATAAATACTAGCTATAATATCATTTTTCAATAATAAGAGACAATGTACCATGTTTTTTAGATGTGGGTTCTTTTTCTTTCTTTGGAGAGGACTTTGGCAGGCGATTAGAATATATGTTTTTTATATCCAATTCTCTCTCTTTTTCCTGAAAACAAATCCAATACAATTAAGAAAGTCATCTCAGTTTAAAACTAAGTAAAAACCCTTACTTTGCCAACAGATATTTTCCTTATCTAATTTTAATCACCTGGCTCAACTTCTCTTTACCAAAGTATAGAAAGGAATGTCTCTAATATATGTGACTTAGGGTAAAACAATAATTTTCCCTAGAAAGTCCAATATATCCAGTTAGTTAAAAAGAGAGAGACAGTAAGGCCAACTTCATTTTCTACCCACTCCATGACAGAACTTGTATCGCCTTAACTGCCATCCAAGATTAGCCACAGAAACAAAAAATGTATTTAGCACCTCTCAAATATGAGTTCTGAATTATTGATATGGGTTCTGAATTGTTCATGAAATAAAAATTAGACCACTTTTTATTTTTTTTAGAGAGATTTTTGCTATAGGGCTTGTGCTAGCCAGAGAGACGGAGAGAGAGATGGAGAGACAGAAAGCAAGAAATCACCCCCCATGGGGATGGCCACGCTGCAATCCTTCTCTTCCATTCTCCTCCTGGGATTTTCAGTATGCATGCACACGCACCTGGCATGAGTTTTAAGCTACCAGGTCTGAGATTCAAACCATGGTCAACTACGTGGAAGTCCAGCAATGTAACCATTACTCCATCTGCTGGTCCCCAAATTAGACCACTTTAAAATAAGTGTTCTCGACCATTTGGGGACTATGGCTTTTTCTGAGATTTGATAAAGAACAACAACAAAAAAATTATGCAAGATAATGTGTAATTTTGCACAAAATTTCAACACATCAATGACCTCTACATAGAGTTAAGTACACCTGCTTTAACAAAATCAAATAATTTGAATGCTTCCAGGCCAGCAGATGGCATGGTGGTCAAGGCATTAGGTCCCACATGGTCAACTCCATGGTTCACGCCTGGAACCTAGTGGCCTGAAAAACATGCCTGACATATGTGTGTGTGCCCAAAATCCAAAGAGGAGAATGTAAGAGAGGGGACTGAGGCATGGCCATACCCCTGGGGGGTGATTTTTCACTTTTCCTCTCTCTCTCTCTCTCTCTCTCTCTCTCTCCCTCTCTCTTTCTCTGGCAAACACACGTGCCACATGGAAAAAAATTTAAATAATAATAATTTGAATACTTCCTCTAAATGTTGTGAAAATAAAAGACATTGTTTGGAAAACTAAAAATAATCAATCATGAGGTTATCTGAGAAAGAACACTGGATTATTCAACCTGCAATACATAAAAACTATAGCTTCAATAATTATTTTTTCAAATTATTTATCTATTTTATTTTATTCATTATCATCATTCTTTCAAGTTCACTATAGGGCACCTGCGCCCACCAGAGAGAAACAGAGACAGAGAGAGAAGGAATGTGAGAAAACAAGCCACTAGGTCTGGGACACAAACCGTGGTCAGCCATGTGGGAGTCCAGCACCCCAACCATCATACCACCTACTGGCCCTAGTTACCATAACTTTCTTCCAGGACTTTATAATTGGTTTAATTTATATTGTTCCTATTAATATATTTGCTGTGCCACTTTATTATTTATATACCAACCTTTCTTAAGTGCCGAAGGTTAGAATTTAAAGTAATATCAACTTACAAATATAAATAGTAGCAGTATTTTAAAATATTGGATTTACAGTTAATATGTAGTATGGGGAAATACTACAATTAAAAATAAAGTGCTTACCTTTAATTTGTGATACAATCGTTGTAGCTCCTTTTGAAGAATTTTATTTTCACCATGAGCCTCGAATGCCCTTTTCCTTTCAGCAAGCAACTGTCGCTGGAAACTGTTGGTACTGAGCTCAAGGTTTTTTGATAGTTCCTATGTGTAAACACACACACAAAAAGTACTTTAAAAAAAAGGTGGGGGACATTCCTATGGCCTACTGGTTAAGGGAGCCAGATCTTACATGGCCAGCTATAGTTCAAATCCCAACCCTGGTGGCTTGAAAAACACACCAGGCATATGTGACCCAAATCCTGACACGGTGGGGAAATGGAGGAAAAAGGACTGCCTCTCTCTCTGTTTGTCTGGCAACACACATGACCTCTAGCAATTAAAAAGAAAAAAATCCAAAAGATTTTACCTTATAGACCTTAGCGGTATCAAAATGAAGTTTTTTTTTTTTTTTCGAGAGGTTTTTTGCTATAGGGCACGTGCGCTCACCAGACAGACAGAGAGAGACATAGAGACAGAAAGCGAGAAATCACCCTCCAGGGGGGATGGTCACGCCGCAATCCCTTCTCCTCCATTCTCCTCTCGGGATCTTGGGCACACACGCACACGTGCCCGGCGTGAGTTGTAAGCCACCGGGTCCGAGACACGAACCGCAGTCGACTACGTGGGAGTCCAGCGACATAGCCATTACACTAACTGCTGGTTCCCAAAATGAAGTATTTTTTTAAGAGGTTTTTGCCTCATGGCACGTGTGCTCACCAGAGAGAGAGGGAATGAATGGAAAATTAAGAAATCACCCCTTCCAGGGGGCACAGCCACACCACAGTTCCTTCTCCATCCTCCTCTCAGGATCTTGGGCATGCACACATACATACCCGTCATGATTTTCAAGCCACCAGATCTGGGACTCGAACCATAGTCGAGCATAGGGAGTCCAGTGACATAACTGCTATGTCATCTGCTGGCTTCCAAATTGATGTTTTTGGTGGTGCTGTATAGAACATACATATCAGACTGGACTTAGCAGTCATGAACATAAACTGAGAAATAGATTACCAATAACTGAGCAAGGTATCTAGCCTATTATTACTTTTTTCCTAAATTCTTTTATTACATTTTTTAAAAAGTTTATTTATTTCTTCCATAAGCAAGAGAGATACAGAGAGAAAGACAGAAATAATATCCCAACAGGGTCCTCACACCTCCACCTCCAGCCTCCGCCAGACCCAGATCAAGGACGAGTCATGACTGGTGTACTGAGGGAGGTCTCTGGTCGTGAGTTCAACACCTTTCCCTTGGGTCAGCCTCAGTGAGCCTTGTGCTTTACCACTGCACCGCTGTGCCATGCTGTAAATAACCCTTCATCATCCGCCTAAATGTAATACACACATGTAATCATTTAAGTTGGGAGCAAAGACAGCCAAACGATGTGATGAGACGCACAGGCTTTCAGAAATCATTGTTGTGCAAATAATTAGACAGGAAAACAGCTAAAATTACACAGTACTATTCACGGTGTAATTAGTACCTCATATATATAGACCATGTGTGTGTGTGTGTGTGTGTGTGTGTGTGTATATATATGTATAGACTGTGTAAATGACTATTATATATATAAAATATGTAAATATTTTACATATATTTAACAAGTTTTCATACATGTTCCATAAAATTTACAAAAGGAATTAAGATATTTTCTTGGGTCCAGCTGCTGATATGGTGGTTAAGGGTGCTGGATTCCCACATGGCCGGCTGCAGTTCAAGTCCTGTACCTGGTAGCCTGCTTTCTCACTTTCCCTGCTCCCCACTTCTCTCTCTCACTCTGTCCCTCCCTGGTCAAATTAAAATAAATTAATTAATTAAATTAAATTAACTAATTATTATTTTTTTTTTTTTTAAAAAAAAAGGTATTCTCTTTTAGGGACAATCCTTAGCATGGTGGTGAAGGTGCTGGATCCTACATGGCTGACTAGGCCTACAAGTCCTGGGCCCAGCAGCTTGAGAAACATGCTGAGCATTGAGAGCTGTGTGTGATTTTTAAACTAATGCCAGCAGATACAGAATCTGAGACGAACAACTTTCCAGAAAAATGTTACTTCTAATAACTGGAAAAGAAATACAAGATTTGAGTCAATTCATATTTGTTAAATAAAATGCATACTTAGGAAAAAAATAGATTCTCAAATAAGCAAAAGCTCCAGAAGGCTCTACAATGAAGTCTAACACATTTTAAGAAATAGACAACCCTATCTCTTATAATCTTCAAGAGAGAAAAGAAAGAAGGAAAACCACTGTAAGTCATTCTTGATGAGAATTTTTAAAATCAATATAAAATGATAGGCCATTCTTATGTATGAACAATATTACAAAAATCCCAAATACTAGCGAAAGGAATTCAGCAATATATAAAAACTGTACCACAACTAAAGTAGTATCTATCTTAGGAAAGCAAAGGATGGGGCCAGCAGGTGGCATAGTGGTTAAGGGTGTTGGACTCCTACATTGGTAAACCGTGGTTCAAGTCCCAGATCTGGCAGCTTGTTTTCTCACTTTCTTTTCTTTTCCTCTCTGCTCCTCCCCTCACCTCCTCTCCTCTCCCTCTCTGGTCAAATTAAAATAAATAAATAAATAAATTTAAATAAAATAATTCTTTAAAAAAAAGAAAGCAAAGGATAAGAGTAGTTTAAGATTAAAAACATATACATGTAATGTCCTATGTTAAAACAAGAAAAAGCATTTGATCATTTCAATAGAAGCAAAATAAAGGGCATTTGAGCAATTGATAAAATTCAACACAACCCATCATTTAAAATAAAAACCCTAGCAAGTTAGTAATAGAAGAAAATTTGTTCATGTATGTTTATAATACAGATACACTCTCAGAAAGAAAGATCCAGAAGGATACAGACTATGATGATAAGTCAGTGATCTCTGAGTGGAAAGAATATTAACATTTTTGCTACTGTTTTTCTTCTTCTTTTTCTTTTTTAACAATGCACATGTACTATTTATGAAAAAGAAAAAGACAATTTTCCAAAAATGTGTTTAAATAAAATAAAATGGCTAGGAAGGAAACCTATCTAACAATTACAGAAGATTAATTTCCTCTGAAGAGAGAAAAAAAGATGTTTGGAGAAAGTATATAGGGAACTTTAATGTAACATTTTATTTTTAAAATTAAGATTTGAAGCAAAAATAGAAAAATATCAAGTGGGTACATGAATGTTCTGAGTATTTCTATTCTACATATGTTCAAACTATTTTATAAAAAAATTAAAAGTGTTTTAAAATTTTAAAGAAAAGAAAATGAATGGAAAAAGATACAATAGTAGGTACTTTGACTAAAAGTACTATATGTATTTTCCCCTAATTTACTGTTAATTTCAAAATGTCTAAACAAGTGTTTTACTAATACAAAATTTAAAATACTTAATTTTTTTCAATAGGAAATATCACAAAATATAACTCCTGAATATAGAAAAAAGTAAAAGATAAACAAAAATTGAACAATTTAATTTGCAAGCAAATCTAAAGGACAGTTTCTTTTACCTTCACTTATTTTTTAATTCATTAACAAAGTAATTTATACTTAAATAACAATATTGCAAGTTGTTAAAACAGGTATATAAGTATCAGTTGTTTTCATCTCTTTTTGGTGTTGTAGCTCAATTCTGAAGACATAGACCTTTTTGTAAACAAGGACTCTGGAGACCATCTGTTTAGCCCACACTCTAAGAATGCTTTTTATATTCCGGACTTTCAGTCTCTACACAAACACTTCTGGTTCAGAAAGCTTGACAATTCAAAGGGTACTGATTTCATTATCAAGACCATTTTAATTATTAGGAAGCTCTTTATTATGAATGAGTAGAAGTCAGTGTCCCAATATTATCCAGTAGGTTTGTACTGTCTGCAAGAATTTCCAAAAGCAAATCTATTTCTCATCTTCTACTCAACAGCCCTTTAAGTAACAAAGTAAGTTACATTTTCCCAAACTCATTTGCATGGTTCTGTGTCTCTCCCACTCTCTCTTAAATGCCAGTGTTCTGACACCCTGGAATCCTATTCACTCTCTGTGTCAGTGTCCTACCAAACCGTGGTGTCTGTCATTAGCAGTGATCTCACTGATAGTTAAGAGTTATTAGGAATTATTGGTTAACTGTTTTCCCTTCTGTTCACTTTTTAAACATGAATATGATGCTAGTTTTTCATAAACTAAATTTTTTTTTAATTGAGAAAATATGAGGGAAAGAGAAAGAGAAATAGGAGAGGAAGAGAGAAAAAGAGATACTTTGACAAGGTCTTGTCATATCACAAACTTCCTGTCCAAGCCCCCAGTCAGCTAGGATCACAGGCATACAGCCCCCATGCCCAGCCTGTTTAGGTTGGGCTGGGAATTGGACCAAGGCCTCCCTTGCATCTTGAGCCGCCAAACAGTGGCATGCTCCAGGTTGCGCCACCACAGCTGGGCATGCCATTTTTTAAAAACTTGAATTATTTTAAAGCCAGGGATGCCCATATGTTACTCTTAAAACATATGGGAAATAATTGAGAACTTAACACTGACCCTTAGGACCAGCAGATGGCGTAATGGTTATTCGCTGGCCTTCCAATCCTGGACCTGGCGGCTTAAAACTCATTCTAGGCGTGTGTGTGCATTTACGGCCAAAATCCCAAGAGGAGAATGGAGGAGAAAGGAATGTGGTGTGGCCATCCCCACCAGGGGGTGATTTCTTGCCTTCTGTGTCCCTGTCTCTCTGGCGAGTACACATGCATTATAGCAAAAAAAGTCTCTCTCTAAAAAACATCCCAAAAAAACAGTTAACCTGATTAAATTTGATCTTGCTTGTTTGGGGCCAGACTTTAAGGCAAGGAAGATCAACTCAATCTTGATCTGGTCATCCACCCAATTAGCTGTCCCTCATTTTCTGAACTTGTCACGAAGGCCATGTTATTTCATCCATCCATTCATTCATTCTTTTAAGAGATACTAATTCTATTCCAGAAAGTATGTCAAATGTTGCAGATACAAAATCAAGTAAGGCTCATTCTTGCCCTAAAGGAGGCTGGTCAAATTCTCAGAAAAAATCTCCTGAAAGAGACAGAGCATTAAGATGGCACCCCAAAGCTCCCATGTAGAAACTTTCTCCCCAAGTGACAGCCATTTTGTTATTTGAGTACAGTTACTAATCTAATTGTAATGTTGTCTAAAATTATTTTCAACCAGTCCAAATTTCTCTACTAAAAAATAGACATAAAAGACTTCACTCTATACAGTCCTAGCTGTATACACTATGTATCAAGATATAGTAGATACAGTATAAAGTTACAGATATATATGCAAATAGTATGTATGATGGGTTACTACATACATGTATACTATGGTCACGGTCTAGTATATACTCTAGGCACACAGGGCAACGAGGTAGATGCAAAATGTCTTCCTAAACCAATCTGGCAATCTTAAGGGGGGAAAAGGTAAGGATAGCTCCAAATTGGTAGTATTTTCCAAACACATTAAAAATTTGGGTAGAGGGACTGATGGTGGCACACCAGTAAGACATGATGCTCCGACAGGCAGTCCTACATGGGAAGGTTCTTAGCTCAGGTCCAGAAACCTCCCCAGCATCCCAGGCACACAGGTGCCCATAATTTAAAAATGGCCAGCAGGCTGGAGGTAGACTGTGGCATGGGGACCCTGTTGAGGGTGCTGTCCCTCTGTCTCTTTTACCCATGGAAGAAAGAAAGAAACTTAAAAAATTTTTTTGGTAGAGATTGGCATCAAGTTGTCTGATGATGCAATTTCTAACACGTACCTGTGACGACTTTTGAAAATACTGGTCCTTAACTATTTTCACTCTTACCTCTACTTGTGTCTAACTGCCCAAAGTACACTGACAAAGGTTCAGAAACCACATTGCTAAGGGTCTTTAGTTATGTGGGTATAACTTATCTGAATCTGGAGATCTAGGTATTCGGATAATCTATTCCTCCACTATTTCTTCAACTGCTTTGAGCAGAACAAAACAGAAACAAATAGTAACCCAGGAGCTATGCTTCCTCCCTGTACATTACAAGTCTGCCTTAGTGGGCCTTGTTCTTGCTCCAATGAAACCCATTTTCTTTAAAAGTGTTTGCAGGCTGGGACCAACAGGTGGCATGGTGATTAAGGTGCTGGACTCCTACGTGGCCGGCTGCAGTTTGAGTCCTGGACCCAGTAGCTTGAAACTCACACCAGGCATGCATGCATACGTGCCCAAAACCCCAGGAGAAGGGATTATGGCCATCCCCCTCACTTTCCCTCTTATTGTCTCTCTCTCTCCAGTGAGCACAAGAGCCCTATAGCCCCCCTCTCCCAAAAAAAGAAAAGTTTACAAGCCTTTCTTGAGCTTTTTATCTTCCAGCACAGTTACATTTTACTCCATGGTATTTACTATAGTTAGCACCAAAAAATACAGCACATTTCAGAAGTGGTTCCTGCTCAACAAATCACATAAAAAGAATTAGAAAGACAAGCTGAAAAAAGGTATCAATATATTTTACTGTTTTGGGATCATGGTACCAGAAGACACTAATAAGACAGCCAAATTTACACTGTTATAATTCATGCTATCATTAACAAGTTATGAAAAAAAAAAAACACAAAATACACTATTTTAACAGAAACTTATTACTCAATTTTTAAAAATGTGTTAAAATTCCAAGGATTTTTACTAGCACCATAACAGAATAATAATAGAAACAGCAACAGAATGGGAGACAGAGGACTGCAAATTTAGTCCCAGATGTGTGGTTCAAGTGACCTACATTAGTCTGTGATGCAGAAGGTTAATAACATCTCTCTGTCTCAGTTTCTTTGACACTAAATTTCTGAAGTTCTCTGCAATTTAATTTATGAATCACCACAACAGAATAGTTGAGCTTTTACCTGGTTGCCTGTGAAGAACTGCCAAAATTTTTGAAATCTAATGGACCAAATCAGTAGTTTCAAATCATAAATTAAAAACAAAAGCAAACAAACAAACAAAACAAACAAACAAAAAAACAGAAAGAGTAATCTTTGAAGTCCACTGAGCTCAATTAGAAAACCAATACATAAAGGGCCAGCCAGGTAGAATGATGGTTAAGGTGGCTAGATACCACATGACTGACTTTAAGTCCCAGACCTGGTAGCTTGTGGAAGGAAGGAAGGAAGGAAGGAAGGAAGGAAGGAAGGAAGGAAGGAAGGAAGGAAGGAAAGAAAGAAACCAAGCACTAAACCATTCTCATGGTCCTTTCAAACTCTAGAATACTACCATGCTATGATGTGTTTACTTTTAATTAATGTATTTTTATTCTAGTACATTTTCTCTTTTGAAATGTTACGTATTAGACATCTGATAAGTAACTAGGCACTGAATCAGACTCATTATAAACTTTATCGACAATGCTGTCTGTCACCACCTACAAAGTTTTATAAGCTGGAAACTGAGGTTCAGCTAATCTAAGTAGTATATCGCATCATAAAGTTAGCATGGTATATAACCAAAATTTGAACCATTTTTATTTGTATGTAGTCCAGTCTATGGCCTGGTAGTTATGGTGGCTAGATTCCACATGTTCAACCACACGGTTCGAGTCCTGGACTCAACAGCTTGAGAGATACACTGGGAATATGTTGTGTGTGCCCCAAAATCCCAAAAGGAGGGGAGATGGGGGAGAAGGGATTGTAGTATCACCATGCCCCATGGGGGTGCTTTCTCACTCTCTCTCTCTCTGCGAGTGCACATACTTTCTAGCAAATTTTAAAAGTGTGTGTGTGTGTGTGTGTGTGTGTGTGTGTATAAAATCCAAATTTCATTAGGAACTTAATAGATAGGTATTAGTTAAAAGTAGAATTAAAATAAAGGCTAATTTAATTTGGCCTTGAATTTATTTATTTATGTACTTTTTTTTTTTTTTTTTGGAGAGGTTTTTGCTATAGGGCGCGTGTGCTCGCCAGACAGAGAGAGACACAGAGACAGAAAGCGAGAAATCACCCCCCAGGGGGGATGGTCACGCCACAATCCCTTCTCCTCCATTCTCTTCTCGGGATCTTGGGCACGCACGCACATGCGCCCGGCATGAGTTCCAAGCCACCGGGTCCAGGACGCGAACCGCGGTCAACTACGTGGGAGTCCAGTGACATAGCCATTACGCTAACTGCTGGTTCCCTTTATTTATGTACTTTCATGAGAGAGAGCGGGAGGAAGAAACAGTATTCATCATGGTGAGCTCTCCTTTCCCACATTCCTTGCCCTGCCAGTCAACCAGGATCATACCTGGCATGCTCAGGTCATTCCAGAATTTGAACCTCCCATCTTCCAATGGCCTCCATCATTTCACTGCAGCTGAGCCAGGCCTTGAATTCTAAGCAATAATTTCTGACTCAACTAAATTGGTAAAGCCTAGTAATGCTTCCTTACTAAAAATGCTTTCATAAAAATGCAACTGTTGAGCCAGCCAATGGTGTGGTAGTTAAGGAAGCTGAACCTCACGTGACCAACTATGTGGTTCGGGTCTAGACCAGATGGCTTGAAAAACACGTCACGGGTATGTGCGTGTGTGCCCAAAACCCAGAAAAGGAGAATGGAGGAGAAAGGATTGCGGTGTGACCAGCCCCCATGTGGGAGTTCTTTCTTACTTTCCCTCTTTCTCTCTGTCTCTCTCCAGAGAACAAACACGTTTTTTAGCAAATTTAAAAAACAAAACCACAAATGCTTTAAATCTTCTTGAACGATACTAACCTAACTATAAGAAAGGCCAAGTTAATCCCCCTCAAATAGAAGTAATTATTCCAAGAAAGATCATTATACAGGATCATTCATCAGAAACTTTATATTAACAGATAATCAAAAATCATTTTTAAAATGCTTTACTGACTCAGGAACTTCCACTTCCAGGGATTTTTCCATTGGTATATTAATATATACATACAAAGACTTATGGTTAATGCTATGCATCTTTTATACTATCCCCAAAAAAGAAATCAATATGTACATTAATAAGGAAAAAATTTGTCATATTATGATACACACACACACAATGGAATAGTATGCAGCCTTTAAAAAGCATGAGGCCAATTTTCGAGGGTGTTTTTATAGATGCACACACACACGTTTAATGTACACATACACGATGATATGTAAATATATTTTTCTGTGAAAAAGCAACATATCAAAAATCATGTATTGTACCCATTTGTAGTAAGAGAGTGGAAAAAGAGAGATATTATATATAAAGAGCTAAGTTTGCATATGTAAAAAAAAATATATATATATATATATATTTCTTTAGTCATGATAAGAGTGCTTGCACACACGTGTGAGAGAGAGAGGGAGGGAGGGAGGAGAGCCCTACACAGGGTCTGGTCACGTGGTGATCTCTTTCCCCTAATCCTCCAGCCTGTCAGAATCTTGGGCACTCGAGTGTGACTGGAATGTTTCAGGCTGACTGCGCCAGATCTGACCCACATTTGCCATGTGGGATCCAGCTTCTCTTGAACAGTGTATTATAGCTGTGTCACAGAACAAGCCCTAAGGACAATTCTTAATGGTGACTGCTTCTTGGGAAGGAGCATATGAGTACAGCACAGAAGGGAAATTGATGCATGCTTCTTTATATTATTTTAATTTCTAAAGCCTGTTTTTAGTGCTTTTATTACTTTTTTGTTTGAAAAAATGACTGTTTTAAATATTAACACAAAATTGCTTTAACAAAGGCTCTTCCTAAATTGGCAGTTTCTAAGGATCTGCAAAATGTATTTTCTAAAGTGGTTTTAAACTTTACTCTTCAATCACATCTCATAATTACGCTGTAAATCCTTCTCTAGAAATGGTAAAAATATATATACATAATAAGTAAAATCTAGTCAATTCACTGAAGTATTTCACAGTTAAAAAATAATAAGCTCAATGAATAACATTTTATTTTGTAAGCAACCCTTTTTCAGCAGTGGGGATTTTTCATCTAACATTGTAACATCAGTAAGAGACAGTTTATTACTTAATTTGGGGGGGAGGGATAACTATGATTTACCATGCTAAATATACTTTTGACACATGAAGGATTTAAAAGCATAAATTTAGCTTCACCAGATTAAGGAACTGAATGGCAACTCAGCAATCATCCCATTTAATTCCTCAGATGAGGCAACTAAGCCTGGATGTGAAGAGAGTTGTTCAACATGAGAGTAGGACAAGACCAGAGCGGACCTCTGGCTTGAGCTCCATTATTTTATTCTAACAAGCTTCATGTGTTAGAGATAGTACAACAGTAGCTAAGGCAAAGGCAGGGCTTCTGGACTTGAGTCTTCAAAAGGCGAAAGAACAGAAAAACTCTGACAGCAAGCAGATAACTGGCCACGAAGGTATGGAACAGCAGAGAAGTGAGAAACTGAACCTGCCTGGCCCAATACCAGACAACTCTAATTCTGAATAAACGAAGACTAGTAAAGATAATGTTGAATCGATTATTACTTTTGAAAATGCCTTATGGTGGGGAGCAATATTGTTTTATCAACAAGAAACACTTAAGTACCTATGTGAGGGCAACTCTAGGGCAATTCAGAGGAAAATCTATCAAGAAATTAGTCTATTTAAACTTTCTTTCACGGTCCTATGATATTGAGTTCTTTGATACTCCGTATCTTTGGAAATTACTGCAATGGGAAAGAAAGTCTTAATATCGGGTTGTTGGAGAAGTAATGATGTATTTTTTCAATGCAAAAATGTGTCTTGACTTTTCTAACAAGCCAACAGTTTTTTAATGTTTTTCTGACAAAGTAATTCACTTTATGGCAATTCAATGTTAAAAACAGAGTTGGTGGGGGCCAGAAGGTGGCATGATGGTTAAGGCACTGAACCACATAGATGTCTACACAGTTTAAGTCCCAAATTCAGCAGCCTGAAAATCACACTGGGCACGTGTACATGGATGCCCCAAATCCCAAGAGGAGAATGGATTAGAAAGGCAAGTGGAGTGGCCCTTCCCCCGGGGGGTGATTTCTCACTTTCCCTCCCTCTCTGTCTCTCTCTGATGAGCAAACGCATGCCCTATAGCAAAAGAAAAACTAAGAAAAAAAAAAAAAAGTTGGATTTTTTTATGTACTAAATATGTATCCCATAATTTACTGTAGTCTTTTTAATAATTATGTATATGCCACTATATTTATGATCTTTTGCATAAAGCTTAGGAAATAATTTCCCATTTAAAGATTATGGATTCTTATGATAGTTACAATGTCAAGACATTTGCTTTATGACTTACTGTTGATCATAGCTATGATTAATCTGCTACTTCATCCTTGGTCAGAAATACAACCCCAACTATCTGGTCTTTCTAATTTTTTTTTTTAACGGTTAGATCCTCATTAATAAATGTTGGTACCTTTACCTTCAGCCCCTACTTAAGGCCAGTCCCAGGCCCATTGAAAGTCACTAGACTTGATCCAAATATAATTTCAATTACAGCAGAAATGAAGCAATGTAGGTTTCCCAAACAAACTTTGAGGTATAGAGACTTTTAAACTCAACACTCCTAAAACTTGGGAGTAAACTTCTAATATCAAGTCATTCTTCTGTGTGAATAAAACTTTCTTAACCCCTTGTGAAAATAATTCTTACCAAAAAAAGAATAAGCTTTAAATTTAAAAATAAAAATCCAAAAGTAATTTTCTAATCCAGAAAGAATTAAAACCATTTTTATTAGTCCAAAGAAAATGAAATATTTAGGTTTAAGTCTAACAAAATGTACAAAGATCTGTATCCTGAAAACTGCAAAATGAAGATGAAAGAAATCAAAGATGACCTAAATAAATGAAGACACATACTGTATTCAAGAACTGGAAGATTCAACATAGTAAAGATGTCAATTCTCCACAAATTGATCTATATTTAATGCAGTTCTTATCAAAATCCTAGGAAGGTGTTTGCAGACATAGACAAGCTTATTTTAAAATTTATATGGAAATGTAAAGGACCTAGAGTAGCTAAAATTTTAAAACAAAGCATAATATGAGAGGAATCGCTCTAAGACATGAGAAGACTCACTCTATCTGATGTTAGGACTTATTAAAGAACTTGTAATCAAGACAGTGTGATAACTACAGTGGGAAAGACACATAAATAAATACAACAGAGAATCCAGAAATAAACCCATGGAATATGCCCAACTGGTTTCTGAAAAAGGTGTCATACAAGTCAATGGATAAAGAAAACACCTTTCAATAACTGGGCACCTACAGGCAAAATAATAAAAACAAACAAACAAACAAAAACACTTCCACCTACACTCTAAACCAAAATTAACCCCAAAGCAATGGACTTAAATGTGAAACATAAAAACTATAAAATATTAAACTGTATACCTTAAATATACACCATTTTTGTCAACAATAACTCACTAAGCCTGGAAGAAAATAACTTTATAAAAAGCATAGGAGAACATTTTCAGGACAATAGGCAAAAAGGGCAATAGGAACAGGCGAAGAGAATAGACCAGACACTTTTCCTGGCTACCGATAAATACACTGTATTTCAGAAGCCACTATCCCTGAGCATTGGCATTGGTATATTGGGTAAGACATAACATACAAGATACTATAACATGCTGTGTATTAAAAATACCTAGTTAACATGCATGACTTTTCCAATGACCCAATATTTCATTATAGTTCTGAGCTTCCTTTGCTCAGGAAGCTCTCAGACCAGGCATTAATTCCACCTTTCCACCTTTTTCTCCTATCTTTGGTTTCTAAACTGCTTATCAACTCTAAGCAACAGAACCTGACTCAGGGCTTCTGTGTAAGAGGTACACGGCAGATGGCATCTCATAGAAGTTCCCATGTAAGTGTCCTGGGATAGGACTCTCTCCATTCAAGGGGAAAGTTGTTGTTGTTGTTGTTGTTGTTGTTTTTGAGAGGTTTTTGCAATAGGGCACATGCGCTCGCCAGACAGACAGAGAGAGACAGAGAGACAGAAAGCGAGAAATCACCCCTCAGGGGGGATGGCCAAGCCACAATCCCTTCTCCTCCATTCTCCTCTAGGGATCTTGGGCACGCACGCACACGCGCCCGGCGTGAGTTTTAAGCCACTGGGTCCAGGACACGAACCGCGGTCGACTACATGGGAATCCAGCGACATAGCCATTACGCTAACTGCTGGTCCCCTAGGAGGAAGTATTTTTTAAAAATATTCTCTATTCTCAGACTAGTTATTCAATATTCTCCTACTCACCCTGTGTCAGCTTTTATTTTGGGACAGAGGAATACAATTCACCCCAAAAGATGTAGTACATTTAGTCTTTCACAAATGTGCAAATAGAGAAAACATCGCTCATGTAACATTTCTTACACACTAGCCCCAAAAGGTCAGTTTTATATCCTACAGCTATTATATTGGGTTGTCGGAAAAGTCTTGATGTATTTTTTTAATGCAAAAATGCGTCATGACTTTTCCGACAACCCAATAGTATCATTTTCAATTTTAGAGAAACAATCAGTTAACTAAATAGAGTTCTTCCTTGAGGTAACTATAACATTTATGCAAGATAAACATTCATCCATCATCATCTGGCTCATTAATATATAGTCTTCCACATGTTACTCTAAAATATACAATCTTAAATTTTCCATAATGTCTTACTCAGAAAAATAACATTAGCAATAGTTTCATTTCCAAGCCAATGCCAACCTGCAATAAGCAATTTAAACATAACACATTAAATGCATATACTACCCAAGAGGGTACAATCTGAAGCTATAGAAATTTTACCTTAATTCTTCTCTCGGTGTCATCTAACTTTAACTCTGCTGAAACTAGTTTCTTGGCCAAATCATCTCGTTCAGGTAGGTGTCTAGCTTCAGAGATCTTTTTCAGTTTCTGTAAGGAAAATTTTGTCCTATATAGTTCACCTTCTGTATCTTTCACCCTTTTCTCAGTTGCCCGTTCTTTCTCTTGAGATTTTCTTAAGCGTTCTTTGAGTGCTGTAATTTCATTGTTATGACGAACTATAAGTTGTGAGATTTCATTTTCTGTGTCCTCAAACTTATTCAGGGCTTTCTCCTGTCTGTACTGAAGTCTTTTCAAAGTCTTATTTTCTTTTAGCAGCTCAGTTAACTTGACCTGGAGCTCAGATACTTCATTCTGCAACTCATTGATTTTTAGCAGTCTTGCAGAGAGAACCCGTTTTGTAACAAGATCAGTATCTTTACGAAGTGGCTCTCTATTGAGGCTCTGGGAGCGAAATCCCACTCGGCCTCCCTTTCTGTTCGGTAGACCCTTAGGGCTTGGTTTCCTAGAGGCTAGGAAAAAAACAGTAATCACATAAAATGAAAGCTGTCCCAATGTAGCATTATTTATTCACCCTAACACAAGTAGATCTATTACATTCTATGGTAATTTTTGTCCAGAAAAAAAATTTTGTAATATTTAGTTAAATATTAGGTTTTATTTAAAGCTCTTAACATGTTTTTACTGATATTAAGAAAGGCTTAGAATCTTTCAAGAAAGGTCAAGAATATTCTAATCCATCAAGAGTGATATCCCAATAATATAGATGGAATGATTCTACATTGCTTTAAGATGTGCCAGGAACAGGCTTTAAACATTTTAAACTTTACAGATAAAAGATAGCAAGTCAGAATTTAAACACGGGCGTCATCAGCAGTAGTGCGGTGCATGACAAACAAGAAATGGACAAAATGTGATATTAAAGTCATTTGTGCCAACATACTTGGGATTCTAACTTGAAATGTAAAAATGTATGTTTTCTCTAAATTAATTTACAAATCTTTCTTTATTTGGGGAAATAGTATGACAGCATATTGTACAATGAGAAGATCTGGGTTTAGGACTCAGATGTATCACTTAATAATTTTTTGAGTAATTATTCCAAGTCAATTTTCCTGAGCCACTAGATGAGAAAATATCACCTACAATAAGGTTGTTGTACAGTATAATTAAAAATGTATGTAAAACAGAAAGTTTTATGTATTCTTTACCAGTCATAACAATTTACATCCTGGAGGGCCAACAGGTGGCACAGTGGTTAAGGAGCTAGACATAGCCAACCATGGTTCAAGTCTCTGACCCGGCAGGTTAAAACACACTGGGTGTTTGTGCATGTGTATCAAAAATCCCAAGAGAAGAATGGAGGAGCCACGGCCGCCCTCCCTGGGGAGTGATCTCTCACTTTCTCTCCCTCTCGGTCTGTCTCTCTGTGTTTCTAGTGAGTGCACACACCCTGTAGCAAAAATCTCTTAAAAAAATAATAAACAGAATTTATATTCCCTTTATCAGTAATTGAAAATGTAGAATAGCAGTACAATAGTGCTTCAAATTCTTTCTCAGGGGATTTCTTTTATGTGATGTTCTAATTTAAAACACCTAACATAATTTTAGAAAAAGAAAATAATCACTTTATACATACAAGACCTTTAAAGTTTACATATTAAATCACAGCATTTCTGGATAATCTGGGTGTATTTTCACTAAAAGCTCACTAAACTTAAAACTCCATTATCCTTTGAAAGACATCTGGAAGTTTGTCACAGTTAAGAATAATGAACTTTAATCTCCAAGGTGACTGCATTTTTTTCAAGGAGGAAATGCATTCCTGAATTTAAAAACAAAAAATGAAGAAAAACCAGAAGATCGAACTTTTCCTCCCTTTCTTGCCAGCCATGGTTACCCGATTCCACTTGGTAAACAAGTAATGATTAGCCAGTACTTTTTATAATTTAACATAAAGTCTCATTAAAAAGATGGAAGATTTTACAGAATTTGTTTCGAATGTCTACTGACTTGGGTTTCCAGCTTTATAGATGTTTTGAATAAATGAAAGAAAGAGGTAACACAAAGAATTCAGGGAAGACCTAGTTGCCACTTTGAAACTATACTATCCACTGTGGTTGCCACTGGAAAACACGTGGAGATTCCAACTGGAAACGTGGGTAGTCCGAACAGATAGGTGTAACCGTGAAATACACCCTGGATTTTGAGCATTTAGCTTCAAACAAAAAGGCATGCAAAATATTTCACGTTTTGTAATGACTATATGTAGAAGTGATAATAGTTTGAATATGTTGGATTATATAAACTATATTACTAAAATTAATTTCACCTGTTTTTCTTTCTTTCTTTCTTTCTTTCTTTCTTTCTTTCTTTCTTTCTTTCTTTCTTTCTTTCTTTCTTTTTTTGGAGAGGTTTTCGCTATAGGGTGCGTGCGCTCGCCAGACAGACAGAGAGAGACATAGAGACAGAAAGCAAGAAATCACCCCCCAGGGGGGATGGTCATGCCGCAATCCCTTCTCCTTCTTTCTCCTCTCGGGATCTTGGGCACGCACGCACACGCGCCCGGCGTGAGTTTTAAGCCACCGGGTCTGGGACGCGAACCGCGGTCGACTACGTGGGAGTCCAGCGACATAGCCATTATGCTAACTGCTGGTTCCCACCTGTTTTTCTTTTTTAATGTGCTTACTAGAAAATATAAAATTACAAGTGTGGCTTACATTTGTGACTAGCATTATATTTCCACCGGACAGCATTGATTTACAATGTCATTTTAAATTTGGAGAATCCATTTCAATTTTTTTTCTTTCCCACAATCCTGAATTAATAGTTTGGTATATGCAAGCTATTATGGAATATATATACTCAGCTTTTGCAACAACAACAACTTTATACATACAGATGATTTAGATAATGATGAATGGCATTTTTCCAAATCTCTACTATTAATGTATAAAATAATACTGCTCAGAAAACAAGATTTCATATAAATAATAACTTGTGTTGTTTGAAAGCTTCAAGTCTAAATGATATATGCGAATAAAGATAAAAATTTTTCAGTAATATAAAAGGGTTTCCACGACCAACTGTTTTTGACATTCTAAAAATCGAAACATTTACTTTTATTGTATTCTACTGGTATAACTATAAGTTGATCATAAATCTAAGCTCAGACATACTTTCCAGCTTTCATTTTTAAAAGTATCAAGTTGAAATATAATGCTAACAAGAATGAGAAAAAGAAAAATAACTGGCTGTCATGTATGCCATTCTTTATCTCACCTTTGTTAAATCACCACCAAAAAGTAGGTAGAAAAATATTATTTTCCTCCCTGTAGGTGTTAAAAATATAGAGCCACCCTGTGGCCTATGGTTAAGGCAAATGAATCCCACATGGCCAATTGAGCAGTTCAAGTCCTGGACCCAGCGGTTTGAAAAACATGCCAGGTACATGGGTATGTGTGCCCAAAATCCCAAGAAAATGGAGAAGGGAATATCATATGGCTATTCCCCCTAAGGGGTAATGCTCACTCCCCCCTTTCTCTCTCTCTCTCTCTCTCCAGTGAGCACACATGCTCTACAGCAAAAAAAAAAAAATATATAAATAAAAATAAAAAAATAAAGGAAGGAGAAAGAAGAATTGGCTATCAAATTGCAAATCTACAAATTCAAGTGTTCACAATGCTATTTTAATCATATTTGTGTTTTCCTTAGTTTAGTCTACATTCATAATTGCAATTTAAACCAAGAAAAATTAACTTCATGTTTAAGGAAAGGTATCAGTTTGTACCTGTTGCCTGTCTAAAGCAGACAAATTACCACAGATTTTCATACTAAAGTGTGCAGCTCAGAGAACAGTAAAACTCAAACTAAAGACAATAACTGAAATAGTATACTGAAACTTTTTTTCATAGCTTTTTCTCAGTTATCTTCAAAATAAGGCAAGGTTTACAAAATTCTGACTCCTTAACTTAGTGGCCTCTCAAGTTCCTTCTGAAGAAAAAGAAAAATTTGTAGACCTATCATTAAGACCCTATGATGTACATTATTTCTTGGAGATGGCAGGTTATTTTCTAACATTCAGGCTTAAAATATGCTTATTTGTTCTTCGTTATATATCTGATCATACTCTCTACTACAAGATTATGACCATAGTCCCTAAATGAGACAGAGTTGCAGAATCAAAAAGAAAAGGGGGAAAAAAAACCCCACAAAACTATACTCCCAAAAAAGAAAAGAAGAGGCACCCAATTGTCCAAAGTATAGACAGACATCTCTAAGAAGCTAGACTGGAGGACCATGAAAGAATTACTTTCAAAATAAATATATATTCTTTATAGTTTTTCATGACCAAATATTACTTTTCAAGGTAAACAATGATAAAGGCAAATTTATTTATCCCCTTGTTTAAATTTGCTCAATGCCTAGCTAGCCCCCACAAAAAAAAAAAAAAAAAAAAAAAAAAAAAAGAAAAGACGGGCAATTTATTAGCATGAGATATGAAATCTTCATGATGTGGTCTGTTTTCCTTTTGAATCCCAATTTCACTGCTCCCTGCCTTGCAATCTAAATTCTCACCATTCTAAGCTACTGCTGTTACAACTGTGCTGCACTTATTAATGTATAAGGTAACTACTTCATTTGCCTTAGCTTATTTTTCTATGCTGTATTTGAAGTCCTTACATAGTTTATTATTAAATACATTGGGCTTTCTGGGCCAGAGATTTATTGAGATGAAGAGGTTTACAGAATATTTCATACTTACATATGTATTAATATTTATTGGGTCACTGGGAAAGTCACAGCACATTTTTGCATAGATAAATACGTCATGACTTCTTGATGACCTAATAGTTCCAGAACACATTTTAGGACAAAAATTATTTCTAAGGATTAATCTTGTTTCCAACATAACACAAATGAGATGCTGGTCCAGGTCCAAAATTCCATTCCTAGGTTTAATCTGAAGTTTTGCAATAAACACTGCATCTCCTAGGTAAGCAATTGTACTCAATTTATAAAAATGCCCTTTACTTTATGTCAATGTCTCTCACTACTTTTTTTTAAAGAACTTTTTTTTTTAATTTTTTTGTTTAATTTTATTCATTGTCATTATTTAATTTATTTTTTATTTTTTTGAAGTAGACCAGAGAGATAGAGACAGGAGGAGAGTGAGAAAGCAAGCTGCCAGGTCCAGGACTTGAACCATGGTCAGCCATGAAGGAGTCCAGCCACTTTAACCACCACACCACCTGCCAGCCCCAACCTTTCACTACTTGTTAAAAAATAATGATACAGAAAGGTATAATCATTTTGTCATTTTTCTTTTTCAGTTTCACTATCAGGTACATATCCTCACCAGAGAGAGAAGGAAAGTGAGAAAGCACCCAAATACACCACCAGGAGGGATTGCCACACTGCAATCCCCTCTCCATTTTCCTCTTGGGCATTTGTGCATGTACACACACATGTGCGCGCACACACACACACGCACACATGCACACAGTGTGTTGTTTTGGGGTTTTTTTTGAGAGGTTTTTGCTATAGGGCGCGTGCGCTCGCCAGACAGACAGAGAGAGACATAGAGACAGCGAGAAATCACCCCCCAGGGGGGATGGTCACGCCGCAATCCCTTCTCCTTTTTTCTCCTCTCGGGATCTTGGGCACGCACGCACACGTGCCCGGCGTGAGTTTTAAGCCACCAGGTCCGGGACGCGAACCGCGGTCGACTACGTGGGAGTCCAGCGACATAGCCATTACGCTAACTGCTGGTTCCCGCACAGTGTGTTTTTAAGCCCCATGGTCCAGACTTCAATGGCGATGTTGGCGACTCAGCCTTAACCACCACGCCACCAGCTGCCCTTTTTTTTTTTTTTGCCTTACAGTACCCTCAGAAACCCAAAGACAAGCATTTATTTAGGGAGGAAAAAAATGAGAAGCATTAGCTATGATACCTTTTGAATATTTTATGACTTTGAACACAACAAATAGTAATACATAGTACCATAAGCAACATTTATATAAATGTATAAAAATATATCCTATTCAAAATGTAAATCAGTCCCTTTCCATGTATGTAACAATACACACATTAATGGAGGATTTTCATTCATACAAGTTTTCCTTAAGTACTCAAAATGAATCATCTAGGTATTATTTCATTTCATTTTATTCATCATTATTACTACTATTTTAATTTGACCAGAGAGAGACAGAGATAGAGAGAGAGAGGCAAAGTGAAAAAGCAAGTCGTCAGGTCCAGAACTCAAATCATGGTCGGCTATGTGGGAGTCCAACGCCCTTAACCACCATGCCACCTGCCAGCCCCTCACCTAGGTTTATTTAACTCTTAAAGAATACTTACCTTGGTGATACACCTGGCTATCTGAAATGTGTCTTTTAGGATTTTTTTCTTTAGCAGTTGTAGATGAAGGACTGATTGGCGATGAATGGCCAGAAGACTGTGGTGAAGTTCCAAAATCAGATGAATAGTAAGAGTAATGGGATTTGTCTGCCTTTCTTTCTTGATCAGTATCTGGACTTTTTGCTCTTTCTCCCATTGCTTTGAAAATCGGTCTCTATTCACGTAATTTTACAGATTCTTTTCTCCAGAAGAGTCCATGACAACACTGAGAGGCAATTTTCGTAGTCTTCAGATTCTGGTGATAATATTAATTTCTGTGTGATTTGTTTTTTCCACCATACTCAGTCCACAATTCACGTTAACAACCAGACATATACATTTTTGCCCTGCAATTGAGAAAGGAGAAAGGAGATTCATCATGGAAAAATACATAACAAAACCCCTAAAAGACAATATATATGACAGATACATAAAATTATTTTATTTCAGATACCATTTTTAAAGCCATAATATTATCAAAGACTTTTCAAAACAGTAACACTAAATGCTGCCAGAACTACTACAGGAGAAGACCCACAGACTTTTGGGGTGGTGAGGGGGAAGGGACCAGATGACTGCACAGTGATAAAAATGCAATGTTCTGTGGGCTGATTCCACATGGGAAGGTTCCCAGTTCAAGTCCATGCTTGCCTATGATATGGGGCTGGTTAAAGGCTGGGGGTGGATCACAATCACTCATGGAAGAAACAAACTTTTAAAAAGTGAGTAAGATTTGTATTAAGAATTGAATTATGGGGGCCAGTAGGTGATGTGGTAGTTCAGGTGTGGTGTGGCCATTCCCCCAGGGGATGATTTCTCACCTTCCCTCTCTGTCTCCCTCTGGCAAGTGCATGCACCCTTCGAAATCAAAAACAAAAACTTAAACAAAAGCAAACCTAAAAAAAAAAAAAAAAAAGACTTTAATTATGTCTTTAGAAAAACTTTGATTCAATAGTTCCATTACTGTATTCCAAGAAAAATAACTCAAAAAATAGGAGGAAAGTTATGTGTAAATGTGAATGTGATACAGTATAATTTTTTTAAGATATGGGAACCAGCAGTTAGCGTAATGGCTATGTCGCTGGACTCCCACGTAGTCGACCGTGGTTCGCGTCTCGGACCCGGTGGCTTACAACTCACGCCGGGCGCGTGTGCGTGCGTGCCCAAGATCCCGAGAGGAGAATGGAGGAGAAGGGATTGCGGCGTGACCATCCCCCCTGGGGGGTGATTTCTCGCTTTCTGTCTCTATGCCTCTCTCTGTCTGTCTGGCGAGTGCACGCGCCCTATAGCAAAAAACCTCTCCAAAAAAAAAAAAAAAAAAAAGATATGGAAGCAACTTAAATGTCCAACTACTATAGAATAATCAAGAAAAGTACTATAAAAGTCCATATAGCATATCCTCTCCCTTTGTGTTTCACTTTCTACAAGTTGACCCATGGTTAACCACTGTGTGAAAATAAATATTAAATAGAAATTCCGAAAATAAGCAATTCATATATTTTAAACTGCACACTGTTCTGAGTGGTGAAGAAATAGCGTGCTGATTCACTTAGATTTGCTTTGACCTGACTGGGCTATGAGTCATCCCTTTGTCCACTCTATTTACACTACCTGCCTGTGAGTTATAACCTAGTTATCAGATCAAAGAAACACAACACATACAGCGTTCAGTAGTAACTGTGGTTTTAAGCATCTAGTGGAAGCCTTAGAATGTATCCCTTACAAATAAAGCGAAAGGCCTACTGTATGTGGCCTAAGTCCCTTATCCATGTGGGTTATATTGTAAGAACCCCAGTGGATATGTGAAACCACAGATAGCACCAAACCCTGTATTTATTTATTGTTTTTCCTATGCATTCATTCCTATGGTAACATTTAACATATAAATTAGGCACAGTAAGAGGTTAAAAATAATAATAGGACAATTAAACAATATATTGCAATAAAAATTATATAAATGTTGACTTTTACTCCCTCTCAAAATCACCCTTACTGGGGACCAGCAGGTGGTATGGTGGTTATGGCTCTTGGACTCCCACATGGCTGACTGCGGTTTGAGTCCTGGACCTGGGAGCTTGCTTTCTCACTTTCCCTCTCTCCCTCTCTTTCTCTCTCTCTCTCTGGTGAGTGTATGTGCCCTATAACAAATTTTTAAAATAATAATAAATAAAATCAATCCTTTTTAAAAAAATACCTTACTGTACTGTACTCACCCTTATCCTTGTGATTGTTGGTCTGATAACTGAGACAGGTACTAAGTGACTAAGGGGCAGGTAGCACAGGCAGTGTGGATACGCTGAACAAAGAGATGATTCATGTCCAGGACGGGACAGAGTGAGATGACATAAGATTTCTATGGTACTATTCAGAATTTGACACAATTTCAAATTATAAATTATTTCTGGGTTTTTCCATTTAATATTAAATATTCATTACAGTTGACCAAAAGTAACTGAAATTGCAGAATATAAAACTACAAATAAGGAGGGGACAACAGTGTTGTGGTTCTGGCAATATATAAGATGACTTATGCACAGGGCAGCACTACTACTACTCATCATAGTACTATTACAAGCAGTAAAACACTAACCATTCAAAATGACCAGGAATAAGGAACTGGCTTTATAAACTATAAACATCCACATGAAGTAGAGTACCATAGAGCTAGTAAAGGAATGAGGTCTGTCTCTGTATATTGTTCTTTGGTCTGGAATAATACGTAGGATTATTAAGAAAACACAAAGAAAAGTATATATAGTGTGCTATTATTTATGAAAGAAGGAAGGTTATATACACATTTTTTATAATTTTCAAAAGCAGAAGGGTAAGTCAGATACTTAACGGGAGGTGGGGGAAGAGTTCTCTAGAGCGGGGCTGTCCAAAAGGGCTTTCAGGAGACGTTCTATAATCTGTGCTATCCAATATGGTATCTGATGACATGGCTACTGAATACTTGAAATGCCACTAGTGTGATGAGCAACTAATTTTTAACTTTTAAATTTAATCGTGTTTTAACTTGCATTTTCATTATAACAAGAGACTGAACATTTCTTCATATGTCTTTGGGGCATTTATAAGTCTGCTTTGGAGAGTTGCCTATTCAATTCATTTCCCCATTTTTAAAATGAATTATTTATTTTTCAAATGGGAGAGCTGCTTGAGATCCCTATGTATTCTGGATATCAACCACTTGTCTGAGGACTAATTTGCAAATATTTCCTCCCTTTCTGAGGATTGTCTTTTCACTCAAAATCTATAAAGAGGAAATATTAACTACCTTAGAGAGCTGTTGTGAAGATTAAATAAATCATTAACTATCACACAATAAGTACTTGGTAAATATCAACATTAGTAATGCAAACACACATGAGATAATCAGTAAATTCTGACTTATGTTTCCTATCAAAGATTTTCAGTTTGACTTTCAGTAATATTAAAAATATTGATTATATAGTAAAGATGAAGGTTACTTCTGTTTACATACACACAAGTTTCTCCCTATACTCATCCCTCATGAATCAGAGATGCTAAACAACTTTTCATGGTGGAGAGGAAGAACAAAATGGTACTCTTTCTCCTCCTTCCAAATATATGCATGTAATTAAAAAAAATAATTATTTACTTAATTTTATTTATTATTTTAAAAATTTGCTACAGGGCACACATGCTCACTAAAGACAGAGGAGAAAGCAAGCCACCAGGCCTGGAACTCAAACCATGGTCCACCATGTGGGAGTCCAGCACCTTAACCACCACACCACCTGCTGCCCCATGTGTGTAATTTTTTAAAAAGAGAACTACCCCATAATCCAAGTCCTGACATTTTAATGGCATATGTTTCTACACTTACAGTTTCTTGAATTAAGTTTAGTCTCTGAATGATAAGGGCATTAACTCACCTTTAATTTTTAAATCACCCTTCAGTGTAGATTGTTACATGTTGGTTATGAAGGGTTTTATGTTATTAAGAGGGAAAAATAGTTTCCTATCACATCGCTAACATCTACCAGCTTCTTATCCATCCTATTAATAGCCTAAAATCTATTGAATCCTTCTTTACAGGCAGTATTCTTGGGTTTCCTATTCTAAATTACTTTTCAGACATTCTGCACTGGTGTAATTCTAGAATTACTTTTAATTGAACTCCTGAGCTGGTGCTGGTGCACAATTTCTTTCTTTCCTTTTTTTTTTTTAAAGAACTATTTATTTAATTCCATTTGTTGTTGTTGTTATTATTATTATTTGATCAGACAGAGAGAGAGAAAGGGAAAGCGAGAAAGCAAGCCACCAGGTCTGGGACTCAAACTGCAGTCAGCCATGTGGGAATCCAGTGCCTTTAGCCACCATGCTACCTGCCAGCCCTAGTGCACAATTTATTTTAATCCATGTCATGTTCTATTAGTGTTCAACATTATTTTTCTGACCCATGTCTTTTTTTTAACAAATTATTTTATTTAACTTTATTTATTTATTTTAATTTGACAAGAGAGAGGGAGAGAAAGTGAGAAAGCAAGCCTCCAGGTCTGGGACTCAAACTGCAGTCAGCCATGTGGGAGTCCAGAGCCCTTAACCACCATGCCACTGGCCAGCCCTTCTGGTCCATGTCGTTAAATAACTTCAGAAAAGGATATTTGATTTAGGAAAAAATATTAGGAGTCCTTACATGCCTAAGAGTGTCTTTATTTTGTCCTCATACCTACTAGTTTCCAAATGTTCTGAATTCTAGGTAAGTCATATTCTCTCGGAACTTTGAAGACACTACTCTACCTTCTTTTAAACCATCAGTGTTGCTTGTGAAACATTTATTAACCATTCTCATTTAATAATCTACTCTTTTTTGGAAGTTCTCACTACCTAACAATAATAAGCAACAACAAAAATTATCTCACCTTATGGCTTCCCCGCTAGTTGTGATCATCTGATTCTCAATCCTTTATAGATTAGTTTTTTTTTTTTTTTTTTTTTTTTTAATTCCCTCCTGCCTAGGAACCTTTAGAACTTCCCTTTTGATACAAATGGGTGTGGGTCTTTTTTCATTGGTCCTGTTGAGTCCTTTTCTCCCCATCTTCCTTTCAACCTGGAAAATGTTATCTTTTTTTTTTTGTTTGTTTATTTTGCTAGAAGGAGCACGTCCTTGCCAGAGACAGAAAGAAGGAGAGGCAAAAGCAGCCCATGAGGAATGGTCATACCAGTCTTCTCCTCCATCTCTTCTTCCTTTAAGGATATTGGGTACACATGCACATGCACCTGCTGTGTTTCTTAAGCTGCTGGGCGTGGGACTCAAATGGAACGATCAGCTATGTGGGATCTAGCTGCCTTAACTATCCAGCCATGAGGCCAGCCCTGGAAACTTTTATCTTTAAGACCTAGAGATTTTCTTATAGAATAAAAGCAGAGAATGAGCCATTATAAAGTTAAAACCCTAAGTAAAAGCTAGAATTAGGAGGGCTTATTTCTAGACACCCACATCCACCATGGCAACTTTTCCTTTAGTGTTGTCTTTGTTTTTATTTCCAGAAGAAGCAATCGATGGGAAATGGACAGAGGAGTGAGGATGCAGAGAATGTTACTATAACTGTCACTGTGTATGGGCTGGGTGGGAAGGATGAACGGGATCCCATACACGATTTTTCAAATATTCCTCTCTTCTCATTTTCAACAGTCCTTTCTCTTTGACCTTTTCAATCCAAAGATGCTCTGGGATTCTGTTAACTACATCAGAAACTTCCTTTGCTGTAGCTCCCTTTGAAATATGTTGGGACAGTTTTCTCCATGTGAATCTGTTTAATCCATCATTACTTTCTGCCTCTTTGAGAAATATACTGCCATCTCTTGTTTACTGAGAGTGCTCTATTATCCCTTCAGTTTATTCTCTTTTTTTATTAATACTTTAATGTTGTATCCAAGGAAAAGTGATGAACACGTATGGCCAGAGTTCCATCTCAAACAGCATATATAAATCACTTTGAAGTTAATTATTTTTAATGATTATTCTCATCCTTTTAGACAACTTGATATAAACAATAGATTTTCCAAAGTCTGTGGAGCTATTATTTAATATTGCATCCATTTTGTCAACAAACATCAGTGATAATATGGGTAACAATCTTTGTTAATTTGCCAGAGGACTCACACACTCATCAGAGAGAGACAAAGAGAAAGGGAGGGGAAGAAAACATGCCCCAATGGAGTGTTATTACACCACAGTCCTCTTCCTCTAGTTCCTCCTCCTTCCAGGAATGTGGGGACACATACACATACACATGCACCTAGCATATTTTTCAAGCCACCAGGTCTTGGACTTGAAGCACATGCTTGGTTCAAGTTGGTTTAAGGGATCCACTTCCCTTAACCAAAAGGCCATGAGCTGGTCCCAGAAATACATTTTATTTATTTTTTTTAAAGGTTTTTGCCACAGGGAAGATGCCCTCACTGGAGAGATGCAAAGAGAGAGTGAGAAGGAGAGGGAGAAATCACTCACGAAGAGGAGATGGTCACGCTGCAATCCCTTTCTTCCTTCTAAAATGGAAACATTTCTGCTCTTTTTTTTTTTTTTTTTTTTTTTTTTTTTGGAGAGGGCACGTGCATTCACCAGAAAGACAGAGAGAGACAGACAGAAAGCAAGAAATTACCCCCCAGGGGGGATGGCCACGCCGCAATCCCTTCTCCTCCATTCTTCTCTCGGGATCTTGGGCACACACGCACACGCGCCTGGCGTGAGTTTAAGCCACCGGATCTGGGACTCGAACTTTAGTCAACTACATGGGAGTTCAGCAACACAGCCATAATGCTAACTGCTGGTCCCTCTGCTCTTTTTTAAAGCTAAACCCTTTATCTGTTTTCTTTCCCATACACTCACTCTCCAAGTCAAGAACTTGCCTTCTCTGTAGTGGGATCATTCCTATTCACAAAGCAGCTCTAATGAAGCTGATGCGTGACGCCATGTCCTGCTGCATCTATAACCCACCTGCTCTGCTCTAATATTCAAAACGTTTTTTCCTGAAAATTAATCTACAATCTGGACTGTTATCTCCAGTTCTTTTTCAATCATTTTCTTTTGAACCCACATTAGTCAGGTCTTCACCCCATCATTCCCCTTGAAATAGTTTTCTCTTAAATCACCAATGATGTTCATCTTCCTAAATCCAACAGCCATTTTTTTTTATCCTATTCCTACCTCTCTGCAGTGTTTGACACAAGCATCCGTTCCCTCCTTCATAAAAAATTCTCTTTTCTTAGTTCCCATAGCCATTTACTCTGGTTTTCTTATGACTTCACTGGGTGTCTTGGCTTCCTTTGCTGAATCTGCTTTTTCTTCCTGATCTCTAAATGCTGGAATGCATGAGGCATCGCATGCGGGCCCTCTTTTAGCTAAGCTTGTCCAGACCTTATGTGTGTTGTTTTTCAGCTTCTTATAGCCACTTTGCTATCTGATCATTCCATTTAGATATCTAAAAATATGTCAAGTTTACATGTGCAAAACCACAATCACTGTGCCCCTTTTCTACCCCCCTCTTCCCTAGCTGTCCAGTTTCATTAAACGACAGCTCTATCTACTAAAGTACTCATGATACAAATCTAAAGAGTATCCTGCATTTGTTCTTCACATCCCACACCCAAACCACCTTCAAATCAATGGTTAAACCTCCAAAATAGATTCCAGGTCTGATCATTTACCAGCCACACTACTGCTGCTCTGAGCCAACATCTTTTCTCACTGGGATTCCTACAGTAGTCTCCCAGCTGATATCCTGCTTTCTTTTTTGTTTAAGAACCAAGAAAAAGTTTTATTTACAAAAGTTCTTATTTGTCCAGTGGTGAGAGCCAAGGAACTACATACCAAGAAACAACTAAGACCCCACTAAGTCTTTAAGCTAGTTCATACATGGGAATGACCAGATAGCTCTCATTATTAGGCTACAAAGATGTCTGTCCAAGTGTCCTTCAGTTGCACACGGACATACACGTAACCAAAGGGATTCGTGCAAGTGGTACCATGCTACTTTCAGATGCAGTTTAGTCACAGCTCTAGAGTACTGTTCCCGGTCTGCCTTACATAGCTGTTCCACCATTTTTATTGATTTATTTATTGGCTTCTTTCTCTTTTCCTCCTCCTTTGTCAGTTTTTTCTTTTCTTCTCTGTTATCAACTCCCTTCTCTTCTCCTTTCTTGGCCTTTTCTTCTCTACTGTCAGCTCCTTTCTCTCCACCACTGTTGGCTTCTCTCTCTCTTTCTCTCTGTCCTGAACACTGATAGAAACTGCTTTATTATAGCCTTCTGGTTTCGAGCAATTTCAATGGCAAAGAACTGAATCCTGGGGCAAAGATGGCGTTTTCCTCGGTGTAACCCTGAGAACAACCTAGTCGTAACAAAGTACCATAGTTGAAGTCTTCTACAATCCCATCAAACTTCATGCAGAATGGCCTCCTCTTCACTTTAGCTGATTCTGATCTGACTTCTTTTGGGTCCAATACATCTAACCTGAGTTTCTCAAAAATTTCCCAGAACTCAGAGTAGATCTGGTCATCCACTTTGGTGAGTTTCAGCTTGTAATAGACTTCAGCATGCTGCATTGCTCTCACGGCCCAAGCCACCTCAGTGTCGGGCTTCCAATCCATGTCCTTGGTCCACCTACACTTTGGGTATCCAGTTCAAGCTCCACTTCCTCAGAGGTCTTCTACAGCCTCGGTCCTTAGAGGTTTCTCCTTTGTCTAAATTCTTTGGATCTTAAGGTCTGACCCCTCGTATCATTGCCATATGATTCTGCTGGGAGCGAAAGAGCATGTGCCACAGACACCAGCTCCCCAGAAACCCGCTCATCAGTTCCACTAGTAGCCTCCATGCTGCAGCCCAGAAAGCTGATATTCTGCTTTCATTCTTGCTCCCCCAGGGTCAGCTGTTCCCACAGCAGTCAGAAAAAGCCACTTGAAACAGAAATCCAGTAACACCTTCGTGGTCTCCTATAGCCCTCAGATTTTTGAACTAGGCATGCAAACCCACACCAGTCCAACCTTTCTGCCTACTTCTCCATCCTTATCTCACGCTGCTCTTCCCTGCACAGGCTCTCTCTGGCAAACTGGCCACCTTCTTCTGTGCCTCCAACATCACAACTTGTTACCAACTCACAGCCTTTTTACTTCCTGCACGTTCTACCTAGAACATCACAAAGGTGGCTCCTTCTCATCTTGTTCTCAGCACAAATGTCATCTTCTCAAAGACAGCTCTCCTGGCCAGTCTATTAAAGTAAGCTCATCTATTAAAATGAGCCCACTCTTTAATTACTCTACGTTCTTCACAGACATCTTACCACTGGAAGATTTTGCACATTTACTGTTATATCCCTCCTACAAATTTAAGACCCTGAGAACAGGGACCAGCAGTTGGCATAATGGCTATGTCACTGGACTCCCATGTAGTCGATCACAGTTCAAGTCCCAAACCCAGTGGCTGAAACTCAAGCTGGACGCATGTGCTTGCATACCCAAGATCCCGAGAGGAGAATGGAGAAAGGATTGTGGTGTGGCCATTCCCCCTGAGGGGGAGTGATTTCTCGCTTTCTTTCTCTCTTTCTGGCAAGTGCATGTGCCCTATAGCAAAAACCTCTCCCCCCCCAAAAAAAAATGTTTTTTAATTAAAAAAAAAAGACCCTGAGAACAGAAAATTTGTCTGTCTAGTTCACTACAATAGCCACGTCACCGTTCATTAATTATTTGTGGAATGAATTATTATACTATAATGCTATTCCGAGTAGAATGGAAATAGTTTCAATTTAATTTGCATGTCTATTTTAAAATAATACATCTTTCCTTTTTTGAAATAATCATACAAGACTTATTTAAATCTCTAAACTTCCTTAGAAGAAGGAACAACTAGCAAATCAAAAAGTTTTGCTTACAGCCATTGATAAAATAAAGTGGAAGTATTTTTTTTCTGGACTAATTTCATTTTTAAAGAATTTTTAATTTCATTTATTATTATTTTTAAAGAATTAATTAATTTTGTTATTACTATTATTTTCTAATTTGCTACAGGGCACTTGCACTAACCAGAGAGAGATGGAGGTTGGGGTGGAAGGGAGGAGTGAGAAAGCAAGCCGCCAGGTCCAGGACTCAAACCACAGTCAACCACGTGTCAGTCCAGTGCCTTAACTACCATGCCCTCTGCCAACCCCTCTGGGTTAATTTCAAATAGCTAAGATGACCTAATAGGGCTTCAAACAAAACAAATTTCACCTACAGTTACACCAATAATTTCTATTTGAGGGGCCGGCAGTTGCTGTGGTTGTTGAGGTGCTGGACTCCCACACAGCTGACCACAGTTCAAGTCCTGGACCTGGAGGCTTGCTTTCTTACTCTCCCTTTCTCTCTGTCTCTCTCTGGTCAAAATTGAAAAATGGTGATAACAAATAAAATTAAATATAAATCTTTAAAAATAAATAAATAAAAGCCAATTTCTATTTGACTAATATAATCTGTCATAATAAGTGAATATAATTCTTTCTCTTAAATAAGAAAGAGATCAAGGTTAACAGCACACTAACTATATATTGCATATATAGTTCTCCAACTAATTTTAACTAATTCATTGTGACTAAGAATGAATTAGGTAACAGTGTTCATCTGTTTCCCCTATTTTGTGTGTGTGCCTATGTAGGAGAAGGTTACAGTATTTCATTACCTCTCTTCCAATGATAAACAAACTATTAACTAGATAAAAACAAACAACAAAGAAATTAGGTCCAGCCCGTTTTAATTCTAGCAACTATTTATTGCTAAAAATGGCCAAGAGTTTGGCCTAGTATTGCTGTAAGAGCAATACTAGGACACTATCAAATCTAATGCTTGACATTTTTCATCCAAAATCAATTTTTTAAAAAAGTCCCAAAAGTGATAGATTATACATATCAGTAAAATGATGATGAAAAGATCCTTTGGTGCTATAATGTTGATATACTATATATAAATATATACATATAGCCTATACACACACACACACACACACACACACACACCCAGGATATATATATCCAGTTTCAAATGAATCATAAAGTAAAATTAAGCTAGAGTCCACTCCATATAGAATATCATAATGATCATCTGGTCATCTAGTTCATATGACACTAAAAATGTTCTTAGCTTTAAAAAAAAAGTATAAAATCAAAGAACGGTTCATTTCCATAGATACGGAAATGGGATCCATCTATCTAGATAGATACAGATATCTAGATATGGACAGATCTATCTATATCCCTGTGTTCAGTTTCTTTATATAAAACATTGTTGCCTGGCTACCTTTGCTACCAACAAAATACTTGCATGATAGGAAACTCGGCTAGTAGAATGAAAATAAGAGAGGAAGATATAAATAAGATCTCTTTACTTGAAAAAGAAAATAAGTCCCTAGAGATGAAATAAAGGTAAAAACTATATGCCATACTAAAACTGCAACTACTTCTCTCCTGCAAACGAGAAAAGCTTAAGAAACAAAGGTTTTGTACTTCTCTATTCACAGGTCCCTGTATATTTCTAAACAATTCTCTTACCCTACACTTATTTGCACAATACCTATTCTTGCTAAAAAATTAAACTATGCTTGATAAAAATAAAATAAAACTTAAAACATAAAAAAGCTTTTTAAAAATGATGTTTGAATTTGAAGTATAACTGGGCAGATGACAGTAAATGGTTAGACTTAAAACTTAAGGCAAATCAGCTTCTTTTAAACAGCATTTTGAAACAACAGTCAAAACATCTTCAGTACTATACACGTATTCCCAAAGTGTAATCATCCAAATGAAAACCTCGAAGATCATTCATTCCCAAGACATTTCCTTGACACCTACTAAGTGTCAGGCACTGAACTATGGAGGAAGCTGGCGATACACAAATGGGCAAGATACAACTGATGCCCTACAACTAAAAGCTTGTCAGCCAAAAGGACAAAGATAATCCAATAGAGTAAAAATACTGACAAGTCCAGAACAGCCCTTCTTCAAGAGACAGACAGACAGCTCCATGGCTCCTGCGATCTAGCCATTCTGGGAGAAAGGAAGATGTCCCACTGATCACTGGGCCTCCAGCATACAAAACCCGCGTGTCTGAACTTCCAAGTTTGGGAAGAAACCGACCATCCACCAGATGACTAGAAATAGCTGCAGGACCACAAGAAATATGGGGAAGCAGGAAAATACCTCTCCCACAAGGGAAATGGATAGCTCCTCTTCATCCACACACAGTTCAATGAAAATCATGGAAATGTCTGATAAAGAATTCAGAACATTCATAATGGCCAAGCTAACAGAGATGGAAGAGAAGAGAGACAAGGGACTGCTGAAGAGGAAGGAGAAAGGAGTTGAAGAGTTCCAGGAGGTGAAGAAATTCATGCAAGATCTAAAAGAGGAATTTCACACTTTACAAAAGAATCAGATGGAACTGTTAGAGATGAAGGCTATAATACAAGAAGTCAAAATCTCCCTTGAAAGTATTAAAAGCAGACTAGATCATACAGAAAATAGAATCTCTAATGTAGAAGAGAAAATGGCTGGCCTAGAAAAATCCACCATGAAGACTGAGAAAATGGCCCAAAAATTTGAGAATAATATGCGAGAAGTACTAGATACAATTAAACGTCCAAACATCCGGATAATAGGCATCCCAGAGGGTGAAGAGACTCATAAGGGCATTGATAATCTATTCCATGAAATCCTGCAAGAAAACTTTCCAAACCTGGAGAGGCACTCAAAGATTCAGTCCCAAGAAATACAGAGGACCCCAAATAGAATCAACCCAAGAAGATCTTCTCCAAGACACATTATAGCCAGACTGACCAAAACCACAGACAAAAACAAGATACTAAGACTGGCAAGAGAAAAAAGGCAAGTTACCTACAAAGGGTATCCCATCAGACTAACGGCAGACCTGTCATCGGAAACAATGTGAGTGAGGAGAGAATGGGAAAATATATTCAAAATATTAAGGGAAAAGCAATTTCAACCCAGAATTCTGTACCCAGCAAGGTTATCGTTCATTTGGGAAAAAAGACATGAACTTTCCCTAAACAAAACCTGAAAGAATTTACCAGCACCAGACCAGATCTCCAAGAAGTTCTTAAGGGAGTGCTATGTCAGTAAAATTAAATGCAGACACACAGAAATAAGAGTTCAAAAACTAAGAAAATGGGCAACTTAATTGTAGGGACAATGTTTGGAGATGAATATTATATCCCAGAATTCAATCTGGAAGATCGAACCTTAACAGAAGAAAGATTAAGTACATGAGACTGAACTGATGAAACAACATTCTGTGACTTGACTGAATTATTGCTGCTTTTCTCCTAAGCTTTGTTTTCCGGTTTTAAAGGATTTTTGTCCTGTCTTGAGCTGTTGATAGGTGCATGTACCTACTATTTGAACACAATACTAACCTGTTTCTAGGCTTTAAGTTTCAAGGAAATATCATTACCAGTTCAAAACTACTCTTCTTGAAAATTACTTGCTGAAAGTAGTTAGATTACTTATGATATTGTGTGATCAACAAAATGTTGGGGAAAAAGGAATGGAAGACAACTGTATATAGCAGAGATAGTGTAATAAGAGAGTGGGAAAGGGCAGAGGGTCAAACATGGGGTAAAAAACATATATATATGTATACATATGTATAAAAAAAAAATACTGACAAAAGGATGTAGAGGAGTCTAAGTAAACTCAGAAGTAAGATGACAGGATACAAGGGAGTTTGAAGTTTCCAGACAAGAAAATGCCTAAACTGAGTCTTAAGGTATTAGCAGAGGTTAAGCACAAATCTAACTCTGGGGGAAGGAAGGGGGCGTGGGGGAGGGGTGCTAAGTAAGCTTAGTAAAAGAGGGCAGTTAATAAGGGAATACTCTGTTTCAATAAGAGTAAATAGCACGTGCAAAAGTTAAAGTCATAAGATCATCAAATTGCAGAGTTTACAATTGTCTCATTCAACACGAGGCTACTGAGCACTTGGAATGCAACCAATCAGATATGTCTTTTTTTTTTTTTTTTTTTTTTGATGAGAGAGAGAGAGAGAGATTTTTGCTATACGGCATATGCACTTACTCACCAGAGACAGAGACAGAGAAAGCAAGAAACATCTCCCTGGGGGAATGGCCACACCACAATCCCTTCTCCATTCTCCTCAGGATTTTGGGCACGCACACATATAAACCTGCCCTGAGTTTTAAGCTGCTGGGTCTGGGACTCAAACCTCCGTAGACTAAGCGGGAGTTGTAACCATTATGCCATCTTCTGGTCCCAAAATTAGTAGTTTCAATTAAGGGAGTATAACTAGAGACGTAGAGTACAGAATTTATTCCAGAAATATTTATAAACTAAAATAAACTAGACTTAGTAACAGATTAAATGTACACTATGAGAAGAAGAACCTGAATGAATTTCAGAGTTTTGGGATTGCAAAATTGGGTGAATATGGTACCATCCAAATGAGAGGTTTGGCAGAGGATGGTGATGGATGAGTGTAATATCAGACATAAAAGAGCCTGAGATGCCTGTTAGAAATCTATGTGGAAATACCAAAAATCAGCTATATAAGCTTCATGCTAACTCAAGAGTTCTAGGACAGAGATAAAAACTGAGAGTGTGTTAATAAAATAAGGATGACAGAAGACAAGAAAGAGGATGAACTGAGCCAAGAAAAGAACACAGAGTGTAAAGGGTAGAAGCTGAATTACAAGGAAAAACAATAATGAAACAGTGAGCAGGGGAAGAGTATCTCACAAAGGAGCTGAATGACAGGCAGGGGAAGGACAGGAGAGCGGGTAGCGTCTTAATTGTAATGGGCTTCTACTGTGTCTTCAAGAATTACAGTTCCGAAAGAGATGGGTCTCTGACAAAAAAAAAAAAAAAATCTTTTCCCCCAAATCATCAATTACTTTTTGATAACCGAAATGACACTTTGTTAACTTAGACAATGAAAACAATTAAATCCTACTGTTTGGAGAAACATACTAGTCAACATGCAACAAATCATAAAGTGAAATACTTAAAATAGTAACAAATTCAAAGTGAAACTAAACTGGAAAAAAATAGATGACAATCACAACAAAGCAAGTGAGAAGTAGAAAAAGGAAAAGGCCATCCTTTTTTTTTTTTTTTAAATTTTCCTAAGGTATAGGCACAACCATCTCCATAAAACGAATCCTCAAAACAAATCTACTCTTTCTATTCACCAGTTTTTAAAACATTGACATCGGCAATGTATTACTAGTCAATAATTTGTTACTAGGTGATGGTACTAATTGTCCAAGGCCACAAAGTAAACAAAAGAGTTTAAATTCTGGAGAATTGGACCTGGGCTCTTTTCCACTGTTACACACTGTCCCCGGTGAATGTCCGCCCTGTGTAAAACTCGAGGATCTGAGTACCCATTTCTAACTCACTTATGCCAAAGAAAGCCTATTTTGGGCTGTCTTTCCTCCACTCAACCCACCGCTGAAGGATGTGTAAAAACCTCACAGCTTGGACAAATGTGCCTTTCCACTCTAATCACAGCCTAAAAATACTAAACCCATTTCGATCCCTGAACTACCAAAGCCTCTTTTCCCATCTTAAGAACACAGGCCTCCAGGGTTCTTTTGTTTTTAGTAACTCTTAACCCTTCTGCACATGCACCTGCACTGGGCTCCCCCGCTTTGCTTCGAGGCCCCAATACATCAGCAACCCTTTCCCATTCCCTCCTAACTTCCCAATCCCCCACATGCCCAACCACCTTTCTCCGCACTCCCGGCCTGCTGCCCAGTCATCCATCTATTTTTCTAGAACTTTCTTCTCCACTACCCACCCCGCCTCTTCAAATCCTCTCCCACCCCTAATCCTTTCATGCTCCAAGCTTTAAAAACTCCATCTGCACGCCCAGAGTCAAGATCGCTCCATCGCCAGCTCCCCCACGCTTCAGCCCACCTCGAACCCTACCCGACGGATCTCCACGCCCACCCCAAAGCCCACCCCCAACCCGCCCCGGCTCGAGGCGACGCGACGTCCCGCCTCCTTGCCTTCCCTCCCCGGAATGAACTCCCCGCCGGGACCTCGGCGTCGCGCCGCCAAAGAGCGGATGTCAGGCTCGGTGCGGAGGCTCCTAGGCGGCACCGAGGTTGCCGGGGTGCGGGAAGTTTGAACACAGGGATGGGGCAGGGGCGGGGACGGCTCGTGGGTGGCAGCGGCGGGGCCACCTCTCCAGGGTAACGGAGGCGGAGACCCAGACTGCACTGCGGGAGGGCCGCAGCCAATGACGCGTCTTCGTAGGATCCCATTGGCTTCTGTCTTCAGATGACCCTCCTATTGGCTGTAAAAGAACTGGAAGGCGGGATGATGAGTGTGGGAGAAGGCAGCCATTGGTCAACTGCTGTAGTAGCGACGATCCTGGGAGGGACGTGATTCGCGGCCAAGCTCCTCGCAGCGCCCTTGGCTCCTCCGGGGCGGAGCGGCGTGACGAGGACTGCGGAGTGTTCTGGGCCTGTGTGGTGGAGGATGGCAGGGGCGGGGGAGAGGGCTTCGTGAAATAAATTGCGAAAGCGACGACTGCATGATTGAAAACATGGAAGGCTGTCTCTACTTTATGGAAAACGTTCAGTTTTCAGTGATAAAGAAATGATAAACCAATGGCTTGTCCATCTCTGTCTTTGTAATGAAAGTTCTGATTTCTGTGGGATCGGTACACTAACGGTCCTGGCCTTTGTGAATCGCGAACGTGTCGTGAGTTTGGCTTCAAAGGGATTTTAAGGTTTTGGAAGGGGCGTGGGACGGAATGGCATTTTAAACATATTTTCACACTATTTTTAAAAGAAAACATTCTTTTAATAGAGGTGTAGTCTATCAAGAGCTGCTTTATGGCTTATTTTTCCCTTTTAAAATTGGTAGCACGTTAAACGGCATTAATTGCAGGAAGCAGGGAAGGTAAAAAGAAAATCCTCTTTGGTGGGGGCTTTTTAAACCTCTCTGAGCCTTCTGATTATAAAGATGGTGTAACTGCTCCTGCTTCTCACCATTGTTGATTTCTCCGTGGGTTTACCATGCTGTAGAGTAATTCTCGAAGACAAATACGTTCTAATCATTCTCCTGACTATGACTTATGATAATTTGGTTCTCCCTTCACCTCGTTTCCCACTTCACACTATTTTAAAGCTTTCCTTTTATCCTGACACCATATATTGACATTTTACTTCAATTTGCACACTAACCCACCTAAACAAAATCGTAATTAGTATAACTTTCTGTATTTTCAGTAACAGCTCTAAAGATGGCAATCATTGGTTAGTGAAAATAGAATAAGTAATCCCTAAAATTGTGCTGAAATACTTGTCATCGTTCATTTCTCTCTGCTAATACTCTGTTTAAAAAGCTCACTGATTATAATTGAATCTATTAGAGTTGATCCTACCTACGTAGTTTAATAAACATATTAGTGGATTACTATTGAAGAAAGTTGTTAGGAAGACTAAAGAAACATGCTGTCTTTGCGTGGACAAGTGAAAGTCCCTCACTAAAGAATCAAATAGGGATTTCTGGCTCTCAATGATTGCTGAGAATGAAACAAACATGTACTCGGCACTCAGAAGTGCCATGTAGTTGTAGTCACAGTCTGTCTTTATTCATGACTGTAGGCAAATATTGGCACTGGTGGTTTGAATTTGAGGAAGCAGGCTCAGAGAGGTTAAAGAATCCAACAAGAGATTCTATAGTAGTAAGTGGCAACAACAGGACAAATTCCAAATGTCATGGTTTTGAATTTGATACCTCTAATGTGCTTCATCTACAGGTCAATAGACTTATTGGTAAATAAGAAAATATTTTAAAGACTGAGAGCCTCCAAAATTGTCCAATTATCTGAACATATTTTCGAGATTCTTACTTTTTTTTTTCTTGTTTAGTTTGCTATAGGGTGCATGTGCTCAGCAGAGAGAGACAGTGGGTAAGAGAGAGAGACAAGGAAGGTGAGGAATCATTCCCAGGGAGGAACACCCATACCTCAATTCCTTCTCCTCCATTCTCCTCTTGGGAATTTTCGGTATGCATGCACACGTTCATGTGTCCAGTGTGTTTTTCAAGCCCCTGGGTCCTGGACTTGAACTGCACAGTTGGCCATGTCAGATCCAGCCACTTTAACCTCCATGCCACCTTCTGGCTTCACAGTGTGTCATTTTATTCACTTCATCATATTCAAAAATCAGTGACTAAGAGTTTATTTGACCTAGGGGGGAAAAATTATATACCTACAGAAGTCCAACCAGCTTATTAAATTAATTTTTAAAATTTTAACCCAAAATACGAGACAATTTTTAAAAGTTTTTATATGGTATTAGATGATTTGGATATAAGTCATTTTTGACAGGACTAGAGTTTTCTCAGATTTTATCATTTGCCATTTCATTTCTTTTTGTACTAAGTAGAATGCTGCTTTTTCAGGAAAAAAAAAGGAAATGCTAACAAAGTAACGTTTTTATATTTCTTATATTTAATAGAACCCAAACTCATTGCTTTAAAAAAATATACTTACAGAAAAAATTCTACTGATGGTCATTCACTACTTGAGTTTTATTTTTAACATTCCAGGCCTTATATTGGCATTGCAATATCTCCAGATTTGTTGTATTGGTAACTGAATGTTCATTTTATGCAGCTCCTTGATTGCCTTGTTTAATGCTATATAGTGATGACATGAATAATATTAATTAAAATTTTCTTCCTACAAATGCTTACTTTTAGGATTATTGCTGTTTCCTTATGGAGAAACTAGGTTACAATTTAAATGATTTGTTGGAAGTTTTATTATATAAAATTAATTGGCAGAGTAATAAGTAGACCTTCTAACTATAGACAATCCAGAAATTATAATTTTATAATTCTAACAATAATAATAATTCAACCTAATTTATTAGTTTCCAGAGGGTGTGTGTGCTTGCTAAACAGTGACACAGAGAGAGAGAAGGAAAGAGAGAAAGAAAGTACTCCCTAATGGGCTATGGTCACACCATAATCCCTTCTCCCTCATTTCTCCCTCTTTTCGAGATTTTGGGCATACATGTACACGTGTCTGGTATGTCTTCTAGGCCTCTGGGATTTTTTATTATTTTGGTACCATGGCATACTAAAAATCTTTGGGACCAGGATTCCACCAGTAGTTGGCCGTGTGGAAACTGGCTCCTTTAACTACTAGGCCAAAGGGCCAGCCCAATGACCATAATTTTAAAAGGGGGAACATACGATAATATAATATCTTGGAAAGCACAGAATTATAATTTGTCCTAGTTAAGTCATCCATTTAATACTATCCTTTTTTTTTAGTGTAATTTTATATATTTTATGTAGAAACATGTAAGTAATAAGACATTCAACTATTTTAAATCTAACTTCTTGGTGTTCATATTGCTTGACGTTTTTAACTTTATTATTAGATTCTAGGTAAATAGTAGGTTATTAGCATGTAATGTTGACTTTTAAACAGTTTTTAATATGCTATATGTTTAAAAGAAGTGGAATGGCTTGTCCTAGACACAGTGGAGTCAGCAGTAGAATGCCTCTTTGCAATTCTGGAAACACAAGGGAGACCACAGCTGGGATCCAGAGCCACCTGAAACATGCCGGGCTGTGACATTGGCTGGCAGCGTGACAAGCATCTGACAAGGGCACCTTTTTCATTCTCTTTTCCTCTTCTTTTTTTCCCCTCTCTCCTCTCTCAGCAAGAAAATAAACAAACAAACAAACAAACAAACAAATCAAATGACTTAGGAAAACCTGAGTTGGGTATAAAGAGCAATATAATTGAAGATTAGGAAGTGGGATATCTACTAGAAGTTTTCTTGGTGGATGAACAATTAATAAAATTATAATTTTATGTAGCTCAATTTAGGGGGCTTCTGCTTTTGCTTTACATAAAAAGAACTAAACCAATAGTTGTTTTAAGTCACTTTTAAATACATGTTTTCAGAATTGATTACTCTATCATCTTTAAGTAAATATGCCTAAAGATCTAATCCAATCTCCAAAGCAGTAAGAATAGCATAAAATTCTGTTTGTGTTCACATCGTTAGATTTGAGAGGGAGAATACCAATATAATTTTCTTAGGATTCAGTTGCATATTCTCAGCTGAAAATAATCAGCAGGAAATTCTGTTAAGATCAGTGAGTGTGTGTGTGTGTGTGTGTGTGTGTGTGTTTGTATTTAGTTTTTGCTATAGGGTATGTGCACTCACCAGATAGAGATGAGCAAGAGAAGGAGGAAAAGTGAGAAATCACTCCCTGTGGGAGGCTTAGGGGGAATGGTCACACCACAATCCCTTCTCTTCCGTTTTCCTCTTGGGATTTTAGGCATGCACACACATGCACCAGGTATGGTTTTCAAGCCACTGAGTCTGAGACTTGAACCACGTAGCTAGCCAGGTGGAATCAAGCACCTTAACCTCCACACCACCTGCTGACCCCAATGACTACATTTTTAATTAACAATAAATATGTTAGGTAAAGAAAATGGTATTTTTATTATTTTGGTATCATGGCATACTAAAATAGCATTTTTTGGGTGCAAATAGGTAATTTGCATAGCCAAATTACAATGGAAAATTTCCAAGTTAGAAACCCTAGTTAATTCATTAAGTATATATTAAGTACTTCCTAGAGGAATACAAAGGTGGAACCTGAAGCCCTGCCCTCCAGCTGCTCACTGTCTAGTGGACTAGAAAGATAAGTCAAACTGTGACTGCAGGTACTGTGTGGTAAGAGTTTTAACGAGGAAGCAGCAGATGGCATAATGATTATGTCGCTGGACTCCCACGTAGCCTGCCGCAGTTCAAGTTCCAATAGCAGTGGCCTAAAACTCACGCCAGGAGTGTGTGCATGTGTGCCCAAAATCCCAAGAGGAGAATGGAGAAGAAGGGATTACAGCATGGCCATCCTCCCCACAGGGGTGATGTCTTGCTTTCTATCTCTCTGTCTCTCTGGCAAGTGCACATGCCCTAAAGCAAAAAATTTCTCTCTAAAAAACAAAAAGAAAAGGAAAGAAAAAAGTTATGGTGGAAGTATACAGAAGGTACTTAAGGGGACTTACAGTTGAAATTTTTTAAAAGAATTATTTTATTTACTTGTATTCATCATTATTATTATTTAATTTGACCAGAAAGAGAGGAAAAGCAAGAAAACAAGCCACTAGGTCCAGGACTCAAACCACAGTCAGCCATATGGGAGTCCAGTGTCCTAATTACCACGCCACCTGCTGGCCCCTAGGATTGAAATTCTTTTTTTTTTTTTTTTTTTTTAAAGATTTTTGCTATAGGGTGTATGTGCTCACTGGAGAGACAGAGAGACAGAAAATGGGAAATCACCTAAAAAGGGGATGGCCACATTGCAATCCCTTGTCCTCCACTCTCCTCTTGGGATTTTGGGCATGCACACACACTAGGTCTGAGACTCGAACCATAGTCGACTACTTGGGAGTCCAACAACATAACCATTATGCCATCTGCTGGTCCCCCTCAGCGTTAGTTTTAAGCCTCCAGGTCTAGGACTCGGACTGCATCCAACAACATGGGAGTCTAGCAACGTAACCATTATACCATCTGCTGGTCCCTGGAGCTAAAATTCTTCTTCTTCTTTTTTTTAAAGAGTTATTTTATTTAACTTTATTTATTTGTTTGTTTTAATTTGACCAGAGAGAGACAGAGTGAGAGAGAGAGTGAGAAAGCAACCTTCCAGGTCCAGGACTCAAACCATGTTCAGCCATGTGGAAGTCCAGTGCCCTTAACCACCATGCCACCCGCTAGCCCCATGGAGCTAAAATTGTTAACTCAGCCTTGTGGTTAAGGTATGTATCTAAGCTTAGAGGTCTTTACTTTTAAGTAGGAATTTATGTTACTTCAGAGCAAATCAGGGGCTGGCCTGTGGCCTAGTGGTTAAGGGGGTCAAGTCCCACATGGCCTACCATGGTTTGAATTCCAGCCTCAGAGGCTTGAAAGAACACCCTGGCTGTGTGGGAGATGGTAGGCAATACTGGAAGAGTAAGTATTCGGACACATGCCTGGAACATCGGGAAAAGGCTAGATGTCTGAATGCTTTTTTTATGAAGCTTATGCTTGTTTAATCCCAAAAGCCACTATGTAGAAACTAACACTTTTTTTAAAAAAGAATTATTTTATTTAACTTTATTTATTATAAATTAATAAATAAATAAATTTATTAATAAATTAATAAATACATTAATTTCACCAGAGAGGGACAGAGTGAGAGAAAGAGAGAGGGAAAGTGAAAAAGCAAGCTGCCAGGTCCAGTACTTGAACTGCACTCAGCCATGTGGGAGTCCAGCACTCTTAACCACCACCCTATCTGCTAGCCCTGAAACTAGCACATTTTTGAACAGAGACTTAAGGTGATTGGATCTGCATTTTAGGAATGCTATTTCACTGACATATGCAGGGTAAGATGAGAAGCAGCAAGGCCAGCTAAACTTTTAAAATGGCAGAAAGGGACAGGTAACTTAGGCAAAAAATGAAGAAAGTCTGGGTCGACTAATATTAATTGAGCACCTTCTATGCCTGGCCTGCGTTTACAGTTCTACATGCTCATTTTAATCCTTACTACTACTCTGTGATCTATTATTTCTTTGTTACAAGTGAAGTCTGGGGCGGTAAGAGGCTAAGTGTTTCATCTAAGGTTATGGTTATCATTTTATAAAACTTGTGTTCCAGTTATTTTCATATTCATGTAATTTTAAAATTATGGGTCAAAGTAAACGTTTGTAAATAACTGCACTATGATATATTGCAATGGTTAGGAAATAGAAGACTAGGATTTAAACCTTCTCTGTGATTTTAGGACCTGAGATTTCAACCACTTGCTTTTCAAACTGAGGTTGTAACTCGTTAATGAAACATCAAATCAATTCATGTTTTATGACCACATTTTCTAGTCTATTATTATTTTTTTATAATTATTTATTTATTTTTTTATTTATTCATTCATTTATTTTTTAATTTGACCAGAGAGAGATAGAGGGTGAGAGTGAGAGAGAGAGGAAGTGAGAAAGCAAGCCACCAGATTCAGGACTTGAACCCTGGTCGGCCATGTGGGAGTGTCCAGCGCCTTAACCACCACGCCACCTGCTGGTCCCCATAGTGTATTATTATTATTATTATTATTATTATTATTGTTATAGTTTTGCCATAGGGTGTGTGCACTTGCTGGAGAGAGACAGAGAGAGAGGGAAAGTGAAAAATCGCCCCCTAGTGAGGATGGCCATGCTATAATTCCTTTTCTTCCACTCTGCTCTCAGGATTTTGGGCACACCCACACATGCGCCAGGTCAGTCATGTGGGATCCAGTGCCTTAACCATCATGCCACCTGCTGGCCCAGGTTTATGACCACATTTTTTAAAAGCAGCTCTAGAGTAGAACAGAACATACCAGAGTCTGCTGGGCATAGTAAAGGTACGTATCATTTTATGAAACGTGTGTTCCAGTTATTTTCATATTCATGTCATTTAAAAATTATGGGTCAAAGTAAAAAACTGTTGTAAATGACTGCGCTATGATATAGTGCAATCATAGTGGAAGAGAGAAAACAAAATGGACGTGCATCACCTGGGTTACAAGACCGGGTGACTAAATATATGTGAGAGGGTGACAGGAGAAGCACTGCCTGAGTTGATCTGAAATTTCTGGTTATGACACTTGGCACCCTACACCAAGAGGGTGAGTCCAGAAGTATAAGCCTGAGTTAAGGAAAGTAATAAGTAGCCAAGGGACTTATGTTTGAGATATCTATAGGACATGCAGGTGAGAATGCAGATGGCAGTTTTTAATTAAATATACATTCTACACTGAACTACAAATTTTATTCCAAGGTATTTACACTGGAGACATAAAGACATATGTCTAAAAAGTACTTAGTCAACAGTGTTTTGGGTAGCTTTATTCATAGTTGGCAAAACAAGATACAATCCAATTATCCATCAAAGTGGGAATCAAGTTTAAAAATATAGTTTTTCCTTACAATATAATCCTGGTCATCAGGAGATCAAACTGCTGATCAATGAGGATGAATTTCAAAGATACAATGTTGAACCAGAGACTATACTCTGTATAGTTCCATTAATAAGTGATTCCAAAATAGGCAACTTTATTCTATACTGGTAAGAATCAGAACTCTCACTGACTATGAAGATGAAGGTAGAGACTGACTGGAAGGGAATCAAAGAGATTTTTAGAGTGATGTAAATAAGCTACATCTGGGCAGACATGGTAGCTAAGAGTTTCCTTTACCAACACTCATCAACATGTACTTAAGAAAGTGCTTTTCAGTATGTGTGACCTTTACTTCAATTGCTAAAGCTAAAGAGGGTGTTGGTTCATATAATATAAAAATCTAGAAGTAGATCTAGCTCCAAGTATTGTTAGATCCAATGTCATTAAAAGGTTGCCTTCGCTTTTTCTCTTGGATGTTTTTCCGTATGTGTTGGTTTTATTTCAGACAGGCTTTTCCTTCCAGATATGGCCTCTGAAGTTCCAAACTTCCATTCTATTTACTTAGCAAACACACTGGGAACAGCACACCTTTTTGTCTGATTGCCCCAGCAGAAATCTTGCCATTAACTCTGATTGCCCATACCTGAACATTTTTAGTAGGAAAACTGGAATGCTGTTTCAAGAAAAAAGAAATCCTGACCAAAACTAAGAGAGGTCCCTAAAAGTGATGTTGATATTTTATTCAAATAGGTTCATAGACCAGTCTGTTAGCTTGTTTTTAATTTTATTATCTCTCTCTCTCTCTCTCTCTCTCTCTCTCACACACACACACACACACACACACTCACACACACTCATGTACTTCTAAGTTTCCTAGTCTGTAAATACAAGTGAGATCAGATTTGTTGTCTTTCAAACCCTCTCCCCCCGACTTTACAGTACTTCCACTCCCAAAAAACTTCCCCACCAATAATCTCTGGGACTTCCCAGACAGTGTTTCATACCTACAAACACACCTACCTTCACTGGTGGTCCTTCCTAGGCAAGAGAGCAGGACCACTGCTCTGCCAGGAGACCGTCTACTTCACTTCTTTCCAAAACCCAGTCGCTTCCACTGGTGACTACCACTGAATCACTAGTACCACCCCTTATATCAGTGCCAGAGGTACACTGGATTTATGCCCATTGTTTTAGACCCTAGTCTACTCTTCTATATTCTGTTCTATGATTCTGGGGCAGGGACTCAGCATACTACGTTTCCCAGACTCCGTAGCCAGTTGACTCATTGATAGGTTCTGCCAAAATGAAGCACTGGGGAGAGGTTGAGAGGTGAAAGTTGGGGACATAGTCGTTCATTCCTGGTGCCCTTGTTCCTATCCAGCAGCGGTTGGCTCTACCATAACATGATCTTTTGCTCACAAAATATAAACAAGGAGACTGAATGAACTTGGTCATTACTATTTCTGTAGCCTACACTGTTACTTTGCCTCTTCTCTCCCCACCTCCACCTCCAGAAAGTCTATATAAATAGCCAAAGAAAAAAACTTCACAGAACTTTTACTGCCTTGAGTGAACAGCTAATACAGCTGGTAACCAAACAAACATTAAAAGTCTAAAAGTATGATCTTATTTTTATTTGTATAGCACTCTGCCAAGTACTTTCACAAAGATTACCTCATATAATCTTTTTTATTTTTTTTATTGCCAGAGGGTATATGTGCTCCCAAAAAGAGAGGGAGAGAGAGAAAGCACCCCTCAATGGAGCATGATCATGCTCCAATTTCTTGACCATTTGGGCAACACCAGGCATGTTTTTTAAGCTACCTAGGGCCAGGATTCAAGCCACACAGTGGGCCACGTGAGATCTGGTTCCTTAAGCTCTAGGCTACAGGGCTGGCCCAGCTCATATCATGTTAAAGAACCCTGAGAAATAGGTAAGGGCAGATATTTTCGACTTTTAATAGCTAAAGAAAATGACTCTGAGGGTGAAAGTCAGATTTGTCTAACAGAAATATAATATGAGCCACATTAATTATAAATTTTCTAGTAGTCACATTAAAATAAGTTTTTAGACCCAGCAGGTGGCATGGTGTTTAAGGTGCTGGACTCTCAAACAGCTTAGCGTGGATTGAACCCTGGATGTGATGGCTTTAAAAATCACACCAGGTGCAGGTGCATGTGTGCCCAAAATCCCAAGAGAAGATAATGGAGAAGGGATTGTGTTGTGCCCATCCCCCCTGGGGGGGGGGGGCGATTTCTCACTTTTCTTCTCTATCTTTTCTCTTGGAGAGGTTTTTCGCTATAGGGCGCGTGCGCTCGCCAGACAGACAGAGAGAGATATAGAGACAGAAAGCGAGAAATCACCCCCCAGGGGGGATGGTCACGCCGCAATCCCTTCTCCTCCATTCTCCTCTCGGGATCTTGGGCACGCACGCACATGCGCCCGGTGTGAGTTGTAAGCCACCGGGTCCGAGACGCGAACCGCGGTCGACTACGTGGGAGTCCAGCGACATAGCCATTACACTAACTGCTGGTTCCCTTGAAAGAGTAAACACCCTATGGCAAAAAAAAAAAAAAAAAAAAAAAAAGAAGAAAGAAAAAAAGAAAGAGTTTTTAAAAAGTGAAATTACTTACTATATTTTCTTTAACATAGTATTTCCAAAGTATTATCTCAGTTTTTAATCGATATTTTAGAATTGAGATATTTCACATTCTTTTTTTTTCCTACTAAAATATTGACACCTAGTATATATTTTACAGTTACAACAGTTGTCAATATAGACCAGTCACATTTTATGTATTCAATAGTCACATGTGGATTGTGGTTACCCTAGTAGACAGCATATGGTTAGATAATTTACCCAGAGGTATATAATAGAAAATGGTGGCCCCAGGAAGCCAGCCTGTAGTCTGGAAATCTAGAAACCTTACTTTCAGGCGTGACATTGCTTCTCACTGGTTGGGAGATAGTGGAAAAAGCATTTTTTTTAAAAGCTTGATTTCTAGGAGTTTGTTAAGCAAAGCAAATGGTATCACTCAGTTGTCTTTATGTCCCTCTCTCTCTACCTGCGCAGCGGAACCCTTTCCTCAAATGAAATCTTGTATGGAAGCCCTATATTGGAAGCACAGGAAGTATATTTACAACACAGGAGCTGCTACTCTGTTGAAGTGGGAATGGAAGCAGAAGTGGAGGAGAACAAACGGATTGTAACCTGATTAGTCTATGCACACATCACAAAGATTTTTTGAGCAAGTTCTGCAAAGATTTTGGGCATATTTAAAATTTGTGGAGGAAATTATCTGCAATATCCTTCTCATTTTAAATGGAATCTATGATTCTTTGGATACAATTTCACTCAGGCATAGTTGCAGTCAGTGTTTAAAGATTTAACTAGTAGCCAACAGGTAGTGTGGGGGTTGAGGCTCTCGACTCCAACATGGCTGACCATGCTTCAATTCCCAGTCTGGTAGTTTCCATAAGGTTTGATTTGGGAGCGGCGACGGAGTCAGAGGCAGCAAAGGATGAAAATACCAGAGTCAGGCCTTGGGGTTTAATAAAACCAGCATAATTTATTCTGCACTCTCGGGTGAGGTCCCTTGCCCTGGTCAGAGGCCCAGGGAGTCATACCCAGGGTGGGTGCTGCTCATTCTTAAAGGGCCGTTGTCCAACAGGTGGTCACCACGGGTCCTTGTCTGGTCAATGAAGTTCATTGTTTCTGTTCAACTTTGGCAGGCATGCCAAATGCTGAAGGGTGGCAAAGTCCGTTGGTGATGGCAGGCCAGATGCAGAAAACAGGAATGTTCTTCCGGAATGTTTCCGCCATGTTTCTTTTCCCTTTCCCCAGACCTTACAGTTTCCTTTCTCACTTTCCCCACTCTTCTGTCTCTTTCTAGTCAAATTTTAAAAATAACAACAATAAATAAAATTAGACAAATAATTATTTTTAAAAAAGATTTAACTAAGAGCAAATACTACATATTCAAATTCTGATATTCTTCACAGACAACAACATATTGATGTTTGATTCACATTTGTAGTCACATAGAATCTTCAGTTTTTATAAATGCAAGGAGACTTTTAATATCAGTTATTCAAGTGGTATCATGATGTCTTTTTCCTTAGTAATAAACCCTTCACTTCAAATGCACCTTGTACAAAAGTCTAAAACACTCTGTGATAGTTAAAATTAGGACTGCTTTGCAAAGTTGAAGTGGACGTGAGCAGGCAGAACCGTAAGAAGTCAACATCTCCCAAATATCCCTGTATAGGCCCCGAAGAATCCTCTCTCAAACCACGAGAGCAAACTGATACACAATTTTAAGCAAAGGTTATGTCCAGTTCCAATCCTATTATCAGAAAATAATACTGAAGCCCAGTAGAGATACTCAAAATTCATTCCCAACTGGGCATCAGAGTTGGAGTAGAACCCAATCACTAGCATGCTAGATAGCCAGGATGTACTAGTTCAAAATAGATGTTTGTTGCCTTTTCAGAAATTGTATAAGCCAGTTGACCTCACACTGGTAGCTAAAAATCAGTCGTGATGAAATATTTACCCCATAGAAACCAGCAAAGGCTATAAATCAGAGCTTTCCCCAGAAAGAGCCTGTTGTAAACTTCTACCAGCACACCTTTGAAGCCAGTGTTCCTGAGTTTGGTTCTTCATATTCTACCCGCCATCTGAGAAGAGGTGATGCATCACATTTTGATTAGAAATAGCAATTTAAGTTAATAAAAAAATAATTTTAATAAACCAAAGTAGAAATGGTATCTGTTCACAAATAAGAACTTAACATCTGAAACAGGAATTTTTCTCAGTATGTACCATTTCTTATTGTCAGGTGGCTACTGGTTCCTTTAATTTTTTCAAGGTGTTATTTGGAGTATTGAGCAACTTTGGGGATTCATTTTTAATACTAGGTGAGTTTAGAAAACCAAAGCTCTAAAACTTTATTTAAAACGAAAGCCTGAATGCAAAATAAGGGGAAACTATCGAAAGTGCTGTGTGAGTAGCGAATGATCTGATATACCTTCTCTCAGTCTCCCTCTGGGTCTATTTCTCGCTAAGAAGGTTATTTAAAGGTCGATGTAAACAACCGCCAAAGTCTTCAAGCTTTCAGCTGGCCCCACGTCTCCTCGCATTTAATCTTCCCAACTGAACTTCTGACTCATCATCTTAACAATGACCGGTGTCCCCGTGCCTCCTCCCATTCCTTTGCGGTTTTCTTCTCTTCCTTTGTGGCGCTGCAGCGGCTCTCCTCTGGGCCTGTTTGGGCAAGCTTGTGATGTCACATGCCTGCTCTTCAGCTGTCCTCTTGTATCCATGGTGATGGATAAAAAATAAGCTGCTTTGCAGTGATTTGAACTTTAATCCCTTGAAATGATGCATGCTTTATTACTCAGGTGAATTTCCTAATATTTTCAGATCACTGAAATCTTGAATTATGAAAGAGGAATTAACATATTTATTTATGGCTGTTTAAAAAACACATTATTAAGCTTTGGTAAATTCAGTTAAGGTTTTTTATCTCAGCACCTGAAATTTGAGTCTTGTTAATCAAATGAATAGGAGTATAATCTCAAAAATATAATTCCAAAGGAAAAGACACTATAAAACATACTATTTAAAATTCTCCATCACTACATGTACAGAAGTAACTGCATTAGGTCAAGTAAAGTATGGAGGACCTATATAATACAAGGAGAAACATGACAAAAACTGTAAAATATTTATAGAGCATTTTTACCCAAAATGTTGGTCACTTAACACTAGCACGACTTAAAATTATTCTGATGGTCTACAAAGACAGCATTAAATAACATTGACTTCAGTTCTTTCTGCATCCAGGAAAGGGAAAATACCAGCCTGGTGGTAATTGTTAAGATCTTCCTAATACTCACTGATCCTTTTTTTTTTTTTTTTTTTTTTTTTAATAAAACAATGAAAGGACAGGCTTTCTGCATACATCCTTTGCCAGCCTTAGTTTCTAGCTAAAATGCTAAAATGTTTCCATTTTATCATTTTTCTTAGTTTCCTTCCATATACAAATGACACTGACTTGCCAGTGGCATAAAATTTTCTCACATTACAAAATTTATGTAAGCAATAGTGCAAGTGAGACAAATGGGGTTGAGGTCATGGTGTCTGGACCAGGTAGCAGGGTAGGAAGAACAGAATGAACAATTTCATATGCATTGGTCTAATCCATAACACCAAAACTAATCATTGGGAATAGAAGCCAGGTAGACCCTAATTCTATGATACTACAACATTACACAAGACATTTAGAGAACACACAATAGTCGGATGAATTAAGAACTTTATTCAGATCATACAAATTAAATTCAAATAATGGGGTGAAGATTATTAAGCTTGGAAGTGTCTCTAGTCATGGGGCCAGCAAGTGGCATTGAGGTTAAGATGCTGAACTCCCACATGGAGGACTACAGTTTGAGTTTTGGAACTGATCTGCCTTTTCACTTTCCCTCATTCTCTGTCTCTGTCTCTCTCTGGTGAGTGCACGTGCCTATAGCAAAAATTTAAAAAGTAATAAGAATAATAAAGAAAATTAAATAAATAACTCTTAAAAAAAGAAAAAGTCTCTAGTCTTCCCATTCTCACTTTCCTGTTAAATGGAATGTTATATAGGATTTTTTCCTGTTGCCTCAGATTTGTGACAACTTCTCAAAGTGAAGATCATTCTCCAAAAAGTCATAAATAATTAGGACTCAAATTTTTCACTAGGGCTTATTAAAAAGTGCTTTCTCAATTTACTACCACCAGCCACCATCCTAGGAAACTCATCTCTTCACCTTTACCTCAACCAAAGAGAGGTCTGTATGTGGGGCAGGAGAGAAGAAATCATATTTGGTTTTCTGAAGGGGATTTAAAGTCTCCTAAGGCCCTATGGGTAGACATGAGGAGAAGAAATCCAAGAGAATAATTCATAGAGATTCATGAACAAGAGAAGATTATCTTCTCACTCCCTGACTGCTGCACGTTAAATTGTATCCCCCTTTGTAATTGTGTTGCCTTTGGAATAAAACATTTGAGACTGTTCTTTGAAAGATTCCCATTGTTCATGGGACATCCATTGAGACAATTTTTAGTCTAGGACTTTCTGAAGGTAGGATTAGAAAAACCACTGTCAATAAGGTTTAAAGATACAGCATGCCGGGGCCAGCAGGTAGTGTGGTGGTAAGGGGTGCTGGACTCCCACATGGTTGTCCACGGTTCGAGTCCTGGACCTGGCGGCTTGCCTTCTCACTTTCTCTCTCTTTCTCTTCGGCTGTGTCCCTTTCTTGTCAAATTAAAATAAATAAATGAATAAAGTTAAATAAGATAATTCTTTAAAAAAAAAAAGAAGATACAGCATGCCTGAGAAGAAAATAAGGGTTCCTATCCCCAGTGTGGTTGTCCATGACATTAAAGGACATGACAAAGACCTCTGAGGTTTCATGACTCCTTTTATAGGAGTAGAGAGTTAGAGGAGAAGCAGAGGAGCATGGTGCTGCCCAGGGGACTGCCAGGCAGTAGATGCCCAACCTGGAGATGCTGCAAGGGTAAATTGCTGGTTTATCTAGAGGAAGCCTTCACTTCCTCACAGCAAGGGGGGAGCTGAGCACTACCCAAGGGAACCACAGCTGGCCTGCTTAGAGACCATCTCTGCCTTTGGGCCACCAGTATCAGACCTAATAAGCTGAACCGGAGCAAGGCCAGTGATAGCTGCCCACCCATGACCAGTAAATAGATCATTTGGTAAGAGCCTGGGTGCCTTCCCTCTCCCTCCACCAGAGCCAGCTGCACACTTCTTTACCACTCCCAATATCAGTCATCATCATGGTTCCAACTTCTATTGTATGAGGAAAAGAAAAGAGATTGAGTCAGAAATGATACTGAATTTTAAAACTGGACTATGGTGCCCAGCAGGTGGCATGGTGGTAGTTAAAGGAGCTGGATTCCCACATGGCTGACCGTGGTTTGAATCCTAGACCTGGTGGCTTGGTTTCTCACTTTCCCTCTCTGTCTCTTTCTGGTTGAATTAAAATAATAATAATAATAATAATGAATGGAATTAAATCAATATTTTTAAAACTGGACTATGATTCAAAAACAGAATGTAGCCAGAATATTATGGAATCTGTCCAAAATGTTATAATGATGGGAATCTGGAATTCAACAAGACATAGTTGACAGCAGTGATTGGACCAAAAAAAAGAAAAAAAATGCATTTTTATTGGTACCTTACTGAGCTGTGACTGCTTAATTAATATAGAGAGGCGAACTATACATGGTCAAGTGATGAGTAATGATGTTTCGGTCAATGACACTCATACGGTGTGAGGCAATAAGCTATGCATGTAGCCTAGGTATGTATTAATGCATATGTATTAATACTTACACCTAGGTTTGTGTGAGTACACTTTATGTTGTTTGCACAGTGACAAAAATCACTGGAAGATGCATTTCTCAGAACGTATCCCAACTGCTTGTATATAATTTTGTATTGTGATGTTTCACTTAAAAATTCCACAATTTACCATGAAGACTTTTAAAAAAGTCTTCATGGGACCGACTCTGTGGTGGTGGTTAAGATAGCTGGATCCCACGTGGCTGACCTTGCAGTCTGAGTCCTGGACCTGGTGGCTTTGAGAAACAGATGGCATGTGTGTGCTCCAAATCCCAGAAGAAAGGATAAATGGAGAAGGGATTGCGGTGCGTCTACGTCCCATTGTGTCAAGGAGTGCTTTTTCTCTTCTCTCTTTCTCTCTCTCTGTGTCTCTGTTTCTTCGTGGCAAGCACACATGCCCTCTGGCAATAAAAAAAAAAAAATAGAAAGCCTTTGTAAATATACTTTATAAAAGTTTCACATTTCTGTTTTATAAGTATGTCAAATATGTTAACCATTACTTTATCGTAGAATATTGGTCTTATTTTTAAGTTTTAAGCTTTGAACTGTAATATCATTATAAATATTCACTGATCTTCGGACAAAGAGATTCTGACTACTTAGTATTTCATTAGAAGATAGTTTAAGGTATTGATAAGCCATCTGGGAGTTTCGAGGATGTGTTTACTAAGCTGCTTGTTTCATCTTCCAGTGTTCAACAACTGGTGTGGAGCTGATGGCTGTAGGCCACCAGGAAATAACATGTTCCTGTCTTCTGGAAGATGGACACCATGAGGACGAGAGTTCTCCGAGTTGTTCTGCTGTATGCCTGGCACCTAGAACAGGACTCAGCACAGGGTATGTGCCAAATAAATCCTCTTTAAAACTGTAAATAAATGAATGTAGTTTCAAATAGGAGTGGGATGTAATTACTCCTCAACTTCCCTTGGTTTTTGCAGTGTTTATGGGAACCCCAGGGTGAGCCTGGATAGAAATAGGAGAAACAGTCAAAGGAGGCAGAACCTATAGCAGAATAGGAAGACAAAAGGGGAGAGAAAATAAACGGTGATCTGATCCTATGGCTTTGTTCTTATTAATATCTAAACTAATGAATCCAGTTAATGCGGTATCAGACTTATAACGAGATGACTGAAACCAAACAATGGCCATGTGGAGGAAACTATTCCTAGTGTTGTCAAGTAGTGGATTGAACACACATGTCTGTTTCCCTAAGTCCTGATGAGAACTGGAAAGACCATTAAATAAATAAAAAGTACTTAAAAGAATTCAAAACAGGGACCAGCAGTTAGCGTAATGGCTATGTCGCTGGACTCCCACGTAGTCGACCACGGTTCGCGTCCCGGACCCAGTGGCTTAAACTCACGCCGGGCGCGTGTGCGTGCGTGCCCAAGATCCCGAGAGGAGAATGGAGGAGAAGGGATTGCGGCGTGGCCATCCCCCCTGGGGGGTGATTTCTCGCTTTCTGTCTCTCTGTCTCTCTGTCTGTCTGGCGAGCTCACGCGCCCTATAGCAAAAACATCTCAAAAAAAAAAAAAAAAAAAAGAATTCAAAACAGTATTACGGGTGAGGGACATAGAATGTAGATAGCAGTTCCCCAGAAGTTTGAGGAAATTCTGAAGAGTGGCAACTAAATTGAGTAAGGAAGAAAACATAGCGATAGAAATTACAACCCCACAATCCATAAGTAAGATGGATCCTTTTTAAAAGAGGCCTAGAGGAATTCCAGGTTTCAAAGCAACATTTGTAAAAGTCAGCTAAGCATGGGGCTATCATTGGTAAAATTCATTGAAGAAGTGCTGAGTCCCCACTCCACTTTCCCTCTTTTCTCTCTGGGTTTAAATTTCCAAACTCAGTCTATAAAGACAGCATAGAAAAGTTATAGCTGTGAAACAATATTAGCATCATAAATTTCAAAAAGTGAAAAACCAGAAAGGAGAAAAGTAGTATCTCTAAGTATCCTAATTTCTTCATGTTTTATTTATAGCAGTGAGTTGATAAACACTGTTTAAAATTAATAAATCAAATAATAGGAATGAAATAGATTATTTTAGGTTAAGGAATAATTATCACAAACAAGAATTCCCAAAGGAGAATGAAATGGAGGACAAGGGGTTGCAATCTGACCATTCCCGAAGGGGTGGGGGGCTTGTGCTTGCACTCCTGCTTGCGCGCGCTCTCTCTCTCTCTCTTTCTCTCTCTCTCTCTCTCTCGTGCTCATGCCCTCTGGCAAAATTAAAACAACAAAAAGAAATATAAACTATCTGTAAGTTCTGTGGAATTATAAAACCGCGTTCTCTAATTCCTTCTTAGGCAATGGGGCACTAAAGGGAGCAATGCTGGTTTGCAGTGGGCTATCTATAAGTCAGCAAGGGACCTTTGTGACCAAGATCTTATTTCTGAAAGTGGGGTCCACATCCTAGCAGCTTCAAACATCACTGAGTCACTCAGACTCGCGGGCTTCAATTCTGACCTTCAGTGTAAGAATCTTCACCCCAGGTGATGTGTGTGCACAGAAGAGTTTGAAAAGCATTGGTTTAGGGGAAAAAAACAAGGTTGCTTTGGGAAGTTCTCAGCTAACAAAATCTACATCTTATGAATTTCACAATTACTGAGCATGCTGTACGAAGTATTTGACATTTAGGTCTAGTTAAATGCTTCTAAGAACAATGGGAGCATGTCAGATTGCTGGTACTCTAAAGAAAAAATCGGAGAGTCTGGAATCAACGCTTGGTGATTCAGACCCTCTTAATGGTGATTGCAGTAGACCAGAAAGGATTCATTTCCCAAGAGTGTTCAATGTTTAGTATGGAAGAGGTTTTTCAATCACTGTTGAATTTTCCTATGAAAAGGACTTACATAATCACGGTCAAATGCATAAACAAAAGACAGTTTGTGACTAATGTGTGCCAAGGAACTGAGTTCTAGTTTTATTATTGGATCTGCCAATGACCAATGTTATCCTGAGTAAATGCAAAAAATTCAAATAGTGAAAGAGGTAACATACATAAATGGTTGATAAATTTGATTTTTAAAATGATAATTTCTAGAGACCAGTGAATGACGTGGTGGTTTAGGCACTGAAATCCCACATGACCGAACACGATTCTAGTCCCGGACCAGGTAGCTTATTTTCTTACTTCTCCTCCTCTCTCTCGCTCTCTGTTTCTCTCTAGTGAGTGCACATGCCCTATAGCAAAGTAAAATAATAACACTAAATTAAATAAAATAATTAAAACATTTAAAAATTATAATTTCTGATCTAGCCATGGTAGTTCAGCAGTAATGTAACACTGCAATGCTGGAAGCCATATAGAAGATCAGGGTTTTGTTCCCAGGTTGACCTAAGTATACCATAATTCTGGCTGTCCAGGAAGGATAGGGGAAATCTTGAGATGCTGTTGAGGTTGTTGTCATCCTCTTTTTCTTCCTCTCTCTCTCTCTGTCTCACCTCTCTCTCTCCTAAAAGGAAAAAAAAAATTAAGAAAAAGTTATGATTTCTGCTATGCCAACAATATCACTTTTAGAAGACAACTAATAGAGGAAAAGAGACAATTAAATATGATGAAATATGGCTTTGTTTAGTGGTGCAGTTGGCAGCAAACTGACCTGCAGTGCTGGAAGCCACATGACCAATCAAAGGTTTGAATCTCCAAGTCAGCCTGAGAACATACTGAACATGCATGGGCACCCAAAATGTGCGGGAGAAAGAGGATAATGGTATAATGACTATCTTCTATGGCTCTCTCTCTCTCTTGCATTCACAAGGTTTCTATCATGAGTATAAAAAAAAAACTTTTATATATATATATATATATATATATATATATATATATATATGTATAAAATTAAAAATTAGTCTAAAAAGATAACACAAATTGATTATTAAAACTACAAAGTCTCAGGCCAGCAGGAGGTATGGTGGTTAAGGCACTGGACTTTCAACTGCACAGTTGAAGTCCTGGATTCAGAGGCTTGAAAACCATCAGGAAATGCGTGCATGCGTACCCAAAAATCCCAAAAGGAGAATGATGAAGAAGGAATTGCTGAATGGCCATCTTCCCAGGAGATGATTTCTCTCTTTCCCTTTCTCTCTCTCTGTCTCTCTCCAATGAGTGCACACACCCTATAGAAAATTTAAAAAAAAAAGGAAAAGAAAAAAGTTTTTAAAAAGTACAAAGTCTCCCCTAAACACATGCACAAAAGTTATGAACAGAGAATTGCCTGAGAGAATTTTTTTCAGTTTTAATTTTCTTTTTGTTTGTAATTTTTAAATGTATTTATTTTCTGATTATGATTTCTAGTTTACATTTAATCAGTGTTTATTTTCGTGGGCTACAGTATGGTGTTTTAGGGAAAGCATAGTGTGCAGTAATCAAATCAAGGTTATACCTATATTCATCTTCAACACTCAACGTTACATTATTCTGTGCACATTTCTTAATAGTTCTACTAGTTTTTTCACTTTTATATTAAATTGTCCATATTTTTATCTCTGCCTAAAAGAAATTAACATGTTAACAGAAGTATAAGAATCATCATTAGAAACCTTTGAAAATTATTAAAAATGAAAATATTAGATAAAGTAGATTTCTCTTTCATCTCTCTAATTATTCCATGTTTGAAGAATAAAAATACTGAATACTGAGAAAAATGTAACGCAGCAAGCATTCTCATCCTTTTTGGGAATATAAATTGGTTTAAACTTTTTGTTCATAATATATCAAAAGATCTTAAAATCGCTGTGTCCAGTTTTGGAATTTTTCTCTTTGAAGAAATGCCTAAAAAGAGAAAAATAGTTTTACATTAATACAAATATACAATTTATGCGAAATTATTTATAAAAGAAGATTGAAGATACTGTGAATAGTAATGTGGTTAAATATATTTTGATACAGTACTGTCCCTTACCTGCAGACATGTTCTAAGATCCCCCTCCCCATGGGGTCTTAGAAACTGTGGATAGCACTAGACCCTCTCTCTCTATTTTTTTTTCTTTATAAACATACCTATGATAAAGTTACATTTATTGATTAGGAATAGTCAGAGGTTAACAGCAATAACTAATAATAAAATAAAATGAGTATAATAACATGCCAGCATTACTACTCCTTGTCCTTTGGGGCAATGGGTATTACTTATTTCATTAATAAAATAAGAGTTACCTGAACATACACACTGCAATGCCCCCATGGTTGATCTGATAACCAAAACAGCTACCACGTGACTAACGGGAGGGTAGCATCGAGGGTACAGATTTGCTGGACAAAGGGATGGTTCTGTTCCGTAATGAGAGGGAACAAGCTTTCAGCACACTACTCAGAAAAGCGTTCAATTTAAACTTATGAATTAATTATTTCTGGAATTTTTTTCAACTTATAATTGATTATGGATAACTGAAACTGCAGAAAGAGAAACACGAGGGGACTATTGCATATGATTCAATTTTTACCAACATTAAGAATGTTCATAGGAAAAGTAAATATACATTAACAATTTTCTTTTTCCAAAATTATTTTTATTTAATTTTTAACTTATTCATTCATTTATTTTAATTTGACCAGACACACACATGCACACACACACACAGAGAGAGAGAGAGAGAGAGAGAGAGAGAGAGAGAGAGAGAGAGAGAGAGAGAGGGAAAGTGAGAAAGCAAGCCACCAGTTCTGGGACTCAAACCGTGGTCGACCATGTGGGAGTGTCTAGTGCCTTAATCACCATGCAACCTGTTGGTCCCATTATAACACTTTTCAAGAAGAAAAATTTGACTATATAGATATTATACATGTGCAATAACATGAACCCTTTGTCTTTGAATGATGGCACTACAGGAATTTTTTTTGTAGTTTTAAAAAATATATACATTCTAATTTGTCTATAATGAATATGTTTGCTTTTATGATTAGATAAAGTACATCTAAAAACTTAAAATATATATATTTACTTTTACAATAATTCATGCTTTTCTGCCTATGTGAGAATCATACCAGATAACAATGATCAGTTTCTATTTTCTCCCTGACCACATGCACAATAATAGACTTCTAAGTGTCCAAATAGAGTAATCTTATATATATTTCAACAAACTGAAGAAAAACATGAAAAATTTTGAGTTTTAATGAGCAGATTTAAGGAGTATCTGCCACTAAAATTTTTACAATATTGTATAGATCATTTCAAAACTACATGACAATAAATAAGATTGTTGGATAAATACAGAATTATAATTGTAGATCACATTTTAGTTTTTATTAAAATTAATACATAGGAGCCAGCAGATAGCTTAGTGGTTACATTGCTGAACTCCCATATGGCTGACTGCTATTGGAGTTTTAGATCTAGTGGCTTGAAACTCATGCCGAGGGCATGTTCATGTGTGCCCAAGATCCTGGGAGGAGAATGGGGGAGAAGAGATTGAGGTGTGGCCATCCTCCCTGGGGGTGGCGATTTCTCACTTTCCCTCTCACTGTCTTTGTCTCTGTCTCTCTTTTTCTCTCTCCAGTGAGCAGCCCTAAGGCAAAAACCTCTAAAGAAAAAAAAAATACCTAACTGTATTTTTTTTACCTTTTAAATTCATAATAATTTGAGTAATTTATGATAAAAATAATTTGTGAATGAAGGAGATGTTAAATTTTCCAAGTTATGATTAAAACAAAAGATTTAAACTCTTAATATGCAATAAAAATAATTCAGTATAAGTTTTCAAAGAACATCTGTAACATGAAAGAAAAATAAGGACTATTAATGGAGAAATGAGAAAACTGGAGCTATTCCACTGGGAATGTTCCCAGATTGTAGCAACCATTACCATACTTTAGCCTTCCAAGGATAATTATGTTTGGAATATTTACATTTGGACTAAATGAGCACTCGAAGAAAACGGATTGCAATTATTAGTAGATAAGCTTGCTAGCACATAAACTTACTTCATCCAGGAAACCTTAGATGTCCAGAGAATGCCTTTTCCTAAGTAAATGTTAGTATTTTACGAGACAATTATTCATATATACATCTCATTTGGCATGCAAAACTTTTGCTAAAATGCTTCCAGGAGAAAAGTTACCCTGATTGCAGGGAGTTTGGAATTAATCAGGCTGGAATAGAAGACTATCATGTATATTATGGCTGATTTAAGGATTTACGATCATTCAGATCTGACTGGGCTGTTGCTTTTCTTGGAACCATTAAGGCAGAAAGTGTTTACTATGCAAATTGATATTATAAATAAGAATTTTCTAAGAGAGAAAACTAATATAAACACTCCAGAACATTGTTTTGCTGTGAGAGTCAAATGAGTTTTACTTGAATTCAGTGTTACATAGTGAGAGAAAGAGGACATCACTGGGGAATGAGTAATGGGTCAGAGAATGCGGGCAGAGTTTGCTGCTGACGTTCTGTAGAAAGGTTGGCTCCAGAGATGGATGGAATACAGAGGCTGCGCAGTTAGGGCACAGGTCATCTATACACAGGTCATCTATATACGGGTCATCTATACACGAAAGGTCGAGAGTGCTCAGGGTACTGCAGACAGAAAGAGAGCGCTAACCCTGGCCAAAGCCCAGTTTTTCACGATTGTATAAATATATCATATAAGCGTAATTTTAAAAAATTGTTTTGAAAGGGAACATAATGTATTTGAGGATATTTCAACCACAGAATCCATTAATTAAAAATATTCGTGGGACCAGCAGTTAGCGTAATGGCTATGTCGTTGGACTCCCATGTAGTCGACTGCAGTTCACATCCCGGACCCGGTGGCTTAAAACTCACGCCGGGCGCATGTGCGTGCGTGCCCAAGATCCCGAGAGGAGAATGGAGGAGAGGGATTGTGTCATGGCCATCCCCTTGGGGGGTGATGTCTCGCTTTCTGTCTCTCTGTCTTTCTCTGTCTGTCTGGCGAGCGCACACACCCTACAGCAAAACAAAAGCAAAAACAAAAACAAAACCTCTCCAAAAAAGAAAAGAATATTCGTATGTTTACTTTGAAGAAATAAAAACTCATTACATAAGTTACCTGGGAAGTAAGGATCATGTACCATGAGATTATTTCTATTGACCTTCTGACCAATAGTAAGATAGCTATCGCTGGGTAAAAGATCCTGATGACAAACTCAAGCAAAATTATAAGATGCAGTTTTTGGCACTTCAGATGTTTCTAAGTTTAACTTTTTATTGTGAAAATGTTTAAATATGTTCAAAAATAGAATGAATGTCTATAACTGATAAAAAGCCTGACCCATAGATGAATGAATGGCCTAATGAGTAACTCAAATTAATATAAAAGGATTCAGTCCACAAAGTTGGAATAGGAAAAAGGCTAATCCTGACTGACTCTCCTGCACAGGTTCCAAAGTGAAAGGAGAAAAAAATAAGTTAGATTCCCAAAGAACAGTAGATAAACTAGTTTGGATCTATAAAGGAAGAGCAAATTAGAAACAAGGGTTAATTGGTAGAAAACACTGTTTTACCAATATGAAAAGGAGGCAAATAGGATGAAAATAGCAGAAATACAAGCCAGCAGGTGGCATAGCGGTTAAGGTGTTGGACTCCCACGTCGCAGACAGCGGTTCGAGTCCTGGACCCAGAAGGTTGGAAATCATGCTGAGTGTATGTTCATGCATACCCCAGATCCTGAGAGGATACTGGAGGAGAAGAGGATGCAGGGTGACCATCCCCAAAAGTGGGAAGGTGATATCCCACTTTTTCTCTCTCTGTCTCTCAGCAGTAAGCACATACATCCTATGGCAAACGGCTAAAAAATAAAAAACAAAAAAGAAAATATCAGAACTAGCTAGAGATGGCTGACAAATAAATGGGAGAAAAATGCTGTTGAGGATAAAAATCAGGAAGAATTCTGCCAGCGGAAGGACCTGAAAGCAAACACATTCCAGTGACTTCGAGCATACGGAGTGCTTGGATGTTGGTCCTTGATGTCATTCTCCACAGACAGGAACCAGGATTTCTTGGGGGAGTGGTTGATTCTAGGGCTGGGGCAAGGTAGGCTATATTGCAAATGGAGACAGGATGGTTTGGTCTGACTCCCTTGCATCCCATCTTACTGTGTTTGAAGACCACAGAGTAAACAATTTATTAGTTGTACTGCGCCTGTGCAGATGTTAAAGTAATAACGACTTTGCTGTTTTATGCCATTAAATGTAATTCTCATGTGTGTCTGACTTTGGCAATGAGCCACTATTGTCTAAAGTCCCTTTAAGAGAAAGAAGCACCTGGTCAGCTAGCACTGCTCTGCTAGCAAGCCCTGCTCAGCTTGGCCTTGTTTCAGCCTGCTCAGCCCTAATGGCCTTGACTTGGGTTGGCCTTGGTTCAGCTTGGCCCAGCTCCACACACTAAGTTCCAAGAGCAAAGAAAACATTCTGTGAGTATTCTCTTTATGCATTGCAGGCTCAAAGAGGAAGTGCCTGTGAGTGCTGCGATGGGCTTTGCAAGCCTACTAAGAGCTCTGTGAGCACCCACCAAACTCAGCCAATAAACAACATGACGCCAGTGCCTTGTGTCTTTCTCCAAATCCCTGGTCTCTGTCCCACCCACCTTTTGGAGGAGGAAAGAACCTTGCAAAACACAGGTACAATATGAACCTGGAACAGCTGGTTATGCCAGAAAGTGAGCAGTTACTGAAAAGGAGAAAAAGGAGGAGGAAGAGAGAAAGGAAGAGAAGGGGAGAAGAAGACATGTCCCAAGTCACAGAAGCCAGACCTACTTCTACCAAGAAAATTCAGTGTCTTCTGGACATTCGAAGAGATTTTTGGAGCTAGAATATTCCTTAGAGAGAGGCTGGTGGGTGGCAGTGGTTAAGGCGCCGGACTCCCACATGGCCGATTGCAGTTCACGTCTCGGACCTGGCGGCTTGCTTTCTCACTTCCCCTCTCTCTTTCTCTCCATCTCTCTGGTCAAATTAAAAATAATAATAATAAATAAGATAAAATAAAGTAATTCTTTTTTAAGAAAAGAATATTCCTTAGACATTGTTTATTCTGGTGCTATCCAATAGAACTTTCTGGGATGAGGGGATTGTTCACTGACATAGCCACTAGCTACGTGGCTAGTGCAATGGAAAAAGTAGTTTTTCAAAAAAATGCATTTAATTTAAATTTTAACTTATAACCACATGTGGCTAGTGTACATCATGTTGCATAAGCAGGTTTCATCTGTTCCTTTTGCTTTACGGACTAGTACATTGGGACCCAGGAAAGATAAAAAAATTTTGGAAAGTAATAAATTTTTTAAGAGGCAAAATCAAGGACCAGCAGGTGGCGTGAATGTTACGATGGCTGGATCCTGGGATGTAATGGCATAGTAAGTACATCACTGGACTCCCACGTAGTTGACCACGGCTCAAATCTCAGACCCGGCGACTTACAACTCATGCTGGGAACATGTGCGTGCATACCCAAAATCCCGAGAGGAGAATGGAGAAGAGATTGCGGCGAGATCATCCCCCCCAGGGGTGATTACTCACTTTCCATCCCTCTATCTCTCTGGAGAGCACACATGTCCTACAGCAAAACACACACACACACACACACACACACACACACACAAACAAAGAAACTCTTAAAAAAAGAAAAAAGATAGTTGGATCCCACATGGCTGACTATGTTGCAGTTCAAGTCCCTGACCAAGCAGTTTGAAAATCATACCGAGAGGGCAAGGATGTTTGCATGCCCAAAATTCTAAGAGGAGGATGGAGGAGAAGAGATTGTGATAGGACCATTCCCCTTTGGAGGAGGGGTGATTTCTCACTTTCTCTGTTTCTCTGGTGAACTCATGCACGCTATAGCAAACTTTAAAAAAAGGCAAAATCAAGATTAAAGTTAAAATCTACTGATAACTTGAAACTGCCTTTTTACATTATACCATAGGGGTTTTTTGTAATACATATATGTATCTATTTATAAAGAAAAACTACATTTTGGGATCAGCAGGTGGCATGGTGTTTAAGGCACTGGACATTCCCACATGGCTGACCACGGTTCAAGTCCTGGTCTGGTGGCATGCTTGCTCACTTTCTCTCTTTGTGTATCTCTCTCTGTCAAATTAAAAGTAAATAAATGAATAAGTAAAATTAAACAAATAACTATTTTTTTTAAAAAAAGAAAAGCTACATTAAAAAAATTATATTATCAACTCCATGAAATCAGGGTTTTGTTTTGTTTTCTGATTCACTGACATAGTCCCAGTGCCTCAGAAAGGGAAGGCCTGTATTAGGTACTTATGAAATATTTGTGAATGAATGAATGAATGCACAGGCAGTTACAAGATGTCAAAATCATCAACTCTGTGATTATTTTAACTCACTTCAAGCTAAATAAAAGTAGGGACTGTATCTTGCTCATCATCCTATCCTAAGCATCTGGAACTTATGCCAATATCAATACTTAGGTATCTTTGGGGCAAGTTGTAAAGCGATTACTTATTTATTTAAAAAATTTTGCCAGAAGGCATGTGCACTGGCCGGAGAGAAAGAGAGAGAGCATGCCTCATGTTCTTTGATCACGCCGCAATCCCTCTCCATCTCGCCTTCCTTTTGGGATTTTGGGCACACATACATACATGCTGGTGTGATTGTTAAGCCATCGGGTCCAGGACTCAAACCACAGTGTCAGCCATGTGGGATCAAATTGCCTTAACCACCAGGCCAAAGCCAGCCCCAAATGGTTATTTATTTGTACTATAAACTTTATTTTGATCAGAGGCAGCATGATGTGGCGGAGAGAGTGTGGCACCAATGTGTGTGAGCAGGGTTAGGATCTCAGCTCTGCAATTAACCAGCTTTATAGCTTTGGAAAAGCTCCTTCAGCTCTTTGGGCAGAATAAAATGATAGGTTAGACTCTATTTTGAATCTCCAGTTCAACTGAAATACTCGAAAATTAATGTCCCTACACGCCTATCAAAAATAATAATAATTTTGGAAGATTCCAGAAGTAACAGCCTAGTAATTTACTGACTTTTAAATGTATGACGTTCCTCTTCTGAGAACTCTCCTTCTATCACAGAGGTCATGAGGGAGCCAAAGCACAAGATTGGGTTGCGACAGCTCTGAGCAGCCATTTTCATCTTCCAGATCAGAGAGGTAAAATGCTGAAAAACTGACACTTCAGCAGGACATGAAATAAGCCTCGTAGCAATTTTTAGTTTTTGCTCCTGAAACTAAATATACAATATATCAAGGTGCAGATGTTTCTTTGTAAAGTTAATTTTATTAAAAGAAAGCGTGTGTGCAAGAGAGAAAAGGAGAGACCCTCAACAGAGACGTTTCACACCACGACCACTTTCCCCAGCCCTCTAGCTAGTTGGGATCTTGGGTGCACATGTATCTGGATTCAGATGGACTGAAAAGCCAGGCCTGTGGTAAACCAGGTGGCTTCCAGCATTACAGACCAGTAGCTATCACCTGTACCTCTGTGGCTGGGCCGTAGGTGCAAATGCTTCTTTCAATTTTAGACCATTGGAGTTGGATGGTTGTGCATATAATCACAGTAAGAAAAGGAATATTCTGGTTCAATCATTTCCTCACCATAAACTTTCTCTCCTCACTGGTTCCCCGCACCAAGCTGTGGCTATGGTGTCCCTCACAGCTGACAGTCCCCTTTTTCAAGGTGTGTTTGCTTACTGCTTTCGCATGCTCCCTCCCCACCCAATCTGAACTGCCTTTGAGTGCAAATAATATTAATGATTTATCTTATCCTTTGTTGGTTGTGACTTAAAGTCTTCAACTGTTACCATATTGAGAAAGCAGTAACACTCTGAAGTTCGAAAGGAAAATTAGGTCATTTATCCACGTTGCGGCGTTTTAATATTTTCCCCATGATTTTTAAGATGTCTTCATTGGCGGAAGCAAGTTGGTTGGAATTCAATTATGACATTAAAATAACTTAAATTCTTTCTTTGAAGCTTGGAATATGCAGAACTGAAAGGCAGCAATACGAAGAAAGGGCAGACAACATATGTTTTCAGAATAGGTTCTGACGTTAACTCCTCCGTGGCTTCAAATATAACTTCTTCTCTTGCAATGATGTTCTTTCCCAGTCGCCAATCTGTAAAGTCCTATATGTCCTTTAAACCCAAGCTCAGGCGTCATCAGCTGTGACACATTGTTTCCCTCTCTCTCGGCTTCCATACCCTTGAATAGTCACCTCCCACAGTGACTCTCAGTGTGGCCAAGTGAGTCGTTTAGTCAATGAGAAAATAACAAATGTGACACAGGCAGAGACTGGAAATGTGATTACACCCCAGCCCTTTTCTTTTGGAACTTTCTGTTTTTGGAACTCAACCACATAAATAAGCCTGGACTAACCCGCCCATTGCCTGTGCTGTGCCACCCACTCACCCTATATGTAAGGGTGGCAATCGATGAACAACCAGATCCCAAGGGACTTGCTAGCTAACTGCAGCCCCCTGAGTTAGTCTAGGTGAGATCAAGCAAAGAACATCCACATATCCAGCCAGAACTGGCAATCTACAGCATTGTAGACCTGCTAATAATTACACTTTCAAGGGATGATGTTTTGGAGTGGCTTGTTATAAACAAAAATGAACTGACATTAAAATTTGGATATTGGACCAGCAGGTGGTGCAGTACTTAGGGTGCTGGGTCCCACAGTGTCTCTGCAGTGACCCAGCAGCTTGAAAGACAAGCTTGGCATGTGTGCAGGTATCCTCAAAATCCTGAGAGAATGGAGGAGAGAGATTGCAGTGTGAGGAGAGGTTACTCACTTTCCCTCTCTGTCTCCTTTCTAAGGTAAGTGCAGCAGCCCTATGGCTAAAGTCTGAAAAAAAAAATTGTAGCTTTAAGTGGGGTACTACCCCACAATATCTAAGATGCATGACAATACTTTAGGACTAGGCAGTGAGTGCTGAAGCTAGGAAGACCATGGACCAAGGTTTTAAACAAAGGGCAGAATAATAGCAAGACAACGGTTAGCAGAGCCTGGAAAAATGTTGAGCAAACTGTTAGTGGAGGCTGGAAAAGCAATAAATAAACTGCTAAGATGGACTGGGAAAATAGTGACTCATATTATACAGTAGTACAACAATAGTTAAGAAAAAAAGTGACCTGTGGTGCTCAGAAAATAAAATAGAAAGTCCATCTAGCAAATGAATGGATCTGACTGAAGAGATTCCCGCGTGTGCCAACAGCTTCCTGTAGCTGTGTATCAGAAAGTACAGCCAGAGAGCACTGAGCTAAAAAAGGGAACAACTCAGTTTGCAAACAGAATTTAAGAGACAATGACCTTTATCCCTAGCAGAAGAAACTGTAGGAATGTAAAAAAGACACTGTATTTTTTTTTTTCAGGTTTTAGGTTTCTAAAATTCAGTATTAATTCATCCTGTTCTTGGGTTTGCAAATCTTGTCTTTTTTTTTTTTTTTTTTTTTTTTAAGATTTTTGCCATAGGGGGTGTGCACTTACCGGAGAGACATAGTGAGAGGGAAAGTGAGAGATCACCCCCTCCAGGGAGGGTGGCCACTTCGCAATCCCTTCTCCGCATTACCCTCTCGAGATTTTAGGCACACATGCACACGTACCCAGAGTGATTTTAAAGCGACTGGGTGAGGGACTCGAACCACAGTCTGCCATGTCTCTCTAAGGCAAATGCAGGCACCCTATAGCAAAAGCCTGAAAAAAAAGTTGTAGCTTTAAGTGGGGTGTTGCTACAACAACTATCTAAAATGTGTGACAGTGGCTTTAGGACCAGGCAGTTAGTGCTGAAGCTAGGGACAGCTTCAGGAAAGAGAGACAAAAATGCCAGCACTTTAACCACCATGCCAGCTGCCGGCCCCATAAATTGTGTCTTTTATTACGTCTACATGATAATATTTGGGAGTTTGTTTGTTTTTAAATTTTACTTATTTTTCATGAGAGGAAAGAAAGAAAAGAGAGAAAGGTGTCTTGACAGAGTCCCACCACACTGCAATCCCCCCTGCCCCTGGCCTTCCAGTGAGCCAAGGTCGTGGGCACACAGCAGTGGGCACGCCTCCAGGCTCAGGTTTGCCCTGGATCCAAGGGGCCTTCGCATATGGTGCCAGCATTGCACAATGGTAGTTACGCCACTGCAGCTGGGCCTACCATGATGTGACGTTAGAAAATTAAAACATGTTTCCGAGGCTACGTATGAGATAATCAAAGCTAAGAGATTTGCCTGACTACACAGAGAGTAGTAAACCCAGGATCTAATGCTGAGCTACCTGGCTTAAAAATTAGTATTCTTGGGGGAACCAGCAGTTAGCGTAATGGCTATGTCGCTGGACTCCCACGTAGTCGACCGCGGTTTGCGTCTCGGACCCGGTGGCTTACAACTCACGCCGGGCGCGTGTGCGTGCGTGCCCAAGATCCCGAGAGGAGAATGGAGGAGAAGGGATTGCAGCGTGACCATCCCCCCTGGGGGGTGATTTCTCGCTTTCTGTCTCTATGTCTCTCTCTGTATGTCTGGCGAGCGCACGCGCCTTATAGCGAAAAACCTCTCAAAAAAAAAAAAAAAAAAAAAAAAAAAAATTAGTATTCTTGGGACCAGCAGTTAGCGTAATGGCTATGTCGCTGAATTCTCATGTGGCCGACTGCAGTTCAAGTCCTGGACCCAGTGGCTTGAACTCACACTGGGCGCGTGTGCATGTGTGCCCAAGATCCCAGAGGAGAATGGAGGAGAAGAGATTGCGGCATGACCATCCCCCCTGGGGGGTGACTTCTCGTTTTCTGTCTATGTCTCTCTCTGTCTGTCTGGCGAGTGCATGCACCCTATAGCAAAAACCTCTCTGAAAAAGTAAATAAATAAAATTAATTTAAAAATTAGTATTCTTCCCAGAACACCTTTTCTTTTCTGTTTTTTTTTCATATTCTTTCAATAGGGAGAACCATCCAGTTTACGAGTTATTTAACCTAAATTCAAGTGAATGCTAATTCTGGGGCCAGTGGTGAGGCAGTTACATTGCTGGACTCCCACATGGCCAGCTGAGGTGTGAGTCCTGGACCGGCGGCTTGAAACTCATGCCAGGCACGTGTGTGCGCATGTCCAAGGTCCTGGGAGGAGAATGCAGGAGAAGGGGCTGTGCTGTGGCCATCCCCCTGGGGTGGTGGGGGGGTGATTTCTCACTTTCCCTCTCACTGGGAAAGTGAGAAATCTTTGCAGGAGCCTTGAGGTAAAAACCTCTATATAAAAAAGGTGAATATTAATTTTCACTTATAAGAATTCTCAAAAAATATACAACAGTTTCACAGAACTGAATCCTTTTAACATTCAGGATGGGTGACAGAATGATACATTATGTATGAGGGGGTAGAATCCGCTTTCCATTTTTGTAATTATAATAGAGTGGAAGTGATGGTGACCCAGCAGCTTGTGCTGTTAAAGGTGCACTCTCCCTTTGATATCTGACCCATCACATCCCCCTTGTACATCTCCTGCTGTTCCTAGCTTAGTGCCTTCCTCTTTTTCTGAATAAGCATTTTCTCTCTTTTCTTCTGAAAATTCCTATTTAGATTAATGAACTGGAATTTCCCCCGGCGGGAGAACAAGGGAGAGATGGGTTGTTAACAACAGAAGGATACGCCATTAAACCTACTTAGGAAGAGAGGAATACATTTATTCAAGATAATCGCTCTTTCTTTTTTCCTCCACAAAGGAAAAAGAACTTTGCTCTTGGAATAATTTATGGATTATTTTCCCTGGAATCAGAGAACACAGGTAATAAATTTCTTTAAGTCTTTTATTCTCTGAATATGTGCTCTAATCTCCATTCTCTTGGGATCTGGCAAAGAGAAAATTTTCCATCTCTTTAAAGAATGAATTCAGTAATGACCCTCCCTCAATGGCCATTATGCCTGGCAAAAGAAACTTTAAGGATATAAAATTATGCTATAGTTTTTCCAATTTTTAAATTTTTTAAAAAGTTGGGGGTTATGTTTTCTTTTGTTTTGTTTTTTATTTTCTTTTGTTTTGCCATAGGGTGTGTGCACTTACTGGAGAAGAGAGAAACAGAAAGGGACAGTGAGAGGACAAGTGAGACATCACACCCCCCACAAGGGGATGGCCACAGCACAATCCCTTTTCTCCCATATTCCTCCTGGGGTTTTGGGCATGCACGCACATGTGCCTGGTGTGATTCTCAAGCCCCCAGGTTGGGATTTGAACTGCGGTAGACCATGTGGGAGTCCAGTGTCTTAACCACTAGGCCACCTGCTGACCCCCCAAAAAAGTTTTATTTCGTTCTTTGATGACAGTGAGAGACAGGGAGAAAGAGAGAGAGAACGAGAAAGACAAACACCCCAAAAAGGGTTTTATGCTGTCATTTCCCCCTACCTTTTGGCCCGTCAAAATCACGGGCACACACGTGCCCAGCAGGTACAGGTCAACGGAAGGACTAAATCCACTCTCTTAACGTGGATCCAGTATCACTGGAGCAGGGTGTTACTGTTGCACCACCAAGCTAGCCCCTCAATTTTTAGGTCTTTAACATTCAGCATTCATTTGTATTCTTTCTTGAATCTGAAAATTCTCCTCTAATATTTATTTTAAGAAGAATGCTCAATAAGTAGAGTTGATGGGTTGTGTTTTATCAATGATCTTAAATATTGTGGAAAAAAGTTAAGAGAATTAGAGCACTACCTCACAGCCTATCATATTATTTGGAACTGTTAGAGAGTCAGTTTCTCAATAGAAACAATATTATTATTATTATGAGCAGAAAGATAATTCTTAGTGTGGAGCATTCTGAGCAGTGCATTAGCTTTTAAGTCTGATCCCGACATACTAAATGCCTATAGAGCCCCACAGTAGATGTGATAAGCAAAACTGCCTATAAACATTTAAAAATGGGGATATGAAGGCTGACAGGTGGCGTGGTGGTTAAAGTGCTGGACTTCCGCATGGCCAACTGTGGATCGAGGCTGGGGCCAGGCGACTTGCTTTTTCACGTGCTCTCTGGTCAAATTAAAAGTAAATTAAGTAATTAATTAAATCAAATAACTAATAACTACTTTTTAAAAAATAAATAAAAATGGGGATATGGTATTGTTCCCAGTGCATGAAACTCATTGGTATGGTGCAAACTTGAGAAATAACAAAATTCTCTCTTTCTCTCCTCTAAATTTTCCCCACTAATTTTAGAATTCTCTAGGGGACATCTTAGTGACTCTTGAAATAGTCCTGTCAACTCCCACATGGAAGCACCTAATTCCCTTGTGGTGTTTTTTTTTTTTTTTTTTTTTTTTTCTGTTACAGTTCTTTCCAAATATAGACTGGTACAACTTGCTTCATAAAATTTGCATGTTCCTCCACACGCCTATGTAGTATTAAGTCAAGTAAATGGCATGTCAAGGTAGTTTTGGGGTGAGGGAAATGGGAGATGGAGGAGGAATGAAGCTGAGAGCTCTCTCTCCTTTCCCCCCAGAACCTATTTTTAAACACTCTTTTCCCTTAAAATGAGTTATTTCCTAAGAGTATCTCTGTGCCTACCAGATTCCAGATTTCATGAGAATAGGGACTTTTGAGGAACAATATGTGGCTTATTGTCAGTGCTCAAGTGTCTGAGGCTTGAAATTAAATTAAATCCATGCATTAAACTTCCTAAAATGGGCAGCAGCCCCTACTCGACCTCTGTGCCCCATCTAAACGCAGTCTTACTTTAATGAACAGGTTGAGATACAATATAATTTTAGCTTTTAAAAACTTAGTTGGAGGGCCCAGAAGATGGCATAGTGGTTACATCACTGCACTTCCACATGGCTGATCACAGTTAGAGTCCCAGAACCTGTAGCTTGAAGATCATGCTGGATGCATATGCATGCGTGCCCAAGATCCCAGGAGGAGAAGCGACTGTGGCATGGCTATCCTTCCTGGGGAGTGATTCCACTTTCCTTCTCACCGTCTGTCTGTCTCTCTCTCTCTGGAGAGCATGTGTACTCTAGGGCAAAAACCTCTTAAAACAAAACAAAACAAACTTAATTAGAGCCAGCTCAGGGGTGCAGTGGTAATGTGTTGCTCAAGCGAAGCCAGATTCACATGACCGCGCTGGTTTGAATTTTGTCCACCTAAAACACACTCGGCATGTGCATGAGTAGGTGGGAGGGCTGAAGGAAGAGGATCATGTGTGACTAGACCTCATGGAGGGTATCTTTCTCTCTCTCACTCGCACTTACACGGGCATGCACGCATGTTGTATCATGAATAACGGGAAGGAAAGTCGAACATCTCAACTACGTTCTCATCTCACACTTACAGTTGTTTTAATTCCTCTGTTATCCCTAACAAAAAATATCCAGAACAAGTATTGTCTTTCCCCTTGCATAGTCTTTTGTGCTCCTATAACAAACCACCTGGGACTGAGGAATTTATAACAGAAATTTAAATATTTCTTATAGACCGGAGCTGGGAAATCAGATCAAGAAGCCAGCAAATTCAGTTGTCTCATGAGGGCTGCATTCTCTGGAGGGGAGAAATGCTGTGTGTCCTCATGTGAAGGAAGGCAGAGGACAAGTCACTTCTTCTTTTACACCGGCATCATTACCATTCATGAAGGGGCCCACGTGGCCTAAATCAATTCTAAATCCTGGCCTCTTAATACTACCACATTGGTCAATACATTTCAACACCTGAATTTTGAAGGGCATATTCAAATCACAGAGCTCCTCAAACCTGCTGTGAAATGTGTGTGGAAGGGTGAGGTGGGTGCAGGAAGAATCGGTAGTAAAATCATTCTTTACGTAGCCCAGGTGAGAAGATTTTAGGTCACCTTTGACTCTTATTTCTTATTAGATACTGAATATTATATAGTTTTGTAATAATTCCTTTTTAGTAATTTAATAGATCACTGATTTTATGTTTTAAAATTTGCTGAATTATGGGACCAGCAGATGACATAATGGCTACACCTCTGGACTCCCATGTAGTCGACTGTGGTTTGAGTCCCAGGCCCAGTGGCTTAAACTCACACTGGGCACATGTGTCTGTGTGCCCGAGATCCTGAGAGGAGAATGCAGGAGAAGGGATTGCGGCGTGGCTGTTCCTCCTGGGGGATGATTTCTCACTTTTTGTCTCTCTGTCTCTGTCTTTCTGGCAAACGCACGTGGCCTACAGCAAAAATCTCTCAAAAAAATTTGCTGAATCGTGTTCTCTTTATGTTATCATGACATTTTAAAAAATACCTTCATTGTCTTAAAACTTGATTAATCAACTATCTGTGGCTCAATTTCTCCTTCATTCACCCTATCTTCTATATAAACTATCAAATAAATTTTCCAGGGGCTGGCAGGGGGTGTGATGGTTAAGGTGCTGGACTCCCACATGGCCAACTGCAGTTTGAGTCCCGGACCTGGTGGCTTGCTTTCTCACTTTCCCTCACATTCTCTCTCTCTCTGGTCAATTTAAAAAGAAAAATAATAGTACATAAAATTAAATAAATAATCCTCTAAGAAAATGAATTTTCCATTGGGACATCTTGTACCTATTGGACCAAATATTCCTGGATGTCTCTCAATTTACAAATGCTTAGTGAATATTGAGATTTTGCTCTTCCTTCCCTTCTAATTTTTGAAAACTCCTGCTTCTTCAGGATGAAGCATTTCCTGATCTCTTCAATTCAAGCTGCTCTTCCCTTTCTCTGAACTTTTCCCCACATAGCTTATAGTCAGAACCACAAAGTTTCACAATAAATAATAAATCCTTAGAAAACTGTAATCATATTTTACTGATAGGACTGGGTACATATTCATTTCTTGTTCACTGATTTTATTGAAAGCTTGAGTCTCCCAAGATAGGCCCAATTTTAGAATGAGCTAGCTGGGTTGGGATACGTAAGATCTCTATTCACTGATCATACCATGATCATATAGCCTTCCTATAGGCTGTGGGGTTTGTGCTTTTAAACCAAATGAGATCTCACTAATTAAATTTTTTTGGATATACTTACTGAATTAAGTCATTCCTTAGTCCCTCCGTACTGCTTTAAAAATAATTTAACACCAATTTGTCTAGACTCACTGTTATAGAAAAATTACAGTGAAAGAAAGTAAGTCTGCAAATAAAGTTTATTGAATTGTTTTTGTGGATTCTGATAAATGATTTGCAAAATGTATACCAAAGACCAAAAGGCCAAAAATAGCTAAGAAAAATATAGTCAATATGGTATTGAAGAAGAAATACCCAGGGAATAGGCAGAATTTGTCCATCATATATCCAGAATTATTTCAACTTTCACTAATGTGTTACTGTCCAAAGAAAGGTAAATATACTGAAGAAACAAAAATAGAAACCTCAGAGAGAGACCCTTAGCTACATGAAGGAAGTCAGAGCTACCATTTTAGAGTAGGAGTTTTTAGATATTCTACTGTCAATGAGAGGGTAAGTGTATCCAACCCCCTTTGAGACTAATTTGTTATTACCTAGTAAAGTTTAAGATGTACCTATCTAATACTCATCAGTTTCACACCTATATATATATACGCTAGATAGAGAAACTGTCACATGGGTGCAGTAGGAGACGCTGGAACCAACACAAAGAACCATTAGCAGGAGACCGGATAAATAAATTGGGGTGTATTCATTCAACAGCAGTGAAAACTAATGGGCTAAAGAGTCATGTGTTCATGCAAATGAATCTCTCAAACATAACGCTGATGAAAGCGAAAGTGACAGAAAAATACATAGATTGCAACCATTTACATAAAAGTTAAAACATGTGAAGCCCAATAAACATATTACTTAGGGATATGTGCGTTTAAAAAACTCTATAATGAAAAATAAAGGAATGATAACCCATAATTGGAGATAATGGTTCCCTAGGAGCAAGGAGCAGAGTAGGTTGACAGTGGTTGTGATCCTAGGTGGGTACATGGCGGGGGGGGGGTCTTCGAACATATGCTGTACTTTTCATTTTTCCCTCTTTTTACTTTTTAAACAATTTTAAATTTTTAATTTAAATTTTTTATGGTAGGCATTTTATTGTGGAGTTTTCATTCTAAAGTTGAATGGTAGGTATAAGAAGTACCATTTTTCCTACCTACATTGTACATATGTATTTTATATATTTTTAGCACACATGAAATCATTTTCATTGTTTTTTTGGTCACTGTATGTAATAGATATTAAGCAAACTTGCTGTGCTTCTGGTTTGTCCTGATCTGTTTGTCTGAACTGTCTGAATACAAACCTACAACAGTCACTCTAAGCGCAACGTCTGCAATGATTCTAACGACTAGCGGTAAAGAAAATGTGCCCTTTACCAGTCTATCTTCCTTTATAGGGAATTTATACCCAACTGTGCAGAGTGAGGCTACAATGGGAATATGCAGAAAGTCAAGGTCGTTTTGTGGAAATTGAGGGTTGAGATGATGAATAAATTGGGAGAGTTCTCCTTTGCTTTGTGCTGAGTGGTAATGGTTGGCAATTTTAAAATAACATTCAAAAAATAATGCCTTTCCCTTTCCTTTTTCACAACTCTCTCCACACTAAGTATCTTTTGGAACATATGGTAGTTCCAAGAAAAAGCCAAGTGAATATCTGAAACATTAATGTGCTGCACTGCTATCGCCACAAGACTAAGGAATACTGGGAATCCAGCAATCTCCTAACACGACTATTGCCTGCCAATTCTTATACCAAATAAAAATCATCACTTGGAGAAGGATGGTTGCACAGTGACTAAGCAGACAGATGGCAGGTGTGAGTCAAAACACTCTGGGGTGCGAGCTCAAATCATTCTGCATCACTCACTGCTCAGGAGATAGGAAATCAAAAAGCAAATTCCATTTGGGTGGGAGAGAATGCTGAAGATCCATCTATAGTAATACAAGTGGAAAAGGTAGAGAAGGCGACCAAGCTGTAAGTGTTGTAACTTCTACACCACGTTCTTCAGGCCTGCCCTTTGAGCTTTCTCGACCTTCATCTGATTTAAGCCTTCTCTACCCCCTTTCTTAGGTGCCAAGTCCCACGATGAGCAAGAAGGTCATCTCCACCTCATTGCTCCCACCTGAGCATCTGTTTCAGAGTTACCTGGCTGCGTTCTTGCAGGGCAGCGTGTCAAGGCCAGAGCTAAGATGTTAACCACTGCCCTGCCATGCATGGCAAACAACCTGTGCCAGTTCACCGCCTTGGCAGTGCTCCAATTCCTGGGAATGCCCACATCTCATTTTTATGTGTTAGACATAAGCTCAGGAACACCCCCACACACACACACACACACACAGACGGATTCGACCACTCTGTCTTATTTGCATAACTGTTTTACCTAGTGTTGTCATAAAGGAGATTAGCTTTAACAAATATCCATGTAATTATAGAAAAGGGCCCTAGGTGGAGCCTCAATACTGATGACGACAAATGAAAGAACAAATTGAAAATAAATGAAATCAAAGCTCTCCAAAATTCCACAAGAAATCATAGCATTTTATAAAATAACCCGTTGTTTTGTTTCCAGCATAGGAAACAGCTGAATATATAAAGCTATTCTTTGTTTGTTAAGAACACTCAGAACAGCATGTTGTTATAAAGAATGAGAGCACCTGAGTGTCGGGTTTTGTCTCTGACGGGTTTCCGCAGGGCAGTGTGTAAGGACAAGACCTGTAGCTAGCCTGTTAGCACACTCTCCTGAGCAGCTTTCCTTCGTCCTTACAGAAACACCACTACTAACGTGTCCATCTACGTAGCGCTAAACACCTCACATCGCAGAAGAAATTGCCAAAATTATTCTTGCGATGACCTGCCTTTATTAGATTATACGCACAAAACTGTAAGAAGTTAAAATGACATTTTTCTGATTTGGTCTGATTTTCCTTTGGTTTGCTCTGTTACCACAGACAAAGAATTTAGACAGACTAATTAGATTTTTTTCTACCTTTATTTAGCTAAATTGACAAATAAAAATTCTATTACATATATACCCAAGGTGGACAGCATGATGACTTGATAGGTATGTACATTGTGAAATGATTACTGTCAAATTAATTAACATATTCACCACCCAGCTTCAGTAATTAAACTTTGTAAATACAATATAGATTCTGTTGTTACCTCTCTTGATCACACGCCAGTATCCTCACTTTAAAAAAATAGTGTTTATTGTGCACGTACGTATGTTTAAAGTACATTTACATATGGAGTTAAATAAAGCATAGGATACTGAATGCTGCTAAAGTTATATGGCTTGCATATTGCCATGGTTTGGAGTTTTGTGCTTTGGAATTTGTCCCTAGTGTAATGGCGTTGGAAAGTGGAGTGAGCTTTAAAGGTGAGGCTTAGTGAGTAGTGTCTGGATCATGGACTAGTGCTGTCTAAGGAGAAGGAGTGTGTTCTCACTCGCGTGGGAAGGGGTTAGTTCCCAGGAGTGTGACCTTCCTTCTTCTGTCATGCCTGTTGTGACAGTCACCAAAGGCTGGCCAGGTGCCAGCCCCATGCTCTCAGACTTTCCAATCACGAGAATGGTGAGCCAAATAATTTTCTATTTTTTTCTTTTTGTTTTTCTCCTTTTAATTTGCTATAGGGTATGTGTGCCCACTGGAGATACACACACACATACACACACACACACACACACACACACACACAGAAAAAATGAGAAAGCACCCCCCAGGAGATAGCCACCCTATCCCTTCCCCTCCATTTTCTTCTCTGAATTTTGGACACACATACATACATATTCCAGGCTTTTGTGTGTGTATGCGTGTGTGTATGTGTGTGTGTGTGTGTGAGAGAGAGAGAGAGAGAGATTTTTGCTCTAGAGTGCATACACTCACCAGACGGACAGCGAGACAGAAAGCAAGAAATCCCCCACCTCCAGTGGAATGGCCATGTTGCAATTCCTTCTCTTCTATTCTCCTCTTGGGATTTTATGTATGCACACACATGTGTCCAGCAAGAGTTTTAAGCCACTGGGTCCAGGACTCGAATCATGGTCAACTTGTGGGAGTCAGACAATGTAATCATTATGCCATCTGCTGGTACCTCCGGGCATGTTATTGAAGCCATTGATTCAGGACTTGAAATGCATAACTAGTCACGTGAGATCCAGCTCCCTTACCATGCCACCAGCAGGCCCAAGTCTCTATTTATAAATCACCCCGACTCAGGTATTTCCATACAGCAACACAATAATGCACTGAGACACAAACTATACGCCTTTTTTGCAATTTGCTATTTTCTCAGCATTAGGTTTTTGATACTTATTCATAATCATACAAGCAGCTCTCCATTCATTCATTCTTTTCTTTTTTTTTTTTAATTTGTTAGAGGGAGTGTGTACTTGCTGGAGAGAGACAGAGAGAGAGAAAGGGAAAGCAAGAACCACCCCACACCCCATGGGGCATAGTCATGCTGCAATCCTTTCTCCATTTTTCCCTCCTTTCAAGATTTTGGCACACATGCACACACACACACACACATACACACCTGGTGTGTTTCTCAAGCTGCCAGATCTGAGACTTGAACTGCAAAGTCAGCCATGTGGAATCCATCCAGCCACCTTAACCACCAGGACATCAGGTGGTCTCATTTTTTTTTTTAATTATTTTTATTTAACTTTATTTATTCATTTTAATTTGGCCAGAAAAGAACAGAGAGAGAGAGAGAGAGAGAGAGAGAGAGAGAGAGCAAGCCACCAGGTCTGGGATTCGAACCTTAGTTGACCATGTGGGAGTCCATTGCCCCTAACCACCATGCCACCTCCTGTTCTCAGACCCATTCTTATTTAAATAAACTTTTGATTTTGGAATAATTTTACAATTATAGAAAAGTTACACAATGCAGAAAGCTCCAACATTTCCCTAACTTTCCCCAAAGTTAACATGCTACACAACAGTGGTACATTCACACAAACTAAGAAATTACCATTGGTATGTTCAAATGAACTAAACTACAGACTTTATTTGAATAGCGCCCTTTATTTATTTTTTTTAACTTGCCAAAGGGCACACATGCTTGCCAGAGATAGACAGAAAGATGGAGAGAGAGAAAAAGCAGCCCTCAGTGGGGTGTGGTCATGCCACAATTCCATCTCCATTTCACCATCCTTTTGGGCATGCAGTGTATACACGTGCCTGGTATGTCTTTTAAGTCATCAGGACCAGAATTCAAGCTACAATTGGCCATCTAAAACAAACTACATTCAAGCTACCGTTGGTCATACAAAAACACGATATTAAGGACCAACCCTGTGGCCTAGTGTTTGAAGAAGCAGGGCCATAGGGCCTCAGGTCCTTAATATCATGTTTTTGTACCAATGTCCATATTCCAGTCCAGAACACCACACTGCATTTAGTATTCATTCATCTTTTTCTGCTATACTAAAATGTCATTGGAAAACTCATGATGCATTTTGGCATAGAAAAACATGGAAAAATATATCATGACTTTTCTAATGACTCAGATTTCCCCATTCTTCTGTTGATAAATGTTTAGATTGTTTCCAGATTCTCATTCATATATCTGATGATATCTCTGCATACATGTATGATGTCCTTGTGCACGCATATGGAAAACGTGTTCTTCAAAATATTTATACCAAGGGACCAGCAGTTAGTGTAATGGCTATGTCGCTGGACTCCCATGTAGTCGACCATGGTTTGAGTCCTGGACCCACTGGCTTAAAACTCACACCAGGCACATGTGCGTGCATGTCTAAGATCCCGAGAGGAGAATGGAGGAGAAGGGATTGCGGCGTGGCCATCCCCCCTGGGGGGTGATTTCTTGCTTTCTGTCTCTCTGTCTCTCTCTGTCTGTCTGGCAAGCGCACGTGACCTATAGCAAAAACCTCTCAAAAAACCCAAAAATTATACCAAAACATACTCTTACAAATATAAGAAAGTTTCCCTGGTTCCAAATTCTAAGTCTTGGTATCATCAGACTACATTTTTACCCGTTTCATGGGCATGAAGTAGCATCTATTTTCAATGTTCAGTTTTTAATTCCTAGTGAGATTGAGCATTTTTTATGTGTTTCCAGTTCTGTAAAGTGCTTGTTGATTATCCATTGGTATTTTGTTTCTTTGTATTGATCTGTGGATGCTTGGTATATATGTACACATACTCTATAGTGAATCTTTGTTGCCAATGTACGTTGCAAATATCTTCTCTGGTTAGTGAGTTGTCTTCTCTCACTTCTTTAAACAGTATCTTTAGATGACATTTTAATGTCATTTAATGTTAATGTGGTCTAATTGATTCAGAGTCTTTTCCTTAAAGGTTTCAATTTCTGTTTCTTAATATCAAAATCTTTCTCAACTCTGGAAGCACAAAAATAGTGTGTATTTTATTCTAAAAGTTGGAAGGTTTTACTTTGTACATGTTAGTCTTTACTTCACTTGATGCAGGTATATCATGTGAAACAGGAATCCAATTTCTTTTCTCTTTATGTTTGTTAAAATATTTGTTAATTCTCTTGTTTATTAAAATCTTTGATAGTCTCTGTGATTTTTGTCTGACTAACCTACTTGCTTCTTCTGTAAGAGTTGTGTTTAAATCGCCTATGCTGTATTTGTGGCTATCCTGTTATAATTTTGTCGATTTTTTCTTTATGTGTCTTTAAGCTAAGAAGGTAAGTTCATACTCATTTAGAATTTAGAAGCTTTTCCTGCTGTACTTTTTTTTTTTTGGAGAGGTTTTCGCTATAGGGCGCGTGCGCTCGCCAGACAGACAGAGACAGACAGAGAGACAGAAAGCGAGAAATCACCCCCTGGGGGGATGGCCACGCCACAATCCCTTCTCCTCCATTCTCCTCTCAGGATCTTGGGCACGCACGCACACGCGCCCGGCGTGAGTTTTAAGCCACCGGGTCTGGGACGCGAACCGCGGTCGACTACGTGGGAGTCCAGCGACATAGCCATTACGCTAACTGCTGGTTCCCCCCTGCCGTACTTTTTAATGTAATATAATGATGCTATTTTTTCCTAATAATTCCTGTTTTCCAAGGACATTCCTGGTTTGCGTTTGCTCTCTGGAGAAATAATTAATAGTGGCGTCTCCCATTCTCAGACATGTTCCTTGGTTAACAAATCATGTGGTGAGCTTTCATTATTTGAATATACTGAAAATGATCTTTTTTCAGATATTAATGTAGATAGTAGCAGCTTTCCTTTGTGATAGCTTTTTTCCATCTTTAAGGTCACTTCACCCTTTGTTTCAGAAAATTCTCATTTGGCTGACTTTTTTTTCTTTTTAGTTGCTAGAGGACAGGTGTGCTTGTCAGGGAGAGAGAAAGCACCTCCCAATGGGCTGTGGTCACACTGCAATCCTTTTTCCTCCATTTCTCTATCCCTTCAGGATTTTGGACACACATGCACATGTGCCTGGTGTGTTTTTTTTTAAGCTGTTGGGGTGGGATTCCGAAACATGGATGGCCATATGGGATCCAGTTCCCTATGCACAGGGCTTAATCACTGTGCTATGGGGCCATCCTCACAGCCTATTTTTTTTGTTTAATGTTGATATTTCTTCCAAGTGCTCTCAAAGTGTCTGTATTTAAACTAGTGAGCTCATTCCATTTTTATTCATTGTTATTCTTTATTTCTTGCAAGTGAGTGAGAGAGTGAAAGAGACAACCCTGACAGGTTCTTGTCATGCCACAATCCTCCCCAAAGCCTTCCTGCCAGCCAGAATCGCAAGGGTGCCTGTGGGCACATCAGACACGTTCGGGTCCACCAGTGGTCCCTACCCCAGACCTTCTTATATGTCTCCAATACCGCACCCCCACCCCCTGCGGTGTCCTGTCCCACTGCAGCCCAGACATTCATTCTGATTTCTGATGTCTGCATACATTTTTACCATCTTCTGTTTTGCTTTGTGTCCTGCATTTTCTCCATTTTAAATTTTCTTTTGTCAGGAGTTTTCAAGTTCTTTTTATTTTCCCCAAAGACGTTACAAATTCTATTTCTACCCTTTGTTTATTTATTTTTTAATTGTCAGAGAGTGCATGTGCTCTGTATGTGCAAGAGAGAGCAAGCGAGAAAGCATACCCCAATGGGACATGGTCACACCACGATCCCCTCATCCATCCCTCCTGTGCATGTACGCATGCACATGCTCATGCACCTGGCACGTTTTTCTACCACTGGGGCTGAGACTTAAACCACAGCCAGCCATGTAGGAGACAGCTGCCTGAACTACTATGCCACGAGTCTGGCCCTCTCATTGCATTCTTCTAAGATCTATTTCCTTCTTCCTGCAGTTTATCTTTCAGATGTGTTTCAGTGAGAATTTGGTAGAAGTAAAGACTTTCAGATTTTGTTCGTTTGAAAATGTCTCCTTTGATCATTATTCTTGTGCAGTAATTGAGGCTGGGGTAAAAGCATTGGTTAGCAGTCACTGAGTCTTAACGCTCAGGATAGTTTATGAGCCTTTGTCTTCTTCCTTTACTGCTGTTGGAAAATCAGCTCGGGGTCTCTAATCAATAGTTTATTTTCCTTGCCTGTTTTTAAGATCTTTTGTTTATCTGGATATTGCAGTTATATAACGTGTTTATGTTTAGTTTTCTGTTTTTTTTTAAAGTCAACTTTTATTGAGGCATAACTTACATACAGTAAAATGTACAAATGTAAAGTATGCAGGGTGATAAATTTTAACAAGTGTATAAAGCCATGAAACCACCACCATAATTAACCACATGTTTATCTAGATCACCAGGTGGTCCTGACATAGGTGGCTGAATGCCCAAACTTTAAAAATCACTGTAAAGGGACTGACCTGATGGTGCTTTTAATCTCATAGTTACAGCATAATGACTATTTTATTATATGTGCACGAGCCTTCACACACGTTCTTTATCAGAACTGTGTGAAACAGCTAGAGCAAGAGGTATTATCTCCAGTTTACAGGTGATTAACTGGAGCTGTTAGGCTTCTCTGCTAATGTCAGAGGTGGAGAGAGAATGCAAGTCCTCTGCCGCGAGGCTAATACACTTTCTTTTCTATCATGTGACTCCATCTCAATTAAGTATCCAGAGGGTGTGTGTTAGGGTGACTGGGATGGGTGAGCAGCCCCCTGTGAGTCGAAGGACATCTTTTTTTCTGTTTTCCCTTCTCTTTTCTTTTTGTCTTCTGAGGAGGGAGAGAGAGGGAGAGTTAAGTTCATTACCTACCTTGTTTTACCATCGAGTAGGCCCGAGATCCTCTACAGTGTGTTCTACATTTGTAAAGTAAAACACACATACTTTTCAAAGGTCCCCTCCTCTGCAAAGTCTCTTTCAACACTTCACCCCTCAACAGAATTGTGCACTCCCTGCCCTGTGCTGTCACTGTGCTGTCCGGTCTTCAGCATTTTCCTACATAAGCAACTCTATTATGACTATAGTACTCCCTTTCCAAATCTGAGTTTATCTGACAGAAAAAAACCAAGGTGTGGAAATTTCTTTTCTGAATATCTTTTCTAAAACTTTAAGAATTTTTAGTATAAAGGAAATTATTTGTTTGGAACTATTTAGGAAAAAAAAAGAATGCAGAAACAGAAGAAGGAGATTGCTTGAGTGCCTGAAGAGAACCCAACAATGTGAAGTTAACTGTGGACATTAGAATTACATTCTTTCTTTTTTAAAAAGAGAAATTTTTGGTTATAGGGCATGTGCACTCACCAGAGAGACAGAGAGAGACAGAAAATGAGAAATTACCCCCCCACCCCAGGAGGGGGGATGCCCACGCTGTAATCCTTTCTCCCCCATTCTCCTCTTGGGATTTTGGACTTGCATGCATACACACCCAGCATGGGTTTTAAGCCACCGAGTCTGAGACTCGAACCATGGTCAACTACGTGGAAGTTCAGTAACATAACCATTATGCTATCTGCTGGTCTCTTGAATTACACTCTTACAGCTATTTCTCCAGCAGTGATAAATCCTTAATTAGCAGAGAGAAGAAGAAATACAAATATCATGAACAACAATTTAAAAAGATGTCTACATCTATCCTGCCATTCGCAGGTTGAAAAAGATTACGATATTGGACCTGGGTACTTCACAGGATCATGTCTAGAATAGAGGCAGGATTAAGATTTCTTGGCAGGTAAAGTAATTGGTACTAGTTCTTGTGTTCAGGGCTGTCGGGGCTGAAGTATAGCTCACAGGAGTCACAGGGGTTTAAGAACTTAAAAAGAATGAGTTGATTCCACAGTGGAAAAATGACTACAAAAGAGAAATTAATACATGATTTGTTAACTGCTTACAAAATATAAAATTATGCCAAGTTTACTAAAGCCTTATTTGCAACAATTTCATTCATATGTTAGATTTTACCACATGGCGAGAATTTCCCAGTGTACTGTTCATGTGTGGATAAATCAGGGTCAATCGTTCTATAGAATGAGTTGTCAAATCATTTATAACAGGATGAAAATGATTACTTTTTCAAAATTTTTTAAAAAATGTGCGTGGTATGGTTTATAGGGCCAATGGATTTATTTTCATATATTTCCTAAATTGAGGACATTGAGTCTTCAGAGAAACTTTTCTCTGTAGGAGCCCCATAGAACTTAAAATGGCCACTTAGTTCAATGCTACTTGCTTTTATTATGGAAAGTGTAATGATTTATATGAAAGAGTAATAAAAAACTGCACAACTATGGAATCTTTTCACAGTAGAAAAGTAACATTTGTTCACTAGAATAGTTTGCTATAAGCATTTATAACCCTAGGTGAAGAAATCCACTGCAGATACTGGTAAGTATAACTTTTATTTTGTCTTATGTTCATAAAAATATTTCAAAGTATTAGCTCACTAATTTCCTAATAATAACATTTAAGTAACAATTTTTGCTTTATATTATTCTTGTACTTTAATTTTAATGAATATTGACTGAGCCGATATTAGAGCTAAAGTTAGAACCTAGTATTTTCTTCACTAAATTTTAAAGATAGTTTCAGATGTTTAATCTTAAATGTGATGTTGATTTCCATGACAGCTTGAATTTCTTGAATTTCTTATCTGTGTTTTGAACAACTATATTACATTGTAAGAAGATATGTATATTGAAGAATATTTTACAATTGTTAAAATATCTTTGCATTTATCAGTGCATCAGTAGTTATTAGAGATTTTTTGTTTTCAAAACTGTGAGGCTGTTATTCAAGTATTTTAAATGGCAAAGCATACTTTCTATACTTTTCTATTCTTCTACGTTCTCTTCTTTCTATCAAAATTATCTTCACAATTTTTTTTTGTACCAAAGGAGTTAATTAAAATTGGAAAATTAAGGACCAGCAGGTGGAGAGGTGGTTAAAGTACTGGGCTCCTACATGGCCTATCACAGTTTGAGTTCCAGACCTGGTGGCTTGAAAATCATGCCCGATGTGTGTGTCTGTGTGCCCAAAGTCCTGAACGGAGAATGGAGGACAAGGGATTGTGCTGTGGCTATCCTCGCTGAGGGGTGATTTCCTCTGTCTCTCTCTCTTTCTCTCGATCTCTCTCTGGTGAATGCATGTGCCCTACTGCAAAAACTCTAAAAAAAGGAAAAATTAATTTGTGCAGGCAAGTGTACGAATACTTCACTTTAGCAAAGAATTACTGTTCAAAATTTCAGCTCAGAATCACCAAAACAAAGATAGCAACACAACTGAACACCTTGCGAATAAATTACTGCCTACTCCTTTGTTTATATCCTTAAACAATGGGGACTAGCAGATAGTGTAATGGTTACATCGCTGGACTTCCACGTAGTTGACAGCAGTTTGAGCCCCAGACCTGGTGGCTTAAAACTCACGCCAGTTACATTTGCATGTGTACCCAAAATCCCAAGAGGAGAATAAGAAGGAAGGATTGCAGAGTGGCCATCGCCCTAGGAGGGTGATTTCTCATTTTCTGTCTCTGTCTCTCTCTATCTCTCCAGCAAGTGCATGCTCCCAATAGCAAAAATCTCTCTCAAAACACATAAATAAATAAACCCTTAAACAGCAACGTTAGAATAATTTTAAAATGTGCATTCAAGGAGCCAGCAGGTGTTGTAGTGGTTGTGGTGCTGGACTCCCACATGGCTGACTGAATCCAGACCTGGCTTCTTGAAACAGACGCCTGCATGCCCAAAATCTCAAGAGGAGAGTTGAGGAGACGGGACTGTGGCCTGGGATGATTTCTCTCTGTCTTTTTCTGTGTCTGTGGTGAGCACATGTATCTTATAGCAAAAAAAAAAAAAAAAAAAAAAAAATCTCTTAGAAAAAAATTTGTGCATTCAAGGGTCATGCTCATTACCTGTAAATATTGTTGTGCATAGGCCAAGAAATTTTTGCCTTTTAGAGATGAAATTGACATCATTGTTTCAACCTTGTTTACTAGTTATGGGGGTCTTCAAGAAGTATATGTAAAGTGTGAATTGTGAAAAAAACTATGCATGATTTAAAAATTGTTTTGCACCAAAATAAACCAATATTTTAATTTCATTCTTCTCTAAATTTTTTGAAGTACCTCATCTTTTCCTCATAGGAATAATAAAAGACATAAAGAATAAAAGTTAGCACAATCTTGGTGTTTATATATCCATTAATATGTTCGTATGACTTCTTAATATGAACATTTTTAATGTTCGTATGGCTTTTTAATATGACCTTTATGCCAGATGGTCCTTCCAAAAGTTTATGTGTTAGAAACTTTAAGGCTGCTGCAACCTTATTAAGTGGGTGGAAACTGAATCTAGCTAAACCATTAGAAGGTGATTGATTGGGACTGGATAGCCATCAGGGGGAGGTCCCAATGATTGAATTATGGTGGCTTTGTAAGAAGGGGAGAGACCAGAGCTGACACACTGACACATGCAAGCTGTCCTCCCACTATGTGATGCCTGTGCCACTTCGGAACTCTGTAGAGTGTCTCCAACCAGCAAGAAGGCCCTTCCCAGGTGTGGGCCATAGACCTTGGACCTTCAAAAATGTGAACTAAATAAACTTCTGTTCTTTATAAACCATCTGTTCTGTGGGCGTCAGCAAGAGAAAAATGGATTAAACAGGACCAACTTTGTGCCAGTCCCTGGTGAAGTTATTAGTAATAACAGAATGGAAAAGACAGATAGAACTCCTATTCTTAAAAAGTTACAGTTCAACAAGAGAGATATGTATAAACCAAGAAAGGGCCAGCATGGGGGTTAAGGCACTGAACTTCCACACGGCTGAACCTGGTTCAAGTCCCAGACCCCACAACTTGCTTTCTCACTTTCCCTCTCTCATTCTGTCTCTCTCCGGTGAGTATACATGTCCTATAGAAATTTTTAAAATAATAACAATAATAATAGTAATTAATAAAATTAAAAAAAATAATTCTTTAAAAATTAAAAAAATGAGAAAATATGAGTGCAATAAGTAATATAAAGTTAATATGGGACTTTATAGGTAAGGGATTTAGCCTGGTGTTAAGACTATAGGGAGGCAGGGGCCAGCAGGTGGCATGGTGGTTAGGGCAGCTGGAATCCCTCATGGCTGACCATAGTTCGAGTCCTGGACCTGGCAGCTTGCTTTCTCACTTTCCTCCTCTCTCTTTGTCTCTCTCTGGTCAAATTCAAATGAAATAAAGTAAAATAAAATAAATGAATAGAATTAAAAAAAAAAAGACTATAGGGAGGCATCCATAAGGAATTAAAGTTGAATTGAGGATGGAGGTATGAATAATTAGTCCAGGGTAGGGGGATACAAAAAGTGGAAATAAACGTGGAAAGATTCCTCATTTGCTGGAGCATAGCCTGAAAGAGAAAGGATGGAAATGGCGCTGGAGAAACTTGCAGATGGCATTGTAGGAGGGCCACAGTAAGCCGCGTACAGCCAGTTAGAACATGTAGAACTTAGATTTGAAAGCCATGCACGGACCCACTGAATACTTACCATAACTGGATGGAGTAGGTGCTACTTTCATCTTAGAGATGATGACACTGAGACTGCAGGAGTTAAGTGAATTCCCAGAGCTTACATACAGAGGAGGTAGCAGAGCTGGGAATAAAATCCAGGCTGTTTGGGTCCAGACCTCTCTCTCGGTTTTACAGATCACAAACTCAGAAGCCTTTGGACAGATAGATAAAAATTCCTGGATGTAGAACAACAAGCAGTAGTCAAGGTTGTCGCAAATGGGAGCATACAAACAAACCATGTTGAATAGCAATCACCCCTGAGCTTCAGTTCCATGGGCAAATGAGAGCCTAGTATTGCCAGACATTTTGATTTTTGAAGAGAGGCTGATAAGCCTATACTGTCATAAAGATCTTATTTAAAAATGTTGCTAACTAATGAAAAGATTTAAACACCTCAGTAATTCCATTGGAGACAGTATGGCAGACTAGAGACAATAAATGGTCTTTCAATTAAAATAGTGAAAATGCTAGAAAAATACGAGAACTGTCCTTTAAATTGTATTGCTGTGTATTCAAGAAGCAGACTCTCACAGAGGCCGAAATGAGCTGAAAACTGAAAAGTTAGGTTGAGTGTGTGTGTGTGTGTGTGTGTGTGTGTGTGTGCTGGGGGGCCCCATGGGTAACACAGGCTCCCCTTCTCCCTGAAGGAATCTGCCCATTCCTGAGTATCTTGAGATTCCACCTTGACAACTTTAGCAGGCAGGGCCGAGGCAACAGAAGGAAAATCCTGTAGTCTATTCCAGGTGAGGAGTCTAAAAAAGTCTCCTGCATCTAAAAAAGTCTCTTGCATAAAGAGGAGACCCTCTAGAGGTTACCCCTTAGTGAAAGGGCGAATGAGCAGTAAGCCTAGTAATTAGCAGGGGACCACAGTGAAGCTGGTGGATCTCCATCCTGGTGTGAGGAGAGGACGGAAAGGGAGAAAATTATTGTATAGTAGAAAGTGCAATTCAGTCTTCAGGAGATTGCAATCATTTTTCATGGAAACTTTGTGTCCTGAAACACATAAATAGAAAATTTAAAGTAGTGTCTTTTGTTGCTGCTGTTGCCATAGGACATGTGTGCTCACCAGAGAGACAAAGAGAGAAGAAAGTGAGAAATCCAGAGCCTTAACCACCACATCACCTGCTGGCCCCAAAGTAGTGCCAATTTATAGTGCTTCAGGTGACTAGCAGAAGCAAACAAAAATCCATTAATAGAGGTATCAAAATAAATTTCAACACAGACAAAAACCACCTACAGTTAACATCTCAAATGCAAAAGAAATCAAGATATGACAGCTAACAGAAATAAGACAGGGCAGACTCAGAGCTTAACACTTCAGACATTGAAATGATCAAACACAGACTATAAAATAATGCCTAGTAGGACCAGCAGTTAGTGTAATGGCTATGTCGCTGGACTCTCACGTGGTTGACCACGGTTCGAGTCCCGGACCCGGTGGCTTAAAACTCAGGCAGGGCGCGTGTGCGTGCGTGCCCAAGATCTGGAGAGGAGAATGGAGGAGAAGGGATTGCAGCGTGGCCACCCCCCCTGGGGGGTGATTTCTCGCTTTCTGTCTCTCTGTCTCTCTCTGTCTGGTGAGCACACATGCCGTAGAGCAAAAACCACTCAAAAAAAAAAAAATAATGCCTAGTGTGCTTGAAGAAGTAATAGAGAAGCTTGAATATATTAGCAGAAATGGTAAATATTATAATTGCAATAAATTTTTTGGAATAAAATAGAGAACTTACTAAACATGAGAATAAAATTGTTGACCTGGATGTCAAATATAAGACATTGCCCAGCACTGCTTTCCTTTGTCCTACCATTTCTGTTCAAATTCTAGACTGAAGATGCTTTAGGAGCTAGAGTTCTAGGCCACTGCTTTGAGTTTCTCTTGGCTGAGGTTATCTCCTGATAATCCACTGCCTGTGTTGGCAAGCTTGTTGGGTTTTCCTCTGGTTCATCTGTCTTCTGTTACAGTGGTCCATTCCCACTAAGAACTAAGATGGCTAGAGGTGAAGATGGGTGGAGGGCCATAGCAAAAGGAGCCTGAGGGTTAATGTGTTCATCTGAGTTGGGCCGGGTGTCAGATCCACTGGTACCTTCATAGCTACAGGTTCAATGGGGCAATACCAGTACTGGTACTCTATGGGGATGGCCAAGACAAGTGGCAGTGCTGGTGGCTGAAGCAGCAGCTGCAGCAGCCATGCAGTCATCAGCAACTTCCCGAGAGCCATTAGCTAAAGACTCAAGGAGGTGAATTTGAGTGAATCTAAGAAACTGCATTGCGTCCAAAATAATTGGAGCTCCATATGGGAAAAGAAAACATCTGATCCTACCTCATGCCTTCAGCACGAGGTAAATCAAATCTCTAGATGGACTAGAGATCCAATGTGAATGGCGAAACTTAGCAAGACAATTTATGATACTTACTATAGAAGAGGGCTTATTTCTCTCTTTTTTAAAGGTTGTCTATTTATTCCATGAGCAAGAGAGATAGACAGACAGATATAAAAGTGAAGATACAACATCCTGACAGGGTCTCAACACCGCAAGTCACCCTCCCAGCTCTACCCAGCCCTGGTCACAGGCAGACACATGCCTGATGTACTCAGGGTGTCTCTGGAAGCAAACAGGGAAGAGAAGAATTTCTTAAACAAGTCTCCAAAAGAACAAACCAGAGAATAGATTTTAAAAATTTATAACATTGAGGTTAAGATTCTACTGTTCACTAAAACACCTCATAAAAAAAGAGATTTGGAGAAAAGTCAGGATAGGCCCAGCCAATATGACATGTGCTGCTAAGATGCTGATCTCTCTAGGCTGGTACAACATAGGAGGTCTGAGTTCAATTCCTGGTCCAACGTAAAAGCTGGGCATGGTAGTAACTCCAGTGACTGGGGAGGCTGTGGTGGAAAGAATATAATACAGCAAGACTTTGTTTTCAATAATCATAATAAATAAACAAAGTTACTTCAAAGATTCTTGAAAATCAGTAGGAACAGGAGAGATAATACAATAGACAAATGGGCAAACAATATGAACACTATTTTAGAAAAGAACATAAAGGCCTGTAAAAGTATTTTAAAATGTTTAAACTTAGTATCAGAAATCAATTAATGTAATATACCATATTATAAAATGAAAGATAAAAACTATATGATTATCTCAATAGGTTACAGAAATAGCATTTGGCAAAATTCAACATCTTTCATGATAAAAACACTCAGTGAACCAAAAATAGGAGAGAAATTCTTAATTTGATTATGCACATCTATGAAAAACTCAGTTTCCTTGATACTTAGTGGTTAAAGGCTGTATACTTTCTTCTCAAAATTAGAAATGAGAAAAAGATGTCTGTTCTCGCCACTTCTGTTCATCGTTATATTGGATATTCTAGCCCAAGCAATTAGACAAGGAAAAAAAAAGTGCATCCACATTAGAAAAGAAGTATAACTATTTCAATTTGTAAAGGACAAAAATCTTCTATTTAGAAGACCCTAAGGGTTTTTATAGAATGAATAAATGAGTTCAACTAGGTTGCAGGCCACAAGATCAATATACAACAATTGTGTTTCTATTTTTTTCAGTTTATTTATTTCTTCCTTGAATCAGAGACAGCACCTCCCTACAGGATCTTCATGGCATGATCCACACAGGATCTTGGGCACACGTGTTCCCAGCATACTCATGAAGTTTGTGATATGAAGCTCGAACTTTAGAATGTGTGTCAGCTTTGTGTCTTACTCCTGTGCCACCATATAATACCTACTGTATATTTCTATACAGTAGCGATGAACAGATAGAAAATGAAATAAAGAGGGCAGATTGGCCAGCTCCATGTTCTAGTGGTTAAGGCAGCTGGCCTGCATATGGCCAACCATTCGTTCCAATCCTGGTCCCATATGCTTAAAATACACATCAGATGTATGTGAGTGTGTGCCCAACGTCCCAACAGCCTAGAGGGTGGAGAAAGAGATTATAGCATGGTCACACAGCACTTGGTGGGGGGCTGTCTTCTCTTTCTCTCTTTCTCTCTCTCTCTCTCTCTCTCTCTCTCTCTCATCTTTTGATCTCTTTCTGGCCAGTGCACATGCCCTCTGGCAAATTAAAAAAAAAAAAAAGCAATTCCATTTAAAATAGTGTCAAAAGGAATAAATCAATGCAAGTACAAAGCTTGACAACTCTGAAAATTACAAAATCTTGTTGAAAGAAGTGAACTAAGACCTAAATAAATGGAAAAATATTCTGTGTGCACAGATTGGAAGGCTTGATATTATAAGGATGGCCAACAGTACTCCTCCAATTAATCTACAGATTCTGTGCAATCCCCATCAAAATCCCAGCTGACTTCTTTACAGAAGTTGACAAGTTGAATCTAAAATTTATATGGAAATTCCAGGGATCCTAAATAGTCAAAACAATCTTGAAAAAGAGTTGGAGGACTCACAGTTCCCAGTTAACTGAACTGCTACAATGCTGCAGTAATCAGACAGTGTGATACTAGCATAAGAAAAGACATATAGATCACTGGAATAGAATTGAGAGTCTAGAAATAAACCCTCACATTTAGAATCAATTTAACTTCAGTAAGGATGCCAAGACACTCTTCGTGGAAAAAAATTAGTCTTTTCAAGAAATGTTCTGGGACAGTTGCATAGCCCCTTGCAAAATAATGAAGTTGAATCCACACCTTATACCATATACAAAATTTAACTAAAATTAAATGTCAAATCAAATGTGAAAACCAAAACTATGAAACTTTTAGAAAAAAAACATAGGCATAAATGTTCAGGATTTTTTTTTTCTTTTTTTGGAGAGGTTTTTGCTATAGGGCGCATGCGCTTGCCAAACAGACAGAGACAGAGAGACAGAAAGCAAGAAATCACCCCCCAGGGGGATGGCCACACCGCAATCCCTTTTCCTCCATTCTACTCTCGGGATCTTGGGCACACATGCACACGCACCCGGTGTGAGTTTAAGCCACTGGGTCCGGGACTCGAACCGCGGTCGACTACGTGGGAGTTCAGCGACATAATCATTACGCTAACTGCTGGTACCAATGTTCAGGATTTTTAACGAGGTAATGATTTCTTCCATATGATAGCAACAGTGCAAGCAACAGAAGAAAACTGATACGTTGGATAGCGTCGAAATTTAAAACCTTTGTGCTTCAATAGCCATCATGAAGAATGTGAAAAGACAACTCACAAATGGTAGAAAAATTTTGCGAATTCTATTTCTGATAAGAGATTTGTATATAGAATATATAACAAACTTACTATTTTATAATAAAAGCACAAATAACCCTACTTTAAAATGGACAAAGTCTATATAAATGTCTCATAAACACATGAAAAGATACTCAACATCATTAGCCATCAGGAAATGCAAATCAAAACCAAACTTAGATAGCACTTTACAACTACTGGAATGACTATAATCAAAAGACAAATAGTAAGAGAAATTGAAATACTCATGCTCCTGGTTGGATATGTAAAATGGTGTACCCACATTGCAAAGGTGACCATTCCTCAAAAGGTTAGACATACAGTTACCAAGTAATTCAGCAATTTCACTCCTAATTATATATTAAAGAGAAATGAAAATATATTTCTGTACAAAATATTGTACACAAATATTTATAGTAGCGTTATTCGTAATAACTAAAAATGGGAACAAAACATCTATTGTGTTTGTATACAACATTTCATGAATGAATAAATAAATAAAATGTGGTGTACCCATACAATGGTAAATTATTAAGAAATTATTCATTTTATTTATGAATAAATAAAATGTGGCATACCCGTACAATGGTAAATTATTAAGAAATAAAAAGGAATGAAGCACTGAGGTAAGATATGACATGAATTAATCTTAAAAACAGTAAGTGGAAGGGAACCAGCAGTTAGCATAATGGCTTTGTCGCTGGACTCCCATGTAGTCGACTGCGGTTCACGTCCTGGACCTGGTGGCTTAAAACTCACGCCGGGCGCGTGTGTGTGCGTGCCCAAGATCCCGAGAGGAGAATGGAGGAGAAGGGATTGCGGTGTGACCATCCCCCCTGGGGGGTGATTTCTCGCTTTCTGTCTCTAATGTCTCTCTCTGTCTGTCTGGCGAGCGCACGCGCCCTATAGCGAAAATCTCTCAAAAAAAAAAAAAAAAAAAAAAAGTGGAAGATGCCAGTCACAAAGAACCACATATTATATAATTCTGTTTATAGGAACTGTTTGGAGTAGGCCATCTATGGAGACGTGAAGTCAGTAGGGCTGAGGAACTTGAGAGAAATTAAAAAAGACTGCTAATAGGTAGAGTTCTTTTGGGGGTGATGAAGTATTCTAAACTTGCTGTGGTAATGGCTATACAACTCTGCATAAACTAAAAACCATTGAATTGTACACTTCGAGTGAATGGTAAGATATGAATTATATCACAATGAAGTTATTTGAAAATTAAAAAGTGCCCAACTTCACCTACCATTAGATGGATATAAATTAAAACTACAATATTATTTTAGGGGAAAATTTAAATTTTGGAAATGCCAAGTGTTAGCATGACCACAAAAACAAAGAATTTGCTTCCACTGCTTAGAAAAGTATAAATTAGAAGCATCACTTTGGAAAACACTTTGGTAATAACACGCTGCCCAGTGGCCCAGCACTGAACACCGGGAGAAATGTGTAAAGATGTTTGTAGCGGCTCTCTTCCTAACAGCCAAAGACTGGGTACGTCCCAATGCCCATCAACTGTGGAATGGAAAAAATTGGCTGAGCACGGCAATCGCCTTATCAATTGTCCCATCAAAATGCCCCCAATAGGGGAGAATACAGATGCCTTAGGAAAGGAAAATGGCTAAAAATAACCACTATTACCACAAAACAAATAACCTCTACACGTTGGATTGTGTTTGTCTTTCCTTAATTGGTTCAGAACCCATTTTGGCGATAGAGTGAGATTACATCTCTCCCTCAAACTCCTGAAAAGCCAGGCACTCTAGTATTAGCCCTGCTATAAACCTAGATTCATGAAAAGGAAAAATGTGAGGTAGACAAAATGGGGAGCTATGACTGTTTTCCAGGGTACAGGATGGGACTCAGGGGTGAAGGACACTCTACCCCTTACTTCGGACAAAGAAAAAGTAACCAAGGCAGAAGTGTATTACCGTCCATGCGTCCCCTGGATAGATCTTCCTACCCCAGAGAATCAAGAACAGGGGCTGAAGAAGCCACTGGACTCCATTCTCAAGCTGGTTCTGAACCTGCATTATTCACATTAACTGTCTCTTAGCTTTTCACTGTTGCACCAGGGGCTGGGAAGAAAACCAAACCAATCCTCTTTGTTTTCATGCCTGTCCTCTTAGGCACAGAAAGCAGAAACTGTAAAGAAAGTATCTCCCTTCTTCTGGGGAAAGTACTTCTTTCATCTGAAGTGGGTTCCTGGCTTCTCTTACCACTGAATCATTCTTTTGTGCGTGTGATATTTCCCCAGTCGCCTTTTCTATTAATAAATCCTAACTTGTCTCACCATCTTCCCAGGTGACAATGTCATTGAGTTGTTCCCTCATCACAGCTTCCTTTTCTGGCCAGGAGTCCTTGTTAAAACTCCCTCTCCTCTCCCTCCATCAACTGTAATCAAATCTCAGTGCCAGCTGAAGAATTTCATGTCTTTTATTTAAAAAATTAATTAATTTTATATATTATTATTATCATTACCAGGTTGGTCCAAGACTCAAACCATGGCTAGCCATGTGGGAGTCCAGTGCCTTAACCACCATACTACCTGCTGGTCTCGAGAATCTCATGTCTTGAATCTGGAAACAGGGATCACCTGGCAGTTGTTTACCCAAAGTGATAAAACCCACGAAACATTTTTCTGTTGTTTTGTATTTTTGCTTTTAATCTGCTATTAGGTGTGTGCTCACTGGAGTGTGAGAGAGAAAGTGAGAAAGCATCCCCCAGGGTGGATGACCACATTGCAATCCTCTCAGGATTTTGGGCAGGAAGATTGATTTTCTGTTACTAAAAGTTTCTTTGGTCACCATTCACGATGATATTTAAGAGCTAACTTTTCATAATATGCATCCTTCTCTCGGGGGGATTCCTATAAATTCATGAAGAATCTTATCAATATTTTACTTATATGTCATATATCGCTAGCTTTTAAGAAGTGCTTTAGAGGCCTTAAGATTAAAAAAAAAAAGCACAAAAATATTGGGTCAGATGATGGCTTTCTGGTAACACCATGCTCTCCAATGCTGAACCCACGTAAGAGGATCTTGGGTCACGTCCCAGGACCTCCCTGAGCGTTTCAGGCTTCCACCCATGTGCCTGTCACTCAGGCTGGCTGAGGTTGGGGGTGGATCATGGCAGGAAGACTATTAGGGGTACTTTTCTTTCTATCTCTATGTTTCTTCCAAAAAATAGATAAATATTAAATAAATTTTAAAAATAGCAATGCAACTACAGTAGTTAAAGAAAACGCACTCAAAGGAAAAGAGGCCAATATGCTAGCTTAGTAGCAAATTCAGCTATAACTAAGTACTAACTTGAGCTTTGAGCTTCTTGGCAGCCAAAGTAAAAAGGGAAACAGAAACTACACCAAAACTTGATATTAGAAAAATGGGTTTTGTTTTGCAGCCAAATTTTAACAGGAGTTTGTCAAAAAAGGAGACACTCGGTTCATTTGAAAACCATGTATTTAACACTTACAATGAGCCAAATTGTTCATAAGATACTAGAAATAAAACGTTAAAACATTTCAAAATGGTCTCTGCCTTCATAGAGTTGAAAGTCCATTGGGAAAGACAGAGAATAAACAGGTAATTAAACAAATAAATACAAGTTTCAGTCCAAGAACTGTACAGAGAATAAAGAGACTAATCAAGGTCTACGAAGGCTCCCCGAGAGGATGACATTTAAAAAGCAAATAAGAGCTCAAATGTAGATTCTGATGTAGGGAAGACGCAGAAGAGAGCAGGGCCCTGGAAGTACTCCTAGAGAGGATCTGATTGTTGGAGGGCAGAAACCCAAAGTGTGCTTGTCGGCTAGCTTGTGTAGTAATTTACTGAGGGGCAAATTGGAATGTACGGCCCAGAGGTGTAATTAATGTGCCTAAGCATAGGCCCTTCGAAAGAGAGTGGCTGGAAATTAGATTTACCCAAAGGGTCCCAGGGACTCTTCAAGGCCCATGCCTATCGACTGGACTTACGTGATCCTGCCTCAACTCAAAGGTTAAGAAAGATGGTCTTCCTTGTATAACTTTTGACCTTAAAATTGCCCCATATCTCCTATTTAAAAGAGACAAATAAGAAATGCAGTTTTGTGATGGAAACATAGCTCAGACTCGTATTTAAGGTATGAATAATTTAGAGATTAAAAAATATAGAAGAAAGTTATCTGAAATGTCTTTGTTCTTTTTAAGTCTGCTGAGAGAGTGGTTGGGAGGACTGTAAAGGGGAGAGGCAGTAAAAGAGGAAGAAATGGGGAAAAGGAGGAAGGGAGGGGAGAGAGCGAGAGCAAGAGCGAGAGAGAAAGCCCCTGCTTTAGCAGGAATATGATGCTGAAAAAAACTGACAGGCAGAAAACACGCTGAAGTGCTGTTACCATGGAAACACTGTACCATCTGTGTTCTTGTTTAGCCTACACCAAAGTGTGATATAACCTAGTAACCAGCTAAATATTATTATGGACCTAAAAGTGAAAACAGTTATTTTCATGATTTTTTTTTAGAGGGGTGACTCTAACTCAGAAAGAAACATTGCACAAGTGCCCCTTCTCTACTATTCTTTAATTTTTTAAAATTTATTTCTTCCACAAAAGAGAGAGGGAGGGAGATAGGTACCCCCAATAGGGTCTTCAAGCTGCAATCCAGTCCAGGTCCTTAGGTAGCCCAGATCATGGACATGTCTGCACACACCCCACATGCCCAAAGAGATCTGGGACAGAAACCGACACCTTTCGCATGTGAGTTTGGTTGTGTTACCACAGCACCATCACTTTACCACAGTGTTCTTTCTATATCTACCTCTAAGAGAAGCTCTCTAGGACACAATTTCCCTTGATGATGTTAAGAAATATATGAAGTACTGCAGCAGTCCTGGTTTGTCTTTTTATTTTTTGGCCTGAGGGTACATGTGTACACCAGGGAGAGAAAGAGAGAGAGAGAACCTCCCTCCTCACAGGACTGGTCGGTCACTGCGATCCTTTCTCCATTTCTTCATCTTGTTGGGGCTTGGGGCTCCCATACACAAGCATCTGGTGTGTTTTTTAAGCTACTGGGACTGAGATTCAAAGCACAGTCAGCCATGTGGAATCTGGTTCACTTAACCACTAGGTTAAGGGCCAATTGGCCCTGAGTTTTAATCCTTGAGAGGCTATTGTTTTTATTTAGTTTATAATGAATCAGTGTCACAACAGTTGATGTATCTATTGGGTCATGCAGAAAGTCATGATGCATTATTGCATTAAAAAACATAGAAAATATGCCATGGCTTTCCTAACAACCCAATGTATGCTTCAGTTGCGATTGACTTACAGTTAAACCAAAGGTAGGTTAAAAACAAGACCTGCTGTCTACAAGGACTTTCTGTTAACCAAAAACAAATTCAATTTTTCTCAAATTTACTAGTGTGCTAAGAATACCCTCTCCCTAGTACAGAGGTGAGAATATTCTAAATCCACATCACTTACAGAAATAGTTTTCTTATGCAAAGTCACAGTAACTGGGATAAGAATTGTGGTATTACTACTGACAGAAAAACAAGCCCTGAACGATCTCATTTACCTATGGTCAAAACATAACATATTATTGGGTCATTGGGAAAGGCATGACACATTTTTGCATAGAAAAACATAAAAAATAGTCATGAATTTCTGATGACCTACTATTATAGAAATGCCAGTTCACAGGTATGCAATTTTGAATCATGACAAACTAGAATTGGGCAGGTATTGGGTATTGCCAGAATTTACTCTCCAGACTGTTTCTCAGTCTCTCTAGAAAAGCTACTGTTATGGTCCTCTGAATGCCAATCATTCCTAAGTCTGTTTTCCCAGCTCTTCTCTATAGATGTCCCACAGGAAACTGACAACCCACGTGTGCGAAGATTAATTTGACTTTTGCACATCCTATGTTATGTTCTGCTTCCCTATTCTATTTAATAACCAAGTTAGAACATTCAGAGCTACCTCTAACTTTCCCACCTCCAAATTCTTTAGCCCGTAGTGCAGGTGAGTCATCTCGTTTATCATGTCGTAGCCTGGGGTTTCCTCAGTTGCTAAACAGGTGCTTTTCTTCTCTAGTTTCTGGTGAAAGTTAAATGAAAAAGTATGTATACGATGCTCAGAACAGTACCTGGCTGTAGTGAATACTCGGGAAATGATGGTAGGTGCCGATCATTTCTTGCTGAAGACTTAGGTGATTCCTAACTCATCTTCTCGAGGGCAGTAGCTCCTCATGCTTTCCACAGTGACTGCTTTCAGGGCCCTGCCTGTGTGGTTATATAATTATTCGTCTGCAGCAACTTTCTTGTCCTTACCTCATCGTTGTGTGCTGAGTGTGCAGGGAGCAGGTAACTCGTCTTTTTAGATCACAGGTTTCTAGGTGGAGGAAAGACACACTTGAGCAGCTGCTCACAGGGAAAATAAGAATGCCTGTCTCTATATTGGAGCTGATTGAGATGACTAGATCCTAGGCTTTGAGCAAATGCCATAATAGAATGAGCCGTGGAGGGAGGTGGTAATTAGTGTAGTTAGCATGTGGGAGGACTGTGAATTGTTTTATTTAGGAGGTGGAGTATAGTAGTTGATTTCCAAAAATGGCTGCATCAGAATCCCTCATCCCACAAGCCTTTTACGATATGACTTTGCCACTGCACTCCTTAAGATGTGGAGTCTATTTTCTCTCTCTTCAAATCTGGGTTGGCTTCAACCAGTAAGATGTGGGAGAAGTAACGTAGGTGTTATAGCTTTAGTGTCAAACTTTTGAAAACTCCGCTTTCATGTTTTTGTTATGTTCCCTCTAAGAAACCTGCTTTGAGACCACTATGTTGTAAGAAAGCCCAAGCTGGGACCAGCAGTTAGTGTAATGGCTATGTTGCTGGACTCCCATGTAATCGACCGTGGTTCAAGTCCCGGACCCGGTGGCTTAAAACTCACGCCAAGCACGTGTGTGTGTGTGCCCAAGATCCTGAGAGGAGAATGGAGGAGAAGGGATTGAGGCATGGCCATCCCCCCAGGGGGTGATTTCTCACTTTCTGTCTCTTTATGTATGGCGAGCACATGTGCCCTATAGCAAAAAACTCTCCAAAAAAAAAAAAAAAAAAAGAAAAAAAAAGAAAACCCAAGCTAACTGTTTGGAGTGGCCACATGTTTTAAGATCATTGTGCCATAGCTGACAGTGCCAACTAAGCCCAGCTCCCAAGCAATCTGCCACAGGGGTACAGTCATATGAGTGATCCTAAGGGAGAGCAATGGAAATATCATCCAGGCAATCCACCCAACTGTGAGAATAAGAATAACTTGTTGAACCACCAATCATATAAACAAATACCTTTACAATCTAGTCCCACTATGGTTTAATTTCCGTTCCCTGACCTTGAAGTTGCATCAGAAACTATTTAGACAAATACTAGGAAGGCCATAATTTTCTTCACAGAGTATTATCCAAAACCATCTTGAATTTTCAAAGTTGTGGTAAACCTATAATATTCATAGTAAGTTTTTTAAAAGAATTATTCATTTATTTAATTCCATTTGTTATTATTATTTTTTAATTTGATCAGACAGAGACAGAGAAAGAGAGAAAGGGAAAGTGAGAAAGCAAGCCACCAGGTCTGGTACTCAAACCACAGTCGGCCATGTGGGAATCCAGCGTCCTTACCCTCTACGCCACCTGCTGGCCCCATAGTAAGTTTTTAAATGTAAGGAATGAATTCAATGGATACTTTGATTTAAATTGTAAGTGTAATATGAAATCTGTGGCATGGGAATTCAAGCCGCTGAATAAGCAGTTTTTTGTTATCCATTAACTGCTGGTAGATGGTATTCAACATATGAGAGTCAAAATGTGAGTTTTACAAAGAAAACTTTGAACATGTGTTGTTACTCCTGTCAGTTCGATTAAACACATTCAAAAGAGAAGTTATTCCTGCTGAGTGAATCAGGAAACCAAAACAAGTGGCTGTAGACATTGTGGCAGAGTTAGTTACCAGGAAGCAAATTTCATCTGGAAAGAAAATCTTGATGGAAATTTTTACTTCAGTTATTTCTTCCTATATATTTAATTGTCAACTTATTACAATATCAATAGTTTATCTGTGTTTTTACAAGCATGCCATAGTAAACGTTCTTTATCTAAAGTGTTGGGAACTCAGGTATTCTGATGAACTGAATACTCTAGTTAGTTATTCCTAAAATGTTTCTTCAATGTATCTCGACACTATCCTAAACATTGAGAGAAATCAGAAGAATTTCACAATATTCTTGGAGGCGAGAATAAATCTAAGACACATGTAACAATTTGTGAACAACTTAAGACTACAGTAGCAAACAAGATAAACCCTTAAATAGGCCCTTAAGACCGACACAAATACTATGTTCCTCTGGTCAGTTTATTCCCCCATTCTCCAAAATAATCCTCCAAGATTTCTCCACTCTCCTCAATCTCATGACATTTCACTGTGGCGGTCCACAACCACTGACTTCACCTCCACTCCTACCACCTTGCTCACTCTCAGGGGGTGACCTTGCCACTTGTCTTGTAGAAGAGAGGGAAATATAGAGGCTCTCAGACATGACAGTGCTGGGGGGGGGGGGGGGGGCAGGTGGCATATTGGTTAAGGTATTGAACTCCCACATGGTCAGCCATGGTTCAAAGTCCTGACCCTGCATTTGAAAATATGTGTGTGTGCCCAAAATCCTGAGAGGAAAATGGAGGGGAAAAGATTGTAGCATGACCATCCACCCTGAGGGTGATTTTTCACTTTCTCTCTCTCTTTCTCTCTCTGGCAAGTGCCTTTGTCCAATGACAAAATACCTAAAAGGTCCCCAAAACCCCACATTCCTCCTGTTTTTTACTTGGTACTATACTTTTGTCATTTAAGCTTAGTACCATTTCCTTTCACAGTTAAGTATATATAAATTCATAACTTTTTAAATATTGATTTACACTTTAAATCTGGATGAAAAATTCAGTTCATGATATATAGTGTCTGAGTAATGCTGTTACCTATGAATGCATTCTTTTTTTTTTTTTTTTTTCGAGAAAACTATTTAAGCTTTGGACAGTCATACTTCTCAGAACCAAACATTAGGCACCTGTTTTGAGGTAGACGTAAATATCTTTTTTCCTGGTTGTTTGAAAGGAAAGCACATTTTGCTTCTTTATTAAAATAGAAACAAACACTCCTCCCAGTACATTTTTAGAATCCTTCAGACCTTTAGAAGGGACGTCACTGCTGACACAGAATCCTAACCTCTTTCTCCCAGCTCTGGCTTTATAAGAATGTGAATAATCTCGTTTCACAACACAGCCTTTTGTGCACAGGCTTGTCTGCTCCCAGACTCGTGCTCTCGGTTGACTGATGTCGTTTGGTTCAGGTGGTCTTACAATTTTCCGCCATGTAAAACTTATTATCCCTGTAGTTTCAAAACCACAGCAGTGGAACTCTAGCCTTGCAATAGAGCATAAATGAATCAGAAAACCCGCAGTCCGATGGGCAGGTCCAAAGATGAAAAGCAGACGGACTGCATGTTCTGAGCTTCCATTTACCAGGCGGAAGGTGGAATTGTCTGCCTATTTGAAATAAAAATGGCTCTTACCTCTATCCTCACCGCCTGGGCCCACAATCCTGCTGAGTAGTTACCCCACAGGTCTATGGCCTTGCTGAATATTTCAGTTTTTTCTTCAGTTCTCTCCTTCCCCACTGCCCTGTCCTAATTCAATGGGGACAATGCACTTAGTTCGGATGCATTGCACGCTTGGGCATTTCTTCAACCACAAGGATGAGAAGTAGCAAGTGAGGCCTCCCCAGCCCCCCAAGAGGACAGTGACCAATCAGCACCTCGACCACGATATACCAGGACCATGCTTTCCACACCTTTGGCTCTTTCAGTCTCTAGGTTACTAACCGAATGCACACGTATGGAAGTCTTCTTTTCCCACCGCCCAGTCTTACCATTAGTTTCCTGTAGACAGTAAACATGTTTAACCCACTGTATTGCCAAAAGGGCCTGGTGCATGGTAACTGTTCCAACAAGTAGTAGGATCCTGGGGCCAGCAGGTGGCATGGTGGTTAAGGGTGTTAGACTCCCACATGACCGACAATGGTTCGAGTCCCGGACCTGGCAGCTTGTTTTCTCACTTTCTTGCTCTCTCTCTTGCTCTCACGCTTGCTCTCTTGCTCTGTCCCTCTCTGGGCAAATGAAAATAAATAAATAAAGTTAAATTAAAAAAAAGAAGTAGGAGGATCCTAGCTTTCTCCAGAAAGATTACAATGTAAACAGCAGATAATAACATGGGCCATTATGACAACAGTTTTATACTAATTCCTAGGATGTCTCAGCAGTTATTTAGAGGGAAAAGTCTGACATAAAAAATTGTTTGTGTGCATGTGTGTGTGTGTGTGTGTGTGTGTGTCAGAATTCATTTAGGAAGCTAACTTTTCATACTGGCTATAGATCAGAAGTATAGTGAGTGCTTGTTGAAACTGCAGACGTCCTGTTCTCCTTCCAATTCCCCCCACCACCAATTTTGATTTAGTTTATATAGGGCACTGTGGGAAATGATGCACTTGAGTCGTGCAGGTGACTGTTTTAGGCACGGCAGGGTCTGGGTACACTGCCTTAGAGAATGCTGCAACGGAGAGCCCTATGCTAAGAATGTGGCAAGACTAATCCTTCCACACTCAGCAAAATTGCTGGGGAGGCTGAGGGTATAGCCTGTTATGGTCTTAACACTCTGCTTATTACCACGGCTGGAACCAGGAAGGATGGGGATCATTTACACTAAACATATATTGACTATTGATGCTAGAGGTGCTTCCTCAATGGAAAGCAATAGATTTTCCTTTGTGTGACAAGCTCTTTTTCTATTCACGACATTGGACATTGGGATATGTATTTTACGATGGTGTGCTGATAGTCAAAGTAATTAGGTAGCCCCAGCCACAGAATGGAAGTTTTATGGGGGCAAAATGTATGTAAAGAGCAGGAAGCATGCACTCCTTGGCAGGAAAATCTGTGCCAATAATGACATTACTTAGACACATCCAGACGAGTCTGACTAGAAGAGGAGAAATGACCATGTCTGATCCTGGCTTAGACTCAAGAATGTACCCTGCCTTTCCAAAGCCAGGTACATGCTTCTTGCCCTGCCCTCTCCCCAAGTAAAGAGTACTTTTCCTGTGAGAGGAGTGTCATTCCTTCATCTTCCTTCTCCTATGTGTTTGTCTGGCCTCATTCATTCCCGGCCCCATAGTATGATTAAGTCAACAGAACTGTCTGAATTGGTGTAATCCTTTCTCTATGACAGTTATTTATGGTTCATTCATACACAGTTGATCCAATAGCCATATTGATCCAAGAAGTCTTACAGCTATATTCCCATTAGCTGTCAGGAATCCCAAACCCTGTCTCAGCCTGGCTGGCTTATTATTTAAAGACAGTCTTATTTTCCACTAATGCAGCAAATATGCTCATGGACACAGAGTTTGAAGAGGCTGGTTAAAAGCTTATCCATTTATCTGACTGATGTGGACAGGCCACTCAGGTCTCATTTCTCGTGTATAAATAGAATTGTTATTGCGCTTCTGCACACGCAAGGCACATTTCCAACATTCAGTTAGGAAACTTCAGAAATGTCATTATTCCACCTGTTATAGTTTTAGAGAATTGCTACTTGAGATAATGACTGCTTTTCCATCCACTGACTTCACATTTCCTTCTTCAAAGAAAATGTAAGTTAAGATGTTGGCAAGATATTTGCCAACATTCTTATTTGGAGTAAGGAGAGGCACAATATTACTATCATTTCTGATTGTGGTGAAAGATTCCAAAGAGGCAAATTGGGAGAAAAACTGGAAATTAGGTAGAGGCTTCAAGTCCAAGATTGCCATTACTTAGTTACATAACCTTGGATAGCCTCCTAACTCATTGAGGTCATTTTTCTTAGTCATATATTTTCTCATTGAATATACATTTCTTGAATTACGTGCAAATGTTTAGAGCCAAAAGAGTCTTACAAATAAAATGCTTCAGGAGTTCATGCTTTCAAATTAGGGAGACAGAAGCTCTCTTGCCCTGGAAAGCAGTGGGGAAGCTGTACCTTGTACCTACCTTACGCACAAAGGGATCTGCCCTTGTCATCACAAATGCCCACAGTAGCTCTTAAGTCATGAGCGTGATGAATACAACCTTTTGTTGTAGCAGCAGATGCTTCTCATTCTTATTAACTGCATTAAAATAAATCATCGTGAAATTCTATGTCAGTTGCATCAGGAAGGCTTAGACTGCATTTTGTGCAAGACAATTCTCTCCAGAAGTGACTCAGAATGGCATTGTTGACATTCATGTATAATATTGAGTTATACTTGTCACTTCAGCTCTGGCTACTCCCTTCTGGCTTCAGGATAGGCTGAGCATTTTTCCTACTAATTGTAGTCAGACTTTAATCTCATGTCCCAGCTGAACAGACCCTGTCCATGTTCTGCCTTCTGTACAATGACTGACAGAAAAAGCCCTGGGTCTGGGAGATAGGAGACCTGGCCATGCATGGAAGCTAGTAGACTTGGAAGTCAAAACTGATTAAATGATTCAAGTCTATTTTCCAGTCTTGGATTTATGACTAACTACATAGGTAGTTTTTTGGAGCAGTAAGGTTCTAAAGCTGTTTCCTACATATAAAAGTTGGAGAGTTAGACTAGGTCACCTTTACTGTCCATTTCAGCTCTAAAATTCTATGATTTTATATCCCAGCTTTAATCTTGACTTGGACCCACAGCTTAATCTTCATATGTGGGTCCCCAAGTTTTCCAAGTTGTTCCCTAAGAGGGTGCTAGGTAACCCCTCTGAGTTTCATTGTCCTCATCTATAAAATAGGACAATACCCAAGACTATTGTGTGGATGAAATAAGGTATGTGAGATGCCTGGAAACATTTCTGACACATAGAAGGCACCCAACAACTGACAAGTGTTGCTATTTTCATTATGAAGTGACAGTTTTCCTATTCTTTTAATTAATGCACTTTCTGAATCAACTGGCTTTAATTTATTTTATTTTATTTTTTAATTTTATTTATTTTTTTAATTTTATTTTCTTCCATACATTCAATCACATTATTATTTGTCTTACAAAATGGATATTTCAACAGGTGAACATTTCCCCCTAGTACTGTTGATAAAACTACAAAATACCTTCAACAGATAATACCACACCTCTTTGTGCCATTAATGCTTTCCTCCCTGTCCCTCCCCCAAATGTCCTTCCTCAGACCCTCCTCTTTCACACACACTGTATCTGGTATTTACATCTATATACTGCTCAAAAATCCACAAATAGAACTACCATATGATCCAGCAATCCCACTCCTTGGTATCTACCCAAGGGACAGAAGAATACTTTATCAGAAAAGTGCTTGCACATCGATGTTTATTGCGGCACTTTTCACAATTGCTAAGTCATGGAAGCAACCCAAAGGCCCACGAACTGATGAATGGTTACAAAAACTGTGGCACATATATTCAATGGAATACTATTCATCCATAAAAAAACAACAAAACCCTGGCTTTTGACAGGAAGTGGATGAATGTGGAAGACTTACTGCTGAGTGAAGCAAGCCATGCTATGAAGGAGAGGCATTGTATGTCCCCACTTAATATATACCGAGTGTTTGCACTCTATGACTGAAACTAATTGTCAACTGGCTTTAATTTAACTAATGTATATATTTAAGTCTCCAGTTTGAAAATATTCAGCCAAGATTCCAGATTGCAAATCCAGATTTTGGTAACAGTTCAGTCACTTAGTAACTGTATAGCCTTGGTTGGATCTCTTAACCACTAAGCCTTAGTTTCTTCATCTGTAAAACATGAATCATTATGCTACTCTTGCTGGTTTTCTGTGAGGATTAATTGTCTATAAACTACCTTGCTTGGGAATGGGTCAATAAATACTGGCTATAATTGCAAGTCCATGGTGTTAGGCAAGAATGGATTTTATAACTTCATCATCCATGGGACAGAACTTACATGTGTAGTCTATTAAATTCTGTTCTCTAATTACAACTATAGTGATTTCTGACAGCATTTCTCATGATGATTTTTATCCCTGCACCTCCCCACCTTTACTGAGAACTTCCAATTTTCAGGGACCTGATAATAAGTAGGTAAGAAAATTAAGTCAGGTTCCAATGATAAGGGTAGTTATTATGACCTACTTCCTGTTATGGTGCTGCTGGAATGTAAGCATGGAACATCTATGTAATCCAAACCAGTGAGTAATACAAAAATCATTTTGATTTGACTTTGAAATGAAGCTTAGGATGTTTTGGCAACAAACTTTCTCTCTAATTAAGCTCTGCCTAGGATAAAATCAATTTCCATTTCCTGAGCTCAAGTCGACTAAAAGCAAGAAGCGGCAGCTCAAAAGCCTACTTAGTTTCAAAGAAGCCCACTTTGTTCGGTTTATATTACTTAATATTTACTACAAAAATCCTTCAGCAATCTACCAAAGGCACAAAGAGAGAACTTGCCGTTGAGTGGGAAATCTGTGGAGAATATTGATTCTATGAATTCAGCAGGCAGTGGCCAGTCTGAGTCACGTGCATCTGTGTCCCTCCAAGCTATACTGGGGTCTGTGACAATACTGAGAGACATCTGATTGCTGAGTTGTAGAAAAATGCTCTGTCCAGGGTTCCTCAAGCTTTCCCTGCTGGGAAGGCCAGTCTTTGTGAGACTTTCACGGTTCGAGTCTCAGACCCCCATGGCTTAGAACACGCTGGGCGTGTGTGCGTGCATGCTCAAGATCCTGAGAGGAGAATGGAGGAGAAGGGCCATCCCCCCTGGGGAGGTGATTTCTCGCTTTCTGTCTCTCTGTCTCTCTCTGTCTTTCTCGTGAGCGCACACGCCCTGTAGCAAAAACCTCTCCAAAAAAAGGATAAAAAGAGTCTATTTCACTTTAGTGCAGCTCTTTCCTGCATTTGTTCATAACTTACCTAGTTCAGACATCATAGGCACAAAAGCCTGCTTCAATTAGATTTTTGATGTGGGTTTTGATGCTGGAATAAGAATGAAGAGAGATGCCCTTCAAAAGTTCCCCCCTTTTTTTTTTTTTGAGCTGCAGATCTTTTCATCTCTGATTCAAAAAAGGCAGCCTGGTTGAGTCTTTTATTAGCTGTAATCTAAACAGAGTGTTGCTTGTCTTTGGGGTTAACCAGCTCCACAGAGGGATCCTCACAGCTGCTTTCTAACCATGGTTGACTACATGGGAGTCCAGTGACATAGCCATTACACCAACTGCTGGTCCCAGAAAAAGACTCATTTTTAATACTATAATTTATATCATATCATATTATATTATATGTTATGGTCCACAGTTTCTGGAGACATTTTGTAGACACGACATAGACAAGTTATATGCTTTTCTCATCATCTGACAGTATTTGTACTCTCGAGATAAAGCTTTTGTGTAAACCTTAGAAACAACACTTGGATGGGGACCAGCAGTTAGCATAATGGCTATGTCGCTGGACTCCCATGTAGTCATCCATGGTTCGAGTCCTGGACCCAGTGGCTTAAACTCATGCTGGGCGTGTGTGCGTGCGTGCCCAAGATTCTGAGAGGAGAATGGAGGAGAAGGGATTGCGGCGTGGTCATCCCCCCTGGGGGGAGATTTCTCACTTTCTGTCTGTCTCTTTCTATCTTTCTGGCGAAGACATACACCCTATAGCAAAAACCTCTCAAAAAAAAAAAAAAAAAAAAAAAAAAAAAAAAAAGAAAGAAAGAAACATTTGGATGATTTTTGGAACTCACATCTGTCAGATAATTCTACTTTAATGACTCCTGAAAAGCGAGTTTTGACTGGATGCCTTTAGTGACATTACTGTGCTTTCTATGACAGAAGATGAGCTCGGGGCATTAAGTCATCAGAGCTCAGGCCTGAAGCTCAGGTCAGAGCTTTAATGACCTGGGCTTCTGGCCCCAGTTTCTGAGCCCTGGCTGCGGACAGCAAGAGGAGGGAAGCCACATCTGCCAGCCCGAGTGCTGAGAAAGTAGTCCGCATGCTTCGTGTGGGATGATGGTCTCAACCGTTTGGCTGGGTTTCCTCTCCACAAGCGTTTTCTGTTCCCCCTTCCTGCCTTTTCTTGCCATTATTGTTCCACTGTCTCAGGGGCAGCACTGGGCAGAAATGGGAAGCGAAAGAGTCTGTAGACCCTTCTGGATTTTGTTTTCCAAAAGTCACACCCATGGAAGAAGACAGGTTCTCAGGGTGAGAGGGAGGTCTGGTGGACATGGAAGGGTGATTTCTCTACCCAGGAGGAGAAAGCACACTGAGAGTCTCCGCTAGAATGTGTATGAGATCTGGGGGACTCTGTTCTGCAGGGACGCAAAGCCTTAGGGGGATGCTGTGCTGTGGATGCTCGTAAGGGGACGTCCTTGGGCCCTGAGTGTCCAGCTTGGGTGATAAACACAACAGATGCAGAATCACTGTGCTGCCCCATTGTGGGGCTGGCTCAGAAACATGAACTAGTTTGTTTTCTCCTAAAATTCCTATATATTGAAGCCTTAAACCCAGCTGATGGTATTGGGAAGTGGGGGCCTTTGGAAGATAATTAGATTTAGATTATGAGAGTGAGTCCCTTGGAATGAAATTAGTGCCCTTATAAGAGGAGCAAGAGACATCAGAGCTCTCTCTCCATGTGTACATAGGCACCGAGCAAAGGCTACGGAGACCCACCCTGAGAAGACAGCCTTCTGCAGTTTATAAAGTGGGCCCTCATCGGAACCAAATCTGTCAGGAAGCAGAAGCGTCTGTAGGCCCTTTTGAGTTTTGTTTTCTAAGAGTCACACTCATGGAAGCGGACAGGTTCTCAGTGGGAAGCAGAAGTCTAGTGGACCTGGGAGGAAGACTCAATAAGAGATAAGATCTTGGGCTTCTCAGAAGTGTGAAAAATAAGTTTCTGCCATTTAAGCCACCCAGTATTTTGTTATAGCAGCCTAAGTGTGAGTAAGACACACAGGGAGTATGTCAAAGACCACCAGGTGGAGATTCGATCATCATTTTTATCACTCAGTTCTTCCCAAATTCTTTTTTTTTTTTTTTTGAGAGGTTTTTGCTATAGGGCGCATGCGCTCGCCAGACAGAGAGAGACAGAGAGACAGAAAGCGAGAAATCACCCCCCAGGGGAGATGGCCACACCGCAATCCCTTCTCCTCCATTCTCCTCTCGGGATCTTGGGCACGCATGCACACGCACCCGGCGTGAGTTTTAAGCCACCAGGTCCAGGACTCGAACTGCGGTCGACTACGTGGGAGTCCAGCGACATAGCCATTACGCTAACTGCTGGTCCCAGTTCTTCCCAAATTCTGACACAGCTCTGGAGAAAGGGAAGAAGAACCCCAGGAATGTGTAAAGAGAAGCCGATGCCTATTTGGGTAGAAACTTGAGGTAAAGATTAGGTTGATGAATAGATTATAGGAAATAATATTTCTTACGTTAATGCGTTTATGGATAAAGAATTGTATCAGTAGGAATAGGCGACTTTCTGGTTTCCAACCATCCTAAATTTAAATGTTGAGAGACACCACACATGTGCTGATCAGAAATGAAGATAAATGGTATAAAAATAGGACATTGGCCTTTCTTTTGTGTTTCAGTAAAAGTGTCACATTCACTTGGAGCCAGTCTTTGCATCAAAAGAATTGCCGTTCTGATTTTTGTTCTACATTTCAAGAGGCATATGATTTGGGGCATTTAACCCCTGTGTCTTGCAATTTTTCACTCACAATAGTGAAAAAGGCACTTTCAAGTTGAAAAGAGCCACATACAAAATAAGATATTGCTACCCGGTCTCTGGCTAGTCCATCCGCAGTCTCAGTGGCTGTGCTACCCATACTTAGCTTCTTCACCTAGGCCTAGGCAATGCGGGGAACACTGGGTATTCAGCCCACCAGCGCAGGTGATAAGAATAAACTATATATATATAATAATGGCCCCAAACATCTGTCAATTTGTGAGGGCTCACAAGCCACGTTCAAATATGTAATATGATTTGATACTTTTGCCTACTCTATAAAATAGGTATTATTATACCTCTTTTTGCAAAACAAAACAAAACAAAAAACAAAAACAAATCAACAGTACCAAGGGAGCTAAAGTGAGAGGTCACCCTAGTGAATATACCCAGCTCCTTACCTGTCATGTCACAGAAGCTCCGTAAAAGTCTGGATTGTTTCCATGGTGACACAGAGCTGGTTTTAGCCCATTCCCGTACTCGAAATCCTGCCTTTTTCCTTGATGACAGTCATCTCTTTCTTTCTATTTTTTTTCTTTAAAGAGATTTTTGCTATAGGGTGCATGTGCTTGCCAGAGAGACAGAGAGACAGAGAGACAAAAAAGAGAGAGATCACTCCCCCAGGGGGGGTGGCCATTTCTCCTCCATTCTCCTCTCTGGATTTTGGGCACACACATACACATGCCCAGCGTGAATTTTAAGCCGCTGGATCTGGGACTCAAACCACAGCTGACTACATGGGAGTCCAGTGATGTAACCAGTATGCCATCTGCTGGTCCCCAAAGTCATCTCTTTTAACCAAAAGTTTAGTTTAAATGTTACGCTCCTCATTTCACATCGTAATAAATGCTACATAATGAGCCTGGATTTCTCTAGTTCTCTTGCTAAGGTTATTGTTTAAAAATACTGGACTAAAGGATATTCGTATTCCATGTCCCCAGCTTCCTGCACAGTCCCATTTCTTGTTTTTATACAGTCTTCTCTTCCTTGTCCTCTTGTCCTGCATCGTCTTCTGCTATTGCCCCGAGAGACAGTGTGGTGCAGTCTTTCCTAGTAAGGACGGTGGAACTGTATCACCTACATTCAGGTGCTACCATTCCCTAACTGATTACCTCAGCAAGTTCCCCAAGCTCAGAATTTTTGAATATATGTTGAGTATGGAAATACATGATGTTATTGTGATTCAAAAAGAGTTCACATAGGGAGCCTACCATAATGCCTGGCTGTTAAAAAGGGCAAAGTAATTGTTAGGAGCTGCTATAGCCACTTGGGAAGGCCACCTCATCTCCTCATCCTGACTGATATGTGTCAGATGTATTTCATCTCAGGCTGTTTTATGTCTTTGCTTAATGCAGTGGTCTTCGAACTTTGGGACTCGCCAGAATCATCTGGGATGCCTTTCATCTTCTCGAGTTCTGGTTCATTAAGCCTGAGTGAGGCTAGGGCAGCTGCCCCCAAGTAGGCCGAGACCAGTGTTTAAAAACCACAAATGTAGTGGGAAGAGCAGATACCTCAGAGACAAAGAGACCTGGGCTGGTTTCTAGTCATATGACCTGTTATCTGCCAGTTAATTTACACATCTGAAACAAAATACATGTCACAGAATTATTCTGAGGAAAAGTAAAAAAATAAATAAATAAAAATGGAAAAGACCTTAGTGCAATGGTATCTCAGCACATAAGCATATGGAAAGAACCTCAGAAAATCTCTTTAGATTAAAGAAGGAAAACAGACAGACTTAGGAGGTTAAATTAGTAGATGTTCAAAAAACACTCATTGAAAGGCAACCAGATCATAACTATCAGAACTGGGGCTTGAACTTGGGTCATCAGCACCTTAACAAAATTCTAGGCTCTAACACCTGACTTGAGAGCTTCCTCTGGTGTGTTACACTATCAGTGTGCAATAATCAGAGTCTTAAGGAGCAGTAATGTTTAACACACAGCATTAGACTGGCAATGGTGGACTTGTATGCACCAGGGACATAAAGATGACATATTTATAGCATAATTAGAGAGAAGGAAGTGTTAACTTTTCCTCCTCTTCCTCCCTCCATCTTTTGGCAGATGTGCTACATGAACAGTGGCCAGGGGGAAGTGACACTGAAGGCCCTAAAGGGCTTCCCCCATAACCACTGTCTCTCAGCATGAAATATGAAGCTAGACGCTGTGTTACCTAGAAATATGTAACCTGTCATAGCACTATCATGAACAATTCTGTAAAGTGAGAACCACAGGATAACTACCTTGTCAGCACAATCTGAAGCCACTGGCTTTTGGCATGAGTAATTCCTCCTTAAAAATGAAATTTTGCTGTTCATTCCCATCATCAGAGTTACAAAGAAAAGTTGGAAATAGTCTACACATCTTGAATTTCAGAGCTGGAAGGGATCTGAAGAGAAGGGTTTTCAATCCCTTTTTATCATGATCCACAGTAAGAAAAATATTTACATATGACCCTTCCCCCAGCACATACATGTTTCGTCTTTCTTACATTCTATTCTATTTCGTATTATTGTTCTTTATTCCACTTCATATTTTAATTTGTATTTTGATCCATTAAGTAGATTCCTTAACCCTCTAATGGACAATGACTTGAACTTTCAAAGATACTGCCAAAGAGGTTATAGTTCGATTTCACTGTGTTATACTGGAAAATGCCAGAAAGATGAGGTGGCTCATCCATGGCAATAGTGAAAATAATTGTAGAGTGACATCAGTAACAAAATAAGGACTAGAACTCAGATCTTCAGTTCATTGACTATCCTGACACCATTTAACTATTGACTGCATTGATAAATTATTAGATATTCTGTTTTGAAATAATGTTAGATCAAGCCATGCTGGTCACTTAGTACGATTATAGTCACAGTTCTCATTCATTTAAACTACTTTCAGTAGTGGCTGTTCCTTCTCCAATTCATGGCATCAGAATGTAAAACCACAGAAGTCTTTGGCTTCTATGTTTATTTATTCAACCACTCAACAAGACTAACATTTGAAAGGAATGATGCTGGATGTACAAAGATAATAGGGCCTTACTCCTGCTCTCAAAGAGCTAATTCATGGTGTGAGAGACACTGTCACAGTGTCACCATGGGTTACTAGGGAAGCAGAGAGGAAAAATTTTAAACCAAACTGAGGAATCCAAAAAGACTTCCTAGTGGAGGTGACATTTGAGCCGAGTTTGAAAGAGAAGCTATTAGTTAACTAGATGAAATTGGGGGAAGGCTTTAACAAGTAGGGAGAAGAGCAAATTTCAAGGCAAAGAGAAATAGAATAGAAAGGAGGAGGGTGGGGAGAGTAATACAGGGCAGTGAGATCAATAAGACCAAAATATGAAGATCTTTATGTACTGACATACCCACATACTCACACATAGGAAGACCCCATGAGCGATGGCGAAAGGATGAATTTGAATTTCTTTCTTTCTTTCTTTCTTTCTTTTTCTTTCTTTCTTTCTTTTTCTTTCTTTCTTTCTTTCTTTCTTTCTTTCTTTCTTTCTTTCTTTCTTTCTTTCTTTCATTTCTCTCTCTCTCTCTCTCTCTCTCTCTTTCTCTCTCTCTCTCTCTTTCTTTCTCTCTCTCTCTCTTTCTCTCTCTCTCTTTCTTTCTTTCCTTCCTTCCTTCCTTCCTTCCTTCCTTCCTTCCTTCCTTCCTTCGTCCTTTCTTTCTATCTTTCTTTCTTTCTCTCTCTCTCTCTTTCTTTCTTTCTTTCTTTCTTCTCTCTTTTTTCTCTCTTTCTTTCTTTCTTTTGAGGGATTTTTGCTATAGAACATGTGTACTTGCCAGAGAAACAGAGAGAGACAGAGAGACAGAAAGTGAGAAATCACCTTGGGGGGGGGGGGGTGGCCATGCCGCAATCCCTCCTTCTCCATTCTTATCTCGGAATCTTGGGCATACACGCACATGTGACTGGTGTGAATTTTAAGTCACTGGGTTTGGAACTTGAACCACAGTCAACTATGTGGGAGTTCAGCAACATAACCATTATGCCATCTGCTGGTCCCAAATTTAAATTTCAAATAGTCAACTAACCACCTAAATTGATAATTTTCACTTTTTGGTGATTAGAGCACTGAGGATGTTTTGGGAGTGGAGGTTAGAGATAATTTATTTCTTCTTCTCTTAATGCTATCCCTTCTTTTCTCTGTCGTAACATCTTCTAACTTTTGTACATACTCCCATCTGGTGCAAGGATCTCATTCCTTGATTTCTGTCTTCCTAGGAGATCTCTGCACTTCTTTATACCAATGTTTATGGTTTAAAAATCAATTTGGATGTTCTCTTTAACATCAGGCTTCAGAGATCTGAGCTGCCTTCACCCTCAAGACTAACAGTCCTTATTCACCACCTGAAATAAAGCCATGGTTTAGAGCATGCCAGCACTGAACTGCTCTTGGGTCTTATTCTGTGAAATTGCTCATACTAATTTCACTTCTCTACCCCACTCACCAATTCTAGAAAGCATTTATTGAACGCCATTATGTTCCAGGGAATGTATTAGCAGTGGAGGTACCAAGTTGTATAATACACAATCCTTATGTTCAAGAAGAGCCTAGCCATGGGGTAGACAGACAAATAAAGAATTACAGAACAAACTGATAGAAGCTATTCTGCTGTTGGTGGCCCCAACAGTAGTAATAATAGTAATAATAAATATCTATTTGATGCTTTCTATGATTAGACGCTCTTCTAAGTGCTTTGTGGTTATGAACTAAGTCCTCTTAGTAGGTGGAGGTTATTTAGCTGGTAGGTTTTAGGACCAAAATTTACAGCCAGATAATCTTGCTCTAGAAGTCATGCTAATAATCATCACCCCATACCGTCAATGGTAAGCAGAGACACATATCGTTACAGGGTTCAAAAAGAGGCATCTGAGGGAGGACGTTTGGAAAGAAGTGACCTCCGACATGAGACTTGAAGGGTAATTTAGATTTAGCTTATTGGAGATGGTGGGTTAAAAAAGAGATGGTCCAAGATGAAAGAGCAGAGTTGGAGGTAAAAAATTATAGAGCACATTGTGGGTAAAGCAAGTGCTTTAGCTTAGCAGAAAGGTAGAATGCATATGTGGGAATGTCAAAAGGTTAGGTGGGCAAGATATGAATTTTATTGATTTTTGTTCCAGGCACATAAACATGTAGTAATCGTTTAAAGTGCTTGGGCTTTCTTGGCATTTCTTTATCCCTGATGTTTTTCATTTTATTTTGGAAACAAACAGCATTTCATTTGTTGTCATTCTTACAGTATTTGTAGGGAGCCTCACATTATACCCATCTCTGTTTGTGTTATCTTCTATTCAATTTTCAGCATTTCCTCTCGGAACCAAGAGCAGAGCTTTGCACAGAGTAGATATTCTTCTGTTCGTCTACTCAACTAGTCCTAAGAATGATTCAAGGAAGACTTCATATATGTTCTTGGAAAATTGTGTAGAAAAGCCACAGCTGCACACTGAGATGAAGCCTGAGTAAGTTCTGTATGAAACAATGTATGCATGTTTGAGTTATGGAGGTCAGTGTGGCCACAGAAGAGGAAAAAATGTAATTTTAGGGAGGATTAAGACTACTAAGCACGATGGGCTAGCTACATGGAGAAAAAGAGGGCTCAAAGCCACTTTCTGATTTGCTGGGACTCTGGGAACAGGGACAGAAAGACCTGCCGCCGTGATTCAAGGTGGTCCTGGGCACTTACTCTCCAGGAGGGCATTCTGCTGCAGGTAGGTACTTCTGGGTCCTGAAGGTCCAGCCCAAAGGTTGCTTATAGAAGGGACTGACACAGGCCCTAGACAGACACAGTCAGAGGACTCACTGTTAACACCTGTCAATGCCCTCGACTTGGACCCTCGGACAATCTTGGATTGGTTGGGAGTCATTCTGCTGCTCTGGAGGCCATTAGGCCCCATGGTTGCTTTACATTTGAGAGCACCACAAAAGGGATCACACGCTCCTGGAGCAGGAGTGAGAGGCTCAAAGGGCACTTGGGTTTCAGTCAAACAGAAAGGGGAGCTGCACTATACCATGGGTTTACATCTCAGCTGTACTAGCAGGTTGATGGAAGCCTTATCACCACAGCAAAACCTCTCTGTGCAGGCTCTCTACAGCCTGGTGCACCTTACTGGCTCATACCTGTAGGCCTGGAAATGGAACTCAGATGCAAACGTGGCTCTGCATTTTAATAGATGAATCACTTACTAGGCAAATCTCTCTGAGCCTCAGCATTTCCATCTGTACAAGGGGACTATCTCCAGCAGAGAGTTGCTAAAAGGGTTAAGCGTGATCACCCTAATCAAGTACTTAATGGAGAGCCCGATACACATTACGTACTCCACAAATGATTGTTCTGATTTTGTACTTTCAGAGCTTTTAGATCGTCCTGTGGATGTTTTGTGGTACGTGATAAACTACCCATCTAAATGTCAAATGATTTCTGGATTTATATTTTTTTCTAACACTTCATATTTGTTTTAAAAATGTTGATACACTATTGCTGATTTCTTCAGGGTTTTATTTTGTAATAATGTGGACTGAAGGCACCTTCTTCTATCTTGTTTGGGAGGCAGGGAGGCTCTGAACAGCTGTTAATGACATTTCCTCAGCAGGATGGCACAGCATGGCTCATATCAGATGGTAGGGCACGAACACCCACAAGGAGAAACAGGAGCCCATTTGCATTATAATCCTCCATGTGGCATTTCTCATGAATGCCCAAGTGAGATGGATGATAAAAAGGGGGAACTGCAGGAAAAGCCGGAGTAGCAGAAGAATAATGGGTAGATAGTAAGGATCTGGAGGCTGATAATAAGAACCAACATTTCCCGAGATTTGAGGTAATGAAACAGTTTAGCTCTAGGTCCTTATACATGTCTTTCTTGCTTAATCTTCATAACGACTATATGAGAGGTGGCTTGTTAATCTTGTTTCCTCTTAAGGAATAAACATCTCAGTGACGCGCCCAGGATCACAGAGGCAAAAGTGGCATCCATGTCTTCCTCATTTCAAAGCTCATCCTCTTACCAGGACAAAGCCTCAAGCAGACTGGCCCCACATCTGCACCACTCATTCTGTTTAGAGACCAGACCTCATCTTCCTCATGGCTATATTCAGAAGTTAGACAGATGATTTCCACTTCTTGCATGCTGCGCTTGTCACTTCAGGAAGCTCTGCTCAATGATTCAGGGAAACAAAAAGAAAACACATAAAGTAAGCTCTTAACCAGGTATTGGATATTATTATTTACTCTAATTCATACATGAATTTCCATTCAACTTTTAATTATGAAAATTGTCATACACTGGGATTCAACAATTATTAATATTTTTGCCATACTTTATTCTTCTGTAGCTATTTATATGTTCGTCTCTCTATCTACTTGAATTTCTGAAATTGACCAATAAATATCTTGGAACTTCACCCCTAAATAATTCATCCTGCATCTCCTAAGAATAAAGGCAATTTTTAACATAACCACAATACTATTATCACAACAAGAAAACAATAGTCTCCTACTCATAACCATGTTTAATATTCTATCCAAGTTAAAGTGTCCTTATCTCTGGGCTGGCAGGTGATGTGGTGGTTAAAGGCACTGGACTCCCACGTGGCCAACCAAGGTTCAAGTCCCAGACCTTGTGTCTTGCTTTCTCACTTTCCCTCTCTCTCTTTCTCTGTCTCTCTCTGATCAAACTGGAAAATAATAATGTTAAATAAAATAATTTTTTTAAAAAGTCCTTATCTCGAAACGTCTCTTTGGCTTTCGTTTTTTGAACTACGGCCAAATCAAGTCGCAACTACTGTATCTGGTTAAGCAAGTTGAACAGGAACTGTCCCTTGAGTTTCAGTTTGTTTGAGGACATTGACTATTACAGGAGTCTGGGTCAAAGTTTGGTAGATAAACCCATATTCTGAATTCATAGAATTTTTTCTTTGTGGTGTTAGTTAACTCCTCTCCCTAACCTCGGTTTTTTTCCTGTAAACTGGAAATTGAGTCTAAAGCTGAATTGGAATTACATTAAACATTTCGGCAAGAATACTTCATAGGTGATTTTAGCTCACATTACATCAATTAGGAGGTACATAATGGCAGGTAATTCAACAACAGTAATGCCCAATATGGTCACTTGGCTAAAGTGCTCACTTAGAGGTCTTTCCTCTGTGAAAGGGTGAGAATCTCTGAAAAGAGTCAGGAATCTGTAAATAATGGATTCCATGACAACCGTATATGGTATTAGCATACATTACTATTTATTTAACTATGTAGATTATGCAAATAACGGTTGTAAAACCGTGATTTTTGAAATGATCCTTTCTTCTTCATTTGTTTACAGCCATGCCTCTGTAAAGAAAAACTTTTCCTTACATATTGGGAATGAATTATAGTTTCTGCTAAAAAGGCAGGGTAAATCCTTAATACTTTCTCTTTGACTGCTAATTTTCAGAGTAAGCAGTTGCTGTTATAGTCACTCAGAAAGGTGCTAAATTAATGCTTTCTATCTTTCTTTGAACAGTCCTATGGACTGTGAATTTTCATTTATTCAATTTTTGGGGGAGGTTTTTGCTATAGGGTGCATGTGTTTGCCAAAGAGACAGAGATAGACAGAGAGACAGAAAGCAATAAATGACATCCCTGGGTGGATGGCCACATCGCAAATCCTTCTCCTTTCTTCTCCTCTTGGGATTTTGGGCACACATGCACACGCACCCCACGTGAGTTTTAAGCCACCAGATCTGGGACTCGAACTGCGGTTCACTACATAGGAGTCCAACAACATAAACATTACACCACCTGCTAGTCCCTCCTTTATTCAATTTTTATAATTAGTTACAGTCATTGATCCTTTCAGTATTCAAATTGTCCCAAATTCAAGACAGACCTCAAGCTGCCTGGCTCCCATGCCCTTTTGAGATGTCTTCATCATTCTTTTAGCACATCTTTGCTTTTTGGCACAAGAGAATGCCCAGAATCACTTTGTATGTTCTCTGCTCCAGACCCGGAATCAGCCATGCATGGTGGTGCATTGGTGAAATGCTGCACTCTGAAAGGAGGTCCCATGAGCAGGGCTGGCTGAGGCTGGGGGAGGACCCCATGGTCAAGATCCTGTCGGGGGTACCTCTCTCTCTCACTTTGTCTCTATCCCATTCATGCGAGAAACAAATAACCTTTCTTTTTAAAGATAGGCAACTTAAGAATAAGGAAAAGGAACACAAAAGTCACGCCATTTTGTTTATTTTTTACTTGCTCAAGGGAATGTGCATTTGCTAGAGCGAGACCGAGAGAGAAAGGAAGGAAAAATGGATATGGTCATGCCATAGTCCCTCCTTCTCCATTTCTCTATCCTGTTGGAGTGGACGGTGACACAGACATACTCACACTCAGGGTGGGATTTGAACTACAATCAGCCATGAGGAATCCAGCTTCCTCAACCACTAGGCTAAGGGGCTGACCTCCATTTAGCTTTTCTTTCTTTCTTTCTTTTTTTTTTAGAGAATCAACACTATTTCACATGTTTTATTTTGTTGGACAGTCTTATAGAACTAGGTTTATTTTTCCAGTGTTATAGAAAAATAGACGTTCCAGCCACCATTTACTTACTGTCTAGTCTTTAAGACCAATCAATATGTTCCTTGGAAAGATGAATTACATCTCTGACTAACTTTTTTTTTTTAATTCTCTAGGACAAAGAAATAATTTTTTTTTAAATCCCAAAGCACAGTATTTTAACAGCAGCAGCCAACGTGGGATTTTAGCAGTGTAACGTTGCCTCCTAAATAAAGCTTTGTATATACTAGTGATTTTAATACAAAAACACTGTTCTTGAAAGAAAGAAGTGGCAGTCAGAAATCAATGCAAAACTTGGAATGATTAGGTCATAAACATGGCACCTACAAAAGGTAGCTTATTAGAATATTCCACTTAAGAAGCCAGTAGCTGGTGGGTGGTTAAGGGCACTGGACTCCCACATGGCCAACAGTGGTTTGAGTCCCGGACCTGATGACTTGCTTTCTCACTTTCCCTCTCTCTGTCTGTCTCACTGTCCCTCTCTGATCAAATTAAAATAAGTAAATAAAGTTAAATAAAATAAAATATCTTTAAAAAAAAGAATATTCCAGTTAAGAAGTAGTTACATTTTTGTCCCTCCTTTACCCTCTTCTCAAAAACAAAGAAAAAAGAAAAATAAAAAGCTTCTTTAAAAATTCCCCTTAAACGTAAGCTTATAAAATTTCAGAAATGCCTTATACCCAAAACAAGTACTAAAAAAAAAAAAGAATGAAAAGAAAAAAACTCCGTGCTAACAAGTCTTACAATTCAGATACTTATTATTTATTTATTTATGTATTTATTTGGAGAAGTTTTTTCTATAGGGCACGTGTGCTCGCCAGACAGAGACAGAGAGAGAAAGCAAGAAATCACCCCCGAGGGGGGATGGCCATGCCACAATCCCTTCTCCTCCATTCTCCTCTCAGGATCTTGGGTACGCACACACACACACCCGGCATGAGTTTTAAGCCACTGGGCCCGGGACTGGAACCGCCATCGACTACATGGGAGTCCAGCGACATTGCCATTATGCTAACTGCTGGTCCCAACAATTCAGATACTTATTTTTATAACATCTAAGACTGCAAGAGTTTTTATATTCAGTAGCTCTCTAAGACGACCTTCATCTCCTTCACTTACAAAACACTTTCTACCCCTTGAAGGACAGACCTTAGAGTTGTTTGGAAATTATTCCAGCCTGAAAACTTTCTTCTACAAATCACTCAAGCACAGAGTATGAATGTGGAATATCCAGATTAATGTCTGGAATTTAATTCTAAATTCTCTCACAACCTCTTTTCATTTGTTCCACAGTAAAGGTAGAAGACTTTCAAAGGGATTTTAATAAATTCCAAATCATCTTAAATGTACTTTCTCCAGTTGACTCTAAAACCATTTCAATGGCCTCATACACAAGCTCATGGTGAAAAAGAGGTACTTCCAGTTCTCTAAGGCAATGTTCAGCTTCAGATATGTCTCCAGACAGTAAGCACTCTTTCAGCCACGTGTCAATCTCTTTCACAAGGTGATTGACAGGCTGTTGCCACCTCCAGAGCCCCACACACTGTCTTTACGCTTTCCACCTTTGGACATGCTCAGAGCAGCTCTGGCCTGTACACAATCTGCAGTTCCTTTGTCACTATCAATATAGGTAGTATGTAAAATTCCATCTCCAACAGCTCTAGCCATAAACTGGCCCACCAGCTGTGGTGCTCCAGGAGCATCCAATGCTAATTCAGGTAGATCTTTCAAAAGCTTATCAAATGATTTTTCCACATCATTTGTGCTCATTACTGTCCCACAAAGTTCAGGAAGGTGTTTTGATTCATTTTTCTATGACTAACCTTTCCTTCCAATGCTAAGGACACTGCCAAAACTGATACTCCACTTCTCATTTCACCAAGATTTAAATCTCTCAGCATTTCCACAACGTCATTAGTATCTCCATGCTCAAAATATTCCTGTATGATTGGTGTTAAAGTCTTCTCGAATGCCCTTTCATCCAAAGGCAAGACTACAGTTTCATAAACACGGTTCTGATCATTGTCATAGTTAGGAGCGTTCACATCCACCTCCTCTACACCATACACTTGTCCAGGTGCACCCAAACACCGCTGCCTCCTGCACCACCTTTCTTGCAGTCCCCTTCCTTTCCCGGATCCAGAGGGCCCATCCAGCAGCCTTCCCTTTGCACTGGTTGGCACAGGTACTCCACTCCTCAGGGCTTCACTTCCGTGATCACTGACAGGATCACCTCTGCAGGAGTCCCGGCATGAGTTTTTCTGTAGTTGTCTTTTTATATTCATTACTTATATTAATTCTAACTTCATTAGTGGAGGATGCTGAAATCCAATTTCCATTTATTTCATTCTTTATTTCCTCAGTGCCAGCATTATCTTTGTCACCAGAAAAAAAATCACTTAAATGATCAGGATCTGTGGGGTTTACATTCAGTAGCTGTTCATTTTCTCGGTCCGTGGTTTCTTAATTTCACTTGCACTGATTAAACGGATTCCCAGATGGAAGTCTTCCTTAAGGAAACCTCGGGCCATGGGCGCTGCTCACCTAGGTCCCAGTTTCAAGGACCCCGACCCTGCTCCTCACCCTCTGTCACTTGGTGCATCTCTGTCCCCTTTCACTCTGTTTTTGTTTTGTTCGATGCAGTAACATGGGTGCATTTTTTTTAAAAGAATTATTTTATTTAACTTTCCTTATTTATTTTAATTTGACCAGAGAGGGACAGAGTGAGACAGAAAGAGAGAGCAGGAAAATGAGAAAGCAAGCCACCAGGTCTGGGACTTCAACAGCAGTCCACCATGTAGAAGCCCAGTGCCCTTAACCACCACACCACCTGCAAGCCCCCTCTCCATTTAGTTTTAATGGAAAATGAAGAAATATTTTATTGCATAATAAAGCTGGAACTCTCATCTTCAAAAACAAATGTTTCTAATTTCTCAGAATTGCTTCAAATATATGTGGGTGAATTCTCTTTTGTTTAATTTTCAGATTAACCTCATATTTTACATAAAATTTCTACCATGATATATACTATATATTGGGCTGTCGGAAAAGTCATGACGTGTTTTTCTATGTTTTCTATGCAAAAATGTGTCAAGAGCTTTCTGACAACCCAAGATATACTTTTGCAGCAGGGAACTTTCTATTTTTCCATCTGTCAAATGTTTTCTCCTCTTGCACCTCACACTCACCCTCCACCACTCACTGTCTACCATCCACTATCCCTCCTTACGATCTCTAGCACCCACAACCATCCTCTCTACCATAACATCTTCAGACCTCTCAACCTCTGCCATAGAGCGCACTGGTTACAAATTGAGTGGGTATATACTGTGTGTGTCTTTCAAAGTCTGGCTTACTTCCTCAATTCTAGGTCTATATTCATCGACTTGAGTCAAACAGTAGGATCTCATTATTTCTTATAGCTGAGTAATGTTCTAGAGTATATGTATGTATGTATGTATATATATATGCCCAAATGAGCGAATTCTCTTTATGCTGACCTTTTCCCTGCCCATCTCCAAAGTTCACAGCAAACAAATTCTCTAGTTTTCTTTTTCTGCTCTGTTCCATTTTCATAGAAGCCGAGCTCTAACTTTTTCAAAAAGATAAACTATTGTTCTTTGTTGCCGGAGAATTCTTTTGCAAATCTATTTTTTGAAGCTGATTTCTTAGATTGTTTGTCTTATTTCTGTCCTAATCCTTAAAAAAAAAAAAAGTGGATAAATTAATTCAGTTAAATGTAAAGTTTTTTTTTTTTTTTTCTTTTCCTGAATTGATTTTCTTCTGATCATTGTTAGAGTAAGAGAGCAAAAAGAAGATAAAGCCATTAGGTGTTTTTTATCAAACAACTGATACATTTTAGGTACATAACTATGGCCTGGCCTATGACCTAGGAATGCTTTGGCACATGCAGTTATAATAAGTTAAACAAGTTTTTAGTATACCACTTGGTGCTTGGAGGATAACTGTTTCATCAGATCTGGAGTCCTGTATGAGGGTCAACCTCCTCCTCCTCTCCTCCTGGAGTTTACTGTCCTGAAAGGAAAGGGAAGGGGCCCTGAGAGAAAAAAAAAAAGAAAATGGGGAAAGAAGATGGAAAAACAGTTGTGAGAAAAAGTGAAGAAAAGGGAGCAAAGAGATGATGAGAAAAGGGTGTTAAATGAAGATTATAGGAGGTCATTATTTTGGACTAAACCCCAGTGGTAGGCCCCAACAGACCATACCAAAGTGGAGTCACTCATGAAAAACATTTCACATCATCAAACTGAATCTTTGAGGTTGATGGATGTCAAAATGGATGAAAAATCTCATTTGGTATACTGTAATGATGTACAGTGAATAAATGTAAATAAATAAATTTAAATAAAAAACACACACACACACACAAAATAGACCAGAAAGTAGGAGATTCCAGTCTACCTTGGTCAGTGCTAAAAGGAAATAAAACTTACCCACGTCATGTGGCTTTCTTAGGAATGTGCACCTGAACTAGCACAGTATGCTGCCTAGACTCATTGTACTTTTTTTTTTTTTATGTCTTTATTGCCTAAACACATTCTTCCTTTACCTTTACCACCTTTACCTTCCAGGCTCACTGTCTCCACCCAGATTAAGCAGAGTAACTCCAGGATAAAAGTCCCCCTGCTCCTTTTATCACGGAGTGAGCCAATCACAGATGTACAGGATTCCTTGCTACTCCTCCTGTTTGTGGATTGGCCTTTAAAATCATCCTGAAAGCTATGAGACACTGGCACACATTTAGGGTAACTTGGATTTTGTGGTGCA